>CM066731.1:140444500-141820750 GCA_033961575.1 Aselliscus stoliczkanus
GCTCTTCCATTGTCAGGTCAATAAAAGCTTCTCTGCTGTGAAGAATGTGGTGGATATCTACATTGTTCCTTTAGATTCGAACCATCCTCACACCTTGTGAATATTCTCATAGTAAAGAATACACAACCAACTTTTCTAATTTGAGTGTGCCGGACATTTCCTTTTAGGTCCATGAAGTTGATACTTTATGTAATAGCTTTCTAAGAAAAGTTACACAGGAAACCATGAAAGATTGTTACAGGAAAAATTAGAAACTTCTGAGATTACCAGTGAAGGCAAGTATCATAAATCTTCAGCATATTTATTGAGAGGAAACTACTGTGATCAAGAATGATTGATCAAAGCAGAATTGTGGGTAGACACAGGGAAAGTTGCTTTGAAATAATCTGATATATCAAAGACTACAGATCATATTGATCACCAGTGAGATACAATTTGTAAAAATAAGTAGAATTTGGGATCAGGAAGAACTCAAGAAAACACAAAGGGCCTTAATTTGAAGTCCATTGTTAAAGCAAGAACAAAAATAATTTTTTACAAGACGTATATAAATTTTTAAAAATTACTCATATTGCTTAGAGAAACTAATAAAAAGTTCACTAAGCAGTGTAGCCTTGAAATAATAACACAAAGAATACACATAAACACACATACACAACACTCAGAAAACAGACAGGGCAATGACAGATGATGACCAGGACAATTAGGATATGAAGTGATGAAGTTTATAAAATATTTTTTTTTAAGTCTAAATGACTTCAGTAAAGATAAATAATAGCTTGGGTGTCTACTAAAAATACTAAATTAGGTTGGCATCATACTTCTCCAGAGTAGTATTTCAGAATGCAGTTAAGCAACATTAGCGCAGAGTTAAGGGAAGTTCATGAGAGCCAAGAATATTATAGAATATTATATCTAGCCAAGTTTTTCTTTAAGAAAAAAAAGACAAACCTTTGAGTTCAAAAGACTGGAACTTGAGTTTAGAAATCTAGAAGACTACAGACAGATATTCTAGAGAACTAGTTTTCAGCCAAATATTAATGCTTGGGCAAGGAAGCAAAATGTCTGAGGTGAATATTGAGCATATTTAACTGCTGTAAAATTAAGAGTGAAACAAAGGAGGTATGCTATACTTGACAATGAACGAGACTCTCTAAAAGGACTTCTGGAAAGAGAGAAAGATTGTAAGGAACTCAGGTGTTTTTCTATTATAGTCAGCTATATTAGTTTTTTACTGACGTGTAACAAATTTTGTGGGAAGCCAACAGCCCCCCAGTGTCTGACAAAGCCACATTGCCCTGCTCAGCACTGGATATTAGGGGTGCTGCCTTATGGTTGGTCATGTAATATCTCCTGCCTCTATGAACCCACGTGCCTTTCCTCCTATAGGAGACAATATATTCACTGCATTTATGGCAAGTTCCTGTGATACCCCAATGAGCTAACTACGCAGCCAAAGACGGGTAAGGTCTCCTAAAAAAGGGAGACAACCCAAGCCAGGCGGTAGTTCCATGGGGGACCCCTGAACTGAGATATTGGGGACTCAAGCCCCTTGGAAACTGAGGCACAGACTTCTGACAAACTCAGGCCAGAAAACTCAGGCCTGTGAGAAGCTGATGCACTTGCCTAAGGGCCCTGCTGTGAATAGTCTCCTTGACGATTGAAAGTCTTCAGGCCATGAGAGTTCCGGGTAAGAGGCAGCTCAAAGACAGCCGCTGACCATGGGTTTGTTAATTAGCCTTGTGTGAATTCCTTTGCCCAGTGCCTTGTTGCAGCAACAGATACTGAAGCTTTGACTGAGGAACAGATGCAGCCCTCTGTAGGATAAGAGAGGTGTGAGACCCTTTTGATTGCTAGGTATTGTATTTACATACGAATAGATTTTAGATGCTTTTACCCTAAACACAGCCACTCATAGTCTTTTAGTATAGCTCAAGTATACTGTGAGTTTTATGATTGTGTTTAACTGCTAGGATTTAAGATAATTTCTAGATAGTCAAGATAGCTATAGTAAACATTCTTTAGGCAATATGTAAAAATATGTCAATCCTTAACATAAGATAGTCATGATAAACATTCTTTAGGTGACATAGAGAAACTAAGTCTGGGTTTCATGGCAATTATCATAATAAAGACAAGGTAATCCTTTAACTGAAGAGTAAGTCACAGTACACCCTGGAGAGAGCAATTGCAGAGGAGAAAAGACTGTGAAAATCCTGGGAACTACAAACCACCAAACCCTATAAAACGAACAGGTTATTGCATTAAAGTGTGACACTCCTGAGAAACTCTTTCCGGTGTCTCCGCTCTCCTTCTTTCTTTCTCTTTCTTTTCTTTTTTTTTCCTCGCCCACTCCGTCCCACCCGAGGGAACCCCTGGACTCCGCGGAGGCTGGACCCCCGCAAAATTTATTGTCTCAGAGTTTCCATGGAACACCAGTTTGGACATAGGGATACTGGGTTCTCCGCTCAGCATCCTGTCAGGTTGAAATCTAGTTATTTTGAGGGCTAGGATTTCATCTGAAGCAACTTACCATGCTGGTGTATAACAAAGTATTTGCCTGCAATGTCTCTAAGTAGATAAAACACAGTCAAAATACAAATATTTATGCATTAATGCCAGACAAATTCCAGAAAGATAATATTCATTTAGAACTATAACTAGTTTTTAGCTAAATAACAAATTAAATATAATGGTGATGGTTACCTACAATATTATGTGAGGGAGTGTGTGACTGTTCCCAAAATGAAAATCATATGGATTTTTCTAAATTAATTTGTTTGATTATCTAATTTTCATTGTTACACAAAAAATTAAAGAGAAATTTGCTTTTTTACAAGAGATTATTTCCTGCAGATATTTTGAATTTTTTTCCTCCCAAGTATCCAGGGACAAATAGTAAGGTAATAGGTTTTAGCTTAAAATTTGGTTCCCAAGTTGTCTTTTTTAAAATTATGTGATTATTCATTCTTATTTTAAAAACACATGTTAATTAAACAATATCAAAAACAGAGAAAGACAAGAAAAACATTGTAGAACGTAAACAACATGAAAAAAAATATCTCAGATAATTAAAATGCAACTATAGGCTTTGCCAGGTTTATGTCTGATGTATGTCTCCAATGAAAATCTTTATGTCATTTAAATTATGTTTAGAAAATAATTCAAGGAAATTATATAAAATGATACATTTGTAAACTACTCAGTTTACAAAGAAGTTGTAACAAGCTAAAAAAATAAACTATGTAGTATAAAAATACATTTTGTTTTTTAATTCTATGAATTTCCTAGAGTCATAACGAATATACTTTAAATATCTATGCTTAAATTTGCTATATCTAAACATCAACTGTCATTTTTAAATGCCCAGGTTATTTATCCCCATTTAAACGTGTTTGTGTGTGTGCCCAGATTATTGTGTGTGTGTGTGTGTGTGTGTGTGTGTGTCTTTGTGTGTGTATCTTTCACAATATTAAATTTCATTTTGGAAAAAAATGTAGCCAGATTTCTTATGTGAAATATAAAATTTACCTTATTTGTTAGCTTTATCATTTTCTTTGTCTCTATGTCTTAATTAAACTCTCTATTATATTGCTGTTTTCTTCTATATTCACTGCCATTTTTTTAGTTGATATTTTATATTATATAGCTAGATTTATTAAGTTGGTGTGAAATAATAGTAAGTTTGCTTATCCACATGTGTTCATTTCTATCATTTCAAGATATTTTCTTTTATTTTTTTATCTCCCTTCAGAGAACACGTAGAAAAGCTGCCTACTAAACACTCTGGTTCCCTATAAAATGCCTGCTCCTGAAAAATAACGTATTTAAGCCTGTTTAAGCTACAGTAGCAGCACGTTTGACAGTTCTAGGTTAATGGAACCTTGGGGAGTTTGGGAAGAACACGAGTTCAACTGGGAAGAAACGTATTTCTTTCCTCCAATATTTGTTCCACTATAAGACCTAGCTAATTAAATGTAGTTCATCTCTAATGAGACCATTTTTATAACTCCTTCTCCTCAACCAGCAATTTCTCTCTAGTATTAATCTGAAAACTGCAGTTTTTTTCCTTCCATTAAAGCCATCTTGATACGGTACTGCTACTAAAAACAATAATTTATAATCATAAGTATTTTGGTCTAGAAACTAGGAATAGGCAGAACTGATAAATTTGCAAAATTATGAAACAATAATTTTCCAGGTTGATTTAGATAAACACTTAAGAAATCTATAACTGGTTGATATATTTTAATCATAAAGAAGATTAAAGAAAGTATAATGAATGAAAACATATTCTCCTAAATACATACAATTTTTTCTTTTTGAATTTTGGTGATGAATTACTTTGATATTATTTTCTATGGTTAAATGACACAAAGAATAGTAAAGAATAGTTGATTCACAACTCAAGTAAACACTATAAAATGACAGAACTAATTCCACTAATTTTGGTACCCTTCAAAATATTGGGACATAGTAGGCAACCAAGATAACATCTGGTTTGAAGAAATAAAAAAAAAAAAAAAAAGTAAAAAAAGACATCTGCAATTGTATCCTCAACAAGAATACCATGCATTACCTGTTTTCTTGGAGGAATTAAAATTGGGAAATTAACCACAGGGGAAAATAGACTAAGCCAATCATATTTTCACTCTCCTTGACACTGACTCAGTCAGAATCTAGCTGAAAACAAGTCAGTTTTCGTTGCTCAGGTAACATTTAGTACTTATAAGGAAACCAACAGGAAGCAAAAGTACTATATTTTTCTCTCTTGCACTTGAAATGAGTGATGAGTATGGGTACTCCTGTTGCTTTTGACTGTCATGCTATAACCACCTGAGGAATCAGTGATACAATGGAGCCAATACGTTAGAAGGTGGAACAGACACAAAGAAAGGTGTTGGTTCTTGATACCACTGTTGATCTCTTGGACTAACACTAAATTTCTATTATTTGCAGCCAAAAGCATTCTTTTTGGAAGGAAAGAAAATATAGTAGAATTGGAAAAAGAAAAAAAAAATATGAGGAAATGATAGTATTAAAACCAAATATAAGAATACCCAAACATATAACAAAAAGAACAAATGTTAAACATCTTTAAAGAATTTATGGGAATGTAGAAGTAGAACAGAAAAAAAAATGTTCAATGACAGAAACCTTTTTGTTTTGTATATTGATTTAAGGAAACATTTATTATATAAAAATCAATCTTCCTTAGTCTAAGAAATATGTAGACTTTTAGAGTTATTCTGAGGCCACTTTAATGATTAATTTTGCTAATGTTTTAATTCACATTAATAATTACCACTATTAGGCAGATGTTCACCTTGATGATAAAGAAGAAGAAGATGATGATGATGATGATGATGTTGATGATAAGAAGTCATTACTAAAAATCAATAAATATTCATCAACTTTTCAACTTTGCTGGGTAGGTTAGATTTCAAGAATCAGTCCTTGTCCACAGCTTTGGAAAAAAGAATGAGCACACCAAGGATTAAATAAGCAAATTATATATAATACATAGAGAGGCATTATATAATGACATTACTAAACTTGGAAGTTCATATACAGGCATGCCTCTTTTCATTGTGCCTTGCTTTATTGCTCTTCACACATATTGAATTATTTACAAATTGAAGCTATGCGGCAACCGTGCAATAGGTGCCATTTTTCCAGCATTTGCTCACTTCATGTCTCTGTGTCACAACATTATTATTATACTTGTTACGGTGATCTGTGATCATTGATCTTTGATGTTATTATTATAATTGTTTTGGGGCACTGTGAACTACATCCATATAAGATGGCAAACTTAATCAATAAATGTGTGTATTTTTACTGTTCATCATGGCTCTCTCCCTCTTCTCCAGCCTCTCTATTCCTTGAGACAGGACAATATTGAAAACAAGCCAATTAACAACTCTATAATGGCCTCTAGATAAAAGGAAGTGCTGCACGTCTCTCATTTTAAATCTAAAGTAGAACTGGTTAAGCTTAATGAGGAAGCCATGTCAAAAGCCGAGACAGGCTGAAAGCAAGGCTCTTGCGCCAAGAGCCAAGTTGTGAATGCAAAGGAAAAGTGCTTGTAGGAAATTAAAAGTGCTACTACAGTGAATGCATGAATGATAAGAAAGCAAAACTGCCTTATTCCTTGTATAGAGCAAGTTTTACTGGTCTGGATAGAGAATCAAACCAGCCACGACCATGCCCTTAAACCAACCAAAGCCTAATTCAGAGTGAGGTCTAAATCTCTTCAATTCTATTGAGGCTGTGAGAGGTGAGGAAGCTGCAGAAAAAAAGTTTGAAGCTAGCAGAAATTGGCTCATGAGATTTAAATAAAAAGCTATCTCCAAACAAAAAGATAGAAAGTGAAGCAGCCAAGTGCTGATGTAGAAGCTGCAGCAAGTTATCCAAAACATCTAGCTAAGATAATTAATGAAGGTGGCTACTCTAAACAACAGATTTTCATTGTCAACAAAACAGCCTTCCAGTGCAAGAAAATGCCATCTAGAACTGTCATAGACAGAGAGGAAAAGTCAATGACTTGGCTTTGAAGCTTTAAAGGACAGGCTGATTCTCTTTTCAGAGGTTAAAACAACTGATGACTTTAAATTGAAGCTGATGCTTATTTACCATTCCAAAAATCCTAGGGTCTTTAAGAATTATGCTAGATCTCCTCTGCCTGTGTTCTATAAATGGAACAACAAAACTTGGATGGCAGTCCATCTCTTTATAGCATGGTTTACTAAATATTTCAAGCCCATGTTTACTGAATATTTCAAGCCTACTGCTCAGATTGGGAGTGAGCTCTTCTATCTGAAAGAAGCTTTGAAGATCTGTTGTCTGATTCTATGTGAATTTTGAATGAGGTATTTCAATAAGACTTCTACATTTAAGCCTTATTATTTACTATATATACATTTAATATATATGTATTATATATATATATGTATATAGCCATGTACTTCTCCTTTTATGAAAAATATAATTCTGTTGTTTTACTCTTTTAAAGTTCACAAGTCTTTTTTATCTTTCAGAAGGTGGTTGCTGAAGTGCAGTACAAATAGCATTGAATAATTTCAAGTAAAGACTCAATAAATTAAATCTTTTTTATATAAATCTGCAGTGTATTCTAAGGGGCAAAATGTGCTGACATTAGGGAACTGATAAATTTTACACTATAAACGTTAATGTTGTTTATTGCTCCATGTTTGCTTTAGTTGCTAAGCTAGGATTACAGTTTCATAGAAATATATAATTACCTTTGTTAATTTCTTCTCTCTCTCTCTCTTTCTCTCTCTCTCTCTCTCCTCCCCTCCCTCTCTCCCATCTTCACATTGAGTTATTTTTATTGACTTATTAAAATGTACAAATCTCCATTTGTAAATGAACTATAGTATAAAGATAACTTTATAAATAAATACATAGTGAAGGCTAAAATTATCAATCTTTCCTGTAATTTTTGGATTAAGAGAAAGAAATAAATTATTTTAGGTACTTGCTCAATGCTATTTTATTAGACAAATGAGGCTTTTTATCAATTAGTATCTTTTTGTAACTTCTTAAAAATATAGTTATTATCATCTTCAAAGTTATGGCTGACCCCAGGGAATCCTTCAAATTCCTATCTTGGATTTCATTGTGAAACAAGATTATTATTGTTTTTGAAAATCTTTCGCAAAGAGTACCCAGATCATAATCTGTGTGTGATGTGGAAAGCTCTTTTAGGCAGATTAGTGTATCTCTCCATCTTTCAGCATTGAGACAAATGGCTTCTCATTAAATGTATACAAGAATTTCTGAATCTAAAGCATAGTGCCTTAGCATTTATATTTCCTAATAAGTACCTGCAACATTATGATTTTTTCCTTATATTTAATATACTAGTGCTATCAATTCTAGAATATTATATAGAGGTGTCCTTTATAAATTCTCATTGGGAGTATACACATTATTTGTGACTTAGCTTTTCAAACATTAAGTATCAATAGATACTGTTAATTAATTTAGAATACTTTAACTTGGATCAAATACTAGTTTATTTAGCTTAGAAGTTTAGAAGGTATACTTTATAAATTTGTATGTTTTAAGTTTTGATTTCTATGACATTGATATAAGATTTAATAAAGTTATAAATTCATTAGATTGTATTTAGATTTTTTTATATGGAAAGTGGAGTTTAGAATTACAAGTGAGAGTGGGATATGGTGAGAAATTGATGAACATTGCAGCTTGTGTGATGAAACTCCCCAGCAGTTTTAGTGGCACCCTCTCCCCTGAGTCTCTAATATGCTGGAACAGTCTGAAAAGGGATCTTCCATAGCCAATTCCCACAATTCCATCTTTCTAAACATTCAGTGGATTCAGTAGTGTTGTTTTATATTAATATGCTTCGGTCACAGAAGTATTTCAGGATGATTCCAGAATTATTTTTGATATTTTGAGATTACATTGATACTTAAGCATGCAAAAATAAAAAATAAAATAAAATAAATATGCATCACAAGTCCTGAATGCCATCTTTTAAGACAAATCGGTCCATTTTGCTGATTCTCATCTAATTAAAATATATCTACTTAGGGGCGGCCGAGTGGTGTGGTGGTTAAGCGCTGGCTTCGGAAGCCAGTGGCCCCGGTTCGGTCCCACATATGAGGGCCAGTGACACTGCCCTCAAAAAAATAAATAAATAAATAAAAATATCTACTTAAAAAAGAGATTACAGCAGGCATTTGAATTAGTACAGTATCTTTTATAAAATGAGTAAACAAACAACATAAATACATAAATTAATGAATAAATAAATAAAATAATATCTGCCAAGGCAAAGTCTAGTCAAGGAACTAATTTTCAATTCTGATACCACCCATTTCACTGTTTAAAGATCTAGGGTTAAGCATATTAATTTACTCTCTCTTTACTAGTCAACATTTACAAGATGATATTTTTATGTATGACTTCCTCATATGATTTTTTTTCTCTTACATTAAACTTAATTTTTTCATGTCTTTCTAATTAGTACAGAGTGAATACAATATAGCCACTTCACTGGTATTATTTACTGGTACAATATAGCCACTTTACTGGTACAATATAGCAATAGTACTGGTACAATAAAACATAAATATTGATTAAGATAAAAGAATAGAGCTAATATATTATGTTTCACTTTTATTTTATATTACCAGATCACAATTATATTTGAAAATAGAGCTGGGATCTACTTAAATAGTATAGAAGCCTTTGTTGTTTATATTAAGGTGGACTAATGTTAAAGTTTCTATTAAAGTTTCTAATAGATGATTGTCTTTAAAAACAAATTTAAGATATTTGAGTCTGTGTTTACTTTTTTGTCATCTTAAATATTGGGATTTATCTTTTATGAACATAAATAATACAGCAAATTTATAAAGCATGAGATATGTTTTATTCAATTGAGGATACATATACTTTGAAAATATTACTTTCTAATCCTATACAAATATGGATTTCATTTCAAACATAATGTTGATTTTCAAAATTTGTGAAAAGCCTAGTATTTTTTACTGTGGGATGATACATTTCCTTTACCTTGTCCAAGATACATGACAGATGAGAAACAATATAGTCAAAAATAAATATATAGAACCACAAATGCCACCATGAAAGACATGTGCCATTAGAAGCAATAGTCTTTGAAATGGAAGTTCTGCTTCAGTGTATGAGAGCAGGTTTTGCATCCTTTTCTTGACTTATCCTTCTAACCTTACACTATAAAATTAAATTCTTATACAATCAGAGCTTTCAAACTCCCCATTTTCCGCTATTCTACTTTTCTCATTTTTGGTCTTTGCATCTAAAATGATCTGTGAAAAGAATAAAGTCATACTTCAACTTCTATTGTGTTTAATCTACCATCACTCAGACATTTCTCCAATGACATTATTCACAGAGTCAAGAAAAAAAATGCACCTTCAAAGTACTAAATGTGGTCTCTTTCTTTTTAAATATGATAATGTTTTAAAAGGTGAAAGAGGTCTACCTTGAAACTAGCGACTGATTTCATGCTGTAAGTTCCTCATTTTATTCAAATTTGGTATTAAATAGAAAAGCGCAAAATCATATCAAATATGACTGCCCTACTTTGTTAAAGTCAGGCATATTAGAAAGCAAGAGACCTATGCAATCATTATTAATCAAAAGATGACAGTCTATCATAACATTTATTGAGCACCTATTTTATTGAATATTATCATCTAATACACTATAATTTCTCAATATGAATAAAATTATAGTATATGAAAGAAAGACAGGTCTTGGATATGGAAAACTTCATATTTTAATTTATGGCAGTTTCTATTCAAATGGTTTTAGGCAAACCAGTTCATATATCTCTTTCATTTTTTTCTGACTTTTAAAATGAGGGTATTAATCTACTTCATAGTAGTCATGGACATTCAAAGACATAGTTATTTTATACTTTTTCATAAACCCTAAGATATTTAACAATTATAAATCATTTATAAAGATCCTATTATAAGATAGAAAAATTATAGAATTTCAGAAAGCATGGCTATTCTTCAAAATAAAGTAAAGTCTGGTCAGATATCTCTTTACTCAAAATCAATCTTTCTAATAGAATCATGAATTTTAGAACCCTGATTATCCCAAGCCCAGCATGTTCATAGAGCAGAAGCTTCATTCTGAGAGGGGCAAGCCAAGAAGACCACAGGCCACTGCCCGTTCCCCCACCCTCTGCCAAGTACCAACTCACAGAGTATCACTCAAAGAAAATGGGGCACCCACCACCCAGCTCTAGTGCAGTGACACAAGAGTACTGGCCAGGGAGAAAGCATCCTATAAGGGCACAGATTAGCCAGCTCTGCCTGAAGGGGCTGACTTAATTCAAAACAGAGAATGGGGAACATCATGCTTAAAGGTGTCCAAACAATGGACATCTTGGTGGAGAGCAATTACGAGAACACTGGTGGTATAAGCAAAACAAGAGGGTAACTAGAAGTTTAATAGAAAGAACTGGAGAAAAAGATAGCCAAGAAGAGGCCTCCTGAGATCACAGTCAACCCTTTTAGGGGATCCAGTAGGCTGTACAAATGTTCTAGGTTACACCACTTAGGAACAGACAGAAAAGGATATGTGGGCAGACTGGGAAGCACACATACCCACTAACACAGAGAAGAAGCCTAATTCACACAAGGGGCTTAAAACAACCTCTGATCAAATGCTGTCTGAACAATGAGGCACTGTAACTTAAGGGCAACTCCTACGAAGGCAGGCTTAAATATAATACTATACATAGCCCTGAAAGTCTGGAAGATGTTTAAATGGCCAAGGCTGTATCCTTTCAGATGCCAAAGCTTAAATAAATACATTATCTGAGTTGTGCTAAGTGCATAAAAGATAAAAAAGAGTATGTGGGGTTCTGATCTCAGAGACTGCACACTGTGATGGATATTGACTTCATTGAATTAATTTGGTCACTTAACAAATAAAAAATAGCAAGTCAACCAACCAAAATAACAAGCACACCTGAGCAGGACAAGGGTTCAGAATTACCACATGACTCAGCAAGTCCACTCCTGAATACATACCCCCACCAAAAGAAAAGATACACCTGCCCCAAAATTCATACACAAATGGATCAGAGCAGCATTGTTCATATTAGCTAAAAAATTGAAACAACTCGTGTCCATCAACTGATAAATTAATTTAAAAATGTGAATAAAATATGGTATATCTATACAGTGAAATGTTATTCATCAATAAAAGAAATAAATTGGTACAACACGGATGCAACTTAAAAACATGGTAACTCTATGTTTAAATTCCTAAGGAACCGCCAAACTGTGATATAGATAAAATAAGTTGGAGCAAAAATGTTCAAGATTTAATTTGGGTGATGGTTTCACAATTCAGTGATCATACTAAAAAGCACTGATTATGTTTTTAAATAACTTGAGCATTTAGTAAAATTAATGCCAAATCTGACAGAAATTGTCACATTGAAATGTCTATATAAATAGAGCTGAAATAGACATGTTTTTCAGTTACTGTTTGTTGAAGTCTCATTCCTTAAAACCCCCTCTCCAGCCAAAACACATGCAGAAGTGCTATAGGAATACTTCTACTTGGTGACTCTGCCACTAGGGAACATTGATTGGGTCAGGGACTGACATCCAATATATGGAAATATCCATCAATGGACCAACAGACAGATTAGCTTTCTTGAAAACTTCATCTGAGAGATGCATAGTTTCCAATTATTTGGAAGTACTTAAAATGTAAGTTCATGTTATAATAGAGCTATAAAAGCCACTTAAAAATAAATTCAAGCTGATTATTATGCAAAGAAAACACTTTGCCATAAAGAAGCACATGCATGGAGAAGACACTCAGAGACTAGCAGAGATGACAAGCCTAGGGCAGAAAGAAAGACAGGAAGAGAAAATATAAATGAATCATTGCTTAGGTTATTGGTGGCTTCCTACTTCCAACTTCTACTCACATTGTCCCAAGTCTGTGTGTGTGTTTTGTTTTGTTTTCATGAGAGGACCCTCATACAATTAAGTTAGCAAACTCATTGCAATGATGTTGCTAAACTTTTTTGATATGAGAGGGATTATTCATTATGAATTTGTACCAACTGGACAAACAGTTAACCAAGTTTACTATTTGGATGTGCTGAAAAGGCTGCACGAAAAAGTTAGATGACCTGAACTTTTCACCAACAATTCATGGCTCTTGCATCACGACAATGCACCAGCTCACATGGCACTGCCTGTGAGGGAGTTTTTAGCTAGTAAACAAATAACTGTATTGGAACACCCTCCCTACTCACCTGATCTGTCCCCCCCATCCGACCCATGACTTCTTTCTTTACCTGAAGATAAAGGGAATATTGATGACATTCAGGGCATCAAGGGTAATACGATCACAGCTCTGATGGCCATTCCAGAAAAAGAGTTCTAAATTGCTTTGAAAGGTGGACTAGGCACTGGCGTCAGTGCTTAGCTTCCCAAGGGGAGTACTTCAAAGGTGACTGTAGTGATATTCAGCAATGAGGTGTATAGCACTTTTTCTACGATGAGTTCATGAACTTAATTGCCCAACCTCATATTTCCATTACATTGGACACAACTTTGGGAGGTGCTGATTCTTTACCAACAAAGAAACTCCATAAATAAACCAAAATTAATGGCAGAAAGCTAGTTTACATGCAAAAGATGCAGCAAAATGAAAATCCAACTATAGAGCTACTGTGGTTTGGAGACTGCATAGTCTAGAAGGAATAGTCTCTGATAAGATGTGGCAATGAAAGGTATTTAAGCCTGAGGAGATTTCAGAATCCATGCCTTTAATGATGAGGGACCATAGAGGATTTAGTAGCCAAAGGGAAAAAAAAATGTGTGTGTGAGTGTGTATGTGTGTGTGTGTGTGTGTATTATCAGAATTACTAATAATTAGTAATTTGTAATATTACTAATTACTATTAATAATAATTTCTAAATATTATATACATACATATATAATATTAGTAATATAATAGTAACTTAAAACAATTTATGGAAATTAAAAGATAAACTCAGATGCAAGGAGTGCTGGCAGGAAATATAAAATAGAGGTCACTTATATGATTTGTTTAGGGAAATCTTTCCTGCAATAGTCATAGCTCTATGAGGGGAACTATGAGTGGAAAATTAGGCTAGAAAATAACATCTCATGAATATACTCTAGAGTCACAAACAGGTACTGCACCTTGTACTTCATACAGTAGTAGGTGTGATGCTAATAAAAATATTAGGTCCTTAATTTCTAAGCAATGAGAGCTTTAACAATCTAAAGTATTCTTTCTGTAACTGAAAACAGAGATGATATTTCTCCTCTGTTAAGCTTTGAAATGTATGTTGTCAAGTGAAGTAGATTTGGCCTAGAGATAATAAGGGCAGAGTCATTGTCTTAGAGCTTGCTAAGGGGTAGATATAATTGTTTTCAGTTAAGAATATGTTATTTCAATATTCAATGGCAAGGTTTAATTTCTGTATATTTATTTGTCAAGAGGACTTGTGACATGTAATAAATATTATAGTAAAGTTTTGGCCTTGGTTTTGATTTTCATGAAAGGTCTACTCTTTGAGTATTGTGGCTCTTAATCCTTTAACATTTTTGATATAGGCAAAGATAAACATCTTCAAAATCTCTAACAAGCTATAGTCTTTGCACGCTCATCTTCTTGAGAGTAGAATACTGTACATAGCCTGCTAATCAGTTTTTAGAAGGGTTTTCTCTTTGTGCTATTACACCTGAGAGAGCTGGAGAAATGCTATATGACATAATACAAATATTATTTAAAGAATGAAAAACATGAGCATTGAAGGGGGATTCACAGGAACTGTGCCAATGAAAATCTCCAAGAGTAATAGAAGATAAAAAGAAGAAGAATTTTTGTAACATAAAAATTCCTCATGACATGGTATCATTGGACAGATTATTACCAGCATGTTTTTCTCTTCATATGCAATAAAAATTAACATTTATTGGGTTAATGTCTTACACAATAAAGTATAAAATAAGAATTTACAGTAGTGCCAGAAACTATATGAATTTCCTTTGTGATGACACAAATTATGTATATGCTCTGGATATGAGTGAACTTTGTTCTCTCCAGAAATCTCTGTGGAAAAAGAGCAGTGCTAAGATTGAAGCACATCACACTGCTTCTATAGTTGTTTTCTTTTAGCACATTTTGTCTAGTGTGATGACAGTTTTTAACCAGTTTCAACAGCTATACAGCTTTTTAACATATGAGAACATTTTACAGTTAAATTAACAATTCAAAATTTAAAGTAAATATTGGCTGAAACATTCTGCCTGCTTAATTAATTGTATGTTTATATATACATATATTGCAAGTTTCATATTTTATCCAGTAAATCAGTTGTTTTCAACTGACATTTGTATTTATTGGTTCATGAACACTTTCAAATTATATTCAAAATTATGTGTGCATATGTATATGTTTCTTTAATTGTGATGTGGATCTATTATATTCTCAAAATAATCCTTAATTTGAGAAAGTTGGAGTATCAGTACTCTAAATGTTTCTAAAAATGTAAGGTAAAAGGTGTAACTTGAGAAAATACTTTTCAAACTTTATCAAGTTTAAAAATGCCACATGTTCCAAATGTTATATCTATGAATGCAATTTATCATTGATGCTTTGACACTCATATACTGATGATGGCCTTTAAAGATATTCTGCTTAACTAAATTCATTCTGTTATGGAAATGCTTAGTCAAATTATAATGTTCTTGTGCATTGAGAAGAGACAGCCATAAATCATTTCTAGTAAAACAAACATTTCTCAGCAAACTTTTCATTTTAATTAATAATGAAGGTAATTCTGCTTAGAGGAAAACATGATAACTTTGTCTCCATAGCCCATGCAAATTCCCTTTTAAAAAAGGGCCCTTTTGAAAGAAATCCATCCATCTGCCCATCTATCCACTGACCCACTGAACTTCTATGTTACTCATATATATCATGTTTGAATTTCTATATTTTTCATTTAAAAATATTTTTCAGCTCTTATATTGTGACAGCATTGGAAGTTGAATGATAAGAAAACCATATTATTCATATCCACTTGAAACATGCTTTAGTGAAAACTACAGATATCTAACCAATAGTTATGCAAATATATAATTACAGATTATCATAAGAGCTTTGGAGAAAACATGTGGTGCTCTAGGAGTGTAGAAGAAGACGACCTATTTTAGAAGCAGATTTTATAACAGATTTTATCAAATAAAGGAGACTACATTGACAAAATTTACCTGAAAATTATTTGATCACAAATTCAGTGCCACACAACCCATTTTCTTTTTGTCCCTTCTCTGCTTTCTGTGGCATTATTTGTTTCATGTTTGGTTGTCCTGAGCAACAAGAAGACTTATTTTTTTTTTTTTTATTGAACTGGCTTAGGACACATACAACTTCTGAACTAATCACTGTGGATAGAGGAATTAAATACACTATTTGGAAATGGGGAATGAAGACAAGGAGTTTTCAAAGAAGACTCATAAGATTCTTGTTGGTAAATCATATTTCAATACATGACGTCAACTTTCACTTACAAAAAAATATAAATAGAAAGAAAAAAAGAGGAAACTCAATGAGGACAAAGTACTATAGAGTCAGTGGGTCTTACATTTTGGTTTTGAAATTTTGAATATAAAGAGATAATAATAGCCTTTGTAGGCAGTTGCCTGTAGATGCACAAAATTCAGTGGACCAGGATCAGTAAGAGATATTCAGGGTCCATATACTTCTACATGAAACTATGGAATGTGTGCATTATGCAATCATCTAAGTAAAAACTGGAGCATAATATGGGCCAAGGGCTGAGCCTTAAGTAAGCCCAATATGTAAAAGCCAGGCAGAGGTGGTGGTTAATAGATTAAAGATTTTGATAATGGAGTTACTAAAAATTTGGCTATGTATTCTACACAGGGTAAAGTTGGATGAAAGAAATGAGTGGGCTATGAATATGCAGCTTCTGAGGGATAAAACAAATGAAGTTCTTTGCTGTTCCTGATTAGATTGAAGGATGGTCATGGTGAAAGTCGCTAGAGGAAAGTTAGAAGGCTGTAGTCAAAGGGATTAACCTTTCATATTATGGTATACACGTGATGTTTTGCATACTAATGTGTATGTGCAGGGGTGATTGCCAAAACATGTAACAGTGGTGCCACACCAGAGCAGCACATGGTCTTCAAGGCAGACATGGACACTTCAGTTATTGGATCAAAGTGATATCTGGAGGATCAGAAACAAAGTAATTCCTTACAAATAGGTGTGTAATTACTTAAATATTTTAACATTAAATCCACAAGATTTTAGCAACATGCATAATTGTGTCAGCATACACATGTAAAATTTCTATAAAATTAGAATTGGTTTGATTACAATCACTGTCAAAAACACCACTTTTGAAAACAACTCTGATTTTTACCTGATACTTCTGAATGTGTCATCCACACCTACAATACCATACTAAGGTATTTTGCAAAAATTTATTACTATTCCTGACTTATTTGTAATCCTTATCATAATATGTAATCAATACATACCCATGTCTTCAATCACTGTCATTTTTCACTGCTTTCATCATTTTCATTTAACAACCTCCAAATCATTTATTACAAGTTCTAGTAATTTTGAAACCAAGTTTTGGTAATAACCTATTCCAGTTCAAATGTGTTTACTATTCTATGTACATTCAATATCCATAAGAACATTCTTTCATTATAGTAATTTGTTTCCTTAATGCTAATTATTTTTTCTTCCATTCAACCTAAGCCACCCAGGTATCTACATATATCCTTGAAAAAAGTATCTCAGATACTATTCAACTATGAAGAATTAATGGGATCTTATGCTTTTGGACAAAAACATATTTTTAACCCTTTTATTCAATTACTTCCAAATAACCTTTTTTCCTACCTTTATTTGTTGCCTAATTTCTGTCTTATCCTTACTGTCTATTCATAATTGCCCTAGACTTCTCATTTCATAATTTCAAGATGCCTCTTTTTATCAGCTTCATCCCTTTCCCATCCCCCTATGTCCTCTGCCTGAGCTGTAGGGCAAAATCCCAACTGTAAGTCACTCAGAGGGGATGTCTTGCTTACTGTTATAATTGTGATGTTGAGTCCTTAGTGAACACACACACACACACACACACACACACACACACACACACACACGAAGGTATTGATGTCATTGAAAGGTCATAGTGTCTAAAACTCCATAATCTTTGCCTTGCTTGGACATTTTTCATTCATTTTTTTTTTTTACCATTAAAAAAGATCAAGAAAAGATATATTTTCTTCTTTTTAATATGTATTTAAAATTTAACATTTTTTATAAAACATAACAAATGCTATAAAGAATAGTAAAACAAACACTACTTTTCTCCACATAGCTTAAGAAATTTTACATTACTGATAGTTACATAAATTCTTGCATGCATTTTCTCAATACTGTTTTCTTCTCTTTCCCAGATACAGAGTGTTCCAAATTTTGTGTTTATATTAACTTGTTCTTATTTTCAGTTTTTCCACATATCTATGTATCACTTAGTTTACCATGTTTAAATATTTAATAGAAATGATTATGTGCATTTTTGCCTCAATAGTCTCAATTATATTATGTTTTAAGATTTTTCTACATATAAAGGATTGTGAAAGGTCTGAGATTTTTACCCTACCTGACAAGCTAGTCTTCTGTAATTTCATAGGACTCCTGGGTAGAGACAAAGGATTCAATTACTCCCAGCACAGCAGGCCTCATGATCTCCATGCTATCATGGTTGCAATGTGCCCCAAGTCTAACAGGGGTGAGATGGTGTCAAAGCCAGCCTTACACACAGTAAGTCTGTCAGTTGAGGAACACAGCTTAGGAATCCCCTGTTTTTTAAAGGAGGCAAGTCGCAAACTTGTTTAACTTTTGCCCCAACGGAGACATTATCTTTATTATCTGAGACAATAAACAAATATGCGTCTTTCTGAGAGGAAGACACTCTGTCTTCCAAGGCTATTTGCTCCGCAAACATCCTTGAAAAAAATAGTTTGGAACAAAAGATGGTACAGGATGTATAGAAACACCATAGAGAATTGTCTTCCAAGACTACATTCATGTACTTAGGGTTGACATTTGTTTACTTGTGTAGTAAGGTAGTCTTTTGCATTAATAGAACATGTTCACTTATTAACTGAGTTGTTTTTAGGTTATTCATATCATTAAAAATACCAAAAAATGAATTTACCGGATAGAACAGTATATTCATCTTCAAATTTAAGAGATAATACTAAGTTAATTTCAATATTGATTATACCAATTTAAATTTTCACGTACTGTATAGAGGATTTTCATTGATCCACATCTTTGCCAATTTTGGTGTTAGTAGGTTATAAAAATTTTTGCAAAGTGATGGGAGTGGTCGGACTTCATTTTGACTTTGGGTTTCATTTCAATTATTATTTGTGAAATATAGCTTTTTTATAGGTTAACTGGTCATTTGTGTTTTCTGTGAGCCACTTCATATTTCTTGAAAATTCTTTTCCATTTGATATTTATTAATGTGTTGGTTTGATTTTTAGGGAATATTTGTACATATTTTATATGTGCACATGTATATATGAACATATCTGTATCTATCTACATGATCATTATTTGATTATATATATCAAAATTTCTCTTCCCAAGAGGCTACTAAATCCATTGTCCCCAAATTATATAAATTTAAATATTTTTGTTTGTTTAAGATATTTTTAGTATCATTATGTTTTAATATATTTCTTTTCCCTGTAAAACTGTGGCCGTTCAGCTCAAAAATTTTAAGCTATCTAGAAATGACTGTGGACAGGAGATTTAATTTTATTATATTTTTATATGGATATTAAATTGTCCTAGTATATTTTGTTGCAATATACTTTTCTTACTGATTTGCATTGCCTTTTCTGTCATAAATAAATTTTTCATGTGTGTGTGTGAATCACTCATATGTGTGTGAGTCTCCTGTTCTGTACTATAGACCAGTCTATATGCATTGTTTTAATTATATGGATTATAATAGCAGCGTGCAGCCACTAATTGCCTCAGCTCAATTTTTATTTTTATTTTTGTTTTCATTTTTTTTAAGTGTGGCCTCCTTCCTAATGGTTGCACCTGTGTCTACATAGCTTAGCGTTCAGCCAGTCATTGGACAGAGGTTGTGCTCAAAGAGCCAAGAGCCAGTAAAGTCAATCATCTTCTGCCCATGGACCTGTGTGAGGATGGAGGAATACCTGCAAAATTCCGGGTTTCGTTAGGACTTGGCCCTCTCTGACCTCTGCTTTGTATGTCCACAGCCTCAGCTGGGAATATGTCTCAACCAAGACCATAATCTCAGGCTAGTACACCCAAAGCCTTATTTTTCCCCTACTCATCTGCTTCTGAAATACTTTTCATTTTCATAGGCAGTTGCGCTGGGCATGATTATTGACCTGTACTCCAAGTAAAGTGCCTCCTTCTACCACAGCAGAAAAGATGCCACTGCAAGTTCCCACAATCTGCACTAACCTGGGAAAATATCCCTGTCAATCAAACTGAGAGTGGGTCATGGGTGAGGAGGTAGTGTGGGAGAGATGGGAACAGCGCCAGGTCAAAACATCACAGATGCCCATCATTCTGAACGAAGTGTCAGCATTTTTTTTTTTTTAAAGCTAGGAGCCTTCTTAGGTTGTTGTGTTATTAGTAATTTCCAGAATGCTATTTTATTTATATTCATTTATTAATTATTTTTACTATTAATGGTGGTGGAGTTGCAATTTTCTTTAGCTTTATAACTCCTATCTCTGGGAAAAATTTGCTATTATCATGCCCTTTCACTTGACATTTGCTTGGTAGTATTAGAAAGAAAAAAAATCTGAATTTAACCTGAAATGCTTTTTACAAGTAGATTTTTAAAATAACATTTCTCTTTTTAAGCACTGCAAATAATAGCAAGTCTCATAATAAGTACTTTATTCACTAGGGATTTGTTTTATTTATAAAAGTGATGGCAATTTTTTTCCTATTGTAGGAAATTTTAACATCTAGGTAAAACTTCTACACAGCCAGAATCTTTTCTAGGGAAATTTACATTTATGCATTTGGTGTAAAAGGTACCATTCATTTGAAGCGTATTTACTGTTTTAAATGGAGATATTTTCTAACATTGTTCAATTTTCTAGAACAAACCTATAGAAGTAGAGTTTCCTGCTAGTCCCCAGGTTATCCTTTGTTTTAACTTTGCTGAAGAAATTTTCATTTGCAGTATCCTTTTTCCCCCCTAGTTCTTCAATCAAAATCTAGCTAGATATATATCTTAAAGATACCTTGTTCACGATTTTTTTTTCCTAACCTATCTTTTATTTAGATTCTTCAGCAATTCTTCTCTAAGTCAAAAAGCATTGGATGCTTCTTTGGCCTAGTCTCCCCAAATTTTCTAGGCCTACTAGCTCTTACATTTTGAGACACTGTTGACTGATGTAATATTGTGATGTTTAATTCTCTAATTATAAGAACAAGAATGTCTTTCCTAGAAAATCTGTCTCTCTCTCTCTTTAGTTCTTATTACTTATCAAATGAAGTTGAGATAAAATAATTCTGTTACATGTAAGGTAGGATGAGATTTGTTTATGAGCATTGTCTTTGTATTCAGGCAAAAATAAGTCCAAATCTGAAACTTGATCTGCTCTTTGATCTACAGAAAAATATAACCTCCTCAAAATTTAATTTCTTTTGTAGAATGGACCTAATACTTCCCACAGAACTTGTGTTAAGATTAACATGAAATAACACATAGCACTTTTTATAGCACAAAATGAAGATTCAACATAATATCCTTTAATTGTTTTTAGAAGTAATTATTTTTCTGAGAGCACTATCTAACCCAGGACGTAATGTACTATCATTAATCCGTCTCACTTTCTCATTTGTTACTTTAAGAATTGGAGGCACTGAATGGGACCAAAACTTGTGTGATTCAGAGACTGATTTTCTATAATAGGAAGAACCCAGCAGAATATCCAATAGATATGGTTCTTGCATCCATGAATTAGGTATAGAGGGTGGCAAGAGTCAACACCTCATTATTTCCTTGGTGGCTGTGTAGTTCTGTTTCAGGCTTGAGACTCATCAATACTGCAGTATATGAAAACATTTCCCTCAGAATTATAATTCTTTGTTGGGATTGCTGTTGTAAATATTTATCTTATTTTGTATTAGTGACCATATAAATGGGACAATGAAAAGGGAACATAAGATCCCCAGAATGTTCCATCAGCCAAGGAAGACGCCTTGCACATTCAGAGTTTTTCCTAAAACTTTTGTATAAAGATATTGCAACAGAATTGGTCTGTCTTAGAAATCAGAAGGTATAAATGCAATGTACACTATAGCTGCTTATTTTCATCTTCTCTATTTGTAAGACATATGAGATCTTCACAAAGAGCAGAGGCACAGAAAGAAAGCAGACTAAAAAGGTCATTATATCCTTCGTTCACCACTGACTGAAGCTGGTATTCCCTTTCATTTTTCAGTTACGTGAATCCATTGATTTTTATTTGTTCTTTGTGATTTGCCTTTTATTTAAGCTAGTTTTAAATATAAGAATGCTGACCTAAACTTCAGTACACCTGCCATTTATCAAACAAGTGCTTGTCACTTTGCTAGAATCTGAGGATAGAAAAATAAAGTGCATATCATTTTTCCTGAGAGATTACATTCTTATTCAAAATAATTAATTTTGGATTTTGACAGGTTTGGGGAAACTAGAACAAAGTGCTTTCTTTAAAAAGTATGTATGCTTGTTTTTTTTTTTTTATTTCCATGAGATTAACAAACACAAGAATGTAAAAACAAGTAGTTGAAATACAGATGTGTTGATGGATAACCAGCCAAACATATAAAGAATAAAAAATATATATAAAGGATAAACACATATATAGAGAGGATAAAAAACAAAACAACAACAACAAAATAAACATAAACCAATTACCAAAGGAATAGTGTTTGATACTAAAAAGTATGCATGGTTATTTTATGATTTATGCTATTAAGAAAATGATATTCAAAAGTGAAGTCATTTTGAGAGGAATTAGTTGAGTGGGAAATCTTTAGCAAGGTTAGAAGTATTCCGGTGAAATGAAATTCATTGTTGTTATTCCACATAAATTGGACTATTTTTTTCATCCTGTGCCCAAAGTCTTTCCCCATCTATTAAAGGTTGTCAAACACATGGATGAAGCTCTCCTGTTACAGGTGCACTACAGAACTCAGGCTGGGCAAAGTACCTGGCTCAGGCAAGGGCAATTACATGTTTTAGTTGTTGCTTATTTGTTTTTATAGAGATTGAAATGGAAGCTGGGGCAGAGAAAGAGGGTGGTGCTCTTTTCACTAAGGTTTTGTACTGTAAGCCTGATATGCATTTAGGCTATTTGGAGAGGGCAAAATTACGTTCACATGGAGACATCATGCTAGATTATGTTAGAGAGAGAGAGAGAGAGAGAGAGAGAGAGAGAGAACCTGGAAAACGGAGAGGAGCATTTTCGATAATAATTGATCCCCTAAATCTCACTATCCTTTGGATTTTTCAACTACATACATTAATACATTACCATGGTTGTTTAGCCAATTTGAATTGAGTTTATGCCACTGGAAACTCAGATACTGCTAACTAATGAATAATTTTGTTTTTGCCATATAACATGCAACACATCCAGGAACAATTTTAAGGAAAATATTCATTGGAAAGGATATCTTCTGACCTGGAATATATTAGTATGTTGAATATTCTGCAAAGCATTTTAAAACATGAGAGATTATCTAGGATATTTTACCATAGGTTCTCCCCTCTGTGAAGTATTAGTTTTGATTTATCAAACCAGTTTCCAAGGGAATAGTCTGACTGTGTAATATTTCTTTTGAAGTGTTTCAAACCACTATTTGATTAATCTCAATTCCATGTCGCAAACATCAATGTTTGGCAGCTCTTTTAAGCCATACATTGTTTTTCTACACATTCTGCCAAAAACTCTACATTGCCTTCCAAGTTTTGAGAATATACAGACAGCAACTTTAACAAAATTATTTCATTACCAACAGCCATGTGGGAAAACTGTAAAGATAGGCAAAAAAGCTAAAGCTGACTGTTGGAAAAAAGTAAATGACAAAATATTTATTGCTTACCATGTCATTCTGATTTATTAACAGAAGAGATTCCTGTTACATTATAAATGAAGTAATATTTGAAACCATACATACATAATTTTCTCATGAGTTATAAGAACAAAAGTATTTGAATGATAGTCAGTCTTCATATATGAACATTGTAAAATGCTTATTTTGGTAAGGAATCATAAATCAAGATGGAATCCTTCCAAATTATATTTTGAGGCTCCTGAATTTGGTCCACAATATGGATGGACTGATCTTGTTTGGCCATGTTGATCGCTTTTGTAAGACTTCTTCCAGGTGACTCTGAAACAGTAAAATCATTAGAAATATCTCCCCTGAGCTGTGTGGTATTGATTTGTTTACTTCAGCTGAGACATGAACCAATAACACTTCTTTAACAATCATCTTACTAAAGAGGGATCACGTTGTATTCCAACATTTCCTAATATAAATCAGAGACATCATTGTAAAAAGCTATCTGTTAGCTCATCACAAGATTTAGTTTTTTTTTCAGTTAATAAGGAGGACTGATATGTGTATGATGCAGCACATTGCTTTGGAGTATAGTTTGTTCAATTGAAGACTTTGTCGAATGCCATTTAATTTCTTTTAGATTTACTGTTACACCCCCCCCCAAAAAAAATAACTGTGCAGAATAATTAGTACATATGAATGAAGAGCAATCAAGGTTTATATATGGAATATATTTATAATAAGAAATATATTTATAATATAAAAGGGATATGTTTATATTCCTTTAATTTACAGAAATATGCACATCATATGTCATTAAACTAGCACAACATGATAATGTTAATTTTTTAATGATACAGGGAGTGATGAGTAAAGGTAATGGCTAGATTCAAGGAAAAATAATTGATGATAAAAATTGTTGGAACTAATATAATTGAGCCTTTGTAGAATTTGCCTAAAATTTCAATTCTTCCCATATTTCCCTTGGTAAGTTTCTCATTGTTTTTTATATCACATTATACCTCAGTTTGATATAAATGCAATAATGGTATCTTTTCTGGGAGTATTAAAGATTGTTGTGTTAGTATGTGTACTTATTAGTTGAAAAGCCATAAATGTGTGTTTTATTCATATGTTGTTGTCAAAAATAAAGGCTTGTTTTTCTAAAGTTAAATATTTACATACGGTCACATATTTTCCCCTGTCATTTCATTTGACCTTCTTAGGTTAGAGCACAGGTAGTGTAAGTTTCTCTTTTGACTAAATTAACACTTTTTTTTTTACTAGAATGGATGGCATTGACTTGAAACTATTATTTATAAGTGAATTTTAAATGTTTGATTTTATGTTATTATAAACCATGTCTAATACTCTAAGGAATATACAAATTCACACAGACAACATACAAAGAAATACATACTTAGAATAGTGTTTCTACCTATCTGCTGTATAATATAATACTACAGGTAATTATCACGGTTTTTCTGTTTGAGAGAATTCAAAAAATTTTTAGTGAAATAACAGGAAACAAACACATGTGTATTTATGTAAACATAGTGATTTTCTAAATTATCTGTTTTAGTTAGTTAAATCACCTTCCCCTTCATATGTAAATTTTTACAAATACCTTTTTGAGAACTCAATTGTTACCCTTTTGCAAGTGTCTATTAGAAATACATGACGCACATTAAAACAAATTTAAGAGGTAAGTGTGGGGAATATTAGCACTCATTTTAATATATATTTATTTATTAAATATATTACAGATAGTACAATATAAATGCTAATCATATTTTATATTTATATATACACTACATACATACACACATACACACATATTCCAAATAAGAATAGGAAGCATTTGCACTCTCAATTGTTATTTTTATATGTATGTTTTGTAATTGTAATTAAATTTATGTATAATTACTATTCATTTTTATTATTTATCGACCCATTTTCTCTTAACATGCTAAGATATATTTTAAATGTTTTTTCAATCTTGATGCTGTTTTTCCATCCACACTTTATAAAAATACACATACATATGTATATGTGTATACATACAATGTGTTAAATTCATTCACAGAAAACATTTATGTTTCTAGTTTAAATATCATTTTCTCATTCTAGCTTCTATCTACTACTAAGTTTAGATATATAAAAAAGTAATAAAAGTTAAATAGAATTGGTTAATTTAAGTGAAAAGAATATTAGATGCACGTACACATGCATAAAAAAATAATATAAATATATTTAGAAAAGATATATTTCAGGCCTAAAACTTCACCAGAATGCAAAATGGTCATAATAGCACTACAGAAAGCTACAACCATTTGTCTGATATAATTTAAATCAAAAAGCATACAATGAGTAATACTAAAATATGTCACAGAACAGGAACTGTATCTGTTAAGGTGTTCTCCGTGAAGAAAAAAAAGCTGCTACTGTTTCACTTGTAGACCCTCTTTATTAGTTTAGCCTAAAAATAGCCACGGACTTGTTTTTCATTATGTGCAATGTCAAAGTGAACTGCCGATTTTGCAGGTGAAATGAATAGCTGCTTTGCTCAAAAATACTCTGGCAATCAGCCACGCATTCTGCCAAAGCAGCATGTGACCACCTACTTGGATTGACTCAGATGGCTATTTGGAAAGCTCTCAGTCGTTATCTTTTTATGTGATGTAACTGCCCACTTTTCAGTGTGACTCATTTATCATTTTATGCCAAAGAACTGAATTATCTTGTACTTTTTCTTGTTATCTTCCTGGAGAGTCTGACATGACTTTAATGTTAGTATATTTCTTACTAGAAAAGAACATATGCGATATTTTGAAAACTGGCTGAACTTGACAGCATGTGAATCGACACTCAGAATATGGAATTTTCTAACATTGCCTTGTGGGACGTACATGTGTTTACTTTTAAGGTCTGGAAACTTAAAGGTTTCCATATAGCATCTCCTAAGATTGTTTCTAAGATTCTTGAAAATAAAATATAGAAAAATTAGGTCCATCTGGAGCTATTGAAGACAGAAAAACTGTGGATAATGCAGTCACTATAAGCACTATAGAGGCATGTCCTTTGCAGTGTTAAATAAACCTCAATAATTTCTATTAATATTACACTGAAATTTGGAAACTGATAATTTAGTTATTAATGCCAAAGAAAATATAGTAAGAGCAGAAATAGGGCTATAGTATGGAAAGAAACAGAGTGCCCAGTAGAAATGCCATGATAATGTAAGTTACTCATAGACAGCATCTCCTGTTCTGCCACTCTTTCTACTCTGCATTCACCCTGTTTTTCCTTCTGCCATTCTACTATTCTCTCTCCTAGCAACAGCTTCCTGTCTTTCAAAACTACTGTTCCTTGTGTTAACTTCATTACTAAACAAGAGATCTAACATCAAACTCAAAGTGTTGTTCACTATTTCCTGGCCTGTACCTAGTACAAGGATTACATTGACAAGGGTGATACAGTTGAAAAGAAATGACAAATTGTTGTGAAGAAAATACATCTGTGGATGTACATAATGCTTCAATCAAGAAATCTGCTTCAAGAAATCTGGAGGGCAGAAATCAAAAACGGGATCAGTCTCAAGATCTATGTTTGTGAAGACACAGCAAATATTTAGAAGCTCAGGCAGTTCTTTTACCCAATTGTAGATTAAAGGGTACTTTGAGGTCAACATGTAGTTTATACCTTGACTTATTTTTAACAGTTGAAGTCACTGTGGACTGAATTACCCTTTTCACAACCTTAATTTGAAAGACATTGAATGTTAAGGACATGGCATCTTGCGTGTGATGCCAATAATGTATGTGTATTGGATGAGAAAGTGTATTGGATGGAAAGAAAGGGCCTGCCTGCTTGGCTTCTTACTGTAGTTTTCCTTCCAAATAGGATTATGTGGACAAATAATTTAGCCTGATTTTTAATTTATGCTTTGGTAACATAAATACTGTATTGCTTAACTCATAGAGTCAATATCATGGTTCATGAGATAATGCATATAAAATGTTTAACCTGATACCTGGCTTATAATAAATGCTCAGTGAGTTATATCAATTTAATTATTCAATAATAAAAGAATAGTAATTTAATTAAGGATAATGTTAATATTAATGTTGATGTTAATCTTTTCCTCCTGGTTTTCTAAGTTAAAGTTGCTTTTCTAAAATTATTCAAAATATTTTTGACCAAAATAAATATACAATGAAGGTTAGTAAAAAGAAATGTTCTACAAACTCATAGAATTGTGGTTTAGCCCAAGATTTAACATGAAGGAACAGAAATTCCTATTTTAATAACTTGGAGAATTTTGAATGGGAGAAATCTGTAAATACTTTCTAAATTAAGTTTGTAATTATGGTGGAAGTAATTAAAGGATATATGTTGTAGATATTATACATTGGTATATCCGAGTATTTTAAAATTCAGTAGTTTGGACTTGTAGGAAGATGTTTGAACATGACAACTGTATCAGTGACATCAGAGAAATGCATATAAATGGGAAGAAAGCAAAGGGTATAAATGTGATCAATGCACTTAGGGATCAGGTGGTTCTATGTATGTCAAATAGAATTTCACAATACACAGAATGTCCAATGTGAGGCCAAATAAAGTTCCTTAAGCAATTTTCTACATCACTGCTGAATGATAGTCACAACACAATGTAATAGCTAAGATTATGATCATAAACAATTTAAAATGAGAAAGGAGTGAGATTCCAAAAGGAATGGTACAGATGAGTTGGAGAATGGAGTTGTAACAATGCGTACACTAGCAAATCAAGTTTCTCTGGT
The DNA here is from genome assembly GCA_033961575.1 of Aselliscus stoliczkanus. NCBI lineage: Eukaryota > Metazoa > Chordata > Mammalia > Chiroptera > Hipposideridae > Aselliscus > Aselliscus stoliczkanus. Next base: position 140,473,037 of record CM066731.1, read on the forward strand.
ATCATTCCTATCCTTAGTCAGTCCACAGGTGGCCATTCCTGATGAGGAAGTTTAGAGCTATTGGGAGAATCATATCTTGGTTCCATATCCTTCAGCTTCTGGATATATCTACAAAGCACATACATACATGTGCATATACACAAACAAAATTAAAAAAAAAAATCAAGCCTGTGACCCACTGTACCCTATGCTATGTGAACCTTGAGGTGACATTATAAAAAAGAAGTAGACTTTATAAAGTCAAATGGGGCAGCATTTTTTAATTGTCTGCTTGTTTCTATCAATCAACTTTTTTATTTCTTAGTAGTATCATAAGCTAATGTAGAGCTCAACTGTCTTCTCTAACCCCATCCTAGTTTTGATACAATTGAGATATTTTCCGAATGACCAAGGGATAAATTTTTCATGTAAGTTCTTCCATTACTCTATATTGTTCCTCCCCACTTGTCAAGAAACAAACTTAGTCCAGACAACATTTTCCAATATATATCAGTAGGTGGTCAGAGAGCATAAAATTCCCATGAACCTATTCCTATAGTCATGGCATTGGCAAGCGAGCTTCCAGAAGCCATTAAACCCATATCATAAATCTGGCTGTAGCCAATCTATATGGGAATTGATGGAACACAGAGAATGAATTATGTATCACAGAACTGCTGAATGGCAAAAAAAGAATGCTCACTCGGACACATATTGTATAGAAGAGAAATATATATTTTTATGCTACCTCTGTGTTCTCTATATTAAGTAAGTGAAATTGTCACAGAACAGAAATGATTGTGTAGTGATATAGTTTAAGCAATTCAATAGAAACATCAGAATTCATAATTATAGAAATATCTGCATTTTTGGTTTGAGCAAAAAGTATACAATAATTTTATAGGTGTATATTATTGAAAATACACAAAGTATAATAATATTTGTTTTAGATACAACTTGTTAAAATGATTACCTTTGAAGTCTCAGAAATAAAGCTTGGCTTATAATCATAATGACCTCTTATCAGTTCAGCTAGTGAATTTTAGTTAGAAAGATGCATATTTAATTGAAGATGCAAACACACACATTTAGATTAATATTAGTCTAATATTAATATTGTAATTAATAGTTTTAATGCAAATGATCCCTTAATGCTTATGATCCCTTTTTAAAATTCAGGCAGTATATATTTTAGAAGAAACATCTTTGTACTTATTACTAATATTAAGACATTTCCTAAATTAAAGTACAGGTTTTATATCAAGTAAATATAGGAATTAGAGATCCTGATGAAGGAATTAGCCTGGGGAGCAAGCAGGCCACTTCTAGAATGCCTTGAGACCCATGAAATTAATTTCAATTATCCAATATATTTTAATCATGTACCTTTTATGAATGTGCCAGTATGCTATTTAAAGAGGCTTCATCCTGACAGATAAGAAGGTTTGCCTACAAGAGATTGTATAAGCAGAGTAAGGCATTTCCAAGTTTTCACAAACAGTAGAACTTGTCTGATAGTGAATTGATACATCCTTAGAGAGAGGAGGGAGAAAAATCATTTGTTAGTCATTTTAAATGAATTCATTCAGATTCCCAAGGTACTGATGAAAAAGAAAACATATCGTTTTGACCATTAGAGTCTAAAGAAGGAGAAAGGCGTTATTTAGAGGACATCCAGTAATGCAAAGGAGATGAACTTTATCTGGTTAAATTGAGCCAGTCTCTATTATCGGGGAGAAGAAAAAGGAGAACTGGAAAAACAAACAACCAAACCAAACAAAACAAAAAAACAGAAAAAAAAACACAAACGAACAAAATGCTTCCTTTTCTGGAAGCAGGGGCAACTTAGTAAAATAAGTAAAACCAACACTGACGGCATGCGTAAATTAGTTACCATCAAACGATAATATGTGTAGTATGACTCGGTATCACATTTTTCTTTCTGTAAGAAAATGCTTCTTTTAGGTTTTTAAAAGTTAATAGTTCAAGTAAACAATTAAAACAAGTAGCTCAACTGTGTTCTCTCCATTATGCTGCAGAGCTTCTCCTCCCACCACGTACTCTACTTTTCAAATTCAAGTGAAAATGGATGGTCACAGCACTTATGTAATTGTCTAGATGATGAACTATATAGAGAGCATAGAGCCTAGTGTGCCCAGTAGGCTTTCTTTTTAAACTTTATCTAGTGGCACCTACTTTTACAACATGTTACGGAGACAGAGGTTTTATTTATTTATTTATTTATTTATTTATTTATTTATTTATTTATTTTGAGGGCAGTGTCACTGGCCCTCACATGTGGGACCCGAACCGGGGCCGCTGGCCTCCCAAGCCAGCGCTCAACCACCGTGCCACTCGGCTGGCCCGAGACAGAGGTTTTATTATTATTAATTTTTATTTATTTATTTTTGTCTTACTCTTTTCCTGGAAATAGGTAATGTGAAACGTACAAAACTAGAAATGCAAAACGATAAGAGAAGTATCATTAAAGGAAATAAAATTGAAAAGCAGAAATCTGATAGAAGTAAATAAGAACAAGAAGGAAAGTATTTAGGTGCAAAGCCTCCAAGAAACAAGGAAGCTTCCAGGTGGGATTTTAGGCATCCTGTCTACACACACTTGTCAGAGGCTCTAGGGGTAAAGATAATTTCAGCACTTTAGCACAGTTCATCCTTCACCTAAGAGTCCTTTCTCTCTTGCTCAGAAAATATCTTCCCTCCAAGCATATGCTCATTAGGGTAAATTGGCCAGTTACTCAAATACATTAAATGAGATATTGTTTGCAGATAAATTCATGGGATGAATAGTACACAAATTTTCAAAAAGTAAAATGGGTTTTCTTGATCATAAGCTCATTAAATAACTTAATGGCTATTAGTAATAAAACACAATGTTGTTAATAGACCTTGAGGGCATTATGCTAAGTGAAATAAGTCAGACAAAGACAAATACTATATGATATCACTTATTAAAAAAAAAAAAATGAACTCATAGCCAGAACATATTGGTGATTGCCAGAGGTGGGGTGCAGGGTGTGGATTTAGTGGAAGAAGGTAGTCAAAAGTACAAACTTCCAGTTATAAAATAAATGAGTCCAAGCAATGTAATGTACAACATGGTGATAATAATAATACTATATTGATAGATAATAATACTATATTAGATAGTTCAATGTTACTAAGAGAGTATATCCTAAAAGCTTTAATCACAAGAAATGAGTTATAACTATGTGTGGTGATGGATGTTTAACTAGGCTTATGTAGTTACAACTTCACAATCTACACATGTATGAAATCCTTATGTTGGACACTTGAGACTAATATAATGTTATATGTCAATTATATATCAATTTAAATACTAGTGTTGAATGATGTTACCCAGTACATAAAATTATCTTTAAAAATTCTTTCAAGGGTGCATTCAATTTTGGATTTTAAGAGGTTATAGATGTTATTTGTTACAAGGAAAATAATCCATGAATTTTAATAGACTCTTTGCCATTTCTTAAAGTTAGTATAAAACATGATTTAGTGATTATCAATTATCATTACAATTGGTTTCTGTATTAACACAAAAATATATGGCATCATGGTAGAGTATAGTCTTTCAATTCTTGATATTTTAAGAAATATTTGAATAAAATATATATACACATACATATATTCACATACATATGTACTACACATACACACACATGTGTAATTTAATTTTTATTTTGATGTCATTGTCTTTTTTTTTTTTTCCCCGCAGCATCGGCGTCATCCACCATTTGGTGTTATTTTGGAGAAGCTGATGTCATTGTCTTTTAACATAAAATGAAACATGCATTTAGAATTCAAAATTAAGACCAATTTTCAGGAAAAGAATTTCTCAAATAAGTATTCCTCAGACTTGGAATTGAGATATAACATTGAGAATCCAAAATTTTACTTTGAAATATGATCTCCTCATTATGTAGGTTACTAAACACTTGTGAGATGGAAAAGCAGAACAATGGAAAGAGCAGGATTTTAGAGACAGCAACTAGATTAAAATCATGGGTTGTCTCCCAACGACAAGGTAGACATTAGTCTCAGTTTCCTTAGCTATTGAATGGTAATATTCCCCTTAATATTATAATTCCCATTAATATAAAATGGTAATATTCTCAATGGTAACAGTCCCTTAAATAAGGGAATTGGTATGCTATAAGTTTTTGTTGTCTTTGTTCAATTTCAATGTATTTATCTGAGAAATGGTAAAATTGATATCCACGAGGAACTGAGGAGTCTTGAAAAGAGTCAATAACAATTATGTTCTAGTTTGTGTCCTTTATCAGCTTTGTTCGTTTCTGCTTCTTAGGCTGATTGCACTGTTTATATGCTGAGTTTCGAATGCTCTCAAACTCGTCTGCACTTGCTCAAGCTTAAGGATCCAGAAAGATATCCAGAACTGAAATCCTTTGTATTTAAAATTGCTATGATCAAATGCCTTCAAATGGGTGAATCCTTTCTATTCTGTACTATCCCCTTGAAGGAAAGTTATACTTTTAAGTGTTGCTAGAAGAGGATAAAAAACTGTCTAGTTTGACTCTTTCTCTCTACCCTAATATTTTTCCTTTATGATTGTTTAATCTTGCATTGTTAATACTCCCTCTTCAATAGAATCATCCGCTGATGGAGACAGAATTGGCTGAATCTACAATTTTCTGAGTGGGTCACAAAGATAATGAAAGTAGTGACTCCATTTCCAAATAAATGCCTTCCTTCTGTCACTCCAAAGGAAATTATCTACATAGATATATGTTCACTAACAAATACCTTATGACAGCCTACACATGGAGATTGACATAATAAATTTAAACATGAACAAATATGTGACAAGGTTCAAGTATCTGTATTTTAGATTTTCATTATAGTTATTTGAAAAAAGTTCCCCAGAAGTATGTTGTTGTTGTTAAATGGGCCTTTATGAGTGCATTTTTGCTTTGGTTAATTTTCAAGTGTGAGGGGGATAGGCTGGAAAGCTCTGGTGGCAGGTGCTTTGCCACCTGCCTCCCTGCAATATATGGCTAGCAATAAAGTTAATGCTTTCCTCTCTCACTGATTGCCATTCACAGAATGACTGAAGCTTTGGATATAGCACAATCTTTAAGGGAATGGCACTTCAGATTCATGAATGCTTATCCTGATGATCTAACAGTTTTTGAAACTACTGTTATTCAGTTCTTGTCTATCAGAAGGGAGACACATTTCTCTGTAGGGTATGGCAATCATTTAAATACATTGTGTTAAAATAATATATCTACAATTTATATGCCTTGATGACACACACGTATACACATGTGTGATGCACACATGGTGCAATTGGTCAGATATTTCATATGGCTTGTGATACATCAGTGTCAGATACTGCACATGGCTTGTGATATATCAGTGAATGATATGAAACCATGACACACAGTGGCTTAATGAATTTGTATTAAGAATAGCTGTCATTTCATACTCAATTCAATAATCCTTATTTTAGATTTGAGAACACTAACTCATAAGGACACTATTGACTAGAGCCAGATCAGATGGTAAATGGCAGAGCTGTGATTCAGGCAGTTATATTTGATTCTAGAACCTGACAATTAACTGTTATATTATGTTATAAATTATAGATTTACATAAATCATAGTAATTATGAGTTATTTGATCTTTCCTAACTTAAAGTTTTTGACCCCTAATTTGAGGCGGGGAGGGGGAGGGAAGGATCGATATTGCATAATGTTTTTGAAAATTTGAAATCTATGCAAGGTTGCTGGCACAATAGAATGCCCAATAAGATGTAGCCATTATTTTTTCTTTTTGGATTCTAATCTACTATCACAGAGGGTTAATAGGTTTCATTTTGAGTGCTAACCTCTATAGCTAGTAGTTGCTGAGAAGACTGGTCGAACCCTCTGTACAGGCAAGAGTGGGCTGAGAGAGTATTAAGGCTTTCTATGATTAGAGATAGAGGAATATATTTTTCACTTTTCCGGTAAAAACTAAGACCACGTAGGTAAATTCAGTTTCTTATTCTGCCTATGTGCCTTGAATTTCCCACTTCTAGCTTTGTGACCTTGAGAAAATTAATGACTTCCCTATGTCCCCTTTCATGTATAAAGGGAAATGAAAATAGTACCAATTTCATAGGGTTATTATGAAGGTTAAATGAGATGATAGACTTAAAGTTACAGGTTGACCACACATATTTTCTTTCACTTTCTCCCAAACTGCATTAAAAATTTAACATACTGGAAGCACGTATGGAAAGCACAAAGAGAATAGCAGAAAAGGCCATAGCGGTTCTGTATATTGGAAGGTCAAAAGGGGAATTGTAACTAATTCAAAATCTTGAATACTGAATCGGAGGGTGGTACAGTTGAAAGCCCAGGGAAAACAAAAATATCGCTTCCCCTCACTGGATCCCACTGAAAATCGAAGATATTTTCAGATAGCTCTGCTAGTGGATGTGAATTAGAACTACACAATTGGGCAGATACGTAAAATTTTCTGTTTATTAACAAGGTTTTGATCTCCTTCAATCAGTGTAACATCAGAAGAAGGGAGCACCAGAGGGACTAAAATACGGTATTGTTGGACTAGGAAACCCTGAGGTTAATACACGGCAGCGACACATGGAAAACAGGGACAGAAGTGAACATACTTTGTAAATGTTGAGACCTTCGACATTATTCTCTTACTTGGCTCCCAGATCCCCAAAGACAGAACTGTAGTCTTTTGTCAGGAGAATGAATGGTTTTTCTCTAGTGCATCCGATACTGGTATTTTTCCCAATGAAATAAAAGTCCTGCCAGTCCTTCTTCAGTGAAGGGTACAGAAAACCAACTTACTCAGGATTTTCAATGAGATTCTTAGTGATTCACTCTGAAACATAAACACAAAGATCACCAGATTTTTGATGAAAGCTTCTATTATGGAAAATACAGAAAAAGTGTCATACTCAGGAAAGAGATTTTTGCAGGGTGAAGAAAATTCGGGACTATCATTAATATCCTCAAAAAGAAAATGCTATAGTCAGGATAAAGTGAGTATTATAAAAGTGAATTATTCAGAGAACAGAATTGCTTTAGGATATTAAAATTATACCAATCAACAACAAAATCCTTTGAGTAGTTTAGCAGTTGAGGAAATAGCCTGTAAAATAGAGCACTTAAAAAAGAATGTAACACAGAAATTGAGGAAAATAAAATTAAAACTCTAGTCCAGATGACCTAATCTGAATAAAATCACTTGTAAAAGAAAAAGAAGAGAATCTAAGAACAAGAAATTATCAAAGAAATAATTCAAGAAAGTATCTCAGAACTGAAAAAAATGGAGTATCCAGGTTTTAAAAGTTTACGCAATGCAAAATATTTTTAATTGATTGACTGTCTTATGTACCTGAGTGTATTAAGGAATTTAAATAAAGTATGCAGTTTTCAGTCAGACTAGTGATAATTTTATGAAAAATAAAAATAAACTATTTCCAGTGAAAATAATAGTCTATATGGATCACCTATAAATAGCATTTACATGGTCCTAATAATGTAACTGTTGGCCATTAATATAAACAAATTGACTATATAATTATATCGGGAATATAGGGAAATGGAAAAGTTGCTTATGTTTATAGAGGTGCAAGACAAACAGAGATACGTTTTCATATCCTAGTGTTAATTTCCTAGCTAAAGCTAAACATTGAAAAAAATCAAGAAGCAGCAGTATAAGCATAAGTATATAATTCTTAAAAATGAAGATTAATACAAATAAGCAGCTAAGGAGTTAAAAGTTGTTGCCATTGGGAAGAGCAAAATCAGGGGACCCAGTATAATTATTTGAAACTTTTATTTGCACATATGCTTTTAATCAAGATATAATATATAAAATGAAATAAAAATGGCTTTAATAATGGATCTCACATATAAAAAAATCCCCGAATTATCAGATGATAATGATACTATCATCCTCATCATCATCAGTATCATCAGCAGCAGTATCACCATCACCATGAACTAATGTTCTTCAATCTACATGATATAAGAATAAGAATACCTAGGAAGAGAAATACTGGACACAAATACAAGGAGCACATGACTAACATAGGGGTGCAGGGAAAGTCCTGGTTTAGTTGAGAACTGAACAATGGGTGGGAGTTCTCCAAATGAAGATAGAAAACGTGAAGAAAGTGTTGTGGAGGCAATATTACTTGCACAGAAGCTGGAGAGAGTATGATCCACTTGAGAAATTTAAAAAAATAAATAGAATATAAAATAAGGACATTGAAGAAATAATAGGGAAGAGCAAGACAGAAGCCAGATCTTACAGAGTGTTATAAACCATTACTATCAGGAGTTGGTAAGTCATTGAAGCAATATATAACAGGAAACTGACTTTCTTACAAATACATTAAGGAAGTCTGAATGTGGTATGAATAACAAATTAGAGGAAAAACAGTGAGCCCAATTAGAAGATTTTTAAAAAGAAATTCTATTGAGATTTGACTGTAGTCTCAGCTAGCATAACAGCATGAGAGGGGAGATAAAGCAATCGTTTCAAGGAGGACTCAATAGTACACAGGTTTTATTTGATGTGAATGGGCTTTAGGGATGGGCAAGGAAGGGAGTAGTATGATTTCAGAGTTTCTGGCATAGATATGGAGGTGGATTGTGATGTTATGCACAGAATAGGACATTTCATAGAAGGAACATATTTGGGCTGTGGGAAAGGGCAGGGCAGAATGATGATTTTAGTTTAATTGTGCAGCATGTGCATTGCTTCCAAATAATCTAAGTAAACATTGAATGTATCCAACTGAAACTCCAGGAAAATGTTGCAAACTATAACATATTTAAGAGTCATCAACTTGTGGCTTATAATCAAAGCCACAGAAATATAGTACTTTTCCTCAAGGGTACTCTATGAAAGAGGGAAAAGAAATTGGGACAGAATGTTCTGGAACAAAGTATCACACCCCAGCCCGATGAGTCAAAGAAAAAGGGGTCCATGCTGAGTAACATATCATAGTATGGACACAGCTTGTTTAACTGTTCATCTACTGAGGAAAATTTGGGTTGTTGACTATTGTAAGTAATGGTTCTATGAACAACTGAACAATTTTGTAAAGGCTTTTGTATGGACATGAGATTTTGTTTTTTCTGGGATAAATGCCTAGGAAGGAGTGCAATTGCCAGGCCATATGGTAGGTATATGTTTAGTTTAGTTTTTCTTTTTTCTTTTTAAAGAAGCTGCCAAACTTTTTTTTTTCTTCAGTGATTCATTTAGTGTAGTAGCTCTTTTCTTTCAGCACTTGAAATATGCAGTGCCACTTTCTTTTGGCCCCATGGTTTCAGATTAGAATTGCACTGTTATTCAAATTGTTCTTCCCCTACATGGAAGGTGTCAATTATTTTCTATTATTTCTTATTATTTCTCAGCTGTCAACAAAGTCCAGTTTAATTCAAAAGGAATTTTTAAATGAAGAAGTAAGTGTTCTGTTCATTTGCTTTTAATTAGCAGTGAAGCCTTTCAGTTTAGAAAACTATGCATACACATGGAGTTTATAGCATTTTTAATTGGCTCTCTTACCACACATATTCTAAAAATGCAGCCCAAAAGTCTATACTGACTTACCATAAACATGCGAGCCTTTATCTTCTTGGCATAATGTAAAAAGGCAGTCATCTCATGAGGCACTGTTGGTTTTTCATATCAATGTTTTTTCAAGTGATAAACCCAAACTGTGACTTCCTCTCTGGCACTGAACTAACAGTGAGTCACAGGAGAGAAAAACTTTAGGTGCTTATGACAGGAAGATACATAAAATGAATTTACTGACAGATTTTAATGTTGCAAGAAATAATGTTTTCACTATTTTTTTAAATTTATTTTTTGATGCTTCTTTTCCTGATGCCACTGCCCATCCATATGGTTAGGTCCTTACCACAAGCATAAGAATATACAAATATTCCATAAACACACACATATAGAAATCTCAACATAGTTTTGTAATATCAAAATTCTTTGGGCCGGCTGAGTGGCGCAGTGGTTAAGCGCTGGCTTAGGAAGCCAGCGGCCCCGGTTCGGGTCCCACATATGAGGGACAGTGACACTGCCCCCCCAAAGAAAATCTTTATTTTCAAATCAATTGCATCATCGATGAAGTAAAATTCAACTATCTAACTAAGTAACCATTTGAGATTGTTAAGATTATGCAGGGAGAGGTAGTTTAGTAAGTTCATAAAGTATGTGTTTAAGATATGATTTCTTGGTTAATGATGATGAGAAAAAAATCAATAATATATACCAAGTGTCTATATTGTATCTGGTAATAGTCAAAGAACTTTACAAATGTTATTGATTTAATCCTCTCAACAGTCATGTGATATATTACAAATGAACAAACTGAGACAAAAATAAATTACATAATTCCATGTCTGACCAAAGATGATCAAACTAATAAGTGGTAGAGACAGAACTGAACCCACATAGTCTAACTCAAGATCCTAGTTCTTAACCCCTAAACTCTATAGCCTCTTTAAGAGAGATATAGGGGCACTTTATGGGTCAGCTGTAACAATGAAAATTTGAAAATATAAGTAAAATTAACTTTTATGCAATAATCAAAGAATCAGTGATATGAGAAAGTAAATGATGAATATTTCTTCACTTTGGCAAATTATTACAAAACAGGTAGTTGCAATATATCCTATAATTACTGAAATTGTCTTTCACCTTGTATTCCCACTGGTTTTTCTTTGTTTTATAGTGTTTGTATTGTAAAGTGCTGAGGCAACTGAAATGATTCAGAGACTAATGCTTTTATTTTAGTCCTTAAAAAGTCACTAAAACTAAACAGCACTGAATTACATTGCTGAAATCTCACTGTCTGTCAACACAATCCACTTTCACAGCTGTTTTTCACAATCGGAGTTAGATTCGCATTTTGGAAATCATAGTAAGGTGCTGATAAGGGGTAAATTGGGCTTCTTATTTTGATTGAAAATTTTTGGAACCGAGAAGTACTTTGCTTTTTAAGTATACTTTCAAAAAATTGCATTTAAATTATTTAATCTTCAAACATATTTATTGATCAAAACCAACATTAGAAGTTTCAAATAGTTTTTTTTTTAATTTTTCTTGTAATTTCTAACGAAAAATAGCAAATGATGAAGAAGTTTAACAAGTAAATCACACACAAACAAAAATGAAACACATTTGGTAGATTCATTTTGGTTTCTTTTTGTGGGAAGGGAGGGGATATCTCCTCCCATGCTTCTTCCTATTTTTGATCCTGTCTAATCCTATACAGAGATAGCAGCTTCCCCATGGTAAAATAAATCAAGATTACTCACTGTAATTATACAGTGACAGTTACTGATATTTTAAAAAACTGATTTGTTACCAATAGGAGAATGGCATAACTTTATATTCGTCTCTATTGGAACAGCATATTGCCTGCTTTGCTATTTAAAGACTTTCAATCTAATCCCATACTGTTTATTATTATTATTATTATTATTATTATTATTATTATTTTCACTAGGGTTGAATGAGAGGGTCAGGAACTCCAGAAAACTTATTTAGAGCTATTTTATGCTGCTGTGTTCCAGGTCAGAAACGGAACTCTACCAGAAACATCTCAAGGCCAGGAGACAGAAATTTAAAGTGCAACAAATGATATTACTTAGACAGTATCCAATACCCTAAATGTGTTATCTATCGTTTGATATCAGAGTCTAACAATTCCACCATTGGATCTGCTATTTGGTTAAAGCATCATCTGTGAAAAGAATGAAAGACAGACAAGTATAGGAATGTTAATATCACTAATATCACTAAAGTCAAATACATTTAATGGTATGATGGAAAGAAACACCTGACATGAGGCTGAGGAGGACAGACTCAGCTTGGGTGGCACAGACCCTGGGTAATACCCAGGCATAATATACAATAGAATGGAGGTTGAGTTAGGTGGACATTTACCTTTTGCCAATGGCAAAATAAACCTGTATAAAATAGTTATATATCACTGGATCATTTTACAGACCAAAAATTTATTGATGACACACTGACCTATTGTTTTGATAATCCTAATAAATTGCCATACTTTTCAGGATATAAGTATTAGTTTCAGAATGGCTAAGAAAGCCATGTATTTATATATTGTTTTTTTAAAGGTGACCCTTTGGATAGACCATTGAGTACTGTAGAATGATGCTTTGATTAGATGTTCTGGGCCGGCCAAGTGGTTCAGTTGGTTAAGAGCTCACTCAAGAGTGTGAGCTGAGCTCTGAGCAACAGCAGTTAGATGCCCAACGCGAGCTGAGCTGCCACTAAGCTGCCAACAGGTGGCAGGATGGCTCAGCTAAAAAAAAAAAAAAAAGATGTCCTATTACTTTAAAAAGTTACAAATTGAACTTTAAATTTGGTAAGTATATCTCACTGTATATGTTTATATAACATATTAGGATTGTAGTCCATTTGGAAATAGTGTCCAACCTTAATATTTTAAGGATCAGGAAGGAAATTAGAGTTAAAATAAAACAACCAATTTGAAAATAATGAATTAAATGTTCTTTTTTTAGCAAATTTAAATAGGGCCATCTTGATTGTATTCTTTTTAAACCTCTTCTATCAGTATAATTGGAAAATAATGGTATTTCCATTAAAATTTGAGAAGATAAAGTGAATCAACTCTTAGTAAGTAATTAGAAATCTGTCTGGCATGTAGAAAACAATAGTATATTTTTAACATTTTTTTCTACAAGTAAGGAATTTAAGTTAAATATCATAGCTCATGGTGAAAAGTACAAAGATAAAAACATTTGAACTATATTAAAGATAAAAGCTTAATATTAAGGGTGAAGCATCAGCCTCATAAAGATCATGTGTTCATTTCTTTACTGAAATCATTTATCATTAAGCAAATATGTATGGGGAATTTACTTTTGGGGCAGTAAAATTCAAAAAATGATTTATGCTGGAAGGAATTTTTTTTTTTCTAATGAAGACAAATGTTAAATTAATTTAATCTGTTTTTGTATAAACATTAACTAGGTTCCTTGAGTTGAAAACCATTAGAGAAAAACATTGATGAAAACTTTTTTTTTTAAAGATTTCATTGGGGAATTGGGGGAGGGGAACAGCATTGGGGAAGTGGGGAAAGGGAACAGACAAGTTGCTATCTTCTTGTTCTTCAGTCTAGCTGTGGAGGACATTGCTTCACTGGCCCATGTTGGTATCGTCATTGCGCTCTTCCCAGGTGAGGCAGATCAGTTGCCGGCCTCTGGATGGTCGCTCACAGCGGCTATTGGCAGCTCACGCTGACTGCCGGCCACTCACTGTAGCCTATGGCAGCCCACTGCAGCAGGGGCTGCAGCCTACACCATCGCCAGGGCTTGCACAGCCCAGCTCCAGGTGGAGCTGTTGTTAGCTGAGGGAAGTGTCACTGGCCCTCAGATGTGGGATCCGAACTGGGGCTGCTGGCATCCCAAACCAGCGGAAACTTTTGAAAATGAGATAAAGTGCTGAAAATTTATGTTCCAGAAATTGGTAGATTTGAAAGTAAAGTTATATTTCACTACGAAATAAACATGAGGTGGAAAACAAAATTTTTTTTTCACTTACATATAGTCCTTTCATTAATATTTATCTAAGACTATTCAGTAGCTTCCTTTCACCATGAATGAAAGCTAAGAACTAACAGCAATGTGTTCATTATGTTTAGTTTAGTTTCTCTCTCACCTTTAGGAAACAAGTAACTTTAAGTCTTTATTTGCTATGGAAATTGCAGTTCAAGTCTGTCCCTACTTTGCATTCTTGAAATAAATATTTTTGCAAGGGGGTAATGTGCACAAAATTTAAAGAGCAAAGGTTTGTTTTTTGTTTTGTTTTTGCATTTTTTTGTTGTTTTTTTTACTTTATACCCATATCCAGGGAAATACAGCCAGTCCCTAAAGGGCATTGAACATTTGAACTTTACTGGATTTTATTTTAGTGATATGAGAATACTACTAATTTGAACATAAGAAAACTCAAACCATAACACAAAGAGAAATGGGATAGCAGTCCGGAGATTATTATGGGAATTATTATACAAAAATAATACAATATTTTATGAAACAATAGAAAGGACAGTAAGCAAAGAGATAGGAAAGACGGCCTTCCAAATTCCTGTCCTACTAAAGCTAAACATTGAAGCATGCATATTGAGTTAGATGGTTAAGTAACAAAAATAGAAAAGAGATAAAAGAATTAACAATGAAACAGGCTATTGAAAGACATACAATTTCATAACAGGGAACATATATGTGTAGGCTACTTTGTTAAAAGAGGAAATGTACTTCCCCCTTTTTTTCCTGTAATTTCCCTTACCTCCTGATAGAACATTCATTAATCTTAGCATTTTCTCTACATATGTGCAGTTGCATACTTATGTGTCCATGTTAGTCCCCAGCCTAACATATGACTGACCCATATTAAGACTCCAAATCTCAGCAAATCCTGTGACAGTCTTAGCTTTCCATTTTATAGGCTAAAAGGATAGCTAACACCACTCTTTGACATGAGCAGTTGTTAGCATTTATCACATTGTTTTATTAGTAGGAGGCAAGAAAAATCATGGCTTGTCCATTTTATGTTTAGAACTGAAAATTTTAGGTATAAAGGATATCTGAGAGAAAAAAAAAAACACAAAAATGCTCCTGAGTCTTTTTTACATTGTCAGACATGCACTGATATATCTGTATTTTCTAGTCAAAAGAGCAATTAGCTATTTGTTTTTCCACTATTTGTAGCTCCCCAATGTGATTCATTTGCAATGATCATTCAAGTCCTCCTCTTTCACATTCTTAGAAATGTATAAGTTAATACTTGCATATTTCCATAATCCTCAAGATAACAGATCTCAAACTCAAGAAATGGAGGTTAGCAGGAGTAGGAAGGAGAAAGAATTCTTAAGAATTTCCTTGAATTAAAGTTTAGTGGAAATAAATCACGGCATCTTCTCTGGAACAGTTTAGTGAAAGCAGGTTTTTTTGTTTTTTTTACTTTAAAATACATGTGACTTTGTGCAGTGTATACCACAAGTAATTATAATAAAATGTGAGACTGTGTCAAACATAAACATTTAAAAATGGTAGTTGTACACTCTATATTGTAATTAATTCATATAAAAAAATTGAACTTATCATTTATAACATTTTTTGAAGTTTATTGGGGTGACAATTGTTAGTAAAGTCACATAGGTTTCAGGTGTACAATTCTGTAATAGATCATCTACATATCACATTGTGTGTTCACCACCCAGAGTCAGTTCTCCTTCCATCAACATATATTTGATCCCCTTTACCTTCATCTACCACACGCCACCCCCCTTAAATTCTGGTAATCACTAAACTGTTGTCTGTGCTTATGAGTTTTTGTTTCTTCATTTGTTTGTCTTGTTACTTTGTTGTTTACAGTTTTATATATCACATATCACTGAAATCATATGATTTTCTACTTTTCTGTCTGACTTATTTCATTTAGCATAATAACCTCAAGATCCATCCATGTTGTCTCAAATGGCATTATTTCATCACTTCTTATGGCAGAATAGTATTCTGCCACTATTAAAGGCAGTGTGGAAGTTCCTCAAAAAATTAAGAATAGAATTACCATAACTTATACATTTTCTTGAAAATATTAATCTGTAACAATGGCCACTAGATTATTTACTGACATACATAATAGATACTAATATTTTAAATAATAAATACATTTACTTTATCCATTAATACTAAGAATTATTCCAATCACTCAAAAGCATACATACACAGGAGTGATATAACTAAATGTATACATATGCATGCATGTACATAAATATAAAAGAAACATCACCAACTATCAATTAAAAAAAAGCAAAAACATATCTCTTAGGAAGATTAAGTTAAAATTTCACCATATAAAGAATGCTATTTAAAAAAAAATACACTCCCTTTAGTAATACAAATTAATCAGCATTTTAGATTATGTATCTTTTTTATGACTTTAGTGAAATTAACTGGTAAGCAAAAGTAACTAAACTGTGACATTACATTTGTGTATTCATGTTTAATTCAAAATTATATTTTTATATAAAAATGTAGTTTTATGGTGGATAAAATGTAAAACTCCAGAGTGGTCCAGGACCAGACAAGAATATTTAACATTGTTACAGAGATCTATTGTTTTCTGAAACATTAAAATACTTTCCAGCTACATCTCTTTGTAGATTCATTCTTTTAGAAAAAAATGGCACAGAATAAAATCTAATTTCAGAACTGGTGTGTACCTGTGTGCCTGTGTGCATATCCACATACGTGTATGAGTTTTGGGCAGGAGTTAGTGAAAAGAAAATGGATCAGGGAAAGATTCACAGAGGCCGAGAAACTTCTGGGACACAAAGCAAAATGTGGCACACATAAGGAGAAAAGCCATTTCTGGTTAATCAGTAAGGAGTAACAAAAGCAATTTTCAGAATATGTTTGAGGAAACAACTTGCATTAGCAATGCAGTAGAGAAAAGAATGCTTCCATAAAGTAGACTTTGATCACTTGAGGATGTTCTGCCATGACTAAGATACATAGAAAGAGGAAACGACCAGGCTGGTGCATACTGCAATACACAACAAGTGTTTGGCACTCATAGAAGGGGCTCGTCATAAAATAAGATTGCAAGAAAGGAAAACTATTGCAAATAAATATAAAAGGACCCATTAAACACATTCCAATATAGGGAGGTATTAGAAATTATTATCAATATAACTGCATGCTTTAGAACTTGCTATATTCGTGTCTGTAATTGAATATCATTTATATTCCACAGTATTGCTTGTGATCCTTATGCAATTATTTTTATTTCTGTTGTAAAGCCCTTTAAATTAAAAATGCTTCTTTGTGTAAGCAGTATTACAGATATACAGCTGAATCCAGCACACCCTGTCTCCTATGGTCCAGGTATATATCTCTGGATTGATTTTGTGTTCAACCCTGTGTTCTTGTCTTTTGTGTTTTTGCTACCCCTCCAGTTGTGTTCCTGGCCCCAAATGTTGATTACAGTGTTAATGCCCAGGCTCATGGCTCCTATGACAACTCAATATCCTGATGTTCTTTCCCCTCGCCCATCTCTCTTTGAGCTACGATAAGTCTTATAGGTACTTTCCAATACTGTCTCTCCTGCAATCCATCTCCACACAGCAGTCAGTGTGGACTCTTGAAAACATAAAACTAAACTTATTAAAATATTTAGAATAAATCCAAACTCCTTATTCTAAAAGCAAAATTATAACATTTTTTATTCAGTACTTACATTTTATTTGCTTATTTTCATGACATCATACCTACACTCTAAAAGAGAAGTCAATTCATTTGAAAATGGGGTATGGGGCTTATAAACCTTATCAGGGCATATAAAGGTCTATGGCTCCAATCTCTCTTTTTTTTTTTTTTTTTTTTTTTTGAGGGCAGTGTCACTGACCCTCATATGTGGGACCCGAACAGGGGATGCTGGCTTCCCAAGCCAGTGCTTAACCACTGTGCCACTCAGCCGGTTATGGCTCCAATCTTAACCCTGCCATTATGGAGGGTTCAGTCACGTAAGACTTCTGCTCTCCCATCTGTAACATGTCAATAATGTTGTAATATCTTAATATTCTGTAACGATCAAATTTGTAAATGTAAAGTTCCACATATAAAAACTGTGTACATATATATAATGTAAGGTCAAATATGTAAAACATTTTAAAATTAAATGTGTTCCACAGATATTAGTATCCTATGGATTATAATGACTAGATTGAAAGTAAAACCAAGATTGTGTTAACAGAAGCTATTACAATACTCTGGTCTTATAATGAGGTTATAAACAAATCTGATGCTAGGTTGGTGGTATATGTGTTCAGTCCCTCATACAGTGGTTTTCCCAATCTTTTTTTTACAGGAAATAATACCTAAATATTTCAGAGTTTGAGAGTTTTGGTTGTAATTTATCTAGCCCAACAATATTTTGCAGTATGATTCAAACAATTGTTTTCTCCAATCTCTCACCACTGCCAAATGTGGTTTCCACAGGCAGTTAACACCTTAGACAGGATCCTAGCCTACTGAGAGGTCATTAGAAACAGGCTCCAAGTATTCAAAGCATTGAAAGGTAAAAAAGCAATGTCCATGAAATTTTAATTTGTATACCACCGGGACCAATGCTAAGTTAAATCTTTAACTTAGTGATAAAATCTTTAACTAAGTGAGAAAAATATAAAAATAAAAGTCACATTTAATGTTTATAAAATACCTCATGAGGTTGGTCAGTAATAGCATGATTTTGAAGAAAAAATTGGAGAGTTGATGCAACTGTCACAAGAGTCACATATTGAGTAATAATTAATATTGACACAGCACACTGGTCCTGCTCTTAAAGCAGATTGGTGATTAATACAATCCTTGGGCTATTTTAGAGAGATAGCACTGCACACATGCTACCCCATCCTAAGAGTACTCTGGAACCAAGAATCTTCAGTCTACAGAACTCAAATATAGGAAGTATGGACACCTGAGCCCTTTACAGAGAGAGAGGTCTTTCAATAAGGAGGATACTGTTCCTAGAACAGATATGGACAAATATAGACTGACCAAAAAACCTTTCCAGATTGCAATACCTCTATGCTTTCTATTGCCAAATGAACCTACGCCATAATAGGCCAAGTTCCAAATTCTCCCAATCAAAACTTGCATCACCAGCATCACTGCATGTCACCCTGTTCTCCCTAATCCTTAAAAATTGTCCAGACTCCAGATGGGGGAGGCAGATTTGAGTGGTGTCTCCTGTCTTCTGTGGGTCAACTCAGCATAAATAAATAGCTCTTTCTTTTCTCAAAAGTCGGTGTCATATTTTGGGCTCTTATGCACATCAGGCAATGAATCCTTGCTCCATAACAATTTCAGAATTCAACTCTAAGTCTGTTTGATTCTATTTATAGCCCCTACATAGTCTTATCAAATGCCTTATGCTGAATGAGACATGCCAAAGTCCAAGTGGATAGTTCAAATGGAAGCAGATTGACAAACTCCCTTCTGAATACCTGGAGTAGGAGCAAGAAAAACTAAGTGTGAATAGAGTTTCCAGGAAGGTTTGCAGTCATTTAGTCATTTCTTAAAGATCTCCATTCCCTTTAGTCTTGAAGACTCTTATTTTTAGGAGTCCTGTTAGAAAATACAGTCATCAATACAGAGAATGATATCTTAACTATTATCAAGCATGATCCCTGCAAAGATTAGTTTATCATCTGATAGTTACCTAAAAGCAAGAACGTAAGGATAATGGAAGTGGTGACAGCTTATGGGTTAGGAGTCTGGGATCTGGGAGTTAAAGGGTAGAGGGGCAAAAGTATTATGAGGAAAAAAAAATATTTTAAAATTATTTCCAGGAGATATTTGTGTGCATACACACACACACACACACACATTTATATTTATATATTTATATACACACACACACACACACACTCACACACAGGGTGCCAAAAAATGTATACAAATTTTAAGAAAGGAAATGACTGTATTAAAATTGTAATACTCAATATATACAGATAACAAAAGATGAATACAAGTCACGTTTGACTTCTGCAATTATAAGAGTTACCATCAGTGTAATTTTAATGTTTTTTTTTTCCTTTCTTAAAATGTGTATACATTTATTTGGCATGCTCTGGGTGTGTGTGTGTGTGTGTGTGTGTGTGTGTGTGTGTGTGTATTATGTAAAGTTATAGAAAAGCCATTTTTACAAGCACATTTTACTTTCTAAAACATATAATAATTCTTCCCCTACCACAGCAGTTGGTGTCCAAACATTTGTAATACATCTCTTATCTAAATTCACAATGTTTAAATTTTTGTTCATTGTGGGGGTTTTTGTAACTGTTTTATATTTGTTTGCTTGTAGTTTGTTTATCAGAAACATATCTACATTCAGCTTTTGTGATAGAATCTCATTTAAAAAAATCAATTTTGCTAAAATTAAATTGACCTATGCTTACATGATCACTCTTTATGTTTTTAGATTCCTTGAAAGGGATTTCACATTTTTCTTAGCCTGGTTTATTATCAAAATAACAATGTTCCAAATCCAATGCCAAATTGAAAGACATAAAATGTATTCTCTTTATATAATCTGCAAATTCATGAGTAAATGAGTGCTATACAGGTTTTATGAAAATCTATATATTGAGAGCTAGTAACACTCCTGACAGTTAAGAGAATAGTATTGTTAAAGAGCAAACCACAGTCCCAAAATGGCATCACATGTGCTAAAGCCCATGATACCAAACCTAGATTTAATATCTGACCTAATTGCTGTTTCAACCTTTCCTAGAAATATAGTCTTAATCAACCAGTCAGAAATTCTCTAGTCAAACACCAGTAAGATCACCTGTCACGTGGTCCCTGTCCAACCCCCATAGAAAGAAGAAGCAATTTGCTAGTAAGAACCCTTGCCATTCCCTTCTCCCCAAGAGAAGATGGCTTAGTCTAAAAATAATCCTTTATTTTCTTTTGTTAATAGCTTATTTGCCCCACCCTCCTTCCTACAAAAACCTTCCATTTTGTACAACCTCTCAAAGCACCCTTCAACTTGCTAGATGGGTACTGCACCTTCACGAATCACTTAATAAAACCAATTAGAGCTTCAAATGTACTCAGTTGAATTTTGTTCTTTATCAGGATTTTATATCTGGAAAGAGATCTAGGTAGCCCAACTCAGCCTTCATTCCAGCCCACTTAAAGCATTAAATGGATCTACATCTTCATATAAGTTCTGAGAGAATCTTCTCCAAGATTCTGGAGGATTCCCCCACCCCGCCTTATTAAACAGACTAACAAAGTTAGTGCAGTGAGCCCACCCACTGAAACTGGTCTCCCTCTTTTCCATCTTGATCGTAAACTCCACCATCTCTCCTCTCTATTTATTTAAGGTTCTATTGCTTTGCACTGAGTAATGACAGTACTATAACAGAATCGCATACATTCAGTTCTGAATAACATAGGAGAGCCTCCCCTCTCTCCTATGCCTCTCACTAGTGAATTTCTAATAGCTTTTAGTAAATGGTATATTCTCTGGGATCTTTTGTAAAACGTAGACTTCTGATAGGTTTTCTGCCTCAGATAGTATACTCTCTCTATCATGCCCAGTCCTTTAAGCTTTTTAATCTTCTCTTTCATGGTACTTCTGTCATACTTAACTTCATTTAGTACGTGTGTTCACTTTTGCCATGCTTCTCACTAGAATCATGTTCACACAATTAATTGAAGTCTTTACCAGGAGACAGTCAATTCTCTATTGATGCCAGGAAGGTTCTGCCAAATCAATATACTCTCCTTTATCCAACTTTTTCTTCCACCCTCCCTGATCCATCTTGCTCACAGTTTTGTCCCATGTGTATTCTCCTGACTTCCATAGGCCAATACACATTGACTAGATTTGCAGTTGCTTTAGGTCATATAGTCCTTTTTCTCTCACATCAAGGCTCAGCATGTTCCTGTCAGTTTATTTGCTGAATAGCTGAGTGAATAATCAGGTAGTTTAACTAGTACATTTTGGGGTAAAATATAATAATCTCTATCCAGGATAAAAATACATATTTTAAAAGACAATCCTCAATGTAGACTTTTAAAGTGTGTGTGTGTGTGTGTGTGTGTGTGTGTGTGTGTGTGTGTGTCCTTTTCCTAACTTTCTGGAAGTTTATACGAAAGTCTTCATTTAAAATGTTCATACCGTTCAACAGAAGTTGTAGTTACACAGCCTGATCTGGCAGACATGCTTTGTTTATTCCACATCAGTCTGAAAAATGAATGTACTGGTAGCTAAAATTAAAGATATTAGAGATATCACAATCACATCTGTATGTTTTCTCTTTTCAAAGTAGATGACCTAGTGACACAATGGCACCTTTTTCCATGGCGCTAAATGGTGGACCAAGGTTGTCATCCTTTTCTTCTGCAACAACATCACTACCAGTCTGCTTCATTAATTTATTTTACTTGCCTTTTGAGTTTGTGGCTAAGGCTTCATCATAAAATTCATTTTCACCAGAGGGTGAGCAGGGAGGAGGGTAGTAGATGAGGGTAAAGGGGATCAAACATATGGTGATGGAAAGAGAGCTGACTCTGGGTGGTGAATACACAATGTGATGTATAGATGATGTGTTATAGAATTGTACACCTGAGACCTATGTAACTTTACTAACCATTGTCATCCCAATAAACTTTAATTTTTAAAAAAATTCATTTTCATACCGTTTTATATTTACAGAGTGAAGAATTCCAGTCACTTTTATTTATCTAAAAACATTTATTTCCTTATACTGTTTATATTATCAATCTATTTAGACACTTTCTCATTCCACTTTGTCTTTTCATTAAAGTTTTTGAAACTATGTGCACATAGTCTTGTAGCCTCAATTAACTGCTTTCATAAAATTTAATTCTTTATATGAAAACTGTGATCCATGGTTTTTCATAGGAGTAGAATATTTTAAAGATAGACATTCAGGGGTAGAAGGTGGGTAGGAAGGTGGGCAGCAAAGTCTTTGAATCATCTTCTGTACAAATTTAGTATAAAAGTGTTAATCATGGGTATAATTCTGGAAAAAAAAAAAAACTACAATAATCCAAGATCAAGAAATACTGGTATATACGTCCAGTAGGAGAATCACTTTTATTACAGAACAAATACTATGTCGATGTAGTCACACTTGAAGTAAATTTTTATACTTTTTTGTAATAAACATCCTTCAATATAGTTCAAAGAAGCAATTTTGGAAAGAAAGATATAATCTCTACTAGTTCCTCCCTCAAAATATTTACAGTTTCCATATTTGAAAACAACAGGTAGAGAAATCCATTTTACAAATGAACAAAATATCTAGAAGAATAGTAACCTCATAATTAGTACCATGAGTGTTATGCTCCACTTGGGGATTTGAATATAATTATAGTTCTATGAAAATATATTCTCTGGTTTGTTCAGATAAGGAAAAAGTAGTATACTGGGCATCTCCAGACCGCCCCTTGGGCTCAATGACTCACTAGAAGGACTCACAAAACTTGGCATATTGTTATATTCATGACCATGATTTTTTACAAAGAAAAAATAAACAGCAAAATCAACAAAATAAAAAGACTCATGGGGTGAAGTCAGGAGCATGCTTCCAAGTGTCCTCTCTCCAAGGACTCACAGAGGGTGTGCTTAATTTCTTCCAGTATAAAATTGCGACATATGTGAAATGTCTACCAGAGAAGCTCATTAGATACATGCCCAAGGTTTTTATTGGGGCCTGGCAAGTGGCACTGTCTGTCTAGAATGAACAAAAATTCAAAATTCCCAGAAGAAATTCTGGTGTTTAGCATAGACCATATTGTTTGTAGAGCTTAGGCACAGCAAGACCCCCTTATCAGTTAGGAAATGTGGGAACACTCCCCAAATCCAAGATCTCAGGCATCAGCCAAGGGCAACAATTGTAAGCAATCCTTTCAAAAATAGCAATCTCAAGCCGGTTACATTCACTATTTTCTGCACAGGAATCTTTTAGAACTGGCTGCTATAGTCAATTGAACGTTGTTGAAAATGTTGTGTTATCTGTGATGGCAATTTGAGGTGTATTTCCTGCAAAAGCTTTAATACATGCTAGAAAGTGACTGTCGGTCATCCACTGGAGAACCAAAGATGGAAAGAGCATATTTCTACTGTATTTAAAAGATTGGTTAATGTTGATGCCTTGCCATTTAACCTTTCTTTCTCCTGATAATTACTTTCAAATCGCTGAACGTGAACAATCTCCCTGTGACATGAGACTTGCTTTTCAAATCTGCTATGTTATAGAAGTCTGATAGAGCAAGTGAGGGATTTTTCATAGCGGATGGAGTTCACCAGTGCAGGTGTGCGCTCTAGACACGGCACAGCGCATGGTGAGAGAGCCTCTTCATTTTGTCACACAATTGAAAAATCTCTTTCTCATCATTCATGTGCATATCAATAAAGCCAAAATATCATTTCTCTTTTTTTGGAAATGAATCAAGTATTACTACTACATGCATCAGTAATAGCAACTTAACATGTATAATAATTACAGAAAATCTGTAACACCACTGCTGTTCAGATTATGACTATGTTCTCAACAGGTTAGACAGAAGAGATTTATTTCAAAGATGGTTATGATCAGGAGAATCAAAGAAAATGATACTCCTGCTTTAGTTTGATTGAGGTGGTGGCTCTGATCATTGTGGTGGCACCATTACTGTAAATATCATTTTATTTTATTTAGGCCATCTATTATACTTTTCCAGGTTGTATTGCATAGCATGAGAATGTAGGTATAGAAAATCTCAATGGGATTCTTAAATTTTTATTACTCCTTTAGAAGTGGCATTTTAATTGTAGTTACTTGTGTGTTCTTCATATATTTTAATGTAAATATTGAAAATCAACAGTCAAAAACTAGGTAATATAACTTTTGAGTAATTTTAATACATTCTTTTTTCCTAACTACATATACACAACTGTCTGAAACAAGTTATAGCCATTCCTCTTCCATTTTTAAAATATTATTCTAAATGCTTATTTAGTGTCATGACCTCTGGTTGTTAAATATATTTTTTCTTTAGCAAATCAGGATATAATTTGTTCAAGTATAATAATTTAATTATCCAAGAAAGACAATGATTAAAATAGAATCACATTATTTGAAATGATCAAGCTTATTCTATAGTGATGCATAGTCTGAAAGTGGTCATGTCAATTGAAGGATTTTAGAACAGAGAGAATGAATTATGAATAAATTATGAAATTAGAAGCAAAAGTAAATTAAAATGGTGAAATCTACTCTTTGAAAGTGTTATCCTTTGTGTAACACGAAAGCCATGCATAATAAGGATATATTAGTCTCTTTAATCACATTTTGAAAACTGGCAAATGAATTTAGATTAAATTTAAGAAAATCTTCCCTTTAGCAGGCATTCAATCAAGTGGAAACCTAACTCCTACACAATCAAATACATTTTAAGTTTGATGAGTAACTAAAAAATATTTACAACATCACAGAAAAATGCTACTCAGGTCTTAGAATTGCCATTATTCTTGTTCAGTGATTAAACTTGTAAAAGCATTGATGCTTCAATTTCTTCACACACATGCAAACACACACACACACACAAATATTCAGTAAGATAAAAGCATTTAAACTTCATTAAAGTCTATTGGTTTTGGTCAATGTTATAACTTCTAATATTTTTATTGGGTCTTATAGTTTTCAAAAAAGCCTTTACTTCCATTGTCATTTGATCATCATCTTTGTAAAGGAGACTAGGAAGACATTATGCATATTTTACTGAAAAGAAAACTATCGGTTTGAAAGGCCAAATGAAGTTTCTAGAGGTACTAATCGCATTCACTATTAATAGGTAAGTAAGTGGCTGCACTAAGAAAGGAGGTAAGGTCTTTAGCCTTCTAAACTAGCTATTTCCTTGAAATACAGGTGCTACAGGGGTATGTGTGTATATGTGTGTATGTGTGTGCATGCAAAGGAAAACTCAACTAATAAAGATTGTGTAGATTCCAGTATTTTTTGTTTGTTTTCAGTTCAACCCTGATTACTTCCTTATGAATTCTAATTTAAAAATCACTTATGCGCACTGACCCATAAAATTGCTTGGTAAAATATTGTTCTTATTTCATAGAACTTATAGACCATACGTATTTCACTCTTTAGTTTGAGGATTTTGGTGACTTAACATAATTTCTTAATGTTGAAGGTACTGCAGTCGTCTGCTATAGCTGCTATGACAAAATACCACTGATTGGGTAGTTGAAGTAACAGAAATGTATTTCTTACAGTCATGGAGCCTGGAAGTCCAACACCAATAATGTCAGTAGGTCTGGTTCCTCCTAAGGCCTTTTTTCCTGGTTATGGGACAGTGGCCTTCTGCTGTGTTCTCACATGGCCTTTTCTCTGTGTGAACATCCCTGCTATCTCCGCCTCTACTTATAAGTACATCAGTCAGACTTTATTAAGATCCTAACCCTTAGCACCTCATTTAACCTTAATTACCTCTAAAAAGGTCCTATCTCCTAATATAGTGACATTCTAAGCTACTGGTAGTTAGAATTTCAACATATGAATTATTTGGGGGAGTGGGTACAACTCAGTCCATATTAGGTGCCTAAGCTGCAAAATGATTTCATACCTGGCAATTATATTCCTAAAATAAAATACAGTAAAAATAGGCCATGGTTTGATTTTTTTCTAGGAAAAAAAACACAGTTAGATTAAGTGAACTAAGGATAATAAACTTAGAAGTTACAGGGATGTTTTATTACTGTTTGTCAATTTAAGTATTTTTGTAAGGTTAGAGATTAATATGTATTTCAAATCATGGTTTTTCATTTCAGTAAATATTAGTTCATATAATTATATTAGGTAGACATAGCTCCCCATGTTATTTTACAGTTTCCATGGGTAATCATTCTAAAAGCTCTTTGGGCAGCATCCTCACTTCCTTTGGACTCTGTTGACAAGCCCACAGTCCTTAAGAGTACGATGATCAGTGGCTTTCTTTGCATTTTGATCTCTCTGAACACTTCATAAGGGCACAATCTCAATTACCTTTTGGTAATTTCCACACAACTTGTCTCTGTCCTTTGATTCTTTTCATATGGCAAAAATATAAAATTAGTCCCTTTACAAAGGTTCTACATCCCATTGTCTTTTAACTTCTCAGAAAGATTGTACAGATTTATTCCACTCTGGCCTTTATTTTCAAAATTGAATTCTCAAATTGTCCCTTCCTATCACCATTGAAAAATGTCCAATCTCTCCTATATTAAAAGTTAACAACAAAAAAGTGACCAACAAGACCAAATAATCGTGATTTAGTAGTATCTTTGCACAGCATGTAATGTGTATAACTTTATATGAGGTCTTCCGAAAAAGGGCACATCATCAAGCCATCCAAGTGTCAGTGACTCTTGAGAATGTCAGCACCAATGCCGCATTTCTGATGAAATAATAAAATTCCATAATCTCCAAGCTCTGGGGTTCCAAACCCAAAAGTGTTCGATGCAGAGAAGGGAAATGGCTAATATCCTCAATGCTTTGTCAGGTGGAATTCAAATGATAGGATATTGATGGGTGGAATTCAAAGATGGGTTGTGCTCAGGTCTCAAAATGCCTGCATTAAGTACTTTTGTTATTGGGGATATCATGTGTCTAAAACTAAGTGTTTACCCCAGGATAGTTCCAGGACGGAGACTGGATGCCACTGCCATCTCCCTTTTTCTCCAATCATTAATTTAAGCCTTTCTCTATCACCCAAAATTCTTCCTCTCTGTGTAATGTTGGCATCAACCACACCCAGGACAGAAAACAAACCAATCTATGCTATTCTATATTCCTAGGCAAATTTCTGAAACATTAACCCTTATTGAGAGATATACTACAAAAGTGTACTCAAGTTTTCCATATGTTCTTGAATAACATTCTAGGTACACTGGTAATACCTGTTTACCAATTCTTCACCAGACGCTATTTTAATTCTGAGATCATGAATCATTTTAAGGGTGCTTTTATAACCTGAATGTATAAATGTATGTTTATGAGTCATAATAACAAAGGAACTTCTATGAATGCCAACAAATAAAATTAACTCAAGTTCATCCAGATTTGCAGAAGAGGAAACTGACTTTTTCTGTATGTTCTCATTAATAATATGTAGAACATTAATTTTCCTTCAAGCAGCAATGCATGACCATTCAACATTTAGACTGTTAAAAACAAAACATTTAAAAATGATCTCAATTCAGTGGATATGTTTTGTGTTGTGTTTTTTTTTTCAAATTATCTTTAAGATCTTATCTTGAAGAGTTACTTGCCCTGTTAGGTAGATAGCAAAGTTTCTATGAGAAAGTATCAAAGGAGAGAGTCAATAATGTTATTCTATTTTAGTCATATATAACATGTATTCCCAGGACACAGACAGGTAACCTTTATTTGTCCTCACAAATGAGGCTGTTGGTTTGAATAATGCACCTCTTCCCATTTTATTTTTTTCCTTTTCATGACTCTATAAGGGTGTCTATTTGTTATTCTCATGTAGCTTGCTTGAATATGATAAAAAACAATGCAAATATTTGCAATGCTAGCTATTGATGGTTTGCCCTTTAGTCTAACATTTCAAAGTATACTTTTTAGCAAGTGAGACGTTATCAAAGATAATTATATTTTTTTTAAAATCATCTTAGTGGTAACATTTTATTTTGTTCTGATTTTTTTTTGTTCAGTATTTTGATATCTAGCATATTAGCTGAGGGCAGAGACTCCAAAACCAGAGTAGACCACAGATTAGTTTATGCAAATAAGATGTTTAGAAGAGTTTTTGGCACATCATAAGTAGTAGACAAGAATTAATCAATTATTATTAGTAGTGTTCTAACTAGAGGACAATACAATTTGAAGTCATAATTATTACACGTGTGTGTGTTTCTGTGTGTATTTAAATATATATGGATGCCATGAGATGTAATGACATATTAAATAAAACATCCTTCATATTTTCTTCATTTAATACCCTGTAAATTTTATTTAGAATACTTAATAGTCTGTAGGTCACAGAAACTTTTGTTAACATTATGATTTTTGTATTTGATGAAGAAGAAAAATGTGTTTTGTTAAACGTGAGGAAATAGGCCAATCTATTACTTCTGTAAATTGCTGTTTCATCCATTCACATGTCACTCAAGTAAAGGTAAAATTGTACATTCTCAGCAGCATTCCACTGTAATACAAGAACAGTGTTTACCTACCGACTGGTTCTGAGGGGTCAAGAAATCACCAGTAAATTACAGTAGGAGGTGGCTAAGTTCTCTAAGTACCGGCTCGTACTGCTTACCACATTATTCTAAGCAGTTCCTTTATTAAACTCTCCTCAGGTGCCCAAGTTTGGGTGTGTTAGACATGTGCTGTGTGGACCCTGGAGCAGCTCTAAGAATGCACCCTTGTCATTCAGAGCTTGGGTTGCTACCACATTTGAGGATTATTAAAACAACTCCCCTTGCTACAAGAAAAGGAACATAGGAAATATGTGGCTTGTGGTGATATCATAATTGCACAAATTATCAGGATTGCTGGAATGAAAAGCAATGCAGGTGGAGGGAAAGTCAAGGGAACAATCACAGGTTTTAACATTTGGTTGCTATGGCAATAATAGTGGGTGGAAGAGTTAGTTGCTTCTCTCTGATGCCCTCCTGGTAGATTGCAAATTTGCTGCAATCCTTTACTCTTCCCTACATTCATATAATTTGACATAATATCTCAATGTAACTTTGTAGTGATTCCTATCAAGTGGTGGGATCATTTTTCCTGTTCTGAATCTGCACTTGTCTTATGATTTACTTTGTACAATAGAGAATGGGAGAGGTTATAAGGGATCAGTGTCAAAATAAGCTCCATGATGCTTTGCAGCTTCTATATGTTGCTACCTTGGAACCCTGTCTATTTACTAGGCTACTCTGGGCTAGTTCGGGGCTATTCAGTTGATTGGGACAAATTCAATGACAATAATCATTACAGTGAAGCTATGATTTATGATTTTTACTCCAGGAAATATTTTTAATGTTGTATAACTGAAATATTTATTTATTCTTATTGTTAAATTTTTGAAGAAGATATTAAACAAATATAACCTTCTAATCTCTAAAATTCTTGGATAGGGAATATAGTTCAGTATGTTTGCAAAGCCTATTCTTTTCATGTATTATTTATTCCACATAAACTAGCAAAATTAAGATGGATAATTCTGAATTGGTGAACATTTTAAATTATAAAATATATGCAAATTATTCATTTAACACAAAATAATCCATTTTTACATGTTCTGGATGTATTTATATTAAAATTTGTTCATAAGTAATTGGGAAGATATTTGTAATGTACATAATAATGATTTGAATGTAAGTATTAGAAGTTAAAGCCCCAACATGGAATTAAAGTACTATGGTTGGAATCCCAGTTCTTCCATTTATATCCCAAATTAATAAACACTGTTGTTTTATGCTTGTTAAATATGTAAACAGTATGTAGAATAAAACTATGTATTTTTTGCCAGTTCTTTTATTACACTTAGTGTGATTTCTAAAAAGAAGAGTTCACTTAGGAATAAATAATAAATAGCAGCAACTGCTTGAATTATCATGTATTATGATTAATGAGGTTTTGTACAGACTATATCCTTTGTGTGTAATTTGTATTTCAAAAACCTTATAAATGTGTATAAATCATAAGGAACATTACAAGAACTTTTATTTTGACTTGTAATCAGAATTACTAAGTAAAGACTACATAGTTATATTTAATATTCATTGAATTATGAAATAAGGCTGACTCAAAAATCTTAGAGGCACATGAAAAGATGTTCAACATCATTAGCCATTAGGGGGATGCAAATTTAAACCACAATGAATTATTACTACATTCATATTAGAGTGACTAAATTAAAAAAAATAATAATAATGCCAAATGCTGCCAAGAATGCAGAGAAACTCAATCTTGTATACATTGCTGGTGGGAATGTAAAATGTCACAGGTATTATGGAAAATAGTTTGGAAATTTCTTACAAAATTAGACACATACTAACTGTATGACCTAGCAATCAAATTCTTGGGCATTTATCCCAGAAAATTGGGACTTATGTTTGCATAGAAATTAGAACACGAATAAGGGCATTATTTTTAATAGCTCAAAACTGGGAAAATGCCAAATATACTTCAATGAATAAATGGTTTAACACTGGTACATCCATACAATGAAATGCTACTCAGGAATAAAAAGGAACCAATTTATAAAACACATAACAACTTGGATGTATTTCAAGATCATTATCCTTAGTGAAAAAAATATCCAATCTCAAAAGCTTACATCTTGTAAAATTCCATTTCCATAATACTCCTGAAATGATAAAATTATGCAAATGGAGAATGGATTAGCAATTACCAGATGACAAGGACAGTGGTGGGGCAGGTAAGCATAACTACTAAGGAGTAATTTTGTCTGTGGGTGTCACATGAATATACACGAGATCAAATTAGATAGAACTATACACATACATACACATGGGTGCAGTAAGAACTGATGAAAACTGGATAAGGTCTGTGGTCTAGTAAATGGGACTGTCAATTTTCTGGCTTTGATATTGATCTATAGCTATATCTGATATTGATATATAGTATACTGATCTATAATGTCACCATTGAGGGTTGCTGGATGAAGGGCTCATCAGACTCCATATTCTCTTTTCACAATATCCAGTGAGTCTGTAACATTCTCAAAATAAAAGTTTAAAAACTATAATACAAAAACATTTAGGAGATATACCTCTGCTAGGCAAAATAATGGCCCCCAAAAATAACAACATCCCTCTCCTCAGAAGCTATGGATATACTAGCTTCCCATGGCAAAGTGTCTTGAGAGATATGATTAAGGTTACAAACCTTGTGATGGAGAGATTATCCTGGAATGTCTGGGTGGGCCCAATCTAATCTAAAGAGTCCTTAAATGTAGGGAACTTTTCTAAGCTCTAGTAAGAGAGATGTGAAGTATGAGACGCATTGTTGTTCGTTTCAATGATGAAAGAAAGAGGCCATGAGCCAAAGAATAGGGATAGTCTCCAGAAGCTGGCAAAGCAAGGAAACATTATTCTGAGAGCTTTCAGGAAGGAAAATAGCTAATATTTTGATTTTAGCCAGATAAGACCCATGTCAGACTTCTGACTTCCAGAACTGTGAGATAATAAAGCTGCATTATTTGAATTCATTTCTAGTAATTTATTACAGCAATAATATTAGAAAATAAACACATTGTATTAGAAAATCTGTAGTTTGTATAACTGCACTAGAAAACTAATACAATAGCAATAAAATGCATTGTGTGGACTTTGGATCCTCATTTAAAAACAAAAACACTGTGCTTTTTATTTGCATTTCTCTAATGATTAGTGAGGTTGAACATTTTTTCATATGCCTGTAGATACCACCTCACTCCGGTCAGAATGGATATCACCAATAAATCCTCAAACAACAAGTGCTGGCGAGGTTGTGGAGAAAAGGGAACCCTGGTGCACTGTTGGTGGGATTGCAGATTGGTGCAGCCACTATGGAAATCAGTATGGAGATATCTCAAAAAACTGGAAATGGAACTACCTTTTGACCCAGCAATTCCACTCTTAGGTATCCATCCAGAGAAACACAAGACGCTAATTCAAAAATATATATGTGCCCCTTTGTTCACTGCAGCATTATTTACAATAGCCAAGACCGAAACAAACGAAATTTCCATTGGTAGACGATCGGATTAAGAAACTGTGGTACATTTACAAAATGGAGTATTACTCGGCCATAAAGAAGAATGAAATCGTACCATTTGCAATGATATGGATGGACCTAGAGAACATTAAGTGAAATAAGTCAGTTGGAGAAAGATAGTTACCATATGATCTCACTTATATGTGGAATCTAAAGAGCTGAATAAACGAGCATTGTAAACAGAAATAGTCTCAGACATAGAGGAAAAACTGATGGTTGCTAGTTGGGAGGG
This sequence comes from Aselliscus stoliczkanus, assembly GCA_033961575.1. Taxonomy (NCBI): domain Eukaryota; kingdom Metazoa; phylum Chordata; class Mammalia; order Chiroptera; family Hipposideridae; genus Aselliscus; species Aselliscus stoliczkanus. The sequence goes on from CM066731.1 coordinate 140,505,675, forward strand.
GGTTGGAGATAAGAGAGAGAAGGGGAAGAGACGAGACAAGATAAATTGGTAACTATAATATTGCCACAGGGATATGAAAGACAGTTTGGAGAGTTTAATCAATAATCTTTTAAATATTTTTTAGGGGTCAGATGGACTCAAATTTTGTTAAGGAGACCACTTCATGGACAGTGTAGAACTGACCACTGCACTGTACAACTGAAGCTGCCATTGAAAAATATTGTATGTTGACTATAATTTTATATATATATATATATATATATATATATATATATATATATATATATATAAATGGGATGTGGGGTACAGTGTGGGGAGCGGAGTCAATGGAACTTGTAATAAATATGTATGAGATCGGGAGGGCAGTTAATTGGGGAGGGGAGTTGTCACTTTGTGAGGGGTGAAAAGTATAACTATTGCATAGTGTTGTACATCTAAAACTAATAATAAAATTAATTAATTAATTAATTAAATCAAAACCAAAAAAACAGTAAAAAGACATTTTGGAGTTAATCATGGAAAATTGGCTATTGCATATCATATGATATTAAGGAGTTATTGGAATTATTGTTAATTTTGCTTGTTATGATAATGGCATTGTGGTTCATTTTTAAGAGAACAATCTCTTAGAGAACATAATTGAAATTTTATGGGTATAATACCTGGGTTTGATTTTAAACGTTCCAGGAAAAAAATGTAGTAGGGGGTGGGAATAGGTGACACAGTTTTGAAAGTATTGATAATTGTTGAATCTGGGATGAATACATTGGGGATTATTATATTAGTCTTATCTTTGACAGTGTTCTTAGTACAATGTGTTTTTTTCTTTTTTTTTTAAGCTAGCTAATTTACCTCCAGGATAAGTCATTGACAGTTGTGACTTTAGTATCACATTAACAAACGTTGCTTTTTTATTTAAAATATCTAAGAGACTATAGAACAGCTTTTAAAAGGTTTAAACCTTATCACTTATTGGAGATTTTAGTATTAATGATTAATTCTCAAATGCTTGAACAAATCAGTCAGTATCTGATTGAGATCTTAGATGTTCTTGACTGGATTTTGTCCTGTCAGTTTTAAAATAAGGCTAATCATTTTAACAAATTGAAACTATGTTTTAAAATTGGCCATGAGTGTTCTGACAGTGAGGTTGAATAACAATTAAAAGACAATTTTGGAGAGGGAGTGGGCATTTCATTAGGACACTCATCTTCTTAATAATCTATCAATATAATCTGATTTTTAAAAATATCCTAGTCTCCTTTAGACACCACCCTCCTCAACCCTTACAATTCAATGTCAGTGTATTAGTGGGGTTTCACTGCAGCTAACATAAATCACTTTAGCTATTTTAATCAAAAATATTTAATGAAGGAAAGTACATGTTTACAACTAGGTTTGAAGGGAGGAAAGAATAGCCTCTAGTTTGAATTTCTGAGAAATACAACTAGGACAACACTACAGATTTTATTCACATGGGTATCTTCTATTTTTGCCAATATCAGGAAGCTGGGAAATCAGCAGAAAAACCACAGGGATTGCTGAGCGAAGGGACATATTTCCTTACCTTTGATCCAGAAATTTGGAAGCTGCAACTGCTGCACTTGGTGGTCCTAGGAACATGCTAATTCTGATAGAGTTTTAATTCCAAAACATGAATGGCTCACATCTGCATCTCAGAACCTATGTAGTAAATGGATATTAGGCAATGTTATGGAAAAATGTTTCGATAACTATAATTTTGAGTAGAAATGCAGAAATAGTAAAATTACCACTCTTATTTTATTTCCTATATCACAATCCATTGCAATATGAGTAGATGCTACAGTTATCATTTCTGTGACAAGTCAAAAAATTATAAGACTATGCTTGGCATTTATAATTTTATTTTCACATTTCCCCCCATGTTTCCTATACTCTCAACCAGTTCCTCAGCTGATTATGGTTATGTACCTAGTATACCAACTAAAACATCATTCCTGAGAAGTCCTGGGTAATTCTACCTCTTTGAGGTTCCCATAATATTATGTTCACTTTTGTCAATACAAATGGCAGTTGTGGCAGTCACAGAAATGGTTCCCAAAGAGTACAGTAGCCTTCCACTATTTTTATTCTCATGAAATCCCCTCCTGTAGTGTTGGCTGGACTTATTGGAACCTTTTTTAACAAACAGAATAGAGCAAAAGGTATGGGATGTCATATCTGAGATTAGATTACAAAAAGACTGTGAATTCTTTCTTGCTTTCTCTCTCTTCCAATGGATCTAGAGGAATTCAGCTAAGCTATGTTGGGAGTAGGCTTATGAAAAGGACCACATGATAAGGAACTGATGCCTCCAGTCAACATCCAATGAGGACCTGAAGTCCTCCACCAACCAACCACATGAGGGAACTGGGAAGTGGATTTACTCTTAGTGGAGATTTGTGATAATTGCACCCCTCGCTGGCACCATGATTTCAGGCTTATGAATAACCCTGAGGCAGAAGACCTCTCTAAGTCATATTTGGATGCCTGACTCATAAAGTTAGGGTTTGTTTTTTTTTTAAGACACTAAGTTTTGATTTACTTTGTTACACAATAATAGGCATCCAATACAGAAGTATTGTAGGATTTCTTGGGTTTCATAAGACTTCCATTATCTTTTACAATCCCATTTCTTCTTGAAAAATAGAAGCCTGCATTTTAGCTACAATAGCAGCTTAATTTTTGACCTGTTAGTTGCTTAATGAAATGAGAACTAATGGCCAGGCCATCGTAAATCCCAGTTCAACAGAACCATCACTATGTCTCCTGAAGAAAGCATTCTCATTTTGGATATTGAAATTGAAACCAAAATTTCTCAAAGCTGCCTTAATTTATAACTTCCTCTTTTTTTTTCACAAGTTATTGTATCTTTTTAAGTACAATGGGTACAAATCATTCTCCACACTCTCAAATGTATGAGAAATATAAATTATTTTCTCATTCCAAGTCTAATTCCAATAGAGTGATGGAAACTTGACATTAAATTTGGGGCTTCCAGTCCTTCTCAGTTTATTTTTAAGTTTTGTGCATTTGTTTGTTTCAAGGCATTGATCAATGAATGGGGCATCTGATGCCCTAATCTCTTTTTTTGAATAGGCATTCGTGGAAAAACGCTTGGCAATTTCGGTCCTTATTGGCTTCCACATGATGCTATATCTCTAATTCCTATTTCCTGACTGCTTTAGCTATTGAGGCTTACCGCAATGCTATTTTTTGTTGTTCTCAGTAATAATTTGTGTCTTTCTGCTACGCTGTAACTCCAGAACTTGCTCAGGGAACAGAAGTTGTGGACCCATTGCTCTTTGACACAAACTCTCTTTGTCTCCACTGCTCTCTACTTCACTCGGGAGTATAGCCATCTCCCCAAGATGTTACAGCCTAAGAGGTAGCAGATCATTCTTCATATTGGTGAAACCTGTCCTTTCTTCTTTTCTAAAAACATATAGCATCTTTATTGAGATATAATCCACATACCATATGATTCAACCATTTAAAGTATACAAATCAATGGTTTTTGTATAGTCACAGACATGTACAAAAATCACCACTATCAATTATAGGACATTTCCATCACCTCCAAAAGAAACTCCATACACTTTAATCATTACCTCTTTGTTCCCATATTTTTTTCCAGCCTATAAGCCTATCTCTATAGATTAGCCTATTCTGGATATTTCATTTAAGCACAATTAAACAATATGTTGTCCATTGTGCCTGGCTTCTCTTACCTAACATGCTTTAAAGTCTATGCATCTTGAAACAAGTAGCAGCACTTAATTTCTTTAATGCAATTGAACAATATTCCATTGCACGAATACCCCAGGTTTTGTCTATTTGTTTATGTTCATGGACATTTGGGTTGTTTTTGTCTATTATAAATAATGCAGCTATGAACAAGCATATACAAGATTTTATACACGTATTTTCATTTCTCTTGGTTGTCTACCTAGGAGTGGAATTCCTGAGTCACATAATTTTACGATTAACCATATGAGTAACTGTCAGAATATTTTCCTAAGTGGTTGTGTCATTTTATGCTTACATCGGCAACAGTATTAGGAGTCCCAGCCTCTCCACAACCTCATCCAACTTGTTATTATCTGACTTTCTTTATTGTAGACACATGAGTGAGTGTGATGTGATATCCAATCATGGTTTGATTGGCATTTCCCTAATGACTAATGTCTAACCATCTTTTCCTGTGTTCACTGACACATCTCTGTGAAGAAATGTCTACTCTGATCCTTTGCTATATATTTTTTAATGTTTAATATATGATTTTGATCTTTTTGGAATTATAAGATAATATATACACTTAATAAAAATTTTAAGAATCATCTAAAGAGAAGAAAATAATTTTGAAAGTCCCATCATAGGTTATTATCTTTTGATGGTTTTGCATTTATCTCTCAGGCTATCTCTATTAATTCTACCTCTTTGTCTCTCTTACATGAGATTCATTTACATGTATGTATATACACATGTTGATATCATATATATGTGGTTTTACAAGTGGAATCCTAGAGGCAGACTGTTGGTCAAGATTTTTTTTATATGAATGTCCCTTAAGGTTTTTCCATGTCGGGAGACACAGATTCAACACACCCACATGACCAGCATAGGGCAATTGAGGACACAGAATATTAAGGAACGAAAGTTTGGAACAACTCACTAGGTAAAAGACCCCCAAAACACTAAAGTTCTCTCTGAAGGATCTTCCTTCTGGGTAGAAAAAGAAGGAAGTAACAGATAACACCTACAGTCCCAAAACCAATTTCAGAAATTGGGACTATAGAAGCTTTGCATCTTATCTCTTTCTTGTTATGTTTATATATTTCTTTGTATTCCTTAAATATTTTCTTCTATACCCTTCACGTTAATATTTTATACTCAAGTGGTTGAAGGTTAGTCCCAAAAGAGTATTTAGGTAACAGAATGGCTGCTGCAATTCTATGCCTGCTCATTTTCAGAAAAGTGTTGAAAGATTTTATTATTATACCAAGGGTAACTGCATCTTTTAGACACAGAGTTGTTTTGTTTTTGCATGGAACTTCTAATGTGTGTAAAATTGAGCAGCCAAATGGATTGATGAGCTAGTTATCAATTTCTCACTTCTCACGACCAAATCCACCGTTTTTGTTCTCCTTTTGATGATACCAAAGTTGGGCTCATTACAATATTTTTCCTTTGAAACTTGATGCAGTATTACACTTTGTCAATTGGGGGAGCAGGTAAGACACTATGCCACATGTGCTGCTGTTGTGCTCTGTTCTCCGACGGGGTGGCCACCAGTGACTGGATATGTGGAAGAATCAGTGGTGCTCACTTTCTAGTGGGTCCTACTAGTGGCCCAGCAGACCTTTTCTTTAAACAGATCTGGCGCGTTCGCACTTCCGTGTAAACTTTTGGGCCTCATGGGACAAAGTTACCAATGAGTAGTCTGGCCCACATGCACCCGTTAGCAATTTTCTCAGCTATACAGAGGCCTCTCCTGCAGATGAACAACCTCCCGTACATGTGGCAAGTATCTCTGCCATAGATATGCCACTCATGTGGCAGCTACACTCTCTCCAGAAATATCTCATCTCAACCTGGGGATCACTACACCATTTTAAGTTCTCAGCTTCCCCCATGTTTACTCTTGCTCCTTTCTAGAGGTAAAAGCTACTTCCTATATATGCTATTGCTTTATTCCTTAGAAGCTCTCTTTCTCCCTTTTCATAATTAATCATCCTTTACTAGTTAAAAATTATCTTTAATAAAATTTCCTATTTGAGTTGCTGATATGGCATTCATCTCCTGACTGGACCCTAGTCGATACACCTCCACTGAAATAAGTTGTAGTTTGCACCAAGCATGCTGATTGCTTCAGTTTTGCCACAAACTAGGATGTGCACATTTTAACACTTCAGAAAATAATTGTAGGGTCGGCCTAGTGATGCATTGGTTAAGAGCTGGCTTGGGATGCCAGCGGCCCGGGTTCAGATCCCACATATGAGGGCCAATGACACTGCTCTCTACAGCTAAGATGGTGAACAACAGCTCCATCTGGAGCTGGGCTGCCGTGAGTCCCCAGAACGGCATAGCTGCAGCCCCTGCTGCAGTGGGCTGCCATAAGCTACAGTGAATGGCCAGCAGCCAGTGTGGGCAGCCGGTAGCTGGAGTGAACTGCCAATAACCGCCATGAATGGCCATCTAGAGGCTGGCGACTGATCTGCCTCACCTGGGAAGAGCGCAATGATAATACCAACATGGGCCAGTGAAGCAACATCCTCTACAACTAGACTGAAGAACAAAAGGACAGCAACTTGTCTGTTCCCCTTCCCCAATTCTCCAATAAAAATCTTAAAAGAAAACATTTTTACAAATAATTATACAATAACTTTACATAATAATAATAAATTATATAGAAGCATCAAATATCCTATAGAATGAAGTACTGATATCAATTTTATTTCTAGTTTGTTTAAAATTAATCTATGTTGCATTTAGATGCTGAATGTTTATTTGTGGTTGATTTTACCTTTCTTGGTCAAAATTCTGGAATAATTATGTTTCATTTACTAACAAGTTAGAGTTTCACAGACCTGGGGTACAAAGCAAGAAACATGTTGCATATCTCAGTTTTTCCATGTATGATTATCTGTCTTTTCTCAAGGTTCAAACAAGTGAACATTTAATATAGTGAATGAAGAAACACAAAAATTTGACTCAAGAGTCATTATACAGTTGCCAACGTAAGCACAGATATTTGTTTATAGGATAACACAAATCAAATAAGAATAATGAAAGTTAAACTTTTACTAAACAGTATAATTATGATTGAAATTAAAACAGGGTAAGTTATCTTTTCTACACAAATACTTCTATTTTGAGGTTTTACAGAATTTTTTATATCCTTCAGATATCAGAACTCTAAACAATACAAAGGAGGAATTGACTTTCTCTTAGAAGAGTTATGGTATAGGGATATGAGCATAAAGCTTTCCAGGCCAATATTCTTTTATTGAAAGAACATTTCTTTAAGCTTATTTATGTACTGTTTTGCAAAGTATACATACATCTTCATAGGCAAACTTTGTGATGAGTCTCTTTTACTAAATTGTTTCCAAAAGCTTTAATACGGACTGCAATCTGATCAAGGTATTCTGAGAATCACACATGGAGTTGGTTCTGTATCATAATGACTTCTGTTTTGTATGGCTCCTCAGAATATCTTTAAGTCATGTTAACACTTGATAATTAAAAGATTTCTAAGCGAATAAATCCTAGATTGACATTTTCTGGGTCTTCAGATAAATCTAGATTGCAGCTTCGGGAGCCCTATGGTTCATTTGCAGAGCATATCATCTCATTGGCAAGCCTCACTCCTCTCCTAAACCCACAAAACTGCAGAGTTAAGGATGACCCACAAAATTGGACTGTCGGGCAAAAAAATTAAAATGGACCACCTACTTACATCATATACGAGAACAAACTCAAAATGGATTAAAGACTTAAATGTAAGACCTGAAACAATAAAACTCCTAAAAGAAAACAAAGGGAGCAAGTTTGCAGACATTACCCAGAGTAATATTTTTACTGATATATCCCCTCAGGCAAGGGAAATAAAAGAAAAAAAATGAACATATGGGATTACATCAAACTTAAAAGTTTTTCACAGCAAAGGAAATCATCAAGAAAACAAAAAGGCAGTTTACTGAATGGGAGAAGATATTTGCCAATGATATATCTGATAAGGGGTTAATATCCAAAATTTTTAAAACACTCATGAAACTCAACACCAAAAAAACAAACAACCCAATTAAAAAATGCAGAGGATATGAAGAGGCATTTCTCTAAAGAGGACATACAGATAGCCAACAGGCATATGAAAAAATGTTCAACCTCACTAATCATCAGAGAAATACAAATAAAAACCACAATGAGATACCACCTCACTCCGGTCAGAATGTCTATCATCAACAAATGAACAAACAACAAGTGCTGGCGAGGGTGTGGACAAAAGGGAACCCTGGTCCACTGTTGGTGGGACTGCAAATTGGTGCAAATTATGGAAATCAGTATGGAGATATCTCAAAAAACTGGAAATGGAACTGCCGTATGACCCAGCAATTCCACTCTTGGGTATCTACTCAGAAGAATCCAAGACGCTAATTTAAAAAAATATGCACCACTATGTTCATTGCAGCACTATTTACAATAGCCAAGACTTGGAAACAACCGAAATGCCCATCGGTAGATGACTGGGTTAAGAAACTGTGGTACATTTATACAATGGAGTATTACTCCGCTATAAAGAAGAATGAAATCGTACCATTTGCAATGATATGGATGGACCTAAAGACTACTATGTTAAGTGAAATAAGTCAGTCAGAGAAAGACAAATACCATATGATCTCACTTATATGTGGAATCTGGAAAACTGAATGAATCAGTAAAGTAAGCAGAAACAGACTCATTGATATAGAGGAAAAACTGATGGTTGCTAGTTAGGAGGAGGATGGGAAGGAGGGAGAAGGGAAAGGGATTAGACAGCATAAATAGGTAACTACAATATTGCCACAGGGATATGAAAGACAGTTCGGGGAATATAATAATGTTGTAAATATTTTGTGGCATGTCAGATGGTCACATGTCTTGTTAGGGAGACCATTTCATGGATGGAGTAGAGGCTTGATCACTGCACTGTACACCTGAAGCTGATGTTGTATAATATTGTATGCCAACTGTAATTGAATATATAGATAGTCACAGGATGTGGATTATACTGTGGAAGGGAGTCAAAAGAATTGTAATAGGTATATATGATATGGGGGAGGGAGTGGGGTGGCGAATTGAAGGAGGGGGTTGTCACTTTGATGGGTAAAAAGTATAACTAATGCACTGTGTTGCACACCTGAAACTAATTTTAAAGAAGTTTATTTCACAATAAAACAATTTTAAAAAATAAATAAATAAACAACAACAAAAAAAGAGGATGACCAAAGTTCTGTATGAAATATTAAGAATGCTTCTGGCAAGTGAAAACTTATAAGATGCCTAATCTCTGAGGTCTAGAAATTTCTATAATTAATATGATATGGCACACTTTAAATCCCTGGAACTTTTACTAATATGATTTAGCCTTCTAACAACAAAAATTTTAACAAAATAGTATTTATCAATGATAAAAGTTATCGTGTGAATTAATATGGATGCTATAGGCTTATATTGAAATTCAAGCTATAGCTTTTTCTCACATTATGCTGTGGTGAGAAGTATACAAATACATTTCTATTCACCACTTGATAATGTAGAATAAAATAATGTTCCTCCCCTCAAAACAAACTTTGAAAGAATGGTTATAACATTGCCATGGGATGAAACTGTTTAGTAATATGTTATGCCATATGTAAGGTGATGTTCTAAGTTGCAATCTGGGATAATTTATAGTAACAATATAAGCATACTATTATTCTTTACCATACTTTTCCTTTGTGTTGTAAAGTAATTATGAAATGTTTATCAACTATACTGTCATCATTAAAAATGGGGAAAGAAAACTCTCAAGAGCATTTTTAATGGGAATGATTTGATTAAAAAGAAATACTATAAAGAAAGTAATGAATCAAGCCTAAATAACAAATTGGAGCAACTCTTCTGGGATTCATATAAATGTATTTATAGATGTGTTACTGTATATTTTGTAAAATAGAAAGGTAAATTAAAATAACCCTTCAAAAGAGTTTTTTTAAAGAACATGTTACAATAAAAGTAAAGTGTGTGTGTGTGTGTGTGTGTGTATTTGCTTAGAGTCACACTTACCTGTTTTTTTAACCTGTTAATATATTTGGTTAACAGCACATTTCGCTTCACAATACAATAGCATCATTCAAAAGAATTTAACACCCCAACCCCAACAAACACATACAGTTTTCCTAATAGTAACATTTTGCATTAGTGTGACTTATGTATCATAATTGGTGAGCAAATATTGATAACTTATTATTAAATGAAGACCATAGTTTTTAGTAGGGTTCATTCTTTGCGTTGTACATTCTTTGGGTTTTTTTTTTTTTTTTTTTTTTTTTTTAGCTGAGCCATCCTGCCACCTGTTGGCAGCTCAACGGCAACTCAGCTCAGGCTGGCCTCGAACCGCTGTTGCTCAGAGCTCAGCTCGCACTCTTGAGCGAGCTCTTAACCAACTGAGCCATTCAGCCGGCCCTCATTCTTTGGGTTTTGACCAATGTAGAATGGCATGTATCCTCCATTACAGTATCATACAGAATAGTTCCACTATTCTAAACACACACTGGGCCAAACCTGTTCTCTCTTTCTTTTTCCTCCTGACCCTGATAGCCGCTGATGTTTTTACTGTCTCCATATGTTTGCCTTTTCCAGAGTATTATAGCTGGAATTACACAGTGTCTAGCCTTTTAGGCTAGCTACTTTTACTGAAAGACGTGTATGTAAGGTTCCTAAATATCTTTTCATGCTTACCAGCTCTTTTTTTTTCATGCATCACAGTTTGTTTTATCCATACACCTATCTTGATCATTTCGAAATATTAGCAATCATGAACAGACACTTGTGTGCATGCTGTGATAGACACTTGTGTACATGCTTTCGTGGGGACCTATTTTCAACTGATTTGGGTAAATATCAAGGAGCAAAATTGTTGGATTGTGAAGCTTTCCAAGTGTAATCTGAAACCAGCACCCTTATACCGAGGGCAGGGAGAGGCTGAAGAAAAGGCAGGCCACTCCAGATTGGTAGGTGGAAGGTTTAATAAACAAGGAAACACACTTAAGACACTTGTCTTGGGTGACTGTAAAATGAGTGTTTTTTGCACACACCCTCCATATCTTAAAAGTTTACATGGAGGCTTTAACAGGGTTCAGTCTTGTGCCCATTCAATTGTAAATAATCTCATCACCACATTATTATCTTAAGGCTGTGTCCTTGGGCAGCTTCTAGTGCAGGGAAGGCAAGGGAATACATTTTCTAAGGGTGTAGGTATTTCACTGTTGTTTAAATTTTCAATTCTCTACCAACATATGATGTTGAATATCTTCTCATAGTTTATTTGCAATCTATATATCTTTCTTGATTAGGTGTCTGTTCATATCTAGTGCCTATTTTTTTAATTGGGTGTTTGTTTACTTATTATTGATTTTAAGGTGTTTTTTTTTGTATATTTTGGATACTAGTCCTTTATGACATAATGTATTACAAATATTTTCTCCTAGTCTGTGACTTGCTTTTCATTCTCTTGTCAATGTATTTTACAGAGCGGAATTTTTAAATTTTAATGAAGTCCAACTTAGTTTTGTTTTTTGCTTTCATTGATCGTGCTTTGGTATTAAAAAGTAAGGTCACCTATATTTTAAACTATGATGATATCATCTAGGACTTTTATAGATTTGTATTTTACATTTATGCCTATGATTTTGACTTAATTATTATGAATGGTATAAGGTCAGTGACTAATTTTTCTGGATGTGGGTTTCTAGTTCTTCTGGAACCATTTGATGAAGAGACCATCCTTTCTCCACTCAAATGCCTTTGTCAAAGATCAGTTAACTATATTTGTGTGGGCATATTTCTGGATTCTCTATTCTTTTCTGTTGGTGTATTTGTCTTTGTTCTTGCCAATACCACATTGTCTTGTTTACTGTAGCTTTAAAATAAGTTTGAAGTCAGGCAGTGTTAGTCCTCCATCTTTGTTCTTCTCCTGTAACACTGTGGTGTTTATTCTGAGTCTTTTGTTTTTTCTATGTAAACATTAGAATGAGTGTCTCCATATCCACAAAATAATGTGGTGGTATTTTCATTGACATTGCTGTGAATCTATAGTTCAAGTTGGGAAAAATTGATGTCTTGACAATATTAATGTTTCCTATTTATGTACATGGACTCTTCCCCCATTTATCTGGATTTCTTTGATTTTATACCTCAGAGTTTTATAGTTTTCCTCACATTGATCTTTACATGTTTTGTAACATTTATACCTATGCTGCTTATTCTTTTTGTGCCAGTGTAAATAATATTGTTTTTAATTTCAAAATCCAAATGTTAATTGATGATATATAAGAGAGCAATTGACTTTTGTATGTTAACCTTTCTATCCTGCTACCTTGCTATATAATCACTTGTTAGTTCAGGAGGTATTTTTGTTGTTGAAACTTAGTAATTTTCTATATAGACAATCATATCATCTGCAAACACACAATTTTATTTCTTCCCTATCTGTGAACTTTTCTTTTCTTTTCTTGTCTTACTGCATTAGCCAGAACTTCCAATAAAATGTTGAATAGAGTAGTGAGAGCAGACATCCTTGCTTTGTTTCTTATCTTAGCAGGCAAGTATCTAGTTCCTTGTTATTAAGTGCAATGTTGGCTGCAGGTATTTTTGTAGATGTTCTTTATCAAGGAGGGAGTTATTCTTTATTCTCAGTTTGTTGAAAGTTTCTGTCATTTCAGCAAATTGCCATCTCTTTGAAGGTGGAGGGCCTTGTCTTGATGTTGATGAGAATAAAAAAATTATCATGAGTGTTGTTGGATTCTGTCAAGTGTTTTTCTATATTTATTCATATGATTATACACTTTTTTAAAAAAATTTGATCTGTTGATATCATGGATTACATTAATTGATTTTCCAATATTCAACCTGCCTTATATATCTAGAGTAAATCTTACATCATTGTAGGTGTATATTTTTATATATTGTTTTTTATTTGCTAATATTTTATGGAGGATGTTTGCATCTATGTTTATGAGTTATTGGTTTGCAGGTTATCTTTCTTATAAAGTCTTTTTCTTGTTTTGGTATAACAGAATGAGTTATACCAAATGAGTTATAACCTCTGCTCATTTTTTTGGAAGACACTGAAGAAAACTCATACAATTTCTTTTGTAAAAGTTTAGTAGAATTTATCAGTGAACCCATGTGGGCCTGGTGCTTTCTATTTTGGGAGGAGAGGAATTATTGAATTAATTACATTCATAGATATAGACATAGCCATGTTATCTATTTCTCCATGTTTGAGTTTTCCAAGATTGTGTCTTTCAAAGATTTGGTCTATTCTATCTAAGTTATAAAATTTGTGGGACTCCAAATGACTTTTTCCTTTAATGTTGGTACCCTCCTGTGTTTATTTTTTTTAAATATACAAAACTTGACTTTCTTATTATTAATTAACACTTTGATGTCTCATTTGTTCAGATATCAAGTGGAAAGCAATACTCTAGATAACTTAATATGCTCAATATTTAAAGGTTAAAGTTTTAGACTATAAAATAGTATCATGTCATCTATGTTTCATTGAAGAATAATTTTTAAAAATTTTTTCACATCTTTATTAAAAAGTAATTTGGTAAACTTACATTGACCTTCACTTCACTTAATGATTTCAGCATTATTACAATCAATTGGAGTTGAATAATTTTCTAAAAAGGAATAATCTCAAGTCTTCACCTAAACTTTTGTGTTCTAGTTGGTGATACCTCTGCTTTGTCATTGTGACTCAACCTGTTTTTCAATGTTCTCTATTGTGATAACTCTTCTCAGTTTGGATACACTCATATTTCTAAATGGCTTATTTTTTATGACCTATAAATAATTGAATAAATATACAGACTGGAGGGTGTTTAAAGAAATAAATCTATCTTATAATTATTTTTCAGAATCTTGATGAATGTTTAATTCATTATGAAAATTGATATTATTTAATGTCATTTATTAAGTTTCTTCTCATGGGAGTGAAAATAAGTGAAAATAAACACCTATTTCTTCAAATGCTTTAAATAAGTCAGCATCAATGGAAGGACCAAATCAAATAGAAATGGCAAAGCATTAACAGTTTAGACAGTTCCACATGATTACCTGAGATGGAAATGATACATTTATATACTTGAAACTCAATCCAAATTCTTATATAATTATGGAGGATGCTATACCTACTTCCATCAACATAAATTATTTTCTTTAATGATGAAATTTAATTATAACCCTTGATATGCTCACATACAATAAATTAGATAACTGACATTTTTAACTAGACATTCCCATTAAGAAATTCTGAAATGGATTTTTGGTAAAATAACTGATGATCAAAATAATGTTGGGAATCAACACAAACTTAAAGTAACTTTTAATGTGCAATTCAAATATAAGATTTTGATTTTACAACTTTAAAATATAACACTTCCAGGGATAAAATATTTTCTACATTATTAATTAAAAATAATGTCATACATTTTGCTTATTTAGTACTTTTATAGTAGCCAGAAGATTCAATAATCTGTCCACTGCAGATAAAATATAGTATTTATAATACATTTTGTCAATGTTATTGTTTGATTTTAGTATAAAGCAATGAGAAAACAACAACATATACTACAGTTTGGGTGATGTTAATAGTAGAGATAGAAGGTATGAACTGCGATTTTTACCCAAGAAACTTCTAGTATTTGGGCTGTGATTGACATATGTATTAAAGGTACAAACTCATTTTCCAGAAGACAGGTCTCAACAGAGATGTCTTTTGTTAAACTAATAATATTAAAAATACTGCAATACATTACAAATTGAGATACTTCATGTTTAAAAAATGTTTTGTTTTCCTTTTTCTTTTTCTTTGTGTGTGTGTGTGTGTGTGTGTGTGTGTGTGTGTGTGTGTGTGTGTGATACCTGTTAACAATAGGTAGTAACAGAATAACAGCTGCCATAACTAGAGAAGCTCCTAGGTGCTCTGGTCACCACCATCCCTATTCAAATGTCTCTTTTTATTGACCTTCTTTCCCTGAAACTGAAAATACTTGAATTTTGACTCTTAATTTAATTTCTCCACGCCTTGATATTTTATTTTGAAATAGGAGAATGATAATAAAAATCTTTTTTCACAGGATAGTTTGACTATAGAACGAGGTGTAGATTTCTCTGTAAGTTATTGTGCCCAATATAAACTCTCCAAATGTTCTTTCTAAACTACCACTCCCTCAGCAAGAAATGTGACAGCCAGATGGCAATGTGACAAATGGAAAACTCATATGCAATTATGCGTGTGTGTGTGTGTGTGTATACATCTATATACACATGTATATACATGTATATATACATGTATATACATATATACACACATATACAATATATATATACAATCAACTCTAACTTGATTCACGTTCTCTTGGGGGGGGGACAGTCCATTTTATCAAAATTTTGTAAAAATTAGGATTGAAGCACATATTGAAACGCATGCCACAGTGTTGTGAGAGCACATGAACAAAGGTTGGTACCTGAAGAAGTAACATCTTGCCCCAACTAGGCAGGCAGTTCAGAGTCACTGAATGCTGCCCCAAAGGACATTAGTAGGGCAGAAGTTCAAAGCAAAACCAACAAAAGGGTTTAGGAGCACTTTAAACAAAGCAGGGTTGGGTGCTACTGAGACACTGCTGGGATTGAATTTCTGAGAAAGGGAGAGTATTGAGGGAGAAAGAATAAGCAGTGCAACCTATCAAAACCTAGCAACTGTACAGAACTGGGGATACAGCTCTTTGGTCAGGCAGACCCCAAAAGCAAGTGCTTAGATTTACTTTTTTAAAGATAGTACCTAACAGGGCTTTTGTGTCAGATTAGCAGTCATTTTGCAGATGTTTTCTTTTCTGACTAAAACATGTAGTTCTCTTTCTAGTACTCTATTTTCTCTCATGTAGGAAAAATTTCAATGAACCAAAATAACATCTATATTACACTGGCATCACTGTCCTACCTTAATGATATAATCCATGTTGTGGACCTGCATGCTGTGGCTGAACAGACTGTACACACACACACACACACACACACACACACACACACACACAAAGTATGTGAAGAGAGGGATGTTGTGTTATTGGGGGATTATAACATTTCTTCCTCTTCCCCCTGGTGTTAGAATTGTGTATATGTATCTATGTTTTTCAGCACTCTCTTTCTTGTAGGTTTCTGGGCTAATATTTTCAAAGAGTAAAATTGCATGATATTTTTTTTTTGGAGGTGGAAGTGAAGTAACAGCCATCATACTCTGAAAATTATATTTGGTTAGAGGGGCTGAGACACATAAGCCAAGGTGCCATCACACTCCAGTTTGTCTTCATTACTGACAATTATATGTCCAATTTTTCCCCCTAACCACTAGTTTCGCAAACCAACAGAGATCCTGTAATCATCATCCACTGATGCCTCACCGTGAACTCACAGAGGTGGTACCATCTAAACCATTCACTTTCCAGAGACTTCTACAGCAGGCTGTCTTTGAAATTCTCGTCCGACATTTGGATATGCTTGGCTTTCAGATATTCTTTCAGAATTTCTTGGAAGCTCCAACTCATTCACCTCTTCCAGGGTACGTTAATGCCCTTCATTTAACTGTTAGCTACATTTTGGATCTTAATTACACTAGCACCTCCCAAAATTATGCAAGGTCTAATTCCTATAACAAATCTCTTAGTCCACAAAATCCACATGGTTTCTCTTCTGAATGTACCTTGTCTGAAACAAAATGTTCCAAAGAAGGCCACAACCATGTCTCCCATTACACTTGATCTTTTACAGTGTGACCGTGCCAATCTTCTTGCTCTCAGAACTTGAGTCTGAATGAATCTTTTCAATGAATAGCCTTTTCTGGCACAGCAGCTTCTGCTTTCTATCTGTTTCAGGAAGCCAGTTCCTATGTAAGAGGTGTAACCACACTAAAACAAGCATGCTGTGAGAAACCCATGCCACACTGAGATTCAAATCACACATTAGATATGATGATATCTCATGTGGAAAGAAAAAGAGGTCAAAGATAACCAAAGTACCAGACATGTGAAGGAAGATACCATCTTGGAAATAGATTCAAGCCATTCCAACACCAGCCATCCCATATAGATCAAAGATGAGCCACCAAGGGGATGGGCGAGTGGTGGATTGGTTAGGAGTTGACTTGGGATGCCAGCTCTGAGCAGCAGGGCCCTGGTTCGGATCCCACATGAGGGACAGTGACTCTGTGCCCTCTACAACTAAGATGGTGAACAACAGCTCGACCTGGAGCTGAGCTGCCATGAGTCACTGGCAACAGTGTAGGCTGCAGTGGGGCTGGCCGGCAGCGGGTGTGTGCTTTCTTGAGCTGCCGGGAACGGCCGTGAGAGGCTGTCCAATGGCCGGCGAGTGACCTGCCCCAGCCTGTAAGAGCACAATGATCACAATACCAACAGGGGCCAGTGAAGCGATGTCCTCCACAACTAGACTGAAGAGCAAAAGACCAGCAACTTGTCTGTTCCCCTTCCCCAATAAAATCTTCCAAAAAAAAATGAACCACCAAGAAAGCTTCTCAAAAACTAGCCTGAAAATTGTGAGCAAAATAAAACAGTTGTTTTAAGCAACTTAGTTTTGAGGTACTTTGAAATGCACCAATTGATGATCCAAACCTCCCGCCACCTCCAGTGAATATTGGTGATGTACCAAATGGCTTTGTCAGAAAGGTCTCTGTGCTTGTATCATGTATCAAAAATACTATATTAAGTTTCAAATATTATGAATATAAAACCATAATGACAGAGCATCTCTATAATCTTAGTTATACAATTTACCTGAGCATTACCTAGCCTTACATTAATCTGGGACTTTATTTCTCACATTGAGTGACTACTGAGGTTGATGTTTCTTACCCCACATACTTGGCTTTCTTCAAGATTAATTTCCTTCATTTATATGTTTGCCTTTTGTAATGACAACTTATAAATCACCATGATTCTAAGTACAAGGAATTATTATAAGCCGTTAAGAGCAAGAGTTTGTACCATTGTTCACAAGCTACTCTGTGACAGTAGTATTTGATATATTGAGACTATTCTTGACAAAAAGTCACAACAAAAGGTGAAGTGTTCATGATAAAACAATTTATCACTCCTGGTATGTATAAGAAAACTATAATCTATAAAACTATTTCTAGAGTGAATTGTAGGTATATAATTTATTAACTCTGCTTCGGTCTATGCTGGTAATGTTAGCCCCCTTGCCAAAGTATACTCTTCTAACTAACCAAAACATATTTTGCTAAGTGGTGTTCCTGCCAAAAATGCATAAATTGTACTTATTTGTGAAGAAAACAACAAGACAACCCAAATTGAGAAATATACTACAAATAACTGCCCATTTACGTCTAAATCCCAAGGTCAAGAAAAAAAAAAAAAGCTGAGACAGTGATCTAGATTGAAAGAAACTAAATGTAGTTTTGCATTTAGTATCATTATATGAACTAGAGATTGGCAGCTTTTACAATTGATTAAGTATCTTTCTATCATCCATCTATCCATCAACCCATTTATCTATACATAGATATACTCTTATATTGAGACATAATTTACATAGAGTACATAAGCTTAAATGTATGCTTTGATAAATTTTTTACATGTACATATTTAGTTACTGAGCTTTCATATTAAGATACAGACTATTTCTATCCAGCACTACGTAAGATTTTATTTTTTCCTTCTTTTAGTCACTTTCACCCTGATGGTATCTTATCACCAGAGTAGTTTTGCCTCAAAATAAGATCACATTGGAGAGGCTATGGTTATGACCCACTGGAGGGCAAGAAAGGTTAGTTGAAGTACAGCATATTTTGGCTGGCAGAAAAAAGAAAGCACTCACTGAGGTGCGGAGAGGAAAGTAGCTAAATGTTGCCTGTTAGACTGCCAATGATACTCATTAAGGATGTAAGGATGTGTATCACTGTCACCAACAGGACTGCACCACTGGCACAGAAGTTACTGGTTGGTGGCTCAGCTATAGGAAGAAAATAGTGATAACAATTAAAAAAAAACAGACAGAAAGAGTTGTTTTCCCTCTTGCCATTTATGTCCATCACTCCTACCATCAAGACCTAATGTTGTGCCAGCTGAAGAAATATTTATAGAATTATCATACCAAGCAGGGCAAGCATTACCAATCAGGGCAAAAAAAAAAAAAAAAAAGAGTGGATTTGAACTAAAAGTTAAACATATCGATAACTGGCACATTCATGCATACTATGCATCCAGCAAATCATCTCAAACTTAACCATATAGTGAACCAAATATTGCAAAAAACAAAAAGAGAAAAATGTTCAAGCACTTTTCAAGGCACTACTGAAGATATGTTCATTATCATCATTTTGTCATATTGGCCAAAAAAATTCACATGGCTGAGCCTAGGGTCAGTGTGCTGCTCCAGGATGCCATAATGGTTTAGACAAATTGAAGCCATTACTGCTACTATAACTATCACTCCGAAGCAGATACAATTTGCATTGTTTCCAGATAGTTTTGCCATTAGGAATAAAGCTGTCATAAATATTTATATATATATATATCTTTGGTAGGCATAAATACTTGTTTCTGTTACTTATATACCAAGTAGTAGAACTGCTGAGTCATGGAGTAAACATAAATTTAACTTTAATAGAAAATGCCTAAAATGTTTCCAAGTAATTGTAATAAATTTAGCATCCCTCCAGCAAGGGACTTTGTATTAATAGCTGTTCTGGTGTGAATGTCATTGTATCTCATTATGGTGTGAATTTGCACTTCCATAGTGACAAAGGTACTGAGTGCCTTTTCCTGGGTCATTTGAATTTAGTCTCTTCTGAAGCGCTTGATAAGTCTTTACACTTTTTAGTATTTGATTGTCCTATTTGTTTCTTTTTTAAAAAAATTATTTTATTCTTTTAATGTGAAATAAACTTTTTTTTTTGTAAAATTAGCTTCAGGTGTACAACACAGTGCAATAGTTATACTTTTTACCCCTCAAAGTGAAAAGCCCCCTCCTCCAATTCACCACCCCCGCCGCCCCCCCATATCATATATATCTATTACTCTTCCTCTGACTCTCTTCCACAGTATACTCCACATCCCATGACTATCTATATATTCAATTACAGTTGGCATACAATATTATACAACATCAGTTTCAGGTACACAGTGCAGTGATCAAGCCTCTACTCATCCATGATGTGGTCTCCCGAACAAGACATTTGACCATCTAACACCCCACAAAATATTCACAACATTATTATATTCCCCGAACTGTCTTTCATATCCCTGTGGCAATATTATAGTTACCTATTTATGCTGTCTAATCCCTTCCCCTTCTCCCTCATCCCCACCCCCTCCCAAATAGCTACCCTGTTTTTCCTCTATATCTATGATACTGCTTCTGTTTACTTTGCTCATTCATTCAGATTTTCAGATTCCACATATAAGTGAGATCATATGGTATTTGTCTTTCTCCAACTGACTTATTTCACTTAACATAATAGTCTCTAGGTCCATCCATATCATTGCAAATGGTACAATTTCATTCTTCTTTATAGCGGATTAATACTCCATTGTATAAATGTACCACAGTTTCTTAATCTAGTCATCTACTGATGGACATTTTGGTTGTTTCCAAGTCTTGGCTATTGTAAATAGCGCTGCAATAAACATAGAGGTGCATATATTTTTTTGAATTAACGTCTTGGATTCTTCTGGGTAGATACCCAAGAGTGGAATTGCTGGGTCATATGGTAGTTCCATTTCCAGTTTTTTGAGATACCTCCATACTGATTTCCATAATGGCTGCACCAATTTGTAGTCCCACCAACAGTGCACCAGTGTTCCCTTTTGTCCACACCCTCACCAGCACTTGTTGTTTGTTGATTTTTTTGATGATAGCCATTCTGACCAGAGTGAGGTGGTATCTCATTGTGGTTTTTATTTGTATTTCTCTGATGATTAGTGAGGTTGAATATTTTTTTCATATGCCTGTTGGCCATCTGTATGTTCTCTTTAGAGAAATGCCTCCTCATATCCTCTGCCCATTTTTTAATTGGGTTGTTTGTTTTTTTGGTGTTGAGTTTCATGAGTGTTTTAAAACTTTTGGATATTAACCCCTTATCAGATATATTGTTGGCAAATACCTTCTCCCATTCAGTAGGCTGCCTTTTTGTTTTTTTGATGATTTCCTTTTCTGTGAAAAAACTTTTGAGTTTGATGTAATCCCATATGTTCATTTTTTTCTTTTATTTCCCTTGTCCAAGGGGATATATCAGTAAAAATATTACTCAGGGTAATGTCTGCAAACTTACTCCCTTTGTTTTATTCTAGGAGTTTTATGGTTTCAGCTCTTACATTTCAGTTTTTAATCCATTTTGAGTTTGTTCTTGTATATGGTGTAAGTATGTGTTCCATTTTCACTTTTTTGCACATGTCAGTCCAATTTTCCCAGCACCATTTATTAAATAGACTATCTTTACTCCAATGTAAATTCTTGCTTCCATTGTCATATATTAAATGACTGTATATGGATGGGTTTATTACTGGGATCTCTATTCTGTTCCATTGGTCTGTGTCTGTTTTTATGCCAGTACCATACTGTTTTGATTACTATAGCCTTGTAGTATGTTTTGATGTCAGGTAGTGTGATGCCTCCCACTTTGTTCTTATTTCTCAAGAATGCTGTGGTTATTCAGAGGCTTTTGTGATTCCATATAAATTTTTGGATTCTATGTTCCATTTCTGAGAAAAATGTCCTTGGTAGTTTGATTGGTATTGCATTGAATCTATATATTGTCTTAGGTAGTATTGACATTTTAACTATATTAATTCTTCCTATCCATGAGCATGGTAGGTACTTCCATTTATTTATATTTTCTTTGATTTCTCTCTTCAGTGTCTCATAATTTTCTAAGTACAGGTCTTTTACTTCTTTTTTAAATTGATTCCTAGATATTTTATTGTTTTTGAAGCAATTGTGAAAGGGATTGATTTCCTGATTTCTTCTTCTTATAGTTTACTATTGGTGTATACAAATGCAACTGATTTCTGAATATTAATTTTGTATCCTGCTACCTTACCAAATTCATTTATCAGTTCTAGCGTTTTTTGGTGGAGTCTTTGGGATTCTCTCTATATAGTATCATTTCACCTGTATATAATGACAATTTTACTTCCTCTTTTCCTATTTGGATGCCCATTATTTCATTTTGTTGTCTGATTGCTGTGACTAGAACTTCCAGAACTATGTTAAATAGAAGTGGTGAAAGTGGGCAGCCTTGTCTTGTTCCTGATCTTATAGGGAAAGCTTTTAGCCTTTCCCCATTGAGTGCGATGTTTGCTGTGGGCTTATCATATATGGCCATTATTATGTTGAGATATGATCCCACTATTCCCACTTTGCTAAGAGTTTTTATCATAAATCACTGCTGCATTTTGTCAAATGCTTTTTCTGCATCTATTGATATGATCATAGGATTTTTATTTTTCATTTTGTTAATGTGATGTATTACGTTAATTGATTTGCGTATATTGAAACAACCTTGCATACCAGGAATGAATCCCACTTGATCGTGGTGTATGATCTTTTTAATAAGATGATGAATTCAGTTTGCTGGTATTTTGTTGAGAATTTTTTCATCTAGGTTCATTAAGGATATCGGCCTATAGTTTTCCCTTTTTTGTAATATCTTTGACTTAGGAATCAGGGTGATAGTGGCTTTATAGAAAGAGTTTGGGAGCCTTTTGTCCTTCTGTATTTTTTGGAATATTTTGAGGAGAATAGGTATTAATTCTTTTTTGAATGTTTTATAAAATTCAGCCATGAAGGCATCTGGCCCAGGGCTTTTGTTTGTTGGAAGATTGTTTATTAATGATTCAATTTCTTTGGCAGTAATCAGTCTGTTCAGAGTTTCTGTTTCTTTTTGGTTCAGACTTGGTAGAATGTATGCTTCTAGAAATTTATCCATTTCCTCCAGATGGTTGAATTTATTAGCATATAGTTGCTTGTAGTATTTTCTTAAAATTTTCTGTATTTCTGTGGTATCTGCTGTCACTTCTCCTCTTTCCTTTCTGATTTTATTAATTTGGGTCCTCTCTCTCTTTTTCTTGGTTAGTCTGGCTAAGGGTTTGTCGATTTTGTTTATCTTTTCAAAAAACCAACTCTTGGTTTCATTGATCTTTTGTATTGTTTTTTTGTTTTCTATTTCATTTATTTCTGCTCTGGTCTTTATTATTTCCTTCCTTATACTCCCTTTAGGCTTGTTTTGCTGTTCTTTTTCGAGTTCCCTTAGGTGTAAAGATAGTCTGTTTATTTGAGATTTTTCTTCCTTCTTTAGGTAGGCCTGCACTGCTATGAACTTCCCTCTTAGGACTGCTTTCCTGCATCCCAGAGATTTTGGGTCAAGGTGTTTTCATTTTCGTTTGTCTCAAGGTATCTTTTGATTTCCTCCTTGATCTCATTTTTGATCCACTCACTATTTAGTAGCATGTTATTTAGCCTCCATGTATTTGTAAGCTTTCCAGATTTCTTCTTATAATTGATATCTAGTTTCATAGCATTGTGGTCAGAGAAGACACTTGATATGATTTCAATCTTCTAAAATTTGTTGAGACTTGTTTTGTGGCCTAACATGTGGTTTATCTTAGAAAATATTCCATGTGCTCTTGAGAAGAATGTATATTCTGTAGCTCTGGGGTGAAATGCTCTAAAAATATCAATTAAATCCAGCTGGTCTAAAGTGTCATTTGAGGCCACTATGTCCATGTTGATTTAAATCTGGAGGATCTGTCCATTTGTGACAACGAGGCATTGAAGTCCCCTACTATGATAGTGTTACTGTTGATCTCTGTCTTTATGTCTGTCAAAATCTGTTTTATATATTTAGGAGCTCCTATATTGGGTGCATAGATGTTCAGTAGGGTTATGTCCTCTTGTTGAATCAATCCCTTTATTATTATGTAGTGCCCTTCTTTGTCTTTTATTGTAGTCTTCATTTTAAAATCTATTTTGTCTGAAAAAGTATTGCTACTCCAGCTTTTTTCTCATTTCCATTTGCATGAAATATCTTATTCCATCCCTTTACTTTCAGTCTGCGTGTGTCTTTTGATCTGAGATGAGTCTCTTGTAGACGGCATATGCATGGGTCCTGTTTTCTTATCCACTCAGCCACTCTGTGTCTTTTGATTAGAGCATTTAGCCCATTCACAATTAAAGTGATTACTGTTAGGTGCATATTTATTGCCATTTTGTTATTTGTATTTCTTGTCTCCCTGGGTTAGCTTGTTTTCCCCTTTCTTCTGTATAAAAAAAGCCCTTTTAACATTTGCTGCAATGCTGGCTTGGTGGTAATGAACTCCTTAAGCTTATTCTTTGCTGAGAAGCTCTTTATCTCTATCTCTCCTTCAATTTTAAGTGATAGCCATACTGGGTAGAGTAATCTTGGTTGTAGAGCTTTATTTTATGTCACTTTGAATATCTCCTGCCACTTCCTTCTGGCCTGCAGTTTCTAAAGAAAAGTCAGCTGTTAGTCTTATAGGAGTTCCTCTGTATGTAACCTGCTGTCTTTCTCTTGTTGCTTTTAGGATTGTGTCTTTGTCTTTAAGCTTTGCCATTTTAACTATGATGTGTCTTGGTGTGGGCCTTTTTGGATTCAGCCTGTTTGGCTCTCTGCACATCCTGGGCTTGTATGTCGATTACCAGGGTAGTGAAGTTTTCAGTCATTATTTCTTTAAATACATTCTCAATCTCTTGCTTCTTCTCTTTTCCTTCTGATATTCCTATGATGCAAAACTGTTACATTTCATGTTGTCCCACAGGGGTCTTAAAATATTTTCATTCTTTTTTATTCTTTTTGTTGTTGTTGTTCCTGCTGGGTGATTTCTGCCATTTTGTCTTCTAATTCGTTGATCCGCTCCTCTGCTTCATCTATTCTAGTGGTGATTCCTTCGAGTGTGTTCTTCATTTCAGTTATTGTATTCTTTAGTTCTAACTGGCTGTTTTTTATGATTTCTCTATCCTTCCTTATGTCCTTACTAAGTTTGTTAAACATTCTTATCATCAGTGTTCTAAACTCCTTCTCTGAAAGGTTGGATCCATCTGTTTCATTTGGTTCCATTTCTAGAGGTTTCTTCTGATCTTTTACTTGGGAAATGTTTCTTTGTTTCTTCATTCTTGCTATCGTTCTGTGAATTATTTGATGTATTAGATAGATCACCTGGAAAAAAAAAATGAAAAAAAAAAGAAAAAAAAGGTGGGGGCCTCTCAGTCTCATCAAGCTGAGCAAAGAGAGTCCTCACTAATTTCTACTGCCCGCTATCATAAAACTCCTCTTCCTGGAAAAGCAACTCTGGGCTGGAGAGCTCGGTGTGGGGCCGGAGGGTCTCTCCCCTAACCGGAGAAGCCTCCCTATAGCTGGGTCATCCCTCACAGTGCTCGCCTTTTCTCGTCTGAGCCCCTCCTACCAGACTTGATGTGGCCTCTTCCTTAAGTTCTTCATTTAAAGGTTCTGTTCATCTAGTTTTCAGGGGACTTCCGAGGTTAAATGTTGTATAAATTATTTGTAATTTTGATGTGATCCTGGTAGGCAGTTGGGAAAGCGTCTGTCTATTCCACCATCTTACTGGAAGATCCTATTTGTTTCTTTCTTTCTTTTCTTTTTTTTTTTTAAAGATTTTATTGGGGAATTGGGGGAGGGGAACAGTGTTGGGGAATTGGGGAAGGGGAACAGAAAAGTTGCTGTCTTTTTGTTCTTTAGTCTAGTTGCGGAGGACATTGCTTCACTGGCCCATGCTGGTATCATCATTGCTCTCTTCCCGGATGAGGCAGCTGGCCTCTGGATGGTTGCTCCCCATGGCTATTGGCAGCTCACGTTGGCTGCCAGCCACTCATGCTGGCTGCCGGCCACTCACTGTAGCCTATGGCAGCCTACTGCAGAAGGGACTGCACAGCCCAGCTCCAGGTGGAGCTGTTGTTAGCTGTAGACAGCAGCATCACTGGCCCTCATATGTGGGATCTGAACCGAGTCTGCCGGCATCCCCAACCAGCTCTTAACCAATGAACCACTCAGTCGGCCCCTATTTGTTTCTTTTTGATTTCTAGGAATTCATTAAGTGTCTTTTTATATTAAACCATATATATATATATATATATATATATATATATATATATATATATATGCCAAAGTTCTTATTTTTAATAAGGTCCTATTTTCTTTTATGGTTAGTGCCTTTTGTGTGTTTTTAAACAAATAGTAGCCTATTCTAGCACTATGAAGATAATCAATTTTTTCTTTCACTTTAGGTTTTTTTAGCTTTTAATTTTTACAATTAGTTCTATAATCCATCTTTTTATATAATGTATTCTGCAAAATATGGGACAAAATTATTTTTATAGGTATCAATTAATAGCACCATTTATTGACTAGACAATGTTGTATCTTATTGCTGGGGCCTGAGCATGAAAAACCTTGCCCCAACTGCATACAGGATATCGTTTGGCTCAGAGTCTAAAAAAAACCTTGGCAACACATCCTGATCAGCAGAGCCCTATAAGGTCACCCCCTGCAGCTGCAGCGCTTCCTCCTTTGGTACTTCCTCTTTTTTCTTTTAACCACCCCTGCCGATTCCCGTTGCTATTGGCAACTCCCGCCTTTTCGTACTCTCCCTCCCCCTCAAGTTCCTTGGCTATATAAGCCCCCTCCTACTCTTCAATAAACGAGGCTTGATCAGAACCCTGTCTTGCCTCCATTTCTTCGCGCCTCCTATTTTCTCCTTTCAGAAGGCTGCCCCTCTGCCCCTGTTGAATGCCCCGCCGGTCGGGGCATTTCATAATTCTTTCCAAGGCAGCCCCTATGGAATGGAGGAGTCCATTTTTATTACCTTGCTTTGTGTTAGGTAGACAAGTAAGAGCCATGCATGCTCTTATCTCTTGCCACTTTGTGAGAAGAATTAACAGTTGCAGAAAGTACTTGATGATGAGGGGTGGCTAGGGCCCTGAAGTTTGGCCAGAACACCAGAAAATGGCAGCTTTGGGAATCTGAGAGTGGAAAAAGAATATAAGAAGTGATAGAAATGGAGAAGCCAACTATTAAATCATTGCATTATATTGTGGCTTCTCCCATAGCTGTATACGCATTTAGATGGCCATAATCAAGGGTTTTGAGAACTGAATTATGGTGTCTACCACTGTCCAGGTTTCACAGTAGCTTCTGTGTCCACCGAATGTAGGTCAGAATGTCAAGTTTAAATCCTACTGGGCAGACTGCCTTCAAAATCAAAACAAAGCAAAACTATTTCAGCAATCCTTGGAAGATTTTACAAGTCCTTATGTCTCATAATATAGTATTGAAAATACTCAGACGATTGTCTGAGATACATGAAACAAGGAAACTCTAAACAGCTTTCAAAGAAAAAGTAGAACAATGCCAAGATGTTCCAAAGGTTTGAATTATCAGACGAAGTTTGTAAATTAGCTATAATTTCCATGGTCTAAGAAGTAAGTGTATACACATTCTTGAAAAAAAACAAAATGATATATGTTCTCAGCAATGAAACATAAATCATAAAGATGAATAAATAAAATGGGAATTCTAGGACTGGAAAACAATACCAGAAATAAAAATCAACTGAAAAGTAGAAAGGGCTCAATATAAAAATAGAGATGATAGGGTAAAAAGTTTGTGAACTTAAAGATTGAACAGTAAAATCTTCCCATTCTGAACAACATATAAAAAAATATAAAAGAGGGCCGGCCGAGTGGCGCGTTGGTTAAGAGCTGGCTTGGAACGCCAGCGGCCTGGGTTTGGATCCCACATATGAGGGCCAGTGACACTGCCCTTTAAAAAAAATTATAAAATAAAAAAATATAAAAGGAACAAAACCCAATGACCAACTGGACAATATCAAAAGGTCAATATTTATATCTGTGGAATACCAGAAGAAGAGGAAGAAGTGATTGGTACAAAAAAACTATTTGAAGAAATGATGGCTGAGAACTTCCCAAATATAATATGATATAAATATATAGATCCAAGAAGTTCAATGAACCCCAAACAGATAAATCAAATAAAACCACATTTAGGCTCATAATAATCAATTTACTGAACAACAAAGAAAAATAAAAGCCCTGAAAGCAACCAAAAAAACTCATACACACTATATAGAGAGAAATGATTCTTTAAATGAATGTGATTTTTTTAAATCAGATTATGATAAGAGGCCATAAAAAAGTGGCAAACCATATTTAAAGGCTGAAAAAAAACAAAACACTTGTCAACCCATAATTCTTTGTCAAACAAAAATATCTATCAGGAACAAATGAAGGAGAAAATGTAATTCTTAGATGAAGAAAAACTAAGAGAATTTAATTTTTTTAAATGCTCAAAGTTCTTCAAGTAAAAAAAATGATAGGAGATGAGAGCTTAGAACATAAAGAATGAAGTAGGAGCTACTTATGTGATACTTTAAAAAAATTAATAATTATACATGTTTTACAATATAAATAAGATATTATAACCTTTGTATAATTAAAAAAATATATATATCTAAAATTAATTTATGTTGACATAATTACCTAGGCAGGGAGGGTAAGTAAAAAATAAAATAAAAACAGGATTGCTGATATTTATTCATGAAAAATAAAACCTATCAGAGTAATGTTATTCTTTTTTATTAAATGAGAGTAGTACTTAAGTTGAGGGAAAAAAAAAAGTAACACATCCACTTAAAAAAAAAACCTATGGAAAATTTATACTATATATGATTATTGTATTTACAGAAGGAAAATGTGAATATAATTCTTCAATTACTCTGATTCTTAGCTGTCATTTGGATGCTTATATGAAAACAAGGAGAAAAAAATGTTTACTCATGTAACTGTGCAGACTATTCTAACTAATTTAAGAAAAATATATTGCAGTACCAAGTATCTGTATATAAAACACTTAGGAGAAACAACAAAAAAGACTTTCCAAAATAGTAAAATGTGTGATAGAGGATACAACTAGAAGTATACAGAATAGCAATTCAAAATCGTGATCAAATGTGAAACAAACTGGGAGTTTTAGTCTACCTGGTTCATATTGTGCCAAAAGGTTTCATTTTTTTTTTTTAACTTCAGTGAGAATAAAATAAAATAATGTTGAGGAGAGGATTTTGTAAATTAAAATTCTCCAAAAGCAAAAATTAGTATTGTTATTACTATGCTCCTAAACTCACTTCTCTCAATTTTTTATGTTTTTGCTTTTATGTGGAAACTGTGGATGAAGAATAAAATTAATATGTTACTACATTGTTAAAGCACTTTCATTACAGTACCAAAATAGTACAATAAGCACTAAATTAATTTATAGTGTTTCTTTATCTGAGAGGAAAATTACTAATTTGACATAGCATTAGTGGATGAATGAACAAATGAATGCCTTTTTTTTTTTAGATTTAGGGCTTTATTTTATTTTTTAAACACAAAGCATTATTTTATGTAAAAAAAACACTATGTGTGTTCCACTTGATTAACAGGGAAGTTTTAATATTTCTTACTTCAGATTTTAACTGGTAAAGAATGAGGATTGAAAATAAATAGAGACCTGTTATCAATTATCAAATAGGTTTCATAATGCCAATGCTGAGAACTCTATTTATTTTTTCACTTTCTTTTTAAATCTGCAATTAGGGTATGATGCCTACAAGTAAGTGGTAGGTACTTAGTAATAAGTCTAATCATTTGAATAGCCTGACTCCCACGGAGAGTTTAATTAAACCAAAGAAGAAATCATAATCTTCTATTTAGTTTTGTTGTTTTCCATTATAGAAATTAACTTTATTAAAAGTATTAGAAGCTGGAATTAAATACTATCAACTAATTAGTCTATAAAAATCATTAGAGTATAGATACAATGAATACATCCATTATCAGTTTGATAGTAATCAAAATTTATTCAAATGTTTTGCATGGCATTTGAGTGTTGTTGTTTTTTTGTCTTTATAAAAGACAGGCCATATTATATACTTTTTCCCAGATAATTACAAGATTGTGAATGGTATAAACCCATCAAAGATCTCAGTAACTGCCATGTTAGTTAGCCCTTGTTAATGTCCGTGGCTAAAAAGTGCTAACATTTCCCCGTTTTCTGGCCAACTGATTATAAACAAGAACAAAAGCCAATGCTAGTTCAAGCACCTATAACTCTGCATATCTGAAGGAATGTACAGGATTTTAAATTCACTACTTTTAGTGGCTACCAGAGGGTAAGCGGGGAGGGGTGTGGTAGATGAGGGTAAACGGGGTCAAATATATGGTGACAGAAGAAGAACTGATTCTGGGTGGTGAACATACAATGTGATATATAGATGATGTATTACAGAATTGTATACCTGAAACCTATGTAATTTTCCTAAGCATTGTCATACCAATAAATTTTAATTTTAAAAAAATTCACTATGTTTGAAACATTTCTTATCAGTAACACATTTTTTTCCTGATTTTACCTAGTCTTGAGAGTAACATTTCTATCAAAAGTATCTTATTTAATTTTGACGTTATATCTCTCTAAGAATAGAATACCCACATGCTTTAGCTAAAATATGAGAAAATAAAAATTTAAGACAGTTATCACACTAGTCTGTCAAAATGTGTCTTTTATGGACATATTTCTTATGTTGTTAATAAAGGAAGAAATTATTTATGGTTTGTTGACTTTGTGAATTTGCATAAGATTCCTGTTATTTCTTGTTGAATCTATTCTTTTTCTCTCACCTTCATTTCATGCTAAGCAATGATAGAAAAACAAAGCAAAACAAAACAAAACAAAAAACAAGTATACAGTGAATGAACTTTAAATATAAATATACCTGGAACTATTCATGAATGCTTTCTTTTAATTGCCAAGTGTTCTTTTTACTGAATAATAATTTAGTGTTTTGACTTCATTACCAATGTCAATAATGGTTATCATCAGGCTATTTTTAGTACTTAAAAACATTAAACAAATGTATGCTTTTATTACTAATATGGATGTGATTGGCAGAGAGTGAAAAGAGAATGTTTTCAATATTTCTTTTTTGATTAGGAAACTTTTCAGTAGGCTTCCAGTTCATAACCAAGTATGATTATGTATCAGTAGGCATGTATTAAATTTTTCCACTTATAATTGAAAACATCAAATTGTAAACCAAAAAATAAAAAAATAAAAAAAAAACACAAAAAAACAAAAAGCAAAGAACAAAAATTATACAACAGAGATCTAAGTTTTTTTCCCTATGCGATAATAATAAAATTTTGTACTTGTGCTATTATATATTTAAAATTTTACTTAGGTTCTGTGCTCTTCATATGGCTCCACCTCTCCACCAACATAAATATTCAGTAGCATCACAAGCATGATTTGTTAATAATATCTTTATTTGGTATGAAGTATAAGAAATTCATAGGATTTTAGATTTTCAAGAAAACTTAGCGAATACCTAATCTGATAATCCTTAACTTTTCTTGGCTAATATATTTCTTTATGAATCTGATGAAAATTCTGGACCCACTCTAGAGCAATGCAAAGATGGACATTCTTTTAGCTGGTGTTAATTAACTAACTGTAGGTACCAGGGACTCTACTAGTTACCGGTGAACAAACACAGACGTTCCTAGTGGAATTTATAATCTCATGAGAAATAAATGCATTAATCAGATAATCACACATATATTTTACAAACAGATAAGTACTGTCAAATAAACATTACAAGAAGCTTCCACATCTGTTAAATACATCCAGCCAATTGAATATAATAGCTATAAACTATTAGTAATTTTATGGAAATCCAGGCAGAGGTGTTGCTAACGACTCTTTGTGTCTTTCCAAAATTAATATGTTGAAGCCCTAATCCACAATATGAGTTATTTGGAGAAGAAACCTTTGGGAGGTAATTACATCATTAAAATGGATCTCTCATGAATGGGATTAATGCCTTTATAAGGCACATGAGAGAGATGATTTCTTACTCTCCACTATGTGAGGGCATAATGAGAAGACAGCTGTCTCCAAACCAGGAAGAGGGCTCTCACCCAACACTGAATCTGCTGGCACTTTAACCTTGGACTTCCCAGCCTCCATAACTGTGAGAAATAAATGTTGTTTAAACCACCCACTCTATGGTATTTAGTTATATCTGCTTCGGCAGACTGAGACAGGTAGCTAAAAAGAAGCTGTAAATCCTTTCAGACAAAAAGAACATTTGCAGATGCATTAAGGTAATAGGGAGCATGCAAATGGCAAGAAATGAAAAAAGTTTAGTGTGATGGCAATGCTGGAATCAAAGAGAAAAAAGACATGCGGAGAGGTTGAAGAGGGGTGTGGGTGTTGCTGGTAGAAAATTTAAGTTCTTAACAGCCATTTTAAGGATTTTCAGCTTTAATGTAATTACAATGGGAAACCATTTAATATGGTTTTTGTTTGGAGAAGTAAAATGGTCAATTCAATGCTAAAATACCACTGTGGTAAGAACAGATTTAAAAGGTCAAGAGAAGACAATCACATTTACACAAAAGATTTTATATTTCTTCCCACCTCAAACTCTGTTACAAACTCATATCTTTTTATCGACCTAATCTGAAGATGAGGAAACAAAAGAAATAGCAATGAGTAATGGTAGGACTCGTGCTTGCTGAGGTTAAGTAGGCAGGAACAAGCAAAATTATGAAGGGTTTTGTACAGGATGAGCAGTTTAGGCTTTACACAGAAAGGAAAAGAAAACCATAGAGAGAGTTAAAATTGCTGAATCAGATTTCAGTAAAGTTACTCCATATTTTCATTTGTAAGAGACATTATACTAGATTAGAGGATATATTTGACTAAGATAAGAAAGGATTTGAGAAATAACCATATCAACTAAAATTTCTGGATAGAACCATTTAAAGTGAATATGTATCGTGTGTGTGTGCGTGTGTGTGTGCGTGTGTGTGTGTATGTGTGTAAACTTAAAGTCCAAAAATGTACAAAAGAGAGAAGTTAAAGAAATAATCATATTGTTGATTCCATAGCATTTGACAAGCAAATTGTATCTAAGCACTTTATGATCTTGTTTTTTGTTTTGTTTTGTTTTGTATATCTTTGTTTTTAATCAACAAAAACAAGGAAAACCACTCAGGAATGACAGAAGACCAACTAAAAGTGGAAATCTAATAGGCGATCTTGTGTTTAGATATAGATTCATGAAATACACCAACTTTAGCATAACATACAAAGGTAAGTTAACAGTGATAAACTATATAAAAATCTATCCTTTGCCACCTGCACAGTTTATGGAGGATTACAAAAATAAGAAAAAGTCCCCTAAGATATTTTGTATTCATAATTAGCCTCACACAGGTTTGCAGTCTGGAATCATACCTTTTCATGGTGTGAAAAAACTCAAGCCAAATATGTAGTTTAAATGATTCCTTGCTGTGTGGGAGACGTAACTGTGAATATTTCCCAGAAGAAGCTAACTTTAAAGCCAGACTCAAAGCATTTTCACTGGTAAAGTTCAGGGACTACAGGCTTATAGTAAGTTATCAGAAAACAACAAATAAAAAAGATCTCACACAAAATACAGAGCAGAACCTGCAAAGACTTCAAATATTGGAGTAAACACATAAAGGATATAAAATATATTCAGCAAAATTTTTAAAAGGATGAATTGATAATGTGAGAAAACATCAAAGGACTATAAAAATGACTAAGTTAATTTTAATAAAAGAAACAGCTACAAATATGAAATGTAATACATTGAAAAAACATATTAGACTTCTCTAATAGATAAATACAAATATAAGGATAATGGTTACTTCTGAAGGGAAATAGAATGAGATTATGTAGAGAGAGTTGACAGTGAATTTTCTCCAGACTTAAGGCACAGTGGCGGTTATCATTTTTCATATATATATATATATCTTTTCTAGTAATATTATACTTCGTAAAAGCAATTTAACAAGTTAACACATTTTTTAGGGATGGTGATAGAATTTGGTTGCAATTGGAAGGAAAAAGATGACTTAGAATGACTCCACATTTCCAGCTCAGTCAATTCGGTACATTGTGTTGTTATTTAGAGAGATAGCAGAGTTGGGAGAAGTGAATTTGAAAAAAAAAATATGTTTTTAAAACAGTTCACTTGAAGGGTTCATGGAACATATAGGTTAAGATATAGAAGAAGTAGTTAGAAATATTGGTTGAAAATTCAGTAAAGACATAGGTGAAAATTAAGCATGTTATTTTACTAACCAATGTCACCCCAGTAAATTTAATAAAAAACAAAGAATGTTAAAGGTATATTAGCTGGCATGCAAATCTAGGAAGTATAAAGAGGGAAAAGAACCAATATTTGTCACTCAGAATCCTGACAATCTCATATTGTTCCAATCCCATAAACTGGGAATTTGAAGAGTTTTATGTTACAGGTAAGGGCAGCGTTGTAGAATCAATAGGTAGTGCTGAGGCACCAGAAGAAACACACCAGTGGGAAGCTCTAACCATTGCTAGGTCTGAAAGGCTGTGGGTTTCAGGTGGGCAGGTAGTGCTAAGGCTATGGACATAGAGGTGCCTGACTGGCCTTACGGTGAACAGAGGGAAGGGCCATGCCAGCGAGCCAGGGTGATGCAGACTCTAGCCGTCTAGTGAGCCCCAGCAGGCAAGGGCATGGCAGAGGACAGGAGACAAATTTAGCATGGGGAGCAACTTGAAACCTGCACAGGTTGAGAATAGAGCATTGTGGAATTCTAATACTTAAAAACTGTTACAAGATTAAAGAATGGGAACCACTCACTGCTGAGGGAGGTAAGGTGCCAAAGGAAGGTTTTCCTTTGGCAATAAATGAAAGGTAACTTCAAGAAGAAGGGAGTTGGGGGGAATGCCCAAAGGAGTCAAATAAGATGGAAGGTGCTTAATGAAATGAATTGGATGGGGAGAGGGAAATACTGGAAGCAGTTCAAAGTCAAAGTTGTGAAGCAGACAAGAAGGAACGGGGAGAGTTTAGGATACATTCAGGACGTTCTTGTTGGTTAGAATCTGCAAGATTTGGTAACAATTTGGATATACCAATAAGACAAGAGTGACAAGAAGTGGAAGATATATCCTAAGTTTTTAGTTCAGAAATATAAGAAAGTAAGAAACACTCAAAGAGTGTAATGTTTATGGGAGAAAATATAATTCCCTCTGGTTTCTATTTTTAAATGCTCATTACACTTACTGTATATGCAAAGTATTCACTGGCATTGTAAGCAAGTTGAGAATGCAACAGATTGGACTATGTTAATAACAAAGAGTAGGGAATCATTATTATATTGGACAATATTTAGAAAATGGAGAAACTCATTTGCATTTAGCTGGATCTACCATAAATCGATGAGAAAGAGAAAAGTAATCTGTGATATCCAGTTGCAGGCATGGCCATGTCTACTTGACCTTATCGCCTGGCATTCAAGGCTAATATTTTCACAGAACATCAACATTAGACAAGGCCAATCTGTGACCATGATAGATTAAGGCAAAAGCAAGAACACTGCATACCCATAATCACGTCTTGAACACAGACCAAATATAATTGCCTAAACCACAAAAATGACCTAACACCCTGCTAATAAAACTGATACTTTTTTCTCAATTACAGCTTTAGCCTAGGGCTAGTCTTCACTTTAGATAAGATCTGTTAAGATACCCAATCACAGAATTATTTCATCCCCTAAAGGGAAGTCCAGCTTCTTTCCATCTTCTCCCAATTCACCTAACAAACCCCAATCTGACAAGTCCTTTCTAGCACCTTTCAATGAGATACCTCACAGATCCTCAGGAATGCATTCTTCTTTCTGCAACAAGAGTATTAAATCCAACTTGTTCAACTGCTGTCTGTCATGGTATTTGGCTGGAGGGAATTGCAAAACTTGAATACCCTCCATGTCCCCCAATCCCACTCCCCATCGGCCCATACAAAGTAAGGAAAAGCCAAAAATGCAGCATTCTGGTGGGAAGGGAGGCACAGGGAAAATGTCATAAGAGTATTTGGTTTCATCAGTTGAAAAGGAAAGTGACAAATCTGAAGGTTTTCAAAACTCCTTAAGACAATTCTGTTTATATATTTTAGGGCTGGGGTTTCCCCTATTAATGAAACTCATACTACTGTAAGGTATATCATTCTCATAAATACTGAATCACTATTAGATGTGTGTTCAAAGCATTCAATGTCTAGAAATGGGATTACGTACACTGTTACAATCAAGATACCTTTATAAATCATTATGAATTCTTTCAAGTTGCACTTCATGGCTC
The DNA here is from genome assembly GCA_033961575.1 of Aselliscus stoliczkanus. Lineage (NCBI taxonomy): Eukaryota > Metazoa > Chordata > Mammalia > Chiroptera > Hipposideridae > Aselliscus > Aselliscus stoliczkanus. Next base: position 140,541,787 of record CM066731.1, read on the forward strand.
AAATACCTTTTTAGTCAGTGAAATTCTAGTAGAAAATCTGATTGGGTTAGTTCATCAGATAAAAACAAAAATTTTCCCTCTCCGTCTCTTTCTCTCTTTCTACTTCTCAACGCATTCCTCTGTCCCCCAGGTTACCTTTCTTTGTGCGGAATCTCTAACAGCCTAACACTTCCATGTAAGAAAGATGATGCTCAGAGTCTCTTGCTCTTTCATGTCTGGCTGGTTTAGGGAAGTGCTGTGTGGATTGATTTGCACTGGTACTTGGCCAGTCCCCGTTTCCCGTTTGCTCACTAACAGGTTTTATGAAGGACACTAAGTGCACAGTTGCCACCTCGTTTATGAGTTCATCTGTAACGTTGTGCCATGTGCCTTTCCCAGGCTGAGCTTCTTTACTGCAGTTTCCTTCTCTGCCAGGAAAGGTGAAGGTTATTTTATGGCTGTGCAGATGAATGCCTCACACTTGGTACCATCTATATGGTCCCTTGGTACCTCATATAGTGTCTTGAATTATCCTTTCCAGTGGTTTTGGATGTCTTCCTGTGCTGTTAGCACTTTGCCATCTGCTGTCCTCATGCCACTGCAGTCTTCGGGTAAAATTCAATGTTTACAAATCCCTTTGTAGTATTTCTATCTACCTCGTGTTTCCAATATTTTTTACTACATTGATTATTATTTTTTTTAATCTCTCAATTTTTCCAAGAAATTTCTGGCATTTCATAGGGAAAAAAGCATTTTGTTAAATGCATCATGCTAATATATATAGTCAATACTCTAATTGATGATGTGCACATGCATTTCAAATATTTATGAAATAAAAGCTATTGTCTATTTATATCTGGTCTTTAAAGTCCATCATTCTCATAAAGTTTTATATAGTTAGATCATAAATAAGCTTTATGCATCTAACTTGTCATGGTTTAAGATAATTTTTAAAAATGTTTTCTTTTCCAAATTTTGAATCCATCCTAGGTTATTTTGACCATTTTACTTTTTGTTGTTGTTTTTATTTAGCATGATTTTCAATGGACACATGATATTTATATCCTCTACATTTCAAAGTATTTAATCATTAAACTAGTATTAAGGAACTTAAATGTCTACAAATCTTTGAAAGTAATTATCACTTTATTTACAGTTCTTTCTTTCAAAATATCATTACTGACAATTCCCTAGAACATATTTGGACATGCCTGCCACTTTCATCAAAAAAATCTATTGCTTGGAAATTGAGCAACAAAAAAAAATATTTCTGCTTCTGATAAGATGGATTTATGTTCTACCCCTCCCCATTATAAGGTTACATAAAATAGATGTCTCCAAGTTTTTTTATTACCATCACCTTTACAAATTCTTTTTTTTTTTCACTAATAGGAACTAGTTGTAATGGGGAAAATTCATAGTCATAAATAAAAGTGATATGGTGACACATGTTACTGAATACTGTAGAAATATTTCACAGAACCCAAGGGAAATTTCCTAAAATGCTCTAAAAATTACAAGTGATGACAAAGCCATCTGGATTGAAATGATCATATATTCACTATAAAGTAATCTGTTGTAGCTAAAGTAAGCACTAATTCATGAGAACCAATCTACTTCACATTCTTCATATTTCTATAATTCTCTCTTGCTTAAATGTACAAGAAAAATAGGGACTCAGAAATTATATACCTGAGTCATTGTGAGGTACCATATTTTGTGCTAGTCTAGTTATCCCTCCCAAGGAACGCAAACAAAACAAAACAAAACAAAACAAAACAAAACAAAACACTAAAAATAACTAGGTATTGAACCAAAGGCTTGCAAGTCACTATATTTTCTCTGTCCCATAACTTTCAGTTACAGTTGAATCAAAGTTCAGACACCACAAAAATGTTATTTTGTGTGTGTTTGTTTTGTCTTATAATTCACTCGATTTTTGTTAGCATCTTTAAATAAAAGAACTAGAGTTTAGTATCATCATTAGAAAATGTAAAGCTTAACATATTGGGGCTCTTTAGATCTTTATAGCGCTAATCATTCTGGTACTAAAACAGCCTAAGAAACTCAAAAATACCATGACTGCATTCTTCTGTAAGTCAAATAAACTTCCTCTGCGTCCTCATTTTTTTCTCTTTGCTTCTTTGTCCACAACAACCATATCCTTCTGTGAAATTTGCTATGGTTATAGGTATAGAAGTAGCAGTTCAAGTACAACCAGTCAAATAGCTGAAGTTAAAAGAGGTCATTATTATAGAGTTTCATATCCAAATAATACTAATAATATTGCAATATCATTACACATATGCTAGATACATGGGCATAATGTCAATTCATGAATGTTAGTTAAGGACAGAAATAGTCCTTGTGAATATAATAAAGTGTAACAAACTTTCAATATACACTGAAATTACCTCTTTTTAGAGATTTAGCAAAATAAGAAAGTAATTTGGTGTGCCTATCTGATAAAGATTATTAAAAGCAGTAAAACTACTAGCTAGTGGAAACACATTATTTGTTGTTTTTGATGTGGCCTGTTCATGCTGGATCATGTGCACTTGAAAAGGCTTCATTTCTAAGGACTAGTATAGTATAGAGCAGACTGCAGACTACACCCCTTTGGTTAGTTCCACAATAAGGGCGAACCAAATAGTTTTCTTTCATAAGCGATTTCTTTTGGTACATATTATTTAAGTACATATTTATTTTACACTGCTGTATCATTTTAAGAGCAAAATGTAAAAGTCCATTCTCCCAGCTAGTAACTTCAAAGTTATTGGATATGCTTCTATCTCCTTCTCTCTTCACATTTAACCATCCTTTTTTTTTTAAAGATTTTTATTGGGGAGTTGGGGAAGGGGAATAGCATTGGGGAACCGGGGAAGGGGAACAGACAAGTTACTGTCCTTTTGTTGTTCAGTCTAGTTGTGGAGGACATTGCTTCACTGGATCATGTTGGTATCATCTTTGCATTCTTCTCAGACGAGGCAGATCAGTCACCAGCTTCTGGATGGCCAGTCACAATGGCTCTTGGGAGCTCACACCGGCTGCCAGCCGCTCACGCTGGCTGCCGGCCACTCACTGTAGCCTATGGCAGCCCACTGCAGCAGGGGCTGCAGCTATGCCAACTCAGGGACTCACAGCAGCCCAGCTCCAGGTGGAGCTGTTGTTCACCATCCTAGCTGTAGAGGGCAGTGTCACTGACCCTCATATGTGGGATCTGAACCGGGGCCGCAGGCATCCCAAGCCAGCTCTTAACCAACGCTCCACTTGGCCAGCCCCTTAACCCTATTTTTATTCTTTTTTATCATACCTCCCAAATTGCCTAAAAAGTCTAACTGCCCTTCATATCCATAACCATTCTCTGTATTTACGATCTGAATACATTTTCCCTCCCTGGAGTTTTGTGAGCACTTTGCCTCTTGGATGCCTCTAAACTGAAGATGTGGTTGTGCCATCCCTCAGGTTAATACTTCCATGACCAAAAAATAATAAATAAATGAATAAGAAACTTCAAATTATGAGATCATTCATTGCATAGTCCTTATCTACAATATCTCTTTCTTTCCTTCTCTCTGCACATCCCCAAGCCTACCCTGTGATTTTGCATACTTATGTTACACATAATGGTTTGCCCAATGTCCAACCACTACATCTGTGTATATCCACAATGTACCTTTTATCTTGCTTTCCACTTTCCTTTTTCTTTGGTACTTATCTTATCTCTTATTTGTTTAGATATTCCTAGTGGCCTAAGGATGTAATTTTATAGCAAATATCTGAACAACTCAATATATACTTGACACGGTTGCTTATTTTTTTAGCTTTGCTATTTGCACAGTTGGGAATATAGCAGTATAGGAATATTTATCAGTAAAGTAAACCCTCTTTCTCTGATGTTTTATCTTAAAGGTAAAATCATCCTGCTGTTGCCATTAAGCTCTTCAACTCATGTATAAACATTTCATTAACTCCAAACAGCATGTTTAAAGTAGGTTAGTTCAGAGGCATGAAATGGCTGCACATTTTCAGTATTTCTAAAGTCGAAGTTCCACACTGAACTGTTTTAGCGCACTATGGAAAACAAACTGTTTAATTCATTATTGGAACGCTTTCATTACAGCATTACAGTAATAACAGTTTAACACCCTACAGTGGCAATTCAGAATGGGAAATTAAGTATATATTTGTGTTAGCTCAAGTTATTTATATGTTAAATGATACAGTCTTAGTATACAGGATAGTGTTCTTCAGAGAGTGGAATATGCTTTCAAACAAATAGTTTAAAGGCATAAAATCAATACAGGATATTGTTAGGTTAATTTCCTATTCTTCTGTTTAATTGATTAAAGTTTTTCAGAACATTTTTCCCATGGAATTTTAGTGTAAACTATATCAGCATGAACCATGAAAAGAATTCATGAATAAAGTTTCCACTATTCTAATTCTGTAAGACCTAACCTGAAAGTGAAAGATTCTGAAGCTGCGATAATTGATCAACTAAAAGTAGCTGTGCTGATAACACTCAAAATGGAACACAGTGCCCTCATTTTAATTTGAGCTGTCATGAATTGAAAGAAAATAAGGAAGTTTTTTTTGTGTATTTTTTAAAATTTATGAATTGCATTTAGTGCTTTACAGTTTCAGAAGTTAATTTAAATTGAAATCTGTCTATCTCTATATGATGATAATAATGCATATATATATATATATATATATATATATATTCCTTAGTTCATGGCCTATCTTAACTAATTGAATATATTATATATTTTTATTTAATTGATTTTAATTCCCAGGGAGGAAATGCTTTGCTCTTAAATGATGAATTAATACTGAATGTCTCATCTTAAGAGAACAGAATCAATAGATTCAGCATACTCCTCACATAGTATTATTCTTATCCATGTTTTGTTTCTAACAATGAATTCATAGACTATACATTGGAATGGAATAATCCTTTAATATTACTAAACTTAAGAGATAGGAAAGGAAGAAGACTAAGTCTGTGTATGAACTAAGTTTAAGAAGACTATGTTTGTCATGTACCATGACAAGCATATAAATGACTTTATCTTGGATACTACACTCCAATTTTTTTTCCCTAGTGTAATAAGAATCATACCCTTAGTAAGATCTAGCAACTGGGCCAATAATATGGTGTTCTAGCAACTGGGCCAATAAGTAGACAAGGGAGTGGCCAGTGAAGCACATTCCTAGCTTCTAATGCCAGAGGCTGGTGTCACAAAAGATTGAAACCTTGTCTTCATAAGGAATTACTGTGATAGGGGCTGGCCGAGTGGCGTGGTGGTTAAGCGCTGGCCTGAGAAGCCAGCGGCCCTGGTTTGGTCCCACACATGAGGGCCAGTGACACTGCTCTCAAAACTAAATAAATAAATAAATAAATAAATAAATAAAGGAATTACTGTGATGAACAAACTTTCAGAAGATGGATTGAGACATCATTTTAATTTTTTAGCTTTCCTTGGAACAAGAACTTTTTTTGTTTGTTTGTTTGTTTGTTTTGGTTTTTGAGGGCAGTGTCACTGGCCCTCATATGTGGGACCAAACTGGGGCCACTGGCTTCCCAAGCCAGCTCTTAACCACTGTGCCACTCGGCCGGCCCAGAATAAGAACTTTTGATTATCAACTGGAGCTATGTTGTCAAGTAGGGTAGTGATTACCCACATGCATCATTTTAAATTTTAATGGAATTTTAAAATTCTGTTTCTCAATCTCACTAGCTACATTCCAAGCACTGACTAGCCACATGTGACTAGTGACAGAATAATTAATAGAATATTTCCAGTAGTGCAAAATTTCCTGGTAAATAACATTCTCTAGAGAATTCATTAACATCCCATCCACTTTGATAGAAAGGTTGTCCCAGAGACTTAAGGTATAAACTATAGTAATTGGGCCCCTGTAACTATTGCTGTATGTGCCTAAAGATTTAAAAAAATAAGAAAATAAAAAAAATTGTGTGGTTGTATTTGTTTATTTTTATTTATAATTTTAAACTCCAAAAAGGGAAGGGGGTGGGGAGAAGGCTGAAGGTAACTGAAAAACAAACAAAAATCAAATGCAGCAACCAAGAATTGAAAAAAAAAAAAAAAGTTTTGTCTCTCCTACCTTATTTCCATTACTCAGTTGGAAGTTTTTTTTTTTTTAAGTTTTACATTAATCATTTCATAATTCCATTAATTTTTCTAGCTACTACCCATACAGCCACATGTCATAAATAATTGAAGATCAAATAAGTTGTGTATTTTCTTCAAAATAGATCTGCTTGGGAAGTCAATTTTTTTCCACAATATTACAATACTTACAAAAACAAGTTAGATAAATCTCAAATTTTATGCTACCATTTAAAATTAGTTTTGAACATGTATCTCAATACCAGTAACTGAGTGCTCCCTAAATGAATGCTAATTTGATCTGAAATTATTCCATAAGAAAATGGCTCAACAACAAAAAACAAACGAACAATACAATTAAAAAATGGGCAGAGGACCTCAATAGACATTTCTCCAAAGAAGATACACAAATGGCCAATAGACATATAAAAAAATGTCCAAGAGCTGGCCGAGTGGCGCGTAGGTTAAGAGTTGGCTTGGGACACCAGCTCTGAGCAGAAAGGCCCTGGTTTGGATCTCACATGAGGGCCAGTGATGCTGCGCCCTCTACAGTTAAGATGGTGAACAACAGCTCAACCTGGAGCTGGTCTGCTGTGAGTTTCCTATGAAGACGTAGGCTGCAGCCCCTGCTGCTCATGTGCTACCGTGAGTGGCTTGCAGCCAGCGTAAGCTGCCGTGAGCCCCCCTGAGTGGCTGTCCAATGGCCGGCGAGCGACTGCCTCAGCCGAGAAGAGCGCAGTGATCACAATACCAGCATGGGTCAGTGAAGCGACGTCCTCTGCAACTAGACTGAAGAACAAAAGGACAGCAACTTGTCTGTTCCCCTTCCCTGATTCCCCAATGTTGTTCCCCTCCCCCAATTGCCCAATAAAATCTTAAAAGAAAAAAAAATGTTCAACATTGCTAATCACTAGAAAAATGCAATTAAAAACCACAATGAGATATCACCTCACACAATTTAGAATGGCTAACAACAACAAGACAAATAATAAAAAGTGTTGGAGAGGCTGTGGAGAAAAGGGAACCCTCATACACTGTTGGTGGAAATTTAGATTGGTGCAGTCACCATGGAAAGCAGTATGCAGGTTCTTCAAAAAAATTAAGAATAGAATTACCATATCACCCAGCAATCCCTCTCCTGGATATATACCCCCAAAATCTGAAAACTTTTATCTTTAAAGTTATATGTGCTCTGATGTTCATTGCAGGCTTTATTTACAGTGGCCAAGACATGGAAACAACCAAAGTGTCCTTCGACAGATGATTGAATAAAGATGTGGTATATATACATATTGGAATACTATTCTGCCATAAGAAAAAATGAAATGGTGCTATTTGCAACAACATGGATGGATCTTAAGATTATTATGCTGAGCAAAATAAGCCAGACAAAAAAAGTTAAGAACCATATAATTTTACTGATATGTGTTATATGAAACTGAAAACAACAAAAGAATAAGAAAAACAAATGAAGAAACAAAAATTCATAGACACAGGCAACAGTTTAGTGGTTACCAGAGGGTAATGGGAGAGCGAGGTGGTAGATGAGGGTAAAGGGGAGCCAATATTCAGTGATGGAAAGAGAACTGACTCTGGGTAGTGAACACACAATGTGATATATAGATGATGTATCACAGAATTGTACATCTGTAATCTATGTAACTTTACTAACAATTTTCACCCCAATAAACTTCAATTTTTAAAAAAAGAAGAAGACAATGGCTAACTTCTCTAACTATTTGCTCAGAATATGGAACTGTTTGATCAGATTTTCAGGCTATCAACTCAAAGTGCAGCAATTAAAACAAACACACTTTCAATGGTATAAGAAAAACATTGTATCATTGTTTTACCTATTACGATTATTGCTACTACATCCTTGTTTTATTTGTTTTTTATTTTTTATTTTTTTTTTAGTTTCAGGTGTACAAAACAGCATAGTGATTAAACATTTATATACTTCACAAAGTAATAACCCCAATAAGTCTTTACCCATCTGATACTGTACATAGTTATTTTATATATTGACTATTTTCCCTATGCTGTATTATATATCCCTGTGACTCTTTTTAAAAATACAGTTGACATTCAATTATTTCTCTGTACACCACATCCTTAGTTTTAAACAAGGTCAAAAATAGAATAATTAATTGTGCTTCAGGTTAAGAACTACCAACTCTTCATCAGAGTTATTTCTCAAGATATATTTGGTATCAGGCATTTGTTATTCAATAATCATAGTCCAGGACATAATAAACAAAAGCAGCTATTGGTGGGAAGAGGACCAAAATAATCTATTTCAAGCATTGAGGTTCTTATATTCTCCATCAATTTCAGTTTTTTAATCTCCTATTTTATATGTAGACAGAGCCACAGATTGCACAGGTGGCTATTTAAAAATCTATATATGAGGCTATTTGTGTAATAAAGAAATTACATCTCATATCTTCTTTTTTACACTCCAAAATTCAATCTCTCAAAAGTATATCCTAAATCTAATTAAATTGTAAATTTGAAATCCCTAATGAATCAAGAATCTTCCCAACCAAACTGAAGATTTTTCTGAGTTTCAAAAATGAACTTAATTTCAATTCGAGTGGATAATATGTGTTCTTTTTTCCTACTGGCAAATAGCCAGAACATATGTATGACTCATAGAGGAGGAAGCAAATTTGATGGAATTGTCTATTTAATGGCTGTGTGTTTCCAGTTGGAGTTCCCTGCTGTGTAAACAAATGAGTGAATGAGTGATTAGATGGGAATATTGGGGTAACACTGTGCTGCTTAATATAGGACTGTCAATGGTGATGATAATTAAATAGAGAGTAACCTATATCCTTTTGAAAAACTTAGAGATGATAAAAACCACTGTTGATGAGAGTGTGTGAAATAAAGCACTATTACACTCTTGATGGAACTTTTAACTGGTAAAGATTTTTAGGCCAAAGGTATATAACATTTTAAAAGTAAAAATAAATGGTAGAAATACTCTGATGCAGAAATCTCTCTTCCACAAATATATCTTAAGATACATTAACACAAGTGTAAAAATAAATTATTATAGTATTTCTTGTAATAGCAAAATCTCAGAAACAGCCTGACATCTACTGCAGTGCATAGTCGATAAAAAATTAAATCTTAGTTTTATGAAGAGATTCTTAAATAGGGACTTCACAGCAAAAACAGACCAATGTGAGAATGTTTTAATACACTGTGATATATCATTTCACAATTGTACTGTATAGATATATTAAATGATGTCTATATTGTGTTAATTTTATAAAATCACCAAAAATTCATTACTTTATAAAGAAAAATAAAGGTAAAGAACAATCTTCCCCTTTTAAACAAAAGGGGGCATATGCACTGAATTGTATGCTTTTCTTTTATTATTCTGTTAATTTAGTCTAGAAACTTAACTTTTTCATTACCTGTGGTAATTGAGAGTATGGGTTGGTGGGTAGGAAAGATAATACTTCCCTTGTCTTTTTGTGATTTTTTTTTTATCATGCACTTTTTTTTTTTTTTTTTAAAGATTTTATTGGGGAATTGGTGGAGGGGAAGAGCGTTGGGGAATCGGGGAAGGGGAACAGACAAGTTGCTGTCCTTTTGTTCTTCAGTCTAGTTGCGGAGGATGTTGCTTCACTGTTGGTATCGTCATTGCGCTCTTCCCGGATGAGGCAGATCGGTCGCCGGCCTCTGGATGTCGCTCACCGCGGCTATTGGCAGCTCACGCTTGGCTGCCAGCCGCTCACGCTGGCTGCGGGCCACTCACTGTAGCCTATGGCAGCCCACTGCAGCAGGGGCTGCAGCCCACACCATCACCGAGGCTCGCACAGCCCAGCTCCAGGTGGAGCTGTTGTTAGCTGTAGAGGGCAGTGTCACTGGCCCTCATGTGGGATCCGAACCGGGGCCGCTGGCATCCCAAAACCAGCGCCTAACCAATGCGCCACTCGGCCGGCCCTTATCATGCACTTTTATTGCTTTTAATAAGATCATTTATTGTATTAGGAAAAAATAATTTCAGAAGAATCAACTTTGTTAGTAATATCCTGGGCTTTTACTGGCTTTGTAGACTATACAAAGTCTATATTTCACAAAGTACTATGACCTGAGGATGTTGAAAATCCTCTGTTACCACATCCCTCACTCTTCCTCCCTCCTCAGCACAATGACATTCCCTAGTAAGGACCACTATGCAGTAGTTAGGAGGCGAATGCAAATCTTGTCTTTAAGACCATGTTTCCTAGAAAACTGCAGCCATATTGTACATATTGATATTTTACTAGAGGTTATCATTAGAATCACCAGTAGAATATTTTAAATGTAGATATTCATTGGCCTTATCTCTGGAAACACTGATTCAGGATGCCTGGGGGAAAGCCAGGTATATGTATATTGAAGACCCATTTCTGATTCTAATCTACTGTCTCAATTTCTGTTGTGGGTAAAATATAATTTCAACATCATTTATGTACATGTTAACTCTTTTTTGTTTGTTTGTTTGTTTGTTTGTTTGTTTTTTTGAGGGCAGTGTCACTGGTCCTAAAATGTGGGACCCGAACCAGGGCCGCTGGCTTCCCAAGCCAGCTCTTAACCAATGCACCACTGGGCCGGCCCCAGTACATGCTAACTCTTAAAAGAAACAAAACAACAAATGAACCAATAAAACAAAACAAAAGAAAATTCATATATAGAAAAAAACAGACTGGTGATTACAGAGGTGAAGGGGTAAGGAGTAGGGTAAAATGAGTAAAGAGGGTCAAATATAAAGTGATGAATGGAAACTAAAGTTTTGGTGGTGAGCATGCTATAGTGTATACAGATATTGAATTATAATGTACACCTGAAACTTATATAATCTTATTAACCAATGCTACCTCAATAAAAAAAAATGCAATGCCATCCATCTCCTTTAATCATAGAGAAAGAGAGTGAGGGACAGAGTGAGAGAGCCAGAGAGTGAGAGAGAGAAGAGAGACAAGATGAGATAGCCAGTGGAGGAGACAGGATATGAGACATGGCACATTCCTTGATTTGGTTAAGGTCCATCACAGATAAGGACAAGAATGGCTGATAGTGAGGTCAATTCCAGAGTTGTACTGTCAGAGAATGTTCCCAGTTTGGCGGCAGATCCCCATCGTGATAGTACTCATTATGTACTCCCTCCCTCATGTTGGGTTAGGAACATTGTAGAAACTCTAGGATTCAGAGGTTTTACTGCTCCATAAGAGTATAGGACTTTTCTGTATTCAAGCAGGTGGGTATAAATGGACAAATCTCTTTAAAAAGCAAGGGAATCTATGAACAAAGTAAACAATTACAGAAAGGGGAAAATTCTTAGAGAATCCTGTCATGCATTACTAAAGCCTCTTGGTACAATTGCATTTCTTTATGAGATTTCTCCTTCCTTGGGATACAGCCCTCAAGGCTGATCCTCTGGTAGTTTGATTAATTTCTGGATAGATAATATACAATAAATTTTATTTTATTAGAATGTCCAAAAATCACAGAATATTAAGGGAAGTATTTTTCTCTTTTATTTAAAATATATATGATGATAGATATTTTTATAGTTCTCAAAATGTGTAATATTGTCACATTCATTATTTCGTTGAATTCTCAAAAATACCTTATGAATTAAGTATTCTTATTACCTGTAATTTACAGATGATTGCAGTTCAAGGAAGTCAGTAAACTTCATCAAATCGAAATAGTAGCAGTTGCCACATACATTCTTTTCCCTACCTTTAAGTTCAGTACTCCTCCAGCACTGCACATCTGCCTCCCATTTTCAATAATGAGTAAGTAGTATTTGATTTTCTGGGATTCTATGAATAGTAGGTAATTTTTATTGCTTTTCAAAGCTTTCCTTCCTTGCTACTTCATTCAATCAAAGTTTAATAATATGACCTCCTTGAGGTATACTATTAGAAAATAAAATTAATTAGTTGAAGCCCAGTGGTGCAGATAACTTAACTTCTGAAACAACTAGGTCTCCCTTAGGGCATGGACTCTATACAGGGCTAATTTTAAAGCACAGGTTTCTTTTTTTCTAGTGGGAAAAATCGCATTGTTTTAAATAGACAACTGCACAAGACATTTATTTTTAAACATGCTCTTTAAAGGTTAAATTGATGTTAAGCTGCTTTTCTAAACTAATACACCAGATGAATCTTCAAGACTGGGGACAGCTGTCTGTTCTTTTACATCACGCTCCCGACAGTGCTATCTCTAAGACAAGCTGGCAAGAAACAGGAAACGGGCTTCAGCCAAATTCCTGCATCGCAGAGTCTTGCTGATGGAAGCAGGAAGAGTCTGTCTCAACAAGAAGGTGTGGGTGTGTGATCAAGCCCATGTATACAGTGCATCACAAACTCACACTGGCCTAATTCTAGAGAAGGACTTTTTTTTTGTCTAGTTTTCATGTTTTCGATAAATATCAACTATTTCAGAAGCTAGTGCTTTAAGAATGGAAACAAGTTTACTAAACAGTGAATTGTGATTTGAAAATTCAGCAGTCATATTAAAAATTTTCCTAAACTCAACTGATCTTTAGAACAACAGACAAGGCAGCAAAAACAAACAAACAAACAAATAAACAAACAAATGTTTTATACTTAAGGTCTTAAGCATTTGTGCATTTCAACCATGTTTCAGAGTACTTTACAAGTCCTAAAATGTCTTAGGTCAATGAAGAGCTCAAACCAATGGCACTCATGGTGTAGAGACAAAAATGTATCTTTCATATTTAGTGTCTCATTCAAATTTGATCTAGATGCTAATAATTTAAAGGATGCTATATATTATCATTAGTATATGTACGATAATGAATATAAATTTCTTCTCTCAGTTTAAACTTCAAATACAATGTTCCCAATGGCATTGCAATCCTATAAACCATTTTGAGATGCATTTACCCATTATGCTTTCTCATAAGCCACGCTATACTACTGACAAAATTTGTTTTCTTTATGACCATTTATTGTTTGGCACATATTTTTTCCTCTTCAGCAGTATTTTTTTTTTTTAATTATAGTTACAAAAAGGAAAGTACAACATTCATTACATGATTTTTAAAAATTTTTTTTGACTTAATACATCTTTCTGTTTCCATTCCTGGGACCATTAAGAAAAATGACAGAAGAAAAGAAGGAGCTTTAGAAACTTCAATATTTTATAAAATATATTATATATATATTCCCTAGCCCATGGTTAAAAGTAAATAAAAATTTTGAAAATTAATACATATCCTGAAAATTGTCACCTTAACTTTGCTTATTGTGTTTTTTTTCTTAAGATATCTTTAATCATCTGACATATTGTAATTCCATTCATTTTTCACAAAGATGTTTGTGTTTCATCAGAGTATTATCTTTGTCCGATGTGTTCCAAAATCACTTTGTACTTCCCTTAGTACATTGGAAATACTTTACTTTGCCCATTTGGTCAGCAGATATAGTCAGCTTTAAACGCAGCTCTGAAGCTGTTTTCTCTCTCTCTCTCTCTCTCTCTCTCTCTCTCTCTCTCTCTCACACACACACACACACACACACACACACACACACACACACACACATTTATATTATGTATGTATGTATGTTTGTATGTGCCGGGGGCCACCATCTGACAAGGTCACATTGCCCTGCTCAGCACTGGATATTTGGAGTGCTGCCTTATGGTTGGTCATGTAATATCTTCTGCCTCTATGAATCCATGTGCCTTTCCTCCTATAGGAGACAATATATTCACTGCATTTGTGACAAGTTCTTGTGGTAGTACCCTGATGATAGCTGGTTGTGTAAGCCAGAAACGGGGCAAGATTTCCTAAAGACAAGGAAACTCCCTAAAACAGGCTGCAACCCGAGGGGACCCCTGAACTGAGATATTGGGGACTCAAACCCCTTGGAAACTGAGACACAGACCTCTGACAACATAGGCCAAGAAGCCTGCCTGTGGCCTAACCGCCCTGCTGTGAATAGTCTCCTTAAAGATTAAAAGTCTTCAGGCCATGAGGGTTCCAGTAGGAGGGGACTTCCTGCCCATAGGGTATGTTAACAACTTTGTTTAAATTCCTTAACAGATACTGAAGCTTTGACTGAGAAACAGATGCCGCCTTCTCTAGAATAAGAGAAGTGTGATATCCCTTTTGGTTGCTAGATATTGTAGTTACATAGAAATAGATTTTAGATGCTTTTACCCTAAACACAACCACTCCTAGTCTTTTGGTATAGTTCAAGTGTATGTCCTGTGAGTTTTATGATTGTGTTTAACTGCTAGGATTTAGGATGATTTCTAGATAGTTAAACTAGTCATAGTAAACATTCTTTAGGTGATATACAGAAACTAAGTCTGGGATTCATGGTAATTATCATAATAAAGACAAAGTAATCCTTTAACGCAAGAGTAAGTCACAATACATCCTGGAGAGAGCAATTACAGGGAAGTAAAGACTTGAGTAAATCGTGGGAATAGAAACCACCAAACTCATGTGATTGAGGCAATGGTCAAGAATCCCTATAAAATGAACGTGCTCTGGCAATAAAGTGTGACACTTTTTTCCTTTTCTCTTTAACTCCCCCAGTGTCTCCACTGTCTCCCTTCTTTTCCTCCCTCTCCGACGCCGTCTCCACCTGAGGGAAACCCTGGTCAGCAGAGGCTGGTCCCCCGCATGTATGTATGTATATATGTATGTATGTACTTTTAGCCACTCCACCTGGGGATTCCACCTCTATCTTGCCTACTTCTGTCAAGGTTACAATCAGGTCGGCACCAGGATTTGTACAATACCTTAGTAGAGGGTCATAGCTATAAAGTTACATATAATTATAGATATAAAGTTAGATTTTTCAAACTCTTTAGAGAAGAGCATGTAGAGATATAGTCTATAAAGGAAGTACAAGGTCTGGACCTGGACGGAAAGGATTAGGCACAATAGAGTGCCATTATGAAAGAATAAAGGCAGCTGTTTCAGTCCAACCTCCTTATAAATATGCTAATGACAGATCTAGCAAGCAAAAGAACTTTTATATGGGATTCTTCAATAGGACGCAATTGGTTACCTAAAATTTCTTTTTCCTTCCTTCCTTCCTTCCTTCCTTCCTTCCTTCCTTCCTTCCTTCCTTCTTTCTTTCTTTCTTTCTTTCTTTCTTTCTTTCTTTCTTTCTTTCTTTCTTTCTTTCTTTCTTTCTTTTGAGATATAATTGACAAATTGAGATATAATAGCATATTAGTTTCAGGTATATGACATAATGTTTTCATATATGTATATATTGCAAAATGATCACCACACTGTCTAGTTAACATCTATCACCTCACATAGTTACAATTTTTTGTCTTGTGATGAGAACCTGGAAGATCTAATCTTTTAACAACTTTCAAATATTCAATACTGTTAACTACAGTTATCATGCTGTATATTACACCCCCAGAATTTATTTATAACTGAAAGTTTGTGTCTTTTGACCACCTTCATCCATTTTGTCTCTGGGAACCACCAATCTGTAGCTTAAAATTTTTTATAGAAAAAAAGAAAACCCTGAGATCTATGGATTTATGACACATAGCACCTTAGAAAATATCCTATAAGTTGTGAAATGAACTCAGTGTAAAACAGAGATGTGTCATGATGAGATGGCTCTCTTGTGTAAAACCGAAGTGAACTGCATATGAGTATTCTTCCACCAGTGTAGCTACAGTCAGAGTGCAAAGAAGCTATAAAGAAAAAATTAAACCCCACGATAAACCAGAAATATCAATTTAGCCAATCATTTTACATCATTTATATGCAAGGTATCAAGTAGTGAATGTCAAACTGAATTTTCACCTTCTGTTTCTTACCACTTTTTGGTGTAGGGACTAATAAGCAGCAAAACAGAAAAAATGGCAGACATGCTTAGAAAGTAGGCAAAATAAAATAATTCACAGGTGTGCCTATTAGCCCTGAATAACTGAAAAGTTAATTAAATGGTGGCTAAAATTGCAATCAAGAGGATAGTAACTTACATCTCTAGCATTGCACATCATAATATTTAAAAAAAAAATTCTATGAAATATTACTTGAATATAAGATATCCCCCCAAATCCCATTATACACACACTCAACACCACACCACACATATACATATGCATACACATATTCAAACACACATATACATACAGACATAGGAATCAGTAGTTTACCTGACTCATGAGTGTTTGTATTAAAATAATGTATGACAGCACAATGAATATTCTCTATATTAACCAAATGGAATACTGTAGTATTTACTATATGGAGTGAAAAGTTTATGCGCATCAACCCCTTAGGTGCTAAGCTGTGACTCTTAAAAATTAATCCTTTATGTATTCTAGCTAGAAAAATTAATAAAATATGGCTCTTTTAAACCAAGAGAATGGCTTAAAAAGAGAACGACTTATAAGAGAATTATAATTCTCTTGTAATTAAGTAATAAGGTCATAGCCTATGAGCTCTTTTCACTGGGTTCCATAAAATATTATAATTGTTCTGCCTATGCTTAACAGCTGTTTTTCCATGGGAGAACAATGAGAATAACAAGAAGCAAAGATCAATTAAAAACATAATTGGCATGTAGTAGATAATAAATCCAGCAACAGAGAATAAAAAACAAAAACATAATCTCAGAGACTATACTGGTATTTTAAAAGCATGAGAGCAGGACTGGCCCAATATAAAAACGGTGGAATTATCTTCATTGCCAGACATATTTTCTGCATGTTTTCTGTACTACAGATGTTTGCATATCTCATAAATTGTGAGTATATACATCTGTATCTGCATAAAACTATTTTATACACTTTATTTGTAGATGTATTTTTAAGAAGATCCTTACACTGTCCTTCCACTTTCACTCAGGTGAACAATCCCTTCTATGACGTGTCATAACGCTCTGCCCATACCTATTATAGCATCCGTTCTATTGTATTACTCTGTAAATGTATAATTCTATGTATCGCTCAACAATGCACTGTGTGCTTCATGACAGCAGGGGATGACTTATGTATCTCATCCCCAAATTCTAATACATACAGTCGGCTTCCCATACCCAGGGGCTTCTTGAACCTGCAGGTTCAACCAACTGGGAATCAAAAATATTTGAAAAAAAATGTTACATTGTGACTGACATGTACTATGCAGGTCGGTCTATGATAGTTGTGTCAGTACTGAACATGTACAGGCTGTTTTTGTTTTTTTTTGTTATTGTTCCCTAACCAATATAGTACAGCAACTACTGAAATAGTATTTATATTATATTAGTTATTATACATAATCCAGAGATGATTTAAAGTACACAGGAGGATGTGTGCAAGTTATATGCAAATAATATGTTATTTTATAAAAGATGCGAGCATCTACAGATTTTGGTATCTGTGGGGGGTCCTGGAACAAATTATCCTCAGATATGGAGGGGTGACTATAATAAGTGAATAAATAGTACATGCTATTTCTAAAAACTATGGGATTACATTGTATCAAATAATTTTAAATATGTAAAATACAACTGAGTATATCAAATTCAAAATAGGTTTCATCTCTGATCTTTTCCATAAATTCAATCTAGTCATTGATAAATATTTATTCTAGAATTATTGCTTATAAATTGGTGGATATAAAAATAAAGTCTGCCTTTCATCATTTATCCACAGTATCTTTAAATGAAATCCATTGTTATCTAAAATTCATAAAGACTTTAATACTTTGTAATTTCTAACATATCAGGATAGTCTTTTTAGTTTTAATTGTGGTAAGAACACTTAGCTTGAGATCTACCCTCTTAACAAATTTTTATATGCACAATATAATGTTATTAAGTATAGGCACAATATTGTACAGCAGAGGTCTACAGCTTATTCATCCTTATATGAGGTATCTAAATAGTCCAACTCAAAGAAACAGAGAATACAATTTTATACTAATACTTTCAGACAGAGTCAAAACCTTGGATGACCTTTAACTGAACCTTCTTCCTTGTAAATATTTATTTAATTGCTTATCCTCCCTGAAATATACATGTATTCTTCTAGATTTCCACTTTATAATGGTATATCTCTCAATATACCCTTCATAATGACCCATTGCAGCCATTATGAGGGACAAAATTAGGAGACAAAACATATATTTAGTACACAATGTATATCCATTTCTATTTACCTTTACATTTAGTCCATATTACTTTATGCTTTCTAACTAGCCTCTCTGTCCAATCTTTGAACACTGTCTGCAAAACCTTTAATCACAATCAACTCTATAAAAAAAAAACTATGTTAATGAACAAACATCACAACAAAATAAAGTTTAAATTACTATGAATATTTAAGTCGTCTATACTCTCTGCTCTACAAGTTGCCAGCTATCTTCCCCATTTGTGCATAATAATATTCCATTCCACCAGGTTCCTTTGAAAGTTCTACTTCTTCCTTTATGACTATATAATTAATAGCTATTCTTTAAGAACTTTCTCCATTAAAGATTTTCATGCTACCCCCCACACATTTATGGCATTTAATGCTAGCCACATCTACATGGAATTTTTACATGCGTCTTCATATTCAATTATTTTTTTAACAACCATTTTTTTCCAATCTAGATTGTGAGGCCTTCAAAAGTGAGACTAATATTGCATATTTCTCTATATACTCCAGTAGGGAGCACATGGATTTCAGAGTACTGCACACACATTGCTTATCCAATAAACCATTGTTAATGATTTAATTTATGATTTGAAAGTATTTGCATACATTTACAGTAATTATTATATAACGAAGGAAAAGTGCAAAGTAAAAAACAGGCGTAGGCCTTGAAGCCAGATAAACTTGGATTTAAATCACACTATTAACATATATTTATCTGACATTGCAATAGTTACTAAGGTCATATATTTATGTGATTTTGGAATGATTATTAAGTCCCTTGAATTTCTTTTCTTTCATCTTAAGATGGAGACATCAAATTTTTCAAGTCATTGTGAAGTTAAAAGCAAGTAAGCAGCAAAACTAGATCACCCCTAAAAGTTCCTTGAGCATTAAAAAAACAACAAAGTACCATTATCATCACATTTTGATATAGTTAGGATATAGAAATGAGAGCTTTTGATATAATAATATACTATTTTACATTAAGTAATCAGTTGCAAGTAATAGACTAATGACAAAATTATATGAAATGATTACAGCTATTTAGTTGGGTGGCTTTCAGTTCTGTAAAAGATTAGACTTTATTATTCAGGGAGGCCACAATACTAATTGCTCTGTAGCAGTAGGGAAACTAGTCTAAAAATAAATTGATTAACCCAGAATGACTAACAGCCACCTTTTGTGGAATTGGTCTCCCACAAACTTATATTTACTCTCTGTATGTGGCGTCTCAACTATCACAAACGCTGTGCAAAAAGCAATAACTTGCATTGACATTATCTACAACATGTATGTCTTTATTCAATTACATCCCACCTCAAGCAAATTTTTTCTACACTGCATCGATTTGGTTATTTTTTAACCTTTCCTCATTTCTTTGCTTCCGTCCTCTTTAATTCCAGATGGTACATCAAGATGTCTTTACTGATTGTTTTGTAATAAAATCTCCTACAGCCAAGGCAGATAGCTCTCTTTGCATTTATAAGAGAAAAATCCAGCAATAAGCCAGAATGCCAGAGGAACAATTCTTTAAATGTACCCAAAGGATAGTGATGGCGATTTTTGGAGGATTTTTACCTCACTTGAAGATAATTTCATGCTCATGTGAATGAATTTCGGGTCACATTTTCAGTTCTAAGAGTCAGGCCCATGGAGAAGATAAAAAAACAAAAAACAAAAAAGAAAGAAATCAGCAGAACTTGATGTGAAACCTCGCCCTATCATTCACTAGTTATATGATTTTGAGAGAGCTGTTTAATCTTCTAACCCTCTGACTTTGCACCTATAAAATAAAGAATCCGCTGATTTAAATAACTTTCTCAGAAATCAGAATTACAGAGCAAAATTAAATTTGGCTGAGAAGGTTTTATATGTATTTAGATTTATGACCACATTTTTAGCACCAATTTATATACAATTTCCATATTTTTAATAAAAAATAGGGAAAACCCATTACATGGAGTACATTATGGCTTATCAGATAATGTATCTAGGTGACAAATATGCCAACGTAAAATATAAAAGACTTGATAGAATATGAACAGATATATTTGTAATGTATGTAGGGTTTAAATAAGCTTATTCTCAAAACTCTTGGGTGCAGAGTTGCTGTAATTAGTGTGTACCGCACAGAATTTGCACTGCCCATCACCCACATTTGATAAATGGTGATGGTTTACAGCAGGAATAAGCACAGTTGTTTTATATTTGTCAAACATGAGTTTAATGGTTGGCTTATCTTACTTTATTGGAAATCCATTGTAATCTATACATAATGGATATAAAGTACGTCCAGGAAATATTTTCCAATCATAAGTACTAAGATGCTGTACCCTTAGGATTTAAATATACTACAATGCAAAGTAAGCTGCAGTTTAATCATTCAATGTGATAGGAAGCTTCCAGAAACAATATATAACAAGATATCAGTGCTGAGGTAAGAGAACAGACACTGCAGTAAATAAATGTTTGACTCTCAATATTTGAGTTCTCTCTCTTTCTCTCTCTCTCTCTCTCTCTCTCTCTATATATATATATATATATATATATAGATAGATAGATAGATAGATAGAGAGAGAGAGAGAGAGATATAAAATATATATAAATTTGTATATAATTTTGATTTTTTAATAAAAACAAATAAGGTCCATTAAGTAGAGTTTGTGGTTTCACAAAAAATGTATCTAGGTGACAAATATGCCAACTTAAAACATAAAAGTCTTGATGGAATATGAGCAGATGTATTTATAATGTATTGTAGGATTTAAATAAGCTTATTCTCAAAACTCTATATAACAAGTGATACAATGGATTGATGTGGAAATATTTTGTCTATTAAGTGATTTTTACCAAATACAAAGTCAAAATAGAACGAGGTAAAATGTAAATGTACATATATTTTGCTGAGTGCTGGCGTGAAACAAGGCAACAATACCAACAAATAATACCAACACC
Organism: Aselliscus stoliczkanus; assembly: GCA_033961575.1. Lineage (NCBI taxonomy): Eukaryota > Metazoa > Chordata > Mammalia > Chiroptera > Hipposideridae > Aselliscus > Aselliscus stoliczkanus. The sequence continues at coordinate 140,563,011 of CM066731.1, forward strand.
AATGTATATGCAGTGAAATTATCTATAAAGGTCAGTATAAGTGGAAAGAACAATTTTTTTGTTTGTTTTTTAATTTTATGCACTTAAAATTGTCAGGTCATCTCCTAAACACGTAGCTAACTATCAACTATCCATAGTTTATTTGTGTGTGGTTTTTTTGTTTGTTTGTTTGTTTGTTTGCTTTTTAGCTGAGCCATCCTGCCACCTGTTGGCAGCTCAATGGCAGCTCAACTGAGGCTGGGCTTCGAACTGCTGTTGCTCAGAGCTCAGCTTGCACTTTTTTTTTTTTTTTGAGGGCAGTGTCACTGGCCCTCATATGTGGGACTGAACCGGAGCCGCTGGCTTCCCAAGCCAGCACTTAACCATCATGCCACTCGGCCAGTCCTCAGTTCGTACTTTTGAGTGAGCTCTTAACCAACTGAGCCACTCGGCTGACCCATAGTTTTTATCTTTAAGGAATTATGTTACATTGTAATTGCAAAATTCCATATGGTTATTTAGACTTTAGATAAGCTTTATATAAACATGTTCTTACTTTATTTTTTAGATTCAAATTTGAGTTTGAATTCTTCAAGTGATTGCAGAGACTTTAGCTCTGTAAATTGAGGATGTAGCCTATTGTGTTATTTCTCACCCATGCTGTCACTGGTAGTTTATGTTAGTGTCACTTTTGGTGTTTCAATCAACTGTAGTAAAGTTTTGGGTGCAGAGAAACCCAGTGCACTGAAAGCAATGGTAAAGTGAATTCTATGTACTGGGCAATACATTTTGGAAAATAAAAATTCACATCTGATGAATTGATGATGCGTAAAAAAAATTTTCCAGCACAGCATCACTTACTTGAAAAGTTATTTAAGCTAAAGATAATTATTGACCTATTTTTTCTTTTTGAAAATTAGTATGTAGAGGGTAATTAAAAATTATTTTGGGATAACCAGTCTTTTTGTGACCATACAAACTGTAACAAATTGTTGACTATATATTTTTCCCAAAAGTTGGATTACCTAACAATTGTCACTTTTAAATTCCTAACTTTTAAAAGATGATGAAAATGTCATTAACTGTGTTTACTTTCTAATGGCTTCCTTATGTATCCATTATATTTTCTTAAAACTGATTGATGCCATTGCATGACCAGCCTACCTTCTGTCTTTTTGGCCTTTCTGTATCTCATACTTTAGACTTAGGGTTATAAAACTCAAGAGTTCCTTGTACATAGTCTTCCTTTGCGACTCCCAGCTTTTATTCATTTCAAGTGCTTATTTTTGTGCTTGTTCCCTCTACTACACCATGGACACAAAATAAAGCGTGGTCCCTGTGTTACTGTTTCTAATACAAGATTTATTTCTTTCTCCTCTCTAATTCTCAAAAACATCAGTATATCTGCACTTGTGCATCCGTTACTGTTCTTACCTTTGCATTGATACTTTCAGATTCTGCCCTGGTCTCCACTAGAATGGAGAGTATGCTTGGATATCACTGCACTTAGGACCTGATATTTGGAACTGATCATTTAATATTTATTAAACTTTCCAAAGGAATGAATTTTTATTTGTATTATCCTATCATTTTTCTAAAATGAGTATTTTTCCCTGCAACTTTGTGGTCATTTTTTATTTTCTTATTACTTTATCTACATATCTTAATATTATCTAATCATTTAATCCTTTTTATATCATAACCTTTAGAAAGGTAAAGTGCTATATCTTCTTAGTATTAAACAAGAAAGTTACCTTAAACATTTAATAAAAATACATTTAATGCACATATATTGTCTATGAAATACAAGTCTTCAACAGTAAAAACACATGTATAAGTGTAAATTGTAGTTAATCTCCTGTTATAGCTGTCTTAAGTTACAAATTTATGAATCCAGTTTAGTGAGATTTTGCTACTGGGAATGTATTACTTATATGATGTCTGTGAATATTTGCTAAAGGTTCATGTAATTCTAAGAACTAAAAATTCATGCTAGAATAAATCATGGGCATAGATAATTAAAGAGGTTGCTTTTGTGGAGAAAGCTGTGCCATACACTGTATCAATCACTACTAAGGATAGCCTCCTGGCAACTCAGTTTTATTGAGTTGGAGGCTGGAAGAGAACAGATGAGGGTAGAAAAGCCTGTTTGGAGAATTGGGGCAGACTACAATCAGGCAGGAGAGAAAAATATACTGCAGATATACACTGAAACAAAATGTAGATTTATACCCATAGGAGTCAACTCTGGGAAATGGCAGCAGCATACATATCATCTTTTCATACGTCATCTTAAACGGGATGGTTCTTTTGGAGCCCATGAATCATTCAGTCTGTGAGGCCAAGAAACTGCTTCTTAAGCAGCAACTGGTCATTGCTTTTCAGTAGTGGCTATAGTGGAGAACAGGCTACATGTGTATGCTGGGTGGAAGAAACCTCAAGCAGAAAATCAGTCATATCAACACTCAAAATAATAGGATAGCACCATTGACAGTTCTTGTCATTATATCTAGATGTGAAGGATAGCATTATGTAAAATATAAAATTCTGAAATTCCCCAATGAGGTAATACTCAGTTTACATACTGATCACACATATTTTTATATTTCAAGATGAAATTTCTGAGAATTTTATGTACTAGGGGGGCACAAAAACTTGAGGCAGTTACTAATAAACTTCCACAAAATTCAACTGTATCACGAACTATGTTTCCTCCAAACCAAATTTGACTCATTTTTATATAAAAGGGGTGTGTGTACCAAAGTTAACTATATTACACATGGCTAGTTTTTCCACATGAGTTAAACGCACATTGACCTTTTCCAACATCCAAGTTCATCAAAAAAAGAGTTTGTATTAAGGACTTTGTGGCCCCCAGAAACCATAATCACCTAGTTTAAAAATAGTGTCCTGGTCATCAATTTTAAGCTATGAAAGCAATTGTGGATGGGTTGTCAATGAGATTTAAGGAAAAATAGTTGCTGCTCTTATGTACTTTTAAGTTAGACTTAGATTTTGGACATGGTCACGTTATGCGTTTTGGAAAATTCAGGCAGTGTACACAATGGTTATGAGAAAGTGATTATTTAGATTTGGCATACAGTCACCACTTTATAAGTGTAAATACATTAAACATTTGTAATTAGATTTGTGTGGAATTATCCATAATTAATATAGCTACCTGTTTATGGGCAATTAAATACTTGACAGAGAATTTGAAGCAGAAAACTTGACACTGAACTTTGAGCAGTCTCTGTCAATTGAGAAATGAAGACAAGTGCATGTTAGGAATTATGCATTTGCACTATAAAATCTGACAATCTACAAAAGAAATTATATCTGAATTTTTTTCAATGTGTTTCATGTAAAGAGTGTTATTTCTTCTTTGTATTAAGCAAGAGAGAAAAGGTACCTTAAACATTTTTTAAAAATGTGTATTTAATGCTCATATATTGAGCATCTATGAAATACAAGGCAGTCGATGGCCATGGAAATAGATTTAGATTTTAAAAATACATAGTTAATAGTTACAGAAGCTGGCTATCTAGTAGGATAAGTAATCTATTCTGCCAAAATTAGCATAAGACAAAACACAGAAGTTCTATATGAATCAAATAAAAGATTATGAAATCAAAGTATAAGAATCAATACTATCTTTTGTAGAACTGAAGGAAATATGATAAAGGAGGAAGTAAACTTTTAATCTTCAGCATAAGAAAAGGGTAGACAGTCTTCAGAGCAGTTTAATTCTAGAGGATAGCCACAATTCTGGCGAAATCCAGTTATTCAGATACGGTTGCAGCACAGGGGCATAAGAAAGGAATTTGGTGACAAATTTGGATACATTCAAGTTATATATTTGGTCATTGGCAATGGAGAAGTATTGATTGCTATTCTTTTTTGAACAGTATAATTTTAATATTCAGTTCTGGGCTTTGGAAAGATATCTCTGATAGCTATGTAAATTGAAGATGAAAAAACCTGGAAACATCATGTACAGTCAGAATTTCATTACAACTATCCTGGTAATAAAACAAATAGAAAGAAAGTAACAGAAATGAGTTGATAGGAAAAAATTATAGAACTTATTAATGAAAGGATGAAAGAGTAGGAGCCTTCCAGGAAGACTATATTTCATAGCGAATAGTAAATCATTTAAGAGGAAGAAAAAGAGGATAGGATTTTAACGTGAATGTAAATATTGATCTTGGTCTTTTAAATGGTTGAAATGGCAGAATCAGAATCAGAAAGAATATGGATTTGTGTTATGTACATGGAAAAAAGAGCCAGGTAGATTTAGAATCACCACTTGTGAAGTTGAAATGGGTGCCTGAAGAGGATGAATAATTTTAGCAGTTTTCACTCCATTAATCAGTATTTTCCTTTTTGGAACATTTTCCTCACATAACATACAGGAAGGAACACATTAACTCTAGGAATCTTTCTTAGCTCTCCAGCAATTACCTCAGAAAATCCTTTCTTATATCCTAAGGAATTTTGAGATGTACATTTTCCAAGAATCCCTTAATTCTTTCTGATAAAAGGAAAATGCCTGGAAAATGTCTAAAAGATATCCTGTACACCCCCACCTCAAACTTGTAAGTTTTTGAAACCCTGCTTTTGAAAAGTTCTGGCATTAGCTTGGCTTCCTTGGTTTCCCTCCTGCCGCCCACTTCACTCTTAGTTTCATCAGAGCAGACTTGGCCTGGTTCCAATCCGTCACAGATGGCCTAGTTCTGGACTTCAGTCACAGTGGCCCTTCCGTTTTTCTACTTGTCCTAGGGTTGGTAGAAATCCTATTGTTGCTGACTGCAATTATCCTGTTTCACTGTCTTATCAACCGTATAACAATTTTTCTCTATTAAATGACTTCTGTTAAAAATAGGTTGAATGGTTTCTGAATTTTTTCCAAAATGTGTAAAATTATTTTTACAAGGCCTATGCCACCTGTCATGAAAAAAGACCAGTTACTTCTCACAAAGAAGCAACAAAAATCTGATAGATTTGGAATTGAAGATCCTTGAATACTAGGTATCCTATCTGCTTATTTTACAAATGATGTAACTGAAGTAATGAGAGGACTATTGGCAATTATAGGATAGATTTTTTGCCATCTGTCAGAGAATTTTTCTTCATGTGAGGTGTATTGATTGAGTGGTAGAATTCAAGAATTTAGGAGGTCATTTCTTAAAAGGCAGCTTCATTACTAGTGTTGGGGAGTGGAGCTAATATTAGCAAAAAAGAAGTTGTTCATAAACAAGTTTCACTTTTGTGTAGAGTAGCATGTTAGTGAAAATTAAGGTCTCAATTGTAATGTTTCCAAAATGTAATTTGTTAAATAAACAAATAAACAAAAAGGATAGTTAAGCAGCCTCCACCTTGAGTATACTGTAGAAATGTATAATTAATGTCTATATAAAGTTTCAAATTTTGGAGATTTCATTGGATCTCATAAAACGTATGTTAGAGAATAGCACAGCTGGAGGTGAAGACCAGCAAGTCCTATTACAGTCATTTTTCCCACAAAATTATATCCTATGTATAATGGCAGTTTATTCAGACGGGGTATATTGACTCTATAACCAAAAGTTCTGTTAAAACCATTATGAGAGGTTGTAATTTTGTATTCAGAGATTCTTTAATAGTGATTATTGACCCTAAGAATGTAGTCATTATAAACTATAAAGGTTTCTTTATCATTATAGTTATAGTTTTTTATGTTTTTTAAAGGAGAAAGATACTAGACAAGGAAGTGGTATTGACTATAGCTCAAAAAATTAGCAGAAATGGGAGCTTGAGTTAAATTCTCTGTCACCAGTTTTTACTTGAATTGGGCTAAGCTCTATTCTGACAGTCTCACAGAGCCAGTACACATAAATAAAAACAATTCAATATATAATACATTGAAATATACATGAAGACTATATATATAGTTGTATACATTATATATGTGAAATATTATAATATAAATTTAGATATTTTAGAGATATAATTAATATTATTTTTTGTTGTCATTGTATTTAGTGAATAGGCTTGGCAACTATAAGGTTGAAGTAAAAGCTTTAAATACTAATTATACATTTTATACTGTTTTTGAGCCGGATCTATGGAAGAACTTTGACTGACTTATGTTGATTTTTTTTCTTTATTTCCTTTATTGACATGCATAAACAATATAATTATGAAAGAGACAACTAAAAGGATGAGTGACTATCATAATGGATGATTTATTCTCAAAGTACTAAATCAGAGTCAGAGTTATGAGGAGTGAACTGAATCACACTCATATACTCATTGGTTTTTATCTAAGCCTACTTTGTATAATTTGAGGAGTAATTGTTTGTCAGGGCATAGATACAGGATCTAAGTATTACAAGTGATTTTATACTTGATGGCACATTCTTTATGTGATATTTAAATAGTTATAGGACAGTGAGGTATCTGAACCCATATGTTTTAAACTGGTTATGCACAGTTGTTACTACCCATTTTACATCAGTTTGATACTGATGCCTTAAACATCTTATTTGATACTTTTCTCATTGATTTAAATAACAAAAATTAAATAAGATGTAATAAAGAGTTATAGTGCATCCAATACCTTTTCCTATCTGAGCTAAAGATGAGGTTGGCATTTCCAGGTAATTGAGCAATAAATATATTGTAGAAGATTATTTCTATACAATGAAACTACAGTGTAGAAAATTAGAGGATATTTATTTTAAAAGTATCATCATATGCTCCTACCTTATATCCTCTAACAGCATGGCTTCATGAGACTATAGATTGGTAAGGGGCTCAAGGTGACCACCAATTTAAAGGCCCCAAATTAGAACAACTGCCATACTTCTGTGCTTTGGCTCCAAGAATGCACAATGGTTCTTTTTCAGGTTTACTGCTTGCCAACTTCCCTCTCTGAAACAAGGAGGAAAGAAGGAAGAAAGAAAGGAAAGAAGGAAGGATGCAGGGAAATATGAAAAGCCAGGTCTAATGAGAACTATAATGCTTAGATGATATTAACAAATGCATTATTGCAGTTTCTAATATATAGGCTTTTTTAGCCAAATATAATATACTTAGAAACATTTAAGATAGTTATTCCCTAAGATAACTCACAAGAAGTTTTGTCTTGATGCATTTATGATGATCACATTCAAATCTTCAGGAACATGACATACATAATAAAGCTATTTTTAGAAATATTCTATAATACATATATTGTAGGCAATAAATGGGATCAGAAGTATTAAATATGGATATTTAAAAACTATATAATAAAAGAACCAGTTTTACTGTATTTGATGAGGCACACAATATGTATTTTAATAAGTAAATACTTTTAAAATATATTGAATTATAGATTAGAAAACCAAACAAAGGTACAGTGTAAAATTCCCACATAAGGAAAATTATTGTAGGTATGGTTTTCATTTCTGAAAAACAATGAGAAAACATTTTTATACCTTTAAATTTTTTCCCAGGATATTTTGAGACAATGAATAATTATCAGAGTAGCATAAACAGCATTTATATTGATTAAGCCATTTTATATCTTAACATAATTTTAATGTCAAATAAATAGAGCATAGCAGTTTCCACAGAGGAAATGACCTTAATTGCCATTTCAATGCAGAGAAACAATAATTACTAGACACCTACCTTTACAGTGACCAAATTGTTCTTTGATGATGAAACTGATGATTTACCTGACTGTTTACAAAGAAATAAATGCATAAGGTAAAGTATGTTGATCTATTTATACATAGGTTGTTAGTTTAGAATTAGAAAAATCATTTTTAGTCATTTAGTCAGAGAAAATCCATTTTCTTTGTAAATTATGTATTTTTACATTTTAATATTAGTCTGAAAATTAAGTAGGCATAGATGTTAATCACTTTATTGTCATATTTTTGTTTTATGCATTGTATTTTATATTAAAAATCAATTTATATTATTCTTTTTAAACATTATTTCTTAGAATACATGGAACATTACTGAACTTCAGTTTTCATTATACTTATAAGCACAATAACACTAAAGTGGAAACACTTAATGTAATTATTTTTTGCTAGAAATGTAGTTCATTATTTATATTTCAGTTAAAAGAAAAAAAAACCAGTAAGTGGAGCACAACAGATATGAAATTTTCAAGATTGCATATGCATGTGCCCATGTCCATGAAGCAATAAAACGAGCTATGAACTTAGACATCTGAGTCAAAAAGTCATTGAAAGTCCATATATATTGCCTCAGAACTATATAATGCTCTTTTATAGTCTGATATGCAATTATATTGAATTTTAATATTTGGTAGTGATGATATATCCCACTAAAATGTGTTTGAATAAACTTATTAACTTAAATGTCAGTTTGATAATGTTGATTTTTAAAACATTTATAGTTTACAATCTCTTTGTTGATTATAACACTTGGATAAATGGTATTCCTTATTATGCATACATTGTTATTTATAGGGTGATGTAATTGTCTACAATAGCTTATAGAAATAAAGAAAGTCCATTTTAAATGTCATTTTTCCTTTGAGTTTTCTATGTTTTGAGAAGACTAATTGGCTAGAAGGACTGAGTATTGCCCAAATGTTTGACATTTATCAGGCTTGCCCCAGCATATGAAGCATTTCTACTTTTAAGCAGCCTACACTGTTTGTCATTCATGCACACAAAAAAAATTCATTTAGTTAATAAGACTAGCATTTTTTCTTACCTACTTAAAGACTAGCACTGTTCAAGCATCTTAGAGGGGGATAAGAGAAAAATGTAGTTATCCAGAAGTCTCAGTTTACTCCTTTCTAAATCAACATTACATCACACCTAATTATTTTTAGGAATGACATGAAACATTACAGTATCTCATGATATCCCTATACTGAGCTACCTTAGCATATTTTTCCAGAAGGAAAAAGCCCAGAATATTGTGATATCTTAAAATTGTGGCCCCAGGGAGTATTTTCCTTTCACACAACTTTAAATTCAGTCTTAGTAATTTATTTGAATTACCACTTAAATGCTGTTACCAGTTTATGGCCTCAGAAGCTTCCGCTTCTTCTAGGCAGATCTCAGCTGCTATATCTCTCTAGATGAGTTTGTCTCCAGAGTTCATAGTGGTGGTTTGCCCTGCAACCTCAGTTCGCTGATGCATTTAAGAAAAATCATTGATTTTTCCATTTCTCCAGATTTTCCTTGTTGTAAGGACAAGTATGATGAATTTTTTAGACATCTGAGTTGAAACTGGAAGTCCTGCTTACTGCATATTTTTATATAACTATATTTTGCATGCTATACTGAATCGATGTGCTTATGACTGCATCTTTACAGGTTGCAGGCTACTCAAGGATATCATATACTTATATTTGTATCTATAAGTACTTAGAATAGAAGCAGACATATACATGGTATTACAATTTTATTTGAATGGAAGTTTTAAACATTGACCTCAAGGTAAATGCAGTGGATTTTACCAAATGTTTTTAGTAATGAAATAATCCTGGTAGAAAAGATGTTGAACAAAGATTATTCCAGTCATAAAATCAACTATAGGCTTGAGACAGGGAGGCTACTGTAATAATTGAGAGGTTATTGGCATCTGTGCAAAAATAGACACACTGGACTGTAGAAGAAACGATTGGTTTGAGAGTTACATGTAAAGGTAAAAAAAATCACATCAGTGGATGTGTTTAATTAATGAATATTCATTGCACGTTCCTTAAATCAGGATTGTTGAATTTCAACAGAGATACATGAGATTCTATATTAGTTGTCAACAAAGGGGTCTAAAAACCAAAGTTGAGTAGAATTAGAGGCTCAGTAAAGATCATGTGATTTGTTTGCTCATTTATTCTGTTTCTTAGATTCCACATATAAGTGAAATCATATGGTATTTGTCTTTCTCTGTCTGACTTATTCCACTTAGCATAATACCTTCGAGATCCATCCATGTTGTCTCAAATGTTAAGATTTCATTATTTTTTATGGCAGAGTAATATCCCATTGTATAAATGCACAGCAGTTTCTTTATCCAATCATCTATCAGTGGGCATTTCAGTTGACTCCATATCTTGTCTGAACACAATACATGAGCGAACAAAACAGAAATAGACTCAAGAGATATAGGAGAAAAAGAACACAAACTGTTGGTTGTTAGATGGGAGGGGGAAAGGATAGGGGAAAGGTGAGGGGATTAGAAAGAGCAAATTACTAGACACAATATAGTCATGGGGATATGAAATACAGAATGGGGAATATAATCAATAGTGTTGCAAAGATTATGTAGGGTACCAGATGGGCACTAGACTTATCAAGGGGATCACTTCATAGATTGTGTAGATGTATGACCAAGGCACTGTACACCTGAAGCTGAAGTAGAATAATATTGTATGTCAACTATAAGAACAAAAAATTATATATATATATCTCCTCTCCCTTTGAGAGTTGAGAGTATAGCATAAGGAAGATAGTCAATGGATTTATAACAGTTATATAAGATGTCAGAGGGGTAGTAGCTTGGGGGAGGGGGCTATCACTTTGTGTGGGGTGTAAATGTCTAAATATTATATTGCTTCGTACACCGAAACAAATTTTAAAAATGTAAATAATAAAATATACATAAAAAACAGATTGGATGAGAAGACTGAATGAAAAGCTATCTGTATGTTATAGAAGTGTTTTTTTGTTTTTTTTAAGTTTTGTATATCATAAAGGGATATATATTCCCTTTTGATATAAAGGGAAAATAGTTTTATATTGTTAATGACCTATGCACCATGATATGCATTATTTATTCCTTGTCAGTTTACAAAATCTATTTCTTCTACAAACATTTGTTGAGCACTTAATATGTAGAAGACTGTGCTATCTGAAGAGATTGGAAGAAGACAAAGGGAGAGGAGGAGTAGGAGGAACACAAGAGGAAGGGAGAGAGGAAGGGAATGTAAAAAGGGCTCAGTGTCTGCCACCAGAAACTCATATTCCAGTCCATAAGAACACATTTTAAAATAATTATTAAACAGATTAATTACTCCTGATTTTACCTTAGACTGTCATGGGATATGTTCTGAGGAGCTGATTTCAAATCAAGACTCAAACGATTAGTGGAATGATCATAGAGGGAATGGATGACATTCTAACCTAGGTTGTTTGGATGAACAGAGTCTCAAGGGCTAGACATACTTTCATTTGTGGAGAAATTCGCATCATTTAAACTCATGGTATTGGCATAAAAACAGACACATAGATCATGGAACAAGATAAAGAGCCCAGAAACAAATGCATGCCTATGTGGTCATTTAATCTATCACAAAGGAAGCAAAAATTTACACTGGCATAAAGACAGACTATTCAATAAATGGTGCTGGGAAAACTGGACAGATACATACAAAAAAAAGAAAGAAGAAACTAGACCACCTTCTTATGCAACATACAAGAATAAACTCAATCTCAATATTAAATACTAAAACGCAGGACCTGAAACCATAAAACTCCTAGAAAAAAATATAGGAAGTAAACTCTCAGACTTTACCTTCAATATTTTCACTGATACATCTCCTCGGGCAAGGGAAACAAAACAAAACAAAAAAATAAACAAATGGGGCTACATCAAACTAAAATGTTTGTTAACAGCAAAGAAAACCATCAGCAAAATAGAAAGACATCCTAATGAATGGGACATGATAGTCTCCAAGGATACATCTGATAAGGGATCAATATCCAAAACTTACAAAATACTAATACAACTAAACACCAAAAAAAAGAAAAAACCAAAAAACAAAAAAATCCCAAACAAACAAACAAACAAACATAAAAACACTCCAATTAAAAAATGGGCAGAGGAAGACTTATGGTAAAATGATGGAATAGACAGACGCTGTGCTAACTGCCTCCCAGGATCACACCAAAATTACAAGCAAATTATACAGCATTCAACCCTGGAGGTCCCCGGAACACTGGAGGAACAGAACCACTAAACGAAGAACTTAAAGAGGAGGCCACGTCGAGTCTGGTAGGACAGATGGAGACGCGAGAGGGCGAACCCCGTGAGGGAAGCCCTAGCCATGGGAAGCTTGTCTGGTTGGGGGAGAGACCCTCCGGCCGCACTCCAAGCTCACCAGCCCAGAGCTCCTTTGCCGGGAAGAGGAGTTCTAAGATAGCCGGCAGTAAATTAGTAAGGACTCTCTTTGTTCAGCTCGGTGAGGCTAAGAGCGGCTGGAGAATCAGTGGGGCCGGCGCCCGGGCTTGCACGCCGGCGAGCACTTACCTGGTTCCTGGTGGAGGGAGTGGCTGTGTGAGCTGGGAGCCTGCGGGGACGGACTGAACTGAGCACCTTTGGTGCAAAGGCTGGAGGTTTTTGGACTGTTATTCCCATGGTGTGGAGCCTGCACATGAGTGGTGTAGGGAGAACGCCATTTTGTCGGGCTTGGGCCCTCCCACGGAGGATCAGGTCCGGGACCTCATTGGTCTGGTGGAATTGGCGCAGAAGTGCATGCGTGTGCTCGTGCATGTGGTCTTGGATGCCCACCCTCCGCCCTGCTTATATTGCATTGCCAGGGAAACACTGGGTGGGTGCCATCAGGCTCCAATGGGCTGCTCAGTGAGACGCAGGAGTGTGCAAACCGCCTCGGGTCTGTGCTCTCCGCACTGCATTTGCAGATTTGCCAGGCTGGTGATTGACCTGATCTGTGAGCGGCTGATTGGGACAGGCTGAGGCTGGGCATTTTCCTGGGAGTGTTGGGCCGTGAGATGTATGTCTGCGTGATCCAGCTGGGGCTGTCCTGGTGATCTATCTAATACACAAAGCAATCCCAGAGCGACAGCCAGAATGGGGAAACAAAGAAACATGTCACAAGTAAAAGATCAGAAGAAACCTCTAGAAATGGACCCAAATGAAACAGAGGGATCCAACCTTTCAGAGACAGAGTTTAGAACGCTGATAATAAGAATGTTTAACAAACTTAGTGAGGACATAAGGAAGGATAGAGAAATCATAAAAAATAACCAATTAGAACTAAATAATACAATAACTGAAATGAATAACACACTCGAAGGAATCACCAGTAGAGTAGATGAAGCAGAGGAGCGGATCAATGATTTGGAAGATAAAATAGCAGAAATCACCCAGCTGGAACAACAAAAAGACAAAAGAATAAAAAACAATGAAAATAGTTTAAGACCCCTGTGGGACAAGAATAATAACAACAAGTGAATCATAGGAATATCAGAAGGAGAAAAGAAGAAGCAAGGGGTCGAGAATGTATTTGAAAAAATAATGACTGAAAACTTCCCTACCCTGGTGAAGGAAATCAACATACATGCCCAGGAAGTGCAGAGGGTTCCAAACAAGCTGAACCCAAACAGGTCCACACCAAGACACATCATAGTTAAAATGGCAAAGGTTAAAGACAGAGACAGAATCCTAGAGGCTGCAAGAGAAAGACAGCAGGTTACATACAAAGGAACTCCTGTTCAACTAACAGCTGACTTGTTTACAGAAACTCTGCAGGCCAGAAGAGAGTGGCAGGAGATATTCAAAGTGACACAAAATAAAGGCCTACAATCAAGATTGCTCTACCCAGCGTGGCTATTATTTAAAATTGAAGAAGAGATAAAGAGCTTCTCAGAAAAGAATAAGCTTAAGGAATTCATTACCACCAAGCCAGCATTGCAAGAAATGTTAAAAGGGCTTTTTCAAGCAAAAGAAAGGGGTAAACAAGCTAACCTAGGAAGACCAGGAATAGAAATAACAAAATGGCAATACATATGCACCTATCAATAATCATTTTACGGCCGGCCCAGTGGCGCAGCGGTTAAGCACTGGCTTGGGAAGCCAGCGGCCGCGGTTCGGGTCCCACTTATGAGGGCCAGTGACACTGCCCTCAAAAAAAAAAAAAATCATTTTAAATGTGAATGGGCTAAACGCTCCAATAGAAAGACAAAGAGTGACTGAGTGGATAAGAAAATAGGACCCATGTATATGCTGTTTACAGATGGAATAAGATATTTCATGCAAATGGAAATGAGAAGAAAAAAAGCTGGAGTAGCAGTACTTATTTTGGACAAAATAGACTTTAAAATGAAGACTACAATAAAAGACAAAGAGGGGCACTATTACCCTAATAAACATCTATGCACCCAACATAGGAACTCCTAATTATATATAACAGATTTTGACAGACATAAAGATAGAGATCAAGAGTAACACTATCATAGTAGGGGACTTCAACACCCCAGTGTCACCAATGGACAGATCCTCTAGACAGAAAATCAACGAAGAAAGAGTGGCCTTAAATGACACTTTAGACCAGCTGGATTTTGTCAATATTTTTAGAGCATTTCACCCTGAAACAACAGAATATACATTCTTCTCAAGTGCACATGGGACATTTTCCAAGATAGACCACGTTAGGCCACAAAACAAGTCTCAGTAAATTTAAGAAGACTGAAATCATATCAAACAGATATAAAGGAAAAACTGATGGTTGCTGGCTGGGAGGGAGTTGGGATGAGGGAGAGGGGGAAGGTTTTGGACAGCGTAGGTGAGTGACTACAATGTTGCTGCAGGGATATGCAGAGCAGTTCTTGGAATGTAATTGATAATGTTGTGAGGAGACTATTATATTAAGTGAAATAAGTCAGTCGGAGAAAGACAAATACCATATGATCTCACTTATATGTGGAATCTGAAAAACTGAATGAACAAGCAAGGTAAACAGACTCATAGATATAGAAGAAAAACTAAGGGTTGTTAGTTGGGAGGGGAGTGGGGATAAGGGAGAAGGGGAAGGGATTAGACAGCATAAATAGAAAACTACAATATTGCCACAGGGATATGAAACACAGTTAAGGGAATATAATAATGTAAAAATTTTGTGGTCTGTCAGATGGTCACATGTCTTGTTAGGGAGACCACTTCATGGATGGAGTAGAGGCTAGATCACTGCACTGTACACCTGAAGCTGATGTATAATATTGTATGCCAACTGTAACTGAATATATAGATAGTCTCGGGATGTGGAGTATACTGTGGAAGGGAATCAAAGGAATTGTAATAGATATGTATGATATGGGGGGGAGGAGTGGGTGGCGAACTGGGGAATGGGGTTGTCACTTTAAGGGGTAAAAAGTATAACTATTACATTGTGTTGTACACCTGAAAATAATTTCTTTAAAAAGTGTTTATATCACAATAAAAGATTAAAAAAAAAAAAGGGCAGAGGGCATGAATACACATTTCTCCAAAGTGGAAATACACATGGCCAATAGACATACGAAAAGATGCTCAATGTCACTAATAATAAGAGAAATACAAATAACAACCACGATGAGATACCATCTCATGCCTTTCAGAATGGCTATCATCAAGAAATCAACAAACAAGTGTTGGCAAGGATATGAAGAAAAAGGAACTTTTGTGCACTGTAGGTGGAATTGCAAATTAGTGCAGCCACTATGGAAAGGTTCCTCCAAAAATTAAAAATAGAAGTACTTTATGAAGAAGTAATTCCACTATTGGATATTTATCCAAAGAAATCCAAAACAGTAATTCAAAGAGATACACATACTCCTATGTTTACTGCAGCACTATTCACAATAGCCAAGATACGGAAACTACTGAATGCCCACCAATAGGTGATTGGATAAAGAGGTGGTATATTTATACAATAGAGTATTACTATGTTATAAAAAGAATGAAATCTTGCCATTTGCAAAAACATGGATGGACCCAGAGGGTATAATGCTAAGTAACATAAGTCAGATTGAGTAGGACAAATACCATATGATTTCAGTTATATGTGGAATCTAAAGAACAGAATAAATGAACAAACAAAACAAAAATAGACTCATAAATATAGAAAGCAAACTGATAGTTGCTAAATGGGAGGGAGTTTGGACGGATGGGTGAGAAAGATGAATGGGTTAGGAAATACAAATTTGTAATTACAAAATAGTCATGGGGACGTGAAACACAGTATGAAAAATATAGTCCATAATATTGTAAAAACTATGTATAGGGCCAGATATAGTGCCAGACTTGCGGATGGATCACTTCATAAATTATATAGATGCCTAACCATTATGCTATACAACCAAAACTAACATAAAATAATATTGAATGTTAACTATAATTTTAAAAATATATATGTTATGGGACATAAATTACAGCATAGGGAATATAGTCAATGGTATTATAATAGCTATATATAGTGTCAGATGGGTAGTAGACTTGTTGGGGTTATCACTTTGTGAGGTGTATAAATATCTAATCACTATGCTGTTTTGTACACCTGAAAGTAATAATAAAAAAAGAAAAGTTTACTTCTCATAACCAACATTTCTTGGCTATAATTGTATATTAAGGAGATGAATGATAACACCAACACACAGATTATTAAGATTGTAATGGTTGTGGCAGGCCATCATGTTCTCCTTTTCCCCCTCTTTCTTCTTGTTGTCTTTTTTTTTCCTCCACAAAAAAACTGATACTCAAATGAAAGTTCTGAAAAAATAATAACTATGATGCCAGTGTAAGGTTTTTTTTAAGCTTAAGTTAGTTCAGTTTAATGTATGACATTGGAAAGAAGGTGAAACTAATACAAATTCTTCACATATTATTTATTTGATAAGCAAAACTCCACCTCTACACAATTAATATGGCAGTGTGAGTGTATTATGTATTCTTTCAGCCTATTACATCATTCCTTTATGGATGGAGAAGGAATAGGAGGAAAGAGAATGAATGAGAGAAAAGGAAGAAAGAAGAAGAAATAAAGGAAAAATAAAAGCAGAAATGGAGGAAAAACGGGGAGAAGGAAGGAAGAAAGGAAAAAGAAGGGACAGTGCAGGAGGCAGAGTGAAAGGCCGGAGACAGAAATAAAGGAAGAGTTTTTAAGAGTGATAAATTGCCTTTATCCGAATTTCAACCATTTTACTGGTGATCATGAATAGACTCTCACAAGTCATCTCCTAAATATCCACTCAAACAATTTGAGAAAACATGACAGTTTTGATCCTCCCACTAGCTATATAGATATTTTCAACAAGAGAACTGATGCCACTAGTTCAAACTAAACTGAAGAAAACTGTAAGCTGAAGAAAAGTGTCAGCTTGGCATAAAATCAGACAGGGTTAATGATAGTGAAGCTGGTAGGCTGACAAATGCGGGCAATCTTTAAACAGCTCATTGAAAGGGCGGCTTATGAAATGGTAGGCAAAGTGATTCATTTACTAAAAAAGAAAATAAAGGGGCTGGCTGCGTGGCATGGTGGTTAAGCGCTGGCTTGGGAAGCCAGTGGCCCCAGTGCAGGTCCCACATATGAGGGCCAGTGCCACTCGCTCAAAAAAAAAAAAGAAAAAGAACAGAAAGTATAAATTATAATTATGCGTAAGAAGAGAAAACAGCCTTTTGAAAATAGATCCTATCTTAATGCAAATCCCTGGATTTTGGAAGCAAAATAAACTTTTCCAAAATTGACTTTTTACCATATGAGTTTAGCATTTACCAAACTAAGACGATTAGATTTAATTTTTTTCTCTATTCTATAAATTGCATGGTCTTTAAATTGACCTTTAGCTGACTTTGCTACTAAAGAAAGCTACATAGAAAACAATAAGAAAACACAATCTGATGATTTACATAAAGAAATTTCTTGCATATTTTATTATTCTTTGTTTAACACTGTAATGTTTACAATACTTCCCTAATATATATTTAAAGTAATTGGACAGTTCTACCAAGGTGAAATTGGTTATACAAGTTACCAATGCAGAACATTGCTGCTATGCTTAACCATCTCTTAGTCGGTTAGTTGAGTTTATTCTGTTGTAGATAATGTTGTTCCTTCATTTTTATACTATCAGGGAAATATTTCACAAATAGTCAAGCCATGTGAACTAAAACAATACAATAATAATATGAAATGTATGTAAAATGGAGAATGGAGGATGAACTCGCATAAATTTGACCTACTTAAAATTTGGAAATACTTGCCTATCTATTTAAAGATGCTTGTTTTCTGCATTTTAGCTTTTGGGTGATACCTTCTACTAATAGAAGGTATTACTTGTGAAATGACAGTGGCAACTTATTAATAGAAAACTATGTCTTTAAGGAGAAGTCCTTTTTTGTCACTCTGCCTCATACGAAAATTAACAAGCATAATTTTTCATTCCATGATCAATATGAATGACAGTCATTTTGCCTGAAGCATTTTATTTTGCCACTGCTAACTAAACCCTATACTACTAATTATATTACAATGAATATCTTAAAAGGGAGCCAGTGATAGGAATAGAAACTCTGAATTGATAAGTTAATGTCTGTAATTCTCCCAAGCATAACAGACTTGTCAGAAGGAAGACTTGATAGAGTCTATTGATTTAAAAAGCTTTTGAGGAATATTTTTTCTATAGCAATGAAAGTCCACTTTGAGAATTCTGAGAAAGGCTTTAGTGACTGCAGACGAGCAATAAAATAATGTCTTCAGTGTTTTTCAGAAAGGTCTAAAACTGCATACCAACAAGTTGGCTAACCTCCAGCTTGACTTGTAGGAGTATACTTTCGTCAGGCCTTGCTAATCTTTAAGGACACTGATGTTCTGTATACTAAATCCCAGTGTTTCAGCTATTTTGAATTATTTTTGGATGATTGAATAGAATTTATTTATTCCATTCTATTCTAATTGTTATATTCATTGACATTTAATTTTCAACAAGGATACAAAGATAATTCCATTAAGAAAGAACTATCTTCTCAACAAAAGGTGCTTGGACGAGTGGATATTTTGCATATCCACATGCAAAATATGCTTTTGGATCCTTTTCTCACACCATACATAAAAATTAATTCAATGTGGGTCAATGGCCTAAATGAAAATGTAAAACTCCTAGAAGAAAACTTAGAAGTAAATCTTTTTTTAAAAGATTTTATTGGGGAATTGGGGGAGGGGAACAGTGATGGGGAACTGGGGAAGGGGAACAGATAAGTTGCTGTCCTTTGTTCTTGTCTAGTTGTGGAGGACGCAGCTTCACTGGCCCATGTTGGCATTATCCTTGCGCTCTTCCAGGGTGAGGCAGTAGCTCACTGGGCATTGGAAGCCACCCATAGCGGCTCATGGCAGCTCATGGCAGCTCACAGAAGCTCACACCGGCTGCCAGCCAGCGCCACTGCAGCCTACGCTTGTGCCTGCGACTCTCGGCAGCCCAGCTCCAGGTCAAACTGTTGTTCACTATCTTAGCTGTAGAGGGTGCAGAGTCACTGGCCCTCATGTGGGATACGAACCAGGGCACTGTTGCTCAGAGCTGGTGTCCTAAGCCAACTCAACCAACGTTCCACTTGGCCAGATGTAGAAGTAAATCTTATAATCTTGGGTCAGGCAAATATTCTTAGATATGACACCAAAAAAAACAATTAATAAAATAAAAATAAAATAAAATAAGTTGCACTTCATCAAAATTAAAAATTGTTGTGGATTCAAAGAACCAATATCAATAAATTGAAACAATTCACAGAAGTAGAGGGCACATTTGCAAATCACATATTTGATAAGAGACTTGTAGGCAGACTATGTAAAAAAATGTTTGCAGCTCAATAATAAAAAGACAAATAGGCAAATTAAAATTGACCAGAGAATTAGAATATACATTTCTCTAAAGATATATAAATAGAAACAAGCACAGGAAAAGATACTCAACATTATTAGCCATTTAGGAAATGCAAATTAAAATGACTATGAGATAGCACTTCATAACTGCTAGAATCTCTGTCATCAAAAAGATAAATAGGCCGGTCGAGTGGCGCTGTGGTTAAGCGCTGGCTTGGGAAGCCAGCGGCCCCAGTTCGGTCCCACATATGAGGGCCAGTGACACTGCCCTCAAAAAAAAAAAAAAAAAAAAAGATAGACAATAACAAATGAAGGGACTAGAATTCTACTAAATTTATTTGGAAATGTAAATGACATAGGATCATTGGAAAACAGTTTGAGAGTTTCTCAATAACTTAAATATACAGTTATAAAGTGATACAATTTGACTCCTACGTTTGTATCCAAGAGAAATGAAAATATATATCCACATAAAAACTTATGCACGAATGTTGATAGCAGCATTATTCATATTAGTCAAAAAGTGACAACAACCTAATGCCCATCAACTAATGGATAATAAAGAGAATATGGTATATCCATTCAATGGAATATTATTCTGTGATAAAAAGTGATGAATTGATGATAGTTACTACAACATGAATGAAATTGTAAAACATTATATTAAATAAAAGGAGCTAGCCACAGTAGACCTCACATTGCATGATTCTAAATATATTAAATGCCCCAAATAGGGAAATCTATACATAGAGAAAATAAAATAGTGATTATTTAGGAGAGGAGTAGGGGATAATGGAGATTGATTGCTAATGGGCACAGATTTTGTGGGCAGTAGTAATAACTAAAATATTTTAAAACTAGAATGTGATGATAGCTGAACAATTATTTAATATATTTAAAAAAATGAACTGTTCACGTTAAAAGGGGAAATTTTTTCATATGTAAATTATATCTCAATAAAATTGTTAAAATAAAACAAATACACACATTGAAAAATTTAAATTTAAGAATTAAATTTCACTATTAAAGCCAGCAATCCATAATGTGTATTTAAGTCATTAAAAAAATGAATGAATTAGAACACAGATCTACAATAGAGAATATCAATAAAGTAGAAAACTAAATCTTTGAAAATAATAATAAAATTTAAAAAAACAATAAGAGTGATCACGGAAAAAGAGAAACATTACCCTAATAAACATTACTGCCATCCGCAACTGTGCTCATATCTAAAATATGCAAGTATTTTAATGACTTCATCCTTTTCATTCTCTAAAGCTAGTAAATTACAAAGATCTTTCTAGAAAGTACCAAAACATAAGACTCAGAAGTGGGTATGAAGTTTTGAAGGCTTTACATATAATTATAAATATGTAAATATTTATATTTTATAATTATAATTTATAATTATAAATATATATTATAGTGAAACTCACAATTTACAATGTTTCTTTACATGTATTATCTCATTCTCACAACTATGGAGAAATTAAAAAATAAAATTAATTATATTTGTATCTTATATTACGTATATGATACTATTCAAATCTATTCGACATGATAATGTTGGTGTTTTCTTTAAAACTACTTTTTAATGGTGGTTTTTAAAGACTATAAGAAGAATATTAAACATTTCCATGAAAAAAATACATAGTATTTACTTTGCCAAAAGCCAATATATTTAATATACTGATTTTATGTCATTGATTTTGCATGTATAAATTGAAATGCATTTTTTTCTAAGTGACTTGATAACATAAGCCTTATTTGTTTTTTAGTGCAAATGTGTTATTTTCTTTATTAACAATCAATATGAATCTAAAACAATTGTCCATAAATCGAAAACAATTGTTCTTAATATTCAACTTTTTTCCAATGGAAATATAAAGAAAGAAAAATATGCATCATTATTTGCATTCACATATATTTAATTATAATTTATCTTGATAACTATAGGAAATAACTGACATAGGGACAAAATAGTTATATATACATATAAAAGGAAAGAGGGAGAAAGAAAAATAGTCCCATAATATTATTCTTCCTATTTTAATATTCCTTAAAGTATTGTTTTTGAAAATTTGTGCTGTAAATAAAATATAACATTCTAGTTAGGAGATTAGACTTCAGTCAATTAAAAAATTGAAATGTAATCTGTTTGGTACTGGTTTGACAATGAAAAACAGTGCTCAATCTTCATAATTAACTGTCTCGTTACTACCCATATAGGCAAGAAATTATCAAGTTGCCATTCTTGGTTTAAGGAAGAAAATGTTGGGAAACTAAGAAAATGACATTGATTTATCATTATTTATTCCAGATTACAAAAATGTTCCCCTTTTAATGTCTATAATTCTGTATTGGAAAAAAAAATGAGTCTTATTCCATCCTTTCAATTGGAAAGCTTTACTGTCTAATCTAGTATGTCTCTCTGTTTCTGTCTTGTTCTCCTACCTCATCCCCCTTCTCCTCAAGGTAAATTAAAAGATAATTTTCCTTATACCCAACACCTTTATTTCATTCACCTTTTATATCACTTGTCCCTAAAACTTTTTTGCAGAGTTTCAAAATGTATGATTTTTCTATTCATAGTTTAATTGGCCATAACTTCCATTTCTTTTAACAGTATACATTTTTATTTTCATGATTGGAAGTCAGTCCTCAAGGAGGACTATGCTTTTGAAAGGGTGATTCTGTCAGCTCAGATTTCTAGTTGATCATTTCCCAGAAGGCTGACAGATTTGCCCATTTTGTCTTTGTACTCTTCATTTCTCAGCTTTTTGTTTCAAGTTCCTGTCTTACTGGCATTTCAAAGCATAATAGAAAAGGTTCACCATTAATAGCATTAGAAATATATGCTACTAAATGGAAAAGCAGATGACAAAGAATTAGTGTTTTCTGCCAACAAATAACGTATTTAATGAGAGAGTTGCTTATGGTTTTATTTTACTACCATTCTCAATCTGCTTATAATCACTTTAGTTTTATTCTGAATTTGCATTGACATGATAGTCTTCTGAGAATACAATCAAGATGACACCACAATCTTGCTACATTTATACATAAGGTAAGCTTAGATTCAATATTTTGTTATATTTAAAATACATCTTGGGCCGGCCAAGTGGCGCGGTGGTTAAGTGCTGGCTTGGGAAGCCAGCGGCCTCGGTTCGGATCCCACAGATGAGGGCCAGTGATACTGCCCTCAAAAATAAATAAATAAATAAATAAATAAATAAATAAATAAATAAAATAAAATGCACCTTAATCTATACAATGTCCATTTTGTTAGATCAAATCATACATGTACCATATGAACTACACCTGTAAACTCTTGATGTGCTGGAATATTACAAGTCGATTCTCCTTTCCTTAAGTGATACATTTATAGTTTTACATATTTTTCAACAATCATTTAATGAATCCCTACTATGGTCGGTTAAATAAACAAAATCCATGCTCACATATTCCTTCATTAGTAGAAAGCAATAAAAATAAAAGTTAAGAAGTAAACAGTGTAGTATATTACAGATCATTATAAGAAAGATAATATAACATACATCTAAGCATGAAAGAGAACACTAAAACCACAATTTAAAATACATTTGTATATGACTAAACATGGAATGCATCTATGTTGGTGTCAGGGGTGGAAATTTGTTGGGAAAAGAAGGTCAGAGTGAACCATTAATTATTGAGCCCCTGTATCAGTACATGAAAGATTTCCTGGCAAACAAATCATACAGTTGGAGGAAAAAAAAAATCACTTTTTAGAGAAAATGAGTGATACTGAATCTCTGAATAAAATAATAAATATGACTGTAGTATATGTAAATACAGAAGAAATTATATTGAATATAATTTCAAACTCTTTGTAAATATCTTTCTTTGTTACTCATTTAATAATTGTCTAAATGTGTTACATCTCTGCATTCTTCTCATAATTTTCATGAACTTTATTTATCACATGTCAATCACCTCTGGTATTTTTCTCCAATTTTCCTCTTTTAAAATATTATCTTGGGCCGGCCGAGTGCCTCAGTTGGTTAAGAACTTGCTCAAGAGTGCGAGCTGAGCTCTGAGCAACAGCAGTTCGATGCCCAGCCCGAGCTGAGCTGCTGCTGAGCTGCCAACAGGCGGCAGGATGGCTCAGCTAAAATAAATAAGTAAATAAATAAATAAATAATAAAATAAAATAAAATACTATCTTGCCATAGTACCTTGTTCACTGTGATCTTGTTATCAACTCCACTGTCACAAGAAAAGATCTGATTTAATCTCCAAGTAAAAAGCAGGTTAATTCCCAAGCCTACTCAAACGTGTTCACTTCTAAATCTGCTAAAAAGAAAATCATTTATTTCTAGTTTTACAAAGTTATGGTGAACTTCTTTTCAGTGCTTTGAAACTTTTCTTGAGGTTTGCCTGTTGTTGTTTTTTCAGAATGTTTAACAACTCATAGAATTCAGAATAACTTTAGGTAAATTAATAATAATTGCTTAACTAAAAAGAGTTGTTTGAAGACCTTTGAATGTACCCAAACTAAAACAGTGAAGAAATATTACATTCTGTGGGTTTTTAAAAATTAAATCACTGCTAATTGTGATTTTAAAGCTTGCAAATATTAATTCAAGAGCAATACATAGGCTCTGATACAATAGCTGAAGCTGTAGGCAAAATAGAAAGTTGATGACATTTAATTCTCTTTTGTGACACTACTTCCCCATGAGCAATTTTCCCCCATTAAAACTTACTAAATTTGTTCTATATCACTTAACTGCAAGGCAACAACTTATACATAAACTCCTGATGATATATTAATGAAATAAGGCTAGAAATCTGCTTCCCAGGCTGCATTGCATTGTTTATTTTAAAATACCACCTTTACCTTATTATGAAAGTGATGTGTGTTCATTATAAAATATTTAAAAAGCAAAGAAAAAATATAAGGAAAATATATATGATTTACAATTCAACCAACTACGATAACCTCGGTTAGAGTTACCAATTGATTTTTATGTGCTTATATAAGAACATTTTATTCAGAACATCTGCAAAGCACTGTATAGCAGGTTTCCATTTAATATTATCCAATATTATGATTTTTGGTAGTTGCTTAACATTATACAGTTCTTAAATTTTTTATATAATTAGTAATATTAGATTGTTTCACTCTAATGTGCCCATAAAGTAATTCATGTAACTATTAACATTGATGCTGTTCTAATTATTTATACTCATATGCTCAGGGAAGAGTGTATTGTATGTTGGCTGTATATGTTGATTTCATTTAAGACAGAATTGCAGAACTAAATAATTTATATTTTTTTCCTCTCATATAAAATTTTGGTGTGTTCAAACACTTATGTATGAGAACACACCATAAAAAATACTAAATAATACAAAGCTTTAATCTTCCAATCTAGAGATAAACCATATTTCTTTGCTTTTCTAATATTAAAATCAAACATTTTTATTGGGGTTTGTGTGTTTGTATATTGCCTATGCATCTAGTTTGCCCATATTTCACTTTGGTGTCTATTATTTATTGATCTTAAAAAGTATTTTATTTCATATATTAAGATCATGCATCTTTCAAATGTTTTCCCAATTTAATGTCTCAATTTTATACATGTATCAAACACAGCATAATTGCTTTTGAAAAATATGTATCAAAAAGTCATGACCATGGCTACAAAACAATCAAATAGTATCAGGAAAAACCAAAAAACTTATTAGAATCTCTTACTTAATGTGATGTTTATAGCTATAAATACACCTAAAATGCCTCTTATCTATGTATCCAGCTATCTAGCTATCATCTATCTCTTGTCTTACTACCTTTCATTTTTTCAATTATCTAAGATATCTATCTTGAAAAGTAATATTTGGAAGAGATAACTAGCTAACGCCATATAATTTGAAAAACAAAAAGCTCTTTAAGTGTTCATGACAATAATAATTATTCATAATATCTTCCCAGAATATTTATAAAAATACTGAATTATTTTAAATTAAAATATATTTGGATATAGGTTATTAGTCACCGTTTTAATGAAGTGATTTTCAATTATTAGGAAAATCAGTTCATTTGATATACTCATCACTTGTTTAACATAACTGGAAAAATCAATGTATAAAACCTAAAAATATTATTTTCCTTTATCTCATTTCTGAAAAAAATTGAATAAAATCCTTACAAAGATAACATGGATTTGAAAATATGCTTTCTAAAGTTTTTAATGTTAGTTGCTACTATATATTGGATTTTTAAAGTTAATTGCTAACTCCAGTTTATGTTTTTATTTTATTGTTTATATTTGTCTAATAATAGTAATAATAAATTAGAAATCTATCTAGTTTGAATTTTTTCTGGCTGATTACAACACTTATATCACTTACTAATTAGAGGTGGATTTGATTGGACATATGTTCCCTCATAGGTATTCTTACAGTTTTTCTGTGTACTCAGTATATCATTCATTCATTCGTTCAATAAATACTTAATGGATATTTTAAAAATATCAGTTATTTAGTGTTATCCTGGGAAGAGTGAAGAACATCTTGTAATAATGGAATGTTGAGTCAAACTGATAGTAATTAGACAATCATGTTAACTAATTTATAGTTGTCAGCTGAAGAACTGCTCTGAAGAAAAGGGACAGGGTCTATGTGAGCACACAACAAAGCAGCATTACATAGACGACGGAGTAACTTTGTATGGGACGTAGGTGATGCTGATTCTCAATCCTAAACTCCTCCTGCAAGTATTATGTTATATTTATCTTTGTATCTCCAATAATAAGTACATTAAATAGCATACAGAAAGTAACCAAACCACTTACTCAAGTGACTTTCTGTAATAATAAAATTTTAAATGACTGTATATAGTCAGAACTATAAGAGGAATAGCTATTATTAAAATTAATTAAGACTAAAATAAGCTATCAAGATGTCGACATCAGAAACATTCAAACTTATAGAGAATTTTAATAGAAGTTGGCTTGAGTCAAATTGTCAACATATGCCAGGGATCAAGATCTCAATTGCAACAGAGTAACAGTTTTGCAATTTCTTTTATGCACTTGAAACTGGGGGAAAGTAAGCAAGACATGAAAGTGTGAGAAAGCAAGGCAGGGATCTGATTACAGGATAGTTAAGATTATGTGCTCTCTTGAGGGTGGTCACGCTTTAGAAGGAGGGGTCTGAAAGGATGGTCAATGTATAAGAAGTAGGGTGTCTGAAAGGGGACATTTCAAAGGTGAGTTAACCTAGATATACAAAGAAGAATGGGCGGGGCAAAAATAAGCCTTTTACTAAAGAAGTTACATGCCTGGGGCATGATCGCCCACCATGACCTGCCCTGTTAGTAATTTATGATCAGATCACCCTATGAAGTTACTTTCTATAGAATGCTTTTTTTGTGTGTGTCCACGAAGAGATAATATTTAGTTCACTGTTGGTAAAATATTTTCTATTTTTATGAAGACTATCTAAAAATGTGATAACATTTTTAAAATGTTGAGAAAATATATTTTTTCTCACCTAAATCTATACAAACATTAAATATATAATTTATGAAGCATGGCCAGAAAAGAAAAAAAAAATCTTATTTACTATTTTTTTTTTTTTTTTGGCCACAATTTAGGTAACAAAATTCACTGTGCTCACCAGATTGGTGAGTACCAATCTTCACATATAAAGATTAATTAGAACTGGATTTTCCTTTGCACTGATCACGTACTCTCAGTTTCTCTAAATGATTATTAAATATATTAATGAATATTACACTGATTACCCTGTAAAATACAAAAGATAACAGTGCTTTAACCCACTCTATTTTAGTATATAATTTTTGGGTCAACATACTCCATTCTGTAAAGGCTGGCAAAATACAACATAGCTTGTGAAAGACAACTGCTTACAGTATTGTTGTGGATTGATTTCTTTTATTTTGTTTTGAATACATAAGTAATATAAACTAGCATAAATTAGATAGCTAGAAGGTTACTGTGATATCCTACTTCCTTCACATCATTTTGCAATTATCATCAGTCATTTAGGAAAATATAGCCACAGTCAAAGGAAGTTATGAATCACTTAGCATTAATGGAAAGGATATTCCCTTTGGGGAAAGAAGTTTAGAGGAGTGGGAGGGACTAGGTGGGATCTAGGAGAAGGATTTCTTTTATTTTGTTAGATTAATGATATCACCTGTAGGCCTCAGGCCTGAAATAAAAAGCTAATGAACTAAAAGTGGGAGTAATTAGTTCAAAGTTAATGAACATAGATGATTGTCAGGCATATTCAAAGGTGTACTTTGTGGTGTTGTGTATTGACTTTTTGCACAATTTAAAAATATCTGTTGTTGCAAGATGCACTATTTATACACTTTTAAGATGTTTATATTTGTTCAGTATCTCATCAGTATTGTTAGTAGTCATGGGAATGTATTTATTACAGGATATATTTCAATAATATTCACTATTTAATTTCCTTGGCTTCCTACTTCAGATACAGTTAATATGGTGCTATCTATATTGCATAAATTGTATTCAGTCAAGTCACTGAGATATTTTTAAAATTTGATTGAAAATGAAACATTCAAAGAGAATAAAAAGCAATAATAAATGGAAGCAATGCAAAGGTTCAATTTTATACTGGTTGTTCAGCCAGTGTTGATAATGGCAATCATTGATTTAGAGTCACTTGCTTTGATTTGGGAAATTTTGGTAATGTGGTAAAATATATTAGTTGTATTTATCAAAAAATCCCTAACTTCAACTGCTATTTATATGTTTCTATACGAGTGTTTAAACTTTCTAACCTATAAAAATAGTCATTTGTGGAGAAACTCTAACTAAAAGGTGTTTTTATTTAGACATACTACTGGTTAACTGCTATATCATATTCCATATATAAAGCTCTACAGGAGCTCTATTATTTTTTGCTGTATACATTTATGAAAAATGTCTGTGAACTCCTAAAAATCAATATTTAAAAGCTAAAATATATGATGACATGATTATTTAAAAAGAATAATATTTATATAGCTTCAAAAATAGAAAAAATAACAGATACTTGTATTTTTGGTTAAATACATGACTATCTGTAAAGATATACATATCTATATTTATATTTATATTTTAGTTAACTAAAGTTACTTGATACCCATCTGAATTTTCAAAATTACTGGTGTGTTTTTCACAAATCTTTTTTTAACTTATTTTTCTGAAATACCCATAGCTATTTCCCTTTATTCTTATATGCTGATAGGTTTTGCCTTCTTAGTACTTTTTCTTAGTCTGTTATGATGTCTATAAATTTTATTATTCTTTTTAAAAAGTGATATTTTTTAGTTCTCCCCTGTGTTATTTTTTAAATTGATTTCATTGCTTTCTTTATCTTTATATCCTTCCTTCCACTTCTTTAATTATTATTATTTTTTTAGCTTCTGAGATGAAAGCAGGTAGAAACTATCATTGATTTTCAACTTTCATCTTTTACCTATAAATATAATTTGGGATTTTCTAATTATCATTTGCTGTGTGCAGGGAACACACTCTGTCTGATTTCATTAATTTACATTTGTTTAGACTTAATATGGGGCCCAGCATAAATTCAATTTGGGTAAGTATTCCCCATATACTTATACAGTGTGGGTTTTGCAGTTGCTGGATATAATGTTAAATGGATGTCAATACCTTTAATTTTTCTGATGTTTCTATTCATGCAGATAATCTTGCTGAAACAATGGTATTTTACATGATTTTTCTTATATCCGAAGCAAATACATGTTTCTAGTCTTTTGTATTTTTTCAAATAGGTTGTTAGACTCCCAATTATGAAATGTATGTGTTCTGCTATAGCTAGCAGGTTCTGCAAATGTTTTCTAATGGAATATTTTATCTACCTTATTTTATCCCCTACACTGATGTCATATACTTTAAAAGTATATTATTAGTTGCCTATACATTGAGAATTGAAATATTTGCCTGTCTAATTGACCCTTTTATCATTTTGGAACATATATACTCATTTCTAGAGACTTTATAACTTAAAGTCTTATCTGTAATATATAGGCAAGATTTTCCTCAGATAAATAGTTACATAGTATAGTTTTTCCGATCCCTTTACTATCAAACTATCTGTGTGCATATAGTTAATACGTGTTCGTGCAGACATCATATTATTTGTATTGTATCTTATTCACTCTACAAAATTTTTGTGCTGAAAGTCATCAAAGGACTATTGCATAAAGAGTGAAATCTATTATAGTAGTGGATAAGAAGACCCCAAATTGTAGTTGTTTTGTTTTTCCACATTCATTTATATATGTTCAATGCTGTTTCAATAAAAATCTGACATGGGGAGAGGAGGGGAATAGCAAACTGATTTTTAAATGTAGCTTTTTGTCTTTGGTTCTTGGGAAATTTGTTATGCATATGGCTAAGAATGATTTCTTAATATTTGTATTTATTCTGTTTGGGGTTCCCAGAATTTGCATCTCTGGCTCTATGTCCTTCATCATCTTTAGATAATCTTGGCTAGTATAATTCCAGCTATTCGCTGCCACAGTTTCCTTTTCCTCAGCTTTTGGTACTCCCTTAATGCATTTGTTAGGCCTTTTCATTCGTTCCCACATATCTATTGGGTTGTCGGAAAAGTCATGACATATTTTGCCTATGTTTTTCAAAGGTCATTTATTTATATAAAGAACAAAGATCAATCAATGATATATTGCCCGTTGTGTTTGATAACCTTTTGCTGTCTTTCGGTGAGCTTCATAATTCCACGTTCATAGAAGAACCTGTCTTTATTTGCGAAAAACTGAACAAGGTGCTGATTTACAGCCTCATCTGAATTGAACATTATACACCGGAAGGAGTTTAGAAGAGGGCGAAACAAGTGGAAGTCTGATGGTGCAAGGGTCAGGCAAGTATGGTGGGTGTGGCAACACATCCCATCCAAGCTCCAATAATTTTTTTTTTTTGAGGGCTGTGTCACTGGTCCTCATATGTGGGACCGAACCGGGGCCACTGGCTTCCCAGGCCAACGCTTAACCACCATGCCACTCGGCAGGCCCCAAGCTCCAATAATTTTTGACAGGTAATCAAACTGATGTGTAGTCTCACAATGTCGTGATGGAACACAACTCCTTTACAGTTAACAAGCTCTGGACGTTTCTGGATGATGGATTCATTCAAACTGTCCAATTGCAGAGAGTACACATTCGAATTCATTGTTTGGTTCCTTGGTAGGAGCTCGAAAAATACGACACCTTTAAAATCCCACCACACTGAGCACATCACCTTCCTCTGATGAATGTCTGCTTTCAATGTTGTTTGAGGCAAATCACGTCAGGATCAAGACTATTTGCGCACCACATTGTTGTAAACAATCCACTTCTCATAAACTGTTTACTTCAAAACAGTCACGTAGTCACTTCAAAAAAGGATTGTCATGTTTAATGAGCATATTGCAGATGTTTATACGCGCCACCAAATGAACTTCTTTGAGTTCATGTGGAACCCAAATATGGAGCTTGCTTACCTATCCTAGCTTCTTGGTGGTTGTGAGTACTTGAATGATGGATATTCAATGTCTCTGCAACCCTCCTGTCATGTAATGTGGGTTTGACTTGATCAATGCCTGTATTTTGTCATCATCAACCTTGTTGGGCCTCCCTGACAGAGGAGCGTCGTTGAGATCAAAATCACCAGCACAGTATTTCGTGAACCATTGTTGGCACTGACGTTCTTGTAGAACATTGTCACCATAAACTTTATGCAACTTTTCACAAGCTTGAAGCGTATTCTTCCCTTTACGTAAGTAAAACAGTAAAATATGGCGAACATGGACAGTGTGGTCTTCCATCTTCAACTTGTTGTAAAAACTCCCACACTCAACCAAATTGCTGTTTTATTTTAAAATGAAGCTAGAACTGTCAGCTGTCAAATAACATAGCAATAACATAGATGCAAATGACTCTAGTACTTCCAAAAATGAGTAGTGTCATCTGTCGCAAACATGTGTCATGACTGTTCCGACAGCCCAATATAAGAGTATTTTCTATGTGGTATCTTTTTTATTCACTGTGATTCAGACATATATTTTCCATTGACTTGTTACTGAGCTCATGTATCTTTTCTTCTCCTCTTGATCAATTATTGAAACTCAGTATTTAACTTCAGTAGTAATACTTTTTTATTTCTAGCATTTCCATTTTATTTAATCTTCCATTTAACTTTCAATTGTTCTACTTGAGCATTTTATATAGTTCCATTTTCTAGCCTTTCTTAGCATATGAATTACCCTTATTTTCCACTTTTTTTGTAGTTGCCCTACAATTTACAATACACATTTACAACTAATTCAAGTTGACTTTCAAGTAACACTCTACCACTCCAAAGCTAGTGCAATTGCCATACAATAGCAAATTATTCTCATTCTTCCCTCACATCCCTTTTATCATTGCTGTCATTACTTTCACTTATTCATAGGCTATAAAGCTATAATCATCAAATATATTATCATGATTATTTTGAACAAAGCTATCTGTTAGAACAGTTTAGAAAAACAAAAAGAAAAGCTATTATTTTGCCTTCACTTATTCTTTTTCTTTTCTTTATTAAAATGTATTGGGGTGACAAAGGCATTCTTCCTTTCTTTCTGTAAGTCCTCACATAATTTTTTTCCCCTCATTCCCTGTCTTATCAACGATCCTATAGGTAAATGCACATTAGTTAAAAACTGAGATGATGTGTGACTCCACTGTATATACACATTATTTTTCATAATTGACTCTTCAAATGTTGGGCACTGTTTCATTTCTCCTAGAGTAAGTTACCTATAAGAGAGTGAACATAATTCTTTAATCCATTTATTTTTTTAATACAGAATATGCCCATGTGTCAGGAAAGGCTTAGGCCAGACTCTGGCTGGTTTACTTTCAGCATCTGTGATATTGATATGATGGATTTCCCTTTTCCCTCTGTGGTGAAGGTCAGTTAGAGTCTCTGCCACTTACTAACAATTTCTGCATCTTTTAATAATTTTGATACTGCTTTAAGCTTGTTTCCTGCTCTATAAAGACAGTGATAATTTTACTCATCTCACTTGATCTTGTTAGTGTGTTATTATGAGATATGCCATAGATTGTACTTAGTATACGGCTTGAATTTATTTAGTATACTGCTTGGAAATATTAAAGACTCAGTATATCACACATTTATGAACAGTGCTATAATTATATTCATTGCTAATAGTAGAGAAGTTTTAGAATCATTTTAATATCATACCTTAGTGAAAAAATTAAACATGACATCTACATAGCGTTGATCAGTCAACTTTACTAACTTAAAATAAGGGCTCCGCCAATTCTTAGATCTAAAATTATTGCTGGAATTACTCTGAAAGAGTTCTGCATCTGAGAACATTCTGGGTTTTATGATGATGACTTGTGTTGTATGCCAGCTTGGACTACCATAACTAAGTGGTTACAAATATGTAAATCATTTATGTTGTGTGCTTATTCTTTTCATTTTCTTTAATTTTTCATACAATACCAGATTGAATGAGCTATTTCTGTCTAAATGACAAATGTGCAGTTTTTCGGCTAAGTGCTTAGAGAGTTGCAATGAGAGATTTTTTAACTTCAGTGTCAAGATCTTGCTGCTGCTGTAGGCTATTCACCTCTTTTCAATAGCAAGGTCACCCCAAGAGTCACCTGCCTTCTTGGATGTGCAAACTTCTTGGCAGAAAAGGGGCCTGGAATTCTCACAGCTGGTCAAGCTGCACAAAGTATGTCTGCATTGTGCATGCAACACACGTCCAAAAAAGGTGTCTTTTTCTATACAGCTGGCTTACATCTTCATATTAACGCATTTGCCTCTCAGAATGTTTTTCCCTTTGGCTGATTGGCACAGGGGCCCCACAAGAATCTGTGTTTAAGCCATTCTTACCTAGAGCACATATACAACATGATTTCAGCAAGGTATTTGAACACAATGTATGTGATGTTTACTGTCCTTCTATTGGCCACAAATGTTTCTTGTTTTTACTCATCTATGTATGTCGTCTTTTGCTCATTTCACTTTCTGCCATACATTTTTTTCCCTTACACATATATAATATGTATAATCTATCTGAAAATCCATGTCTCACTTGCCAAATTATTACCCCTTTGTCTATTTATTTATGTTAATAAATTTTTCCTGTATGTGATTTCCATTTATATTTTTGAACATGCTTTTAACAATTAATGGCATTATTAATCAAAAACAAGCAGTTAGTTTAAAATTCTGGTTTAGAATGCACTAAACCAGACAGCCTAAAGATCAAATAATTACTATTTTCAGACTGCACTCTCCACATAATTTTACATATGAAGGAACTAGTCTTCTTCATTTCCAGGCTTCATCAGCTCTCTGATGTGCAATACAAGCACCAAAAGGCACAAAGCTAAATAACAGCTTCAGCCTCACCAGCTCATGAAGATTGGGTTACATTTTGCTGGCTGAAACCCTCATATTTTGTGAGCTAACTTTAAACCACCACACAGATCTTTAGCCTTGGGTTTCCTCTCTGTTTACCCTTTTCGTTACACTGACTCATGTTTCTGCTTCGTTTTTCTGTTTCTTAGCATGCTAATTTCTCTCTAAAATTCTTAACTTCCCCATGAACTTCAGCAGTGTGGGAAGAAAAGTAAAATCTCTCTTGCTCCACCGCACACTTCAGTGTAGGATTTTCCTGACTCGAGTAGGTCTTGTTTCCCTGAGACAGCCTCCCCTAAATTGTGGGGAAGAGCAAGTATGGGCTGCAGGCTCAGGATGTGACATAAGAGGACAGTGTTAATAAGGACTGTAAGCTAGGAAAGGTTTCAAGAAATTTAAAACCTGGAAACGCATTTAGACTGATGGCTCAAAAGGAGAAGTTGGGTGTACCCAAGACAGCAATGGACAAAGCTCTCACTGGCGGCACACTCACTAACCCTGGTTCCCAGTGTTTTCGACATGAGGATATTTTCATTCCTTTCAATTACAATAGGTACTACTGTTCTCTCCATGTTATGGTTGAATAACCCGAGTCACAGAGAGGATTTATAACTGGTTAAAGGTTATGCAGCTAATAGGTGGTCAAGGCCGAATCTGAACCAGACAGTTGCTTGCCCCACAGCGCAGGCTGTTAATCACTGTGTTACTACGTTATTATATTGGGAGTAGTGGCAAAAGTCAGGTGTGATAGCAAAAGCGAGCAGGAAAGAGATACCTACAAGTAGCACAGCAGTGATCAGACAGAAAACTTACTTTAGATGGTAACTGTGATGGTTAAGTCACAAAGGGCTACATCACAGTCCTGTGAATGAGGGTGACAAAACATTTTATCTCCCAAACCTGGGCACTTTTGAGGATAAAAAGGGGGCTATTAATAATTATGCTGAAATCACAAGTTTAACTCAGGACCATCTCAGGCAAACTGGACATATGATCGCTCAACATATAAATGTATAAACGCCATTCTCAACATCTCAAGTGCTGGAAATCGGGCCAAATTGCTGTGTTGATCTAGCTAATGGGAGTGATCCAGGAAATAACTGCTTTGTACCAATTTTGTAAACATTTATGCTATCGTTTTGTTTCCTAATACACCTATTATAGGTTTTCAGATAATATTGTACTTTCCAAAATATCCTTTGCAGAATTTCATTTTAATGCTGCTCTCTTGATTTCTATTTCAGGACATGGCAAGAAATAACATCTGAAATCTCTTACTGCACCTGTTTAAAGATGGATTTGTGACAAGTGTACATTTTATCACCCAGTGTCCTTCCTAAAAATGTCACAGGAGATATTTCATTTAGAAATGTATATTACAAAAAAAAAATTTTCTCTAAAAAAATAGATGTTTCCTTTTCTTTGAGTTTCCTCTTCTTATGACGATTATTTAACTCTTTGTTTATATTTGGTCTGTAAATACCAGCTCTTCTAATGTGCACCATTGTATTCTCACACACTTCTTTACTTTCTCTGTATATTTGTATTTCTACTAGTATGGATTTTCTACTTCAATTTCATATTTTGAAAACATTATAAGTGCTTTTGACCACAGCTTTCATGACATAAGATTAAATGAGGTATCATAGTTGACTTTAAGTTGTAGCAAACTAGTAGAATATACCTTTCACAATTGTTGTGTAGACAACTGTTTATAATGTTCTTTGTGTTTTAAATTTCTTTTCAGGGAAGTATCTAAAATAATGCCAACTGACTGTATCATGAGTATTTCTGTATAGTTAATTTACATGTGCTCTGTCCTCTAAATGAAAATAAGGACAGCCTCATTCAGAAATGCTTCAGTACTTGCTACTAGCTCCCCTAAGTGGGGAAGGCTAGCATAACACTGATCTGGAAATCAAATGTCAAATCGTCCATATCACAAGAACCAGCAAGAGTCCTAGTTACCCAAGAGATCTCTTTTTATACCTGTTTAGATGTTTTTTTAGATGAAAACATGGTGAAACCTGGAGAGAATAGGTCTTGGGGTATTTAATATAAAATTCATAATTTGTATCAGAAAAGGAATTCTGTAAGGGTTGAAATTTGAAAGAGCACAGACCTGTTCTTGAGTAAATGTGTTATATTTTAATCTGAAGGGAACAAAGAGTCTTCAGCTGCACCTGATTCCAGAACAACGGCAACTCAGGACAAGTTTGCTTCAGTGTGTCTCTCCCCAACATGCTGAATGACTTTCATACAAATAAATTTAGCTAGTGGAGGTCATTAACATTTATACTACATTAAGCTGTGAATATACAGAACATAATTTCAAACATAATGAAGAGAAAAGAATTAAACGGCAGAGGAGAGATTAAGGCACTTCTCAAATACTGGATACAAACATTAATAAAGGCCTGGATTGATCTATCCTCAGTCAAAGGAACAAAAACATAAAAAGTTAAGTATGGATCCTCCCCACTCCCAAAAAAGTATAGTCGCCCCAAAGATCATAAGGGAATGCACACAAAAAAAACAAAATGCTTTCTGTAGCAAACATAAGAATATTATGATAGTAGTGTGTTCTTTAAAGATTCTGAGGATCAGGATGAATAGATAAAAGGGAAGTAAAATGAGAAATGTGGGGTCCAAAAATAGTAGATTTAAAATATAGATATAAGGAAGCTAGGTGGTAAAGATTATGCAGAACAGATGAAGAAGTGGTAACAGTCAAGGACACGACACAATATTTTTTTTTCTTCTAATGTGCTTTAAAGATATTTTTATCAAGATATTTAAACGAATCAAAAATTATAGTGCACAACCATACTCATCTTAGCTGAAAAGCAAATTCTCATTGTAAAATTAATCATTCCTATTAGGTATATGGTGAGAAACTATCTGACTTCATTTTTCAATTTAATAAACATATGATATGGGTTTCTGACACACTCATCTTTTCTTTTTAAATTCTAATTCTAATATTAGGTATATTAGATAAAGACAGATAGTAAGATAGATGGATGGATGGATGAATGCATGGACAACCACTAATTTGCTCTCCACTTCTATAATTTTGTCATTTAAAAAGTGATTACAGCATGTGGTCTTTGTAATTAGCTTTTTTCCCATACAGCACAATCCCCTGGAAATTCATCCAAGTTATTGTGTGTATTAAGAGTTTGCTTCTTTTTATTGCTGCGCAGTATGTTCATAGTATGACTATATGAAGTTTTTTACCCATTAACTCATTGAATGACATCTGTAGGTTTGGTCCCTGGTTTTTGGCTATTATGAATAAAACTCCTATGAGCATGTGTGTACAGGTTTTTGAATGAACATAAATTTTCATTTCTCAAGGATAAGTGTCCATGGGTGCCATTGCTGGGTCACATGGTACTTGCATGTTTAGTTTTATAAGCAACTGCCAAACTGTTTACCAGAATCTATGCCATTTTACATTCCCATCAGTAGTGTAGGCATAATCCAGTTTTTCCATATCCTGGTCAACATTTTGTGTTGTCACTCTTTTTATTTTTTAACATTTGCCATGATAGGCATGCAGTCATACACGATGGTAATTTTAATTTATGTTTCCTGATAGCTAATGATGTTGAGCATCTTTTTACATGCTTATGTTCAATCTGTATAATCTTATTGGTGAAATACCTGTTTATATCTTCTGCTCGGTTTGTAATTGAACTGCTTTTTTTTATGACTGATTTTTGAGAATTTTAAAATATGTTCTAGATACTTGTTCTTTGATGGATATGTAGTTTACATATATTTGATCCCAGTCTGTTAGTTATATTTTTATCATTTTTGCATGGCTTTGTTCCAGGGAAAAGTTGTTAATTTGGGTCCAATATGTCAAATTTCCTTTTATAGATTGTTTTGTTGTCAATTCAAGAACTGTTTGGGTAGCCCTAGATTGGAAAGATTTCCCCCATATTTTTTTCTAAAACTATAGGTCCCTAAAGCTTTTCTTTGTTTACATTTTTTTTTTTTTTTTTAGCTGAGTCATCCTGCCACCTGTTGGCAGCTCAGCGGCAATTCAGCGGCAACTCAGCTCGGGCTGGCATCGAACCGCCATTGCTCAGAGTTCAGCTCGCACTCTTGAGCGAGCTCTTAACCAACTGAGTCACTCGGCCGGCCCTTGTTTACTTTTTAATTTTGTTACTTTGTTGTGTCTTACTGTTTTTAGTCCATCCGGTGTTGTGCATATCGATAAATCCTATTGATCTGTAGTTGAGCTCACTGGTTAAATCCTATGTTCTCCAAATTACTTTTGAGACCACCCACCAAATTTTTTACTTGTTATTATATTTTTTAGTTTTAAGATTTTTATTTTCTATAACTCCTGTTCTTTGCTGAGATTCTCCACTTGTTTGAAGAAAATTTGAAATTACTTATAAAAGCATTTTTTTGATAGTTGCTTTTAATCCAATTAAATAATTCCAAAATCTTATTCATGTTAGTGTTGATATCAATTGACTCAATCAGGTTGTGATTTTGTGGTGTTGATATTATGAGTAATCCTTGATATACAACACTGGACATTTTGGATATTATGTTAGGAGACTCTCTGTCTTAAATAATTGATTTTAACAGGCAATCTACTTGTTAAATTTAGCATATAGCTCTGGGACTACATTTATGGGCCGTGATTCCAATGGAATCTACTTTTCAAAGACTGTGGTGCTATTTTCATCTCCTTGGTTTATCTCCTTCTGTTTACAATATCCCATTGTTTCCTACTGGTACTGTTTGAGGAGATGAAAGTTGGTTCTCAGGACTGGCTACCTGGTGCCTCTAGGTGGTTCTTGAGGAACTATGAGCTCTTCCCCATCTGGTGCTTGTTGTGGCATGATCTCTCCCGTCTTTGGGGGATGCAAAGTACTTCTTAGGCTGTGTACTTGTGAGTAGATCAAGCCTGTTGATAATGCTTTGCCTGCCTGGTGCCTCTAGTGGGGAAGGAGTCTCAGGTTCACAGGGTCAGAGAAACCTTAGGCTGGGAACTTGTGGCAGGATCTTTCTTGCCTGAGGGAAGAAGGTCTCAAGGCAAGCAGAAAACAAGCGTGTTTTAAGGGCCAGCTTTGCTTATTAAAGTAAATAATCCTCTGTAGGTGCTCCAGGGCCATGTGCTGTCTGTGAGTCGTGTCCTTGAAGGGTGTCTCAGTATATGCGATGAAGGAAGTGCACTTTTTCTGGCTCTTTGTTGTCAGCATAGGCTTCCAATCAATTCCTGTTGCTAGTTCTTCCAAGCTCACCTGATGTTGTCCATGGAACTCTCTTTTGATCCTAGGAAGAAATGAGCCCACCTGCAACAACTTCTCCTTTCGGTTGGGGAATCAGAAAATGCTAAGTTGGGATCAATTTCTTCCTATGAGCAAGAAGTCATAAGACACCTGGCACTATATCGTTCCTGGGGTCTCTAGTCAGTTCTCCCTCCTCTTAAAATCTTTCATAATTTTCCTTTGTTGTTGTCTTTTGTATTATTTCCAAGATTTATAGCTGAACTTTGTAGTGAGAAACCAGAAGGAACACGTCTACAGCATATGATCTGGACAGAATATGTGTGGCTACTTTTAATATTTTATTTCTATCTCTGATTTTGAGCAAGTCAATTATGATGTTTTTAATTTATTTTTCATGTTTCTTGTATCGAGGTTCATTGAACTTCTTGAATCTGTGAGTTTATAGTTTTCATCAAATTTAGAATACATTCATCCATGATGGCTTCAGCTATTTTTCTGCCACCCTGCCCCCAACACCATTTACGAATATGGCAATCACTGCTTGTAGTATTAGGCTACTTGAAGATATAGTTCAGAAAACTATTTTTCCTTTTGTGTTTCATTTTTAATACTTGTTTGTTCATTTTTGCCATGTCTTCAAGTCCAATAATGTATTCTTCTACAATGTTTAATTGGTCATTTTCTCATCTATATTTTTATCTCAGACATAGTAGTTGTCTCCCGAAGTTGTATTTGATTCTTTAAAAAAATAATAATAATAATAATGCTCTTTCTCTACTTTTCTAAGGCAGTGATAGTAAATCAAATGATTATAATAGGAGTGATTCCAAAGAAATATAGGACAATTTGCTCAGAATTATGATGCCTTATATACTGAGTTTAGTTTTGTAGCTGTCAAGTTTGTAGTGCTAAAACTACGGTGTGTTATTTTCACAGTTATACTGGCTTAGGAAGCAATGAAACCATCAAGTGTAAGCAGCATTCACATATAAAATAAAAAACTAACTTCAAAACCAACATAATTGCTTAGAAAAATTGAGAGAATTTGCAGCAAAGCATAAATAATTTAAAAAAACACATTACTTTTCACTCTAGTTTAAAATAATTGCAAATTTGGATGACTATGTTGTCAACAAATATAATATGGAGTTGAAGTTTTGTGTGAGTATGTTGCAATGGTACAGTTCAATGACAGTAAAACATTCTGAAGCACTTGCCCAAATTAAGGATATTGAATCAAGATGTGTATTACTGAGTTACCTCCTTCATTCAGAAAGTTTTGGTAGGAAAAGTAAATTAGCTGAACTATATAATGTGCTAAATGATACAGTAAAAATAGTTAAAGCTAGAAAACCTGATGTAGTTTGTGATTATTCTCTTCATTATGTTAACATGGAAACCTATCATAAAGTTCTGTTGAGAACAGCTCTGTTACAGATATTGTACTTAGAGTAAGAACTCATTAATTATGTGGTCAAGAAACTAGTTTTGTTCAAGTATTTAACATTAATTAGGCAGCCAGACTATTATTTTGTCTGATGTTGATCTTACTGATTTTAACATTTTATGAGAGGATGATTAAATATATTTCCAAGGACTACACGTATTAAATATTGTTCTGAAAATATTATATAGTAAATAATAACAGTGAAAATAGTTATTGCGCTCTTTCTGTGTCAGTCAATGTTCTAAGTATTTGATATGGACTTATCACTTTAATTCTTATGGCAATCTTATGAATTAAATATGTATTATCTGTCTTTGTATATGAGGCACAGGAGTAAAAGTAAACACCTTGCCTAACGTCACACAGCTGGTGACAGAGCTAGGCTACAAACACACGGATTCTGGCTCATATTCCTATACATATTGTTAGAAAAAAAGTTTAGAAAGTAATTGCCAATTTAAGCCAATTGGGGGAGGGATGCAAATAAAATAATTTGTGATCAATATGGGTGTATCAGAGTTAAGAACAATGATACATTATTACATAACTAGTTTGTGACATATTCTCATTAATACATGAAAACGGACACATATATATGGTTTTGCCATGTTTAGGCAATCATTCTTGTTAATGTGAGCATGAATGTTTTGCTTTGTTCATGCCAGGAGTGTTTTTGCATTTTGAGACACTGTTACATAGGAAAGAGGGATTCTTCTAGGGAACTCTGTTCTCCTGTTTTGCAGCACAGTTATTCTCATGGTCTGCTTTGAGGTCATTGGCTACTTCACAGTTAACATCTGAGTATAATGCAATTTTGTTCTCTTTAGTTATACATTTTATCTTTGGCCTTTTGAAATTACCTATATACCTATTAAAAATGACGGGAGAGATTAAAAATGATCCTATACACTTTGTTATGATGACTCTCTAAACCTTTCTAAGACCTTAAAATGTTCTAATTTTATTCTGAAATCTATGAACATTTAGAAGGAGCTTGAAAGACACCGATAATTCAGTGCTTCTGTGTCACATTTTAATTTTGTTTTCTATTGCTTGTGTTACTTTTACAATATATGTAAAACAATTTTTGATGTTGATTACTGGTAACTGATATTATTAAATCATATAAAATTACAGAAATGTTATAGCCAAGTTGAAATCACCTGTGATCATTTGGACTAATCTAAAATATTGTAAAAACTAATGTAAACCATTGTAAGAAAATAATAAATTCTGTGAGTTTGTGATTTTTACTGTGGCAAGGAGCAGTGTATAAATTAGTAAAATTCTGCACTGAAGAAAAATCATTTAGCAATAAAAATAGCTATAAATACAAATAATTAAATGTAAAATGATAACCAAAATTTTATTAACAACACCTTTTCTTAGAAAAGGTTTTACCAAGGAAAAGTCATTTAAACTTTAAAAGTAATTCATAAATGAAATTCATAATGATAAATGAATAAAATTGATCTTGGGTTTTATTATTATAACTAAAATTGTAACACTATACAATTAAGTGTTTTCAAGTAATAATATTTTTGTAGGACTGCAATTTTGGCACTTTCTGGTAAGTGTAACTTCAAAGATAAATACTAGG
The DNA here is from genome assembly GCA_033961575.1 of Aselliscus stoliczkanus. Taxonomy (NCBI): domain Eukaryota; kingdom Metazoa; phylum Chordata; class Mammalia; order Chiroptera; family Hipposideridae; genus Aselliscus; species Aselliscus stoliczkanus. The sequence continues at coordinate 140,605,393 of CM066731.1, forward strand.
AAAAGTTTTTAGCTTAGTAAAGTCTGCAATGTATAGTTTTGCAAACATTGCCTTCCAGCCATGATGAACTTTATTCTACTCATACTTCTTTGTATTTAGGCTAAAGTTGTCAGAGTATGGATGACATAAAATAAAAGCTCTTATATACTAAACAGCTATATAAAAAATTAATAGCTTATTGGGCTGGCCGAGTGACTCAGTTGGTTAAGAGCTCGCTCAAGAGTGTGAGCTGAGTTCTGAGCAACAGCAGTTCGATGCCCAGTCTGAGCTGAGCTGCCGCTGAGCTGCCAACAGATGGCAGGATGGCTCACCTAAAAAAAATTTTTTTTTAAATTAAAAGCTTACTGAAATATAGAGGGGGGGTCAATCCATATATGTAATATCTCCATTTTTAATAGAACTTCATCATTTGTCTAGTTGTGGACTTGAAATGATAAGTGTTTTTAATGAAAATCACTTTACCATCCTGTTTTGTTTGCTCTAAGTCAAGTTGTACAACTTTTACTGCCTTATCTAAAAGCAGGAAGTTCATCATAAGGCAGAATAAATTTTTCTTTGCTTATCCAAGTCATGTTTCGCTGTGTTCCACTGTCATGGTAAATATTTCCAGTATTTGAAATGCAGACCTTGCTTCAAAAAAGACAGCTATTTCAAGAATATTAACACAGCCATAGTGAGGGTAGTAGGAAACAAAGCAAATTAATTGACTATCATTATCCTAACATAAAATTTAAACACAATTTTGATTGCACTACTAAACCAAAAGCACTTTACATTTAAAATTAGACGTGTGTCACTCAATTCACAAATACAGGAAGAAGGTAATTGGAGAGAGCCAATGTGATAATGATTCAAATGGATCTATACCTGGTCTTTTTGTGGAAACCAGTCAATCTTTCAAATATTCAAAAGTAAAGTATGTGTACTAGACTATTTATGGCAAGTCCTTCAATTTCTTGTTGCTCCAATCATTATTCTTTTTATAAAAGGTTGACTAAAGCTAAATAAATAATGGACAGAAGTTTAATATGCCAATCCAGCTAACACATAATTATCTTTTAAAAGTGTGCTTATTTCGGGCATGGGTGAAATGCTGTAGAGTACTAACTACAACTATAAACCATGGAAAGAACACAAAAGCCAACCAAAGGAGAACTCTGAATGGTGGTAAGGCAGGCCACTCATGGACTGAAAGAATAACAGCAATCAGAATGTCTTTACATACTCTTGCCCAACAAAGGAAAGAAACTCTGACTTGGCACTTCCTGTCCCCCAACTAGCAACAGAAGGCGGCACAGGTAGGATCATTCCTTGCCTGATTCAACCAGGAGTTCCTGTGACAGCACCAGGAGAATCAGATTACTGTAGCTATACATACTCTCTATATATAGACAGTGTGGTATTCGGGGGAGGATAAACTTATAGCTCAATACTAGATCAGGATGGAGAGCTCTAAAATTAATCTACATATATGTATACAACCAAATTTTGATACACAGGTGCTAAAGCATTTCAGTAAAGAGAATCTTTTCAAAAAATGGAGCAACTGAACATCTGCAGTTAAAAATATGTACCCCAACATAAATCTCAGATCTCAGACAAAAATTACATATTTTTACACCTGGATTTAGATGTAAAATGTTAAACTCTGTTTCATGAAAATAATATGAGAATATATTTGGAATCTAGGGATAGGCAAGTAATTTTTTTATACTTAGGATCTATGCATAGGCAAATAATTCTTACATGCTCCCATATATACATAATAATAATAATATATAATGGTATAATATATATATATATATATATATATATATATATATATATATATATTCATGTATATACACGAGAAGGAAGAAAATCCTGCTGTTTGCAACAGCATGGATGAACCTTATGGATATCATGCTAAGTGAAATAAGCTAGAGAGAGAAAAAGCAAATAATAGATGGTACCTTTTATATTTGGAATTAAAAAAAGGTCAAGCTCATACAAACAGTCGAAAAGTGGTTGGCAGTCACTAGGGGGTGGGGGAAATAGGGAGGCATGCAAATCTTGACCACTTAAAACATCCAGAGTTTCTAAATATTTAAAGAAAAAAGGACTTAATATAAGAAATTAGGTCATGAAAAAAATCTTGGGGAGGGAAACAGGAGCAAAAATTGAGGAAACTATTGAAATATTGGTTTTAACATGAATCACCATTGATGCAGTCCAGTGGCTGGGACTGTTGCTATGCCTGCTGTTGCTAACACTTTCTCCTATCATGAAGACAGTGATTAGGCCTTGGTGTGTTGAGTCCAGGCCCCTGAGTATTTTGAGTGTGTCAGAATCTGTCCCCAATTGCCACAGCAGGAAGACAGCCTCTGTCTCATTTCTGCTTTTCAAATCTGTTACAGATGTTTGTCCTTCTCCAAACCTGAATCTCAAGTAGAACTCCATAAGCAAAGATGTCTGTGAAATGTGTTTTGAGTCTGACAGTGCCAGCAATACATGAGTAACATGGAAGAAGGTATGAAAGACAACACCCTATTTAAAGTTTGCCTTATCCTAGTCTCTCACATCCCATTACTTCGTATAGGATGTACTTTGTATCACAGTTTTTCTGTATGTCCACTTTAGATTGTTATGTTAGCTATCAATCTTCCCCATTAATATGCTTAATGAAAACAGAGACCATTTTCACTTAATCACTATTATATTCTCAGAAACCAAAACATGCATATGGAAGTTGTTTGGTATATATTATTCAGTAAATATGTGAATTTTTATTAATAGTCCCAAATTCCCTGGTCATTGCATCTTCTGACAGCAGGGAAGCTTGCTAATAGATTACAATCAGGAATATATATCCTACAGTATTACTACTTTCTGCTCTCATATTCAGCTCCTTTTCTTCTTCTTTTTTTTTTTTTGAGGGCAGAGTCACCAGCCCTCATATGTGGGACCCGCACCAGGACCGCTGGCTTCCAAAGCCAGCGCTTAACCACCGCGCCACTCAGCCGGCCCACTCCTTTTCTTCTTAATTAGGAAATGTTAGTAAGGTTTTTCTCATTCCCAAGAGGTCGACTATTTTGTGGACAGTAGTGGTTTGGGGTTCTTTCACTCCAAGCTTCCCAGTGCTATAATTATTGGGTTGTCGAAAAGTCATGAAGTGCCTTCTCTATGTTTTTCAAAGGTCATTTATTATATAAAGAACAAAGATCAATCAATGATATATTGCCTGTTTTGTCTGATAACATTTTGCTATCTTTCAGTGATCTTCATAATTCCTTATTCATAGACTGACCTGTCTTTATTTGTGAAAAATTGAACAAGGTGCTGATTTACAGCCTCACCTGAATTGAACATTATACCATGCAAGGAGTTTAGAAGAGGGTGAAACAATTGGAAGTGCGACATCACAAGGTCAGGCGAGTATGGTGGGTGTGGCAACACATCCCATCCAAGCTCCAATAATTTTTGACGGGTGATCAAACTTGTGTGTGGCCTCGTGTTGTCGCGATGGAACACAACTCCTTTACAATTAACAAACTCTGGATGTTTCTGGATGATGGATTCATTCAAACTGTCCAATTGCTGACAATACACATTCAAATTGATTGCTTGGTTCCTTGGTAGGAGCTCAAAAAACATGACACCTTTAAAATCCCACCACACTGAGCACATAATCTTTCTCTGATGAATGTCTGCTTTCGATGTCATTTGAGATGAATCATCACATAGGGATCAAGACCATTTGCGCACCACATTGTTGTAAATAATCCACTTTTCATCACCAGTATTCAGTTACTTCAAAAAGGATCATTTTCCTCATGTTTGATGAGCATATTGCAGATGTTTATATACGCCGTCAAATGAAATTCTTTGAGTTCATGCAGAACGCAAATATTGAGCTTGTTTATGTATTCCAGCTTCTTCAGATGAACATTTGAATGATGGATGTTCAATGTTTCTGCAATCTCTCGGGTTGTGTAACGTGGGCTTGACTTGATCAATGTCTTTATTTGTCGTCATCAACCTCGGTGGGCCTCCCTGACCGAGGAGAGTCATTGAGATCAAAATCCCCAGCACGCAATTTCGTGAACCATCATTGGCACTGACGTTCTTGTAGAGCATTGTCACAGTAAAATTTATGCAACTTTTCACAAGTTTGATGTGGATTTTTCCCTTTATGGAAGTAAAATTGTAAAATATGGGAAAAATGCAGTTTGGTCTTCCATCTTCAACTTGTTGTAAATTCTCCAAAAGTCAACCAAATTGCTCAATTTTCTTTTAGAATGAAGCTAGAACTATCAGCTGTCAAATGACATATCAATAACATAGATGCGAATGACTCTAGTACTTCCAAAAATGATTTAGTGCCATCTGTCGCAAACATGTGTCATGACTTTTCCCACAACCCAATAGTAGACGTCTGTCAAAGTTTTGGTGTGTGTGTGCAAGCATTCCTAGTTTAGAGCATCACTGTATGTTCTGTCCTTATTTTTGTTTTTCATGTCTTATAAAGTATGGTCATATAGCTTCTTGAGGTCTTCTTTTTTGTTTATGTGAACGTATAAGTAAATTAATGAATGAACCAATCAATTGGAAAATCATACTTCTCTGGTTAGGTTGCTAATTTTTCCAGGACGTTTACTGCTTTGATGAAAAGCATAAAGCCTTTTGTCTATAGGAAATAAAAATAAAATAAAAATCTTAATAGATATTTTCCTTTTTTCTCAGTATCTATTTGATATTTATATGAGACTATAGTGAGTGATTGCTTAATTGATTTACTTGAAAACGCTAAAATGAATTGTATAGGATATTTACAGTGAAATACAAATTAATTTTAAGTGTTGTCGACTAATATACTTTAACAAAATTTATGATTAAAGTTTTAGACTTTAATATTTAATTATTATGAAATCACCATTCACTGAGCCCAACTGTAACGTGAAGTAACATGAAAAATCTGCTTTTCTCACTTGGTTCAAGTTTACAACCTAGAAGGAATTGGGGATGGCAAGGGCAATGGAAGGCTCTGTGACTGAGACTGGCTTGGCAATGTTGCAGGTGAGGAAAGCCACATGCTTGCCAATCTTTAGCAAAGCCTCACCTATTAACTGTCTTTCTTCTTGAACCACCTTCACAAAAGGGTCTTTTAATAACAACCTAAATGGGTAGCTAAATTAAAGATACATATAATTCTCCTAATGCTTTTTGGTTTAGTTATGCTTTACCTATTGTTGTTAACACTTGTGAAGAAAATCTTTCAAGTCCACAATATTTAGGGATGATGTTTTAGGTTTTTATCTTCCAAAATAAAGAAATGATCTACCTTCATATAATTATATTCAAAATGGCTTATTCTGTGGATTTAGAGCTTTTCTTCATAAAATGGTAGCCTCATAGTGCAAACAAGCAAATTAGATTATAGTAAAATTTCATCCTCAGACATATACGCACAGGTTGTAATTATTTTAATGCAAGGAGTTTTTGTGTGCTACCTGTAGAAACCAAAAGTTTAACTTATTTTCAATCATTTTTTTTCCACTGCCATAGAAGCAAATACTGTAATAGTAAATTAAATTAACCAGAGTTAAAAATCTTTCATTTGTTTTATCTAAGCTATTCTATTTAATTATGAAATTCATAAGCTTTAAAAAATATATATGCAATAAAATTTCTTAACTTTCAGAATATAAAAACTGTAAATATATTTCTAGAGTCTAAAAATGTTTTCATAGCATATAGATTATATATATATTCCAAATAAATATTAGTTTTTGAAATTAGTTATCATTGTATTTTAACTAATGAATACAAAGCCTTAGGGATAAATTTATTTTTCTTATATGTTAAAATTTATTTATTTATTCATAAAAACAGACTCAACTCCACCACATTTTATTACCCCAAAATGTTTCTGTGGGGATTTTAGAAATTATATTAATGATGATTGTTCAGTTACACTCTCTAATAAAAGTGATTCAGCAAATGAAACTTTAAATATCTCTCATTTTATTGTGAGTGAATTGTTCTTGAAATAAGATGTATTTTAAATATGACTAAAGAGTGTAACAAGTGACAGTGCTGGAGAAACAGCTATTTCTGAGAGCACTAAAATAGGCTCCAACTGTGGAGCCAAGGAGTCACATTTCAAGAGGACAGAGTTATTTTATATAAGCAACCACTCTGGTATTCATTTTTAAAAATACCTTCCTTTTTCTATTGAAACTTCTTTTGTCATTATAGAAATAATCCTAATAGAGAACAGAAAACCATTCCTACTCATGACTTTATGCTTTCTACAAATGACTTCTTGTGCACTATGTGGAAATAGAACTCCACATGTATTGGAACCACAAATTACAAATGTGGAAATAGAGTAGTTCCCACAGTTTAACTGCAGTGAGCCTGACATCTGGCAGGTACACTGCTGGGACTCTCCACTTGTGGGCAATTCTCTGCTCATTTTTAGGTTAGTGTAACATTTTCCCGGTGCAGCAACTTGCTGTGTCCATAGTATAAATTGTTCTGAGGTAAAAAATAAGAGCCAAGCATAAACTGATGGAAAGGTTATGAAGTTCACAAACAAAACCATTCTTCCTTATTCTTTTCTTTTCTCAAGAGAAGCATATGTCACACACGAGTATAGCGTGTCAGTTATACATGGCATGGGGTTGGGAGGATTGCCAAGTATTTCTTATTCACTATAGGTAATAATTTGGTTCTATAACTTACTACTCTCTGAACTTTGATTTATCCTATATTATTATAGTTTTGATGGTCACACGTTGTTTTAACGAATTCCATAAAGTTATGAGTCAATCAACATTCCAGATTTCTAGTTACAGGAGGTATTGCATGAGCTAGTTTCACCAAGATGAAATAACCTTCGAATATGCTGCATTTTATAGCCCTCTTTGAAAATTCACAATGGCTATTAGCATAACAAATGCTATTAAAATCTGGAGTTGTTTATTTCAACAGGATTTTTTTAAATTCAGTGGTCCTTTTGATATTGATAAGGACTACATGGAAGAATTTGGGAAACACTGGAAAGAATGATTTAGTTAATTAATAAACCAGCAAATGTACACCTATAGAAATAATTATTAACATGATGGATTCAGTTCCTAGTGAAACTTGATGCAAGTTTTAATAAGGATAGTAAGTAATATCAAGTGACTTCTAACCATCTGCTTTACATGACATATCCATAGGAAATGCTGGAAGGCAGACTGATATTTTTACTTCCTACAATGTTCTCTACAGGTATTGTCATTATAGTTCCTATTATACCAGATGGAACCATAAGATAAATAATGCTACCTTTGGAAAAAAATAATTTGAATACAATACTTGAGTCTGGGCATGGATTAAAAAATATAATAATCATTGATAGCATGAAGTTATGTGATGTTTTTAAGGTCCAGAGGCAAAAATCTTTACTTTCTCATGTAACAGGAGATTGGGGTACACACATTCAATTTCAAATATCACAAATGTCTTTCAGTGAATTGTGTGTTCCATCTGTCACAGTCTCCACATTTTACCATTGACAACATTTGTGATGTGATCTAAGAGAATGTTCTCAGCAGGACTTATCATATTGAATAATGGTCTCTTTTACATGAGCAGGTTGTTAAATCAGCAACATTCCCAATTTCAGGCTAGAAATGATATCAACACTAAACTTACCAGATGAGTGGACCTGATAGATTCCTATAGAGAAATACATGTTTGAGTTTAGAAATGTAGTCAGTGTAATACAGACCAGGTAAGAAAGAAATAATAAAATTAAATTAAAGAGGGAAGAGGAGCTCTTTAACTGTCTATTGAAAACTGACTCTACTGTTAAAGGAAAAAATGTGATTCTCTCTGATGCATTTTTCTAATTTTCATAATTAAGTCAATACATAATTTTTGTTGTTGTTATTGTTGTTGTTGGTTTATTCCTACCCTAATCTCTAAAGAAAATACTTGCTGTTGAAAAGGGGAGTATAAGAAATGTGGTAGCTGGTTGTTTTGGGTATCTTTTGCTTCATAACGAACTACCCCAAAATGTAGTGGTTGAAAATAGTAATTTCAAAATAGCTGATTTTCATAGGTGAGAAATTCAGACATGTTTCACCAGGTCTATTTTCCTGTATGTGGTATCTACAGGGGCCACTCACACCTGGGTGGTGTACAAGGTCTAAGATAGTATATCACTCATATGCGTGGTGCCATGGTAGGAAATCTGGTAGGCTGTTCAGGCAGGCCCTTTTCCATCTCTTATAGTATCACTGCCTCTCCAAATGGTCTCTCCAGCAGGATAGGATGATTATTTATATGAATTATGAAGTAAAAAGGAAGAGATTCGTTAGTCCTCTAAAGGACTAGGTCTGGAGTAGATTTATTCAAAGAAGTCTTTGAAAAGCCCAGATATACAGGGAGGGAAAACAGACCTTGATTTTCAATGGAGGGAGTATAAGATAATTTGTGGGCATTTTAAAACTAACCATAGCCCACTATCTAGTCACAAAAGATTTATATTTCTCCCACATGCAAAATATACTTACCCCTCCTGAGGCTTCCGAGGTTTTATTTAATTCAAAGGTGCATGCAGATTCTAAGATCTCACCTTCTAAATCATTTCCAGGAGCAACTGAATCTCCTTGGGTAGGGTTTCTTAAGTATAATTTCTATGTGTCAGTAAAGTTGTGATCTACACTGGCCAAATATTTTCCCTTGACATAACCAGCACACAATGGACAGAGACAGGCACTAACGACTGTTTAGAGAGGAGGGATATGGTAGAAACATAGCATTCATTGGTCCATATTCATTCTGAAATCCCGTGGAGCACATGACCCTAATTGCTTGGGTAGGGCTTCATTTTATTTCTTGAGAGGCGTTCTTTATACCTTTTATTTCCACCTCTGGGATCTTGGCTCCAATCTCTGAATCACTTTTTTTTCCCCCCATTCGAACTGTCTGTGTCTTCAAATGGTCTGGATGCTTTCTCAGCCTATTTCCTACACAGAGAAGGTTAAAGTATCCAAGACAGTCTGACTGGTCTGTCTTTCAAACCAAACTGGTTCCAGTTCTGCAAGAAAAATTCTTTTTCTTTGTTATGTGTTACATGTGACTGATGAAACACATAATTCACCAAAAGATATTCTTGCTTTTTAAAATTGCAAGGAAGTGTTCACTCCAATCTTCCTATCTCATGAAAAAAGTCAAGATTTTTGCCTCTGGATCTAGAGGATAACATAGACAGGCCCGTCTCTGCTTTAATCTGTGTCACACAGCATAGGGCAAAAACCTTAAGAATCTTCAGAGTCCTAATTGACATTTCCTTAATTGTCTCTGAGGTGTCAAAAAAATGTGTTGGGAGCATAACCCTTGAGATATTAATCCTGATGCCATACTATACCGCAAATGTCCTGGATTTTATCTTTGTCTCGAATCTATTTTTTACTTTGTAAGTCTTTGCCATCTAAAGGGATTGGGATATAGAAACAGTTTTATTTTAATCATGTAGCAAATCCTGCCTCCTTCATATTTCCTCTAGATTCTGCTCAAAACCAGTATTTTTTCCTTAGTACATATCTTGTTTCTCATATTTTATCACAGGAAGTTAGAAGAAGGAGCCAGCTGGCACTTTGTACATCCCATATGGGAATTTCCCAGCCAATCCATGAATTCTTTAAGTACCATTTTCTATTCTTCATGTTACTGAAAGCCAGTGTTTACAAACTGTGGGCTACTAAACATCAAATGTCTTTATACTTCCAGCTTCCAATCATATTTTTTCTCTTTGTCTTCTCAAGGCCTTTATTGCCTTTATTAAGCCTCCTAAAGGTCCTTTTTGCTTCTCTGCATCATTGCATCCCAAAATCAGTGTCATATGTTTTAGGTTCTTATTACTGCATATTTCTAGTAAACAATCACCCATTACCTGGTCTCCAAACCATACCACATACTCACTGACTTAGTGATTCCATTTGGCTTTGACACATTCTCAGTAACTGCTCTCTGGCTGCTTTGACGGATGCAGTTTTGAGTTGGATAGCATTCTCTATAGAATAAAGTCATGTGTGTTTGTCTAGGGCTATCACTGTGATAACTCATAATAATGTGTAAAAGATAAGAACATGTATCATACCAGCAATTACAGATGAAAAAGACTGCTGCTCTTTAGTATTTTCTTCTTTAAAATATTTTCTTTTTCCACTTCTTTAATGCTTAACCCATAGGAATGAAGAATAAAATCTTGGCACTGTTCTTTCCTAGTACATGATATAAAACATTCACTAAAGTCATCCCTGTCTCTACCACATCCACTACAAAAATGACTTGAACCCAATGACAGTATATAATGACTAAATATGAAAGTTTAGATATGTTTGAGGTGTGTTGTTATGGAGTGAATGTTTGTTTCCCTCCAAAATTCATATGTTAAGGTTCTAATCTCCAATGTAATGGTATTTGGATATAGAGGTAATTACAGTTAGATGAGATCATGAAAGTAGGGTCATTATGACAGGATTGATGTCCTCATAAGAAAAGACACCAGGGACTTCACCTTCCTCTCTCTCTCTCTCTTTGTGTGCAGGAACCAAGGGAATGTCATGTGAGCACACACTAAGAAGACTGGCCCCCTAATCTCAGACTTCCAGCCTCCAGAAATGTGAGAAGTAGTTTTTGTTTGTGCCATCCAATCCATGGCATTTTGTTATAATAGCCTGAACTGACTAATACAAGGAGGTTTGCTTTATTGCATGGGTATTTACAAATGATGCTGGTTGTGCTAAGATTCTAAGGAATATTTATAACCGCAAATTATTTTAACGACCTATACATGCCTCAACATTTCAAAGGCATATTCTTTAATTCATTTAATAAGGAGTATCAGGAGGATTTGGGGAAAGCAATGCAAGAAAATATGACTAACAATCTCTTATGCTTCTTATTACTTATTTAAATAATAGTATTCACAGAAACAATAAACACAAAAAAATTTGTGTTATATACAGGTGAAAAATTTTGCCTGTAACTTAACTGTTTCATTATCAGCTGGAATAGAAAAATAAGTGTGCTTCAAATTTGAAGATTGCCAACGGTTCCATTAAAATGAAAGAAGAAATTAAGTGTAAAGGATCCTCTAAGGTCAAAGTTATGTTTTAAAAACAATAAATGGATGGGAGAATTATTGAAAATTCAAAGATATTTTTATATCATTTTCTAGGTGTCTATATAAGCCATAAGGAACTACTCAACATGATCTTTTCAGGTCATTGGAAAGACATTAAATAAGATATATAAAATATGTCATTGTCTGTCTAACTCCTGCTAGGTGCTACTTGCTTTGGTTGGGTAGTTTCATAGTATAATTCAAAATGGCCATGTCCTGTTATTGCAAGAATTATGTAAATTGTAGGGAAGCCCATGTGGATTATTGCAGGAAGCAGATGGTTTCCAAAATAGCCAGAAAACAAGATATGATGGCATGCGAGTAGTATGTGAGTTAGTGCATATTAGGCAGAGAAATAATATGATGTTCAATAGTAGGAGCTTGTATAACAGAAAATATGTGTGTACGTCTTGTCATACATGTGACTTGCTTTTTGCACTGATCCTAATTTATGGGAATCCTACTTATGTTGTCCCTATAATGATTATATAACAGGGTCATGGCTCACATGATGGCAAAGTTCTTTATTTATAGGATGTAATTACTTTCTCTCTCAACTCCAGCAGAAAATTTGGTTTTGGTCAATAAGGAATGATAAATCCAATTTGGAGTGCAAAACATATAGAGCATTTGAACATCATCCTGTGAAAAGGTATTAAATGATGTATAATTGGTTGTATTTGAAAGAAGTTTGAAGTGTACAAATTTCCAGATATATGTGCAGATGATGGAGGCTCTGTAACTTTTTTTTTTTCCTAATCAAATAGAACAATTGAAATCTAAAAGAATAACTTTTCCCTGCTGCACTGTTGGTGGGATTGCAGATTGGTGCAGTCACTATGGAAGTCAGTATGGAGGTATCTCAAAAAACTGGAAATGGAACTACCTTTTGACCCAGCAATTCCACTGCTAGGTATTTACCCTGAAAAACCCAAGACACTAATTCAAAAAAATATATGCACCCCTATGTTCATTGCAGCGCTCTTTACAATAGCCAAGACTTGGAAACAACTGAAATGCCCATCGGTAGATGACTGGATTAAGAAACTGTGGTACATTTATACAATGGAGTATTACTCCGCTATAAAGAAGAATGAAATCGTACCATTTGCAATGATGTGGATGGACCTAGAGACTATTATGTTAAGTGAAATAAGTCAGTCGGAGAAAGACAAATACCATATGATCTCACTTATATGTGGAATCTGAAAAACTGAATGAATGAGCAAAGTAAACAGAAACAGTCTCATAGATTTAGAGGAAAAACAGGGTTTCTAGTTGGGAGGGGGTGGGGATGAGGGAGAAAGGGAAGGGATTAGACAGCATAAATAGGTAACTACAATATTGCCACAGGGATATGAAAGACAGTTTGGGGAATATAATTAATAATGCTGTAAATATTTTGTGGGGTGTCAGATGGTCACATGTCTTGTTAGGGAGACCACTTCATGGATGGAGTAGAGGCTAGATCACTGCACTGTACACCTGAAGCTGATGTATAATATTGTATGCCAGCTGTAACTGAATATATAGATAGTCACGGGATGTGGAGTATACTGTGGAAGGGAGTCAAAGGAATTGTAATAGATATATATGATATGTGGGGGAGGAGTGGCGTGGCGAATTGGGGGAGGGGGATTGTCACTTTGAGGGGCAAAAAGTATAATTATTGCACTGTGTTGTACACCTGAAACTAATTAAAATAAATAAAAAAATTTAATAAAAAAAAATAAATAAATATAAAAAGTAAAATAAAATAAGCTGGCCGAATGGTGCGGTGGTTAAGCGCTGGCTTGGGAAGCCAGTGGCCCCGGTTCGGGTCCCTCATATGAGGGCCAGTGACACTGCCCTCAAAAAATAAATAAATAAATAAATAGATAAAATAAAAGAGTAACTTTTTAGGAGAATTTGAATCATGATTTTAACTAAAAACAATCTTTTGTGCAATCTTCTAAGGTTAGGATTTGTGACCTCTACATGATGTTAAGGAAATTCTACCTTTTTTGTTAGCACTTCATTTTTGGTTGTAAAGAAATGTATGATACCCCTCCCTTTCCAGAAACTGGATAATAATGGGATAAAAAGTATCTCTGAGTGTTAAACTACATTATACTCTTGTATGAGAAGCAGATAATTTATACCCTTTATTATTTCTTACTTCCCCTATGGGTACTTCCAGTGATAGCTCTGTAATTCATCCAGGTATTGAATTCTGCATACACAGATTATATATACTCAGAATATTGCTGTGGCAATCATTTTAATATAACTTAAATGAATATTTTACATTTTAAGATAAAGTCTTGCTAATAATGTACAAATTTATACACATACTTCAGTAATTATATATACATGGATTAATAAAAAGCCTGAATTGCAATATATGTTAAAGTGAATATATTTTAATACTTAAGATACTTTAGTATTGGGAAATATATCAATTGAGTATTGCCTTACTTGAAAAAAAATTGCATGGAAAGATACAAAAGGTTGATGTGGTAATTTGTAATTAAGATACAAATTTTCATACATGGGCATATTTCTAAAATATATATAGTTGATTAAAAGGAAATTGTATTCAAATTTTGTTTTTGATGTCTCACCATTTTGTATTTGGATGGCTATTTTGAAGAGGATAAATGTGTATAGCCCTTATATTTCTACATCCTAAGTTAATTTGACCTAATAGTATAGTGTGCTTTGATGGCTCACAATTGTATCATAAACTATAATCGGCAGTAGTATATCATCTACAAATCTGTACACTTTTCTTAGGCATTCTACAACTAATCATGCTCTAAATAACTGACCCATTATCAACTTCTAATCTGATATTGCCAGTAATCTCCATAAATTTCCTTGCATTCATGAATAACTTCAAATCATTTCATTATCATAAGGTTGCAACAAAAATAATGATGCAATGCACACACAATCTATTAAAACAGTGTAATTACCTTGTCAAACAACAAAAGAGATCATGCAACATGAACTGCCATGAATGGATTTAGGCTGCAATCCCATGATCACTGTTTATTTTAGTATTCATAGTTCAAATCTTTAAGAACTCACTGCAGGCTCTTCTTTAAGGTTTATGATAATATACATATTCAAATTTGAAGAAAATTAAGTTTTTTCATTCTTTTAAAATCTGAAAAACGTTTTTTGTGCCCCCATTTCCTCCCTTGTTCTCTCTAATTTCCAAAATGAGTCTCATTCACAGCTTTCAAATAATATTTAAACTTAGCATCTGCTCCCGCCTGGCTCTAGCTCATCATCCAATTCTCAGTTTATATATTTCAAAGTAAAATCTAATCTCTATAATGTCACTAAAATATATTTTATAAGTAAATATAGTTTCACAGAGAAAATATATTGAAAAAATAATCACAAGGTAAGAAATTATTTACTAAATAGAATGAGAGAGGAAAAAGTGAAAAGTGTATTATCCTCAAATACAGCAATTTTAATCTTATAAATTTACTGAACATAAAACAGGAAAAAACAAATATAGCTATATAGTGATTTCTGAAATGGAATTTCAGGAGAAACAACCATGAAAACTTGAATGAATCATTTTTACCCTGTTTCAAATGACAAAAATGATCATGACTTTGGTTGTCAAAGTTAGGTAACTTGGAAAGGATATAAGGGTGAAGTCATAAATTCCTGGAGTGAAACTACTACAAAATGATTGAGGAACATGCTTCAAGTGAACTGGCTCTAGTCCTGAAATTTTGCATTTAAATATGAGTAAGGCAAAATATTTCATATGTATCTATTATCGTTTTTTACAGGCAACTTTCATAATTATCCACCGCCAACCAAATTTATAAAATCTAATACAGTGAACTAGCTATATAAATAGCATTCAAAATATCCATGAGGATACCAGAAATCACCGTATGGTGATAAAAATTTATATGGGGCATATAAAAGTAATACGGTAATTGGCAGTTAGAGTTAATTAACAATGATTCCCAGGATTCTCCCCTTTTCTCTCATGTATTATTTTCGATATATATCAAGTGAGGTAAAAATAAAGTGATGTTTTACTACTTTTTGTTCTGGTAAAATTTTTACATGTCACATCACATTTTTGACTTAGGAATTTTAAATTGCACCAAACTAACTACATAGTAACTGCAATTCTTGGAATAAAAAATAAAGATTGATAGTACTAACCAATTAATTTTTTTTAACACTTTATAGATTATTTGGGAAGTATGAGTATATCATAACATGCAAAAAACAACCCCAGTTCTCTTGCCTATACTAAACAAGGAAACAAACAAAAAACCTTGATTTTGTTAATTCAGCAAATTCAAATATTGTGAATTTATCATTCACATTTTTGAATCAATTCTTTCCTCCAAATTCAATCATCATGTGAGATAATTCAGGCTGACTCATCCACTCAGTCATATTTAAGTATATGTTGGAATGTCAAATAATTACATGCATTTTTCATCCTAACAATGTTTAGTGTAAAAGATGGGTAAGTCATATATAAATACAAAACATTGACTTCGTACTTGTATTACTACCTGTGCTTTGAGAGGTATATTAACAATCTAGAATGCAATCTATGCATTCAGCCTCAAGATGGCTACTAAACGGAAAATTAAACCATGATGAAGATGTCAAGGGGAGTATTAGTGTTGCTTAAATGAATGGGGAAGAACTTCATTGTTTCTTTTGTTGTGGTTTTTTTCTTTCTTTTTTTGGTAGGAGGTATTTTGTGAGGACAGAGAGAGCAGCCATCTGTACATTTTTAGAAGATCTTTGTGGACAAGTGGTTAAAATGAGGGCAGATAAGGAATATCTAAAGATAATTATTACCTCAGTAATTGAAGAATAGTGGATTTACAGCAATAATTGTTAGGAAAATCAGTAAAGACATTGTTGATCTCAACAAGACATTCGCGCACCTGAATGTAGTGGATGTGTATAGACTACTTCATCCATCCAACAGCAGCAGAGAACACATTTTACTCAAACTCACATGGAACATTCACTAAGACAGACCAAACTCTGTGTCATAAAACACACCTTAACTAATTAAAAAAATAGAAATTATGAAATGCCTGTTCTCAGACCACTATGGAATTAAACTAGAAATCAATAACAAGAAGATAACTAGAAACTCCAAAATATGTGAGATTGACATCCTATTTCTAAATAATACATGGGTGAAGGAAGAAATCTCGAGAATTTTAAATGTATTTTGAAAGAAATGAAAACATAATTTATCAAAATGTGTGTGATGCTGACAAAGCAGTACTTAGAGGAAATTTATAGCATTAAATGCATTTGTTAGAAGACAAGTAAGATCTAAAATCAATCCTGTAAGTTTCCATCTTAGGAAAATAAAAAAAGAACAAATTAAATCCAGACTAAATAGAAGGAAAGAAATAAGAAGGATTAGAGTCCAAAACAAAGAAATTACAAACAAGAACTCAGTAAGGGAAAAACAAAAATCAATGAAACCAAAAGCTAGTTTTTTGAAAAGAGTAATAAAATCATTAAGCTACTGGCCAGGCTAACTATGAAAAAAAGAGAGCAAACACAAATTACTAATTTTAAAAATGATAGGGCATCTCTACATATCCAAAAGATGTAAACAAGATACAAAGGAATACTATGCCACAAAATTGATAACCTAGATAAATGAACCAATTTCTTGAAAGGCACAATCTTTCAAAACAAACAAAAAGAGAAATATATGAGCCCAAAAGACCTATATCTATTAAATAAACTTGGTGTGTTCAATGGTAAATTCTACCAAATATTTAAGGACAATATTTTACCTATTCCCTACAACCTTCTTTGAAAGATAGAAGGAAAGAGAATACTTTCTAACTCATTCTATGAGGCCAGATTCACTTTAATACCAAAACACATTACAAGAAAAGAAAACCATAGATCAGTATCTCTCATGAACATAGATACAAAAATCCTCAACAAAATATTATTCAATTGAATCAAACAATGTATAAAAATAATTATAGTCTACATCCAAGAGTGATTTGTTCCAGATATGCAAGACTGTTTCCACATCCAAAAATCAAATAACATAATCTATTACATAATGCTAAAAGAGAAAAATATCATTTGATTATATCAATACATGCATAAAAGCATTTGATAAATCCAACATTAATTCTTTATAAAACCTCTCAGTAAAGAACTTTCCCAACTTGATAAACATTATCTGCAAAACTTACAGTTAGGGGGGCCGGCTGAGTGGCTCAGTTGGTTAAGAACTCGCTCAAGAGTGTGAATTGAGCTCTGAGCAATGGCAGTTCGATGTCAGCCCGAGCTGAGGTGCTGTTAAGCTGCCAACAGGTGGCAGGATGGCTCAGCTAAAAAAAAAAAAAAAAAAAAAAAATCAAACAAACAAACAAAAAACCCACTTACAGTTAGTGTTATACTTAACAGTGAAAACCTCAAATTTTCCCACTAATATCATACACAAGGCAAAGATGTTCCTTCCCACCACTCTTTTTGATATCATATTGAAGTCCTCACCAATGCCATAAGACAAGAAAAAGAAATAAAAGGCAAACAGATTGGGAAGGAAGATATAAACTGTTTGTTTACAGATGACCTGAGTGACTATATAGAAAATTTTTGAAAGAATCAGGAAAAAAAAAAAAAGCAATTATAGCAAAATTACAGAATACAAAGTTAATATAAAAAGTCAATCACTTTCATATTTACTAGCAATATGAAAGTGGGATTTGAAATAAAAACCACAATACCATTTAGTATAGTAAATATTATTCCACTGGAATAAACTGTAGTACATGCAAACAATGGAATATTATTCAGTGCTATAGAGAAATTAGCTATCAATCTGTAAAAAATATGGGGAAGAAACTTAAATACATATTACCGAGGCAAAGAAGTCAATCTGAAAAGACTAGACCCTATATCAGGGGCCGGCAAATTTTTGAGATGGAAGAGTTAATCCTGTCCCTTACAACAATTTAAAAATTACTCCTGAGACATAAATATATTTTTACAAATAAGGAAAATTTAAAGTAACATTATAACAAGTAAAAGTATTAATTATATCTTTATTAAAACAAAAAAAATTCACACATGTATGTACCCAAAGAGCCACATGTGGCTTGCGAGCCACAGTTTACCAATTCCTGCCCTATATATTCTGCTTGTATGACATTCTAGACAAGGAAAAAGTATAGAGACAATAAAACAATCAGTAGTTATCAGAAGTTGGGAGGTGGGGAAGAATGAATAAACACAGTACATAGAATTTTTAAGGCAGTGAAAATCATCAGTATGATACCATATGATGGATACATTAAACATTTCTGCAAACCCATAGAATTTATGCCACTATCAGTGTAGGTTTATGAGTTGTAACGAATATACAGCTTTATTGCGGGATTTTGATAATGGGAGCAGCTATGCTTGTGTAGAGCAGGCAGTATACATGAAATCTCTGCTCTTTCCCCTCAGTTTTGTCTGTGAATCTAAAAATGTTGTTAAAAACAAATCTTCCCCTGCAACACACACACACAAAAAAATCTTCATAAAAATTAAAACAAAAATGAATGGGGAACATGTACTTAATGAACCTATAGCACTGGGTGAGTACATTTTTTGGTCAAATATTAAAAGTGCAACTGGTTTTATTTACTGGGAACACAGAAAATAAAGAACTCCATAAGGACTGACTAGGTTACATACAAGCAGAAATTAGAGGAAATGTGGATAGACTAAAAAAATCAGAGGTGGAAAATAATGAAATTGTTGCCACTAAGAAACAGTTTCATAGCAATATGAAATCATGAATGTGGTTGTTTACACTCTTTTCTTAAGATCTCTGAAGGTGTCCAGCGGATCTTTCTAGCTCAGCAAAAGAGCTCCCAGAATACTAAAGGGCATTGTGCCACAGAACCTTAATGTATCAAAATTACCTGTGATTAAATCCAGAGATAGAACTCTCTCGTAAAAAAAAAAATATGATATGTGTGGCATTAGAACATGGAGGTGACCCTAATGTTGGTTGCACTCTCACACTCCTGGATTTTGCCACAGGAAGGTGAGCTGGAAAGCTTTTGTTCCATGGAGAAGAAACACAGGGAAGAAAACCCAAATCTTATCTGTAGTATAGAGCCAAGTTCAGCCTTACCCAGCTAATTAAGTGACTCCAATTAAACTTAAAGGTATGTGAACAATAAATGATGTTTGCTGTTGTAAGGCAGTGAATCTGCTTTGTGTCTTATACAGTGGTAATCCAGCAATTGCTTCCTAACATAACAGCTCAAATCAAAATGTTGTCTGTAATAGATAATGCGGATATACAGCTGTGGGAAAATTCCCCTTGTTTTTGAAGAGATACTAATCAAATTACTAATGATATAAAACTAATATAGCATTTAGTTTTATAGTAGAATATTTGATAGGAAAATTACAAAAGCATTAGATTCCTTGATGGAGATTATTTTCTTCCCTCAAACTAGTGTTTGAAAGTATTTGTCTCAATGTGTCTCCCTTTTTCTAAATCACATGAAAATTATTTTGTATAGCTGAGATCTCATTTATTATGAGAAAATTTGTGATTTTTTTTTTACTGGTGTGAGAATTACCTTATTTTTAAGTCTTTGGGCAGAAATTTAGTGTTCTATTGGGGCATAAAAATACATTACTCTAAATATAAAAACAAAATTAACAGTGAAAACAATAAAGAGTACGCAAATTTATGCAGGTTGATAATTTTAACCCTGTTTATTTGTTTAGTGTCCTTTGTGGGTTTTTAGGTTTTCAAACAGATTTTTAATACTATACTATAAGCCCTTTAATACTATAAATCCTAAAAGGAAAGAATGAACAAGAGTAATATATTTCTTATTATGATGCAAAAAAACATATTAATAGACTGAAATGAGTACAGGCATTAAGAATGTATATATAAAAGTTTTGCTACTTTTTTGTCAAATTCATCCATATATTATCCATTACATGAATATTACGTATCATACATTATATATTATCTATATCACTTATTCAAGAAATAAGTTTTGCATAGTGACTAAAATATAAAATCAAATGTTCCTTCATTTGAAAGCTATATTTTTCTTTCTAAACTTATTTTCTTTAATTTTTGCCTAGGTTTCATTGGTAATGGCTACCTATATGAATAGATAGTTCTAAACTATCTATTCTCCAAACTAAAGGATGAAAATTATTTTGATGTATAATGATGGGGCAGATATGTAGGAGATTCTTCCATGTTTTAAATAGGATAAGAAAAGAAAAATCACAATTTATACTTTCCTTTAACAATTATATTAAAATATTTATGCATCACATTTAATGTATTAAATAATATAGTAGTTACAAAACTTAAGTGAAAATGAGAAATAACTTGTTTAACAATTATATCAATCCTCCATCCCCCAAGCTTTTTATGCTCTTTTTTCTAAAGTCAGGATAATTAACATGGTAAACACATCAGTGTTGTTTGCACATTAACTTATTTTCAAGTCTCTAATCTATTACTCATCTTCATTATTTCTCATATATGGTACCGGTTCACTAGTTTTTATTACTAAGTTTGCTTTATATCTTCAGCCATTTTTAGTTAAATATTCATACTACTTTCACATAGTTATTAATAAATTATAAATTATGAAATAAAAGCCATGTTGAATACCCTTAAGTTTCAATGTTTTAATTAACAATTACATAGAATATTACAAAGATGAGAATGGCAACTTAAATGTAAGATTGTTTTGGAAAAGTGAGGGAATCCATGCAAAATAAGATTTCCCCAGACTTTAAAAATGACTATCATTAATGTTCGACTCTCTTGAATGAACAGTTTATTTGCTACCTGGATTCAAGATGACTGACACCTTTATTGATTAATTTCATTTTGTTAAAATACATATCTCCTTAAGCTATAAAAGACTGCATAATGGTTAGTCAGAATTACTAACTGAAAACAGCTGTAGGGTAGAATGTTTAAACCAAAATCAATACTGAGTTGCCTGTTGATAAATGATACTTTGCTGACCTCCACCAATCTGACTGACATTTTTTTTCCCCCCTCTCTGCTTGGCAAATAAAGCACTGAGGCTAAGGATACTCACTGTCAAATACTCCTTGGCTGCTGGAGGTCAACAGAAAAATTAAGGTAGTCAAAGAAATGCCACCAGCTTATGGGCCAGACTAGCATGATTCCAGATTTAGGTTATGTTTATGTGACATTTATCTAATAAGGAAGGCCAAGCAGAATGATAAATGCTTTTCACCGTGTCTGTGCAGAAATGGGTTTATAAACAAGTACCTGCCATAAATCACAAAAACAGCTTTGTCAAAAGTAACTGGAGACTAGATGCATCTTTATAATTACTTGAAACATTATGTGTCCTGCTTTTATATCTTCCACTCTGCTCTTAGATCAATTATTTTATCCTGCTTTAAACCTAAATTATTTCCATTCCATTTAAAATATGGGTTTATAGCCAGAATGCTTTTAGGGTAACTCCCTGACTATTGCATTAGCATCCATGAAAAAGTCTGCGTACAATGGTTAGATGCCCAATAATACGAATACCACAGATGAACCTACCATCTTCTATCCCATTTCCCAGCTCGTTCTTTCTCACTAAATACCAGTCTTTCCTTTAGGACAGCAGTTGATCTTTTCACATGTTTATGGTAAATTAGTAATTTCCAGATATTAAAAGAGAATGGTTTAAAGAAATTAATACCTTAATCAATGTAGTGGCAAAAGAGGTTTTATTTGGAAGTTTTAACCATGTTAAGTGATATATGATGCAAAAAATGACTGCCTAATAATAGAAAGACACCAAAATTGTCAAAATGTTTCTTTTGAAAACTATCTTACACTGAGAAGTAATATATTAAGTCCTAGCAACCTTTCACTCTACAGTATTACAAACCATCAAGAAATGGTCTGAGAGCAAGAAAATACTCAATTCATAATAGACATTCACAGCATAAAGAATAAAAGACTAGAGAGGACAACAGCTTGAACATAAAGCAGACTGAATCTGACTTCCTTTAAAAATGTATTCGTGTTTCCTCCTGAGACAACAACGCTTAATTGATGCAAAAATGCTCAAATAGTATCCCTTCATTTTGGTTTACACAAGAGCTTTGCAGTAATCATAGAATAGAAAATGCACAGTTACACAATATATGTCTTAGTACTTAGGTCAGGCCATTTAATTTCCCTGACAAACCCAACTGTTTACCTGCTGTGCTTATTAAGTACAAGCATACTGTCTGTATTTGAATTCACTCGCTGTGTAGTTTTGGCACCGTCCACCTACTGCCTTTGCCATTTCTAATGAGAGCTGCCTCTCTCAGAGTGAATCCTCAGAATTTAAATTAGGTATGCTTTACCACATGCATTTTTTACATATTTAAATTACCATATAACTAATTTATAACCATGGCATTGGTACTGGCTAATCAACTTATTATTTTTTAATAGCTTGAGAAACAACATACTTTGCCAAAGGGACATTTTGTATTAGTCAGGTTAGTGAGTTATGTGAGTTGTTTGGTTATTATGAACAATTAGGGATGCTTTTGGATTTCAATACATTTAATGTTTGAATACTCATATATTTGTTGATAGACTTACAGAAATAAGTAACACAAAAAAAAGGAGCATTTTTTTTTTCATTTAAGCTGGTCAGAATCAGAAAAAGACTCATTAAAAGTCTCTGGATCGGGCCGGCCGAGTGGCGCGGCAGTTAAGCGCTGGCTTTGGAAGCCAGCGGCCCCGGTTCGGGTACCACTTATGAGGGCCAGTGACACTGCCCTCAAAAAAAAAAAAAGTCTCCGGATAATGATAAAAAGGCTTACATCAAATTGGGAAGTGTTTATTTAATGAAAACTACTAAAACATGGTGAGAACAGTGGGATGCTATAGCCTTCAAGATAGAAGCTGAACACATCCTTCCTCTCTCCCACCCTCCCTACCTCTGCTTTGTAGAATGGCTGTTCTAGAGGTCTCAAGAAGCCAAGTGATAGTTCCTTACTCTCCCAGCTTCCTGTAATGGAAGAACAATTCTAGATGGATTCATAAGCCATTAAACAGGAGCATATCCTGTTTTTGACAGTTAAAAGGGAAAAGAATAATATTTTCAACAAATGGTATAGGGACATTTGGATATCCACATGCAAAAGAATAAAGCTGCCCCCCTCCTTGATAACACATGCAAAAATTAACTCAAAATCAGTAATATACTGATATGTAAGAGCTAAAGCTATAGTTATAAAAGCCTTAGAAGAAATGAGAGTAAACCTTTGTAACTTTGTGTTAAGGAATGGTTTCTTAGATATGCCAAAGGCACAAGTGACAGAAGAAAATAAAAAATATATATTACACTTCAGCAAAATGAAAATATTTAAAAAGTGCTGAAAACAATACAATCAAGAAAGTAGAAATGCAAAACATAGAATGTGATAAACAATTTGCAAATCATATACGTTATGAGGGAACTGTATAAAGAATACAGAAAAACTCATAATGCAATAATAAAAAGGTGAAAAAAAATCAATATATAAATGGGCAAAAGATGAAAATAAACATTTCTCTAAGAAGATAAACAAATGTACAAAAAGCACAAGAAAAGTTGCCTTGGTCATAAAGAATTTAAATCAAAACCACAATAAGGCAACTGTCCCTCTCACATTTATATATTGGAGCCCTACCCCCTATTATCTCTAAGTATGACTAATTTAGAGATAGGACCTTTAAAGAGTTAAGTTAAACTGTGGCTGTTGAGGTGGTCTCTACTCCAACATGACTGGAGTTCTCATAAGAAAAGGAGATTAAAATACAGATAACATAGAGACTGAGAGACACCCAGTGCAAGTGTGTAGAGAGCAGATAACCACGTGAAGTGGAAGCCATAGGGTGGATATCAGCAAGCCAAGAAGAGGAATCCTCGGGAAAAAAACCCTGCCAGCATCTTCATCTTAGACTTCCAGCCTCAAGAATTGTTAAGACTGCTGCTTAAGGCACCCAGTCTGTGGTATTGGTTTCAATTAAAGCCTTGACTAACTATAACGGTTGGCAAAGAGTACTCTCATACACTGCTGAAATGAATGTATAATGCTGCAGCCAGTTTGGAAAACATTCTAGAGTTCACTCATAATTGTCTTGAAAATGTTATTCAGAAGATCATAAGAAAGGGAAAATACACTTCAGCGTTCATTAAACAAAATCTGCATATAAATGGACCTGCGCAGGTCAAACCCACGTTGTTCAAGGGTTAGCTGATGCAAACAAAACATATACAAAATGTAAAATGACTATATGCTGAGCCACAAAGCTAGTTTCCTAAATGTAAAGTGATTATAATCATAAATAAATGTTCTCTGATCACATAATTAAGCAAAAAGTAATAGCACAAAAGATAACTAGAATCCCCTGATTAGGTAAAACTAAGAAGTACATTTTTAAATAACCCCTGAGGTTTCCAGCAGAAAATAAAAGAGAATAACTTCAAGAATTTTGCATTGGCAAGGATTTCTTAAACTGGAAACAGAAAGTACTACACAAAATAAAAATTATTTAATTAGAGAGCATTTAAGGAAGTATCTTCTTAAAAACAAATCATTAAGACATAATGATCATAAGGATCATAGATGTAATGGATTGAAGCAGTTCAGATATGTTTAAAAAAAAGAAACTTCAGACATTAAAAGTAGTATTTCTGCTAGGTGAAATAAGTTGGACAGAGAAGTCAAATACCATATGATTTCACTTATATATAAAAAATATATAATTTTTAAAATTATAAACAATTTATATATAAAAAATTATATATAAAAAAACATTATATAAAAAAACAAAACAAATGAACAAATAAAAGTAAACACTAATAGGCTCACAGATACAGAGAACAAACTGATGGTTGCCAGAGGGGAGGGGAGAAGGCAGCAGGGCAGAAAGGTGAAGAGGATTAAGATACACAAACTTCCACTTATACAACAAATGACAGGGATGTGGTGTATAGTACAGGCAATAATATCATAGTCAATTTGCAGATGATTACTAGACTCACAGTGGTAATCACCTCTTACGGTACATAAACGTCAAATCATTATTTTTTACACCTGAAACTCACATAATATTGTATGTCAACTATAATTTTAAGATAATTAATTAAAACATATGAATTAAATGTTGTCGCAGTTTAGATCAGTGTTTTGAAACAGGAAGATGAGTTAAATATTCTTTCTACTTTTTCTGTATTAAAAATACCATTGTGTAATGACAGAATGAATGACAGTAAGTTTCTCCTTAGAAAGTAATTTCAGCTAATAGCTAATAAATGAAGGCATGGGAGAATTAAAAAATCACCATTTTGTAATCCCTAATAAAATAATGAGCCTAGGCATTGACAATCAAAAATCAATAAGATAATAATAAGAGAGACAAGCATACATTTAACCCTCTAAGCACAGCTTGGCCAGTAAAGTACAATATTCGATATGTCATATTTTCATTTTGATATGTCAAATTTCAATGTATCATATTTTTATAGTGTTCAAAGTACCATTATTTGTAGTGATCTGAAAACAGTTCAGCTGTTTGTTCAACAGCAAGAGGAATACACATATTATTATGCTTACAGAATAGTATATTATTAAAAACACATGAATAGATTGTGATTCATGATGATATTGAGAAATAAAAGTTAAATACAAAAAAATACATATATGTAATTCCATTCGTATATAACTCCAAAAAGAAAAAGGCAATCATTTACAAGATTATGATTACCTTTGTGGTGAAATAGAAGACAGTGATAGGTCAAGTATAAGAGCAAAATGGACAGCATCTTGTAATAATCCAGAGTTTATTTTTAATTTGTAGAATTTTCAATTTTCTTAACATATTTAAGTCTTCAATAAAAATTACAAAATGAATAAATCCCTCTATTATGGGAACTTGCACTCATGCATATTATTCGCTTTGGTTTTGAATTTCTCCAATGTTATTTGTATTTTTTTTCTTATTTTAACATATCCAATTCCTTTCAGTAACAGAATTTAATTTCATATGTAATCCATACTTTACCAATTTTGTAGTAAATTGAAGGATTTTTGAAACCTCTTAATATCATATTTTCTATTATAATTTATCATATTTTTATAGAATTCAAAGTTACTTCCCCATTAAAAAAATTGAAAATAAATGATAAATTACTTTACTTGGCACTTTTTCAGAGTCTTGACATGGTTTTAGAAATGAAGCCATCAAATGCTAATATTAAAAAAAAAAAAAGCTGTTTTCCTTTGTCCAGTTACAAAGGTACATATATAAAGCTTCGACTGAGAAAACAATCTACCATGTATTTTATAGCTTGGTTGTGCTGAAATTACCTATATTATATATTTATCTTAACAATCATTGTAATTTATTTTTAGACCAGTTTGATTCTCTACAGCTGTTGCAATAATAGTATTTAATAAGCCATCATACAAATAATTTTTCATGAGTGAGGCTATGAGAAGTAGAGTGGTAATGTTCTTGTTCTGTACCCCATTTAATTCTGTCCTAAAATTAATTTCAGAATTTGAGAAAATTGAATATCATTTTTCCTATAATCATAATTTGAGATGTAGTAAGTAGCTTTATTTAGGCTTAAACAACTCTGAATGTTCATGAATCGTCTTACTGCCACAGAGTCTTACAATAATGATTATAACAAATACTAATACAGTTTAATCTAGCATACTTACTCTGAATCTTGCAGAGCTCTAAAGGTTTGCATATCCTCTCATCATCACAGCCACCTCACAACTTCTGATGATGTCCATTTTACCATGAAAAAACATATGCTCAAGAAGTTAAGTAACACCTCTATGGAG
Organism: Aselliscus stoliczkanus; assembly: GCA_033961575.1. Lineage (NCBI taxonomy): Eukaryota > Metazoa > Chordata > Mammalia > Chiroptera > Hipposideridae > Aselliscus > Aselliscus stoliczkanus. The sequence continues at coordinate 140,632,460 of CM066731.1, forward strand.
CACAGCTACTTAATATTTAAGTGAGATCCTATTTTAGGAAGTCCCAGTTCAAAATACACTGTACTTAGTCTCTAATCTCTTCCTAACATTTAAGAAGTGGTTGGCACTGATCTTTTAGAAATCATATTAAAATGTCAGTATATGGCCTGATAGAAGGAACAATCAATTACCCCCCCACCATCCAAGCTTGTTGATGGAAAGTAATTCATACCATTTTCTTCGTGGTCATGGAGATTCTGGATATTGTAGAAGGCACCAAAAATATACCAATTTCCATGAGGCATATGAAAAATTAAGAGGTGGTTTATAAGTTGCAAATGAAATGCCCAGAAGTAGCACACCCACTTTTGTATTTATGAATCTCCAAGGCTCAACATTGGGGTGGAGAGCAGTTAAATTCAAGATTATTTGGCAGAATTTAGCAGTCCCAAAGTTCATGTGGCTTTATTTTCTGTTGCCTACTGAATTTCTAGTTGCTCCCCTTTTCTGTTATCTGCTACTCACTTGTTCTACCTCTTCTGTGATTGTATCCTTTATATTTTCAAAATCTCAGTGGGAGGGGGAGGCTTTTAATCTCTCTAGAAGAATTCTGAATACACCATATGATGTATAGTAGAAGGAAATTACACTCCTTCTCAAATGGAAATTGTCTGTGTTTTAATACTGGGATGTGTTTTAATACTGAGAGCAATGGAAATAGTCAATTTTAAGATCTAAATTAAAAAATAAATAGACACTGAAATGGACACAGGCTAAAGATAGATATGATGGAAACTTATTTAAGCACTGCTTCAACTGTGTTCACAGTACAAGTAAAGTGCAAAAACACTTCTACCACATCTTACTGTATAGTGTAGTCTCAAGGAAGCAGAACTAAAGGGAAATGGGATAGAGACAGGGAAAGCAGGAGAGGAAATGTGATGGTGTACATTGCTGCTGTAGGTCCAGCTGGTTGTTCAGCCTCAGAGGATTGAATAAAGACAAGCTTTACGAACTGTCGTAAAATCCATTGGGTGGAAGAAAGGGAGGCATAATTCACCAGTGTCCTGCCTCTCCTTGCCTCTCACAGGTCCAAGTCTATCCTGGGAATACTCCCCATACTTCCAGGTTAAACCACCTGGACTCTCCAGGGAGCAGCTGGAGAAGCCAGTGGACAGTGGGCAGGGCCAGCAGCATGTGTTTGGCTCCACTACAAATAGGAACAATGCACTGAAGCTGTTCTTGGACCACGTCAAACGACAAAGAGAGTGACAAGCCCATATGTGTAGAGGTGATTATGAAATACCATACACTTGGGTACAGCCCTCCAAGAATAGCTGGATGGAAAAAGAATTATAACCACATCTCTGCAGGGTTTCTAGGGACTGGTCAACTGTTAAGACAGATCGTCTTGCGTGCAGTGTGGATCATAAGCTTTGGGAACAGTGAAGGATGTCCCCTCACTGAATGTTGTGACACACTGCCACCAGACAACTTCTGACAGGATCAGCATTCCATCTTTTTCTTTCTGTTCACACAAATATCAGATGCAACTCCTTGGCTTTAAAATTAGATTTTGATAACCCATTGAAACAGATCCAAAATCTTTGTCAACTAAATATGAAAATAAACTTTTTTTATCCTTGAAAAAATTGAAGTTGGTAGGGGAATACAGACATAATTCCTCTTTGAGGTTTTGAAAATGACAATATGGAAAATCAGAAAACAATTATAAATAGCTAGTAAATTTATGGAAATAAAGTCAGAGTCACACGTGATAAGGGATATGCTAACGCAAAAAAAAAAAAAATTTTGCCCCAAAGTTTGCTAACAATTATGTCAGGAACATATGGTGTAATGGGAACAATTATTTGTGAGGATGCAAAATACTAAAGCATTTTTGGATGAACTTGGTAGCATACCAAATTTAAATAGACAAATCCAAGAATATAATCTAAAATAGGCATATGTATATGTACATATGTGTTTATGTATGTGTGTATGTGTGTATATATATTAAAATTATGTAATATTGATCAATTAAATTCAAATATTATAAATAGTGATCGATTGGTGAATAGTTATAAGTATCATACCTTGGAAATCTAAGCATGCAGCAATTATAATAATGGAATGAATCTATATGACTTGATATGGAAAATTTTCAAGAAAATTTTTGATGTGCTAAAGCAATTTAAAGTACATTTAGAACTCCACTTGGGTTTAAAAAAAAAATGCAGCACTTTATTTATAAAACAATACAGGAAGGGCCAGTCGAGTGGCTCAGTTGGTTAAGAGCTCACTCAAGGATGCGAGCTGAGCTGTGAGCAACAGCAGTTCAATGCCCAGCCTAAGCTGAGCTGCTGCTGAGCTGCCAACAGGTGGCAGGATGGCTCAGCTAAAAATAAAATAAAATAAAAAAAGTACAGGAAACAAATCCTGTTTCCTTTAGTGATTAAACATGTATGTATTTGGATTGAAAGAGTTATAGAGGAATTTTACATTATGTGATATGTGACTTTATATCCTTTTTATGATGAATATAAATTTATGTATTATTAATAGAATATTGAAACTGATTACAATGCAAAAATATTAAAATGCTAATAATGTCATGTACACTTCTGACAACTGTACAGAATTATAACAAGGTATTTGATATTTTGTCCCTTTGTAAGTCTATGAAAATAAAAGAATGTTGCTGATAATGCTTTGTATTTATGAGGGGAAATATCCTTTAGATGAATTTCCTGGGAAATGATAACCTTGCTATCAAACAAATATAGTTATTAATTCAGTGTTTGATTAAATATATACTTTTAAAATGAAAGTTATATTGAAACTTAAAATAAGTATTAAGTACATGGGTGTATAGTTAAACTTATATTTCTGGGAGAACGGCAATGTGGTCATGAGATATAATCCATTTTACATATCACTGGGTTTTATTGGTTAATGTTTCATTTAAGGTATTTATTTCTATGTCTGAGTAATTGGCTGAAAGTTTTGCTACCTTAATATCTCCTTCTTGGTTTCAAGGTTACTCTGGCCTCATAATGCCAGTGGCCATATCACTTATCTTCTACCTTCTGCAACTATTTGTGTAAGTGTCCTAGTATTTCTCCCTTAATGTCTGGTGATATCATTAACAAAGTCACACTAGTCTAATGATTTCTTTGTTGTAAGATTTTAAATTGCTGATTTTATTTTTTATAGATGAGTAAGTGTTCAGATTTTGTTATTCTTGGGTCCTTATTTTGTTAAAATTTTTAAAACATTTTTTAATGTCATGTAAATTTTTTAATTTGTTGGCATAAAGTTGTTCTTGCACGCTATTATCTACTTAATGTCTGAAAGTGTGGTAATATCCATTTTTCATTTGTCATATTGTGATTTGAACCTTCTTTCCCCACCTTTTACAAATCTTCAATTATTTTCATCTTTTTGAAAGAACTCTTCATTGAATTTCTATAATTTATGTTTGTTTTTGGTGTCATTAATTTCTCTTCTTGTTATCCCTTCATTTTCTACAATTTTAATATGTGCCATATTCTAATTTTTGTAATAGATACAAACATAATTGATTTTTCAGTATTCTTCTTTTTCGTTATATATACCTAATGCTATACATTTCCTTTTAAGGATAACTTCAGATGAATCAGACAAGATTTGCTAGAATTTTCCTTAATTAACATTCAATTCAAAACATTTTATAATTTCTGTAGTGATTTTTCATGAATATTTTAATATTTGGCAGTTTGTGGTTATTCTAGCTATTAATTATATATCTAATTCCATTTCACAATTATCAGAAAATTAATTTCATATTATTTTCTTTCTTTTCTTTCTTTTTTTTTAGATATATGCTGGACTGATACATTATGGGAAGTGTTTTATATAAATTTAAAAACGTGTTTTAAAATGACTGACCTGTTGAATCAATTACTAAGAGAGGAGCTATGAAATTTTCAACTATGTGTGTGGTTTTAAAGTCTCCTTTTATGTATATATTTAAGCTATGGTAATTAGCGTATCATTTTAAAATATTTTCCTGTTGAACTGATTCTTTATAATTATGTTCTTAATATATAGCAATAATTCTTGTTTCAAGGTCTGTATCACCTTTCTTTCAATAAGTGTAGAGATAATATATCATTTTTTTCATTTTTATTACTTTCAACATTTTTGTATCTTTGTATTTAAAGTACATCTCTTATGCACAGTATATGGCGGGGTTTTTTTGGCAAACTCATAATGAAGAAATATTAACCCATGGCCTAAAAGGGACATAATCTGTCAAATAACTAGATGAAAATCTAATACAATAGCGTTCTTTTATTGTATTGTGAAGTTAACATAAACAGTATGAAGTTTAATAAAAACCCTAACGTACAGGTTCCAGTTCTGAGGAAGATGGAATTATCCCTCTGCAGGCTTTCTTTCCCAGGGATTAAAACTTCTGGCCAAATGAAACACACCACACACCACAACACACACACACACACACACACACACACACACACGCACACGCACACGCACACACACACACGCCTGAAGACTCTCTGAAAAGTAAATAATGGCAAGAGAATAGGGAAGGAAAGTCAAAATTTGATACAAGATCAATAGAGTGGAGGATGTGAGCTTTCTTTTTTTTTATTTGTCATCCTCTTATTTTTCAGCTTTGACCCAAATGTGAACCAAATTCATAACTGGGTAGCTGAACGAGTGAGATAAAGCCCAAAGACAGGCCAGTCTTTCTAGCCAAAGGACCAGGAAAAGTGCCTGTGAGCCAGAGTGTGAAAAGGGAATCTAAATCATCATCATCATTATTACTAATTATTATTATTATCTTTTTTCTGTCCTGTGCCACCCTGGCATCAGCTCGAGTCCCAGATCAGCATTGTAATCACCATTTCTAGGGTCCAAGCACACTAAAGAAAAATCTGGGTTTCTGGGTAGAATCATCAGGAAAAGGGCCCCGGTTGTGCAAAGAATATGAGGGACTATTCCTGCTATTGGTTGCCTGATTTAATGATGAAGTGAATTTCTCTCTTCTCTCATTGTTTTGCCCTAAAGATAGCTTCAGTCATGAAGGACTAGGTGACAGGGCTGAAGGGTAAAACTTAAAACTCTAAGAGATAACAATGTATCTGGCCATAGCAACTGGTGAAAAACACTCCTTGCTTGAGCAGGATGTGGAGGGAATCCCTGAGGGGAGGAAGCAAGAAAAGGAGGTCCCCAGGTCTGCATGAGAATGGACACACCTGTGGGGCTCAACCACAAACCAAGCATGTGCAGAAGTAACCCGAAGAGCTATATAGCAAAGGCTTTCAGAGCTGAATTGCAATCAGAGGGCTGACAAGTCCAAAGTCAGCCCTTGATTAGGGCTTGGAGAGCCAAATCTAAATAGTACTCGCGAACACTTCAAAACTCATTCACTGTTGGAGCCACCACCACAGAAAGTCCGGTGGAATTTGCATTCAGAACCTAAACAGGTTGACTGCCTGGTAAAATGAAACTAGGATCATTTCTCAGAGGACATTAATAGGAACCAGAGTCTCAAAACAACTATTCATAAGATCCAGAGTAACATTCCAATTTAATAAGGAGCAAAAAGCATACTTCACCTAATTTTTCCCACTGGAGAAGGGACTATAGAACTATAAGAGAAGGTCTGGGAGTAGCTTAATTGAGGGAACTTCTAACTGAGAATTGTGGTGCTGACAGGGAAAGCTCAAGGATGGGGTTTTTAGTTCAGGCTTGAGGAGCAGATAAGGCAACCCCTAAATTTCAGAGAAAAAAATGTGCAATCTACTTCTGTTCTTAATTTCGTCTCTTATTTTCTGTATTGTCTCACAATCCATCACCAGGGCAATCCCTCACAGTTCATGGCCATGAATATTATTTGTATTTTTTTTTTTTTTTTTTTTAGCTGAGCCATCCTGCCATCTGTTGGCAGCTCAGCGGCAACTCAGCTCGGGCTGGCATCAAACCGCCATTGCTCAGAGCTCAGCTCGCACTCTTGAGCGAGCTCTTAACCAACTGAGCCACTCGGCCGGCCCCTCATGGCCATGAACATTAAAAGGGCAGCAGGAGACAGAACTCTGACAGAGGGAAATATTACTCTCCATTTGGCTGAATTGTAGGTAGGAAGAGAAAACAAAAGTCACAGGAGCATAAAAGTTCTGAGTTTGTTTGAAAAAGAAAGTTCAGCATAGTGTCAAAAGTCAGGATATTTAGAATGAAAACAAAAACAAACAAGAAAACCTCAAAAACAAGTGACCTTGTGTATCAGGAAGTAGGATTGAGGCAATTATCTGTAATAATTGGAACTCAAGATTAATGCAATAATCACATACGCAAGGTCAATATCAGTGTGATCACAGAAGACAGAATAGAGCATTTTGTAGGAGAAATGAGTCAGATTAGCTTGTGACAATGAGAGAAAAAAAAATCACATTTGGTGAAAACCCACATATATAAGTTTTAGTCCTATAAGAAGCAGATGACAAGAGAGGATGCAATGTGAAATAGACTTACTGGAAATAATGAATGTAAAGGATCGAACAGGAGGGAGCGTGTGTAGGAAGGAGAAACTTTCAGACCATAACGGAGGCTTGACACCTGTTAGAGGAGACAAGAGGTAAAGGATTGGGTAGAGATTCAGACCACACTGCAGTTTTGAAAAATTATCAACTGGCTTGTACCAGAACTTAGAAAAGGATGTTAGTACAGCAAACCACAACCCTCATGGCTGAAATCAGCCTCAGGGTTACAGCTGGTACTTGCTCTCTCTTTCCTGCACAATCCATTTGAAACACTTTTCACCCTCAGCTATCAACTTGGCAGGTCCTGATGGTATGACCCAAAAGGTTATTCCCGAAAGCTCAGAGATCTTGGTGATAATACTTAGGCCATTGTGGTTTCTGGACACAAGAAGTGCAACATGCCCTGGCGGCAGATATGACCTGTAGTTCAATGGGACACTTAATCTGTTTCCCGTCAAGAAGGTGCCACTTATGGGGATCATGACCTCCAATCATGCAGAGTCCAAATTGCAGGGATAGTGAACACAAAAGTCTCTAATGAATCACTGGAAAATAATGTAAGTGGGTTCATTCCTACTTTCATCGTTGGTTCCCAGGCCCATGTATTCTCCCTATTAGGGACAAAGTACATAAGGAGATATCTGATTTACTCCCTGTGCTGTGTCTGAAGGTTGACACTCCATCCTGGTAGAAGTCTTCCTCTGAGTTAGGGCTTCAGTTTACCTTCTAATCCTTTATGAGTCTAGATGCCTCTGGATGGAGCAGAATGTGTTATGACCAGGTCATAGGCCCATTCCTACACCACCTTCATTGTGCAATGGGTTCCATGGATGGAAATATAGTGTGATTCGCCATTGCTGATAATCAGGCATTCTGTAAGACTGGAGAGTGGTAATGTCTGAAGCCTTAACATCAGGAAAAAGAAAGTCCATACTAGAATAGGTATCCTCTCCCTATGAAGATAAATAGCTGGACATTCTAGGATATAAGTGACCTATCATAATCTATTTGTCAGTAAAGGGACAGTGCTCTTCATGAGCATTACTGTCATATCAGGGCCTTTGTGTTATAAAGGGGTGGACATTCAGAGGCAGCAATAACTAGATAAGCCTTAGAAAGAAAGAGTCCATTATATAGGGCCCATGTGTTGTCACAATCTCTACCACATGGCCACTCTGTTCATGTGCCCATCATGCCAGTTCCTGGATAAGCAATAATGAAGGTTGACCAATATAATATTAATGGCAGAGTCAGTTTGTCTCATCAGTTTTTCAGCACCTCTTTCATTGTGTATGCTTTCTGCTGGGTATTAATATATAATACAAACCTCTTTGTGCTTTTTGTCCATGCTTTATTATGACGCTAATAAGTATTTCCTTTCCACAGAGATATTTATTGAGGTAACCCAATGTAGAACTTTCACTATCACTTTTTCCAGAGACTAGCCCTGGTGCACATTCTTCTCAGGATGAGATGTTCATTCCAGCTATGCAATAAATAAACCAGTCCCCAAATGCCATACTACCATCTGTTTTCTCTAATAACTCCTGGTCTCACTTGGGTCAGTCAAAATCTTCCAAGAATCAAATACCCAGACAGGTTTAGATGTCCAAAAAATATCCAGTAAGAGAGGATATAAAGGGAGGGAGCAATAGTAGGCAGAGAGAGCTGTTAGGCTGCATTGTATGCCTTGCACCTATAAAAGGAGCAAGAAAGGAAGATTGAGTAGGAGGAGCTGCAGACTATTGTTCAGTTATAAGAAAGTCTTGGCCTGGTCAAAGGAAACCTCAAGCAAAGCTTTCCCATTAAAAAATATATTTCATCAGTAGCTCCCTGGTTTTGCTCAGTCACTGGCTGTGTCTTTTGTGTATAGAAAGCATTGCTTCAGTATCCCCAGGAGTTGCAGCTGAAGGCTATCATACATCTAGGTCCACTGCAGCAGTTGCTCTTGAGAGAGATCTAAATGGCACATCTCCTTTCTATTGCCTTTGAGACAGTGTAGAATTCATGCTGAAATACATATACTTGAGTTTATTTTTGGTTTTAAAATTTGTGATTTTATAGTACTTGCTCATAGTCTTTTATATGGATGCCCCATGTATCAAAGAAGATTGATTAAAAAAAAAACACTGTATAATTATAACATCTTATACTAGATAAAGAGCAAGTGACCTGGTCTACCTTTCAATCAAGCACACGATGTATTATTCAGGAAAAAAAAAAAAAAGTTAGTCAAAGGAGTATTGTATTTTCCTTTGGGCAATTCATGACACCAAATGAACATAAGATTCTCAGTAAGTTCCTATGAAAATGCTTTTTCTACTGTAAATCATTACAAATATCAGAATTTTAACACTCCTAATATATAATTTATCAGTTACAATATAGGTGAAGTTTAAAAGCTTAATTGCTTTTACAAAACAGTGTAAAGAGCTTTATATTGATTTCCTTTGTTGGTTCTATAAAGAGGTCAGTATCCTCTTTGTTTCTACATTTCTAGAGAAGGCAACAGCTTGCCTTTGGAATAATGTGAGCTACAATTTGAAGGGAAGGCTATCATAGTAACAATAACTACAGCAGCACATGCTACATGGCTAGTTAGGTTAAACATTAACTGTACTGATACCTACTTCTATCATTCACCAAAGACGGCGTCTACAAGTTCCAGAGAAAGAGATTTTTAGAGCAAAAGGGCAACAAAAGAACTACCTTGATGTTGTTTGTGTCCTCATTTTTGGCTGCTGTTGATGTAGGTTGGATCTTGAAAATTTCTTAAAACTTAACTAAAGCATGCATAAGGCCAACTACACTCTAACTCAAAGCAAATTAAGCTTTTCTCCCAGGTTTCTAGAGCTTGTGTTAACTATAAATATTACCATCTTTCTCATAAAGAAAGCCAAGAAAAAAATGAACTCAAAGGAAGGTGTGCTGAATGAAAGATCAAGAAAAAGCATTTCTTAAGCCAACAGCAGCAGAGCTGAAACATTTACTATAAGATTCCTTTCCTTTGTACTCTACTCTTTCACAATACGCACATTAGCTCAAAAACTTCTAACAGTGTTTCTCAGCCCTGGAAGCACAATAGAACCACGTAAGGAAATACTAAACAAAATCCCAAGTCACACTAATGATTTGAGAATATAAAATCCTGTACACTAATAGCCTTCATTCAATTGTTTTGAAATCCATTGGAGGTATTTGTTTGAATCACTGATTCCCTTAGGAGTTGAAAAATGATGTTTGTTTATTTTTTTTCTAATTTTTATCATTATTCCTACATCTATTTTGTGACCTGTTGTAAAGAGGAATTTTTCTCACTTTCTTTTTCAAATCATGATGTACCTCAAAAATTCTCTTTCACTATTTAATTCATTATCATCGTTATTATGTCTAGGCTAACATTATGCCAAATTTGCCCAATGAATTCCCTTCAATTCAGCTCATGTGTCCCTTTCACATGTTCAGTAGGTTCAGAAATAAGAGTGCCCACTATCTTCATGACCACTTAGCACTGTAGGAGCATTATTAACCAATTCATTTAAATAAGAGAAAGCAGTTATGAGCATAAAAAGGAGAATTTAACCTCTCCTTGCTGATTACATATTTTTTAAACTGAAAATTCTGAAAATAATTGTTTATAGTTAAATGTAAGAAGTTACACAAAAAGAAAATTATTAAAAGCAAATAGTTTAAAGAGAAAGCAATATTAAAATAAAAAAGCAGAAATTAATATAAGAGATCAATAATTCTTAAACTATTTTTAAGAAGATCGATAAGACTGACAAACTCTAAAATATATCCTAGGCAGGTATGAGCTTGAATCTTCTGTAAGAAAGCAATCATGAAAAATTAACTGTAATCTCTCCCTACTCCTCACCCCATCTCTTCCTAAACACTCAGGAATGTGCTGAGTTTCTTGCCTGTGCTGGGCAACACACATATAGCCAGCACTTCAGAAGTGGTTGGATGGATCACACGGATAAGAGAAACCTTCAGAAAATGAATAAAGGATCCTACGAGAACCTCACCAGGATTAAACTACCAGGGGTCATGGGGTTTTATCAAGATGTGTTTGTTTCCCTAAAGCAGAAATTGTTGCTAAATCTTGAGTGTCCTCCTTCAAGCAGTTAAGTTATCGCACACTACCTACACAGGATAACTTTTATCCCCTTTCATCACTCACCATCATTACAGTGTACCCTTTCAAATCCTTAATAGATGTTTCCGAGAAAAAAATCTTTAGAGAATGATCAGTAAAATCCTAAGAAAGGCAAATTCTTGTTAAATAATACATTGAACAGCTCTATGCCAATAATTTTGTTATGTGAAATATTTTTAAAATTCTAGAAAACATAAGTTAAAAAGATTAAAAGAGGAAGATAAAATCCAACTATATCAATCAGCATTAAATATGAAATAAAATTCCATACCAGTAGGAAAGCTATATATCTTATTTCTTTTGAGGGTCAGTAAATTTTTATATCAATACTCAACATGGGGAGGAAGGATAAGAGAGTTAAATTTCAGACTAATCTCACATATAAACATAAATGCAAATATTTTAAATAACACATCAGCAAATCAAATAGAGTAGTTTTGTTTTGTTTTTTAAGTAAACAGTAAATAAGTATGGTTTCTATCAGAATGAAGAATACTTTACTATTTACATGATGGTAAAGGTACTATTGATGTGCACACAAAAAAATATTTGATAAAATTGTACCTTAGTTCATGTATATAAAAATATACAACTTTTAACAATCTGAAAATGAAAGAGAATTTCCTTAAAATGATAAATATATTCAGCAAAAAGCTACAGTAAACAGCACATTGAAAGGTTGAGTCTAGAAGCATGCTTATAGACACAGGAGCAAGACAAGTGAGAAGGCAATAGTGGAAAGAAAATATAAACTATAAACTATCCATACTTGAATATATGAAGGGAAATATAAACTATAAACTATCAACAGTTGTAGATCACATGATTAAGAGAACACCAAAAACATATATAGCCAAAATACTTAATTTACAAAGAGTGTAGGAAGGCCCCTGGATGCAAGATAAAAATAATAGTAAGAGTTGACATCAATTTTATTTCTCATAAGGGAAGATAATTCCAGCAACACAGGAGGAAGCTCCTCTCCTCTTCTACTTAAACAACCTTATCAGATTTCAGTTGTTTCAATCACAGGTAGGCTGCTACCAGCACATAAACTTTGCAGGCTCTTTCTTCCTAAGAAGGACGTATCCTTGTTGAGGAAGTTTCTATTTGTTTCCTTTAATAACTGATAGAATAAGCCCCATTTCTGGAGTACTCTCTATGGTGTATCCTGATGTGATTGGCCTAAGCACAACTCTTTCAGGGTAATGAGAGTTTACAGAATGGTGAGTGCTTTGCTGCTTCTCTGCCTGAAAATTTACCTAATAAAACGTATGCATTTAAATTGTGTGCAATTAGTATGTGTCAGTGATTCTATGTATGACACCAAAATTATGCATTTAGTAAATAAATTATCTAGGAATAAATCTACAAAAACTATGCAAAATCTTTTTAAAGAGAATTAAAAACTCTTCTGAAGAATAAAACTGAGATATCCATGAATGGGTATGCTGGGATACTAATGTTCATATGGCAAGTATGAGAATATTTCCATAGAAATCTATAAATCTATAAATAAATTAATGAAACTAGAAATTAATCAAGAAATGCAAAAGAGGGCCAGCTGCGAGGTGTCTTTGTTAAGAGAGGGCTTGGGATGCCAGTGGCCCCGGTTTGGCTCCCACATATTAGGGTCAGTGACACTGCCCTCTACAGCTAACAACAGCTCCACCTGGAGCGGGGCAACTGTAAGTCCCCAGGATGGCATAGCTGCAGCCCCTGCTGCAGTGGGCTGCCATAGGCTACAGTGAGTGGCCGGCAGCCAGTGTGAGCGGCTGGCAGTGGGGTGAGCTGCCAAGAGCCTCTGTGAGCGGCCATCCAGAGACTGGTGACTGATCTGCCTCACCCGAGAAAAGTGCAATGATGATACCAACATGAGCCAGCGAAGCAATGTCCTCCACAACTAGACTGAAGAACAAAAGGACAGCAACTTGTCTGTTCCCCTTCCCCGGTTCCCCAACACTGTTCCCCTCCCCCAATTAAAAAGAAAAAAGAAATGCAAAAGAAAATCCTACAGGTTTCACTGACATGTTAATATACTGTAAAAGCTAAAAGTACAACATTATGATTTAGAATGGTATACAAGCACTTCAGACAAGTGGTTACTTCTGTGGGAGAAAAAAGTCATGAGAGAGGCTCTCCTAAGGGATGAACTGAAAGTGTAATATTTTTCCTAAAATAAATAATATTTGAGATAAATTCAAATATTAATTTTTAAAAACTTGGTCATTGGTATATGGATATTCATTATGTGCTTATAAATTTTTCTATATAGTTGAAATATTTTACAGTAAAATATTTTAAAATACTAGTTGAGCAAAGCCAAATCAACTGAAAACAGAATTTATATTTATATTTGTATATTTATATTTATGTTTAGATTTAAATTTAGAAAAGGACAAATGAAGAATAGAGAGAAGCATATGACTCAGGTGGTCTTTTTGTAAAGATTTTTTTTTTAAGAGAAGTTTTAGGTTATAACAAAACTGAGGGTAAGGTATAGATATAGGTCTTCTACTCCCCTGCCCCACACATGTTATGTGGAACCCCCCATTATCAGCATCCCTAACTCCATTAGTACAGTTGCTACAACCCATGACCTCCACTGCCATGTCATTATCACCCAAAGTCCATAGTTTACAATATTTTTACTCTTGGTGTTGTACATTCTATGGGTTTGGACAAATGTATAACATATACATACACTCTGGTGGTCTTCTAAAATCAATAGGACTTCAAGTTTTTTTGTCTTTTTTTTTCTGAACTAAATTTCTTTGAGAACAATAGAAGGCACATTTAATGATGTGATATGATCCATAGCAATATAATATAGCAGTGAAGGGAACAATTTTATACTTGAAATATAAAATAAGGCAAAAAGGAGGAATAGACAGAACATGACTCTCATGGCCTCAATATAAGATTTTCTTAACCTTACATCATGGTGGGGGGGGAAGCTTTTCCTAATTTTCTTGAGGACTCCAGAAGACACATTGAATACCATAACAAAATATTCTCAATATGAGCTATAAAATGCATTAAAAAAAAATTTGCACAGGTGAACAATTTATGGATGTCGTATTTCACCCTTAATGAAATCTGATCATGTAATTTTCTTAAAATGCACCTTTATAAAATCATTTAGATAGTAGAATGATTATTAGCTTTGTGTCTGACTTTTTTTTGATCTTTTTAAATAGGAGGTAAAGTTTGCAGAATCTGATAGATACATAGTTAATAACTCATGCAAACTCTTCTCAAATTCTAGCCATCTTGGCAGACTTGACAGCTGCTGGAATGCAGCCAGGCTGCCAGAAAGGAAGTACACTGGGGAGTGTAGAGGCTGCATGAAAAACGGTACCCAAAAAAGTTACTCTACAGGGATTATTGTAAGCCTTTGAATATAGGGGTGATAGAGTGATACAGCAAGCTCATTTAGAGATATACAGAAAGGACTCCAGCCCAGTGAAATAATCTCATTACAAATACTGAAGGCATCATTTTAATAAGAAAAGGAAGAACTTTGCTTTCTCATCTCAACATTATCACTAGTATTTGTTTTTATTAGGTCGCTATACATAAATAAAATTAAACCAGTTTTGTTTTTACTTCCCATGATTCAAAAGAATATTACATTCTGCTTACTTAGGAAATGTTATGGCCAGGATTATTTCTGCTTTAGTTTATTCCTTCATGATATCACATAGAAGTTTTCATGGATTAATACATTGACTCACCTATGCCCACAGTAATAATAACAAAAATAATATTTTCATTCTTATCTAGTATGTCTACTTCTTAGTGATAAAACTGAACTAATTTGAAGAGTTATTTGTTTACATTCATTATTAGCATTTTTGAAAAAAATCAAAGAGCTCTTTTTGTAGAAAAAAAAAAATTTAAAGTCATTATTCCATGAGCTGATACGTTACCTAATCAAGAGGAAAAAAAAAAAAAAAAAAGGTGGAGGAGGAGTCTGCCCTGTATGCTTATATAACATCATTTAGATACTGTTTCTCACTGTAAATACATGCTGGCATTGTTGGAATTTGACGGGGGAAAAAAAAAACTGTAAGCACTAGCAATAATCATTTCTGCTTTATTTACTACATCTTCTATCTAATAAAGGATTAAAAATATATTTTTTTTGTTTCTATATAAAAAGGTTGGTTTATGAAAGGCATACTTGTTAGAATGTTGTGTTTAGGGTAATTAATGATGAAGGATATATAGAACAGAAGAAAGTTTTTTGTGTGTTATTGCTAAGGCAGCAAATTCTTCCTGACATTTTCACAGCATATCCTCCAATTAAGAAGACAGCTGTCATATTGACTGAATTGATAATCTGTTCATATGTCACCAGAGAATGAGAGGGTTCAAGTTTAGAAATAAATGTTTCCTTCGATTTTTGTCACTGACAACAAGAAAAATATTCATCTTGATTGTTTTTCTGGCTTTGCAGAGCTAGCCCTGTTTCCGTAAGTCTGAATTATTAATACTAACATAAGGGAAGGGTCTTTAAAAACGATAAAATAAAAGTAAGTATTATTTATTGCCTGTCTTATACTCTCCATGAAGATAAAAAATGATATGTGTGATAAAATGGCATGTTTTAATGAAAAT
The DNA here is from genome assembly GCA_033961575.1 of Aselliscus stoliczkanus. NCBI lineage: Eukaryota > Metazoa > Chordata > Mammalia > Chiroptera > Hipposideridae > Aselliscus > Aselliscus stoliczkanus. Next base: position 140,647,769 of record CM066731.1, read on the forward strand.
GTCTATATGAGGGCTTGTGGCTTTTTAGTAACACAAAAATTGATTTTAGAATTAAAGCTAAAGAATCAATATAATAGTGAAGTTTACAAACACTCCTACTATGAGTGGCACATAAATTATATTCATCGATCTCCAAATATTTTCAGTTTGTGTCTCTAGGTCCTTTACAATGCTTTGATACTAAATATAAAGTCATATAACAGAAGCGCACACACACACACACACACACACACACACACACACACACACACGAAAAAATCAAGTTGGCTGTTTTAGTGTGATTTGTAATATGTACAACATTATTTGTTTACCTCTCCTTCCTTTTTATTCTATTTGCTAATTTCAAATCCAGATCTTAATCTAATTGCCGGACAGAAGGGATAAAATAGAAACAATATTTGGGAAATCAGGTGAAAACGTGGAGAAGGGAGGCAAGAGAAGAGCATAAAACTGGATAGAAGAGAAGGAATCACAAGAGGAAGCAGTTAGAGAATGAGGGAAAGATAAAAGAAAGGACAGAGAACAAGGAACACTGAAAATCTACATAATTCCAAACCCCTCATTTGGGTAAATAATTTAGAAGTCAGTCGAAAACTTTCAGAGCAAATTTAATTTGGTTTGAAAAATTCATATCATTCCTACTTATTCTTTAAAAATGTCACTTATTGAATGTTCTGTGAGGATATATTCATGCACAAATAATAGTAGTGGATTGGATGAGAGAAAAGTAGAAATTGTATAATCCTTAGTACCTTACCTTTGGATAAAAATGTGTTAAATATATATATATATATATATATATATATATATATATATATATATATATAATTTACCATTTGAAAAATCTAACGTGTTCAAATTTGCTAACCCAACAAAAACAGCCATTCTCTGTGGCAACTGACCCACATTACAATTACTAGAGCATGATGTATATTTTAGCTAAATAACTAGTAGGGTATTTAACCAAAGGCATAATTGGAGAAATTAAACTCAAAACAGTAGGCATTAGGACCCTTATTAGAGAGTACTTTTAATTATATTTGCCATATTAGCTCAAGCAACTAAATAGACAAGTTTCTCCAAAGTGTAAACATTTAAGGGAAACAAATACACAACACTTTAATAAAATTAACTACTTGGGTTAATTTAGTATTCATTGCCCACAATGCTCATTAACACTGCTATACTGTAGTTAAGAATCTGATCAGCTGTCACAAAAAGCTGTTTTTGGAGTCAATTAAAACATAATTTCAAAAGGGGAAAAAACAACTTGATTTTGGATAAACACTGGACATTAATATTATATCATTATATATGACATAATCCTTAGATATTTATAATTACTAGGCCCATTTGCCCTACTTCTAGCACCCACAGACCCCGAAGTACCTGTTTATTTTTTAAACATACTTTATAAATCCCTCAAAATATAAATAAATCAATGAGTCTTCCTTTAAGAACCCTCAATATTTCCTGTTTTGGAAAAAAGAAAGAGATAGCTTGCTTTACTTTTATGGCAGAAAAACAGATACTTTTGATTCTACTTTGTATATATTTATACATTCTGAAACTACAATACTTGTAGGAATTTTTATTATTTCCAAATTTTTTAGAGATGCTTGCCATCATCTGCAGTCCACATTTTTTTGTTATTTGTCAGTGGAGCTCTGGGTCACATAATTTCCAAAGGAAACACATTGATTCAATTTCCCATACTGTATTTATGAAATTCAATAAAAAAACAAAAGCTGCAGCAAAAAACTGGGTTACACATACTTTGAACACAAATTGTTATTAAGACATTTGATGAAGATTCAGAGCACCAAGGATATGGGGACAAAAATGAATTTATACTCCTCAAATAAAAATATGCAGAGGATACATGTAATTTTTACATGTATAAAAAGTGACAGAAATTTTTGTGAATAAAAGTGAGAGAAATTTATATGATTGAAATAAGTAAAAGAGAGGGACAACTGTAATCAGAACTCTGTAAATGGAAGTATATTTAGGACATTGTTTACATTTTACTGGTATAATTATAATATTTAATGGTAAATAACTAAATAATTTCAGAGAAACACAGTTTAAACTACATTCTCAATGATTTTAGGTTTTCCAATGAATGTGGCCAGAGAGTAATATGAATATGTAAATCTGGGGGGAGGGGCAAGATGGCGGCTGTGAGGAGGGCTCCATGAAATCTCTCCTGGAAATATCCACAATTTGAACTTCTAATACGCTTCAAAGAGACATCTACTCATCACACAGAGCGACTAAGAGTTCCACACAAGGATTGCTGGAAGGTGGGCAGGCTGGGCGAGTAGGGGAAGAAGGCGGTGAGACGCGTGAGGTGCAGCCCGCACCCGCGGCTGCTGAGTCACGGTGAGTGTTCCCCGGCTCGCTCCCTGCGGCCCGCGGCCCACCTAGAGTTCAGCCAGAGCGCGTTGGTTTGCAGTCTGAGGCAGAAGCCTCAGGCCGGGCGAGTGCGGGAGGAGAGAGAGGAGACGACTGTGCGGAGGGACGAGCTGCACCCACGACTAGCCAGGTCCCCAGGAAGCAGGGTGCAGAGCCCAGCAGCTGCATTTCAATATCAGTCCCTGCACCCTCCGGCTCAGGGATCAGTCTCTGTGTCCACCGGGTCCCGCGGGCCAGAAGCCTGAAACCCGGGAGCAGGGGAAAACAGAGGACTCGCCCGCGGAGCAGCGCGCGCTGGGCGGAGACGCAGGTCCCGGAGAGACGGAGCGGGGGATCGGATCCGCGTGGAAGGTGCGCGCAGTCCCCTGAACCCCGGCGGCAGTCCCTCCAGGAGCGCAGCAGGAGGAACGGTGCGGGCGCGCGCCGGCTCCAAGGCAGAAGCCTTAAACCCGGGAGCAGGGGAAACACAGGACTCGCCCGTGGAGACGCAGCGCGCCGGCCGGAGTCACAGATCCCGGAGAGACAGAGCGGGGATCGGAGCCACGCGGCACGGTGCTGCAGTCCCCTAAATCCCGGCAGACCGTTTGGGAGAGCAGCAGGAGATCCGCGCGGCGCGCTCGGCTCCCGAGGCAGAAGCCTGGAACCCGGGAGCAGGGGAAAAAGAGGACTCGCTCGGACAAGCAGCGCGCCGGGTGGAGACGCAGGTCCCCCGAGAGACGCGGAGCGGGATCTTGGCCACGGTAGGGTGCGCGCAATTCCCTAAATCCCGGCAGACCCTTTGGGAGAGCAGCAGGAACTCCGCTGGAGCATAAGAGGCAAAGGCCTTAGCTTGAAACAGTGTTGGAACTGTGGCTTTGTTTATTTTTATGTTTTTTATTTTTTTTTCCCTTTATCTACTCTTGAACAGAAAGCAAAAAAAAAAAAAAAAACCCAATAACTCACCCACTCCCACCAACTTTGTCCCCCGCCAAGACAGTCTTAAACTGACTCCTGAAGGGAGCGATAGGGGCAGACTAGGAAGATATCCTTACCTGCAGGGGTTGAGAATTTCCACCCAGTAAAGGCAGCAGAGTGAGACTACCCACCCCGCCCCCACCTTTAGGCAAGGCTTGGGAGGCAGGGCAGGTTCATCTGCTGAGGCACTAATTAACAGATTCTTAGCAGCAGGCTTTTGGTAGTGAGGAATTCTTTAATTCTCCACGGCTGTCAACCCAAAGGGTGCCCAGAGACACTCATTGAGCCTTTGGGGGTGCAGCCTGCCTTGGGACAGGCAAAAGCAAAAAGACAGTGACTTTGTAAAAACCACCAATCACACGTCATAACCACACTCAAGTACAGCAAACCTGCAGTGCCAGGATCACGCTAGGCATCAGGTGGCCTACTGTTCCCACAAGACGCACAGGAATTTTTGTACAGCAGACAAACTGAAGAGAGCTTGGTGGACTTTAGCCTAGACCAGCACGGGTATTTTTGGTTTGTTTGGTTTTATTCTGTTTTGTTTTCCCTTTATTGGCTGCTTATCTTGATTGTTTTTGGTTTTTATTTCTATTTCATTATAATCATATTGTAGTTTTTAATATAGGCATATATATATAGGTGTATATAGGTGAATATATGTCCATATATATGGGTGTGTAGACAAATATATATATATATATATTTTTTTTTCCTTTTTTCTTTTTCTTTTTCTTTCTTTTCTTTTTCTTTTTTCCCCACCCTCACTTTCTCTCTTATTTTATTCATTCTTCTCACTGCTATACTTTTCCTCTTTTCCTTTTTTCTGCAAATTTTATTTTTTTAATTTTTCTTACTTTTTTATTATTATTTTAGTTTTTTTTTATTTTATATTTTTTAGGTATAGCTAATCGGTTTCTCATGTTTATTCAATTTTTTATTTTAGGATATTGTATTTTATTTTGTTTCCTCTTCTGTTATTATTGAGTATGTGGTTTTTGTTTTGTTTCTGTTTGTTTTCTTCATTAGTATGATTGATATTTCTGTACAAGTTGACTGTAGTTTAATGGTTGGTTGTTTTTACTTGTGCGAGCATTTGGTTTCCTTTGGTGGCTGCGGAGGTTGTTCTTGTTGATCTGTTATGCTCTAAAATCACTCTGCAGCAGTGGGTCCAAACAAACAGACACAAGAATCATCATACCCGGAGGCCAACTTTAGATAAAACCAGAGCATTTCTGGGTTTGACATACAAGAGTCACACCCAAAAAGAAGTTACTACAGGTACTAAGACCCATAGGGTCCAAGTTTCATCAGAGGGGTCAATCCTCTCACAGCAGCTCATAAACCGCAGACGCTGCTGATCCTCACAGCTAATCAATCTGGGAGTCAATCCCACCTACTGACAAACCAAAAGTAATCAAAACTAAAACTTCAACAAGTGAGGACGCAGGACACAAGGAACACCTCAGATACAAGCACAGGAGAATAGGGAGACTGAGTAATTCAAATATAAAGGACACACACCATATAAGTTTACCCAGAAAAGACTGAGAAATCTGGGGGATCTATCTGTTATATTGAAGCAAACACAAAGAGTAAGCCAGAATGGGGAGACAAAAAAACATAACACAAATAAAAGAACAGAAGAAACTTCCTGAATCAGTGGAAATAGAGGAAATAGAGGTAACCAACCTATCGGAGACAGAGTTCAGAACACTGATTATTAGAATGTTCAAGGAAATTAATGAAAATATAAAGAAGGATAGAGAAATCATGAAAAGCAACCAGCTAGAACTTAAGAACACAATTACTGAATTAAATAACAAACTTGATGGAATCACTAGCAGACTGGATGAAGCAGAAAACCGAATCAGTGACTTAGAAGACAAAATAGCAGAGATCACCCATGCGGTACAACAAAAAGAAAAAAGAATGAAAAACATGGAAAATAGTTTAAGAGAGCTGGGGGACAACATCAGACGCAATAACCTAAGGGTCATTGGAGTACCAGAAGGAGAAGAGAGGGAGCAAGGGATTGAGAATATATTTGAAGTAATAATGTCTGAAAACTTCCCTAACCTGGCAAAGGACATTGAAATACAAGCCCAGGAAGTGCAGAGAGTTCCAAACAGGATGATTCCAAACAGGCCCACTCCAAGACACATTATAGTGAAAATGGCAAGGGTTAAGGACAAAGACAGAATCCTTAAAGCAGCAAGGGAAAGGCAGCAAGTTACTTACAAGGGTACCCCCATAAGATTATCAGCTGACTTTTCTACAGAAACTTTGCAGGCCAGAAGAGAGTGGCAGGAGGTTTTCAAAGTGATGAAAAATAAAGGCCTACAACCAAGATTGCTGTATCCAGCAAGGTTATCATTTAAAATCGAAGGCGAAATAAGGAGCTTTGCAGAAAAGAATAAGTTAAGGGAATTCATTACCACCAAGCCAGCTTTGCAGGAAATGCTAAAAGGGCTTCTTTAAGTAGAAGAGAAAAACAACCTATGAAAGACTACAAACACAAATAAGAAAATGGCAATAAATACACACCTATCAATAATCACATTAAATGTAAATGGATTAAATGCTCCAATAAAAGACACAGGGTGGCTGAATGGATAAGAAAGCAAGACCCCAGTATATGCTGTATACAAGAGACTCACCTCAGATCCAAAGACTCATACAGGCTGAAAGTAAAGGGATGGAGTAAAATATTTCATGCAAATGGTACTGAGAAAAAAGCTGGAGTAGCGATACTTATATCAGATAAAATGGACTTTAAATTGAAGAATATAACAAAGGACAAAGAAGGACACTTCATAGTAATGAAGGGATCGATCCAACAAGAGGACATAACTCTAGTAAACATCTATGCACCTAACATAGGAGCCCCTAAATATATAAAACAGATATTGTCAGACATAAAGACAGAGATCAACAGTAACACTATCATAGTAGGGGACTTCAACACCCCGCTGTCACTAATGGACAGATCCTCCAGACAGAAAATCAATGTGGAAACAGCGACCTTAAATGACACATTAGACCAGCTGGATTTAACAGACATTTTCAGAGCATTTCATCCCAAAGCTACAGAATATACGTTCTTTTCAAGTGCACATGGAACATTTTCTAAGATAGACCACATGTTAGGCCACAAAACATGTCTCAATAAATTTAAGAAGATTGAAATCATTTCAACTGTATTCTCTGACCACAATGCTATGAAACTAGAAATCAATTATAAGAAGAAATCCGGGAAGCTGACAAATAAATGGAGGCTAAACAATATGCTATTAAATAGTGAGTGGGTCACAAATGAGATCAAGGAGGAAATCAAAAGATACCTCGAGACAAACGAAAATGAAAACACCACGACCCAAAATCTCTGGGATGCTGCGAAAGCAGTCCTAAGAGGAAGTTTATAGCAGTGCAGGCCTACCTAAAGAAGGAAGAAAAATCTCAAATCAACAGGTTATCCTTACACCTAAAGGGAACTGGAAAAAGAACAGCAAAAAGAGGCCTAAGGGAGTACAAGAAAGGAGATAATAAAGACCAGAGCAGAAATAAACAATATAGAGAACAGAAAAACAATTCAAAAGATCAATGAAACCAAGAGCTGGTTTCTTGAGAAGATAAACAAAATTGACAAACCTCTAGCCAGGCTCATCAAAAAAAAAGAGAGAGGACTCAAATTAGCAAAATCAGGAATGAAAGAGGGGAAATGACTACAGACATCACAGAAATACAAAAAATTCTAAGAAATTACTATGAGCAACTATATGCCAACAAATTTGACAATCTGGATGAAATGGATAATTTTCTAGAAGCATACAACCTTCCAAAGCTAACGCAAGAAGAAACAGAAAATCTAAATACCCTGATTACTACCAAGGAAATTGAATCAGTAATTGACAAGCTCCCAAAAAACAAAAGCCCTGGACCAGACGGCTTCACAAGTGAATTTTATCAAACATTCAAAAAAAGAACTATCACCTATTCTTCTCAAACTATTCCAAAAAAATCCAGAAGGAGGGAAGGCTCCCAAACTCTTTTTATGAAGCCACTATCACCCTGATTCCAAAACCAGATAAAGACATCACACAAAAGGAAAACTACAGGCCAATCTCCCTGATGAATATAGATGCAAAAATTCTCAATAAAATATTAGCAAACAGAATTCAGCAATATATTAAGAAGATCATACATCATGATCAAGTGGGATTCATCCCTAGTGCGCAAGGCTGGTTCAACATCCGTAAATCAATTAATGTGATACACCACATCAACAAAATGAAGGATAAAGATCACATGGTCATTTCAATAGATGCAGAAAAAGCATTTGACAAAATCCAACAGCCATTTATGTTAAAAACCCTTAGCAAAGTGGGAATACAGGGATCATATCTCAACATAATAAAAGCCATATATGATAAACCTACAGCTAACATCATACTCAATGGGGAAAAGCTAAAACCATTCCCCTTAAGATCAGGAACAAGACAAGGCTGTCCACTTTCTCCTCTTTTATTCAACATAGTGCTGGAAGTTCTAGCCACAGCAATCAGACAACAAAAAGAAATAAAAGGCATCCAAATTGGCAAGGAAGAAGTAAAATTGTCATTATATGCAGATGACATGATACTGTATATAGAGAACCCCAAAGACTCCATCAAAAAACTATTGGAACTGATAGACGAATTCAGTAAAGTAGCAGGATATAAAATCAATGTTCAGAAATCAGTGGCATTTGCATATACCAATAATAAACTAATGGAAAGCGAAATTAAGAAAACTGTCCCATTTACAATTGCGTCAAGAACTATAAAATACCTAGGAATAAATTTAACCAAAGAAGTGAAAGATCTGTACTCAGAAAATTATAAGACATTGAAGAAAAAAATCATAGAAGATACAAATAAATGGAAACACCTACCATGCTCATGGATAGGAAGAATTAATATAGTTAAAATGTCCATACTGCCTAAAGCAATATATAGATTCAATGCAATTCTATCAAACTACCAAGGGCATTTTTCACAGAAATAGAAAATATAATCCTAAAGTTTATATGGAATCATAAAAGACCCAGAATAGCCTCGGCAATTCTGAGGAATAAAAACAAGTTGGGGGATCACGCTACCAGACATCAAAACCTACTACAAGGCCACAGTAATCAAGACAGTTTGGTATTGGCATAAAAACAGGCACATCGATCAGTGGAACAGAACAGAGAGCCCAGAAATAAATCCAAGCATTTACGGACAGTTAATCTATGACAAGGGAAGCAAGAATTTACACTGGAGTAAAGATAGTCTATTCAATAAATGGTGCTGGGAAAATTGGACTGACACATGCAAAAAAAATGAAACTGGATCATCTCCTTACGCCTTATACAAGAACAAATTCAAAATGGATTAAAGACTTAAATGTAAGACCTGAAACCATAAAAATCCTAAATGAAAATATAGGGAGTACATTTGCAGACATTACCGGAGCAATGTTTTTACTGATACATCCCTACGGGCAAGGGAAGTAAAAGAAAAAAATGAACATATGGGATTATATCAGACTTAAAAGTTTTTTCACAACAAAGGAAACCATTAATAAAACAAAAAGAAGCCTACTGAATGGGAGAATATATTTGCCAACGATATATCTGATAAGGGGTTAATATCCAAAATTTATAAAACACTCATGAAACTCAACACCAAAAAAAAACAAACAACCCAATTAAAAAATGGGCAGAAGATATGAAGAGACATTTCTCTAAAGAGGACATACAGATGGCCAACAGGCATATGAAAAAAGTTCAACCTCACTGGTCATTAGGGAAAATGCAAATAAAAACCACCATGAGATACACCTCACTCCAGTCAGAATGGCTATCATCAACAAATCAACAAACAACAAGTGCTGGCGGGGCTGTGGGGAAAGGGGACCCTGCTGCACTGTTGGTGGGACTGCTGAATTGGTGCAGCCACTATGGAAGTCAATATGGAGGTATCTCAAAGAACTGGAAATAGAGCTACCTTTTGACCCAGCAATTCCACTCCTAGGTATTTATCCTGAAAAAACCAAGACACTTATTCAAAGAAAGTTATGCACCCCGATGTTCATAGCAGCACAATTTACAATAGCTAAGACTTGGAAACAACCAAAATGCCCATCAGTAGATGACTGGATTAAGAAACTGTGGTATATTTATACAATGGAGTATTACTCCGCTATAAAGAAGAATGAAATCGTGCCATTTGCAATGATATGGATGGACCTAGAGACTATAATGTTGAGTGAAATAAGTCAGTCAGAGAAGGACAAATACCATATGATCTCACTTATATGTGGAATATGAAAAACTGTATGAATGAGCAAAGTAAACAGAAACTGTCTCATAGATATAGAGGAAAAATCAGGGTTGCTAATTTGGAGAGGAATGGGAATGAGGGAGAAGGGGAAGGGATTAGACAGCAAAAATAGGCAACTACGATATTGCTACTGGGATAGGAAAAACAGTTTGGGGAATATAATTAATAATGTTGTAAATATTCTGTGGAATGTCAGATGATCATAAGTCTTGTTAGGGAGACCATTTCATGGATGGAGTAGAGGTTTGATCACTGCACTGTATTACTAAAGTGGAGGTGGTATACCTACTGTAATTGAATATATATAGATAGTCACGGGATGTGGATTATACTGTGGAAGAGAGTCAGAGGAAGAGTAATAGATATATATGATATGGGGGTGTGTGGGGGGGTGTATTGGGGGTGGGGGGTTTGTCACTTTGAGGGGTAAAATGTATAACTATTGCACTGTGTTGTACACCTGAAACTAATTAAAAATAAAATAAAATTTAAAAAAAAAAAATATGTAAATCTATATTATATTTGACTAAATACTATTTCATGTACAGTAAAAAGTGTGTATTATATATTTTTGTACACAATTTTATGTTTGAGGATTAAAGCTATAATTCTCAAAGTTCTTATAGGTTGCAAATGACAGAGCTGGGACTTGAAATCATGCCTATTTGATTACAAAGTTTGTTTTCTAACTTTTAAGATTTGTTCCAAAGTTTGTCCTTTATACAAAGAGAGAATTATTGTAAACACATTAAACTTCACAAATATCTTAGCAATCCCTAAGTAGTTAGAGTCTCATAAAAGAAGCAACGCTGTTTATAGTATTGATATAAAGCCCTCATTAATGACATTCTGCTATTATAAAGATGGATAAAATCAAGTGTCAACAATTTATTTACTCATTTGATAATTCTGAAATGTCATTATTCTTAATTTAAATCCATTGTTTTTGCAACATTCCAACTATCTTACAAGGTAAAAACTGCAAAATTATTTAAAGTTTTATTGGGGTTTTTTTGTATATATTACACTGATTTATATAAATTTTGTATATATTTCTAGCACTGATTTTCCCCCCCACTATATGTCTATTTATGTAATAGGGTGAAAAAAATATTAAAAAATATTCAAAAGGAGAGATCTTCCTATAGAGAGGAAAACAACTATTAAAATTGTAATACTCAATATATTCCAATAACAAAAGATGAATACAAGTCATGTTTGACTTCTGCAATTAGAAGAGGTGCTCAAAGTGGTTACCATCAGTGTCCAGACACTTCTGATTATGGCGAACCACTGCTTGAGAAATGTGTCCACTTTGATATACTTTTTTGGTACCCCCAGTATATTACCACAAAAGCAAATTATATAAGCAATTTATTTCCAGATTAAATTTTAGGTTAAATTTCAATCTATGAGTTAACTTCCAGCATGGCTAGTAAGTGTTTGTTGATACTAGTCTTCTACAGATAACAACTCTACATTCTGGACAAAGTTAAAAACGTTTTTAAAGGAAAAAAATCCTGAGGTCATGGGAGACTAAACAAAAACAGGAGACAGATTCTGGAAGAGAATAATCACCACAGGCTGGCTTACTTTATATATATATATATATATATATATATATATATATATATATATATATATATAATTAAATTTATTCAGGTGGCATTGGTTAGTAAAATTATATAGGTGTCAAGTGTACGTTTCTAAAATACATCATCTATATATACTGCATTGTGTGTTCTTTATATTGCTTTTTGGTTGAAGGAAGGCCAGGTTAGCATAGTCTAAGGAGATTAAGATTTCAATAAAAAGTCAGCAGTCTTCTTGCCCTGAAGAACAGTACATCTATATACCTGCTGGATAGTGAGGTGGGCTACCCAGAAGAAGAGACACATTCTGTGTATAAACTTTACCCAAATTCTAAGTAATATCAACTCATGTATGCATGGACAGAACCCAGCTAAGGATACAATAATTCAACTGAGATTTTAGCTACCAAATAAGACACAGAAATTGCAGTTTGAGCCAAGGTAGGTTGTCTGTTTAAAAAATTAATCGAGGGCTGGCCGAGTGGCGCGGTGGTTAAGCACTGGCTTGGGAAGCCAGCGGCACCGGTTCGGTCCCACATAAGAGGGCCAGTGACACTGCCCTAAAAAAAAAAAAATTAATCGATACTCTTCAAATAATATAACTAACCCAGAATCTCTACAATAAGACATCCTGGATAAAAATCCAGAAGTACTCATAGAAAGAATAAAAAGTGTGGCCATTATTTAAAAAAAGACAACGTGCCTTAAGATGACACATGTGTTTGAATTAACAGACACAAATTCTAAAGCACCCATGAAAGTTATGCTCACAAATATAAATAGTAAAGTGTTCACAATAGCTTTACAGTAAACACCACAGCATATTGCTATGACAACTTAAAAAGACCTGTGTAAACAGAGAATTATCATTTTCTTGGACTGAAATATTCAATCTGGTAAAATTGTCAATTCTTCCCCAAATGACCTATGGCTCATTGTATTCCTAAACTTATTATATTGACATGGGAATGAAAAGATTTTAACATCTAGGACAATCTTGATAAGAAAGGAGAACATGGAGAAATTTAAATTATCTTATTTCAAGGACTACAGTAAAGCTACAATAAACAAGTTAGCATGACACCGACATAAGGATTGACAATAGAGACCAGAAATAAACCAGCAATTATAAGGGCATTTGTCTTTGAATAATGGTGTTAAAACCATCAAATAGAAAAAGGAAGTCTTTCTAAAAATTTTCTGGAAAAAGTGGATAACCACAGGAAAAAAATATTGTTGTTTTCACCTCACACCATACTCAAAATTAATTGGAAGGTGATCATAGCCACAAACTTACAAGCTGAAATCATAAAGAATTCAAAACTAAAAGATAGAACATATTGCATTAAATATACAGTATTAAGGAATTCAGGTTTATTAAGTAAAAGTTTACCAAAGGATTCCTAGAATAGTACTACTAAAATGTCTACTGTATTGGTGCTGAGTCATGAACTACTTTTTTTTCATATCTATGACAAAATAAGTATAAAAATTAAGACTAAGTGTTTTGAAATTTTTATAGCAATATGTATTACCAAGATTTTATCCAAGATTCTTCTAGAATAGTTTTATGCATGTTCCTAGGAAATCAACTTTGAGTCTTCTAGCACAGCCCTATAAAAAGTGTGGTGTCTCTGGACAGATGCTGATTCATGAATTCTTTTTTTTTTTTTTTAAATCTCCTTAATGACAACATAAGCCTAGATATTGAAAGCCAATGTTATAAAATCCTGATGGCAATGTGGCATTGCCAGGACACTGACTGGTGTATAGATCAGTTCAGGTGCTGCTGAATTTTCATGGTCAGTCTAATGTGGGGCAACCCGCAGACTAGTCAGAAGCAGCAGGATTACATTACAATATTGGTTAGTTTGTTGGTTGTATCCCCATAGCATGTAAAAACAGAGAGGAAATGTATTGATTTTTAATATAATTGATTATTTATAATTGTTCTAAATTTAGATACTTTATTTAAAGTTAAAAGTCATAGATAATTCAGGTAAGTAAAATACTTGTTATTTAATTAAAGTTTTAACTTTAGAAAAACAAACTACAATCCACTGGCATTATTTGTCAAAAGAAAAAAAAGACATGAATTTTTTCTTTTTTTTAAAGATTTTATTGGGGAATTGGGGGAGGAAACAGCGTTAGGGAATTGGGGAAGGGGAGCAGACAAGTTGCTGTCCTTTTGTTCTTCAGTCTAGTTGTGGAGGACGTTGCTTCACTGGCCCATGTTGGTATCATCATTGCACTCTTCCCGGCCGAGGCAGATCGGTTGCAGGCCTCTGGATGCTCGCTCACCTCGGCTATTGGCAACTCACGCTGGCTGCCAGCCGCTCACGCTGGCTGCCGGCCACTCACTGTAGCCTATGGCAGCCCACTGCAGCAGGGGCTGCAGCCTACACTGTCGCCGGGGCTCTCACAGCCCAGCTCCAGGTGGAGCCGTTGTTAGTTGTGGAGGGCAGTGTCACTGGCCCTCATATGTGGGATCCGAACCGGGGCCGCTGGCATCCCAAAACCAGCTCTTAACCAATGCGCCACTCGGCCGGCCCAAGACATGAATTTTTGAGTGTGACAGTCATGGTAAACCAAAGGGTGATGAAGGGAGTGATTTAAAAAAACATGAAGATCAACGTGTACTGGTTTTATCCAAATGTGATCATTCATATATTTTTTGGTTTTGTAACCGTAAAACCAATACGATTTTTTGCAGACAAGAACTAGCTAATGAAGTTAAAAAAAAAAACATCAAAACTTTAGCAGCATTTAGAGTCAAATCGCAAAAAGTTAAATTAAAATTGAAGTGCCATATGACAGAGTGATTCCACTTTTCTGTATCTATCCTAAGAAATCGAATATACTAATTTGAAAAGATATATGCACCCCCTATGTTCACTACTGTGTTATTTATAATGACCAAGATATGGAAGCAATATAGGTGTCCATCAGCAGATGAATGGATAACAAGGATATAGTACGTATATACAATGAAATATTAGTCATTAAAAGAATAAAATCTTGCCATTTGCAACGACATGAATTGATCTAGAGGGCATTATGCCAAGTGAATTAAGTTATACAGAGAAAGACAAATATCATATGATTTCACTTATATGTGGAATCTAAAACAACAAAATAAATGAACAAACAAAACAAAATACAAACTCATAGATACAAAGGGAAAACTGATCTGATGGCTGTCCGATGGAAGGGGGCTGAGGAAATAGGCAAAAAGCTGAAGAGGATTAAGAAATACAAAACAAACTGACAGTTATAAAAGTAGTCACAGAGATATAAAGTACAGCACAGGGAATATAGTGAATGAAATTGTAATAACTACATATGGTGCCAAAGTGATCATAGCGATCATTTTGTAAGGTATATAAATGTCTAAAAACGAATCACTACGTTGTATACCTGATACTGACATAATAATGTATCAATCATATTTTAAGAAAAAAAATTAAAAAGTTCAAAAACAGCAATGAAAAAAATTATTTGAAAAAGTTTTGAATTTAAATACTTTCAGTAGCATATGTACAAAGTAATTTACCAGCATGTAAAAATAATAGTGGAAAGCTGTAACAACAATGTTTACTTAAAATGTTTGGTGGTACTGGAACAAAATCTGGAACTCAACTAGTTTCCAAGGACACCAATGCTCAATACATGCAAGAACTGAATTGCATGTGGAAGACCAATTCATGGGAGAAATAAAACTAGCCACATGTTGTTCTCTGCAGCTTGCTGAATCTGCAGATGTTGCTAATGTGGCCTTGCAGTATGATTCACACCTTTAAATGTCATTGCAGAGCTGGTTCATTATTTTATCCTGTAGAAACTCTGCTCTTCCAATGTTCTTTCATTTTATAATGCCTGCCACTGGCAACCATGTAGCTCATGTTATTTGAATGGGTGTATCCTGTTTGTTATTTATGATTTTCATGATCTGGAAACGTCTATTTAAGGAAGAACAGAGTTTCTGAAGGACCTTGTGTTCCATAATTTAACAAAAAAATATCAGTGAAGTCGAGTATGTTCTTGACCCTCCATATCTGCACAACATTATTAATGAACCCCTTAAAACACATTGATTTTATTTTTCCTCAAAAGAAGATCAATATATAGAAGCTTAATGGATCCTGCATTTATTTCTCTCATTTAAGGTTAATTTCAACTGTAAATTTAAGGATAATTTTTGGAATGTGCTACTAGTAAATGATTAAAGATTCATTATGAAAATCAGTATTTCTTGCTCCATTTTAGAAAAAAGGCAGGCCGGCCGAGTGGCGCGGTGGTTAAGCACTGGCCTGGGAAGCCAGCAGCCCCGGTTCGGTCCCACATATGAGGGCCAGTGACACTGCCCTCAAAAAATAAAAAAATAGAAGTTTAGAAAAGAGGCAATAATGAATAACTGGAGTTTGCTGAAATTGCTTTTTAATCTCTACCATGAGTATCATTAGATGATATATATGAAGAATATAGATACATATTATATTCCTTATGATTAATATCATCCTAAATTGGGTAGTTGACAAGGAAAAAAAGCTTATTTGTCATAATTAACAATCAAAACTCAGATATCCTCAATGTTTGTTTAAGGTGAGCATGTGGGTATTTAAATGGAAACTGCTATTATCCTCATAACTTTTTGTTTAGGTACAATTGCAAGATCCCAAAATATATAAGTGCTAATAACACATTTTATCAAGTGTCTATAAGCACACTATGAACAATGAGGATCACCCTGTTAAATTTGATCTAATTATATTTCTATAATGTATAGGCCTTATAAGTATATATTTTTATATCTGTTGTGTCTAATAATTAAAATAGAATTTTTATTTTAAATTTTTCATTTCATTTTACCTTAATAATTAATTTTATTATGTTTTACAAAATGAGCAGATCAGGGTACATTAGAAATTTGTAACAAACAATAAAACAAATATTTCTAAACAAAAAGTTATTTGACAAATTTATCTATCCTAAAATATTATTATATTAATAGTCCATTAAAATCGCATGTACCATGTTTTCATAAGAATTGTGAATTAATGTTATTTTTAAAATCAGGCATATGGAACATTAGCAATAATTTTACACCTTTATAAAGTATATATTAATAAATTATCACGATATAACAATCTTCTGCAAAAATACAAAATTTTGAAGATCCACATTGGAGTTCTATTAAAAGAGAGCGAATGAGAGAGAGAGAGAGAGAGGGAGAGAGAGAGAGAGAGAGAGAGAGAGAGAGAGAGAGAGAGAGAGAGAGAGAGAGAGAGAGATTCTGATACTAAGCAATTAGGATATTTGTTTAGTTTGTGACACATGCAAGATCGTGTGTGGTTGTCCACAGTTTCCCAAATTTACCCCTGTAATATGTTAGACAGACTGAAGGGTGATTTCTCATACTTCAAAATATGGCAAGCTTTTAAAGTAATTTTTCTTGTTGTTGTTGTTTTGTTTTTTGTTTTTTTTCCTATTGTAAAGAAGAGTTTGGGCTAGACCTCTAGGTGTGACATAGAAACAAAAGCAGCATTGCTACCTGAAGAAAATGAGACCAAGATGTGTAGACTGTTTAGTAATGATGTTGTGTTTAATTCACTTCCCATTTTGAATATAGGCATTTGGAAAGTCAAAATGGAATTTGTCCAAACAGCGATTATGGCTGAGACATTCTATACAGAGGAGCACTTGCACTTGGACTTGTGGGATGCCTCCATCAGCTTCAAGTGCTCTGCAGAGCCCCTAGTTCTGCACACTGATTGTCAGTGCAGAAGGAGACAAATCATTTTATAACTTTCATTTTACTCCATCTTCATTGTTTTCAAATCGTCAAGAAAATAAACAATGATTGTTTGGATTAAAATTTTAATAAAATGCATAGTTTTCTTATAAAATGATGCGATGCCTGTATAAAACAATTCTAATAGTACTTGTCATATGTTGATCATTTACTACCCATAAATTCATACATAAGTACTGTACAAGTATTATCTCTTTTAATCTTTCTATTATTCTCATAACAACTGTGCAATATCTCTCTATGATCATTATAATATATATTACATAGAATATATAATCTGAATAAATAGAATATATATCATCATAAAAATACATGATTCTACTACATTCTCTTTTATCTCCTGGGAAGAAATAGTTAAACATATCCAATGAACTACATGGCTAGTATGTAATTATTTTTATGTTAAGTACTGTATTTCTAATCATTTTACATATATACACACACACACTATAAATGATATTAGCTTATGTACAAATCCTTCATATATTCATAAAAAATAAACAGATCCCAATAGCCATTTATTGCTCAGTGTGTGCCTACCATACTGAGGATATTTGTCTTTATTATGCTTTTGACAAAATTAAAGAATGGGAAATACAATAATCCATAAATCTCTTGCCTGAAATACTTCAGGATTTATTCAACAACCCCTCATAAAATTCAACGTCTCAGTAGGTAAAACTACTACATAGAAACTTAGAAAACTAAGGACACGTTTCTCTCAGCATGTAAAAGCCAATCCTGGAATATTCTTTGCATTCCATGGAGTTTCAGTTCACATTATGCTAATGCAGTAAGCTGTTATAATTCCATATGTTCTTTTGTTATTTTTAAGTGTTTGACTTTGTCTATTTCTGTTGTTACATACTCAGTCAGATGAGTGATTACAGCGGAAAGGTCAGTGGATTTTTGAACAAGGAAAACGGGAAAAATAATTAGGTATTTTATATGTTGGATAGATTTAGTATTTGCTAAAATAATAAAATAGGATAAAACTTCAGCTTACTAGTTTTATTACTCAATTCTATTTGGCTTTAAATCAAATGCCCAAGATATTAATATGACCTTGCTGTTGACATTCATCATAAAATTAGAGAAGCATCTCACCAAACTAAAATTGTGTATTAGGAGTGTCAATAAAATAGATAAAATATATTTGCTTCTAAAATGACAGTACAAAGTGTTGCTATGTTATGGACTGAAATTTTTTGCTCACCCCCAAATTCATATGTTTAGGCCTAATTCACGAACTCATCCTAGAAAAAGTGCTACATACCTCATTGATGAATATCACTATGGTCGCCTTCAAAGTAATCCACTTGGGAAGCTATGAACCGATGCTGAGTCCACTCTTCAAAGCGATTTGGGAACTCTTTTTCTGGAATGGCCATGGGAACCGTTGTCATATTACCCTTGATGTCCTAAATGTCATCAAAATGTCTTCCTTTCAATATTTCCTTTATCTTTGTGTAATGAAAGAAGTTATGGGGGGCCAGATCAGGTGAGTAGGGAGGGTGTTCCACTACAGTTATTTGTTTACTGGCTAAAAATTCTCTCAGACAGTGCCATGTGAGCCGGTGCACTGTCATGATGATGCAAGAGCCATGAATTGTTGGCAAAATGTTCAGGTTGTCTAACTTTTCCATGCAGCCTTTTCAACACTTCCAAATAGTAAATGTGGTTAACCATTTGTCCAGTTGGTACAAATTTATAATGAATAATCCCTCTGATATCAAAAAGGGTTAGCAATATGGTTGCAATAAGTATGCGAACTTAATTGTCAGATTTCATATGACAATTAACAAAAAGAAGAAGAGGTTATCGGAATACGCAGAGAGTTGGCATTTACCTACAAGCCACAAGAAGAGGCCTCAGAATGAAATGTACTTTACTGGCACCTTGATATTGGACTTCTCAGCTTCCAGAACTGTGAGGGATAAAAAATGCCTTTTGTTTAAGCTACCCAGTCTATAGTATTTTGTTATAGAAGCTTAAATTGACTAATTATGATGTCTGACAATTAAGTATGCGACCTTTGTTGCAACAGTGTTGCTAACCTTTTTTTATATCAGAGGGACTATTTGTTATGAATTTTTACCAACTGGACTAACAGTTAACCAAGTTTACTTTTTGGAAGTGCTGAAAAGGCTGCATGAAAAAGTTAGACGACCTGAACTTTTTGCCAACAATTTATGGCTCTTACATAATGATGACAATGCATCAGCTCACATGGCACTGTCTGCGAGGGAGTTTTGAGCCAGTAAACGAATAATTGTAGTGGAACACCCTCTCTACTCACCCGATCTGGCCCTCCTTTACTTCTTTCTTTATCCAAAGACAAAGGAAATATTGAAAGGAAGACATTTTGATGACATTCAGGACATCAAGGGTAATATTAGGATAGCTCTGATGACCATTTCAGAAAGATTTCCAAAATTGCTTTGAAGAGTGGGCTAGGCCCTGGTGTCGGTGCACAACTTATCAAGGGTAGTACTTTGAAGGTGACAGTAGTGATATCCAGCAATGAGGTATATAGCACTTTTTCTAGGATGAGTTTGCAATTGTCTGACCACATATTTTATAATTTATGAAAGTTCTTTGCTGTTAGTGAATAGACATTCATAATTGTTACATGATTATTGCAAATATTTGCCTTCAACAAAGTAAGTGATTATTATAGTCTTATCTCACTTTATCATGTTTGGTCTGAATTCAGATAGGTTGCTTGGTTGCCTTGCTTTCTTGTTTCCTTTCTCTTTTCTGAAATTTATTTTTATAATTTTTTACTTTATTTTGATCCCTATCTATTAACATGAGAACATCATTTCTTTTTATTTTCCTCACATTTTTAATAAGGTTTTTCAACTTTGTCAGTACATATATTATTTACATATTTATTATCCTTACAGCCTCTTAAAATCATAATCCCCACCTAATAATCATCATTTGTCATATTTTTGCTAATATATATATAATATATATATATATATATATATATATATATATATTATATATTTTTTTTTAACCTGGATAAAGTTTTTCCCCTAATATATTTCTAAGAAATGGCTCAATAGAAGATTATTTCTCTAGATCTTGTATATTTTATACTGTTTTTTCTAGAAGTCTGATCCATTAAAGTCAGATTGTCTGGAAACAGAATCCTTGGTTTATACTTTTAGGCTTCTTAAAAATGTTCTCTTCTGTTGTCTAATTTTGAATATGATAACAAGATGTCATGTGACAATCTAAATATATTTCCTTTATAAATGATTGCATCATTTACCTGAAGGCCTGAAGTGTTTTCTTTTTTCTTTCTTTTCTTTTTTTTTAACATTTGATAATTATGCTGGGTTATGTCTCAGAGATGTTTGCTCTGAGTTGACTTTCTCACTTAGGAAATGTATGTATCCTTTTTAATATATCAATAGACATATAAAAAGATGTTCAACATCACTAATCATCAGAGAAATGCAAATAAAAACCACAATGAGATATCATCTGACACTGGTTAGAGTGGCTATCATCAACAAAACAAATAATACCAAATGTTGGAGCAGCTGTGGGAAAAAAAAAAAACCCTCATACACTGTTGGTGGAATGCAGATTGATCCAGCCACTATGGAAAGCAGTATGGAGGTTCCTCAAAAAATTAATAATATAATTACTATATGCTTAATTCACTGTGGCCAAGACATGGAAACAACCAAAGTGCCTCTGGATAAAGAAGATGTGGTATATATACACAATGGGATATTGTTCTGCCATAAGAAAAGATGAAACAGTGCAATTTGGGATAACATAGATGCATCTTGAGATTATTATGCTAAGTGAAATAAGTCAGACAGAAAAAGTCGAGATCCATATAACTTCACTGATATGTGCGATATAAAACTGAGAGCAACAAAGGAACAAGACAAGCAAATAAAGAATCAAAAATTCATAGATACAGACAATAGTTTAGTAGCTACCAAAGGGTAAGGGGGATAGGGGTGCTACAATATGGTAAACAAGGTCAAATAAATGGTGATGAACAGAGAACTAACTCTGGATGGTGAAGACACAATAATATATAGATGTTATATTATAATTGTACACCTGATACCTACATAATTTTACTAATAATTGTCACCCCAATAAATTTTAATCAAAATTTTGATATGTGTATGTACACACATACACATATCAAAAAGTATTGGTTTTTATTTCAGGTAGATATTACTAAATTTACATTTTTAAAAATATTAGAATGACAATTTTATTGCATTGTTTTATTGATTTTATTCAGATATTCTAATTACAATTATATTGGATTTCTTTGCCTGGCTATAATAATCATTTTGTTGTAAACGTCTCTTTTAAAATTTCTCCTTCATTTCCTTGGCCCTTTCTATCTTCTATATTTTTATTACTCATCTAAAATCTTTGTGAATTTTACAATGAGTCTCAATGTGTATAAGAACTGTGATCCAGGCCTGAAGGTAATTTAGGAAGGTAGGAAAATGTCTATAAATTTAAAAACCTTAAATTTAAATATACAATGTTTTCCTTTAAAAAAAGAAGTTATTGGAAAATCACTGATGCATAAAAGTGCTCTGAAAACAGCTATAGAGAGAAGCTTTTCCTTCATTTCTTTCATATAAGTTAGGCAAATAAACGAAGAAATAATTTTAAAAGAGCATGTAAGCTGCAGTTATGGCAAATTAAAGGGAAATCAGGGTCATAAATTTAGGAAAAGGAAGAAGTTATTATAAAGGAAGTGTTGATGAAATGATTATCTGTTGCCAGATAATATAGAAAGTGATAGGATAATGTATACTGGTAAGGGTACTAAAATAAACTATTGATAGTATGAAAAAAGGAAAGGAGAGGGTTTGTAACCAAGATATATTGTCTGCTGGGTTTCTGGATATTTCTTCATCCCATTGTTTTAGATGTTCGCTTTTTCTAAAAGAGGTGTAAGGAATCATTCTAGAAACTGTTAGTACTCATTTACATTATAGTGTGATTTTACTTTATATTGTCTATGAGAAAAAAAATTAAATATGGATAAAAATAAGCCACACCAATCATGGGAAGTTGTCCAAGACCGGTATCCTAGATTAACCTTTATCTTGCATTAATTAAAAAATTTCAAAGTTCTTCCATACTGAAATATACACAATCCATTTTTTATTTAAAACAACTTTATCAAAGAAATTTTTGCTATATTTCCTATTTCTTTTTTTGTTTTTCTTCTTGGATAACTACTTTGAAAAAAGTGAATAATAGCACTCATTTAAATGTTTATATAGTTTGAGCATATATTAATTCTTACCAAATGATTATTTCTTTGTTTAAATAATTAGGATCTATTCCTGGTAAATCACTTAATTTGTGCCATTGAAAGGGAAGGATGACAAATGCCAACATTGAACCTGTCAATTCTAATTCACCTCCTTGTGAGACAGCTCCATCTTGCCTATGGGCAGTTGGAAAACACTATGAAAGGGATGAGAGTTAAAGTCATTCAAGCATACATAAATGAACAGAGAGCGGTCCAAACAACATAAATTAATCACATGCCCCCTTTTCTTATTCAAAGAACAAAGTATCCCAAGGTAGACCTGTAAAGGCACATTGAAAGGAGAAACATGTAGAGACCCATCTTGAGATTATTTATCCTCAGCAGTGCATATATGAATATTTCTTCATATAACTGGGTTTAAGGCTTCATTTATATGTGAATGAACCACAGTAAGTAAGGTAAGGTAATAGGATTTATCATCATTTAGAATCAGCTTTATAACTGTTCTCCAACATAACACTTCTATGTCATCGGGGAAAGTTGTAAATTAATGTTCCCTAGTTGTAAAATATCTTGATATGAATTTGTAAGGATTACACAACATGTGACAGCACCAATTATATAACTGGCCCTTAATAGGTCTTGATATATTTCCTGCTCTATATTTTTCAAGTAACCTGTTGTTCACATCTTGTGATGTGATCTATTTATGTCTTGTGAAGTAAACAGTTATGTACAAGGTAGAAAAGCAATCTCAGAGGTAATTATAGGAAAATATAACTCTAATAAAAAACAATAAGATGCATACATGCTACACTCTAAATGGTAGAGTAAGAAAATAAAACTTTTCTTTATGGGTATAATAAAGATCACACACACACACACACACACACACACACACACACACACACACACACAATGTATCCTTGTGGTTAAACTGCTTATAAGGAGGACTAGAAATAGATTGTTCTAGGGCTGAAAGGAAAGGCATGTTCTGAAGAATAGTAAACCTGTTTGCAAATGAGCATTTTCCACTTGACCTCCTTGCTGTATACATTAAATATAGTAAGGAAAATGGCTAAACTGCAGGCAATGTTTAGAGATTATCTAACAATATTGGACCTCCACCCCCCACCCCTTTGCACCTTTAATCCTATTTAACAAATTATTACACTTTGGTGAATTTGCTTTCTGCAAAGCCAGATAAGTAATGTTTTGTCTTTTGTTTTTGAAAAAATAGTATTGCATTAAAAATAGAATTTACCATAAAGTTAAATTTTAAGAAAGAGGGATGACTTGCTAATATTACTGTTGGGATTTCTTTCCCAGACACAGATGGAGCTAACAATTTTCTCTGCTATGTCTCATGAGATATATCAAAACTCAAATTTCCAAACCAAAGATATGTCAAAATACCTAAATAAAATAAAAGCAGTACATTTCCTTGGGAATTGTGAAAGTTCAATATCATCAAAACAGAACATATCACTGACTGAAAAAAATATATATAGTGAAGGCAGCAATGTGTTTTCTTGCATTATCTCTTGTGGTGAAAATAATCTTTACTTTTTATATTCCTTGTATTTGTTGCCCTTAGGAATGCAATAATGGCTAAAAGTACATATTTTTCTATGCTTCACATACATTTTCAGTACTCTGAGAAACTTTTACTTCTACCAGTTATAGGTTTAGCAACATATCATCAAAACAGAACGTTTTTGTCTTAAGAAATGCTGTGCTTGGAGAGATCCAAGATGACAAACATTGTGACTGCTTCCTTCCATGAACATTATTAAAATTATAACTAAATTATAGAACAATCAACATGGAGAACCCTAGCTGAACAGAAGTTTTATAAGTAAGGATACAAAGAAGAAACCACATCAACACTAGTAGTAGGGGTGCAGACACAAACAGACTGGCCCCAAATCTCCAGGTGACAGTTGAAAACCAGGAGGGACATATCAGACAGAGGTTCCTCCCTGGAGGAGCAAGAGACCCTAGCCCCACATGGGCCTTGCCAGGCCAGAGTACTGGTGCCAGAAGAGGATCCTCCATAACATCTGGCTGTGAAAAACAGTGGGGATTCCAATCATCTGGGTGGGATGGAAGGCTATGTGAAAACCAGATGTCCTCTTAAACAGTCTGCACACAGACTCACTCATAAGCACATACCATGGGCTCCAGCAGAGCTTGGGGGGCATCAGAGGCATATGGTGGGGCATACTGAGGAGGGTAGCTTTGGAAAAGGGCTGGAAGACAGTCATAATTTTCCCTGTGTGGGGTCCTTCTCCCTTGCAGCTAGCAAGCAGGCACCATCTTTCCTATGTTGATTCCTCACCCACAGGCCAAATCTGAATCTGATTAGCTTGGTGAGCTCTGCTGTCTCTCTGAACTCTGCCCTGCCCAACTCACCAAACAGTTGAGGCAATTTCTCCAAAAGCAGCCAGCCCCCTCCACATTGCACTCTTTCTTGAAAACTATTGGAGTCCACAGGACTCTACAGGGAACATATAACCATGTTACACTCTAAGACTTTTGCTGAATAGCTCCAGACTCAGCACTGGCACCGAACCAGAGTCTACATCAACCTGTTGACAATAATTCTTCCCACACTAGTGACTCCCTGAGACCCTGCCTCACCCAACTTGTATACTGTACGAGGCTATATCAGGGGCTGAACCTTAAAGTAGCCAGCAGGTAGCAGCAGGCCTCAGTGTATCCTGGCTTTTTGTGGAGCTATCTCAGGCTCACTATTGGTGGCAGATCCCCTCATTTTGCAGTGTGGACTCTCCCACATGCCTCCAGAGTTAGTACAGGCAGCGAACAACTGTGGATCACTTTGTAGCTCTTATCAGGTAGTCTCCAGCTAGTCACAGGCAATGGATGACCTGGGCCTGCACTGGAGCCCTCACAAAAGGCACCAGAATTAACATACTTGGAATTTGGTGTCAGATCACACCAGAGCACCACTCAATTAACCCCGCAAGTGGCACACACAAAGGGAGGTCTCAACAGGCACCAAAGCACACTGGAGAGAATCTCACTCAGTGGGGTAAGCCCCATGCACAGCAGCCTATAAGCTGTGGATGTGGCTAAACCCCACAGCCTGTGAGCCTGAGGGTCATTACTACCCACTGAAGTGCCAATATGAATTGAGACTCAACTATCACATGAGGGTACACACGACCTACACAAGGGTCACTCCTGGAGCACCTGGAACAGATGACTAGGGAGACTGTGTCAGGGCTCCACAGGACACCTACTACATAAGGCCACCCTGCCAAGACTGGGAGACATAGATCTACATAATAGGTAGAAATCAACACAGAGAGGCAGCGAAAATTAGTAAATACGTAAATATGTCCCAATACAAGAATAGTATTGTAGAAAACTCCAGAAATACAACTAAACAAAATGGGGGCAAGGAAACTACCAGATACAGAGTTCAAAACAATGATCTAGGTGTTAGCAAACCTAGGCCCACAGGCCATATCCAGTCTATCACCTGAGTTTATGAATAAAATTAGATCAAAATACAAAACAAAAACCCAAAACATAACAAAACAAACAAACAAACAAACAAACAAACAAAAAACAATGATTACAAGGATGCTCAAGGAAACTTGTAAGAACTTCAACAGATAGCAAGGATAAAAAAGGACATGGAAACCATAAAAAAGAACCAGTCAAAAGTGAAGAATACAATAACTTAAATGAAGAATGAACTGGAAGGAATCACCAACAGATAAGATGATGCAGAGGATTGAATCTACAATTTGCAAGACAAGTTAGAAGAAAAGACCCAATCAGAGCAGCCAAAAGAAAGCAGAATCAAACAAACAAACAAAAAAAATGAGGATAGTTTAAGAGACCCCTGGGACAATATCAAGAGTAACAATACTTGTATCATAGGGATACCAGAAGGAGAAGAGAGAGAGCAAAGGATTGAGAACCTATTTGAAGAAATAATGACTGAAAACTCTTAAGCTGCCAAAGGAAATAGACATACAAGTCCAGGAAGTGCAGAATCCCAAACAAGATGAACCCAAACAGGACCACACCAAGACACATTATAATTAGAATGGCAAAGGCTAAAGACAAAGAGAGATTCCTAAGGGCAATATGAAAGAAAGGCAACTTGTAATTCATAAGGGAGCTCCCCTGAGATTGTCAGCTTATTTATTAACAGGAACTTTGCATGCCAGGAGGGATTGGCACAAATATTCAATGTAATTAAAAGCAAGGACTGATAACCAAGGTTACTTTACTCAGCAAAGCTATCATTTAGATTCGAATGACTCATGCTTGCAGTATCACAACCTAATGGGTTCTTTAAAAAAAATCAGAAACATAGATTAATTTTGACTTAAGTCATGTTCTTGTATATAAGTATTAACATTAAAATACTATATATATATACTTTATATATATATATATATATATATATATATATATATATATATATATACACATACATATATATACTTGTTCTCTTTGTTGTCAGAGAAGATGAAAATTTTTAGGTTTTAATAATCTATTGCTATGGTGGGTTGAATAATGTCACCCCAAAACTCACTTCTATGTAGAAGGTGACCTTATTTGGAAATAGCACCTTTGCAGATATAATTAGTTAAAGATCTTGAGATGAAACTGTCCTGAATACAGGAAGGTCCATCAATTCAATGACTGTTGTCTTTATACAAAAGAAGAAATTCTGAAATCAGAGACAGATACCCAGAAAAGAAAGCACTGTGAAGATCCAGGAAGAGATCAGAGTGATGGATGTGGAAAGCAAGAACACCAAGGACTGCAGCCGCTTCCACGAGAGGCCACCGAGTTCTGCATATACATGAATTTTCAGGACTGTTTTCTGTCGTCAATTAAAAATTTGTTACAGACTGTGCTCCTATCATAGAACTGGCCCCACTTAATCTTATCCCACCACCTTCAATATAAATTCTTTCAAAACAACTTACAGCTTATTCCCCAAAACATAACATATAAAAAGCCCTTATCAACTCCAGGATGGCACATCTGTTGCCTTCTCCACCTAGCCTTGCTGCTGGTGGTTTAGACTTCATGCCCTCGAACTTAGTCCTTTTCTGAATAGCATATGACTCAATAAACCTTTTCTTTTCAAAGGCTTTCAGCCACAGAAGTTAAGGTTTTTGTTTAATAAGGGCATGGAATATTGAAAAAAAAAACATTAAATTCTTTAGTTATTGAAATATAATAGTTTTACTACAATAGTCTTAAAGCAGTCATCTCAACTCCTGTTTTCTACTACACATTGGCAGTAATCAAAATGAGAAGAACATGATCAATGAACCAGTTTGAGTGTTCTAATAACATAGGTTATGTTTTAGAAAGGTAGAGTAACTGTATCACTAAACAAAAAAATATTTGCATATATTTAATAATGCATTACATATTTTAAACACAGCCATGCTATATTAAGCTCATATATCTCTATATTTTCTGTATCTGATTATTTTTTACTTCCCGAATGGGACCTTTTTTCCTCACATTTCTCTAGTGATTCTATTCCAATTAAGCTATATTTCCCCATAATCTTAGAAATATTTTGAAATAGTAAATAAAACATGCCCCCATTTTATTTTAACGTGTATATGCAGAAAACATAATTATATCTATTCATTTTAAGTAAAACAGGTTATTGAGTCTTTTCAATTAAATGTCTCATACACAGTTGTTATTTCTTTTTTTTATAGTTGTTATTTCTTGATAATGAAGTTGAATTCTGAGCACATACAAGTTATATCTATTTCTAAATAGCAAAGTCAAATTTAATAGTATTCTAAATACCATAATTTATTGTTATTGTTTCAAATATAAATTTTAAAAGAAAACAATAAAAGGTCTTTGGGAATAATAGGGATCAGTCAATGTCTTGTTTTTATTGTATTAATATAGACATTATAAATGAAATAATGCATCTTCAAATACTCATTTGTAGGCCAAAAAATGATTGGTATGCAAACAACACTCTTCTTTGAGAGTGTTGAGAGGCCACACTACTTCTATGAGAGTAGTTTCGTAAAGTAGAGTTTAAAGCAATTCTAATTAACCTTTAGTTACAAAATAAGTGAAACTCAAAATAAACTTTTACTGCATGTAAGAAAATATAACTATATTTTCCTAGTTATTGATTTGAAGTAGAAGTGCTAAGGTAATGAAAAACTTTTAAGAGACAAAGTAAAATTTGAATACTCGTGTGTGTGTGTGTGTGTGTGTGTGTGTGTGTGTGTGTGTATAGACAACATTGAAAAGAAACTCAATTGCAATTTCCTTTTTTGCCCAATAATGGAAACAACAAAGAACTTAATATATGTCATATATTAGAGAGTTAATATATAGCATCATTAGGTGAGATTTTACACTGTCTTTAAAAATTTTATAACTACATTATGAGAAGGAAAATATTTAAGGGCCAGAATAAATTTCTGCTGCCCTTGAAAGAAATTTACAGTAAATTTAATTAGGTGTCATCCTTTTATACCTCCACAGTCACTTAAATATCTCATTCAATGATATACTGCCTTCTTAATTATTCATTTAATTGTTGCCAGACTGTAAGGTCTACAATAAGATTTATTATTTTTCTACTCAAAGGCCCAATGAGGTTGATGTGCACTTAAAGTCATTTTACCTGTGAAGAAATTGAGACACAAAATATTTGTTAATTTGCCCAAATTAGTACAGCTTAATAACTTAGTAACAGAAGGTTCAAACAAAGCAGTTTGAATTGTTAACACATACTGCTTTTAGTGAGGTTAGAGATTGCATGTATTTTGTCTTTTGTCTAGGAGTGTCTAATGTAATAACTGCTGACTATTGGATCATTCTTCGAAGTGATCCAAAATATAGCTCAGATAAAAATAGTCATTAGCAGGCCGGCCCAGTGGCAGGGTGGTTAAGCACTGGCTTGGGAAGCCAGCAGCCCGGTTCAGGTCCCACATATGAGGGCCAGTGACACTGCCCTCGAAAAAAAAGTCATCAGCTCATTTATCCTACTGTAAAGAAAAAGTGCAATATCTTATTGTTAATGCCAGGTTTAATGCTGCTTGGCCTTGGGCCGGCCGAGTTGCACGTTGGTCAAGAGCTGGCTTGGGATGCCAGTGGCCCCAGTTCGGATCTCACATATGAGGGCTAGTGACACTGCCCTCTACAGTTAACAACAGCTCTACCTGGAGCTGGGCTGTGTGAGCCCCGGCGGCGATGTAGGCTACAGCCCCTGCTGCAGTGGGCTGCCATAGGCTACAGTGAGTGGCCAGCAGCCAGCGTGAGCTGCCAATAGCTGTGCTGAGCGACCATTTAGTGGCCAGTGACCAATCTGCCTCACCCGAGAAGAGCACAATGATGATACCAACATGGGCCAGTGAAGCAATGTCCTTCACAACTAGACTGAAGAACAAAAGGACAGCAACTTGTCTGTTCCCCTTCCCTGGTTCCCAACACTATTCTCCTCCCCCAATTCCCAAAGAAAATCTTTGGGGAAAAAAAAAATACTGCTTGGCCTTTTTATCAAAACTCTTTTTTGAAATTAATTTCTTATATAGCTGTTATGCATATGCATCAGATAAGGTTCTTTTTTTTTTTACAATTGAGTTTAAATTCCAAACTTGTATAATGAAAAAACAAAATAAAAAGACATACAAAAGAATTCCAGGCTGTCTCACTAGTAACAGATCTGTATAAGTCCAGGTAGTGGGGCAAAGAGGTGTGATAGTAAGGGGTGTGTTTAGAGTCGATGGAATTGTAACAGATATATACAGTATCAGACAGGTAGTAGATTGGGCGTGGGAGGTTCTCACTTTGTGAAGGGTGTATATGTCTAACTATTACATGGCTTTGTACAACTGAAACTAATAAAAATAAATCAACAAATCAATAGAAAAGAAAGAAAGAGGGTGTGTTATAAGGCCACTGAGTTTTTAAGTGGAAATGGTGAGATTTAAAAAAAAAAAAAAAGCAGACAAAAACATAATTCTTCAGATTGTGTTGTTTTCTTTAACTTCCTGTGACACATGTGCTGTTTTTTTTCCCCCTTTTAGTACTGGCAGCTATAATGATTATAAGCACAATGGTTTAATCAAGAGCACTGGTTAAACTTAAAAAGTTGTCCTTAATCTACTATGATCTAAAAATGAGATTTTAGGCAATCAAGTTAAAGACACTGGGATGACATTCATTCAGTCATAGGTTGTTCTCCCATTGACATTTATCAATGTTTTCTCTCTAAGCAAGATTTTCTTAGAGCATGGCAACTAAATAACAAATATATGAACACATATCTTTTTAAAAAGCAGAATTATAAGGAAGGTCATCAGCAAAAGCAAAGTTACAGTTTTGGCTTAGAGATATAGTGTACTCTAAAAAACTGAATTAGATTAATCTTTTCTCTCAGTTTGGATGACTTTCTCTAGGCTATTTCATTTGTTATAGCAATAAGAATTATAGAAACTTAGCTTCTTGTAGGGAAGGATATTTAGGGCAAAATAAGAAAGTTGTGTCTCTCTGCAGCAGCTTTCTATATAGCCAATGGTAGGGTTTTGCTCTTAGTCCTACTGTTAGCTAGGTCATGACTGATATGAGGTGAGCAATGGTGGAAAAGGGTCCCATTTCCTCAAATTTTCAAATTTCTTCACAGTGTTTTTGTTACCCCACAAATTCATAAGGAGGATGGATTTAGATGTATAGCTAGCACGGATATCTACTGGCTAGTCATTAAATGTTAAGTGAATGACTCAGTCAAACATTATATGCAATAACAACATTATTATACTATTGGCTATTAACTATTAATTCAAGAGACTTAATTAGATACTTCTGAGAAAAATTACATACCAGAGTATCATGATTTTCTGGGAGATGACAAGTAGATTAAAGGAACTGAACCACTATAGTAATGGAGGGAACAGGCCTTTTCAAGCAGGAAACATGAGTGCAAACGGTGGACATTTTCAAAAGTCAAAAGGAAGGGGTTTAAAACAAATAGATTAACACTGAGATAAATGTAGGTACTTTATAATTTTAATTTAAGCTAATATTTACCACCTACATGTGTTTGGAAACCAATTTCTTATTAAAAACTATGCGAAAATTCCAGCTAAGTGCAAATTTTAAGAACATTTGTAGTAGAAAAGTAATTTGATAAATTTCAAAATAGAGACATCTGTGTGTACTGCTGCAATCCAGATCTCTGCATATATTCTCTCTGAACAAAATCTGCTCTGGAATGCTTCTTCCTGGGGATGTCTAAGGTGAGAAATTTGTCTAAGTCCAGAGTAGAAGGTTCAAGGTCATTTTGTATACCTGTGAAAGTATACATTATGTGAAAAGCCTTTTCCAAGGCCATTCATAGAAAATTGTAGAGGTAATCTTCTGGTTTTAGTCCTCCATGGCTTTGCAAATGGCAATACAAATGAATTAAATCAGTAAAATAATCAAATCATTCTGAATCTATTTATCATATAATATATGTATATTAGTATAGATAATGGATATCTATGTATCTGTTGCTGAGCAATAAACTTGCCCCAAACATAGAAGCTAAAAACAACACACATTTATATCTCAGTTTGTTAGTCTGGAATTCTCACATGGCATGGATTAGCTGAGTGCTTCTGGTTCAAAAGCCAAACTGCCAGTTGGGATATAGTCTCATTTGAAAGCTCCGTTGGAGAGGGTCTCCTTCCAAACTCACTTACATGTTAATTGACAGACCTCTGGTCCTCTGTGGCTGTTGCCTGTAGGCTCTGTTCTTTGCCGCCATATGGGCTTCTCCACAGGGCTGCACAGAACATTGCAGTTTGCTTTTCCAAGAATGAGAAATTCAGGAGAGACAGAGAAAGAAATCCTTTTAGGTTATACAAAAGAAGTCATAGTCTTTTGTATAACCTAATCAGAGAATCACCATGCCATAACTCTGCAACATTCTATTCATTAGAAATGAATTACTAAACTCAGATCCAGTCCACACTCTAGAAATGGGGATGACACGAGGGTTTAAGTACCAGGAGATA
Source organism: Aselliscus stoliczkanus (assembly GCA_033961575.1). Lineage (NCBI taxonomy): Eukaryota > Metazoa > Chordata > Mammalia > Chiroptera > Hipposideridae > Aselliscus > Aselliscus stoliczkanus. The sequence goes on from CM066731.1 coordinate 140,680,243, forward strand.
GAGATAATAGAGAGCATTCTTACAGGCTGCTTACTGTACTCACAGACCACACAAAATGAAATATCAGGATACTGCTTAAATCCTACTTTTGTTACATAGGTTTTTAGGTTTTAAAGACATAAGGAGATGAAAAAACAATATGGATTTTTAAAAACACTGCTCTTGGGGTCTAGGGATATTTTCATCTTTTTTTTCCTTCTCATTTCTAGGCTTCTTTGAAAAAACTTGCACGTGTAAAGAGCTCCACACATTGCAATCAGAACATTTTATCATGGCTTTCAGAAATAAATTACCTCTAAATTATGCAAATTGCCTTAATCAACTGGATAAATATGAGTATGAACAAAACGCAAAGTGTTGCTGGAAATTCATTGATATGCATGTTATCATATTCATCACTCTTATTGTTAGTGAAAGGCCTGTGAGAACCTCAGGAAAACATGGGTTTCCTGGTTCAGTTTTTGCTCTCTGGTATTTATCTATGCATTGTTGTTTTATTGTTACTCTCAGTCAATTTGACAACAATGCACATAAAGTCATGAAAAAATAAGTGGGTGTAATGTTGTTTGTTGGCTAATTATGTGAAAGAGCAGTTGGATAATTTTTATAGTTTTTAGTTTTATTGACAAAGATATTGACCTAATTCTCTGGGGTTTTGTTTTTGTTTTTGTATGAAAGGAGAAACATACATACACAAACATTTAAAAATGAAAGATAAATATATTCTAAAATAGCAATCTAGGGCCGGCCGAGTGGCGCATTGGTTAAGCGCTGGTTTTGGGATGCCAGCGGCCCCGGTTCGGATCCCACATGAGGGCCAGTGACACTGCCCTCTACAGCTAACAACAGCTCCACCTGGAGCTGGGCTGTGCGAGCCCCGGTGATTGGTGTGGGCTGCAGCCCCTGCTGCAGTGGGCTGCCATAGGCTACAGTGAGTGGCCGGCAGCCAGCGTGAGCGGCCGGCAGCCAAGCGTGAGCTGCCAATAGCCGCGATGAGCGACATCCAGAGGCCAGCGACCGATCTGCCTCATCCGGGAAGAGCGCAATGACGATACCAACAGTGAAGCAACATCCTCCGCAACTAAACTGAAGAACAAGAAGACGGCAACTTGTCTGTTCCCCTTCCCTGATTCCCCAACGCTGCTCCCCTCCCCCAATTCCCCAATAAAATCTTTAAAAAAAAAAATAAATAAATAAAATAAAATAAAATAGCAATCTAAATATTAGTAAGTGATTACTTTTGAAATCATGAAAAATACACTAATGACACGAATAGGAAACAAATAATACCCAAAAATATTTCTTGAAATAGATTCTAACATTTATTTTAAATGCCCCTCTCATTCACCAAACTACATTTTCTAAGAGAACTTTCAATTTTTTGTCTGATTTTCACATGTTGATCTTTTTCAGTTCTTTATCTTAAAGTTAATGTTTTCATACAAACCTTTATTTGCTTTACACAAAAAGAAACACAATTTGGGGATATATTTTCTTCCAAAACTAGAAAATTCCAAATATTTCGTCATTTTTCATGAGACTATTTCACAATTTGTTTTGTTTTCTTATAGTTTGTATCTAATTACCCCACTACACATCATTAGGTTTAACAGGTTTTGAATATCCATAGGAAAACATAGTACTCAATAAGGACTTTGAAGATGAATAAGGTTGCATACATTTCTGTCTCTGAAGGAGAATTCTAACTGCATTTAGAATTCTAATAGAGGTAGGCGGATATAGTGTTAGCATGCCAACAACATTCCTACATGTTGCAGTAACCAGGAAAAGGATGAATATGGGGGGCCGGCCGAATGGCTCAGTTGGTTAAGAGCTCGCTCAAGAGTGCAAGCTGAGCTCAGAGCAACAGCGGTTCGAGGCCAGCCCGAGCTGAGTTGCCGTTGAGCTGCCAACAGGTGGCAGGATGGCTCAGCTAAAAAAAAAAAAAAAAAAAAAAAAAGGATGAATATGGGGTCTAGAGGCAGAAGTTGGAAGAGAGGATAAGAATGAAGCAGGAGAGGATTTGGTCATTGCTTTCAGGTGTCTATGTGGCTGGCTTAATCATGGTACTTCTATCAGGGTCATGCAATATACACATAACAAAATTCTTTCTACTTTTAGCAGAAGCTTTCAAATGTGTCTTTCATAAAGTAACCATCATGTGCTATTATTGCAACTTATATATTACACAGACTGACAGTAAATTCAGAGATAGGGTCCTTGTTCAGGAAATTGTGCCCAGACCTCAGCATTGTATAAATTACCTGTGCTTCTGAAAATTATTAGTATTGGGTAACTTCTTGAAAGTGGGTTCTTCATATAGTTGTTGATAAAGCGTCAGACCTGGGAATAGTCTTTCCTTTCCCAGATTGATGTTTAAATTGAGTATTTCAATTACAAATATAATAAAGCAAGTATTAAGTGAGGTATTTTTAAATTAGCTTATAATATTATAAAATATAATCATGCGCATAAATATTCTCTCTCTGAAATTTTATCAGACACAATACAATGATTTAGAAAGAGAAGAAATAGCAATGTACAATGAAAAGAGCAGCAAACTTACAGAGCAAAATTTATGAAACATTTTCTTACTTTCAGTTGGTTCTTGAGTATCATATATTTTCTGTTAAAGATCAATTTTGATTCTGAATAATTTAAAAATTGAATCTAAAAAGACATGATGAAAACACTGTTATTGAATTATTCATTCAATAATTTGCAATTATTCAGCAGCATTTAGCAAGTGCTTCCTATTTCCCTGGGTTATCTAAAGCTGAATAGAGGAGTAAGAGAATGTTCCTAGGCTTGTGAGATAAGGAGACAATTAAGATTGTTTTTGATTTAGGATAATCCCTAAGTCAAGTAGACAAGTCACATGGGACCTGGGCAACTAGGGCTGTCTTCTCTAAGACCTCGTCCAAGCTGGTCCTGTTCTTAAGCACTGAAATGGAACCTAGGATCTCAAGAGATTCTGCAGTGGTTTCAAGACTCTGGTCTTGTTTTCTACGCAGTAGGGCATTTGCCCATACGCTACCTGCTTGACCCAATGGGATCAAGGGGAAGAGTTGTGACTAATTGTTATCAGCATGTTTTCCCCCATCTTCATCTACTCTTTACAAAACACAAATGAAACAACCAAGTATTCAGGCTGGAAAGCAGTGACCTATTTGTAGGAATGTGGCAAATCAAATAGGAGGTAGTGGCTATCTCCCAGAAACAAAGAATGTGTTGGTTTCAAGGTGGCATTGACATTCTGGAGACCCCCTCTTAGGGTGCCGATGGCTGGCTGGAGTTGTGATGTGAGTGACAGTTCTCATTTCAAGTTCAGACTTTGCTTGGGCTATCAACTTCAGTAGGTCATTTGAAGAGGAATACAAATTCAATGGGATCTCAGAATCATTTGGACAAGAAGGATGTGATTGTGGCTCCACAATTTTATAGCATTTCTATCCTTCTACCCTCACAAATGGACTTCATTCAACCTGTCACTCATGTCAGGGAGAGGTTGCTATATCAGAATGAAGTGTTCAATTTTGATTAATGTTTTTACCTATGAGCCTAACTCACTTTGAGCAGGGGACTATTTTGGATTAGCTACCTCTTTATTTCTTTATTAAAAATAAACAAAAGACAAGACTGATAATGAGCATTTTTTTACATCTACTTTCTTAACTCAATAATATATTGAAAACTGAACATTTTAAACTGAACATTTCTCATGGTTACATTTGTCTGAAGTTTGTATAGCGTTGTGTTTAGAAGTATGCTTGGTCTGAATTAAAAACAGATAGATTGTTTAACCTGCTGTATTTTCATCTGTCATTGGAACTAATGTCTTACATGGTAGCTGTAAGTGGTAAGTGAGATAATGTATATAAAAGGCTTAGCACAATGATGGTATACAGTAAATATTCATTACATGTTTGGCTTGATCATAAATGATGACCAAAAGAGATCATTTAAGGAATCTCTCTAGACATATTTTGATATTAATTTTAATATATATGTGCATGAAAAGCCCACATCCTTTAACTATCTAAATAATTCTCAACTGCATACGTAAGAAAATAGTTCACAGTTTTTGCCATAGAAAGTTTGCTATCTTGAGAGTAGATTTGCACAAATGTGGTGCCAGATTGTGCCCTCTGCAAGTGAAGGCAGCATAAGGAGCATTTGTCACTTCTCTGAACCTCAGAAAACCCTGAGTGGACTGTCAGAATGACCTTAAATAAAGAGCAATGTGGCAGGATGGCATACATGTCGCCTGATAGAGCACTTTACCTTACAACACTCAAAGTGTTTAACAGTAAATCCATTCCCATCCATGCTGGGATTTTAACTCTCGTTTTCATAATTGTTATCATGTTTCTGATATTATACCCTCATCTTTTCTCATGCTATATCCCCACTTATTTTTACAGAAGTATTTCCTTCTACTTTCTGGAAAAGATGATGGTACAGAATTTGTACCATTTCCACTTTAAAAGTTTGCTACACTTCACTGGTTAAAACATGTGGACCTGGTGCTTTCTGTTTTGGACATTATACATTTGTCAAAACCCATAGAACTTCACAACAACTGAACCTTAAAGTGTGCAACTTTATATATATATATATATATATATATATACATATATAATGGAATCCCAAGGGAAAAAAATGCATATTGTGACAAGAGATTCCAATTTATTAAAAAATGTGTGAAATAATCTTACTGAAGGTGGTGGAGAATAATGTGTTGACTTAAATAAGTTTGGAAATGAATGCACACCAGAGTCTCTCAGACTCAAGTCAAAAGGAACGGTGCATAAATAAGCATATACTAGCTGATAAAATTTTCCCACAGGCCTTGGTGCCAGCAATTCTGGTGCTACTATACATGTATACTGGAATTAAATAACTAGCTAAATGGATTAGGTTTCTCATTGTTCTAATGGAAATTTTCAGATCAGCAAGGGAAGGGGGCTAGAATAATCCATGTGGCAATATAGCAGAGTTGGAATCATGAGTAAGAATTCATGTTTAACTTAATAGCTACATAAATGGCTACATACATAAATAGTTATAGATATGTATATGTACACAGATTAGTATCTCGGGAGCTGTAAGAAAAAGTGCATATTTCTGTGCCATTTAGCAAGTGCCAAAGAACTATATAGGGCAAAAAAATGGACAGTAGTGGGTAGTAGTGCATGAATGCTACCAGATACAGGAAATTATGTGCTTGCCCAGGTCAGGACAACAACCTGTTCCAGGAACCAGCACATAGCAGGAGACAGGGGAGGGTTGCTGATTTATGTTAGAATGAATATCCATTATGATGAGACAGTCTCAGGGGTTTCACGGCAAGCAATCTCCATTCTGGCCCTGTCCGGTTTGCTGGCCAGACAGTAGTTACCATCATGGAATAGTCTCTCCTCCACATTTGGTTACTTTTAAGTCAAATCAAATCAACAGGAGTCAACACAATATAAAAGAGTGATTCAAAACCAATACATATGTAAAATATTACAAAAAAATTTTTCTTAGATTGAAATATTTATCAAGATATACTTTTTCTTATTCGTTGATGATTACTATATATGAGGCATGAACATGTATTTCACTTGCTGTATCTAACCACCCTTTACCCTCAATCTATAGCATTACTAGATTCAAATTTTAATCAGTGGCTCAGGCAAGTTTAGCATTTAGGGTTGTTTCCTCAAGCTAGAAATTAGCAATAAAATTTATTTAACACTTTGTTAAAATTAATCACTATCTAATATTAAAATATGATTTGCTGAAAGAATAAAAAATGAGATTAAAAATAGCCAAAGATAAATCTAAGTCCTTCCATACACACTACAGATGCTTTTGTCACAGGTATAAATATGGCATGATTCCTTCATTGTTGTTTCACTTACATATAAACCTAAAAATCACCATAATATCCTGAATATATTTTAATGAGCAATCAGGCCATTTTTCAGATCTCTTTATTTGACTACCTTTCATAGAGGTTAACAGAAGCAAACTTTTAGTTCTCAAGACACAGTGATATATTTCAATGTGCACATTTCACTTACAACAGAAATTATCACATAAAGTGGAAAAAAATTAATTAACAAATTTTATCATCATTGTATTTGTTTGGTAAGGATGCCATAACAAAATACCAAAAACTGGGTGGCTAATACAACAGAAATTTATTTTCTCATAGTTTGGAGAAATCTGACATCAAAGTGTCACCTGGTTTGATTTCTCCTGAGACCACTCTCCTTGGATTGCAGATGGCTAGCCAGAAAACAGTCATTTTGGAGGTCAGGGCTTCCGCATATGAATTACAGGCTGACACAATTAAATCCATAACAGTTGTCAAAAGTGAAAATAATTTTTTTGCGATTTTATAAACTAACTTTAATGATTAGTTTTTATCAGGGAATTCCAATTTCATTTTATTTTCTGTTAATCTTTTACTTTTCATCATTTCAAATGTTTAATCACTGAATAATTTCTCATGAAGCCACTTAAAGAAAAGTGTTCTTATTCATTAAACTTCTTCACTTCTCTACCAATCCTTCTAATTTTTCTATCCCCTTCCTTCTTATTTAAAAATGCCCATGGTTGGGCTGGCCGAGTAGCGCGGTGGTAAACAGGTGGTTTGGGACTCCAGTGGACCTGGTTTGGGTCCCACATATGAGGGCCAGTGGCACTGCCCTCAAAAAAAAAAAAAAGTACTAGAGAGTATTAAAAGAATCCACAGTTTTGGATTCAAAAGCCAAAACAGATCAGTCAATTTGCTTTTATGCCCACAGACAATGCAAAATATCATCATCACCATCATCATCATCAATAACAACAACCATGTTTTTTGTTTGGCGTTCCTAAATTTTTGGCTACATATTTTTCAAATGTCTTTACCCATGCCAATAACTTTCTAATATTATTTTCAAAATCGAGGCTAGAAAATAATGTCTTCCTTCTTACATAGTCAATTGAAAATTAAATTATATTTTTACAATTAGTATTCGTACTTCAGAAAAGTTTCTTTCAATTTTAAAACTCATTATTATAAATATAGGCTATAATTGGGGCAAAACATTGGAAAACGTCTGCTATAGAGTGAATATCTATGTCCCCCAAAAAACTTATGTTGAACCCCTAATGCCCAATGTGATAGTGTTAGCAGAGGGGGCCTTTGGGAGGTGCTTAGGCCATGAGAGAAATCCCCCAAGAATGAGACTAATGCCTTTATAAAAGAGGTCCTAGAGAGATCTCTCCCCTTACCACGATGTGAGAACATGGCAAAGGTACCAGCTATGAATCAGGAAAAGGGCTCTCGCCAGAACTAACCAGGCTGGCACCAAGATTTTGGAGTTACCAGCTTCCCAAACTGTGAGCCACTAAATCTGTAATATTTTTTTTATAGCAGCCTGTAGGGACTAAGACAGGCTCTATCCACTTATTCCTCATATCTGAGCTGCATTCCGTATTTCAAAAATTTTTGTGTAGTAACTTAAATCCTCTTGGAATTGATGACTCTTCTTTACCAGTTTGTCTTTGAGGTTTCATTAGAGAGTGAGAGTAGACTCTTACAATTTTATATTATGTTCACTGATGTCAGTATCTTTTGTCAAATCAGCAAGAAACAAATATTTTTGTAATGCTTACATGATTTAATGTACATTATGCAAAAGTACCTTTTCTTTAATGAATTACTGCTTAATGATTTGTTTCAATTTGCCTCTCAAAGTCAAAATAATTCCTTTTATTTACTGTTGATTTCATCACTTCCTTTTTGTATTTCTCCCATTACATTTTTATTTGAAATCTTTTCTCAGTTCATTAGTAAATAAATGTAACAATGAAGATTCCCCCATTCATATATATGGAAATCATAATTATTCAATTTCTCACTTATATTATTGAAATATTCCAAATTTCTTGCCAAATTGATCTTACTTTTTTTTTTTAGTTTAATCTGGCATCTCATTTGTATTCGAGTTTCTCTTTAAAATCTTTAAAAATATAGGTTAGAGTCTTTAAAATATTGCTTCATGCATATTGCAAGATTTGGAGAACTTTATAATGTGCAAAATATATCATTACATTTACCCATTAAAAATTCTACTTCAAGTGTGTTTAAAATATTCTATCACTGAGCTGAAAATAACACATAATTACCAAAATAACACAAAGTACCAAAGTTGTCATCAACTTAAGGAACTATGTATTTTCTTCAAGAAGATTAAAACTACGAGCTGTGCATAATACATATTATGCACAATTATTCAGGTTTAAAAAGTGCATCAGCCCTTTCACATCACCTTTAAAAAGAGCTTTGCTGGTCACATAACTGGCAGTGAATATTGTTCCAAAGTAGGTTACAATCATCTAGAATTTTTTTCTTTGAAGCAAGTCAAAGATAGAGTTTTCTTTAATGAAAAATTTAAAACCAGTCATAGACTTTTCTGTTATAAAAATGGCACAATAGTTCAGAACTAATAGATCAGTTCAGTCCAACTGATCAAGACATTCTAGTTTTATTTTATTTGCTATATTAATTCATTTTGTATTTCCCATTATTTTAATTCTTCACTCTTCATGATAAGTATTTTTTTTTCCATTTTAATAGCTTTACCCACAATAGTTCATACATCAATTCATTGGATTCTGCATTTATTTGGATTGGATTAAATTTCTGTTATTTTTGAAAACCATCACTTTTGGAAAAATGTCTTTCACTATCGAAAGTCAAAAAAGTAATAATTGCAATAACTACTTTTTCCAGCTTTCAAAATAATATTGAATGTTTTGTTTCATTTAATCTTAAAGATGTTTATCTAGTGAATTTTGGGTTGTTGAAAAGTCAAGACGCATTTTTACAACGGAAAACAAAGAAAAAATACGTCATGACTTTTCGGACAACACAATATAGTACAAATAAGCACAACCTTCTGTGCTCCATAAAATCTTTATGCCTTCTGAAGCTTCTTATTTTGCTCATCTAGTCTAAACAATTATCTAAACTATTACCTGTTTTGTTAAAATCAGTTTACGAATTCATTATAGTGGAGGCTGTATTTTTATCATAATATATTTTAACTTTATGTGTATGTGAAGTGTCCTTTGTTTATTTCATACTCTGAGGATCTTATTATGATCACTAACTTTAAGAAACAATTTTTAATTAAATAGTGTTGGTATAAATTAATATTTATTATAACAGGCCATAATCAAAGAATGTGCTGTTTTTCAATGTTAATAAATGTATCAGGTGAAAGCTACTGTTGTCACCCCAATAAATTAATATAAAAAGGATTAAAAAAATTTGCACATTCTCTATTCACTATAAATTGTGCTTTTCTTTACTTTTCTTTTTTAGTATTTGAGAATAGCCTCATTCTTATAAATTAAATATATATATATATATATATATAATTATCATTTACACGCTGTGTATTTCTTTGTATTTTTATCTTCATAAATTTAGCATTTATATCAATTGTGTTAAATAAGAGTTTTTGATATTTTCAAGGCCTGGCAGTCTTCTTTCTTTAAGCTTACATTCTTATGCCTTCCCCTGAGATACCTCTCCTGCCATAATAAAAAATAAACTAAAATTTAATTTACACATAAGCAATTCAATGAATTTTAATATTGACAATATGTATGTGCCTCAGATTACTGATGAATACGTAGGTGGCTTTTATTGTGTTTATTACAGTTTTGTGGGTTATTTCATCTAGAACCTGAGCTTACTTTAAAACAGGATTCATCAGATACTGAATATCAATCTAATAATATGTTCTGATGCATAAACCATGACTCTTCACAGCCAATTAATCCCTAATTGTTTACTGCTGTATATTTTTATATTTATTATGTATAATTATATGAATAAAAGATATTGATAAATTCTCCTTTGTATGACCTTAACAAAATTTGTAAGTAATGCATATATTACATTATTATGTTTCTATGAGGAAAAATACCCCCATTTTAACTAAGCTTATAATTTCTGCTTACAATTTTATATGTCTGATGATGGGAAGTATTTTCCACAGACTAGAATTGTTCTTGTTTCTCTGAAACCATTCATATGTTTTCCATACTAATGCCATGTAATATTGAGAAAAGACCACTGGCCCTGTATATTTGTGCCAGGCTGGTGTTGAGTCTGAATTATGTGCAAAGTATTTATGGTAATCATTCCTACATTGGGTGCTTACCAGTAAACCAAATATATATAGAAAGTATTGGGAACCACACCAATCCAGCCCAGTAAACTAAATGAAACATATTCATAACCCCAATTCCACTTCTACCATACCACATACAAAAAGGAAATGTGACAGATTTCAGAGTGCAAAGCTGTCTAATCAAGATACTTCATTAATGTTTGCAAACCAACAAAACTATGTGAACACATGGGCACATTTTTAGTACTCCTTCCAGGATTTTAGAAGGATTGGTGTGGGACACAATATAAGTAAAAAAAGGTAAACAAAACTTAAGCTTTATTGTTTTCAAGTAAATTTGTCTCAAAAAATTGTTCTTTAAAAGTGTTTAATGTTAAGGAGAAAAATAAAAATAAAATATTATAAAACGATAGATACTGACTGGACAATCAGAAAAGACTTCTTTGAGTAGGAGCTATTTAACTGCTCTCTAAATGACTAAACAGTGTCAGCAATGGCTGGTATCTGTGGAAGAATATTCCTAGCAGATGGAACAAGTAGTACAAATACCCGCAGATTGTCTTCAAATGGAAAAAAAATCTAAAGAAGTTCAGAGAGATTAAGAGGAAAGTAGAAGCTGAGATCTTGTGCTAGACAGGGGCCAGACTGTGTCAGCCTTGGTAAGCCACGTGGAGGCTCTTGGGAGAGGAAGCCAGAGCGACAGTCAGGGAGCTGAGGTGTTTCATAAGAGAGTTAAATGATAATAAACCATAGAATCTAGCTACATTTAGCTATTAAAATTACTAATTTCCTAATTGTGGATACTTAGTTGTGGGTAAAAATGTAAATGAAAAATTGAAAAACAAATTGTGCCATATATAATGTAATTTTGCTGTTAATACTGTTACTTTATTGGTTTGCCATTTTTTTTCACCACATAAGCATGATTGTATTCATTTAAAATGATTATTTACTCCAAATCTATATTTATATAATCTCAGGCCTAATAGTTGGGAAAGTGAAAATGTATTGTGAGATTAAATGCCTGTAGCTAATTCTAGATGGCAGGTAGTTTTTTGCTATAAAATATTTCAATAAAATAGGCAAATTAAATTTGAAAATTATATAAGGGATATAATCTTAACTTGCATGCCTTTCACTGTACTAACACTGTATTTTCCAAGGTGATCAATGAGATAAACTTAAAATCTAATACAATTTTATGTGTGAATTACTTAGTAGGTAGATAGCCTGTGAGAAGACACCTGAGAAAAAATTGAAGGGATGATATATGAGGATAACAGGGAACAATCTCCTGGACAGAGGAAACTGAATATATAAAATAGCTAAAGTAGAGATCCATTTAATGTGTTCAAGGATCAATTAAGAAATGTGTGTGACTAAGCCATAAGGAGAAAAAAAAACATGAGATGAGCACAAGGGAACAACTGGAGATGGCATCAGTGGAGCTAGCTAGCACCACAAATACTCTACTACATAATCATATACGCATTAGAACAAATTTAAGGACCAGATCACATTTGTCCATGTGGGCTATTTTAAGGGTATTAGTTTTACTTTAACGGAAGTGTGATGCCACTGAGGATTTTTAGCAAAAGAGCAATATGTTCTGACTTCCGTTTTAAAAATATAACTCTGGCTGTGTGGTTGAAAATAGACTGCAGAAGAATCTAAAATATCTTGTGTACATGCCAGAAAAATCATATTTAAAGGAATAACACAAAAGCAAACACTCAAAAATATAAAAATTACATTAGCAGCTTTTAGTAAGAACTTATAAATACAAAAAAGCAGGAAAGGATAAGCCATTTGGGCAATATCTTAAAAAAAATTTAAACACACACCACTTACAATATAACCCAAGAAATTCACGCCTATGTGTTTATCTGAATAAATTAAAAACTCATATCATACAAATCTTTCGTCAAATGTTTATGTTGGCTTTCTTTATAATCTCCAAAATCTAATGGGGGAAGCCCCAATATCATTAATCTAAGAAGTGGATAAAGCTATTGTGGTATATCTATAAAATTATATACTATGCAGAAATTAAAAAAAACGAATAAAATACAGATACAGACAATATACATACAATAACTGAGATGAATCTAAATGCAATTACTAAGTGATAGTAGCTAGACTCAAATGCCTAGACACACACATACAACAGTTTGACACAGGTGATAATATAGGGACTGAAAACAAATCAGCAATTGCCAGGACCTGGGGTAAGAAGAGGAGCTGACTACAGAATGTCATGGAGGAACACTCTGGGAGTGATAAAACTGTTAAACATTTTGATTTTGTTGGTGTTATATGAGTTAGTGGGTCTGTATAAAAAAGTTTAAACTGTATAATAAAATACGAGAATAGTACTTTGCATAACATGCACCTTGAAAAAGTGATAAGGAGGAAAAATGAAAAACTTTAGACATCACTTCAATAAAATGAACAAATACTTTGAAAAAAGAACTGTTAAAGCTTAATCAAATAGAGACAACATGATGCACCTTATATCTATTAAAGACTCTATATCCATGCAGAGAAAATTAAGAATTAACCTAATGGAGAACTGAAAAACGAAGAGCTCTATTGTACTGATAGATGAAAAATTTGAACAAGAAGAATAAAGTTTTCCTACATTGATCTATAAATATTTTGTAATTTCAATAATTGTCCAATGTTCTTTTTTTATGAAACCGAATAAAATAAGTCTAAATGGTACAAAGAAGAACAAATGGCAAAAATAAGCAATATTCTCAAAAATTATATAAGAAAATGGAACTTACTATTTCACTCAATACTTTGTATAAAAAATACTTCAGGGCTGGCCAAGTGGCACGGAGGTTAAGAGCTGGCTTGGGATGGCAGCGGCCCCGGTTCAGGTCCCACATATGAGGGCCAGTGACACTGCCCTCTAAAAAAAAACAACAAAACAACTTCATGTAAAAACTGGCATAGCAAATACTTTAGGCTAGTAATTTAAAATGTTATCTTTTTGCAAGAATAGAAAAAGGGAACAACACAACAGAATAATGAACTGTAGGGGAGGCAAAATATTACCTATACCCTCTTAGAATTTTTCAGGTGAGTTTGAGAATGAGCTTGATATAAGAGAGGTTAATTGGAGAAAAACATAGATTTATTATTTATGTGAATCCATAAAGAATGAAGACCAAAAGAAATGGCAAAACCTATATGCTTTCATATTCCATTGAACAAAGAGATGCAATTGTGGAAAAGTAACATCACTGAAGGGAGAAGCTAAAGGAAGATAAGGATTATTTAATAAAATCTATTTGTATGGAATTCTCTTCGCGTTGACACCCCTTTCTCTCGGTACAAGGAGGGCATCTTTGACGTAGGAGATTTTAATCTATTTTCAGGAAGAAAAGGGGAGATTACAGTGCTCTTCTTTCATCTGCTGTTTTCCAAATGCCTTTATTTCAAAATAATCCTTATGACAAAATGCCATATTTTTGGGTGGCATATTCTGCCACCCTTGAGAACCAGAAGAAGACATATAGATATAAAAACTTAATATATAAGAAGAATGGAGTTAGAATACTAGATAGATTATAAAATATGTAACACAGTTTTTAAAAATGCTGATTCTCCTAATAATTATTTAGTCATTATTTCATGTCCTACACAAAAATCTTTTATAGTTGAAATAAAGGCTTAAATATTAACATTGAAATTTCACAGTGATGAAGGATTTCTTAAACACAAAACCCATAAACCAAAAATTTTAAAGTAAATAAATAGGGCCTAAACTAAAAATTAGCATGGCAGTTTATCAAAAGAAGCAAAAGAAAGTACGTAGACAAGCCTCAACCTGGAAAAATCATTATAGAATACTTAAAATTGATGAATGTAATACCAGAAATTATAAAATACCCCTAAAAGTCAATTAAAATACATAAAAATCTATGAGGATCGAATCGAAGGCATGTCCAAGAACTTTTGAGAAAAAAGAAAACCTGGGCAATAAAGCTAAAGAAAAAGATAATCTACCATATGGGCCCTTATTAGTAATCACTGAAATAGAAACTAAAAACATGTTATTTAATCTTAACTAACTGTCCAAAATTTTTGAAAGTCATAATGTCAAGTATGATGAGAATGTAAAACAACAGGGTATTTTATAGAAGGCTAGATAAAGTATAAACTAGTAGAACAATCCAGCAATCTTATTCCTAGGTATTTATCCAAGAAAACGCTTAAACACATGAGCTCTGGGATAAGTTCACCAATGTTCATAGTAGCATTGTTTGTAGAGTAAAACTTAGAAATCCCTCAATTGGATTTAAAATCTTACAGTATAATTACATAATGAAATACTCCACAGAAGTAAAATGAAGACTATTGTACATGTATTGATATGGATGAATTCCTCCAAAATATATATTATCCTCTCCCCCCTTCTCCAACAAAATGCACAAAAGAATACATGAACTATAGTGTAATTTTTATACATTTCAAACATTTCCAAAACCAAAAAATAAACTGTTTAGGGAGAAATTCTTATGTAGTAAAAACAAATGAAGTTTTGAAAATAAAAATTATAGTAGCAGTAAACTATCTATTTGATTGAAGCATTCAAATATATTAGTAGTATTCTATTAAGTTTTTTTTAGATATGTGTTTATTATATTATTAACTGTTAAAATTTGCAATTATGGAATCTATAATTTTATGTGAATTAAATATCTCAAAACTATTCTTAAAATAGCTAAGAAATTACACTTTAAAATAAATAATATTTGATATAAAAAATTTTGCTCAATGATATTTATGTAGCTGTACTGACAAAAATTAAGGTTGCTTCCCTGCCTTCATATTTTAGAAAGCAGAGTACAACTTTGGAGATATGAGGTAAAAAAATAAGTAAATGTGTTCAAACAGAAACATCAAGGAAAACATGAGCTTTCATTTAATCACATAATCCAGGCATTTTGTTATTTGACAGTGCTTTTTATTAACACTAAATTGAGAATGCAGCAGAAGGTCACACATCTGTTCTTTGCAAATGCATTTGCTACCAAACTAAGAAGGAAAAATAAATAAAACATAAAAAGGAAAATCTAAAATTATGTTATTTATATAGCTAAATATAATATTATACTACATATACACATACACATATATATGTAAATATATATGTATATATATATAATCTACATGTAATATATATATATATATATATATATATATATATATACTTTCTCAATTCACTTTATATTCTTGATTTTTGAGTTTCTCAGTTTTTGCAATGTAGTGCTCTGGTTAAAGCTTTGATTATTCAAAAAGCACTTAGAAACTAAGTAGTGAAATTCAGAGTTTAATGTTAAAGTATTATGGGACATTTATTGAACATAAAATAGAGGACAGACAAGTATGCTTCATCTGTTAAAAGGAAGTCATTAAGTCAATCCCACAGTCAAAGGGAGGAGATTATATAAAAGAAAAACACCAGGAAGAGATATTTGTATGGTGCCATTAGAGCTCCATTCAGTAGAGATGCTTTTAGAAACTTCAGGCCAATAAATTCAACAACTTAGAAAACAGACAACTTTTTTGAAAAAACAAAATCCTTTATGTATTAAAGACATTCAATATACAATCAAAATTTTTACCCAATCAAAGTCTAGTCTTAAATGGCTTCCCATCAAACATATAAAGATAAAATTATAAAAATTATACACACAACTTCTTTTCAACATTTCAATTCATTTTTAAATATAGTAAATCTCTGATACAAATCCAAGCCAAAACATTACAAGAAAAAGTGCCATATCTCTCATCAACAGTGTTTTAAATTTATTTAATAGGATAATAACAAAATGAAACCAGTAATACATGACCAATTGTGGTTTATACCAGTAATATAAGGTTGCTTTAATATTTAAAGTAAAAAGTCATTGGAGAAGAGATAAATATTCCTTTCAGAAGACTTCAGATAATTCAAGTAGATCCTCTACCCTCAAGGGAGTGGAACATAATTCCTTACTTCTTAAGTGTGGGCTGTGCATAGTGACTTACTTCTAAAGAATGCAATATGGAAAGGAACCAAATCTGTAACTTTTCAATGGAGAAATATGACAAAATTACCTTAGCCAGGTCACTAAGATCAAAATCCACAGTGCTAATTTATGTTAACAGTATAGGATGTAAAATGGCACCTAACCTTTGAGGTCTTCCTCTCAAAAACCCAAGCCTCATCTAATCATGAGAAAAACATCAAACAAATCCCAATTAGCTTTATTTTAAATAATACCTCACAAGTAGGCTTCAAAACAACCAAGGTCACAAACAATGGAAGCCTGAGGAAATGTTCCCAGAAAGAGGAGCTTAAGAAGACATGAAAATGAAATATAATATGGGATTCTAGAAAAGAACCTGATGTTAGATAGGCACTAAAGAAATCCGAAATCTATATTTTAATTGATGCTATTTTTATTTTTCATTAATTGTAAGAAATATACTGTAGTAATTTAAGATGTCAATAACATCAGAAACTGTGTATGGGGTATAAGGAAACTCTGTACTATTCTCATATTATTTATCGAAAAAAACTGTTCTAACCAAGAATGCTTATTTGTTTAAGGACAAATGTAATTCACCAATTAAAGGAAATGAAATAAAATAAAAGTAAAATAATTTTCTCAAAATATGTGAGAAAGGATTTAACAACATTCAAAATATATCCTAAATAAGCCATAAAATAATTTGACTTACTCAATTTGAGAAGACTATATGTGAAAAATACACAGTTAACACAAATCTAATGCTAAATGAAGTATCCTTTTCACCTAAGGTCAGGAAAAGGGCAAAGACGCCTACTTTCAGAACAAACATTTAATATGTTACTGATGTGTTTGTTTAATGATAAGTATGATAAGAAAAAATAGAAATAATGAATAGAAATTCAGATATAAAACTCTCCTTATTCATAGGTGGCATTATTTATATGTAGAAAATACAAAGGACTTAAAACAAACAAGTGAAAAAAATCTCTGAATTATAATAACCTAATTTAGCTAGACTGTAGGATACAAAGTCAATTTTCAAACATCAGTGTTTCTCTATAATTTGAAATAATTTGAAAATACAATCAAAATGCCACTTACTAGAACTTCCAAAAAATACTATAACTAAGAGTAAATTTCACCAATGACATGCAATATTTCCACCCTCAAAAACAATAAAACTTAGCAGAAAGATATTATTTTTTAACTTGAGATATGCCAATTTCAGCATTAGAAACTTAATACATAATGCATAATTTACTCTAAATTGCAATCCCAAAAAAATTCCAAGAAACTTTTTAAACGAAGAAGCCACTTATAAATTGTATATATAAAAACAAAGGATGTTGAATAGGTAAGTTTCAAAAAGAAAATTAAAATTAAAAAATTCCTATTGTGTTATTTCAAGTCTTATCATCAAGTCACAATATCAAAACAGTGTGGTATTTTTGGAATCAAACTGAGAATCCAGAGGGAGATTCACATACACAGTAACAGACTTTTAGACAAAAGTATCAAAATGATTAAATAAAAATAGGAATTTTTTTCCCACCTAATGATGCTAGAAAACTGGGTAACTATGTGAATTAAAAATGAACTCCAACCCATACACAAATATTATTTGAGGTGGAAAATAGGCACAAGTGATAATAGCTATACTCATACAATTTATAACATAAACAAAAGAAAATACTCATCATGATCTTGGGGAAAACAAATGTATCTTAGGACAGAGTAAGTACTTGGGTAGACAGAATAATGGCCTGCAACATGTTCAAGCCCTAATCCTTCCAATCTGTGAATATGTTACTTTATATGGAAAAAGGAATTTTGCAGATGTGATTAAGAATTTAGAGATAGAAAGATTATACTTAATTATTTGGCTGGACCCAAAATAATCACAAAGGTCCTTATAAGATGGATGGAGAGGGTCTGAGTCAGAGTAGGAGATGTGAGAAAGGAAAAGTAAGAGGGATCAAGGAATGAGCCACAGAATGCAAATCACCTCTAGAAGCTGGAAATGTCAAAGAAATGGGTCTCCCCTTGGAACCTCCAGATGGCAAAAAGTTCTGTCTACAGTTCTGACTTCCAGCCATGAAAATGATAAACAAGTGTTGTTTTAAATCACTAATTTTGTGATAATTTGTTATTGCAGCAATAGAAAACTAATAGAAAATTACACATTAAAAATCCCTTCTGCTAATCAAAAGGCATTGATAAAAATACATATCTCCAAAAACAGGACATATATATGAGTGTTCTTTGTCTGAGGAGATATATATATATCTCCTCAGACAAAGAACACTCATTCAGAACCTTGAAGAACTCCTATATTTCAATTTAAAAAAAAAACAAAGCAATAAAAAACCAAACACTATACCAGTGCTAATTTGCAATTTTGGCTCAATTTAAAGACTAAAATCCAATAATGATGAAGGTGTGGAGATACTGGCATTCTGATTCATTGCTGGTACAAGAACAAAAGGTACAACTTTTCTGCAACACTGGCAGTTTGCTACAAATTTAAATTTACACCTCCATAACCAATCATTTCACACTCAAATGTTTTCCCCAGAGAAACACAAACATATGTCCTCAAAAACCACTTAAAAAAATAAATGTTTGTAATGTTGATGAAAAACATCCAGCCTAAGAGAAAACTTATAAGGGTTTATTTGAGCCAAACTGTCAACAATGGCTGGGAAGCAAAATCTCAACGGACTAAGAAAATGCTCTAAAGAATGGCAGTTTTACATCTTATTTTACACATAAAATCAAAGGAAGAAGGTTACATGAAATCCAATGGTGATAGATTAAGGGGGTGAGAGAGAACAAAGGGGGTGCAAATCTTTGGGATTGGAGAGACAGGTACATCTTTTACATAGGTGGGTGCAGGATAGCTAACAGTTAGCTTTTTATAGCACATAGAGATGGTAGTCAGGAGACAAGCTTAATAATGAGGAATTTTGCAGTTTCCAGCTCTGGTCAGGAAAAAGGATTACAGATGTTATCTAATGCAGAAAAAGACAACAAACAGGCCCACTGAAAAGGCACAGATTATCTTAATGAGGAAGCTGAAGATGTGACTTCCCGCCATGACCCACTTGGTTAAAAAAAAATTTGTGTGTGTGTGTGTGTGTGTGTGTGTGTGTTCACACCATCTTATTTTCAGTTTCCTAAACTCGTCAGATTTAACCTGTGGCCCCTTTTCCATCCACAATAGCATCATTATCTATAACAGCCCCAAATTAGAAACTAGTCAAATTACACACTAACAATAAAATTTTACACAACATTAGAAAGTACTGAAATAGTAACACACACAGCAGCATGGATTAATCTCAAGAGAAATATATTGAGTGAAAGAAATCAGATGCAAATAGCACATAATGTACGATTCCACTTAGATAAATTTTGTGATTTTTTTTTTTTTTTAGCTGCACCATCCTGCCAACTGTTGGCAGCTTAGCGGTAGCTCAGCTCAGGCTGGGCATCAAACTGCTGTTCTTAGAGCTCAGCTTGTACTCTTGAGAGAGCTCTTAACCAAGTAAGCCACTCGGCCGGCCCACCACTTACATAAATTTTAAGAACAGACACAGAAGTAATATTCTATGATGGAAATCAGAGTGATGTTTGCTTCTGGAATGTGGGCAATTGATTGTGTTTGAGAGAAAAAGTCATTTTCCCTTTACCTTTCTAAGATCTTGATTGAGACCACCCTGTAATAAAAGATGGACTAACAGGAGTAAAACAAACAGTTTTAAGAATATGTATGCCTCTTGTATACATAGGAGGTAGCCAGGAAAACTGAGCAACTTCCAGAAATGGCCTAAGCCACCATTTAAATGCCATCTCCAGCTAAAGACACAAGATGTTAGGAACTGGGGGGGGGGGGGGGGCTAATTATGGAAAGCTCCCAGGGAATGCACAGTAAACAAGGGTAAGGTTTTTATGGAGATTTAGGTCCTTGCCTCTCCATTTGTAAGTTTCTGGAGATTTAGTCATCCTTCTCTTTCTGGCACAGAAAGGGAGACACCCTTATAAATAGAGATTTATTTTATAAATGTAATTGTCTTTTACAAAAAAGTACCTTCTACTCAGTATTCAGGGCTTTCCCCATGTCTGCTGTTTTTTAAAAATAATCATCCTAAAATAATTCTTATGCTAAAAATCATGTTTTATGGTGGCAAATTCTTCTCCTTTTCAACTGTGAAGAGGTGTAAGGGAATAATTATCCAATGTGGATGGAAGTTATACATCATGATGGAGAAGTGGGCAGACATAAGGATATGAGCATTTGCCAGATCTCACTCAAATTAACTTAAGATTCATTCATTTACCTTAATTATTTAAAAACAGGTATGTAGGTGCTTCTTGGAAAAGTGTTTTTGGAATTGGTTAGGTTAGAGGAGAGAAGTGGTGCATTTTATTATAAATCTTGTAATATTCTTAAAATATTTAATATTTTTAATTTAAAAAGAAAATAAAGAGACATGCACAAAGTATAGAATTAAGAGTAATTTAAGCAAGACAAATGAAATTTTGTAGGCAGCTGTAATATGCTTTAAAAAAAAAACTCTAATAGGAGTTATTGACTTAAAATTATATTTTTTCATCCTTTTGCTTTCCTGAGCATGGAGCCTTTGTCCTGGATTATCCTAGGCGTCCATCTGCTTAGAAGAGTAAAATTTGTTCAGATGAAATAAAAGGAGAAATGCCCAAGCAATATTAAATTTTTGACATTCAAAATTGGATTATGCACAAGACAATAGCTTTGCAAGTCAGGCTATTATCTTGAGAAAGGATTTCCCAAATTTCTTTATTCTTATTTACCATATCAACAACTGTATTCTAGACAACTCAAATAACTGAATTTCCCTGAGGTGAGGAAAGGATATAGATTTACCTGTGTCAGCTGAGCAAAAAGAACAGAGGCGGGAAAGCAAATTCAGCATTTTTCCCAGCTTGCAGGTGCTGGAGGGAAGGAAGAGAGAGAAGTGACTAAAGTAGACCCTGACTTCCAACTGTTTTGAAAAGAGTTTGATGTCTCAATGAGTAAAAGAACTGAGGACAAAGAGAGCTGTCATTGGCCCTGATGCCCACTTAGGATGTAAAAAGAGACACCTCCCTTCACAACCAACAGCTATCTGTAGTGTGGTCACAGCAATGCTGCAGCACAGCACTGAGCTGCCTCTTACTCTTTTTATTATGGAGATTGTACATCTCCATGAGAGTCAGAGGGGATCTCTGTCAAGAACATCTTAAGATTAATAAACAGAAACCTCATTTAAATTGGAATTGGAAGGGCCTCTAAGGGGAGTTCTCATTCCTTACCACTCATTGTTATTTGCCCCAAACAGAAAGAGACATACTTTCCATCTCCAACAGGAGATTTTTTTCTACTCTACTATTCCAGCAGGAAGTAAAAAGATTTTCTCCTCCCCTGGCAACCACTCAGCTAATGAAAGACTGTTACAACTCAGCGAATAAAAAGCCTCTACACTTCGAACTCCCAGTTTCTTCCAATGAACACTTTGTTTACAACAGCCCTGCTGAACTCCCTCTTTCCTGTCTAAAAGAACATACTTACCAGGGGAATTGCAATTCTTTGTTGATGCTGAATGAACACTTTTGCTAGAGAAATTTCTGGTTGTTTATTTGTTTAAGGTCAACAGAACCAAGATGACACCAAATCCTAAGGGGAACAAAAATTATCCAAATGACTAAGGACTTTTATCCCAATTATAGACTGTTTGCCAAAAAACAAACCAACAAACAGAAGAAAAACAAACAAACAAAACAAACAAAAAAACAAACACCCAAAAAAACCCTAATTGAATTTTTAAATCAAAGATATATAACTTGTGTGATGCATTATTATTATTTTTCTCCCTGTGAACCAGTGGATGAAAGAAGGTACAAAAGAAAGGCCAAATAGATTATAGAAAACTTTTCTTCCCAATAAAAATCTTTGAACATCTGAGTTTTAGTGGTGGTAAATTTTGTCCTCAACTATATGCCTATTTTAACCTCTCTTCCTACTACATATTATTTAATGTATATAGCCATTTTGTTTCTACCATTTCATTTGTTTATATTCTTCTGGATTTGTAGTCCTTTCTTCTCCTGTAATCCAACT
Organism: Aselliscus stoliczkanus; assembly: GCA_033961575.1. NCBI lineage: Eukaryota > Metazoa > Chordata > Mammalia > Chiroptera > Hipposideridae > Aselliscus > Aselliscus stoliczkanus. The sequence continues at coordinate 140,702,601 of CM066731.1, forward strand.
TTTGATCATTACCCTCCTCTGGAGTCTCCCAACATATCACCCAAAAAAGATGAAGCTAAGTTAATTTTTTGAAAACTGGCAAAAAAAGAACATGAAAGTAACAATTTAAATATAATTCTTTTTTTGTTGTTTATACTATTTGTAAATTATAATTTGAATAGCTTCCAAGGCCTCAAGTCATCTAAATTCTTCTCTCTTGCTAATTGAGGGGTATGATGGGCAAGACACAGGCTCAAATACTAGAGAGATACTTTTGATAGTATTTTTTCTATCTTATTGCCAGATGCTTAGTTCCCAAAACATCACCAAAACAATCCATTAATGAATAGGCTATTGTTCTGTGATAGTGTTAGGAGCATCTCAGAGAGTGAATGCTGAGAAATTTATTGAGACTTTAAAGTCTGATTTAAGCTCGCTTAAATATAGGGAAATTGATCAGGATTAGATAAGAATAATGATGGTAATTTAGGATTGGTGGCAGAGTGGGACTAGTATTTTAAAATGTGGGAATTAAAGAGTCTCCATGTAAACTGTCATTTGAATGGTTTATATCAAAGAGTAGATAGGTCTCATGAAAAGTTACTAAAATCAACATTAAAGTTATATTTGCAACTTTTATCTCCCCACGCAAGAGTCTCCTAGAATAGTATAGTTATTTTGATGAAGATAATGGACTAACATATTTATTTGGATAGTAAACCATGTAGATAGTATGGACTCTCATGAGGATTAGCAAAAGTCTGTTGACATATCTGTAAACTATATGATAAATGGTGAACCTTAGATGAGACATGCTAATAATCAAATATTAAACTAGCCATATAAAAACGTTATTGTCTAAAGTGCTCAAATAAGGGAGTTGGGTAATGGGAGGAAATGAGAGATGGAGGATTTCAGCTGATAAAATAGGATATCCTTTAGAGTTACCTAAAATATCATGACATTTCTCATGAGGTTAGAGGCTCCCAGACACCTTTAAAGGTATCCAATCAGATCATTAAAATTACATATCGTCTTAGCCTAAATTATGCTATATTAACAAAAATCACTATAAATCTTTGAGGTTTACAACAGAAAATACATGTTCCCCCCTTAACCCCTTCCCCATTCCCTTAGGTAGCATATTAATGAAGCTACATGCCCATCATAAGTGAGCTGCAGCTCTGTTCCATAGTATTCTATTTCTTAGAGCCAATGAATGGAGCAACCTCCTTCTGAGACATTGCTTTTCCTATAGCAAATTAAAAAGAAAACATGGCAGAACAGCTCAATACTTCTTCAAAGTTCTAAACAGAAGTGATTTAAAGTACTGTTGCTCATGATCCATTCGGCAAAGCAATTCACTGGCAAAGCCTGAGATCAGTGTGTTGGGGAGGGGTACAGCTCAAGGAAAGAGGATGCTTATTCATCCACAGGGAAGGCAGTGAATACTTTTTTAAATATCACAAACTTCTATGATGACCATCATGATAGCGGTTTGTGTATTGGATAGAACTAGAAAATACTTAATGTACCTCCACCATTAATGTCCTATTGTTTATACAAAGGCTTACTTTCTTCATTTACAAAATAATAACATTGCCATGCCATTTCAGATTTCTGTGGATCAAATGAGATAATTCTTGTAAATGTACAATCTTGTTATTGACACTAGATTTTCTAAATTCCTAAAATTCCCAATTTCCTGGAATAATAGAGCTAAAATGTAGGTTTAATATACCCTTAGATAAATATAAATAAAAAGATGTAGCATTTTGTTTTGAAATTTGTAGTTAATAATTTACAACACATTTATTACTGCTTTTAATACAGTCTCTATCAAAATATTCAAAATATAAGATGATAAAATATATAATATCAAAGAATTATGAGTTTGATAAAATGTTCTAAACATCTATTAGAAAAATCTAATAAATTCTGGAAGTAGCCTATTTTGTGAGCTATTCCTCAGAACTTGTATTTGAAATGGGTCAGTATTATTATCCATATTAAATATGAATAAATAAAAATATAATGATGAAATGACTGAAAAACATATGTCATGTCAAAGATCAAGTTCTTGGAGTCTCAAAACAGTATTAAACATGAAATTTTGTTTTTCATTTCTGAATTTGGATTTATTTGAGTCAGCTTAATAATAACCATGTTGAACATCACTGGATGAAATTTGGTGTGGTACCCAAAAGCAAAATGTAGGTTTTTGAAATGTAACACTCTTTGATAACTGGTTGGATATTTATTGCTTCTGATTCTGTGTTGCCTCCTGCTTCCATGGCCTTGTGGTGCTTTAAATTTGGAATAAAATGTCAATAAATTAGTTTAGAATTTAAAGAAAGACATCTATGTTGGAGAAATATCTGTGTTTCTCATATACACATCTGGGGAGAGTTTTTTTAGTTAAATTGTCACAATTAACACAATTTCAAAAATTATAAAGTTAAAAGTTTCACTTAAATTAAAAATTAGGAAATTGATTGTAATTATATATGTCTAAAATTTTTAAAATATTGCAAGATCCTCTGTGGATAAACTGTATATGAGTCACTCAAATTCATAATAGAACAATGAAAAAAATAAAGGCTATTGTTGGGGATTTTGCTGATATTCCAGAGGAGAATAGTGGGGCATGCTTTACTTGCTTGAATATTTACTTCATTTCTGTTTTCACTTGTCTTTATGTTGATAAGATACAATATGCCTGAAAAATATAGATGCAGTTTTGTTTTTTTTAATTAAAAAATAATGGTTTTCAATCAGAGTATCTATTGAAATCTGGTATCTATTTAGTCTTTAAATGAGCAACACTGAATTCTAGCTTCCCAACACCCACTAGAGTAACTCAATAGTAACTCAACAGTTACTGAATAGAAACCCCAAACTTACTATTTTACAGCCCTTAACAAATCCACTCAGAGAAGAAACAATATTAAATAAAACTAGTTTAACATAGTCTATGTTAATTTATGAGGTACAATCACTAAATATCTACACAACTAGAAATACACCAAACACTAACACAGAAAGACACAACATACCTCTACTGAGTCAGAGATTTGCACTGGTATATATTTTTTCAAAGTCAATATAAATTTAATGTATATAGGCAGACTTCATCAATTTTGCTTAAAAATAAGTAAAATATTTTGTTATGAACATACTCGGATAAGAATCTTCAAATTTCAACAAATCGAGCATGTCCCCTTCCTCCAGCCCCAAGCAGGAACATGTTGTTGTCAATTGCCCTAAAGCGTGAGGGAGAGAAGAGAGAGAAGAGAGAGAAGAGAGAGAAAGAGAGAAGAGAGAGAGAGAGAGAGAGAGAGAGAGAGAGAGATTGATTCTGAGAAAACAGTATGTCATTTGTAATAATCCATCCACATTCCACAGGGGATATTTTTAGAACATAATGGACTTTATATACAGTGTTCCTTTTCTTCACAAACCTTGAATCATACTTGATTACTCCCTCATCACATTCAATCTGACACCATGGTTCCTTGATTCCACTAGTGAAATATCTATCTTTCCTTCCCCAGTCAGATCTCATTCCTTTTGCTCCATTTGAAGTCCTTACTATATTTTATTACAGTTGTAATAATAACTTTTACCAAGCTCCAGGTCCCTGTATTGACAATTCTAATCTTTCATATAATAAACAAAGCCACATCGATTCCAAATACAATACTGTCATAGCATAATTCTCAAACAGATAAATTTGTTTCTAAATGTCTACCAGATAATAACCCAATTCCTTGCACTGTATCATAGCTAGTATATCATTATCATCATCGTCATCATCATCATCAAATATTCTGCAAGTCTACTTTTTTTAATTTATTTTATTTTTATATATTTTTTATTATTATTAGTTTCAGGTGCAAGTCCACTTTTTAAACTCCTAAGACACTTTACAAACCATGAGGTTTTAAATCCTCCCTCCATTTAATCATTTATTAATAATAGTCTTCTGCACTGTGTTGGGTTTTAAGCTTTGTACTGAATCTTACAACCACGATGGTAAACAAATTACAACTCTGTCACTGGGGATCGTGCAGTCATGAAAAAGACATACATGGGGCCACCGAGTTGCGGCACGGTGGTTAAGCACTGGCTTGGGAAACCAGCGGCCCCGGTTCAGATCCCACATATGAGGGCCAGTGAGACTATCCTCAAAAACAAACAAACAAACAAAAAAAACAAAAAAACAAGAAAAAGACATACATGTAAATAGAAATTTAACAATGTAGGGGGAGGGGTATAGACACCAAATGATCTAAGCTTGGAGAGCATTGGGCTATTTCTGGAACAAAACCAAGTTAAGAGAGAACAACAAAAAACACTATTCAAGTGACCAGAAATTAATTGTATTGAATCAGAGTTCTGGCAAACTTTGTAATCCCAAATGACTTGCACCTGGAACTTGGCCACTGAACTTACCTCTCTTTTTAATGATTAGGATCATTGCACCATTTGCACCCAAACCTTTGACTACAGACCAGCCAGTGATGATGAGAAGGGCAAGTTCTGATCCTCCATTGTCTACCTTTATATTTTGTTCCAATTATAATGATATAACTCAAAATAAAAAAAATTTTAAAAATTCCCAAAGGGACTCCTACACACTCAACTCTGTAGTGCTTTAAATCCTGTAATTATATTTAGGATATAATTAAAAACAAAGCAAAGCAAAACAAAACAAAACCCTCAAATCTGAGACAAATGGCTGAGCATATCATTCAGAAATAAAAAGAAGTACATATTTTTGCCAAATTTTCAGAAAAATACTGTGTAATGGGCATCCCCTAAATTTGTTTTTGAAGATATTTACTTAAGGAAAAAATAATACTTAATGTCTAAAGACTTGATGTAAATGACTTTGAGAAGAAAGTAATTTTTATTGTTAAATAAGAAAAAATACATATAACAATATAATATTAAATATTTTAAAGGTCTCTCCCAAAATTATGCAAGGGTTACATGCATAAATGTGCTTTATCAAGTAATCAATAATATACGGACTATTTGTTTTTACTAAATAGAAATTTAAATTTAGCCTGGACACTCTGCCTTTTAAATAAACACACAGTCAATGACTATATTTTGAGGTCATGGCCTTTAGATGTGAAATGTTAAGAAACACATGAAAATCAATTTATCCACTCACTTGTTTGTTCATTCAAGAGATAACACAATTAGAAGCATGGCAATTATTATTGGCCTATCACATCTAGTTTCTTATAGAAAATTATAACATTGTAGTAAGCAGCATATGTAAAATGATGCCCAGTGAAGTCATACAAACATGGTTTCCCAATCACTACTATATAAAGAATAGAGGAAGCAAATCACTTGGGAACAAATTTTTACTCTTATGGGGTAACAATCTTTTGGATTTCTTTTCTTTTTAAGCTAGAACGAAACAAATTCCATTATACCAATGGCTTGATAAAGAATCATAATTTACCTTATTTTTAAAGCTGAGAGCTAGTCACCATGAAAGATATGAGTAAATTTGTATGAGTCAAAGAGCTTTCTTTCAGGGAAATGGACTAGTTTATGAATCTTGCTTTTGTTAGAATCCATATTAATAGAATCTTATTTATGGGTATATGATGGAATAAAGAATAACTGATAGGGAAGCACACAGAGGCCAACAAAAGATAACTCAAAAGGTAACTGAAGAGAGATGGGAGTTAGGTCATAGCCTGAAGTTCCAAGGAAGACTGATACGAATATAGCAGATGGCTGAATCTTGGGGCCACCACAATCCCAGCTACCTTTGCAAAACTCAGACATTAGGAATACCCTGAGCATGTGAGCATAAACTACAAGAGTGCAAACCACAGAAAACCATATTTTTAATATAATTTGTACAATGTACAAACAATTTGAAGACATTTAGACAAATATTTTGATCGATATGTTGAATGAGCTGTTTTAAAAAAGAACCTTCTTTTAACTGTCTTGTCGAATCTAACCCATTTATGCAAATAGATTTTGCCATAGAAAAACTAATACTTGATTAGCCAGTAAGGCCATAACAGATTTATTCATAACAGAATTTCTTCTGTATGAATTCTTCATAGAATTGTCCCCTTATATGGCTATTTCTGATCCAAACAACAATCCCTTACTTTAGATAAATGTTATTACTAATAGGAATAGAGGATCTGAGCATTAAAGCAAAGATCAATAGTACTGGGAAATACATTTATATACATTTCTAAAATGTACTCTTTTTATGTTCCTTTATTGACTGTTTCTAAGTCTAAATGTGTTTGTTTGTTTCTTGACCTAGTAATATTTTTAATATATGACTTAATCACCTGGGTTATAAGTATCCAATAATTCTAAATGGACTAGTAGCTGATTATTATTCTTTTAAGGGATAAAGGAAACATACATGCATTAATAAGAAAGAAACATTTTTGGAAAGCCCTATAGCCTTAGGTGATGAATTCAATAACAATATCATCAATGTTAAATATTAGTAGTACTTGCAGAAAGACTGTAACACATAAAACTAGCACTTTAGAGCTGGCTGAGTGGCACATTGGTTGGGAGCTGGTTTTCAGATGCCAGTGGCCCCGTTTCGGATCCCACATATGAGGGCCAGTGACACTGCCCTCTACAGCTAACAACAGCTCCATCTGGAGCTAGGCTGTGCAAGCCTCAGCGACGGTGTAGGCAGCAGCCCCTGCTGCAGTGGGCTGCCATAGGCTACAGTGAGTGGCTGGCAGCCAGCGTGAGCAGCTGGCAGCCAGCGTGAGCTGCCAATAGCCGTGGTGAGCGACCATCTAGAGGCCGGCGACCGATCTGTCTCATCCAGGAAGAGCGCAATGACGATACCAACATGGGCCAGTGAAACAATGTCCTCCACAACTAGACTGAAGAACAAAAGGACAGCAACTTGTCTGTTCCCCTTCCCCGATTTCCCAACTCTGTTCCCCTCCCCCAATTCCCCAATAAAATCTTAAAAAACAGCAACAACAAAAAGAAAAACAACTAGCACTTTAATTAGGATTGCCTTTGTTTTAAGCTGATAAATCTTAAATGGCACATTGGATAAACTATATTAATTCAAAATATAAAGAACAGACAGGGATTATCTGGTGTGTTTTATTAAAAATGTAATATTGCTCTATTAAGTCATTTGGAAATAGTCATTGTATTGAATCTTATGTATTCCTTTAGTTACACTGAAACTGACTCAAAGAGATTATATAGTACAGCATGTGAACAGGAAAGCACAATTCAAAGTACATAGTTTTGGTCGTTCATGGTACTGGTTTGAAGGCAGACTTGAAGGAACATGATTAGATGTATTCCTAGCTAGTAAAATAAAATACATTAAAAAAAAAACTGTTAAAAATTAAATGTAGAAAAATTTATCACATTAACTATCTTCCTTAGAAAACAGAGGAATAAGGCTTTTTTTTTTTCTGTTTTCACAGATTTTCTGAAAATCATCACCCAAACACATACATTAATTTATCATATGATTTCAGATCATGACTTAAATATTTCAAAGTTCTAGTAAAGAATCAGAGCATATTGCTGATTTAAAAAGACTCCAACCCCTAGAGTTAATTGATTGATTAAATGGCTCCAATATTCCTTCCATTTCTTACCCTAGGAAAGCACCTAGACACTGCAAGATATATATCTTGAGAGTGTTAAACTGTGGAAACTCATCAGTCCTTTAATGTATAGTTAAAATTAGGTAATATGAAGGAAGACATAATAAAAATATTGAAATAACTATTAATACCAGCAGTATTTCTTTTTCTTTTTCTATATATTCTAAATTTTGGAGTTATATTTAATTTGATACCACTGAATTTAAGAATTTTAATTTCCTTTGACTAGGTTCAAATATTTAGTCAATGCTGTGATTCTCATGCAAATTCCTTTAATAGTGTATGGTTGGAAAAATAAATCAAGTAAACACAGTTTTTCATGCTCTTCTACTTTATTGCATATTTAATCTCTCAAAGGTGATTAATTTGATACAAGAAAACCCTTTTTAAAGTACTAAAGAGAATGTGGCAATTTTAAGATAACCTAAGAGGAATATGTTATTATACCTAGGCAAAGGGGGGTAAAAAAAAAAAAGTTCACATGTGTTAAGTAATCTTCCCCAAATCTGACACTGAATAGTTGAGTATGGATTTAGAATTGTTTTGCCCATGTTGTTAGACAGGGCTGCCACCTACCTGTAATACATTTTTTATGACAATTGTAAAAAGTTGTATCCTCCGAGGGAAAAACTATAACAATGCTTTCTTTGTTTAAGGTGGGGGTGTAAATTTTTCACGGTTGATGCAGTACTGTTCTGTAGACTTGATTACCACAGACAACTACTCACCTATATCTAGATGTCTTTGTGCCCTGAGTTACCATATCCAGGGGTCCCATTATTCCACTATACTATGATGCTCTCGTAAACAGTTTATAGTTATTATTTTAAAAGAAAATTTAATGGGGCCGGTCGAGTGGCTCAGTTGGTTAAGAGCTCGCTCAAGAGTGCGAGCTGAGCTCTGAGCAACAGCAGTTCAATGCCCAGCCCGAGCTGCGCTGCCAACAGGTAGCGGGATGGCTCAGCTAAAAAAAAAAAGAAAATTTAAGAGTACAACAAACAATATTTAGAAGAAACCTGTAGCTACCGCTCTGAAGTAAAAACGTTAACCTTAACTAATTTTTGCATACGAACATTTTTAAAAAACAAAACATTATTACAGATATGAGGTTTCTTTGGTTTCCTCCTATAGGACAATTTCCTTTCCATAGGAACTATTGTTGTATATTTGGTGTGATTTTTTTTATTTATTTCAGTTTTTATGAGGGAGAAAAGACAGAAACTAGAGAAATAATAATAATATAAAATTTCTTCATCAGGTGAAATATCATAATAGGAATTTCAAGAAAGAAAGAGAATGAGAGACTTTAATGTCTGGCTCATTGTAAGTGCAAAAGAAAAACCTTATTCTCCTAATCAAACCCGTCTACACACAGCCCCTAACTTAATGGCCCTCCTTGTTTATTTGACTGTAGTACTTTTCATTTAGTACAGCAACTAGACATTTATTGAAATATTATGTTTCCATAATTATTTTCTTTAGTTAATAATCATTAAATTATCTTAAATGAAAATGTAAATCATTCTCAATAAAAGTTAACTTTTAGACTTCTTGCATGATTTATTACTAATATTTATAAAATTATTATATTCTGACATGTTTTGTAGATGTCTTCTGATTTTGAGTTTCAAAATACTGTCATTTTAATTAAAATGTTTACATATTAAGTAGCCACAAAGATTCAAAATATGCTCTTGACTGTACATTTTTAATTGCTTTTGTTTTTATATATTTATCAGTATATATAAATATATAGGTTCAGAATTTGTAAGTAAATTTATTTCAAACCATTTCCTTTGACCCCCTTACTAGGCCTGAAAGGTTATTGCTATGGTCTGAATGTTTGTGTGCCCCCTAAGCCCCCATAAAAAGCCCCACTATGTTGAAATCCTGATCCCCAAATGTGATGATTGATGTTAGTAGGTAGAGTCTTTGGGAGGAGTTTAAGTCATGAGGGTGGAACCTTCTCAAAAAGTATTAAAACCTATTAAAGAGACTCCTGGGGTCTCCGTAGCCCCTTCCACCCTGTGTGAATACAGAAAGAAGTCTGCAACCTAGAGGAGGGCCCTCACCTGACCACCATCATCCTGATCTTGAGCTACAAGCCTCCAGAACTGTGAGAAATCAATATCTATCATTTACAAGCTACCCAGTTTGTGGCTTTTCATTATAGTAGTCCACATGGACTGTGACAATTGTTATTTTCGGTAATTATTCACAAGATTTATCTGTAAGGATATTGGAATTGTTGGAAATCAAATGCCTTATCCAAAGACTGTGATACAATTTGCCACTATACCGTTAGTTCCTTTATAATCATATGCACCGACGCATATCCAAATCTTTCTTTCCCCCACTTGAGAGTGTCTCCTTTCTTCAAACTCTATCTTTTACATTGCAAACCAAGGTAACAGGGAGAAATGACAAATTACAGCAGTGGCTACTGGATAATAAGTCTTATTTTTCTCCTAGAGAGCTTTCTACCATGGAGATATTATAGTTTTCAAAAGTCAGCAAGAATTGTTACCAGGAGAGAGAGAGCATTCTCCCTTCACAGTAAGAGACATTCTTTTTGATAATCCTCAGAACAAGCTAATGCTGAAAACCCTGATGGCGTGAGAGAAGAGACCCATGTTGGAAAGGGAATAGGGGTTGTTTACTAAGAGAAGAAATGCCAGTATCAGGTGCAACACTCATCTAACAGTAGGAATACTTGTTACATTAACAAGATTTACTGACAGACTCCATCTGTGTCTTCTCACCAAACAAGGTCACTCAGTCAGATACTATGGAGCCTAATGAGGAAAGTGCCAAGTCTCAGGAGTGATAATGGAGGTTCACTCTGACTTATGCCTGAGGCACTGGCAATATTTTTAGTTCTAGAAAATAAAATAAGGTACAGAAAAAGGTCATAATTTTTATTGAGCTGATCCACCTTGAAAAATATCTGTGCATGTAACTGAATATGTTTAGTATGATTTTGTTTACTTTTTCCTGATATTTAAGATTACTTTTCTATTCTTCAAAGTGGTACTTAGAGTCTTAATACTTTACCTGAACGTTAAATTTATATATGTTATTTGGTTAAACAGTCTCTGCAACAGCTTTATTATTATTATTTTTTTTATGACTAAGAAAGGAAATATCTACAAAATAAAATACTAAAGGGCTGTGTGTGTGTGTGTGTGTGTGTGTGTGTGTGTGTGTGTTTGGGAGGACTACATGTAATATATTATTAGCTCTTTCTTTGCAGAAAATTCTTCCCAAATTTTTTTTGTGCACTGGATATCACAATATTTCTCAAACTTGGGAATTTGATGACTGGATTCATGTCAGAGCAATCGCTTTTAAATAGCTTTTTGACTTGGGCAAACAGCTTACCATCTGAATCTCAGTGTCCTTAATGGAAAATTTATGGATTTAGAATAAATAACACCGGAGGTCCTTTCCAACATAAACATCCTCCACATATACATGACCTTATGTACTCATTACAGGATTTCAGTGCATCTCTCCAAATACACATTTTATATAGCTTTAGCTTATTTCACAATAACTTCATGATATTAGAACACAGCCTACTCCTTGACCTGCTTTTATCATCCTTGCCACAACTAATTTATTATTTATATATATTTGTAAAACTTTGAAACATTTAGCTTCAACTATCTTTATTAACTCCAAATTTCATTATAAAAATAAAAATAAAATTATTCCTGATCTGCTATCTACTTCAGCTCTTCTCAAATACAATTCCCTCTTTAAAATCAAAACAACAACGAAAACACCGTGACATTACTATCACAAAATAATCTATTGTCTGATTTGCTGTACAAAAAGAATACTAAAAGTACCTGACCTTAAACTTAATGGAAAGAAAAGATTTTCAAAAGTACTAGGCCAGAGGTGATCCAGGTTGATAAAAAAACAACCTAGGTTCATGAATTTGTTGTCCTATAGAAATATAAATTGATTAGAGGGTCCCTAGAACAATTTGAAATATTTTATTCAACTAATATCTACTGTCAGGTCTATGCCAAGAAGTCAGGAAAGATAATTAGTTTAAGTCATGACATTTGAATCTGAGGTATCCTTCATTTAGAACATACCATAAAGTTTGAATGAGAAGATGCAGACTAATTGTATTATTATTATTATTATTATTAGACCATCTCTTTGATATTGTGGAGCTAATACTCTTGGATAAAGAGGCAATATGCCTGAAGATAAAACCTGAAAATAGGTATTAACAGTCAAATGTTATGAAGAAAAAAATTATTCTCTGCGATAGAGAATAAGTGGTCAATGTGAGAGGGTGGTCAGGGAATCCTGGGCAAATAGGTGAGAATATATCAAAGTATGATGGTTGAGTAGGAGTCAGCCATGTGAAACATGGTGAAGAGTGACCTCTCTACAAGTGTATATGAAAGTCTAGGTCAATCTAGAGTGTGGGCCTTCACCATCTTGAAGACTTCTTAAAAATGTAAATAACTAATTTATTATTCTGACAAAATGAATTTATAATTTCTTTAATTTATGTAAATCCTGTCTGGGTAAATCTTATTATATAAAAGTTAAACACTATATTTCTTATGTTCATTTAAAAATTATTATTCTTGGGCCGGCCGAGTGGCACATTGGTTAAGAGCTGGCTTGGGATGCCAACGGTCTGGTTTAGATCCCATATATAAGGGCCAGTGACACTGCTCTCCACAGCTAACAACAGCTCCACTTGGAGCTGGTCTGCGAGCCCCAGTGATGGTGTAGGCTGCAGCCCCTGCTGCAGTGGGCTGCCATAGGCTACAGTGAGTGGCTGGCAGCCAGCGTGAGCTGCCAATAGCCGCAGTGAGCAACCATCCAGAGGCCAGCGACCGATCTGCCTCATCCGGGAAAAACGCAATGACGATACCAACATGGGCCAGTGAAGCAACGTCCTCCACAACTAGGCTGAAGAACAAAAAGACAGCAACTTGTCGGTTCCCCTTCCCCGATTCCCCAGTAAAATCTTTTAAAAAAAAATTATTATTATTACAAGATAAATCTCAAAAGCCAGTATTTTGGGACAGATTTTCATGGACTACTTTTTTGTCTCTATGTTTTAGACATAATACTTCATTCTCTCTACCCTTAATATTTCATGATGCAGTAATATGATATTGTGTTTATTTTCTCCCAACCTTGCCGTTCCCCACTCCTCCATATATACTCATATATTCTAAGCTGTTAGCTCCTTTAAGGAATGACCAGTTCTAGAATATGATATTAATTTCAAGCATCTATCATGTCTTTACTTTCTGAAGAGTACATTCTTCCTTCCATTCCTGATTCTTTGTCTTTCAACACTAAAGTAGGGCAAATCCCTCCATCCTCTTAGCTTGTTGTCCATCATTTATCGTCCACAGGACATTTTATTATAATAAGTTTCCAAGAGCCTATATCTAGATAAGTGATAAACCACAGAATCATAAAATACCTCATTCACATTTTTTTCCACACAGTATTTATTACATTCATCTCTTTGTTCTATAACCACATCAATAATAGTCATTAGTAAAATTTTCTGAGTGAATGAATTTGCCAAAAAATGTGAGGAAATATGAGACATATAGTTTGTTTCCTGTTTATGTGCCATTTTGATTTGACCATGTTTTCTGAAAATGAAGCACTCAAACCACCCTAGATGGCTCAGAAGTCATTAAATTCTCATAGAGCCTAAGGTGAAAGAATGTTCAATCCTATGTAGATATATATTTTTTATTTCTCTTTAGTCACAAAGTATTCAAATTTAATGAAGGTGTTTCCTTAAAAAAGAATCTCTCACTACAGAAATATGGTAAAGTATAAAGTACAAAAGAACTAGCATCCATATAGGATATAAGTACACAATGTTGGGGATCAGATTTGCATTTTAAAATTCTAAGGATACTTGTTAACGGTAATACTCTGTTTCCTCAAATATATGGCTGTCACTTCAAATATTTTTCTCCAACTGCAAGAGCATAACACTAATTAAGAAAAGCTTAGACTATAAAAACAGGAACTGATACCAAACTTAAGCATGAATAATTATAAAGCTACATATGATCACAGAAAGCTGTTGGGTCATGGATGATTTGATTAACATTGTATGAGAGTAAGGGCTGAGTTTGCTAGTCTTTATAAAAACTATGAGGGTCCTGAGAAAATTTGGTAATCCACTTCAGCAAATATTGAATACAAGTCTGGAATTGAAAATATTTTCCAGAATTGTTTTCTGCAAATTGGCACACAATGCGAAGCAGCGATAAATATTTTAGCTTTTTATTGCTTGGCACTATAGTTATTTTTCAGAGTAAAGCTCTAAGAAATGAAAAATCTACTGTTTACAGAAAGAAACAGATATGAAGTTTCACCTGGATTTATTCAATCTATTGTATAACCAAGAGAAATGTTAATTTTTAAATCTTATTTCTAATTCCAGTTCCCATTTCATAGGGTTATAGGCATAAGGGAGCATTTCAAATATCTTACAATTAATTTTATACACTAAATGTATCAAAGGATGTAAATTTGAAAATACTTTAACATCCCAGGTTTTTAATACAAATTTTATTTTAATTAACTACATATGTATTTTAAAATATATTAATTTAAAATTTGTGCAATCTTTTACATTTCCACTCCTGGGAAAAGGTATTATTTGTACTTAATTTTTACATGGAGCAATAAATGATGCTCACATTATAATTAAGGTTATCCCCGGGTCAAATTATGAAAGCGACAATTACTTTCACATGCAATGCCTCATTTTGATATGTTCTTGTACAATAATTAAAATTTTAAATTTCAATTAAATTTAAAATTTTAAATTAAAATTTCTAAATTAAAACTTTCAACTATTGTGTATAAATTATCCTGTGTATTTTGCCACTATATTAATATGTTCATAGGTAATATCAGTTAAAGAATTAGTGATCCAGATATCACTTGCCTTTTAAATGGGGCTTTGTGTCAGTAAAGGCTTTACCCAAAAGTAAATTCTGAAGCTCGAAGTATAGACTATACTTTTCAGGGACACTAAGTTAGAAATATAAATAGTAAGAGTAATTTAAAATATGTTGATATTTCAGTGCAGTCAATCCATAAATGTATTTTTACTTGTGATTAAATAAACGAGTAAGAATATATGCTTCACCTATTATTTGTAGCTACTGAAAGTGATTGATGTCCACACCCAGGGTGTTTGTATGAGAACTAGGAAAGGAGGAAGAGAATTTAGTAAAGATAGAAAAAGAGATTTTAAAAGAAATTTTAATATAAGAAAAATTAGGAAACATTATTATTAATATGTTTGTGGTACTTGGAAGTTTCTTTAATGTATTTACTCTCCCAGTACTTAGGAGCTTAAAATAACAACTCTGACTATGCCTAAAATTCTGCAGTTCTCTCAGAGCTCCACCACGTGGTTCTTCCGATGGTCTCCCCTGACATCACTCCAGCCTTGTGGTGGTTCATGGCAGCTGCAGAATTCACCATGGCCTCACTCTCCCTCACATCCCTCAGGGTAGGACATTGGTTCTCACTGTCAGCCAGGCTGCATCCCTTCTGTCCCATGTGCCTTTCCTTCAGAATATTCCAATTTTTAAGTGGCATTGGCCTGAATCTAGCAGGGCAGGAAAGGAAACTGTGAGGCTCTCTGAGGCCTGGCTCATAGGTGACACAACAGCATGACTGCTCTGTTCCAATAGTGAAAGCAAGTCAGGATCCTCAGCTCAAAGGGCAGGAACACACTGTATCTTTTGAAAGGAAGAACTATGCTGTATGTGTGCTCATTTTTAACCTAAATACAGAGTATATTTTTTATGCTTGTTTAGCCAGGAGAGTTTTTTAGAATTGTCATTTTCATCATAAGCAAACTGGGTTTTAGAAAAGGACAATTTATCTTTCGGCGTATGTTTATTTGTCCTTCAGTGCAGAAACTGTCCGTTTCAACAAAATGTCACATTAAACAGTCTCATGTAAATTATTGAGATTTTAAAGAAAATACTCTTTGACATTTAATTTTTTTTCTAGCTGCTATATTACGTGGAGAGGAGTATAGCAAGTAACATTGATATTTGCAATCAATTACTTAATCAGTAAAATCTTTAATGTCATTTAAATAAAGTTGGACAACTTTTTAATTAATATGGTAGTTTGATTCTGTTTTTAATGTTGGTGTATAGAGATAATGACAAAAAGACAGTTTAAATCACCTTTAAAGTGAATAAGAGAAAAAGAGAGCTTACTATAAGAATGAGAGATAGGGACCAGATTAAAATTTTTGTTCAAAAGTTTATCTGGACCGTGAGATGATCATTAGGGTTATGGGTAGAACTTGGGAGACTAAATAGAAATATATTCCCATTATAGATCAAAAGCAGGTTCATTTAAACTAAGATAATTTCCATACTAGAGACACTGTTTAAAAGAACAAAACCACAAACAAAAACCTTAGAGAAAAACAATTTTTGAGAAAGTCAGACCTGTGACAACAAAACTGTGTTAAAAGATTTGTAGCCTTGCTAGTTTATAAACTCTATGCCACTTAAAATCTGTAAATAAAACAAACAAAAAAACCCCAAAAAATCAAAAAACAAAACAAAACAACCTAAAACAACAGTTTCATTGTTAATTGTCGTTTATGAAAGCACAATATAAAGATTAAGCTTCATGAAGTATCATGAAGAAATGGACTTTTGATTCATTTCCTAATAGATGGCTCTTCCTCAAGCCAAGTAAGTAATTTTGGAAATCAAGTTAGTCAAGCTCTTGGTGCATTAACATAGTTGATTATATTTAGTACATTTCAGGCCTCTCCAAGTTTGTACACATGGCTTTCTAACACTGATATCCCCAATCAAAAATCTTGATGAGGCAAGTAGAAACTGATATTTTTAACTCATCATAAGAACTACATTGAAATTAAAACTATTTTAAAATTGTAAAATTGTAAAACTACAAAAACTATTGTAAAATTATTGTGAGACAAATGCTCAAAATGAGGGCAGCTCAATGTCTCTACAAATACATATCTATACCTGTGTGAATAGATGTAATATATATTTTATTTGAGACAGAATACTTATAGTGTGAGATCGAAATACAACTTGTAGGAGCACTAGAATTGTATATGGAACATAGTCCTGGACCTTTTAAAGCTGTCTCAAACATGTTGTGTGATGAGATTCAGTGATTCAGTTAACCAGCTCTGGTTTTCTCCCTTGATTCCTCTTGTTTAACTTTGATGGTTTTTGAATGTCACTCTTACTCCAAACCTTAATTCTTGAATTGGTCATACCAGATTTGGCAGATTTGCCCTACAAGGGCAGAGTTGAAGAGCAAAGCTTATTAGCAAAACCAGTTCACACAATTATGTTCTCTCATGTCATTTACATAGCATTTTATGCTTGATATTCAAAGCACTCAATATTATACCTAGTAATTGCATCATTTAGTACATTAAAGGTCTTATGCCTGGGTTAAATGTCATAATATACAATGATGAGGGAGTCCATTGTTTCTAAAATCACATTCCATTTGTATTGTTAAAAACTATACCCTTCCAACGTCCCCCCATGGTCATATTTTAGAGACTACATCATACTTTTTTGGATTACTTTCACCCGGATCTCTTTATTATTGTCCTAATGACTTCAGTCTTGGCCTAGGTCATCTATACTCCTGACCCTAGTACCCTGTGTGTTTCCCCAGAGCCATCATAACAACTTATACAGCAATTATGTACTGTCAGTACATTTCTTCATGGCAGCTTGTAACTCAGTAACCATGAACACTGTGAGAATAAGTTACGGTAGATTTTTTTTTTGATTATGTAGAATTTTTAATGACTTTTTTTCTGATTATGGTAGTAACATGTGTTTTAAATATATGAAATATAGAAAAGTATAAAAAAGCAGAAATATAAAATCACTCTGGATATGTTGGTGTATTTCCTTTCAAGTCCCTCTCTGATAAAAAAAAAATAGTAGATACTAGTATTATTAAAATTATTGTAAAGGAGTGAGAAAAGTCAAGATGAGGAGAAAGAGAAAACATCAAAGAGGATTGCTCTAGGCAATTGTGTTTAAACCTGCTTAGGACTTTCCAGGCACTTTATATAAGCACGAGGTAGCTCAGAATAGAAGCTGGCGGACCTACAAGGTACAAGTCATTCCTCTGTAGTGGAGACTGTCTGGTGGACACTGATATGAGTCTCCTATATCTAAACACTTTGTGCCCAGTTCTGCAGGAACAGCCAAATGGCTGGTAGGCAGAAGGACAGCTTCCCTAAAGAGGTCTAAATCATAATCCTTGGATCCTGTGAAAACATTAGGTTATACAGCAAGGGAGCATTTAGGTTGCTAATCAGCTACTTTGAGAAGGTGAGATTATTCTGGATTATACAGGTGGATCCAATGTAAGCACAGGGTCCATATCTAAGTGGAAGAAGAAGGAAGAAGAAAGTCAGAGTGATGCCATGTGAGAGAGACGTGACTGGCCATTGCTAGTTTTAAAGATGGAAGAGAACAACAAGCTAAGGAATTCAGGCAGTCTCTAGAACCTGGCAGAGGCAAGAAAAGCAATTTTCCCCTACAGTCTTCCCAGTCTTCCATAGGGAATGCAGTCTGATATATATATATATATTGATTTTAGACCAGTGATACCATTTCAGACATCTCAACTCTAAAAGTGCAAGATAACATATTTGTGTTGTTTTAAGTCTCATATTTATGATTAACTACCCTCTCTATTCAGTCCTAGCAGCCCAGGAGACACTTTTCTAATTCTAAGTAGCTCCCTGCTGCTCAAGAAACTTGTCTTCAACTCCACAAACACCTATATCTAGAATCATGGGATCAGTGTGGCCTGAAAGACAGAGCAGCTTGAGGGAGAATCCCAGTTGCTACAGAACCCTCATTTTCTTGAGTATCATTCAAAACGGCAAGCTTATGAGGTCATCACATATATGGTTAAAAATGGTATGTTTAAGAGTAATATGTTGTATTTCAAATGCGCTATATGGATATCTCAAAAATCCAAAGAGGCTCATCAAACAGTGCTTTGCCCTTACCTAAAAGTGGGCATTCTGACATAGCAAAGATCACTGAACTCTTTAAAAGTACACTGGTTTGCAGATCCCTGAATCTTTCTCAGGTTCACTGCACAGATTTTTTCGATTAATTTCCTTTACAAGGATATCCAAAGTCCCTGCCCTTTCCTGCACATTGGGTTCAATAAGCACAATGTCATCAATATGGTGATGTTTGCAGAATGTCAACACAATCAAGATCCCTTTGGACTACATTGTAATAGAGAGCAGAATTAACAGGCTCTGGAATACTGAGAGAATATGAACTGTTCCCTTTTCCATGTGAATGCAAACTATTTTGGTCACCTTTCCTGATGGGAATTGACAAAATGTATTCCCCAGATCAATAGTCACATCCCAAGTTCCAAAGGCTGTGACAGTTTGTTCCAATACAGACATTACATCAGCAGAGCACCTATGATTGGAATTATCACCTGGTTACATTTTCAGAAGTCAAATGTGATCTCCCATTAACCATTTAGCTTTTGCAGGGGTCATCCTGGGGAACTAAACAGACAACTGTGAGGACCACATCCCCTGGTAGGGTGTCAATTATCTCTGCAATCTCAACCAGGCTGCAGTATTACTTATTATTTAATTTGGCTAATGGTAGATGAGGGAGGGGTATTGTGAATTCTTTCCAGAGTTTGCATTTGACCTAACCAAGGCAGCTTTACTCTATAGACCAGAAAACTCATGTAAATATTGATCTTAATAATGTTCTCAGGACCAGGAAAATGACCATAGGGTGGTCCTTGTATCTGTTGGATCATCAGTGAATTTGTTTTGAATCAGAAATCAATTTAGTGTTATCTTCATATATCTACTTCCCAAGTGAATTTATATAAAGACCACTCTACATTGCTGATATCTTATATACAACTCTATATCCAATAGCTTTGAAAGGATCTGAATATATCCCACTATCTACAAATACTCTAGCAAATTGCCATTCGTCCATTTGAGGAATGAGTGACACATGAAGCAGCATTTCAGAGTCTTTCTTCAAGGGTAAAGAACTTTCTCTTCATTAGATAATCTGGGTCTGAAAAAAATAACTCAGATGTAGAAACTGGGTGAAGAATTTTGCATTTCGGTGGCTGACATCAACTTTCTGTTCATCAATTTTTTTTTTAATTTTAGAAATATAAAGGAATAACCTTATTTTGCTACCAATATACTAGTATCCTGTCTATCGAACACCATGGGCTATTAGCCATTGCTGCAGATACCTGCAGGTCAATGTCCCCTGGTTGCCACTCTGGCCTTAATGGCTATTATGATAATGATGTTGCTTTTCCTCTCATGTTTAAATCGTGCCAACTTGCCTTTGCTCTTCCCGATTCCTATCACTATTATTAAATTTAAAGAGCCCAGTTTCATAGCACCAAGACCTAACCTCAATGCTGACAAAAAAGGAACTACCACAGAGAGTCCCAATGAAACCATTCATCCCTCAGCAGCACATACCTTAATGCTTTACTTAAAGAAGTATTCTTGGGTCATTTCTGGGTACCAGTCAGTTCACAAAATAATTGATTCTAACATATTCACATCCAAGACAAACAATCACTCAACTCCTCTTTCAAAACTCTGTTAATGTGGTTCTGGCATGGTCTTTTTAATTCCTCTAAGCTGCTATCATGCACAGCTTCAAGGTAATGTAACTACCAACTCAGGGGAGAGAACCCTCTTGTCATATCCATAGTACTTAGCCTGTATTCTGTCCCTCCTAAAGGTATCACCCTCAAGATTAACCCTCGTATTGTTTCCCTTGATCTCAGGTACTGCAGCTCGTCAGCTGATAAATTATTTCTCCCGTAGAGCAGCTGGATTTCTCCATTCATATTATGTTGTGACTTCACTAGAGTTATCGAATGCAGCCAAAGTAGACATGAGTGGAACTGGAGGGAAAAAAGCAGCACCTTGTGAGGCTCTCATCTTATGAAGACTTTGAATCTTTTCCAAGAAGTGGGAGGCTGCTGAAATCTTATAAGATGGAAGCAGAACCTTTTACTTGTCTGGAAGATAGAGGAATCTGAGCTCTCAAGTTTATCAGGTACATCCATCTAAATATCTTTATCCTATTTCTTTGGGAAGCACTCCTTCTCCCAGGGCCCTAGTTTAGTTCAGGAGCTCTTTCAAGTTTTTATTTTTCAGTATCCTTTATAACTGTGCAACCGTTATAATCAAATTTTGGTCCTGATGTGTCATACAGTCTTCCCTCTGATTACAAAGGCATAAAAGACAAGCACACACACACACACACACACACACACACACACACACACACACACACACTTAAATGAGACTATAAAGTCCTGTTTTTCACAGCATGACATTTCCCTATTTTAGACACAGTTGATTACTTCCTCCTTCTTGATCAATCTCTTCTATTTTGATTCTAGGACACGGAGTTCTGATTTTTTCTTTTCTTCTTCTTCTTTTTTAATAGCTCTCTAATTTCTCCTTGTCTTCTTTGCTGGATACTTTTCATCCTCTGACATCTAAATATTATAATGATTAGAGCTCATCTAATACTTTTATATCTATAGCCTCTTGGTGACTGTTAGTCACATGGCTAAAATCACTAGTGGATCATTTAAAATGAATGTGTCACTTGTGTAATTTCTTTATCCACTTTGCACCAACAGTTTCCCAACTGTCTTAGTGCATTTAAGCTGCTATAAACGAATAGACTTATTGGCTTATAAACAACAGACATTTATTTCTCACAGTTCTGGAGGTTAGAAGTTCAAGATCTAGGCACCAGCAGATCAGGTGTCTGGTGAAAGTATGCTTTCTGGTTAATAGACAGCCATCTTCTTGCTGTGTCAAAAACAGCAGATGAACTATGTAAAATGAAGACAGAATTGGCCATTAGGTTTAGCAATGTGTAGGCATTTGAGGACCTTTTCAAGTGTAGTTTAGGAAAATGGGGTTATTGTAAGACTGATTGAGGTAATTTTAAGATAGAATGGGAGGAGAGAGAGTGAAAATAAAGAGTACAGAAAGATCTTTTAAGGCAGATACATGACATAGGGAGCATAATTTTAAATTATAAATATTATTTTTAACAATTAGGAAAATAATATTATTTAACAATATTCTCATCTAATTTATGTGTAGTATTAGTTAGAATACGCTACTTTATGCTGTCGTACCACTCCCTGACATATGTTGGCTTTCATGAACAAAAATGTTTATTTTACCACTGATTCATTGCAGGTGAATCTACACAGGCTTTACTCCAAAGCCCAGGCAGAATGAGCAGCTTCCTTCGCAAACCATATTTACTTCATGTTTGGAATAGAGGGCAAGAACCAGGGTGTTGTATGAATGAACTTTGCTTGAATCCTGATTCAAACTTTACAAAACTGTTACATCACTTCAACGCATATTCATAAGGCTAAGTCTGAGCTGTCCAGAATGGAGATGTACAATCTGCCCATGGAAAGGGCACCAGATATGTGTGAGCAGTACGCTACCTGTGTCAAAACAGGGTGAGATATACTTTGGGTTTCATCACAGCCCCTGCAATTTTAATTGTATAATTTTAGTTATATACCCTGAATATGTTTATGTCTCAGTTTAGTGCATTTTCCAATTTGGTACCTCATGAGAATCACTTTGGGTCTGCTTAAAAACACAAATTCAAAGAATAGCCAGCCTATTCTGACTCTGGAGCCAGGCGATATGTTTGTTTAATGAACACTATGGGAGAGTCTCCTGGTGAGACAACTTAGGAACATGGAAAAATGTGGTAAACAAAAGTATGAACAAAATGTGATTAAAGTTTACTTCATGGTATGGCATGCAAATTCTGTAACATTTTAGGCCATTTTAATTTATTAATTATAATTCTTTTTAAACTTATATTACAGTTACTTTAAAGATAGAGATGTGTACGAATCTAAATGTAGAACTAGTCAAAAGTCATCTTTGTTGCCTGAGGTTTCACATGAATAAATATTTAATTTTATGTATAAGTATACAAGTAATCATAGAAATGGAAAATAGTTATCAGGTATTGAGTGCTCAATATATGGCCTATGTTCTGGTCTCTTATGTAATATTCCTTATAGTCCTTTGAGAAAATTATAATCTCCATTTTATCAACAAAGAAATTGATACAGAGGTTCTGTAACTTCATCAAGTTAAGACAGTACTGAGTAACAGAGAGAAGCAGTACACAAACTTAGGTGGTTTTGCAAACCTGTGCTTACAATCACTATACAGTTTTACTTTTGCAGTGATGGGAAGGGAAAGAGAGTGGTATTATTTGATTAGATTTATTCATAAGAATATATGTGAGAAAAATAAAACAGGTAAAATAGCATGAATGTTACAGGGCAAAGGAGAAATAGAGGTCAGGTTTTACTTAAAGAGAAATAAAGCCACTTTATCCTAGGAGGAATCATCTGGGTCATACAGCCCAACCTCTAATTTTCAGATTAGGAAATCATGGCCTGTGGTGGCAGTGATGGTATACTCAGCACAGAATGAAAACTAACCCTAATTCATTCTTCTTGCCTTCCTTCCTTCTTTCCTTCCTTCCTTCCTTCCTTCCTTCCTTCCTTCCTTCCTTCCTTCCTTCCTTTCTTTCTTCCTTCCTTCTTTCCTTCTTCCTTTCTTCTAGTTTTCATCCATTTAGCTATTCAAGGGCAGCGGTATGAGCGTGGCTGGTTCATTACACCTACATTGTCACACTGTATGTTCAAAATCAGAAGCTAATAAAGCTAGCAATAAACAATGTGCCTGATGGCCTGCAGTACCTCTTAGTGAACGTGATATGTAACTTACTCAGACTTCAGAACATCACCAATGGATGACTGAAATCTCTTCCCCCAGTCTTCTACTTGGTTCCTTCCACCTGGTTCTCAATACCAATATCAGCCACTCAGGGACACATTTCCTGAGCTTCCCACCTAAAGAAGAAATCTTCCCTAAGTCTGTCTCTCTGTGTCTTTGTCTCTGTCTCTCTCTCTGTCTCTCTCTCTGTCTCTCTCTCTCTGTCTCTCTCTCTCTCTCTCTTGCTTTCTCTCTCTCTCTCATATGTATTTGTTAAATAAATATTTTCATTAATTGAAATCATATTATTAATAATCTCTTATTTGCTTCTAATGGTTTTCTTTCAATGAGGAATAATTGTATAAGACTGGTGATTTTTTCCAGTCTTTTCTTATTGCTACATCTCAAATTCCCAGAAAAGACTAGAACATGTTGATACTAAAATCAATAATAAAATGTACCTCTCTGAGGCTCAGAAAATCTGCTTTCCCTGAAGGTTGCAGTTTTTGTTAGTCATAAGCTATCTACAGAAGAGACAGTCAGCTGGAGATAAAAATATCAGCATTAGTCATGGTCAGCTTATTGGAGGATGTGGCTAGGGATTTGTAGACAAAGGGTTGGCTAACACTCCCTGATTTACAAGACTCATCCACTAAGTCACAGGGGCAATCAGACAAGCACAAAATTCTCCTCAGATACAGTCTTTTAATTTCATAGCAGAGAGGGGGATAACATGAGCCCTCTTTTTCTACAGGTTAAACTAATAAATAAAACCAGATGGTCATAGCCTTTCCAAATCATTTCCTTCTAAGAGATCAACCAATCAGATAAGAACCAGATAAGAACCAGATCTCTAATTAAGTGTCCCCATATGGAAACCCCAGGTCACACAAATGATACCCTGCCTCTCATCATCCCAAGTACACTACTGATTATTTCATTTTTTATTTAAAACTATCAAAAGTTTGAGTAAATTGAAAGTGTATTTGGAAATGGGTCATAAGAGTTCTAACTGAATTGTAGTTTTAGGCTAACACAGACTTCAGAATAATTGAACATTAAAATATTTTATTGAATACTTATTAATCTAATCATAATTATACTGTAATCTTGAACAGGTTCAGTAATATTAGTCCCATCTGATTGTTCTTATAATATAATCTCTACTTTTCTACCTCTAACTGTTGCTTCTTGATTTCTTCCTGCCAGATCAACGTATCTGAAATTCCATTTCTCCCCTAAAACATCACCCAGCTTCCTTGGTCAAATCAAAACTAAGCTCAGATACGACTCTCCATATTTGAACTTTCTTCACCCAACCTGTATTAAATTGCAGTATTACTCTCATTTGTTCTTCTCTCTCTTGGGAGAGCATTATGCATCGTTGTCTATGACCTTGTGATTTTCAGTGATTCTCTTGTTCCTACATGCTTCCACTCCTCAGTCGCCTTGGGCTTAGCTGTTTCTGTCGGCCCACAGGACTTTAGCAGATCTGATATAAGCTGTGTCCCACCAGACACTTTAAGAGCTACTATGTGGGTAGCTTCTGCTCTCTTTCCCTCTGTTTAGTAAAACTCATGTTTTAAGTAGGGGATGTTCCTTATCCTGTATCTTGGAATGAGAAAACTCATGGAGCAAAGCTATATTAGCTGATCCACAGACACTCGCAATGTGTCAAGAAATAAATGTCAGCTTTTGTAAACCACTGATATTTTAGAGTTCTTTATTCCCATGGAAAAGGTAACTAATAAAATTGCATATGGACATTTTTCATTTAATTTAAAATCTTAGAAGAATCTACTTTTGAATATGAAGTATAAAATATTCTGTATGATTTATCTATTTTTATTTGTTTGTGTGCTATTTATACCTTTAATCCAATTCCTTTGGGGTATGGTTTTGCAGAAAGAGAAAACATACATCTCTATTAAAAGTTGTCTATTTGTTTAACAATGTATGAAAATTCATCTTAAAAGAAGACCTTTTATAGCAGGTTCTGAGGTAATACACTTTTATGGGGCATTTCTCATGCCTCTGAATTTCGTATGGAATTTACTGCTACTAAAGATATACTATCTAGAGTCCAGGTGCTGGCAATGCTGATAAAAAATTAAAAAAAGTCCTCCCATTCTATTGTTTTTAGTTCTCAAATTTACATTTTCATTTGAGAAAGGTAGACATAAACGAACATTCATATAAGGGAATGTTTGATATTAGGCATCTTTTGTTTGGAGGCCAAATTTAACATGAGCAAAAGCACATCATCATCATCCAAGAAAAAGAATATTCCTAAATATCCCCGTCTTTTACTTTTAAGTGGCCCTGAAAACCTGTATTCCTACAAATACTATTTCATAAAAAGGTTAGACACAGCATAATATGTATTAACTTATCAGTTTCTGAATTTATATACTCCTTGAGGGAAAGGAAAGGATCAAGTCTCATTTCTCTCAGAATATTTACTTAGTGCCTAACTTGTTGCCCACAAAGCAATAGGTATTCAGGAAATGTGTGGGAAATAAATATATAATGTTAGTTTAATGATGTTTACTCTAAATGATAGTTAATATTTTGCAACAAGGGG
Source organism: Aselliscus stoliczkanus (assembly GCA_033961575.1). NCBI lineage: Eukaryota > Metazoa > Chordata > Mammalia > Chiroptera > Hipposideridae > Aselliscus > Aselliscus stoliczkanus. The sequence continues at coordinate 140,728,723 of CM066731.1, forward strand.
AAATAATAACTAACATTTTTTATATACAAAACTAAACGGTTGCTTAATGGAACAAAATTCTATGCTGTAGAATATATGAGCAAATGGTGTTTGACTAACCAAAAAGATGGCTCTAGAAGTTATATAATTATGCAATGGAATTCTTAAAATAATAACTACAAAACTTTAGAAATTATTCCAATGGAGAATCATGATGACCTGATGACATGCAACAATTTTATGGAACCACCAATGCAGACAAATCTTCATCAAGGAAAATATTTTCCTTAAGTTAGCAATTGCTGGCCTTAATTATGACTTTTTCTCTTTCTTAATCGGGTTACTGGTCATGAATTTGTTTTGTGGGCCATGGACAAACACACACCTAAACACTTTCAAGCATGAAACTAATCAACAGAGTGACACATTCAGATAAAGGAATATTCTTTACAAATTCTGTGTTCTCTATGCTGAAATGACGCCGAGTTGGAGTGAAAAAAAAACAAACAAAAACTAATAGAATTTTCTTCAGTAATGAGATGATAGAAAAAAAGAATGTCTTACTGATTAGAAATGAGAACAGATGAGCTGGATAGTTTTGGAAGTAATACAAGAGCTTTTAGTATTTTTTTAACTAATGTGGAATTCAAGGAAACAAGTTAGTACATGGTGAGGGTTTTTGAATTTTTTCTACACATACTCCACTGATAATGATGTCCATTAAAGGTAAGTAAACTGCATGTAATATCTTTGATTAAATAATTGATAAAACAGATATTATTGACTACTTCTCTGAGGCACTGGAAATACTACTATAGACTGAAATTTAACTCCCCAGTGGTTAGTATGTTTTTGTTCTATTAAAGCTTTATATAAAATACATATTGCTACCTGATATTTATTTATTTATTTATTTATTTATTTTATTTATATTTATTTATTTCAGTCTACTTTATAATATTTTTAAATGCTAAAACACCTGTCTGAATTGCCATTGCATGTGTCAGAAAATTTGTTTACCCTACACTGTAAAAATATATTATTATATTTCTTAATGTGTAGTAGCCCTAACTTCTGTTTTATTGTATCGTTTCTAGTTTGCTTATAAATACATTTATCATTAGATAATGATTATCTTGTGTTGCTAAGCAGAACGTTAGTAGAATTTGAAGAGAATATAAACTGTAGAATATTATATGAGGTAAGATTAACATCATTATTATTAGAAAGGGAAAATGTGTACAGTTCTATACTACATCATCTGTATATTGCATTGTGTGTTCACCACCCAGAGTAAGTTCTCCTTCCATCACCATATATTTGACCTTCATACCCTCATCTATCACTCCCCCTCCTTTGAAACTTATACAATTTTACTAACCTATGATACCCCAATACATTTAATAAAGATAAAAAGAAAAGTGTGACTGAGAACCTCCAGTTAACTTAAGCTGTACTTACTCTGATGTATCAGTACAAAAGACATATAAAGAGATAGATGGATAGATATAGATAGATAGGCAGATGGATAGATACATGATAGATAAATGATAACTGCAATTTCTAAAAATGTGTATGTCAGATACCTTACTTTTACTTTTACCTTTGCCAGCATTTTATTATTTCTGTATTACTTCTGTATCTCTAGTATCTCAAACAAAGATAACATCCAACCCCAAAATAATTTAATGCATGTATTGAGAATTCATTATACAGGTGAATTATTATTTACATATATATATACACATATATTTGAATTCCAGTGTAAGGGAAAAAAAGTTGTCAACTTTCACAGAGCAGTCTAAAGGACTCAATTTGAAGCTGAGGGTAAATAGATAGCTGACATACATGCCTATTAGATATTAGCAATATCCAGTTGTACTTTGATCACTTCAAGAAAACACATTTTTTGTGTGATGTACTTAATATCAGTCGGAAATTAAAACATTTTAAGGTGGCATGAATGATTACATAATATGAAACTGTTCTCTTTCACAAACTTTTAATCCTATTTTAATCTTTGTGGTTTTATCAAATAAAGTACAAGTAGCACAAGAAAACACTCAGAACACTCTATTTCCCATTTTCTTATCTAGAATTAGAAAAAGTAACCATGTTTTAAGTGCATATCAAGCCGAATACCTTTATAATGTTCATGATAAAATGGTCCAGGCATGCCTGTTTTGCTCTTTTATAAAGTGAATGCCATTATCTCACCACTTCAATCTCATCACCTTTAACTTGTGTTTAATTTTATATTATCTTTAATGATCTGCAAGGCTTATCTGAAGCATAAATATTCAAAAATATTTATATACAACTACAGAGATATAGAATTTGAAAAAAATAGTTAATCTCATGAGTAATGATTTCAAATAATAAAAAGGACACAAACATACAACTCTCTAACCTGTTTGCTTTTTGAGAGAAAAAAAATCACTCAGTGATTTCAATTTATACTGTGCAAGTGAGTAGACTATATTAGCAACTTTATTACTTCTCTCAAGTAGTTAATTAAAGTTACTCACTGATTCATTATTGCAAACCGATGTTTTATTTAAATGTGAATATACAAGAATCTTTAAACTACAAAAACTGAATTTAGCCTAAGAACTCAAGATATACTTTGTTTTCTTCCAATAGACTCCTAAAAGAGTGGGGAAGATAAGACATTTTAGAAAAAATTAAATTGTACTAACTTCCATTATACTAGACGTCTAAAAAAAATTCATGCCCTTGTCATCAGTAGAAGACAAGGATTAGTTACTGGGTCTTCAGCTGATTAAGATGCAGCAGTCTTGACTTGCCATTGGTGATGAACATGTGTGAGGGTGGGGAGACCAGGGGGATAAATAAATTATAAAACATGATAAATCGAAGCTACCATCTTTCAGACAAAAATTATATTTTCCACTGGCATCTTTGTACCTATATCAAAAGCCAGGGAAGAGATACATTAATTAAAATAATTCCTTAGGGTCTAACAAAAAATAATGACAAAGGTTAGATGTTTTAATTCTCGCTTATGCAAAATTGGTATTCAGTGTTGCTGATTGGTGAGCACTTGGGTGGCTCTCTTACTCTTTTACAAGTGATAATTCTGGGATCAAGGCTACTGCTATCTTGTAACCTCATCTTCTTCAATACATTACTTCAAAATCTCAATTTATCTACAGTAAACCAATGGAAGAAGGAAAGATCATGGAAGATTTTAAGTAGGAGATTTTCCGTTAAGACCAAGACCGGAAATAGTGCACTCAGTTTTCATTCACCTTTTATTGTTTAGAACTCAATCATATGACTCCTGATGATTACAAAGGAGACTGGGAAACACAGCTGTGTGCCCAGGAAGAAAGAGAAATAGGTTTGTGGTACAGTTATTGTCTGCCTATGAAGACATATATCGTATTGGTCTAGGTCCTCATAAAAAATTAAAAAGTAAAACTCCGATAACTAATTGCTCAATTATTTCTCTGTTTCTTAAGAAAATAAATGTAATAAATTAAAAAACAGTCTTTGGGGGCCGGCCGAGTGGCGTGGTGGTTAAGCGCTGGCTTGGGAAGCCAGCGGCCCTGGTTCGGTCCCACATATGAGGGCCAGTGACACTGCCCTCAAAAAAAAAAAAAAACATTCTTTGGGCTTACCACTAACAAACTATACTCCTTTTCAATATAGTTTAAGCCAAATTATACTTAACTAACTTTATGTCCTATTAAAACCTTGGCTACCATTTTTATAAGGTGAGGGATACATGACTAGCTAAATACTTCTACAGAGCTTACTATGTGCCAGACAATGTTCTAAGTAATTTACATGACTTAGCTTATTTAACCTTCATAATAATTGTTTGATGTAGTGTCTATGCTCATCCCCATAGATGTGGCAATGGCCGCAGAAAAGTTAAGGGATAGCTAATAAGTTGAAAACCTTGGATTTTGGAGCAAGGGTGTTATGATCCAGAGTCCATACATATACCTTACTCTAAATTCAACTTTCTTCTTTCATTATAACTTCTAAGGTTAGTAATTGTGCTTTGAATGTAAAGAAATATTCCTTTCAAATAAACTTTGAATATTTTAGAAACCACATTAGCTTCAAACACTACTACTTGTAAATATATTGCAAGTAAAAATACTTAAAAGTAATTTACAGATTTTTATACATCTGTGGAACTAAATGCAAATTTTATCTTAAGATTGTCATTTGACTTCATTATACAAGTGTTTTGTTATGTCTTAGAAAATAATAGATTATCAGCATGACTGTGTGATCCTACAAAGTTTTAGAAGTAGGGACAATGGTAGCAAAAGTTGCAGGACCATACAGAAATCTGGGAGCGGTCTGTAGCCTGAGGAACCCACAAAAATTCACAACTAGGGCCTTAGTCCTATCATCTTTCCTGTTATCAGAGAAAGGCATTTTAGAAGGAATGAGAAATGATTACTAATCTTATTTTCAGAAGTCATAGATGGATTTCTGTCAAGTTGCTTATCTCATAAGAAAGAAATATATTTTTCTGAGTGTTCTGATTCAGTCTCTAGTATATTTTCTGTGATTTATCTTGACATACAATGTTTGATAATTAAGTTCTTGAACTGTATTGTACTGATGTTGCTAACCTTTTGATATCAGAGGGATTATTCATTATGAATTTGTACCAGCTGGACAAACAGCTAACCAAGTTTACCATTTGGAAGTGCTGAACTTATCGCCAACAATTCATGGCTCTTGCATCACGACAATGCACCAGCTCACATGACACTGCCTGTGAGGGAGTTTTCAGCCAGCAAACAAATAAATGTACTGGAACACCCTCCCTACTCACCTGATATGGCCCCCAATGACTTCTTTCTTTACCTGAAGAAAAAGGAAACACTGAAAGGAAGACATTTTGATGACATTCAGGATATCAAGGGTAATTCGACAACAGCTCTGCTGGCCATTCCAAAAAGAGTTCCACAATTGCTTTGAAGGGTGGACTAGGTGCTGGCATCAGTGCATAGTTTCCCAAAGGGAAGACTTCAAAGGTGACTGTAGTGATATTCAGCAATGAGGTATGTAGCACTTTGTCTAGGATGAGTTCATAACTTAATTGTCCAACCTTGTAGGTATTTTCTTGCCAAGCATATCTCTCTCTCTCTCTCTCTCTCTCTCCCTCTCTCTCTCTCGCTCTCGCTCTCGCTCTCACACACACAAATCATTCCTTCTCTTTTCAATATTCCACTGCCAAAGCTAATTATCTGGTGAAGTTATAAATTTAAGGATTGATAATAGACCTAAAGATGACTTGCCTGAAGTTTCTGCCAAATGGATGTTTATTTTAAATATTAGATTTCTCAACAAATTCTTCAAAAAGTCAAATTTCTTTTTTGAAAGAGCATTTTGTATAAATCCATGAGATTATTTATCTACATCTCAATTTTGGAGTTCCCCACTTCCTACCATTAATAACATTATCCATAATGATAAAAATTAATGATAACAATATAGGGACTCTTATTGAACTTTTAATATGTATCATGCAGTATGTTAAGTGATTTGAAAATATATATATTCTGTATAGGTTTAGAATGACTAGGGTAGATTTGATGGAAAGTAGACATTTCCCTTGTTTCTTTTTACTTTGGACATAACCATAGCCCAACATTTCCACACAAAATCTCAACAAGAGAAAAATATGTCAGAGACAATAAAGTGGACTAAACGGTTCAAATATTAGGAATTTTTTTAGATGAGAAATAAGTAAATCCTTCACTTTCAGGCATTAAATATGAAAATTACTCTTGCTCTAGCAAGAATAAAATCTGCTCAAGAGTAACATCAAGCATAACATCTGCTTGAAAATAACTTAAAATTAATTTTCACTTCAGATAAAATTAAAATAAAATTTCCTCTGTCGTAATTTGTACTTTGAGCATTGTCATCTGTTTCTGGACGTCAACTCATCTGATTTTTTTTTTTTTTTAGGTTAATGAAGATACACATATGTATACTATACATATATTACATACATATACAGGGCTAGTTGCATTTACCAGTTTTTATCATTTTGAGTATAAATGCCCTTGCATTTTTCTCCCTTATTATTTCTAATTTAATGTAAATTAGGAAATCTGATACATATATTTGTTAGAACTGTGTGTAAAATAAGAGTACAGTGGGATATGAATTGGAATCTGAAAACTCTTCCATGAGTATTTTGATTTTTGTATGAGCTTTATGAGACAGATTTTTTGTCTACCTAACTTTGCTGTCTAGTGAAATTCAATTTCTTGCAGGTGCAGGCATTTTAATATGAATGAAGCAATCGTCAGCAAGAAAAGGATTTATGGCATAATTGTTTTATAGTAAATAGAAAAGCCTAATTATACTTCCTTTTAAAACTCCTTTTCGGGGCCAGCCAAGAGACACCAGCAGCCCTGGCTAGGGTCCCTCATATGAGGGCCAGTGACACTGCCCTCAAAAAAATAAAAATAAAAAAATAAAATAAAACCCCTTTTCGGCACTGTAAAACAGCGAACCAACTTGCATTATTAGCAATTCACATGTGGTCAATAATTTGTGATGTTGCAACAGATGTTTTGTTTTAGTTTTAGATTTTCACTTATATTGTAGTAAATGTAGGTGCCATAGACCACCCTCCATTTAAGCAGCTTAAAAGCTAGACCATGAAACCAAACTTGTTTCAAATCCTAGATCTATCATTGTCTTGTAATGTGTCTTTGGGCATATTTATTGACTACTCTCTTAGAATGTTACTGAGTGGCTGATTTACTACATATAAAGTACTTAGGTTAGTCCATAGAAAATAGTAAGTCTCAAGTGAGTGGAAGTTATTGCAAAATTATATATATATAATTTTATTTATTTTTTAAATTGGAGAACAGTATGTTTTTCCCAGACCCTTTCAGTGGCCCATGTGGGGATCGAACCTGCAACCTTGGTGTTATGAGCATTGTGCTCTAACCAATTGAGCTAACGGGCCACCCTGCAATATTTTTTACTAATATTCCCCTTTATGGTGATTATTATATCTTTTTTTGGATTTTTGCTTTTAAAAGTGACAAAAGTCTTTGTCTTTATGCAGATGTTTTGTATTTTCTATTTACTTATAAGGATTTTCAAAATATTTACATCTGCCATTGAGGATATTAGAGGTAACATGGGTGAAAAAGGGGAAAAGATTAAGAAGTACAAGTTGGTAGTTACAAAATAGTCAACTGGATGTACAGCACAAAGAATATAGTCAATAATATTGCAACAATATGCTGAATGCCAGGCGGATGCTAGGCTAGTAGGGAAACTCACTTCATAAATTATGTGAATGTTGATGCTCTGCACCTGAGAAACAAATAAAATTTTGAAAAAACAAATTACTAATGTTATTTGTTTAATTGTAGCCATCATAAATCTATGATTCTCATATACCATTAAAATTGCAAAACTATTTTTTTTACAAAAGTATTAAGAGGGGATAACAAGAGATGTTTCAGGTGATAACTATGTCAGTGTATACCTGCAGATGTCCTTATGTAGTTTATGTATATATTCCTGTAATTGTGAGTGTTTAAGTTGACATAAATTATTATATTTAAGGAGTGAGTCAAGGGACAGAAAAAAAGAGTACGTTTTTATTTTCATAACAATCATTTGGATACACCTCATCATCTTGCATATTTACTTGTTAAATCAAAAGAAGGAAGAAAATGTAAATGTTGCTTACAACTTTGAAAAGAAGTATATTGAAAAATATGCAAAAAGTATTTTTTTTCAACTCAGTTCATTGTCATTAAAGGCCTAAATAAACTTACACAAATAATAGAATAGTTCAGAGTGAAGATCTGAAAATGTCTCCTGGTGTGCATGATGAATTCAAATCATTTAATTTTAAACATGAGAGACGATATTTATATGAGTTAGTGGGAACGGAAGTGCTGCAAGACTTACTCTAAACAATACTGTCCTCATACATTTTCAGTATTTGGTCATAATGAGACCATTTCTATGGAAATGAGACTTTCATTTAGTAGTTTTTTTGCAATTGATTCATTCATAATAGTTCTTTGAGATCAATGACAAATTGTAATGCAACTTCCCAGAAACTTCCTTTGTCATAAGAACTAAAAGCAGCAAAGAAATACTTTAGAGATATAATTTGCCATGTTCACAAACGACATTTACATTTTCAAATTGCATTAGTAAGTCTAAACATGAAATTTTATGTAAATATTACAAATATTAATAATAGAGTACCTCTCTTGAAATGCAACATGTTTCTATTAAATCATATATATAGTGTAATCCATATGGTCAGGGTGTCAAAATCAATAGAATAGCAACATATGAATGACTTTCATCAACCTCATACTATAATTACAGAGAAGCAGATTGTTTTAAATTGATTCTTTGTTTATTTGTTTCTGTCAGTATCAGTACAGCAAATGTTTAATAAAATGGGTTTTCATCAGGTAGAATTGGATTTCAATTTGGATCCATAACCTCTTCACAAGAAAATATTCTGAATGTGATTTTACATTAATAATTTTTGATTCACATGTAAAATGTGGTTGATGACATTTACCCTATGTGTTTATCTATGTGACTATGTGTCTGAGAATTAAAATATATAATGAGTCCAAAGCATATATTAGAATGCTCAGAATACAGTAAGTGTTTGATAAATCATTGTTATTATTAATATTTACCTAGAATGTACTAAGATGGTATGTGCATTCCTGTTTTCAATCCAAAGCTACAATAAAAATAAGAAAAGAGTCACTCAATTCAAATTGTTTCTTTTGTTCTAGAATTAATTTTTAGTAAGGAAAAATGTATAAACTGTCTAGTTTTACTATTAATAAAAAAAAAATTGGGGGAAACATGTTGTAACTAATTATTCAGTAAAATCCTGGGAGGAATCTATTAACATGCAACAATACATTTTCTGCCCCAGAAAAGGATGCAGAGTGAGACTGCCAACCCCGCCCCCACCTTTCCTGCAAGGCTTGGGAGGCAGGGCAGGTTTAGCCGCTGAGGCACAAATTAACAGACTCTTGGCAGCTGGCTTTTGCAGTGAGGAACTCTTTCATTCTCCATGGCTGTCAATGGAAAGGGTGCCTAAGGACACTAATTGAGCCTTTGGGGGTGAAGCCTGACTTGGGACAGGAGAAAGCAAAACGGCAGTGACTTTGTAAAAACTACCAATCACCCGTCATAACCACACTCAAGTACAGCAAACCTGCAGTGCCAGGATCACGCTAGGTGTCAGGTGGCCTACTCTGTTCCCACAAGACGCACAGCAGAGGACAAACTGAAGAGAGCTTGGTGGACTTTAGCCAAGACCAGCACGCGTTTTTTTTTTGTTTGTTGTTTTTTTCCCTTTATTGGTTGCTTATCTTGGTTGTTTTTGGTTTTTATTTCTATTTCATTTTTATCATTTTCTAGTTTTTAATATAGGCATATATATGGGTGTATATAGGTGAATATATGTCCATATATATGGGTTTGTGTGTGTGTGTGTGTGTATATATATATATATATATTTTTTTCTTTTTCTTTCTTTTCTTTTTCTTTTTTTCCCACCCTCACTTTCTCCCTTCTTCTATTCATTGTTCTCACTGCTATACTTTTCCTCCTTTCCTTTTTTCTGCAAATTTTATTTTATTTATTTTTTATTTTTATTTTTACTTTTTAAACATATTTTTAATTTTTAATTTTAAGTTTAAGTTTTTTGTAATAGCTATTCGGTTTCTCATATTTATTATATTTCTTATTTTATGATATTATATTTTATTTTGTTTCCTCATCTGTTCTTTTTGTGTGTGTGGATACTGTTTTGTTTCTGTTTGTTTTCTTCTTTTGTACGTTTGATATTTCTGTACAAGTTGACTGTAGGTTGATGGTTGGTTTTATTACATGTGTGAGCATTTGGTTTCCTTTGGTGGCTGCAGAGGTTGTTCTTGTTGATCTGTTTTGCTCTAAAATCACTCTGCAGCAGTGGGTCCAAACAAACAGACACAAGAATCATCATACCCAGAGGCCAACTTTAGATAATACCAGAGCATTTCTGGGTTTGACATACTAGAATCACACCCAAAAGGAAGTTGCTACAGGTACTAGGGCCCAAAGGGTCCAAGTCTCATCAGAGGAGTCAACCCTCTCACAGCAGCTCATAAACTGCAGACACTGCTGATCCACACAGCTAATCAGTCTGGGAGTCAATCCCACCTACTGACAAGCCAAAAGTAATCAAAACTAAAACTTCAACAAGTGAGGATGCACAACACAAGGAACAACTCAGATACACCCGCAGGAGAATAGGGAGACTGAGTAATTCAAATATAAAGGACACACAACATATAAGTTTACCCAGAAAAGACTGAGAAACCTGGGGGATCTATCTGTTATATAGAAGCAAACACAAAGAGTAAGCCAGAATGGGGAGACAAAGACACACAATCCAAATAAAAGAACAGAAGAAACTTCCTGAATCAATGGAACTAGAGGAAATAGAGTTAAACAGCCTATTGGAGATAGAGTTCAGAACAATGATTATTAGAATGTTCAAGGAAACTAATGAAAATATAAAGAAGGATAGAGAAATCATGAAAAGCAACCAGCTAGAACTTAAGAACACAATTACTGAATTAAATAAGAAACTTGATGAAATGACTAGCAGATTGGATGAAACAGAAAATCGATTCAAAGACTTATAAGACAAGATAGTAGAGATCACCCAAGCAGAACACCAAAAAGAAAAAAAGAATGAAAAACATTGAAAATAGTTTAAGAGAGCTGGGAGACAACATAAAATGTAACAACACTCAAATCATTGGAATATCAGAAGGAGAAGAGAGGGAGCATGGGATTGAGAACATATTTGAAGTAATAATGTCTGAAAACTTCCCTAACCTGGCAAAGGACAATGAAATACAAGCCCAGGAAGTGCAGAGAGTCCCAACCAAGATGATCCCAAACAGGCCCACACCAAGACACATTATAGTGAAAATGGCAAGGGTTAAGGACAAAGACAGAATCCTTAAAGCAGCAAGGGAAAGGCAGCAAGTTACTTACAAGGGTACCCCCATAAGGTTATCAGCTGACTTTTCTACAGAAACTGCAGGGCAGAAGGGAGTGGCAGGAGGTTTTCAAAGTGATGAAAAATAAAGGCCTACAACCCAGATTGCTGTATCTAGCAAGGTTATCATTTAAAATTGAAGAAGAGATAAAGAGCTTTCCAGAAAAGAATAAGTTAAGGGAATTCATTACCACCAAGCCAGCTTTGCAGGAAATGTTAAAAGGGCTTCTTTAAGCAGAAGAGAAAAACAACCTAAGTAAGAAAGACTAGGAACACAAATAACAAAATGGCAATAAATATACACCTATCAATAATCACATTAAATGTAAATGGATTAAATGCTCCAATAAAAAGACATAGGGTGGCTGAATGGATAAGAAAGCAAGACCCCAGCATATGCTGTATACAAGAGATACACCTCAGATCAAAAAACACATTCAGGCTGAAACTAAAGGGATGGAGTAAAATATTTCATGCAAATGGAACTGAGAAAAAAGCTGGAGTAGCGATACTTATATCAGATAAAATGGACTTTAAATTGAAGAATATAACAAAGGACAAAGAAGGACACTTCATAATAATAAAGGGATCGATCCAACAAGAGGACATAACTCTAGTAAACATCTACGCACCTAACATAGGAGCTCCTGAATATATAAAACAGATATTGTCAGACATAAAGAGAGAGATCAACAGTAACACTATCATAGTAGGGGACTTCAACACCCCGCTGTCACTAATGGACAGATCCTCCAGACAGAAAATCAATGCGGAAACAGTGACTTTAAATGACACATTAGACCAGCTGGATTTAACTGATATATTCAGAGCATTTCACCCCAAAGCTACAGAATATACATTCTTTTCAAGTGCACATAGTACATTTTCTAAGATAGACCACATGTTAGGCCACAAAACAAGTCTCAATAAATTTAAGAAGATTGAAATCATTTCAAGTGTCTTCTCTGACCATGCTATGAAACTATGAATCAATTATAAGAAGAAATCCAGGAAGCTGACAAATAAATGGAGGCTAAATAACATGTTACTAAATAGCAAGTGGGTCACAAATGAGATCAAGGAGGAAATAAAAAGATACCTCGAAACAAATGAAAATGAAAACACCATGACCCAAAATCTCTGGGATGCAGTAAAAAGCAGTCCTAAAAGGGAAGCTCATAGCAATGCAGGCCTACCTAAAGTAGGAAGAAAAATCTCAAATCAACAGGTGATCCTCACATCTCAGGGAACTAGAAAAAGAGCAGCAAAGAAGACCAAGGGGAGTACAAGAAAGGAGATAATAAAGACCAGAGCAGAAATAAACAATATAGAGAAAAAAAAAAAACACAACAAAAGATCAACGAAACCAAAAGCTGTTTTTTTTGTGAAAATAAACAAAATTGACAAACCTCTAGCCAGGCTCATCAAAAAAAAGAGAGGACTCAAATTAGTAAAATCAGGAATGAAAGAGGTGAAATGACTACAGACATCACAGAAATACAAAAAACTTTAAGAAATTACTAGGAGCAACTATATGCCAACAAATTTGACAACCTGGAAGAAATGGATAATTTTCTAGAAGCATACAACCTTCCAAAGCTAACGCAAGAAGAAACAGAAAATCTAAATACCCTGATTACTACCAAGGAAATTGAATCAGTAATTGACAAGCTCCCAAAAAACAAAAGCCCTGGACCAGACGGCTTCACAAGTGAATTTTATCAAACATTGAAAAAAGAACTATCACCTATTCTTCTCAAACTATTCCAAAAAATTCAGAAGGAGAGAAGGCTCCGAAATTCTTTTTATGAAGCCACTATCACCCTGATTCCAAAACCAGATAGAGACAGCACAAAAAAGGAAAACTATAGGCCAATATCATTGATGAACATAGATTCTCAATAAAATATTAGCAAAATTCTCAATAAAATATTAGCAAACAGAATTCAGCAATATATTAAGAAGATCATACATCATGATCAAGTGGGTTTCATCCCTAGTACGCAAGGCTGGTTCAACATCCATAAATCAATTAATGTGATACACCACATCAACAAAATGAAGAGTAAAAATCATATGGTCATATCAATAAATGTAGAAAAAGCATTCAACAAAATCCAACAGCCATTTTTTATTTATTTATTTATTTATTTATTTATTTATTTATTTATTTTTCAGAGGGCAGTGTCTCTGGCCCTCGTATGTGGGATCCGAACTGGGGCCACTGGTGTCCCAAGCCAGCTCTTAACCACTGCGCAACTCGGCTAGCCCCTCCAATAGCCATTTATGATAAAAACCCTTAACAAAGTGGGAATACAGGGATCATATCGCAATATAATAAAGGCCATATATGATAAACCTACAGCTAACAACATACTCAATGGAGAAAAGCTAAAACCGTTCCCCTTAAGATCAGGAACTTGACAAGGCTGTCCACTTTCTCCTCTTTTATTCAACATAGTTCTGGAAGTTCTAGCCACAGCAATCAGACAAGAAAAATAAATAAAACGCATCCAAATTGGCAAGAAAGAAGTAAAATTGTCATTATATGCAGATGACATGATACTATATATAGAGAGAACCCCAAAGACTCCATTAAAGCTATTGGAACTGATAGACAAATTCAGTAAAGTATCAGGATATAAAATCAATGTTCAGAAACCAGTTGCATTTCCCTATACCAATAATAAACTAATGGAAGAAGAAATTAAGAAAATGGTCTCATTTAAAATTGCTTCAAGAACTAAAAAATACCTAGGAATAAATTTAACCAAAGAAGTAAAAGATCTGTACTCAGAAAATTATAAGACACTGAAGAAAGAAATCAAAGAAGATACAAATAAATGGAAACACCTACCATGCTCATGGATAGGAAGAATTAATATAGTTAAAAATGTCCATACTACCTAAAGCAATTTATATGGAACCACAAAAGACCCCGAATAACCTCAACAATCCTGAGAAATAAGAACAAAGTTGGGGGTATCACGCTACCAGACATCAAAACATACTACAAGGCTACAGTAATCGAAACAGCATGGTACTGGCATAAAAACAGGCACATAGACTGGTGGAACAGAACAGAGACCCCAGAAATAAATCCATGTATATACAGACAGTTAATCTATGACAAAGGAAGCAAGAATTTACACTGGGGTAAAGATAGTCTATTTAATAAATGGTACTGAGAAAATTGGTCTGGCACATGGAAAAAAATGAAACTGGACCACCTCCTTACGCCATATACAGGAACAAATTCAAAATGGATTGAAGACTTCAATGTAAGACCTGAAACCATAAAACTCCTAGAAGAAAATATAGGGAGTAAATTTGCAGACATTACTCTGAGCAATATTTTTACTGATACATCCCCATGGACAAGGGAATTAAAAGAAAAAATGAACATATGGGATTATATCAAACTTAAAAGTTTTTTCACAACAAAGGAAACCATCAATAAAACAAAAAGGAAACCTACTGAATGGGAGAAGATATTTGTCAACGATATATCTGATAAGGGATTAATATCCAAAATTTATAAAACACTCATGCAACTCAACACGAACAAAACAAACAACTCAATTAAAAAAATGGCTGAGGAAATGAAAAGACATTTCTCTAAAGAGGACCTACAGATGGCCAACAGGCATATGAAAAAGTGTTCAACCTCACTGATCATTAGGGAAAGGCAAATAAAAACCAAAATGAGATATCTCCTCGCTCCGGTCAGAATGGCTATCATCAATAATCAACAAACAACAAGTGCTGGTGGGGCTGTGGGGAAAAGGGGACCCTGCTGCACTGTTGGCGGGATTGCAGATTGGTGCAGCCACTATGGAAGTCTGTATGGAGGTATCTCAAAATCTGGAAACAGAAATACCTTTTGACCCAGCAATTACACTCCTAGGCATCTATCCTGAAAAACCCAAGACACTAATTCGAAAAAAATATATGCACCCCTATGTTCATTGCAGCGCTATTTACAGTAGCCAAGACTTGGAAACAATCGAATTGCCCATCAGTAGATGACTGGATTAAGAAACTGTGGTACATTTACACAATGGAGTATTATGCAGCTATAAAGAAAAAAGAAACCATACCATTTGCAATGATGTGGATGGACCTAGAGAACACTATGTTAAGTGAAATAAGTCAGTCAGAGAAAGACAAATACCATATGATCTCACTTATATGTGGAATCTAAAGAACTGAATAAACGAGCAATGTAAACAGAAATAGTCTTAGAGACACAAAGAAAAAACTGATTAGGGCTAGATGGGATGGGGATGGGCATGAGGGAGAAGGGGAAAGGACGGGCAACATAAACTGATAACTACAATACTACTGCAGAGACAGAAGAGACAGTTTAGGGAACATAATCAATAATGTTGTAAATATTTTTTTTAGGGGACCAGAAGGACTCATGTCTTTTTAGGGAGACCACTTCATGTATGGTGTAGTGGCCTTACCACTGCACTGTACATCTGAAGCTGCTGCTGAATAATATTATATATCAACTATAATTTAACACATATGTAGTCATGGGATGTTGAATATAGTGTGGGGATGGAGTCAATGGAATTGTAATAAATATGTATGATATCGGGGGTAGGGGGACAGGGGAGAGGGAGAGGGGGGAGTCACTTTGTTAGTGGTGAAAAAGATAACTATTGCATTGTTTTGTACATCTGTAACTAATAATAATAATAATAATAATAATAATAATAATAAAGTTTAAAAAAGAGTACCTCAGAGTTCTTACTGTGTACTTCATCACATACATCAGGTTGCTTCTATATTTATGATATTATAGCATTGCCTAGAATCAGCATTTTACCCAGGGTGCCAAACTGAAATATTTTAATGTTATCATTCTGTTTTTAAACATATGACTTTAATTTATAATACTACAAGAATAAATTATCTCTCATCAACAATTTAGTTACCTTAAGGTATTTAATATAGAAAAATACAAGTGAAAATCTGGGCATTTATTCTTTATTAATGATTTTCAAAATATTAAGTAGGTTCACTGGTATTCTCCAAAACTGACCAATTATGTTTTTTCTATTTTAAATTATCTTTGGAACTCAAAAACTTAAACTTATTTGATATATTTTAATCCATCAAAGGTCTCATAATTATTGATGTTAATATTTTCTGTTTCTGACCAGGAGAACCTTTTTCAAGTGGGATCCTAAGTCCATTTGTAATATATGTAACTTACATACTTTGTACTCCGGCTAGATGTTTATGTTACATGTGATATAGGTCTTTGCACTATATGTGAAGCTATACAATATTATTTGAAGATAGACTTTTTCTAATGAAAGATACATATTATACTCATATACTCGAAGTAACCACTAAACATGGTAAGTGTCATATTATATGTTTTCCTTGCTCCCTCCAAACAACTCTCAGACCATTCTATCTATCTAATCTATCTAATAATACAGTTGCTATTAAAGCAGTCCTTTTTATACAGTTATCCTCTTTGAGCTTTTGTAGCCACTCTCTTCCCTTGCCTTCCTCTCATTTGGAAACAGTTCTCTCATTAAATTCTTCTCTTATTAACTGCTCTGTGTTATTGTTATCAGAATGCCAAATGATTCAAGGATTATGAGCATTTGTTTGGGGAGGACGGTGGGCAGGTAAACTCAGTGATAGAGAAATCTAAAAAGTCTAAGAAACATTAGAAGCTAAACAGTTAAGATAAAGCATAGTTCTAAAAGGAACAGAAAAGGTGCAATAGAAAGAGGGGGAGAGCGAAAATGGAAAGATAAACATTAACTACAAAACAAAATTAGTAGGTTAAAATACACACTAGAAAATCAATGAAAGGGGGAAATAAACATTGGTAAGGAACATTATAAAATACAAGAAGCATGAAAATTATGCAAACATTGTTTTTTAAATGGTTAATATATTCTCAATACAAAGCAAATACCAAAATTGCTATTAGCTATCATCCAGAGTTAAGATATTTTTCTATGCAATAGGGAGCAGAGGAGGGCTAAACTAATGATCCAGGGAAGTAAGTTAACAGAATAAAAAATTAAAAAAGAAAAGGAAAAACAAAGAAATCTAAAACAAAACATAACTAAACACGAGTTCACCAATTAAGGCCAGGACAAATAAAGGCTACAAAATTACTTAGGGAAAGAAATTAATATGTAAAGGCTACATATTGTATGATTCTATTTATATGGCATTCTTGAAAAGGCAAAGCTATAACATAGTAAACAGATCAGCTGTAGCAAGGAGTTCAGGAGTGAGGTTGAGTAGATGACCTACAGATCAGTCTGAAGAGCAGTGAGCTATTCTGAATGAGAATATAATTGTGACTAGACACTATGCATTTGTCAAAATACATAGACTGTGCAGCACAAAGAATACACCTTAATATATGCAATCATTGAAGATGACAGAGGATACCAGAATTTAATGTAGACTATGACAAACTAATCTAATTGTATTATATATGTAATAACCTCACTGAACAGAGTTAAGAGGAAAACTTCAGACCTAAGTAATTTTAGAAATGAGTGGAGGCTGTAAAACTAAAGGCAAAAGGAACTGTACCTATGCACTGCACGCTTGTTGGTAAAGTTTTTAACCATGGGTTCATGGGTTAACAGTTTGAACCCAATATCTATATATCCTGGCATTAAGCAATTAAGTGAATGCTTGACAGACGCTGGGAGACAAGTTGCTCATTACTGGTGTGATGATTACAGAGAAGCAAATGGGGATGTCTAGCATGATCCATCTAATACTAAATTAGATTTAGAAACATAAACTTAATATAGGTTAAGATGGGTACATGTGCAAATATTTATAGCTGTGTGCATATGCACAGGTTAGTATGCACACATATCTCATTGTTCTATTGGTTGAAAGGTCCTAAAAGCAAGGACAATGAAGTAGCAACAAGCACATCCATTACCCAGATCTCGATTTCTAATACTCTTTTCCAGTAAAAGGAACCAGGCTTCCTTGGAGAAAACGGAAATAGCTGCTTTAGGGGCTGTGGCAAGGAATAAACAAATGAGCCTGGAGTATCTTATAGTAACAGAAAGCAAGAGAGTACTAAAAAGCAAAATAAAATAAAAAGAAAACAAATCAATGAAAGCACATCAAAGGAACAAGGTGCCAGCTGAAAGTACTTTAGATAGCCAAGGGGGAACAGTTTTAGCAACCAATAAATAAATAAATGATGCAGAGGATTATAATCAAAATGGTAAAATAAATATGCATGAGTCCATACTGATACAAATAATCAGAACAAATAAATAAATGGAGGGAATAGTCAACACTCATTCTATATGTGAGTTCATACCATCTCCAACTAGTACCACATGAATCAGATAGGTTTACAACTAAAATGTAGATAGTGGCCTTTTACAAAGGTGGAATATGACTCTCCATTTCTTAAGTGCAGACAATGCATAATGACTTCCTTCCAGCTGGTACAATACAGAAGGGCAAGGGGGAAATAACTTTATGATAAAGAAGTTTGACACACATTACTTCAGTCTCATCAATGACATTATATGATGATATGATATGATATGGTATGATATGACATGATATGATAAGAATGGCACTTTACCTCTCTGATTTTTTTCCTAAAATTCTTAACCTCAATGCAATCATGAGAAAATCATGACCCAGTGAGGGTCATTGTACAAAATATCTGAGCAGTACCCTTCAAAACAGTTGAAGATCATGATAAACAAGGAAAATCTGAGAAACTGTCAGAGTCTAAAGAAAACTAAGGACTCATGATGACTAAACATAATGTGGTATCCTAGAAGGAGCCCTGGGAACAGAAAAGAGACATTAGCTAAAAACAAAGGAAATCTAAATAAAGTGTACACGTTAGTTAATAATACTATGTCAATATTGGTTCATTAATGTAAAAAATGTACTTACTGAAGTAAGATGTTAATAATAGGAGCAACTAGATACGATGTCATGGAAACTTACTATACAGTGAATCTATGACTATTGTAAAATATCAAAGTATATTCAAAACATACTGTATGCTAAACACTGTATAAATTGTGTCTACATTCCTACTTGCTGGATACAACTTTTCCCAAATTTCTATATGGGGAAATTGAAGTTCAGACGAAAGTTCAATGACATGCTCAATATCACAGAGTCAGTATGTATCCCACCAGGATCCAAAATAAATTATCTACAAATATAAAGTCTAACGCCTTTTCAGTGGTGCACTATAATTAACAAGCTTGTGCCTATAGAGACATCCTTTATTTAAAGGGAGTTTTTGTTTGCCTTTCAAGCAGCAATAAACATTTGACATTATGGGTGGGACACATAATCAGATTGTGAGATCATGTAATAAGGGCAGTGATAACACTAGGACATTACATATGAATTGGGAAGATAAATATGTGAATTGCCTTTTTTTTTTGTTGTTTTACAGGATTATCACAGTTCTTGGAGGCAAAAATAGGACTTCTACATTTATTAGTCTTAAATATTCCCATGAAACATGATGCAAGTAGTTCATGTTACTCACAATATTATTAGAGTTGTAAATTTTGCAATTTGTTTAGGCTTATAGACTAGAGTATCTGATCTGCTCACTTTTATAATGTGCATGAAACTATCTGACATCTTTGAAATGTTGTTTTTTAAAATGTAAGTGCTTATAAAATCTAGAAATCTTCTACAATCAGATTATTCTGTACATGCTTACCTTTACATGAGAAAAGGTGATTAAGGAAATAAATGAGGATCATTGTGGTGTTTATGTACCTAATAGCATTGCTAAATTTAAAAGCATGACTTTTACTTTGACTTTTTTAAAGAAAGCAATCCATTGATTAATGATGGTTGAAATTTCTTTCCTCCTTGTGTCACTCTAATTTCTCAAAGTTATAGCAGGTCAGAAAACATCTGAGTGGTTTGTTCAGGACCCAATTACTTTTATGAATACATTAAGAAGGAAAAAAGTTCAGTATATCACCAGTATTTAGTGGAGAATTGAAAGAGGCTTTCAAAAGCTTCCTTCCCAAATTGTCCTCATAAAAGCAAAGTAAACACTATAAATATGTATATTTATGATGATAATTTTCCTCTGAACTTTGGGATATAGTATATGTTTCAAACTAGGATCTCATAAGCCATTTAATGACATATGGCTATGTATAGTTGATCTCAAGATATGTGAGTTTGACTCTCACGTAAGCTCAAAATTACACAAGGATTTCATATAAATTTGTCACCCTTTGCTACTCCACTTGAAAGTGAATACCAGTTAATCTTAGTTTTATAGCCAATAAAATAAGTACTAATACAAAAACATATGGAGGAAAAAAAGTTTAAATGTAAGGGTTTTTAAAATAGTGTTTTTGTGTGGGTATCAATTGATTTAGTAAAAGGATTGTAATGTTGGAGCTTTCTAATGATATTCATAAGCAGAAGGAACATAACACACATTTGTAAAATATGCAGGTAAAACAGCCAAGAAGCCATGTCCCTTCTTGAGGCTAATTCATTAGCACTTCACCTATGACAGTCACCAGCATTAACTTTCAAATGAACTTACCTAAGTGCTAAAGATAGTAGGAACAATTTATTCCTGGAATGCTTTTGCATGTTGAGTATTCATTTGAATATCCAAAATAGTGCACTAAAGTTACAAACAGATACAAACTAGTATACCCAGATCTTTATCTGTCCAGATATATTGAGATACTTCCTAAAAGATCCTGAATAGAAAAATCAAGTTATTAAAAATAGACGTATTCTTATATGAATGATAACCTTCATAAGCAACGCTCCTAATAAATTACCCATGTGAAATTGCCATTAAATTTTGAACAGCCAATATCCATTATTTGTCCTATCATTTAAGCCATTCATTAATTGTGACCTCCATGGCAACAGGACAGTGTTCACAATGGCATGCAACATTAATTATGCATGAGGTTTGCTCAACGCTTTCCCCTGAAAGTGTTGTATTTTCTAACTATACTAATAGCTTTCAATCTAGTGAATAATTCATAGGATTAAATATCTAAGAAAAACTTCTATATGAATAGATTCAATATTTTATGGGAGTGAAGAACTGTCATTATTTTACTTTCATTTATACAATGTAACAGTGCCTGCCAAACTGGTTTACGTTGTGGAACACATTTAAAACAGTGAGCTATGCAGTGGGAGCTATTGCTATCTCTTTTTAAACAAACAGAGCAAAATCATAAGAGAGGTGATTGGAGAAAAAAGCAAAAAAGTAAAAGAGTTGAACAAGCAACATATAAGGGAAGCTCAATTAATACGGAACTAAATGTGGAGCCTTAGTAAAAATTCTTGGGGATAACCTGTAGGAGTCTATTAAATAAGGTCGTCTTCTAAGCTAAACTAACCCAATGGGGTATAGTTTAAAGACTTCCCTTTTTGGCCCAAACGTTTTGGAATTTCCCTATCCCTTCTCTATCTTGCCTGTGGAGAAGTAAAGAACAACCCTAGTGATCTCAAATGAGCAATACTTTCTACTTGCTCAAGTGAGTGCAAAGGGAGTGTGTGAAAACCTTGGATATAGCAAGCTGGGATTCACTTTCCTAGGCAGTTAGCATTTATTAAGTTCTTGTTTGTATAAATTCTGCAAAGCTAATATAATCCTTTGCTCCATGCTACAGTAAAGACTTTACAATTTAAGGCCACCAAGCTTTCATTAGTAGATGGTGAGAGATACTAATCCTAATCATTGAAACCAACTAATGGAAAGGGAATGAAATTATTGCTTGTCATTAACAAAAAGTTAAATTTTAATTATAGGATATTGGCTCTAAATAGGTTTTTACCTAATCCTGTTATTATGGGTTTTATAGTTTTAATATCTTAATTTTACTAGTAATTTAATATTATGCACTTGCCTTTCTATTATTCTTTGTGATTTCTGAAGGTAATTATTGACATATTAGAGTACTAGGAAATTAATTCAGTCTTGTTGCTAATTCTTTGCTGGAACTCTATTATCAGTCAGAGAGACAGTATAGGAGTAAAACAAAGAAAGTTAAATAGTAACCTATAATTTATTAGCATTAGAATTACTGACTTAAAATCCTTTTAAAAGAACCTATGAGTGAAGTAAATAGCTTAAAGTCACAAATGCAAATGTATGTTGTCAACTCTAATCCATGCATTAATTATAGGTAGCTATTTTATGAGTTTGTTTCCAACATTTATTCAGCTTTTGTGGACAATTTTGTATCCTGTCACACAAAGGTCATGCAATTTTTACTGATTGTAAGGTACACACATCCCAGGGAGTGGTAATCAGCTTCAAAAGAAAACTGTCTATGCCACAGTAATCAGCTTTAATGGAGAAATATTTTTGAAAGAGCATCTACAGTAAAGACCTACATGTTAATCATTATGACAGTCAGTTAATAAATGGTATCATTGTTTACAACTTCTATATTACTCAAGTGCAGACATACGAAGTAAGTTATTTATTTTCCATTGTTTTAGTTACCGATTTATTTTAGGAACAGTTATCACTGGGTTTCCATTCATCTTTTCACATTTTATCGTGCCTAAAATGATGAGCATAAGAACTGTTGGAACGTGGTAGCAGTGACAGAAGCCCAATTTTGAATCTTCCTGAATCTACACATAACAAAACAGCACACTTATGGACAATATTTACCACAAGCTTGATTGCAATGTATCTCTTCAAAACACAAAGTACAAAGATATAGGCCCAAATCATTAAAAGCCACAAGACCTGCTTGGTATCAACAAAAGCAGGAAGAAGTAGAGGAAATTAACAGGAAAACCCCAAAAGATCCAACAGACACTCATTGGAATGTGAGCCAAGATGAGCAGAAACATAATCAGAGGCCTTATACTTAGAAGCAGAAGGGCTCCACATGTGAGTATTGAAGAAAACCATTTTCAGATTCCATTAGTAAGAGATTTTGTGTTCCTATGCCCTGTTGATAGGGCAACCTAACACTAGTTCTTATGTTTAAGTATATTATACTCTATTGTTTATCTTCAACAATGCCTCAGTGAACATCCTTCTAGCTAAATTTTTCTACAAGTCCATTATTTTCCCCCTTAGATTAGGCTCTTGGATGCTGCATTCCTGACAGTAATTCAGATACATGTCTTTCGGTAAGTTTGAACCAATTTGTACTTCACCCAGAAGTGTATCAAAACGCCTTGCTTCCTAGAACAATTCAAAGAATACTCAATGCATATTTACTGATTAAGTATATGTGTGTGTGTGTGTGTGTGTGTGTATGATAAGATAGATGATAGATAGATAGATAGATATTGTAGATAGATAAAATTAGTTTTAGACCCAGATCTTTGTGAATCATTTCAATCATAAAATCATATAACACTACCAATCCCAGAAATAATGCCAACACAAATATCCACTTTTCTTCTTAATTAATGAAAATCAGTGAGTGCAAATTTTGCAAATCTTTGCACAAAACTTTTTTGCTTTTAATATTTGCTATACTGAAGCTTTTATTTTCAGGTCACAATACAAATGAAATTGCTATTTTTTAATAAGCTTATTTATCTGGGGATCCACATTCTTGGTATTAAAATTGATTTCCCTTTTTTCATAATTCAAATAAGTCCCATAATCCATCAGTGTCCAAGGTTGTGCAAATATAAACATGATAATAGTAGAAGATTTTGAGACAAGGGTATGAGGATACAAGAATTGATAGAATCAGAGTTGAAAAAAAATCTTGAGTAGAGTTATTAATGTTTCACAAGGTAACCTCAAACAAATCAAAACATGTTAAATTGCTTTTATGAAACTTTTTTTTATGGTTTCAGTACAAACATGAATGTATATTTCTCTCTAGTTCCTTTAAAAGGTTAATCAAGCTAGAGAAGTAATATGATATTTCAGACAAATAATGCAGCATTTTGTATTTTGTAGATTTATTTACTATTGACAAATGAATACCATAGAATGCTACATATAATAGAAATTATTGATTATCTATAAAACCTAAAATATCAAGCATTTTTATGGATTTTCCTCTTTATCAATATTAAAACTAACACTTATCAATGTAATTTTGGGATAGAATTATTTCATTTACAATTTAAATAATACATATTACTTGACATGATATATATCACTAATTTGTAAATTATTGGGTTTTAGTACTGGCTATGTGACAGTGTTAAAATGTTATTTCTCGATGCCTTATCTGAAAAATTATCTAGTCAACTGCTATGTTCTGCCAGTGATCAAGAAGCTGTTACTAGAAATCTGACTTGAATACATTTCCTTTTGAAATATGATTGGTTGATACTTTCAAAATGAATTATATCTTGATAGTTCAGGGCTTAGTATTTAAACTGGGAGATTATAGGAGTTAAATTGGAATATCATTAAATTTAAGATTCCTGGTCCCCTGCCTCATACTTCTGACTGATTTAATGGGACTACAATAAGGAAAAGAATTCAAGTTAATAGAAATTGAAATAATATCTGCTAGGTTTGGGAATCACAGGCCTAAAGGACTATATGTAGCAACACATGATGTGTGTCAAAAGGAAGGAAGGAAGGAAGGAAGGAAGGAAGGGAGAGAGAGAGAAAGAGAAAGAGAAGAAAGAAAGAAAGAAAGAAAGAAAGAAAGAAAGAAAGAAAGAAAGAAAGAAAGAAAGAAAGAAAGAAAGAAAGAGAGAAAGAGAGAGAGAAAGAAAGAAAGAAAGAAAGAAAGAAAGAAAGAAAGAAAGAAAGAAAGAAAGAAAGGAGGGAGGGAGGGAAAGAAGGGAGGGAGGAAAGGGAAGAAGGGAGGAAGGGAGCCTGTTGCTGATGCTATTCCCTGAAATGAATTCTTCTTTAGGGTTTTTGATATGAGTATATGGATCTGAGAGGAAATAATACATTTTGAGTTTGGAAACAAGTAAAAGAACCACTCACACTGTCTGGGTAAAAATATGTTGCAATCTGAGGATTCAACAAGATAGCCTGGTAAAAACTTTAAAAAACAAAAGCATTAAAATGATTATGGTATCCTTACCATACGTAATTCAAAATAAAAATATTAGCCATTGTAAGTATAAGAGTATTTCAAATTCTCATGTTGACTTCATTTTTGTTCCTTGAAATATCAAATATAAAATTATTAAAAATAGATTACAATGACTTTTCATTGGAAGCCTTAGGCCAAGATTTCAATTATCTTTTTATTTGATTTATTTATTACTCTCCTTTCTATTTCCTTCATTGACACCAATTACACATGTGTAACAGCTCTTGAAATTGTCCTGAAACTTACTGATTCTCTGCATATTTTATTTATTTTTTTGAGTCCTTTTTCTCTCTTAGTTTCATTTTTCATAGTTTCTATTTGCTATGTCTTCAAATTTGCTAATCTTTTTCTCTGCAATACCTAATCTATCATCATCCCCTCTGGTGACATTTTCATCTCACCACTGTAGCTTTCACTTCTTAAAGTTTGGTCTGTATCTTTTTTTTCTTTTTTTTGTCTTCTATATAGCTCTAAAACATGTTAGATCTTTCATCTAACTTTTTGAATATAATACTGTATACTAACTAGCATGATGTCTGTTTCTGCTCATTCTAGTCTCTCCTTAGTTTGTCACTGGTTTTTATTAATTCATTTTTCTCCTCTCAGTTTTCTTGGTAGTTTCCTGTTTTGTGTGTGCTGGGTAACTTCTGAGTGGATGCCAGACATCAGAACCTGTTTTGTTGGGTAGTGGTTATTTTTTATTACTCTACGTATTCTTGAACTTTGATCTGGGGTTCATTTCCATTACATGGAAACAGTTATATCACTGCTCCTAGTGTTTTTCAGTCTAGACTGGAACAGTGTTTTGTCTAGAGCTTATTAATCTTAGCTATTGGGCAAAACTGTTCTGAGTACTCTGCCCAATGCGTTGTGAATTACAACATTTTCAAGATAGGGTGATGGGAACAGGGACTATTCCTGACCCTGTTTGATCCTGTGTACTATCTTCATGGCTTTCTG
Organism: Aselliscus stoliczkanus; assembly: GCA_033961575.1. Lineage (NCBI taxonomy): Eukaryota > Metazoa > Chordata > Mammalia > Chiroptera > Hipposideridae > Aselliscus > Aselliscus stoliczkanus. The sequence goes on from CM066731.1 coordinate 140,754,799, forward strand.
TTACTCTTTCCCCAGTCTAAGTCATTTTCTCACACACTTGCTCTAATCAGTACTCTGTTAACTCTTCCAAGAGGGCAATATGCAGATACTTGGAGGGCTCTTTCAGGGCCGCTGTCCCTCTCCAGGGTTCTTCCCTGAGAATTTTCTGCTTGGGTTCTCCTTCTCAGCCTATGTCCTAGAAACTCTTTCAAGGGAACAAGCTGCAGCTACTGGAGGATTTAACTCACCTCTCAGTGAGCAGGGTCCTTCACTGCATTATGGGCAATCTTGAAAACAAAAATTTTGTCTATTTTGCCCATTTTTAGTTACTTTACAAAGGAAGTAAATCCAGTCTCTGTCATGATACATTGGCCCTGAATATAATTTTTGATGAAAAAAATACTCAAAGTAAAAAAAGAAAAAGCAAGAAAAAAAGGCAAATGCTATGGATTAATCTTCAAAAAGTATCAACTGTGTAAAAATAAAATACTGTGTTGAAGTGTTTGAGATATACAAAAAAATTTTAAAGTGTGAAATAAAAGGACATGCATGTCGAAAAGGTTCAGTAATGGAGTCACAGTGTTTTAATATCCTTAATTGTCAGGGGAGATATAAATGTGACATTAATACAAGATATTTAAAAGTCAGTGATGCAGGCTGTAATCTAGTCTAGAGTAACACTGAAAAAAATCATAAAACTATATTTTATGATTTAATCAATAAAAAAGATTTGTGTCAATATAAAATACTGTCCAAAATAAAACATTGTTTGATATATAATTAAAATAAAGTACTAAACATAGAATTGACTTCACAATGCTAACCAATTTATAGTCATAAAATGTCTTAGAATGCAAATAAAAAATATACAAAACAATTTGCTCTTGAGAAGTGATTTTGATTAAATGTTAAGTGTCATAATTTGGTTTGATTACATACAAAATGCTGCCAATAGTCAAAACATATTTCATTAGAAATACCCTGTTAATTATAATGACTTTCCTAATGACTGGTCCCAAATTCTAGAATGTCATTCTTTAACATGAGTTCTAAGTGCAAATGAAAAGTGACTGAAGGTGACAATTATGTAATAAGGTTACTTACAAATTTTCCTAATGATAATTAATCAATTAGGAACTTTAATCAAAGCATCTTGACATTTTGGTTGTATGTTTAGAATTTAATCAAAATTAAGTGATACTCTGCCTCTTTATATGATCAGAATATTCAGGAAACATTCACTGGAAAGATAACTAGGTACAAAGCACCTTTTAAAATGTGAATGGGTAAACAAAAATTCTTGATTGTCTTAAGGGAACTTAAAATCTACTAGTGGAGGTTATAATAACAAGCTATTATTAACAAATATAATCTAATTGGTGATATGCAAACCACAAACATTTTAAAGAAATGGATATGAGTGGATAATTACATCCTGTTCAAGAAATGAGGAAAATTTGTGGGGTAGTTTACATTTCTGATCATTAATAATAACAAAGATCTGAACAAACTGGGGAAATGTAAAATTTAATTGAAAGAAATAAAGCAGGAAAAATTGAGTACTTTCTAGAAAATGTCTATGTACATGGAACATAAGAGAAATGGCATGATGACACAACTGTTAGACTGGTAGATAGTAACTGTTGGGATTAGCTATCTGAATAAAGTATTGTTTCATAGAGAATGTGGGAATATATGAACAAATGATGTCTTTTATTCAATAAGAAATTAGTTTTGTTTAATTATCCTCCGAACATTAGCCTGTCTGTGAATTACACTGACACTAATTATTTAGTGTTTACTTGCATGATGACTTCTGCCTACAACTTTTAAAGGCTTCCCTTTGCCAACAAATAGTGTTTCCAAGCATGATAGGTTGCAGGAAATAGTGAAACACAGTGTTAGACAGTTTACAAAAAGCCATGAAGGGCTTCTACTTTCTGCTTTCAAATTTTTATACTAAAAACCTGCAGTTTTAAAGTACGGGATAATGTAGTTTCAGTCTTTACTGGGGAGAGATCCAAGGGCAATTCTGAATTACATTTTTATCACTACTTTCTTATACATGATGAACAAGTACTTTCAAATTTTATACACTTTTCAAAACTACCTCTAGCTTTTTACATTTCCAATCAACTTTTATCCTGAAGTATTTGTCATTTCTTTTAAGTTTCTGAAGTTTTCCACAATTTGCCCAGAGTAATATGTTGAAGAAAGTATTTCCTTTTTCCCTCTATGTTTATTCAATATAAGCGTATGAAAAGTAGCTGAAGTTTGAATTTTAATGAAACTTCATAAAAAAATGTTGTGATGTATTGGTTGGAAACATATTCAGGTAACTGCACAAATGGGTGATCAACAAGTAGGGTGGCATAAGTAAATTCCTCTACCTACTTTCTCCTGATATTTCACTTTATCAATCTTCTAATTTTCCATTCCTGTTTTTTTTCTTCATATTTCAAACAATATAACAGTTTCAGGATGGCCTTTTATTTCTCAATAAATCCTATCTATATTTAATATTTTCTTTTGATAAGCACTATAAATATTCTTATCCTTCTAGAACAAAAATGTAGTATGGTGGCTTTACTCTGTAAAGCTATGGGCTGTGAGACTTAAGTCTAAAGGGGAACAAATGAGGGAATAAATTTGGCATGAAAAAGGAGAGAAGGAAAACGTTTCATACATTTGAGAACAACTGGTTACTGAAACAGATAAAACTGAAACTCAAGAATTAGTTGTAGTTGCCTTCTCTATTCTAGGCACTCAGCAATTACTGGGAAACAAAAAGCCTTTGGACCTAGAGGCTTTGTGATATATGACATTTAAATATTCATGGTCCACTTTCTGTGGACAGCTGGCTCCTCATATCGTCTAAATTCGTACGTAAATAACAAATTCTCTTATTTTTCAAAATTGTTATTTGATGTGTGGAAAAGAAGAGCCCTTCTTGGTATTTCCTGGCTTCTTGTACAAGGTTTCCATATAGTAGGTACTACCTATAAAAGTTATAGTTTCCTTTCTTTTTTTTTTTTTTCTTTGAGGGCAGTGTCACTGGCCCTCATATGTGGGACCGAACCGGGGCCGCTGGCTTCCGAAGCCAGCGCTTAACCACAGCGCCACTCAGCCGGCCCAAAAGTTATAGTTTCATAACTCTCTTAACATGGATATTAGTCATTTAAAAGAAAAAGACAATAAAATTAAAAGTATGAACATCAGTAAGTACATAGTTATGAAATTATACGCAAATATTTACTTGTTTGTAGCAATAGGAATTTAGTAACAAACAAAACAAAGTCCCAACAATCCTCAAGGGGTTTAGATGCTACGGGAACATATTGAATTAAAGATAGATTAATAGGAATGCTGTTCAATCGCATAGTGCTGATCTGCCTACTTCTTGAGCATTTAAAATGCTTATACAACTCTATCTAGAAAATGTACTTTCTATTTTTATGTATTTTCCTTACCACAGCATTTCCAGTGCATATTGTTCTGATAATCACTTCCATTAAACCAACTTAGAAACCATATTTTTTTATGTATGGATAAGAAAGGAAGCAAATTAGATTCAAATGCATACTGTGCTAAATTCTGTGACTACCTATAGAAGGTAAGGAGTATTGAGAAATGCTACTCTTTTTTGGATGCCTGTGTCAATTGCATGCCTCTGCTAACAAAATAACAGTGGGAAAGATCTGGTTGGCGTCTTGTCTTGAACAACAGTAACACAATAGTCTTATTGAAAAAAACTGCAGGAACAACAATGGACTGTAAATATTTTCTGAAACCACAGTTCATTTTGTTTCCCTGAAAGATGTTGCAGCTTTTCTTGCAAATCAGTTTATACTATTAAGGAGAAAATGAAGTTCAAACTTTGTAATATGACTGAAGTAGGACAGTGATATACACATATTGCATTGGTTACATTGCTTAAGTCCTAATTTAAGGATTTGGATTTATATTTGATATTCAGTAATTTTGTAGGCATTTCTTTTTCTATATCCCTTTGCTTTGGGCTACTTGTTTTCCTTTCTGTTATTATTTAAACAAACAAAAAATGTGTTTTAGAAAACAAAATAGTATCATAACCTCCATTTGAATAAAAGGTATTATTTCATGTAAATCTGAGTTCTTACCTATAGTTATTATTCCCCCTTATTGCAATGGAGTGAACACAAAGTGAGAGGGAGTCACATTCATGTTTAGGGAGAGTATCTCAGTGGTGTCTGAGTCCCTGTGTTCAGTTACAGCTGATGTCCAGCTTATTTTTGCCTTTCCAGCAGTTTCGCTGTTGACTCCTACCTTAGATTCCATGAGACAATACATTTCTGTTGTTTTGCTCAAACTCATTCGAGTGTGTTTTTGTTACTTGTGACCAAGAATCTTAAGGAACAGACTAAAATGTTTGGATTTTATGTTCAAGACAGTGAAATATTTGCTGGTAAAGCATTTGATTCAGTAGAACATCATGACAAACTTTAGTTTATAAAGGAGCCTTGATGTGCCATGATGTGTGGCTTAAAGAGGACACAAAGTTAACCAGATAAAGTTGATGCAATGATATAGCATAGTTGAGAGAAGCAGAGCAACACTACTGTGGATAGAAAAGGGGTCACAGGTTAAAGCTGACAAGCTCAGGAAACTTAAAATAACCACATATGATGGCGTGATCATAAAAAAATTCATAACTAAGGTGGACCATGGGGGCAAGTCCCATCTTTAGCCTGAAGTTTCCTTCATAGTCAATCTCTACCTTAAATGAGACTGTCCATTGTCCTTTTGAACCTAAGATGACATCCTTGGAGTGTCAGTAATCCCTATTTCCAGACTGGAGCAGGAAACTAGAGAATCCGTCATTATTACTCTTGTCACCTGATTACTATCTCTACGTGCTGTCATGTATCCAACTATGTGAAAGAAGTACCTGTCTCTCCAATTTACTTTTATCCAATTGCAGAGATTTTCCCACTTTGCATTCTCCCACCCCCTTAATCTATCACCAATGGATTTCACATAACCCTTCTCCTTTGAATCTATATATAAAATAAGCTGCAAGCAGCCATTTTGCGGAGCATTTTCTCAATCTGTTGAGATTTTGCTTCCTGACAATTGTCGTCAGTTTGGCTCAAATAAACTCCTATAAGCTTTCTCTTAGGCTGGATGTATTTTTCATCAACACTAGCAAGGCAGTAGCAGTAGAGAGGAGGAAGCAGGACCTAGAAATATTTATGAGGGAGTGTCCACACATTGATGCACGTTGACTGTGGTGAGGCAGAGAGTGAGAGTGACAGAGAATGGGATACTTCTCACTTTTCAGACTTTTGGCATGTGAAAGAACGACAATATTGTACATCAACTCTCAGATTGGAGAAGATTATTTTGAGAGTAAATGATGATTTTTATTTTGTTAAAAGCATCTGAGATTTCCAACTACTATTACTACTACTAGAAATACCTAGCTGATGGTTATTTAGTTTGAGGAAACAAGTAAATTCTTTTGGTATTTAAATGTTAGATCACTTATCATATATATGTGAAGGATTTCATGTATATGGAATCATCCTGAATTGTTACAGAATATGAAAAGTGTAGAACAAAAACAGAACCTTGAGCTACATTTGAGGAAGAAGAAAACTGAGTGATCAGAGATGTAGGGGGGAGAAGAAAAAAAAAAGAAGCATTTAATGGTATTTAGGAAATCAAACAGTAGTTTCCCATGGGAATAAATAATAAACTACAAACACTCATATACAAAGTGACACCCACATTACTGAAAAAAAAACAGTTAAAGAAATGTATGCAATCGTGCTAATAAAACCCAATCTACTAAGAGCCAATAGCACAGGCATTAGGCTGGGAGGTGAAAGACCTCATTTTTCATCCTTGCTCTGACTTTAACTAATGGTACGATATCTAACAAACTTCCTATTCTCTCTTAGATTTGGTTGGTAATGAAAGCATGACCTATGGGAATTTAAGATTTATTTTAAATTCGAATTCCCATGGCTCCTCTCTTCAAAATATAACACACTAGAGAATTGTAACATTATTTGAATATTAAATTTTTATAACACATGCCAGTATTCAGCTGTCTACTAATTTATTCAACAACAATTTTCTTTGTCTATTTTGAGCTAGCCCAGCACCAGAAACTGAGAATATAGCAAGAACAAATATATATTCTGGGTTTTTATTTCTGAAAATTTGTTGGGAAACAATGGCAATAAGCTAATTGTCACACAAATATCATTAAAGTAAAACAGCATAAATGAATATTACTCAGAACAACGTAGCACAAAATCATAACAGGAAATAATCTATAATAGGGTCAAGAATAACAACATTTGATCAGAAGTTGGGTAAGAAAGTAGCATGTGAAGAGGGTGGGAAGACTGAAGGCAATGTAGGTAGTAAGATATGTGTGGCAATGGTGATGTGACACAAGCAGAGTGAACAAAAAGGACATGGCTTGAAAAGGACGGGGGTGATATTCAGGGATAAGAACATGCAGAAACGTTATCATCTTTAGGATTCTTAATATCATCCTTAGTTTATTACAAAGGCAGTGGCAGATTTTCAAACCAAGAATAATGTGATCCAATTTGTATTTTTAAATATCACTCTGGTAAATACAATAAGGAAGGTCTGCGAAAGTAAGAGTAGATGTTGAGAGAGATATCGTCAGACTAGTGAAATAGCAGATAAAAAGAATTATGACAGCTAGGACTAATGTGATAGCAGTGATTGGGGAGAAGAGGACTGCTTGAAATATGAGCAGAATAACAGAAAATAGCACAACTTGGTGATAGGTTGGACACAGGCAGTGTGTGTAACGGAGATGTAAATGATGGCACCGGATCTAGTCTGAGCCATATGAAAAATGGAAATGTCACTTACTATGATTGGGAGCATTAGGGGAGGATTACATTTAGAGGAGAGGATCATAAGTTCAGTTTTGAATACATTAAATTTGAGAAGTTAATTGGACCTTGTCAATTTTTGTTGCTTGTCTATTTTTCCTAAATACATTTCTGTGCACTTAAATAGTCATTGTATTTCATATTTTTTGTATTTTTTTCATTATTATCCTAAATTCTGAAAAATTAACCTTACATAACCAATATTTGAATATGCATTTTATTTAATTAAATTCATCTGTTTTCTCTTAATTTCACAGATCCAAAAGATGATGAGCATCTAAATACAGTCTTTAAATGTAAGGATACATATTATGAACATAGGTGGAACTTTGATGTGATGTCCATAATGATAACCATTTTAGGTTTAAGCAAATCTATGATGGACCTCATGATTTTGGATTGATATTGTGAGAATATTACTGTTTGACCCAGCAATTCCACTCCTAGGTATTTATCCTGAAAAAACCAAGACACTTATTCAAAAAAAGTTATGCACCCCTATGTTCATAGCAGCACAATTTACAATAGCTAAGACTTGGAAACAACCAAAATGCCCGTCAGTAGATGACTGGATTAAGAAACTGTGGTATATTTATACATTGAAGTATTACTCTGCTATAAAGAAGAATGAAATCGTACCATTTGCAATGATAGGGATGGACTTAGAGACTATTATGTTAAGTGAAATAAGTCAGTCAGAGAAAGACAAATACCATATGATCTCACTCATATGTGGAATCTGAAAAACTGTATGAATGAGCAAAGTAAATAGAAACTGTCTCATAGATATAGAGGAAAAATCAGGGTTGCTAACTGGGAGGGGGATGGGGATGAGGGAGAAGGGGAAGGGATTAGACAGCAAAACTAGGCAACTACAATATTGCCACTGGGATATGAAAAACAGTTTGGGGAATATAATTAATAATGTTGTAAATATTCTGTGGAATGTCAAATGATCATAGGTCTTGTTAGGGAGACCATTTCATGGATGGAGTAGAGGTTTGATCACTGCACTGTATAACTAAAGCGGAGGTGGTATACCTACTGTAATTGAATATATATAGATAGTCACGGGATGTGGATTATACTGTGGAAGAGAGTCAGAGGAAGAGTAATAGATATATATGATATGGGGGGGAGTGGGGTGGCGAATTGGGGGTGGGGGGTTGTCACTTTGAGGGGTAAAATGTATAACTATTGCACTGTGTTGTACACCTGAAACTAATTAAAAATAAATTAATTAATTAAAAAAAACAAAACTGGAAAAACACTAATTTGGCAAGATAAGTTTTAAAAAGGCAGAATGACAATTGTTTCAACATAGTGTTAAAATGGTTTAATGTAATTCCATATAAATATTGCACAGTAAAATAAATTTTTAAAAAGGCATCCTCCAAGTTTATAAAATTGCATAGTAGTCAAAATCAATACATAAATCTTAATGTAGTTAGGATTTACCCTCACATAAAAAAGTAGCATAGTTTCTCTATTAGTTTATTTTTATTTTGTTGTTGTTTTCCTTGGTATGCCATCCAATTTGCAATTCAAATTTGGGCAGAATTTGTTTCGAGTTTGTGTTGCATTTTTTCCATCAGGGAAGAAGAATTTTATTCAATATAGTACTGCAAGTCACTGTTCTGTTGAGTATGTTGAATACTGGCATGTACAAGCCTTAGGGTTTTTTTGGATTTTAACATTTGGTTTCTTGGTTGAAAGTCAAATAAAAATAAAATTAGATTTCTTTTTTATTGTTGTCAAGCTTTCACAGTCTCCTGTTTCCCAGGCCCTATCCTACCTTGTTTGCATATGAATTTTTATTAGTTGAGAGCCACAAGCTACATTAAAAAAATAAAATTTTAATTGCTTTATTGTGTCTGTCTGTTTCAATTATCTTGAATCTCTACTATGTGCTTTTAGTGGAAGGAAAGTGCCATCATTTTTCCTGTTCTTTTTCTCACTTCTGTACCTCACATGAGCATTGAGTGTGAAATAAATACCAACTAAAAACAGTAGTTAATATAAATGCTGAAACATATGGTGTGCTCTCCCGTATTCAAGAAAATTGCTAATGTATGATGTTGCTACACTAAGACAGAATAATGAAAGTACATAGGGAACATAAAGCACTGGAATAAAAAGACAGGAGAGGGAAACAGTTAAAAATAAAGAATGTTGAATATAGTGCGGGGATGCAGTCAATGGAATTGTAATAGATATGTATGATATTGGGGATGAGGTATACGGGGGGGTAGTCACTTTGTAAGGGATGAAAAAGATAACTATTGCATTGTTTTGTACATCTGTAACTAATAATAATAATTTTAAAAAGTAAAAAAAATAATAATAAAGAATGTTAAAGCAAATCTATGATGCCTGATAGATTTTGTTGAAATTAGCATGATGAAATAGTGATGCCAGTTAAGAAATTGACAATATGTGAAAATCCACATCCCATAGAAAAATATGCCATTAAATATCTCGATAAGCCACAAAGTCCTGATAATTTTTTATTACCGGACATAATCCTTTGTGGTTTATTGATGACCTGATTTTGAAAAAAAAATGTGTACTGATTAAGTTGAGAAAATAAATTGTGCATCTATTTTCCTCCATAATATAACTGGCAAATGAGACTTTGCTTTTATTTTTTCCAGTAAATTAAATGTCAGGAAACATCTTCAGCTTATTCTCATTCATAGATGAAGTAAAATATGATCCTTTAAAGTTTGACAAAAATAGATGCTTGGCTTTTTGTTAATGGGGGAGATTGAGACAGTTTAGAGCGAATACACTATGACAATATTTTTATTATAGAAAATCTGTGTTCATCTACCAATCTTCAGTATTCACTTCTCTTCATGTTAGGGGAAACAGGGTACTAAAATGCTATGAGGGTATGGCACAGGCATCACAAGGTGACTCCCAGTGATTGGCCACCTTGCATAATTCCCCCTTTCTCAGTGCAAGTGGTTCTGATAACTTGCTTCTATCAAATAGAATATGACAAAAGTGAAGGGATGTCACTGCCTTAATTAGGTTACATTATATCCCAAAGGTGATGGTGCTAGACACACACACACACACACACACACACACACACACACACACACACACACGGGGGGAGGGGGCGGGGAGTCTGACAAGTTCACGAAGTTGTTGCAAAGATGTTGCTAACCATTTTTGATATCTGAGGGTTTATTCATTATAAATTTGTACCAACTGGACAGTTAACCAAGTTTACTATTTGGAAGTGCTGAAAAGGCCGTGTGAAAAAGTTGGAAGACCTGAACTTTTCACCAACAATTCATGGCTCTTACATCATGACAATGTACCAGCTCACACAGCACTGTCTGTTAGAGAGTTTTGAGCCAGGAAACAAATAACTGTATTGGAACACCCTCCCCACTCACCTGATCTGGCCCCCAATTATTTCTTTCTTTACCCAAAAGCTAAAGGAAATATTGAAAGAAAGACATTTTGATGCCATTCAGGACATCAAGGGTAATATGAAGACAGCTCTGATGGCCATTCCAGAAAAAGAGTTCCAAAATTGCTTCGTAGGGTGGACTAGGTGCTGGTGTCGGTGCAAAGCTTCCCAAGGGGAGTACTTCGAAGGTGACTAGTGATATTCAGCAATGAGATATGTAGCACTTTTTCTAGGATGAGTTCACAAACTTAATTGTCAGACCTCGTATATCTTAAGGAGAGCAATAGAGGTGCTCATCTGCTGGCCTTAAAAAAACAAACAAACTGTCATGTTGTAAGCTGCCTTAAGGAGTGAGCAATATGTATGGCAGGGAAATAACTACACCTGGCATCTAGGAGCTCAGAGTGGCGTCTAGCTAATAATAGGCATTAGAAAGGTGGGTCCTTGGTCATATGACCACAAGGAAATTAATTTTGTCAATGCAATGAACTCAAAAGCAGATTCTTTCCCAGTATAGCCTCCAAATGATAACAGAGTATGACCAAAACCTAGATTTTTGCCTTGTGAAAGCAAGAACAGAAGAATTAAGTAAACCTTGATTGGAATTCTGACCAAAGAAATTAAATGTAACATAATAGAAAATGTTGTTTTAAACTGCTAAATTTGTGGTAAATATGTTATATAACAACAACAAAAAATGAATTCAGAGGACATTAGAAAACTAATGTTTCTTGTAAATAATCATATACATTAAAAATGTGATTATACATGTATATGATAAAAATAATCAAATACATTTACATGCTGGAGTTTTTTTGTGAATCTTTTATCACTTGGAAAGTTATGAATACTTATGTTAGTGTATGTCAACACTGATTAATAAAATTTGTTGTTTGTATTTCCCACAGAATTCTCAATAAGTATATTAGTGAATTCCCCACGATGGCCTTAACACAAGCATTGATTTTCAGTTCTCCCAACAGTCATGTGAGACATTCTTCTTTGTTTCTTTCTCTATAGAAACTAGGATGATAAGGTTTGCTGGGATTGCACTATAATGATATTTGGCCAACCGACCTAATAACAATGGAATTCTTATAAAGAATACATACATTACTATCTATAGAGTTTCATTAGAAACAATGGTTATACTTTCTTGTTCAATTTGGCTTTGTTTGAGGAATCCTACACAGAGAATCCTGATAAGGCAGCTGGGATATTTTAAGGTTGGAGGTTAACTTTTAAGGAAAACTATGAATCATATTTTGTAACTAATACTGACTTTTTAAAATACATAGTGTGATTATGGACAACCACTTTTCAAAGGCGAAATTTTAAAATTATTTTTGATGTTTTAAATGAAAGATTGGCAAGATAGGAGCGTGTATGCTTCATTTACTTAGTATTCCTTTATGTTTTTCTGATGACTTACTGCCTCTAACTTTTTTTTTTTTTTTTTTTTAATTAGTTTCAGGTGTACAACACAGTGCAATAGTTATACATTTTACCCCTGAAAGTGACAACCCCCCACCCCCAATACACCACCCCACACACCCCCATATCATATATATCTATTACTCTTCCTCTGACTCTCTTCCACAGTATAATCCACATCCCGTGACTATCTATATATATTCAATTACAGTAGGAATACCACCTCCACTTTAGTAATACAGTGCAGTGATCAAACCTCTACTCCATCCATGAAATGGTCTCCCTAACAAGACCTATGATCATCTGACATTCCACAGAATATTTACAACATTATTAATTATATTCCCCAAACTGTTTTTCCTATCCCAGTAGCAATATTGTAGCGTTGCCTATTTTTGCTGTCTAATCCCTTCCCTTCTCCCTCATCCCCATTCCTCTCCAAATTAGCAACCCTGATTTTTCTCTATATCTATGTGAGACTGTTTCTGTTTACTTTGCTCATTCATACAGTTTTTCATATTCCACATATAAGTGAGATCATATGGTATTTGTCCTTCTCTGACTGACTTATTTCACTCAACATTATAGTCTCTAGGTCCATCCATATCATTGCAAATGGCACCATTTCATTCTTCTTTATAGCGGAGAAATACTCCATTGTATAAATATACCACAGTTTCTTAATCCAGTCATCTACTCAAGGGCATTTTGGTTGTTTCCAAGTCTTAGCTATTGTAAATTGTGCTGCTATGAACATCGGGTGCATAACTTTTTTGAATAAGTGTCTTGGTTTTTTCAGGATAAAATACCTAGGAGTGGAATTGCTGGGTCAAAAGGTAGCTCTATTTCCAGTTCTTTGAGATACCTCCATACTGACTTCCATAGTGGCTGCACCAATTCAGTAGTCCCACCAACAGTGCAGCAGGGTCCCCTCTTCCCCACAGCCCCGCCAGCACTTGTTGTTTGTTGATTTGTTGATGATAGCCATTCTGACTGGAGTGAGGTGGTATCTCATGGTGGTTTTTATTTGCATTTCCCTAATGACCAGTGAGGTTGAACTTTTTTCATATGCCTGTTGGCCATCTGTATGTCCTCTTTAGAGAAATGTCTCTTCATATCTTCTGCCCATTTTTTAATTGGGTTGTTTGTTTTTTTGGTGTTGAGTTTCATGAGTGTTTTATAAATTTTGGATATTAACCCCTTATCAGATATATCGTTGGCAAATATATTCTCCCATTCAGTAGGCTTCCTTTTTGTTTTATTAATGGTTTCCTTTGTTGTGAAAAAAACTTTTAAGTCTGATATAATCCCATATGTTCATTTTTCTTTTTACTTCCTTGCCCGTAGGGATGTATCAGTAAAAATATTGCTCCGGTAATGTCTGCAAATGTACTCCCTATATTTTCATTTAGGATTTTTATGGTTTCAGGTCTTACATTTAAGTCTTTAATCCATTTTGAATTTGTTCTTGTATAAGGCGTAAGGAGATGATCCAGTTTCATTTTTTTGCATGTGTCTGTCCAATTTTCCCAGCACCATTTATTGAATAGACTATCTTTACTCCAGTGTAAATTCTTGCTTCCCTTGTCATAGATTAACTGTCCGTAAATGCTTGGATTTATTTCTGGGCTCTCTGTTCTGTTCCACTGATCGATGTGCCTGTTTTTATGCCAATACCAAACTGTCTTGATTACTGTGGCCTTGTAGTAGGTTTTGATGTCTGGTAGCGTGATCCCCCCGACTTTGTTTTTATTCCTCAGAATTGCCGAGGCTATTCTGGGTCTTTTATGATTCCATATAAACTTTAGGATTATATTTTCTATTTCTGTGAAAAATGCCCTTGGTAGTTTGATAGGAATTGCATTGAATCTATATATTGCTTTAGGCAGTATGGACATTTTAACTATATTAATTCTTCCTATCCATGAGCATGGTAGGTGTTTCCATTTATTTGTATCTTCTATGATTTCTTTCTTCAGTGTCTTATAATTTTCTGAGTACAGATCTTTCACTTCTTTGGTTAAATTTATTCCTAGGTATTTTATAGTTCTTGACGCAATTGTAAATGGGATAGTTTTCTTTAATTTCTCTTTCCATTAGTTTATTATTGGTATATGCAAATGCCACCGATTTCTGAACATTGATTTTATATCCTGCTACTTTTACTGAATTCGTCTATCAGTTCCAATAGTTTTTTGATGGAGTCTTTTGGGGTTCTCTATATACAGTATCATGTCATCTGCATATAATGACAATTTTACTTTTCCTTGCCAATTTGGATGCCTTTTATTTCTTTTTGTTGTCTGATTGCTGTGGCTAGAACTTCCAGCACTATGTTGAATAAAAGAGGAGAAAGTGGACAGCCTTGTCTTGTTCCTGATCTTAAGGGAATGGTTTTAGCTTTTCCCCACTGAGTATGATGTTAGCTGTAGGTTTATCATATATGGCTTTTATTATGTTGAGATATGATCCCTGTATTCCCACTTTGCTAAGGGTTTTTAGCATAAATGGCTGTTGGAGTTTGTCAAATGCTTTTTCTGCATCTATTGAAATGACCAAGTGATCTTTATCCTTCATTTTGTTGATGTGGTGGTATCACATTAATTGATTTACGGATGTTGAACCAGCCTTGCGCACTAGGGATGAATCCCACTTGATCATGATGTATGATCTTCTTAATATATTGCTGAATTCTGTTTGCTAATATTTTATTGAGAATTTTTGCATCTATATTCATCAGGGAGATTGGCCTGTAGTTTTCCTTTTTTTGTGATGTCTTTATCTGGTTTTGGAATCAGGGTGATAGAGGCTTCATAAAAAGAGTTTGGGAGCCTTCCTCCTTCTGGATTTTTGGAATAGTTTGAGAAGAATAGGTGATAGTTCTTTTTGAATGTTTGATAAAATTACTTGTGAAGCCTCTCTGGTCCAGGGCTTTTGTGTTTTGGGAGCTTGTCAATTGCTTATTCAATTTCCTTGGTAGTAATCAGGTATTTAGATTTTCTGTTTCTTCTTGTGTTAGCTTTGGAAGGTTGTATGCTTCTAGAAAATTATCCATTTCATCCATCCAGATTGTCAAATTTGTTGGCATATAGTTGCTCATAGTAATTTCTTAGAATTTTTTGTATTTCTGTGATGTCTGTAGTCATTTCTCCTTTCATTCCTGATTTTGCTAATTTGAGTCCTCTCTCTTTTTTTTTTTTTTATGAGCCTGGCTAGAGGTTTGTCAATTTTGTTTATCTTCTCAAGAAACCAGCTCTTGGTTTCATTGATCTTTTGAATTGTTTTTCTGTTCTCTATATTGTTTATTTCTGCTCTGGTCTTTATTATCTCCTTTCTTGTACTCCCCTTGGGCCTCTTTTTGCTTTTATTTTTCAAGTTACCTTAGGTGTAATGATAACCTGTTGATTTGAGATTTTTCTTAATTATTTAGTTATGACTGAACTGCTATAAACTTCCTTCTTAGGATCTGCTTTCGCAGCATCCCAGAGATTTTGGGTCGTGGTGTTTTCATTTTCGTTTGTCTCGAGGTATCTTTTGATTTCTCCTTGATCTCATTTGTGACCCACTCACTATTTAATAGCATATTGTTTAGCCTCCATTTATTTGTCAGCTTCCCGGATTTCTTCTTATAATTGATTTCTAGTTTCATAGCATTGTGGTCAGAGAATACAGTTGAAATGATTTCAATCTTCTTAAATTTATTGAGACTTGTTTTGTGGCCTAACATGTGGTCTATCTTAGAAAATGTTCCATGTGCACTTGAAAAGAACGATATTCTGTAGCTTTGGGATGAAAATGCTCTGAAAATGTCTGTTAAATCCAGCTGGTCTAATGTGTCATTTAAGGTTGCTGTTTCCACATTGATTTTTCTGTCTGGAGGATCTGTCCATTAGTGACAGCGGGTGTTGAAGTCCCCTACTATGATAGTGTTACTGTTGATCTCTGTCTTTATGTCTGACAATATCTGTTTTATATATTTAGGGGCTCCTATGTTAGGTGCATAGATGTTTACTAGAGTTATGTCCTCTTGTTGGACTCGATCCCTTCATTACTATGAAGTGTCCTTTCTTTGTCCTTTGTTATATTCTTCAATTTAAAGTCCATTTTATCTGATATAAGTATCGCTACTCCAGCTTTTTTCCCAGTACCATTTGCATGAAATATTTTACTCCATCCCTTTACTTTCAGCCTGTATGAGTCTTTGGATCTGAGGTGAGTCTCTTGTATACAGCATATACTGGGGTCTTGCTTTCTTATCCATTCAGCCACCCTATGTCTTTTTATTGGAGCATTTAATCCATTTACATTTAATGTGATTATTGATAGGTGTGTATTTATTGCCATTTTCTTATTTGTGTTCGTAGTCTTTCATAGGTTGTTTTCCTCTTCTACTTAAAGAAGCCCTTTTAGCATTTCCTGCAAAGCTGGCTTGGTGGTAATGAATTCCTTTAACTTATTTTTTTCTGCAAAGCTCCTTATCTCGCCTTCGATTTTAAATGATAACCTTGCTGGATACAGCAATCTTGGTTGTAGGCCTTTATTTTTCATCACTTTGAAAACCTCCTGCCACTCTCTCCTGGCCTGCAAAGTTTCTGTAGAAAAGTCAGCTGATAATCTTTATGGGGTACCCTTGTAAGTAACTGTTGCCTTTCCCTTGCTGCTTTTAAGGATTCTGTCTTTGTCCTTAACCCTTGCCATTTTCACTATAATGTGTCTTGGAGTGGGCCTGTTTGGAATCATCCTGGTTGGAACTCTCTGCACTTCCTGGGCTTGTATTTCAATGTCCTTTGCCAGGTTAGGGAAGTTTTCAGACATTATCACTTCAAATATATTCTCAATCCCTTGCTCCCTCTCTTCTCCTTCTGGTACTCCAATGACCCTTAGGTTATTGCGTCTGATGTTGTCCCCAGCTCTCTTAAACTATTTTCCATGTTTTTCTATTCTTTTTCTTTTTGTTGTACCGCATGGGTCATCTCTCTGCTATTTTGTCTTCTAAGTCACTGATTCGATTTTTCTGCTTCATCCAGTCTGCTAGTTATTCCATAAATTTTTTTATTTAATTCAGTAATTGTGTTCTTAAGTTCTAGCTGGTTGCTTTTCATGATTTCTCTATCCTTCTTTATATTTTCATTAATTTCTTTGAACATTCTAATAATCAGTGTTCTGAACTCTGTCTCCGATAGGTTGGTTACCTCTATTTCCTCTATTTCCACTGATTCAGGAAGTTTCTTCTGTTCTTTTATTTGTGTTGTGTTTCTTTGTCTCCCATTCTGGCTTACTCTTTGTGTTTGCTTCAATATAACAGATAGATTCCAGATTTCTCAGTCTTTTCTGGGTAAACTTATATGGTGTGTGTCCTTTATATTTGAATTACTCAGTCTCCCTATTCTCCTGTGCTTGTATCTGAGGTGTTCCTTGTGTCAAGGCCCTCACTTGTTGAAGTTTTAGTTTTGATTACTTTTGGCTTGTCAGTAGGTGGGATTGACTCCCAGATTGATTAGCTGTGAGGATCAGCAGCTTCTGCAGTTTATGAGCTGCTGTGAGAGGATTGACCTCTGATGAAACTTGACCCTATGGGTCTTAGTGCCTGTAGTAACTTCTTTTTGGGTGTGACTTTGTATGTCAAACCCAGAAATGCTCTGGTTTATCTAAAGTTGGCCTCCGGGTATATGATTCTTGTGTCTGTTTGTTTGGACCCACTGCTGCAGAGTGATTTTAGAGCATAACAGATCAACAAGAACAACCTCCGCAGCCACCAAAGGAAACCAAATGCTCGACAAGTAAAAACAACCAACCATCAAACTACAGTCAACTTGTACAGAAATATCAATCATACTAATGAAGAAAACAAACAGAAACAAAACAAAAACCACATACTCAATAATAACAGAAGAGGAAACAAAATAAAATACAATATCCTAAAATAAAAATAGAATAAACATGAGAAACCGATTAGCTATACCTAAAAATAAAAAATAAAAAATAAACTAAAATAATAGTAAAAAAGTAAGAAAAAATTTAAAAATAAAATTTGCAGAAAAAAGGATAGGAGGGAAAGTATAGTACTGAGCAGAATGAATAAAGAAGTGAGAACGTGAGGGTGGGGAAAAAAAGGAAAAGAAAAGAAAGAAATAGAAAAAGATAAAAAAATATATATATTTGTCTACACACCCATATATATGGACATATATTCTCATATATACACCTATATATATATGCCTATATTAAAAACTACAATATGATTAGAATGAAATAGAAATAAAAACCAAAAACAACCAAGATAAGCAGCCAACAAAGGGAAAACAAAACAGAATAAAACCAAACAAACCAAAAATACCCGTGCTGGTCTAGGCTAAAGTCCACCAAGCTCTCTTCAGTTTGTCTGCTGTACAAAAATTCTTGTGCGTCTTGTGGGAACAGTAGGCCACCTGATGCCTAGCGTAATCCTGGCACTGCAGGTTTGCTGTACTTGAGTGTGGTTGTGACGTGTGATTGGTGGTTTTTACAAATCACTGCCTTTTTGCTTTTGCCTGTCCCAAGGCAGGCTGCACCCCCAAAGGCTCAATGAGTGTCTCTGGGCACCCTTTGGGTTGACAGCCGTGGAGAATTAAAGAATTCCTCACTACCAAAAGCCTGCTGCTAAGAATCTGTTAATTAGTGCCTCAGCAGATGAACCTGCCATGCTTCCCAAGCCTTGCCTAAAGGTGGGGGCGGGGTAGGTAGTCTCACTCTGCAGCCTTTACTGGGTGGAAATTCTCAACCCCCTGCAGGTAAGGATATCTTCCTAGTCTGCCCCTATTGCTCCATTCAGGAGTCAGTTTAAGACTGTCTTGGCAGGGGCCAAAGTTTGTGGGAGTGGGTGAGTTATTGGGTTTTTTTTTTTTTTGCTTTCTGTTCAAGAGTAGAAAAAGGGGAAAAAAATAAAAAACATAAAAATAAACAAAGCCACAGTTCCAACACTGTTTCAAGCTAAGGACTTTGCCTCTTATGCTCCAGCGGAGTTCCTGCTGCTCTCCCAAAGGGTCTGCCGGGATTTAGGGAATTGCGCGCACCCTACCGTGTGGCCAAGATCCCCGCTCCGCGTCTCTCGGGGACCTGCGTCTCTGCCCGGCGCACTGCGTGTCCGAGTGAGCCTTCTTTTTCCCCTGCTCCTGGGTTTCAGGCTTCTGCCTTGGAGCCGGCGCGTGCCCGCGGTGCTCCTGCTGCTCTCCGAAGAGACTGTCGGGGTTTAAGGGACTGCAAGCCCCCTGCCCCGAGGCTCAGATCCCCGTTCCGTCTCTCGAGGACCTGCGTCTCCACCCGGCGCGCTGCTTGTCCGAGCGATTCCTCTTTTTCCCCTGCTCCCGGGTTCCAGGCTTCAGCCTCGGAGCCGGCGCGCCCGCGCGGATCTCCTGCTGCTCTCCCAAACGGTCTGCCGGGATTTAGGGGACTGTGCGCACCGTGCCGCGTGTCTCCGATCCCCGGTCCGTCTCTCCGGGACCTGTGACTCCGGCCGGCGCGCTGCGTCTCCGCGGGCGAGTCCTGTGTTTCCCCTGCTCCCGGGTTTAAGGCTTCTGCCTTGGAACCGGCGCCCCCCCGCGCTGTTCTCCTGCTGCGCTCCTGGAGGGACTGCCGCCGGGGTTCAGGGGACTGCGCGCACCTTTCCACGCGGCTCCGATCCCCGCTCCGTCTCTCGGGGACCTGCGTCTCTGCCCGGCGCGTTCTGCGTCTCCGCGGGCGAGTCCTCTGTTTTCCCCTGCTCCCAGGTTTCAGGCTTCTGCGCTCCGCGGGACCCGGTGGGCACAGAGACTGATCCCTGAACCGGGAGGGTGCAGGGACTGATCTTGCCCTGCCGCTGCGGGGCTCTGCACCCTGCTTCCTGGGGACCCAGCGAGCCGCGGGTGCAGCTCGTCCCTCTGCACAGTCGTCTCCTCTCTCTCCTCCCGCACTTGCCCCGCCTCTAACTCTTAAGGGAGAAGCAATCTGTGTCTCCCCAACTTGCCAAGGAACTGTATATCACATTTACCAGGAAAACATAAGGCGATAAAAAAGTATGCGATCTTAATGAGATGGGACTTAAACTAGTATTATTTTCATTTTTAAGAAGTAAATTTGTACTTCATTTAAAATTCGCTAAACTATGTTCATAAATTTAATGTGTATTTATTTATTCCCTTATATATTAGGCATTCTCCTAGATGCTAGTGATGTAGTGATGGGAATAATATGTTCTCGTCCACAGCAAGGTTCTATCCAACTAAGAAAAACCACACTTATGACTTAATATAACACATAACTGATTGATGAATATAAAACATAGGTAAATAAAATGCTTATTGGCACATACTGAAAAACTATTATTTTTTAATGGAAACTATAAAATGCAAGTTGCTTTTGAGCTTTATCTTACAGTATTAGTAGGCTTTTGCTAGAAAGAGGAGGAAGATTCATGCAAATGCAAATTAACAACCAAATGTGCACATGTGATCAGTTGGTCTAGTAAACTGTCATCAAATAATTCAGGAAATGTAAGTTGGGGCTAGATTTTGAAAACATTTAAAGGCTACACATCCTAACATCTATTAATAAGCATCTACTTGATGGAAGAAAAATTAATTTGGTGCATTGGGGCCAGCTCAAGCCAATTTTCACAGGATTAAAAGGGGTGATTATCTAAGTATCTTCCCAATTCCAAGTTCAGTGACATCACATCGGTAGTTTCAAATTGGCCACAGTGGGAGCATTTATTATCCCATGGAAATCAGCAAACACTACAAAATGAGGGATTTATTTCCCAGAAAGCCAAATGTAAAATGCTTACCAACATAACACAGTACACACACACATGCATGCACACACAAACACTTATTAATTCACTTTAAAAACTCAAGAAGTAGGGGGTTAGACAATTAAGTTTGCGAGCTTGTTGCAACGATGTTGCTAATCATTTTTGATATCAGAGGGATTATTCATTATGAATTTGTGCCAACTGGACAAATAGTTAACCAAGTTTACTTTTTGGAAGTGCTGAAAAGGCTGCATGAAAAAGTTAGGCAACCTGAACTTTTTGCCGATTATTCATGGCCCTTGCATCACGACAATGCGCCAGCTAACACAACACTGTCTGTGAGGGAGTTTTTAGCAAGTAAACAAATAACTGTATTGGAACACCCTCCCTACCCACCTGATCTGGCCCCATTGGCTTCTTTCTTCACCCGAAGTTAAAGGAAATGTTGAAAGGAAGACATTTTGATGCCGTTCAGGACATCAAGGGTAATACGATGACAGCTCTGATGGCCATTCCAGAAAAAGAGTTCCAAAATTGCTTTGAACAGTGGACTAGGAACTAGCTTCAGTGTATAGCTTCCTAAGAGGAGTACTTCGATGGTGACCATAGTGATATTCACCAACGAGGTATGTAGCGCTTTTTCTAGGATTAGTTCGTGAACTTAATTATCTGATACTTGTATATTATGTATATATTATATATAATGTTATATTATACATGTATAATGTATATTATATATTATGTATATTATATACTATAGTATGTATATTGCATTATATTGTATTATATTATATTATTCACACATGCATTCACATACATATACACTCAGGCTGATGACTGGCAAACTACCTCTTATTAATAAATTAGGTTTTGCTCTAGTCCATGTGTAGAACTATAACAAGGTATTTTTGTTCATTTTCTTATGCAAGTGATACTCTAAAAATTTTATGTCAAAGCAGTAAAAACATGTTTTTGTTTCCCCAAGGCAAAATGAAAGCAGAATGACTTTATTCTGCTTTGTGAAATGGTCTATATCAAAGAAAAACAAATAAGAGAGACATCTTATAATCAAGAAAGACTGTTTTCTAGAATGCATAGAGCTGTCTGGCAAGGAATGGCAAATAAAGTCCAGTATAATGTGCCATAGAGATGAGGAGAAGAAACTATAAAGATAGATTCCTCAATTCTCCTACAAGAGGACATTTTTTAAAATTATGGCTCCAAGGCTTCTAGAAGGAAAAGGATACAATAAGTCATGAAGCACAGGAGAAAACAAGTGGCTCAGGGCCCAGTTTTGAGGAAGCAGGTGATATTTGCTTTCATTTTGACTCTCTTGAAACAAGAACTATCTCTTAGAGTGGGGTGTAGGGAAGAGAAGGAAGTTTGAAAATAAAAAAATAAAAAGAGGACATGGTTACAAAGACTTCCATAATTTATCCATGTTATTTAAAAGCTCTTTCTACCAAATGTGGCAAATAAAATGTCTTTAAGCCTGGCCAACCAGAGAAATGGATGCTTCAGGCATAGAGAGAAAAGTCAAGGGAACAGTCTTGAGTGACACCATGAGTCAACAAAACAGGATGATAAAACTACTGATACAAAGGTGTATATAGGAGGTGAGAATTATCTGTGAATAAAGCAGAAAATATAAAGAAGATAAGGAAAAGAGCTCCTACAGAATAGTGTACTCATATATGTAATACACTTAGATGAGTTTGATTTTTGCTAAATGGGCACTGGAAGAAGAAAACATTTTAATTTTAGTGGCCAAAAACAGAAGTCAGATATTTCAGAATATGGCAGTTTTTAGGGTTGAATTAGCTATGTTGGGCTGAATGGATCAAGGGATTCTTTAATGATTCCCGCCCATCTGTTGCTTGCAACAATCGCTATAAACACTTTTTTAAATAAAATTATTTAGTGCCTCTGTCATGTATCCTGCTCTGAAGATAAAATTTAGTATCATAATCAGAGATCCTTTAGAGAGACTAAGAAGTAGTCAGAAAAGCTGTAGCTTAAGATTCAAACTCATTTTATTGATCACAACTTCATTATGCAGAGCTGACGAATGTGTTTACAGCAGTTTCTCATTCTTTGATAATTTGTTTTGAGCCAACATTCTATTTAATACTGCTAAAAACAGATCTCTGGAAAATTGCATATCTAGATAATAAGGTAAATACAAAATGAAGAAAGTTTTGTGTCTTTTTCTACTTGAATATAATTTCCATGTAGGTGGGCATTTTGTTATTGTTTTTCACTCATGTCTGTTATCATTGTTTTTGTCTCACATGTTTTTCTCTAATATGATGGAAGGAAATTAAATGGCATTCATCAGGAAAAGAGAGTCCTAATGTTGGAAACAACACTAAGATATACAGTAAGGGGAATGAGTGATACGTATAATATAGGTAAAACAATGAGTATCTTAATAAACTGAACTATATTCTGTTTATTAGTGGATCCCCTTTATATACATGTTGCTATAGTACAATATGTACATAAATAAGTTAGAGTGAGTTCTTATCATCAACATATATGTATACATACATATACACAAATATTTACATAAGTATACCTTTATAAATAAGTACATGTGCATGCATGTATACATAAAATACACACATGTATATGTGCATACTATAAATAACAAAATGATGAAAATGTGTATGAATATAGATAGAAGATATACATAAAATACACACATGTATATGTGCATACTATAAATAACAAAATGATGAAAATGTGTATGAATATAGATAGAAGATTTCAATAAAAAAACTTTTTGTCTTTTTTATTTGATTTGTTATACATTTTGTAAATGTGTCTAGAAATTATCAGGTTCTAATTCTATTCCATGGGGTGGTATTATGAGAAAGGAATTCTATTCAAATGTTTTCATCTGAATGCTTCATTCTTATTCAAAACTCTCCACTGAAAACCAAAATATATTAGCCACTTTTTATAGGATATGTAGTGAATAAATGAGTGAGGGAAAATGATTTCTTTCAATTACTTCATAGGGATCTAAAAACAAATGGTTGAACTAAATATAAAGCTATTGGATAATGTTATGCATGAGGTCCCATGGGATTGCACATAGGCATTCAGATGGCAGAAACTGACTTGTGGGAAGTAATTTCAGAGAAAGTTTATAACTCAAATTTCTTAGCTCAAAACTCTAAAATTAAAACAGAACAAACCAAACCAAAACAAAACAAAACTCTTCAAAAATAGATAATCAAAAAACTGGAAAAAAAAAACCCACAAAAAACAATAAACAGAAATCATGATATCCACACTGTTAAATATTCTAAAAATTCATGTCACTTCAAGCTGCAATTTGAATATCATCTTGGGTAACTGAGAAAAAGCCTTGGGAATGTGCCAGGAGGATAGTCAGAATAGAGAAACCTGCATAAATCCATGTGCCTCAATGTACTACATACTCAGTGAATAGGCAATCTATCAAAGCCAACCAGACAAAAGTGGACAGTGAGGACATGTGTTTGCTCATATCTTGTTTCTGAGGAAAGGGGAAAATGTCTCCACTGAGAAACTCAGCCAGCCCTCACATGGACGTGTGTCCTGAATCCACAGTACCTATACAGCACAAAATCCTTCAGAGCCAGATAAACCTGGCTTGCACTGTTTTGGCTAGTATATTTAACATGGAGAATCAGTAATATGTGAGGTTAACAAAATAAATATGTCTATGAAACTCCTTCAGAAAGTAACATGCCAGAAAATGTTATTCATCCTTGCCTAAGTGGCATAAATTTCTTAAGAAGTTGGGTCATTTCTTAGAAGGGGGTAGGAGGTTCCAAACAGATATCCTTTGGCTTCTACTCTGCTTCACTTATTGAGTTGACACTGCCTTTAGCAATTATTTTACAGTATGGGTTGTGGACCAAGTCAATCAGTGCCATCCAGGATGACTTTTAAAATTGCATACCCTATGCCTGACCCAAGGCACATTTTATTGAGGATGTAAATCCTTAATATTAAAGTATGAGAAATTAGACCACCCTAGGGGGATGCTCTTCAACAATCTTTGGAAAAGCCAAAAAAATGTTATTTTTATTGTCAAAGAGAAACATTTATAGGGAGTACCGTACCAATGGTGAAGAAGAAAATTTAAATTATGGTTAGAAAGAGTCCATAGTTTTAACGTAAGGACAATAAAAATTACTTAGAAGTTGTCTCCAAGAAGAATGTCATCAAAGAAAGAGCTGTTGGCTCTCCTCAAACCCAACCCTGGGAGACAGCATGGAAGTAAGAAGGAGGGCAATGAACTCCAGAGCCAAATAACAACTATTAAATACACATACACAGAGCCAATAACAACAACAAAACTTTGAGAAACCCTCAAGAAGGTAGAATATGGCAAGATCCTGTGGAGTGGGTAGAATAAATGAGAAGCCTTGTGAGGCAGAGGGACAGCACCATAGATGTGGGAGCGGTGCCATGACAGCTTTCCAGCTGTGTTCTAGCTCACTCATGCCTTAAGGGTATGGTCACCTGGCTCAGTGCCACCAGTAAGGAGCAGTGAGAGACACAGACTCTGAGGATATTGTAACATTAGGGGAGTTGGGATGTGGTCAGGATGAGAGGTATTTTAACAAGTGAAGTTACCTTGTCAAGCCCTGAGGTTTCTCTTCCTACCCCAAATGATAGAGTAACTCAAGAGGAAGAGGTGCTTTGTGGAAAAAAGCAGTGCTCAGATGAAGCAAAGGGTGGCTTCCCAAGGTCAAAAGAAATACACTTAGATTGCAACATGAAAATGTATCTGATTCTGGGGGCTTCATTCTCCTTAATTTACCAGGCAGGTCTGAAAACTCTCCCAGCATAGTAACTAGTAATTTTCAATAATATGAACTATGAACTAACAGGAAAACTTATGACATCTGTGAGGAATGCAAGTACTATTTAAAAAAACTAATAATAATGGGCCGGCCAAGTGGCGTGGTGGTTAAGCGCTGGCTTGGGAAGCCAGAGGCCCTAGTTCAGGTCCCACATGTGAGAGACAGTGATACTGCCCTCAAAAAAAAAAAAATAATAGTGATAATAATAACTTTACAATAAACTAAACACTTTAAAACAGAGGAATCAGAAGAAATAAATCATCTGGAACAAGAACTCAAAATATACATAATAAATACACCTAGAGAGAAAAAAATATATATTGGAAACTTAAAGACAGGCCAAAGAACCACATGAAACAACATTTTGGATTCAACAATAAATGAGAAAACATAAGGAATGAATTAGAGAACTAAAAGACTGGCAGATGCTCCAGTATTTCAAAAGCTCCCTAAAATTTATAAAGATACGGGAAAACATATAACAAAATGTGAGATCCATGGAAGCCAAAAATAGTATTCAAAACATACCTGAGTTCCAGGTGGAGAGGAAAAATTAAATGAGGAGAAATACGTGAAATAATGGTTGGCTGTCAGATAGAATTAAAGAAATATATAAATTATCAGATTGACTGGTTGCAGAGAGTAAAAAAGACATAAATAAATAAGAAAAATAAACACAATAAATCTCACAATTAGGTATGGTAGTAGAAATCTAAAACCTTAGAAACAAAAAAAAAAGGTCAAACGTAGATTAGAAGCGCAGGTAAAACACAAAGGAACAGACTTTTTAGACAGATTTAATAGAAACACTACGTTATAGAAATCAAGGGACACATGTTTTCAAAACATTTAAAAATACTTTTAAAATACTTTAAACTTAGGTAAAATATCTATAATATGAAACCTTTTAACATTTATGGTTCTACTTGTCTTCTTGAATTGTGTTAAGGAAATTTTAAATAGGGGGAGGATCTAAAGGGAATCAATAAAATATGGAAAGTGAAGTGAATCAGTAATCTAGTAACGTAGGTTCTCTAACATGGATATTGTATTGATTTAATAGAAATGTCTTTCTTTTCATTAGCCATCCTTTACCCCTTCTTGTAGTAATAGCCTTTCCAATGTGACTTCGCAGCTTCACTGGACAAGCGTTTCCCCACCTCTTACATTGGACTAGCTCAGTCCTTCCTTTACCCAATAGAATGCTGCAGATGCCACAGTGCCCTGGTTCCCAGCCTGGGCTCATCAGGTACTACTGCTTGCTCCTTGGGACCCTGACACTGGCCTGCTACAAGATGAAGGCCATGACGTCCGTCTGTGAATGATCCACTGCTTGTCAGCCCACCTAATATTTTCCTTACGTACTCCATCACTTCCACAAATGGAAGACTCCAAATCCTTAAAGACTCCATGACAATATCATCTGCCATAGTTACCCTTAACCACTCTTCAGTCTCAAGTTTTATACAGAACTTTTTAGACTCTTGTAATTGAAAGGAAATTTAAAGGTCATGCTCCTGTCTAAACGTTCAGATGCCCCTCTTAATCCTGGGAATTTATCAATTGGCCTGTGACAGATCACATTTCCCAGGTCAGACCTTAGACTCCTGTTCAGAACTCTTTCATTATCTCCACTCAATCTATCCTTGATTTGGAAGCAATACATAGAGTTTTTTAAAAAATGCTTTTGTTTACCCTTTTCTTCCTAATAGAAATATATATATATATATATATATATATATATATATATATATATATATATCTCAAATTTCTTAAGTGCTTTTAAGCAATATTTGTGGCAAAATGGCCAAAAGGCCACAGACCTATAGGAAAGACAAATGATTTTTTTAAGATGCTTTAAGAAAATCATAGGTAATGATTTGAAAACTTCCATTTTTCTCATAATTTGATGTTACTATGAATGTTAATGTACAATAATATAAAGGTAACATGAATTTCCTTAGGTAACAGTAACAAAAGAATTTCCTTAGGTAACAGTAACAAAAGTTGCTGGCTCACAAACCCTAACTCCAGGAAGAATAAGGATGAAACCAGTAAGTTGCCACTTTTAAAATAATAGATTCACTGTTTCTTTCTAGTCAAAAACTGTATTTATTTACTCAGAAACACCCATTTACTATGGCTACGGGTGGGCCAAAATTCCCATAAATTACCACCAGAGTTGGAATCTTGTGGAGTTGGCATGGATGGAAAGCAAGGTCTCTACTTACCTTAGGGTTCTACGTGTGGATAATTACAAGGCATCAGGGTGTTCATATCACTTTGCAATAACCTGATAGGGGTCTGTGCTCTGAGTAGCATTTTCCAAAACACACTGAATAACCCTAATGCACTGCAGTGGACCTTTTACTACTTATTGTCTGTTACTACCTTAAAGCAAACTGAATCAGATCTGTGAAAACCGTTGTTACTTATGCATTTACCAAATATCTAAGCTGCTATAAGTAAATGGAGGTTACTAGTAAAGCAAGTCTGACATGTCAAGGTATGACAGCTCTGAGAATTTCCACAGGGAAAGAGTCGTTTTAAATCAATACAAATTGAAAATCTTTATACTATTTGTACTTTTTAAAAGCCTGGGCACTTTAAATATTTGGGTCTAAATTCATTTGTTAGTCCTTAATGTTTCTTGCAGAAAATCTGGTGAAAGTTCCCTATATTTAAATATTAATCTTCACAGGGACAAATAGTACATTTCTCAACATTATAGTCAGAATAAAAGGAAGAATAAATATGTAAAATGAAGCCTCACTGCCTGAGATCATCATTAATGTAAAGGCAGAGTGCTAATTTTAACAGCAGAACCATACCGTGATGCAAAAAATAAAAATAATATTTACAGATGATCATGCAAACTTCCCATATTAGTGAATATTTTCAATTGTCTTTGATAATTATAGTTATCAAATTAACTTATTTAAATACATTTTAAATAATAAGCAAATAATTAATATAATAAAAATGTAGATGTCATGGTTTTAGACATTTCTGTTCAAATATAGAGGCTAAAAACATTTAGACTTCTTTCCACGCCGCTGTAACTGATTGTATGCTTCATATTGCCTTCTTAGGTATCAAACTCTTACAAGTATTTAAAATTTTACCAAAAAAGTACTGTCATTTAAAAATCATTACCTGTATAAGGAAAAACTATTAATTCAATGTTGAATTCATTAGAATACAAGGGAAAAATTATAGCATGAAAACCTTCTTCAATATGATAAAGTATGCATGTGTTAATTTTTATGTCACTGAATTTTTATGTCATATACTACTCTAAGAGAATATCCCTTATGGAGTGAAGTAGCAATAGGCATATGCTGATGGTAACAAAGGATGCTATACATCTAGTAACTTATCTTATTTTTAAATAGATATATGTCTCACACACACACACACACACACACACACACACACACACACGAGTTTTATTTTCAGCTTTATTCCTTCCATTGCAGAAACTAAATATATTTCATTAATATTGTCTTAAAAATCATCATATATCCCAAAACTTTGAAGGAATAAAGATGCTCCAATTTAGGACAGAACTTTAAGTCAGTATTAGCTCTTGAGAATCATCTAGACCAAATAAAAATTCCTAAATCAATAAATTTGGTAATCTTCTTACTATCCTCTTTGCTGCATGCACATGTGAAGACTGATAAACAGAAAACTAAAGAAGCCTTTAAATTTATTTGAAATTATACGGATAAATGTATACGCATAGTCATAGACAGCTTGTGGTAGTGAAAATAACATTTTTTAAAGGAACTATGTTTTCATAAGAGTAATAATTTTGAAAGCTAACAATTATATCACACTTTTCAACTACTGATATTGCATTTAACTGACCTATATTATACCCTAGAAGTGCTTATTTTCAAACATGTGTTTATAAATTTTAATAAATGTTTATTGTGCACTTGACACATTAATAGCAGTATGAAAATGCTTTAGAAAATATGGATGGATAAAAAGAGAATAACATTGATTCATATATCCTTGACAGTGAAATAAGACATTGACTCTTGTTATTAAACAAACTCTACTAACTGGAGTAGTAGAGATATTTTTTTTTTTTTTTTGTCCCCACTGACTAATTCACTTTGATAAGAGACTTGCTCTTTCACACCTTCAGGGAGAAATCAATAAATTTTAGTCAATTTCTCTAATTTTTTAATTACATTCAGTCCACTGCTGATTATAACACAACCAAATGAATATGTATATTTTTAAGGCCCAAGAATAGTTTTATCTCATTGATTGAACTATGCAGTACAGTTTCATAGTAGACTAGAGTTATATTTCATTTAGATCCTCATTTCAGTATATATTAGAGACATCTCTCACTTGGAAGTCACATATGAGTATTTTGGGCCCATCATAATAAGGACCTGAGTGATAGAACTTTTCTAAAAGATCAATTCACTACTCTGAGAATATTTAGCAAAAATATTTCTAGTAGGATGAAATATATTATTGTAATATGTCCAATTCAAATACCATCTTGTTTTATTTATCCTATTAAAATAATGGTCCAATGTTAAGTTAATCTTTATCCAGTGGTCTCACCAAATCATGGCTGAAGTTCTGTTAAAAAAACACTGTCACTATCTAATAAAAGTTCTCATGTCTGGTTAATTGTGTCTAAAAGCAATTTAATTCTTTAAATTATTTGAAAGAAATGAAAAAGCTAAAAGTAGGCAAGAAACCAAATATAGTAAAGCTGTGTCAGTCATTACAAACTTTGTATTTGAATTCTAAATTGTTATTAAGTTATTGTGATTAGAACCTCACTACATGTTAAAATAATACGTGTGAGATATTAGAAATATCTTTAGTTCACCCAGTGGAAATTTACAGAAATGCTTTATCTTTCTACTAAAACTTTTCAAATATTTAAAAACCCAATTGCTGATGGATAGTTCTTATTAAAGAGAGAGCAATCACATCTGTATTATAAAAACATGAGTGTATATTCAACATCAATTTTTTTCACAAAAACATTCTATATATCTAATTACTCCCTTTATACGAAAACTATTTGTATATTTTGACAAGTGTAGCTTCAATTTATTTATTTATTTATTTATTTATTTATTTATTTATTTATTTATTTTTTTAGCTGAACCATCCTGCCACCTGTTGGCAGCTCAGCGGCAGCTCAGCTCAGGCTGGGCATCGAACTGCTGTTGCTCAGAACACAGCTCGCATTCTTGAGTGAGCTCTTAATCAACTGAGCCACTCGGCCGGCCCCTTCAATTCAGATTGGTGGATTTTTGCTCCTTTTTAGATGCAATTCTAAATTCCTGGAATAATTACGTTCTAATGGTTTGTTAATTTAGGAAGAAGACTTTTTAATGTGATCATCTACGATATCAAAATTTGTAGGCCTATTAGAACAGATATACTTCTATCTTCAATATTGAACTTTTTGATAAATGATTAATCAATAACATTATCATTAATGTCAGATGTTTCAATTATAGCAGAATTAATTTCTATATACTATACATCCATTCCTTGAATTATATGAACAAGTAAAACATGATTGGAATTCTCTGATTTTCTACTGGAACCATCTGAACAGGCTGCTTTAAAACTGCCATCTTTTCACTCTTTGTTAATGGAGCCAGAATATCAACAAGCTCATATCTTATGGCAAGAAGTTCACATGCAAAAATAAACTTGGGTTAACACATTCTATATTAACTAATATGGAAGTTGTTTAATTTAAATGAAAAGCCATGCTTCACTTATTGATATATATATATCAGCACTTCTGTCACTGTAAATATTAAATAGTTATTTTAAGAGGTGATATTTAAATAATGACAGAAAATATTCAGTACATTTGTATTTTCTGATTCCTCTATTTTTTTTTGAATTATGGTAAAATATGTCTTCTGAACCTCGCAGCAGTAATATCACTGCAGCTCTCCTGATGAATGTTAAATATTACAAATACACTCTCTAACTTACATGTTAACTATCAACTGTTTCAAAAGTAGAAAATCAATAAATATGTTCAATGTTTTTAGCTTATTCCTGTTAGAATGTTTCATTCTTTTACAAAAGGCAATATATGAAAGCTGAAGGTTTATACCATAAAATGAGTGGAAAACCACTATGACATTTCAGCTGATTTTCCTTTTTTTTTTTTTTTTTTGAGGGCAGTGTCACTGGCCCTCATATGCGGGACCCAAACCAGGGCCACTGGCATCCCTACCAGTGCTTAACCACCACGCCACTAGGCCGGCCCTCAGCTGATTTTCTTTTTGCACATAGCAGAGAGCAGCTCAGCCTCCATTTCCTGCACATATTTCATATGACTAACTGCATGTTTCCTATCGACCTCACCAATTTGGTGACCATGTAGTCTCCATTAAAACTGGCTATGTCAAATGGCCTTACTGGCAACCACATCAAATATTTCTCTTATGATCATCCAAATCCAAAAGGAGTGAGGTCTTCAAACTGGGCTGTCGGAAAAGTCATGATGCATTTTTGCAACGAGAAACAGGAAAAAAAAGTCATGACTTTTCTGACAACCCAACAATTCTTAATGTCTAAACACATCTAAGTTCATTAGCCAGGCTTATATGTATTTCCGTGAAGGTATACAGATAGTAGAGAAGAGTTACAAATGATTTCTTTTTTTTTTTTTTTTTTTTTTTAGATTTGTCCATGTTTTAAATTAATACTTTGTTCACTGCATATTCGGCTTACAAACTACTAGGGGATTGAATCAGATTGACACCTGAGACAGCAGACATGAACAAACAAAAGGATAAATGGTAATGAGGGCTTTCTCACTTTGTTCTTTAATACAAAAGAGATTGTTTTCAAAGTTAATCGTGGGGGAAGATAAGGTACTATACCTGTGACTCCAATTGCCTAAAATACCTGGAAATCATCCATACTCCCTGCCAATTACCAATATTTCCCAGGCTTCTTTGAAATTAGGTTGGGAACGGGCTGGCCGAGTGGCACGGTGGTTAAGTGCTCGTTTGGGAAGCCAGCGAGCCCAGTTCGGTCCCACATATGAGGGTCAGTGAAACTGCCCCTCTCCCCACTCCACCAAAAAAAAAAAAAAAAAAGAAAAGGACATTCGGTTGGGACCATGTGATTATTGTGTCCACAGGACACTGAGGTGTGTTACTTCTGGTTTGAGGCATTGAAGAGGAAACACACCTTTTCTTTTTCTCTTTACACTGGCCTTGAACAACGTTTGAGGCCATGAGATAAAAACCTCAGCCCTTCTAGTCAGTACATGGCAGAAGTTAACTTGTACCATCGACCAAATAGCATAAAAGTTTACTTTGAATTAAAACCTTTTGTTGTGCTAAATCTGAGAGCTGGAGGTTTTTGAGTTACTACACCTCCTGGCAAATATATGAGTATTTCTTCCCTAGGTATTCCATTGTTGGCTCACTCACATTTTCAGGTTGATTTTGAAGATTTCCTCTTGAGGGAAACATTACTTGACCACTAAAATCATTTGCACTTCAGAACTGGAAGATTAAGGTTTTGTTAACACGATTAATGTGGGGGATGATGAGGTGTAATTGGGGGTTGGGGAACATGTTGACAAAGGGAGGTTAGGGGGGCAGATGTTCGATAATTCTAAGTCTTCCATTTATTGTCCATCCAAAAGATCTGGGCAGCTTCCGTTATTGCTCAATACTTATGCCATTCTTGTAACTAACCTTTTTCTGTTAGTATTTAGACAAGAGTCATGTTCCTCTGGGTACAGCTGTCACCAAAGTTGGGTATGAAAAAGAAAATTTAAAAAATGAAATGTTAATCTCAAAAATAAAAAAATTCTTAAAATATTGTCCATGCTTTGAAATACTTTTTAAATGTCTATTTTTTTAATGTCAGAACCATTCTGTTTTTATTAATAAAGCTTTGCAATATATTCTGAAATCAGTAAGTATGATTCCTCCAGCTTTGTTTTTGCTAAACATTGCTTTGGCTATTCAGGGTCTCCTGTGGTTCTATCTAAATTTTAGGATTTTTTTTTCTATTTTTTTAAATAATTCTATTGGCATTTTTATGAGGACTGCATTGAATCTGTAGGTAGCCTTGGTAATATGGACTTTTTTTTTTTTTTTTTTTTTTTAAGAATTTATTGGGTGAATTGCGGGAGGGGAACAGCATTGGGGAACTGGGGAAGGGGAAAAGATAAGTTGCTGTCTTTTTGTTCTTCAGTCTAGTTGCAGAGGAAGCCGCCCCACCGGCCCATGTTGGTATCATCATTGCACTCTTTCTGGATGAGGCAGATCGGTCACTGGCCTCTGGATGGTCACTCACTGTGGCTATTGGCAGCTCACGCTGGCTGCCAGCCACTCAAGCTGGCTGCTGGTCACTCACTGTAGTCTATGGCAGCCCACTGCAGCAGGGGCTGCAGCCTACATCATCGCTGGGGCTTGTGCAGCCCAGCTCCAGGTGGAGCTGTTGTTAGCTGTAGAGGGCAGTGTCACTGGCCCTCATATGTGGGATCCGAACCCAGGCCGCTGGCATCCCAAAAGCAGCTCTGAAGCAATGCGCCACTCAGCCAGCTCAGTATGGACTTTTTAATGGTATTAATTCCTCTAATCCATGAGCACAAAATGTCTTTCCATTTATCTGTCTCATTTGATTTCTTTCACCAATGTTTTATCATTTTCAGTGCATACATATTTCACCTCTTTGGTTAACTTTACTCCTAAAAAAATATTATTATTACTGTTGTTATTGTAAATGAGATTTTTTAAAAAAATTTCCTTTTCAGAAAACTCATTGTTAGTGTATTAAAGCAAATAGACAGACATATAGTGTAGGAAGCCGACAGCCTCTCAGTGTCTCACAAGGCCACATTGCCTTGCTCAGCACTGGATATTAGGGGTGCTGCCTTATGGTTGGTCATGTAATATCTCCTGCCTCTATGAACCCATGTGCCTTTCCTCCTATAGGAGACAATATATTCACTGCATTTATGGCAAGTTCCTGTGATACCCCAATGAGCTAACTACACAGCCAAAGACGGGTAAGATCTCCTAGAAAAGAGGGGAGACAACCTAAGCCAGGCAGTAGTTCCATGGGGACCCCTGAACTGAGATATTGGGGACTCAAGCCCCTTGGAAACTGAGGCACAGACCTCTGACAAACTCAGGCCAGAAAACTCAGGCCTGTGAGAAGCTGACACATTTGCCTAAGGACCCTGTTGTGAATAGTCTCCTTGAAGATTAAAAGTCTTCAGACCATGAGAGTTCCAGGTAAGAGGCAGCTAGCTGACCATGGGGTATGTTAACTAGCCTTGTGTGAATTCCTTTGCCCAGTGCCTTGTTGCAGCAACAGATACTGAAGCTTTGACTGAGAAACAGATGCAGCCCTCTGTAGGATAAGAGAGGTGTGAGACCCTTTTGATTGCTAGGTATTGTATTTACATAGGAATAGATTTTAGATGCTTTTACCGTAAACACAGCCACTCCTAGTCTTTTAGTATAGCTCAAGTATACATCCTGTGAGTTTTATGATTGTGTTTAACTGCTAGGATTTAGGATAATTTCTAGATAGTCAAGATAGCTATAGTAAACATTCTTTAGACAGTATGTAAAACTATGTCAATCCTTAACATAAGATAGTCATGATAAACATTCTTTAGGTGATATACAGAAACTAAGTCTGGGTTTCATGGTAATTATCATAATAAAGACAAGGTAATCCTTTAACTGAAGAGTAAGTCACAGTACACCCTGGAGAGAGCAATTACAGAGGAGAAAAGACTGTGAAAATCTTGGGAACTACAAATCACCAAACCCATGTACATGAGTCCCTATAAAACGGACATGTTATTGCATTAAAGTGTGACACTCCTGAGAAACTCTTTCCTGTGTCTTCGCTCTCTTTCTTTCTCTTTCTTTTCTTTTTTTTCCTTGCCGACTCCATCCCACCCGAGGGAACCCCTGGACTCCGTGGAGGCTGGACCCGCGCAATATAGCTCAATGGACCAGAATAGAAAGACCAGAAATAAATCCACACATTGATGGTCAGATGATTTTCAACAAGGATGCTAAGAGAACATAGGAGAAAGAATAGTCTCTTCAATAATTGATGTTGGGAAATTGGATATTGATGTGCAAAGAATAAAAACAGAACTATATCTCACACCACATACACAAATTAACTCAAAATGGGTTAAAGATTTAAACATAACACCTGAAACTATAAAAATAGTAGGAAAAAACACATAGAAAAAAAGTTTATTGACATTGGTCTCGAAATGATTTTTTGGATGAGACCAAAACCACAGAGAACAAAAGCAAAATTAGATTAGATTAGTGGAATGACAGCAAACTAAAAGCTTCTGCACAGCAAAGGAAACAATCAATAAAATGAAACAGAAAATTATGAAGTGGGAGAAAATATTTGCAAGCCATATTTCTGATAAACAGTTAATCCCCAGTATGTATAAGGAACTCATACAATTCAACAGCAAAAAACAAAAACAAACCAAAAAACCAAAAAACCTGATTAAAAAAAAAAAAAAAAGTAGGCAAAGGACCTGAACAAACTTTCCTAAAAAGAAGACATACAAATGCCCACGGGCGGCAGGTATCACAAATCATCAGGAAAATGCAAATACAATGCCCATTATCACAAGGACAAAAGATAATCCCTGTAAACTATTGCACAAACTACTATAAATTTGTACAACCATTATGGAAAGAAGTATGCCTTTTTTCCTTCAAAAAATTAAAAATAGAACTACCATGTGATCCAGCAATCTTACTCCCTAGGCATATATCCAAAGGAAATAAAATCAGAATCTGTAAGAGATATCTGTACGCTCATGTTTAATGCAGCACCAAAGTATGAAACAACTTAAATGTCTGTTGATGGATGAAAGGATAAAAAACACGGTATATATATATATATATATATATATATATATATATACACACACACACACACACACACACACACACACACACACACACACATACCTGTACCCCGTGAAGAGTTGGGGGTTGCAGTTTTAGAGATAGGTGATGTGAGCCAGACTCCTTATGGGTGAGTGGCCTCTGACACTGTGGTGTTTCGCATCCCAGTACTCCTTTGCCAGCTTCTGTAGGTCTCCCGGGATCCCATGAGAACTGGCTCACTTTGGGAAGAGTGGTCCAGTTGCAGCACCTCAGGCCTGACTCCACCACTCTCTGAGAGGCCCCGCATACTCAGCACATTCATGCTGGGCCATCCTTTCTCTATACCTCTATCAGGACCTGTACTTATTCCCTGCACATGCCTGAAGCCATGTAGCACACCCTGTGGGTTCCAACCATGCTGCTTGCCTTCCTGGCTATCCTCACACTGTACCCACCCACCCAGACCAGGCCCTGGATCTGGCCCTGAGGCGTCCTCAATGCTGCCACACACACACACACACACACCCCCCAAATGAACAAACAAACAAACACAACGAAATGGTATTCAGCCTTAAAAAGAAAGAAAATCCTGCCATTTATGAACCTGGAGGACAGTATGCTAAATGAAATAAGCCCCACAAGGAAAGATAAATACTGCATATTCTCATTTATAAGTGGAATCTAAAATAGTGAAACTCACAGATGCAGAGAGTAGAACAGTGGTTGCCAGGAACTGGGGAAGGGGAAAATAGGATGATGTGATTTAAATGGTACAAAGCTAATTATGCAAGATGAATAATTTCTGAAGATATAACGTATGCCATGGTAACAATAGCTAATAATACTGTATTGTATAATTGAAATTTCCTAAGAAGGTAAGATGTTAACTGTTCTAACCACATAAAGAAAAGGAGAAAGGGAAGAACAATGTAAGTATGTGAGGTGGCACATATGTTCGTTAGCTTGATTATGGTGATCATTTCACAATGCACACATATATCAAAACATTAGGTTGTATACTTTAAATAGATACAATTTTTATTTGTCAATTATACCCCAATAAAGCTGTTAAAAATTACTGTCCACTAAGCCACTGCTTATAGTCTGCCTGCTTTATGTTTCTTCATAGCACATTACACAAGACTCAGGTTACCTGATCATTGTGTCCTTATTTATTACATGAAGAGTCTCATAGAAGTTAAGATCATTGAGGACTTTAGATTTTCTTATACTAATGTCCAGTGACAAGAATAGAAACACATACTTAGATGTTGACACACAGTAAGAGATTTCCAAATGCTTGAAAAAAATCTCATTCATTAGGGCGATGGAGGTTAGCCTTCAAGTATGAGTCTTTGCTGTCTCAGGGACCCTCTAACCGGAAGCTGTGGTTGCCATCCAAGTCAGGGAGCATATAGAAGTAAAAATGAAGTGGGCATCTGAGTTCAGGGGCATTAAATAGAGGACGCATCATCAGAACATATTACCACAACTGAAGAGCAAAAAACCACAGCCAAACTTAGGAGTACAGAAGTGGGCCCCCAGGAAGCAAACAAGGAAATGGAGGTGAAGAATTAGAAAGAGCCATGCAATTTGGCTGAAGAAATTGTTTTCCTTGCATACTTTTGTTGTTGCTGTTTCCCTCTCTCTCTCTCTCTCTCTCTCTCTCTCTCTCTCTCTCTCTCTCTCTCTCTCTCCATACCTATATTTATTTATTTTATGGGGCAATTTGAAGGAAGGGCTTTTAACAGTAGTTTTTTTTTTTTGTTTTTTTTTGTTTTTTGTTTTTTGTTTTGTTTTTTAGCTGAGCCATCCTGCCACCTGTTGGCAGCTCAACGGCAACTCAGCTCGGGCTGGCCTTGAACCGCTGTTGCTCAGAGCTCAGCTCTCACTCTTGAGTGAGCTCTTAACCAACTGAGCCATTCGGCCGGCCCTAAGGAAGGGCTTTTAATGGGATATAATCAGTAGCAATGTTAAAGTATGAGCTCTGTAATAAACCAAGTTTAAAAAAAAAAAAAAATATATATATATATATATATATATATATAAAAGCCATAATGAGATTTTAAAACACTACAAGATTGGATCATACGACTTTCTGTGGATTTTTTATCTTAGTAAATTTAGGATTTCCTATGAACTAAATTCAGCATTTATTTTGAGAACTATGGGCAGGTTTAATTTTTTTTTTAAGGAATTGTTTTAAATTACTAATTTCAAACAACCAGGGATTAAGACACCAAAATAAAAAAGATTATTAAGAGAAAACTTTGTGACTCTTTAAGGCATTATGGGTGAGCCACTGGCTGTTTTTCCTTCTACAACCTGTAGAAGGTTTCTATGTAAGTCATTCTTCACTTTAATATTTTGTAAAATATTAAACCTTCTAATGCTATTTTATAGTTGCATAGATTCTGTACTCATACAAGTAGAAATCTAAATCAAAATTAAATAGGATGTAAATTTTATGATCAATCAGTTAAATTACCATTACTTTCAACTGGTTTACAAGGTAGCAGTTTAGGAGCAAAACATCATCTCAGTATCAAAAAGCTCATGCATTTTACCACTTTGATTTCCTGTTAGTAATTACACAATCAGTTAAATTGATCATTCTGGCCTTAATTTTGCCAAGGTATCCCAAAGAGTGCTTTGAAAATTCTCATTCATGAAATTTTACAATGTTTAATATCATGATCAAAATGTTGCCTTCATTGCATTTTACTACTAAAAGACGTTTGTGCATTTTGTAAGCTTTTAAATGGCGATATCCTGCCTCTCTAATGACACTGTAAATTGACATTAATTTTTCTCAGAACGTTACAAGTATTTCCCCAAATAATCAAATGATAGACTAGGTAATTATTATCTAGCATGCTTAGATATATATGTGTGATTACATCAACCACAGATATTTTCAACAACAAAGAACTAAATAAAAATGCCACATTAAGTACCCGTTCTGTATTTAGTGAGTTTTTATTTCAGAGACTGAAAGTTACC
Organism: Aselliscus stoliczkanus; assembly: GCA_033961575.1. Taxonomy (NCBI): domain Eukaryota; kingdom Metazoa; phylum Chordata; class Mammalia; order Chiroptera; family Hipposideridae; genus Aselliscus; species Aselliscus stoliczkanus. The sequence goes on from CM066731.1 coordinate 140,794,128, forward strand.
TCTATTTATATATAAATTAAATCTGTTCAAATAAGTACCAAATTTTATGTGTTTGGCAGAAACTAGTTATATTACAACTTTTTTTCCACAGTGTAAAATACTAGCAATTTTTTAAAAAATTGTAAAACTGGATATATATATATATATTTTTTTCTCTTCCTCATAAATTTCATACATTTTTTTCAAAAGACATTTGAAATCAGAAGTATCACAGCTAAGTAAAATAATCAGATACACCATTCCTTAGCCAAGGACAACTGTCACATAAATTCTCTGAATCTTATTTTGATCATTTTGAGAGATTTGTATGTTTGTAGCATATGCACTTGTACTTAAACACACTTATAAATCATGCATCCCTATAATTTTTAAAATATCTCTGGATTTTTATTAAAATGATGATAAAATGCCTACCTAAATATATCTAGAATGCAAAGACATAGAAATATTGATTTCCTACAGCAACATTTATTCCTCACATATTTCTTAAAGCAATTTTGAAACTAGAAAAGAGAATGATGAATTTGTCAGCTTAGGCTTAACTTGTGCTTCATTCAATGTAGAGACTTTTTTTTTTTTGGCCAAAAAGGACTATTGAAGCTCTTACATATCACTAAGAAAATAACCAATAAAATGCACCTCTTTTTTATTTAATAAGACCTTATAGCAAATTTTCTCTATTTCTTTTCTCAATTTTCTTTTTCTTCCATTTTCATATCACTCATGGTAACCCCGATAAGAAAAGGCATACACACACATAAGCTGGGAGAGTCTGAGAGTCTGATGAAATCTCCTGTACTAGGCTCAACAATGTTTATGTTTCCTAATGAATATACTTGCCAGAAGTGATCCCAGGTGCTCAGTCTGGGTTTTCTGGACAATATGCTAAATGTTTCTCCAGCCGGAGAGTGTTGCAACTGAACTCAGCCGCTCATGGGTCAGGGTAGCTTCCTCACCCCTGTGAGAGGGCCCTGCAATTTATCAAAGATCACGATTTCTCCAGGTACTACAAACACCAAGTCTTTCAAATAGCATATATCTAGGCTAAACTTCATGACTCTCAAATAGCTTTCTAAATAAAAAATATTTTTTACACTTTAATATCAAATGGAAGAAACAGGGCAGGCTTCCCTGTGGTGCACAAGCCCCAGAGTGTTTGATAGCACCTGGCCACATCATGCACCTTTCAGGCTGATGGAAGAATTGGGGGACCTGTGCCCCCCTCCTATCCTTGCTTTTCTGTGGTTTATAAGCTCCTCAATACAGGCTGTATCTTAAACCATATCATTATAACGTTGTGAATTTTGCACCAAGCCTTGTTACATGACATTTGGTTGAATGCATGATTATTTTTAAAAATACAGAAAGAAAAAGTTGTTTTCAAAAACCTGTAAATTTTAACAGAGACCAACAACTGATGATTTAAAAACACAGATTTTTGTTTTATCTAACAGTCTTATAAACCCTTTGAACAGATCAAAATGATTTACAAAAATGAAAATACTTTAATTCTAAATATTCTTGACCTTTTATCATTATATAGGAGATGAAGCATGTATCAAATCTTCTTTGATGTATGATTAAATAATTAATCTTCAAAATAATGCTATGTATAAACCAAATTAACAACTTATTAGCAAAAAAAACCCTTTATATTGTTTTTCTATTTCTTTTTTCTCCCTCTCGGGTGACATTCTAATTTATATCTAATAGTCCTCTTTTGTTTTCTACATGGATTTTTAAATTGTACATTAGTATTTTCAAACTTCGTTTTTTGTAATAAAACTTGGTTTCAAATAAAATCTCACAATCACAATATATAAAGTATTAACACAGTTTTAAATTTATCTTATAAAAATCATTTCCAATTTATGGCCACAAATTTATTTTGAATTCAAATTAGTCACTATATCTTTTGTAATGTCTTTTGAAGATACATTATGGAACTTTCCTAAAGTGAAACCGTATTTATGTATTCTAGCAGCAGACATTTAAAGATTCCTCTCTTGTTAGTACTGGGGGCACTCGGGCAGAGTCTGTGTTAAAGGTAGTCAACTGTAAACCGCATGTCTTGGATTCATGTTTCAGCTCAGATATGCTCACCCGCAGACTAGGGGCAAGAGCCCTAGCTTCTGCTGTCCTCTCCTTCAGCCATGAGCGTTAAGAGAGGTCTACTACATAACCACTTAGAAGCATGCTTGGGCTTAATAAGTGTTTTCTGAGGGTAGCTATTATTAGGGCAAGTGTATAGTCAATGATCCATATCACAACATTTTTGAAATGAAAGGGTGCTCCACTAATAATTATTGCTAAACATAAACCAAGACTTTCTCAGGCAAACTGAAATATATGACCAACTTAGCTAACAGACTTTTGCTGATTGTAAGATATCTAAACTATCTCATAAAAATAGAAATATATTAATAAATTACAGAGAGTTATTAAAAATGGTCAAAGATGTAGGAATTTGTGACAAATGTTGATGAAATTATTTTTAGGGCATTGTTAAAATTAAAAGTAAAGTTAATTGAAAATGATGGTCCAATAGAGTTGGACAAATAACAACAAGAATAGAAAACATACAAAGAAAGGCATAAAATATACATGAATGTATGTTTCAAAAAAATAATAAAGGACTTCAATAAACTTGATAAAGTCTTCAAATATCTTTACAGGATAGTTTTTTATAATCATACTGTGAAAGTAAAATGAGAAAGAAGTAATGAATGTCATGTTTTGTTGTCAGATGCTACTGTCAAAAGTTGTGCCAGGTATTATTCAGTCTGGAAATTAGCAGATAGTGGTTTTTACATCCTATATTTCATTCAAAGAAAGATAAACATTTTCATTACAATTATTTTTATTTTCAAGTTAAATTCCCAATATATTTTTAACACTAAGAATGAAATATTGGTTTCAATTTTAATTGGATTTACTTAGGTTGTTTTTTTTTGTTTTGTTTTGTTTTTAGGGCAGTGTCACTAGCCCTCATACGTGGGACCCGAACCGGGGCCACTGACTTCCCAAGCCAGTGCTTAACCTCTGCACCACTCGGCAGGCCCTTACTTTAGTTTTTCATCTTCCAGTGGCAAATATCTCTGACTAATAATTACCTCTTGACCCTCCCTGAATAAGGCCACTGAGAAGATTAAGTAAGATGAGGCATCAGTAGCCCTTAGCTGAGTGCTTTCTTCATACAATAAAATTTAACTCAGTTTAAATTGTGTTATTTAACTTACTCCAGTGCCAAACACTGCGATTTAAAATATGAATGAAATATAGATGCTGCTCCAGAGTGCTTACTCTGTAATTGGGGATTCTGATATTCCAAATACATATTACAAAACAATCTTATAAGTGCCATGATAGAGATTAGCCAAATATTCTGGTTGGGATAGGGTGGAGACAGACAACTCAGAGAATGGTTTTAAACCATTAAAGCGTGCTTACCAAAGAACAGGTGAGAACTGCAGAACTCTCAGCAGGTAGAACTCTGTTCAAACCCCTGCACAGAGGCTGGGCCAACTCGAGCATGGCTTATAGCAGCTTAAAGCCATATCCTTAGAATGACCCTAGCCCCCTTAAAATGCAGGAGAATTTACTGTTTGTTCCAGCCAAAACCTGATGATTGGCAGATAGGCTCTTGAACCCCTTCTTAGAGCAGTTACTTTAGAAAACTTGTAATTGTAAATCCTTTCTCTGCCCTTAAAGAAATAAATCTACCACCAAAAACTGTTTGAGGATTTGAGAGCTGTCTTTTTTAATATATACATTCGTGGTGCTAGTTCTCCCTCTCCTGGCTGCCAGTCCCTGTGGAGAATCAGGGCCTAAACTTTTATGGGTGCCTTGATCTAAGTTACACCACCGCTTCCTGTCATAAAGATAGAAGTTTGTTTTGCTTCACATAAGCACCATTAATAGACCTGGATGGTCTAGTCATATGGACCAACTCTCTGGGCACCCCTCAGTGTCTTCCCTTTGCACACCTCAACCTTAAAAAACAAAATGACAGTTTGTTTCAATGACATTGATTACCATCCACACTGAAGCCTCTTTCCTATTGTAATACTTAATGAAATAAATTCATTCTTACTATTTAAAAGCCCAGTTTTGTTATGTTTTACATGGAAATACCAAAGAAAATTCAAGAAAACTTCAGGTATATTCCTAACTTCTTTGAATGGCTTTCAGAAAACCTATCATTCCCTTCTACTTATTATCTTCATGCAACAGAATAGAAATATCTTGTGAGTATAATTAGATCAACTGAACCTCTGTGTTTAAGTGATTTAAGTGATTCTGTTCTCCCCTGTGTCAATAAGGGAAACAAATATTGATTATTCAGTTCAAATAGTATTATTTTTTAATTTCTTAGAAAAATATTGTCTGCAAGTTGAGAAAAAACTGTACTTTCATTTCACTCTAAACCTGATGTGTTCTTTAAAAAGGAGTCAAAACAATGGAATACTACTCTGCCATAAGAAAAGATGAAATAGTGCAATTTGCGACAACATGGATGGATCTTGAAATTATTATGCTAAGCGAAATTAAGTCACACAGAAAAAGTCGAGAACCATATAATATCACTGATATGTGGGTTATAAAACTGAAAGCAACAAAGAAACAAGACAAACAAATAAACAAAAACTCATAGACACAGACAATAGTTTAGTGGTTACCAGAGCCTAATGGGGAAGGGGGCTGGTAGACGAGCACAAATGGTATTAAATATATGGTGATGGAAGGAGAACTGACTCTGGGTGGTGAGCGCACAATGTGATGTATACATGATATATTACAGAATTGTACACTTGAAACCTATGTAATTTTACTAACCATTGTCACCCCAATAAATTTTAATTAAGAAAAAATAAAAAATAAAAGAAAGGAGTCAGAGCCACATCAGAGGCGTCTATGCAGAAGGAACACGTAAGGGCACTGAAACACTGCATGTCCTCAGCCTTTCTGTCCTCAGATCCTGTCCTTGTCTTCCTTGCCCTGCTCTGTATCTCAGGTTAGCGTGTCCTTGGCTAACCAGATACTGTCTGGTTACTTTCAACAAAGACATCTGAGCAAGATTAAAGGGAAAAACCTAGGCAAAAGCCAGAGTTTCTCTCCATGCCCCTGTCTGACTCAGGCAGTGTCTCCCCAGGGTCTGGCCATGAAGGAGAGAGAACCAGGGCCCCTTCCTCCCCAGGAGACACAGGCCCTGGACTCCAGAAGCATCGTCTGCCCTTTGGCTCAAAACTGGGTATAGCAGTGGCTTCTTGGTTTTGCTAATCTCATCGTGGTCTCAGCTCTTTCATGACTTTTGAAACCAGTTCCTTGCATTACATTTTCTCTCTTTTAAATATATAAAGCTATATCTGTTTTTCTGGTTAAACCCTGATGGGTACAAACCCCACCCTGGAGGAAAATGCAGTTCATGATGTGAGAGAGCAGTAGGAGATAGTCGGAGGTATCTTAAACTGTAAAACAAGTTAATTCTTATTTTAAAATAGTGATCTGTGCCTTATAGTGTCCTATAATTATACGATAAGTCTTCATTAATTTCCATTTTAATAAAAGTAGTGCAGTTAATTTCAGAAGAGAAAAATATAGAGTGAATCCATGTTTCTGGGATCACAGTTCAGTTTATCATAAATACCATTTCATCTAAAATAGCAATGTTAATAATAACCATTACAACATGTAGTTATTATATTCCCATCTGGAAGTTTCAGGAGTTCAAAAACAGCAATGACAACAATAACAACGACAATAAAGCTATGCATAGACTTAACTGTCATTCCCTTACCTAAATCAGTTTCTAATTCCGCTTCTAATTAAAGCTAATTATTTTCAATTTTTCCCTCATTGCAAACACATTTATATAAACATTATTCATTCATAAATATGTATTGTCACCCAGAGCAGTGCAGATGACTATTTATCACTTAAAAAAACAACAACACTGTATTAATTTGTACCTTATAAATTACCAAATGTAAAATCTATTTTCCTATGGAGAATTGTATTCTTTCTTGTATTATTTAACAATTAGCCAGTCTTATACAATAATTTCTAAAACTAAAATGAAACAAAATTTTTAAAAATCCTACATGATTGGTTTTTTCCCCCCTAAAATATCATTACCAACACCATGTAGATGTCTTTAAGTACAGTCTGTGAAAGACCTCATAAAACAGTTGAAAGTTTTGATAAAAATTACAGCTTCCTGGGCCTGATCTTATATCTAATAAATCAGGGTATCTGGATGTGGCTTTAGAAATACTGTGGACCCTGGAACAAAATGGATTTAAGCTGCTCTGGTCCACTTTCAATAAATACAGTCACCCCTTCCCTAGGTTTCCCACCCTAGGACTCAACCAACAGTGGATTAAAAATAGTTTGTTTACATTCCTAATTGCAGTTTTCCAACTGCTCTTTCCCAACAGCAGATTTCAACAGCAGATCGAAAACAGTATTTTCCATCCCTGTTTGGGTGGCTCCACAGATGCGAAGCACTTACTGTAATTAACTTTTGTTTTATGCAGATTTTGACTTGAGGGGGGTCAGAGCTCCCATAGAGATTTAATTCAATAATAGTGAACGTGAAGGACTTGGGAATATAAAAAATGTTTTATATTGAAATATAAAAGCCTTTTGATGTAGCTACTTCCCTATAAAATCAGATTAAAAATTGAAAAGATGGAAAATAAATACAAATGTAAGACACAGGACTGACACAGACTCGTCTATCCTGAAAAAGAAACATACTGTGCGAATGCACATTTAACGAGCTAAAATGGGCCAAATCAGAGAACAGATTCTAAAATAAGTGATCATATTAGCAAAGAAGTTGGAAAATTCAGTGCCAATTGTATTTAGCGCTCCATAAGGACTATACAAAACAAGTTTCAACAGAAAGAGCGTTTGTGTCATGTCAGCTTTCCATTTTAGACTATTCCTGGCAATTGACCTATCCAACTGGTTTGGATGGTTTTAATCATTTGGCCACGGACTCTCCCCAAGGGGTCAGTATGAGGCAAAGCAAAACTTTTGAAAAGTGTCAAGTTGGTACAGTTTGGAATTTAGACTAAGGTTCTGTATATTTGCTGATGGCTTTAAAATTAAAAATTTATAGCATAATCCTCTTGTATATCCTTCATCTTTGTTGTCATGCCCTTCTATTTTTATATTAAATTCCAGTAAAATGGAGTTAACTGCAGTTCCTGAAATGAATACTGTTTTTTTCAAATATTCACTCATTTTCACAGGTACTATTTTTTTTTTTTTAAATGAGATTCTTTTCTCCCCTCCACTTGGATCCCTCATGAATGCTCCTTCCTGCATGGTGGCTTTTCTAAGATACAGATCATAAGCAATATTATTGTATCTTATCATTTTCCTTGGAGGACTCAAAGAAATTTCAGCAAAATAAGAATATATTAAGCCTCATTTTGCATTTAATTATGATAACTTTATTTGCTCTGTAGTTGTTGAAATATAGGTCTTTTTATTTTCCTTTTGGTTTCATTGTACTTATAAATAAAGCATGGTGAAGAATTCCCATTTGATAATATCACTCAAAGGAATGCTTAATGATACACAAAGATATCCTGTACACTGTAATAATTAAGTCTTTTGGTTTAGCATTTAAAACTATGAAAAATAAAGTGCATGCATTGGGTGAAATGAAGATTAAGACAAAATAGAATTTGCACATCATGACAAGGCTCCTTTGTCTTTGTAAGATATCCTGGTGAAAATGAAATTAAAATAGTGTTCAATTTATGTGAATGAAATACATTTGCAAAACAGGACACAGGTTAATAGTTACATGTGTTAGTTTGGAAAAATGATATATTAAATATCTGAACTAAGTTGATTTAGGAACTCAGAAAATAAAGCTAATTTTATGAGAAAGACATCAAAAAGCATAATTCTATTCACTTTTTGAAAGAGGCAAATAAGTTATATATCAATATTTAAAAATGTATAGGAAAGGTAATTATATTGAATAGAGTTGGCCAGTGAAGCATCATTATTTTTTGCAGGTCTGAAGAATACTCCTAATGAAAGAAGTCTGTGAAATCAGATAGAGTTTTACCATTTAGGCAAATAACAGTCCATGAAACTTTGTAGCCTATTAATTTTATTCAGATGTTTCTAGTTTACTTCCATGTATAAAAAAAAGATCTACGTAAATCATTTCCTTCTTAATGCCCTCAGACACAATTTATATAGTATTGAAATGAATCAATTTTTCTTCCTTTTTTAAAATTAGTTTACGATATGGATGGACCTAGAGAAATGAATTAATTTTTAAGAACAAAAATGTACCATTAAGTTTAATACGCAAAATTGCAACAAAATGGTTTGGGCAGCATTTAAGATATTTTAAATATATTTCATCTCAGAGATTATTTTAAATAAAAATGCACAAACAGTTATGATCATTGACTTCTCATAACATCTACCATGTATTAGTGAACTATATACTTCATTAGTTTTAACTGCACCAGTCAAACGTTCCCCTATAATAGATACTTTTAGTTTGCAAGGGCATGACATTCTTAGAGAGTAATGATTTTTCACCCCATTTGTACTGATTTCTAAATGCCTAATGTTACTCAGAAATAGTGAGCTAAACTAAAGAATGTCAAAACATGTTGCGGTCATATGGACAGTTCTGTCCAACGAGTACTATAAATCAGTTATTGTTTCCCTTTTTCTTGTAGAAAACTTGTCAAATATATATTGCCGGGAGCCGACATCTGACAAGATCACACTGCCCTGCTCAGCACTGGATATTAGGAGTGCTGCCTTAGGGTTGGTCGTGTAATGTCTCCTGCCTCTATGAACCCATGTGCCTTTCCTCCTATAGGAGACAATATATTCACTGTATTTGTGACAAGTTCTTGTGGTACCCTTATGATAGTTGGTTGTGTAAGCCAGCGATGGGGCAAGATTTCCTAAAGAGAAGGAAACTCCCTAAAACAGGCTACAACCCGAGGGGACCCCTGAACTGAGATATTGGGGACTCAAACCCCTTGGAAACTGAGGCACAGACCTCTGACAACAAAGGCCAAGAAGCCTGCTTGTGGCCTAAGGGCCCTGCTGTGAATAGTCTCCTTAAAGATCAAAAGTCTTCAGGCCATGAGAGTTCCAGGTAAGAGGCAGCTCAAAGACAGCTGCGGACCATGGGTTTGTTAATTAGCCTTGTGTGAATTCCTTTGCCCAGTGCCTTGTTGCAGCAACAGATACTGAAGCTTTGACTGAGAAACAGATGTTACCCTTTATTGTAAATATGTAGCCCTCCTAGGACAAAAGATGTTAAGTATTGTATTTACATAGGAATAGATTTTACAAGGTTTTACCCTAAACACAGCCACTCCTAGTCCTTTGAGTATAGCCCTGTGAGTCTATCTGCTGGAATTTGGGATAATGGCTAGGTAGTCATGGTAACCACTCTTTAGGCGATATGTAGAGTTAAGTAAAGACTGAGTAAATTCTGGGAACTAGAAACCACCAAACTCTTGATTGAGGCAATGGTCAAGTATCCCTATAAAAAGAACAAACTCTGGCAATGAAGTGTGACACTGTTTTCCTTTTCTCTTTAACTCCCCTGGTGTCTCCACTGTCTCCCTTATTTTCCATCTCCTCCTGAGGGAAACCCTGGTCAGCGGAGGCTGGTCCCCTGCAATATATTCTATAAAGAATAAGAGACTTAGAGTGTATTAAAAAGTTTCAAATTCAAGTTTTATCAATGTGACTTTTAATATTTAAATTGTCCGTCAGGAAATGTGAAGTGAAGCAATTTTAAATTCAGTTAGGTATTTTATAATACTATATAACTCTTCTAGAAGTCAAGCACCTTTAATTTTTAGCTAATTCAATCCATTTCAAAAGAGAATTGAAAACTGAAACCTTTTTAAAATAATGAAAGGAACCTCCAAATTCTTACACACACCTAATGAAACTAGCAATTTAGTTTTTACATGTTACCATACACATAGGTGGAAAATTTTATTTTCTTGCATTTCGTTAATATACTGAGCTTTATAAAAGCTTAACAAATATCATAAATATTTTATATTTCTACAGTGTTAAACTATTTTAACTACTGGATATAGAATTAATGGATTGATTTATTTTGTTTTGTATGTCATGCATGGAGGATCCAATAGATAAAATGACAAAAGATATTATAAGACAATATACATAAAGAAAATATAATTTATACTGGTTTATTTAATGTGCTGTGTCCTACATGTAGCAAATAGGATATTTTAATTTGTATTCATAGTATAGCCTTTCCCTTTTTTCTCATGTTTTCCTACCATGAACATGGCAGACATTTGGAACAAAACAAGGTTTTTAAACACTTTCACGTGTAAACAGTCTCATTTTAACTCCTAAAACTGAACATGAAGATTCAAAATTAAAATATTAATCTGTAATCCATTTTAATGACCCCACTACCAGCATCAGCAGTTTAACCTCCCAGGAGAATTCTTAAGGCCTGTAGTGGCAGAGTGAGTTGAAGCCTGTTCTTTCATCTATTTTTCCATGTTTTTCCTTCTGCACTATGGACTCTTGTATTCTTTCACTCTATTTTCCCCATATCCTTCCCTTACTGAAATTTCTTCTTTTACAGAAGTAATTCAGGTAGAGGAATGGAAGAAAGAAACTTAAGTCATTTTACTTATATTATGTTATTAATATTTGTTGGTTCCTCTTGGCTTTTGAATGGCTATTTTCATGTCATGAGATATTCTTGAGATTTTTTAGTGGACTCATGTAGGTGTCTCACACAAGTTTCACCAGATACTGCTCCAACAGTCCTGACATAGAATAAGTTATATTTGCAAATGTGTAAATATGACACTTATTAAACAAAAAATTATCGTTATCAACTCCATGAATGTGGGTTTACCATCGGGTCTAGGAAGGTTTATCCCTCTGACAGGATATTTGCTCAACTTCATAAGTAAATGAACTCACTGTCTTCTGTATGTTTTAGATAAATAAACATTGATAGTTCAAAAGATATATATAGCTTCGCTTTCAGTCTAACTTTATGGCTGACATTTTTTTTATACTGTGGATGTTCTGGTTAATTGCAGAGGTGGAACTGAGGCAAAGAACCTGATCACTTTATGGCTAAATCTCTCTAGCAAAGTGTTGGATAAGAACAGGGAGAATTGTTACGATTTGAGTGGGCTAAATCTTGACATGTGATTGGACATAAAACTTAGATATTGAGATCGGATGTCTCTGAACATAAAAACATTAAACTTAGGTGATTGGTGGTAATGCTGGATCTGTGAAGGGGAAAAAAAAAAAAGAAAATCTATGTCCATGTGATACTCTTGATAAAAAAGGCAGAGATGAGTCACTGCATTGGGCCAAATTATTTACAGTGTATCTTTGACTTATCTGGACTTAACATTCTGAATCCCTTTATCAAGCATACTCAAAAGCCAATCCCCATTATAAGATACATTTTTTCATGGCCACTACAACAAATACAAATCCAATTAGAAGAGACTAAGAGTATTACTTGACTCTAATAGAGTTTCAATATGAAACATTGTCAATGATGCTAACTGCTGTAACAGTTAACCTAGCAAGTCTCAGAGGCTTATCGGAATAAAAATAGATATAACACCATGAATAACACAATAGGAAAGAGAAAAAAATATGTTAATTCTCAACAGATATGATGGTTCAATGCAAGAGTTAGGTAAACGGCATTCAATGCTTTATTCAGGGTACCTGGTTTCCCCCATTTCATAGCACTGTGACATGAGAGGAACTTGGAGTTCTCTGCTTCTAGTCAGGTCAGAGCAAAAGACAGTGAAAAAATTATGTCAGCTTTACAACTATGGCTCTGAAGGAGTACATGTTATTTTGCCCCATTTCCATTAGCAATAATTAGTTATATACATCCTCCTAAATGTTAAAAGTTCTACGAAATACATGTCTTGGATGGGCATATGAGTGCTTCCCAGCAACAAATCTAGCCCACAGAAGGAAACCAGGACTCCTTGGATACTGCTAGTTAGCACCCTTTCTAGAATCCCTAATAACATGAGCTTAGCCCAGTACAGAAATATACCAATGAAAACGAAAGAATAAAAAAAAAAAAAAAATCAAATATATTTGAATTTTTCAGTACACCACACAAGGAATTCATAAGTAATTGTTGCATAAAGAATTTGAATAATGTATTACATAAAATTACATATATATATACTCAAATATGTCTAGCAAACTTTCTTATCTAACGTTCATGAAATATTCATTTTAATATTTCTAAAAGCAAATTTTTCAGGTTATTTTGATAGATAACATTCTTAGATAGCAATGAAATTAAATTGGAATAATATCTAATATTTATAATAGTATTGTATGTCCTTTATATATGACATACCATAAAAATCTTAGAACAAATATATGAGATTCTGGTAACATATCCATTTCACCAATATGAAAAGTTATGCCAAAGTGTATGAGTTTCCTATAAATAATAAAGACAGATTCAAATTCAATGTCTCTGATACCACAATCCTCACTTTACCCACAATGCTATGTTGTCTAATTTACATATGTCAAGTTAAATTTGTAAAACCACAGTTTGGAATTCAAACAAATGATATTTCTGGATAGGAATATATCAAAATCCACACATATCTTGTCCTTTTCAACCCAAATTATACAATAAATGCCTGAGAGAAAAGGAAGATAATACAAAGGTTAGTAAAATCCTGACAAGAATCAGACCTTCTATCAAACGATGAAAATTAAATCAAGGGTCAGGAAGAAGTCTAGGATCTTAGATTTGTTCCCCAGATTCTGTTCTTTCACATCAAATGTATTAGGCCCAGGCTATATTTTTGAGAGATGTGCAGTCAACCCTATTCACGTAAAAGGAGCCTTTTAAGTCATAAACCTTTCCATTTTATACCTAGATGTTACATAATTTATGTGATATTTTCCAGGGAACCATTCACCGTAAACCACAGATTCTAGAAGTCAATAGATGAGCATTTTTCTGCTGGATATTTTGGATAGAGGGACAGATGACCTGCTACTAATATGTTTATGACAAGACAAGACTGGGTCTCCAGAATTCTTTCTTTCCCAGGGGCATCACTCCCGCTCCTCCAGATAAAAGGAGTGAATGAATTGCATAGCTGCAATTGTAACCATTTATGTCCCACAGATTGAACTGCCTGTGCATTAAAATTTTAGTTCTGAATACACATACACAGTATTTAATAAATATGTTTTGATTTATTATTAAAGTTAAAAACGTATTAAGATGGCATGAAAATCTTTCTAATATCATTTTGTTAATTTGGAAACTCACACATAAAAACAGTTATGTTAAGCACATTTTTAGAAACCTACAATAATAACATTTCTCTTTATTATTCTGGCTTATTTATTAAAACTCAATGTCAGGGCATTTATATAGCTCTCCTGAAGTTGAACACTTCATACAGTCAGTAGGTGATTTTAAAAAATCTACAGAGCATAATAAAAAAATATGGTATATATGATTATGTCAACAGAAAACACCTAGCAATATTAGTATTTAGTATTTATTAGTTCCTATGAAACATAAAGTAACTATTTCTATAAACTACATGATAAATGGACCAAACAAATAACCATCTGCAGTATTCAATTTATTTTTCACAGTATTCTTTGTTACTTTTATTCCTTAGAGATAATGATCTGAATTATTTTTGCTATAAAATACACCTAAATTATTGTAATAGTAAATATACTACAATATACATAATATTTAAGCATGTATTATAACAAGGCTATTTGTATAATTTCAGATGAATGTCTCTTTTTGTTGCTCTTAAATGTTCTGCTGATGCATTTTAATATTTTTCCATTTACAAGAAACTAATATTGAAAAAGCCTCAGTTGATTAAATACTTTTGCCAAATAACATATATATATATATATATATATATATATATATATATATATATATATTGCAATCTTTTCTACTCTTTTAAGTTTCTATTAGTGGAATATAAATAAATGACTTAGAATAATCATTTGATATTTTCTTCTCATAACAATAAATAAAGGTCTTAAGACACTCCCAAATGATTTCTTACATTCAGAATTCCTTTGCAAAGTGCATAAAGGATCTAAGGGTAAAGGATCAAAAACAGCATCCAACTATTTTACTCTTTTGCCTATGAAATAAAAAAGAAATACAGTGGATGGAAATTCAAAGCAAAGTTGTTTTTTTTTTTACTGTCATAGTTACTTTTTTATTATTATTGGATAGTAAGGAACACGGTACAATTAAATTTTGAAAATTAAGCTTTCATTTCATCCTTACAATGGACAATAGGTGCAACATTACTTGAATTAAGTGTTTTTGAAGGCAAGCAAAACTTTCTAACAATTTAGTCTTTTGTCAGCGAAATTGATAGAAACTGCTATTTCATAAAATACTGCTATATTTAACTAAATATTTTTTCCAAAAAGTATTTTGGCACAATTGAAAAAAAAAAATCTAACTAAAATGTAAGTGCTCGGGGCTGGCCGAGTGGCTCAGTTGGTTAAGATCTCACTCAAGAGTGGAGCTGAGCTCTGAGCAACAGCAGTTCAAGGCCCAGCCCAAGCTGAGCTGTCGCTGAGCTGCCAACAGGTGGCAGGATGGCTCAGCTAAAAAAAAAAAAGGTAAATGCTCATAGTTTACAATGTCTTCACATAAATAGTATACTTTCCCTTTGTATCATATGTATAAAGTGATACATAGGAACACTCCAGACAAATACTCTCATGAAAGGCAGTTGCATGCTGGTTTTCTGTACACTGGAGCAGCATATTATTCATTAGGCCTGCAGCTCCAGAACTGTACTCGTGCTTATAGATATCAAATTGAAAGACTCCATGACCCCCAACTGCTCTTTAAGACATATAAAAGATATGTGTATATATACACATACATAAATATGTGTAAACATACATGCATACACACATATATGAGTGTATAAACATACATGTGCATACATAATATTTTAGTCAGCAATTTTATTGACTTGTTCTTGTAACAATAAAAACCCTTCACTCCAATTTCTCTACTATACAATTCATCCATCATTCTGTTGGGTAAATGATTAATCTTCTCTGAAATGTAAATTCTGCTCTCCCACCCCCTATCCATTTCAATTTTTTAAAATTCACTATTGCATGTAGTGAGCATAACTAGATCTAAGCCTCTTGGGGCCAAAAATTGGTTCTGCCCTATATGATATCATCTGTCAGATAAATGGAGGCTACCTCAACTCCAGAGACCTACTGTTTCTTGGCATTACTACCTGTCTCTCTACTTGAGGCTATAAATAGTGATTTGCTGTCCTCCACACCCTGTGCTGCTGCCATATGTTGCTTTACTCAGAGAAGCCCAAAACAACTACAGCCCAGCTATTGTTTATCAACTTCCAACTGGCAGAGAGGAGAATGAAGCAGCAGCCACTGTGCAGCAACACATTAGATTTTTAGGACACTCCATTGGTCAATGCAGCTTTTGCTACAGATGCCATTTATTATTATAAACTAGTTTCAGGGTTTGGAGAGTATAGCAGCACTATTATTTCCCTCAACACTTACTTTCCTCTTCTCTCTTTTTAATTAAACCACAGACTTTTATAGGTAACCAGCTTTGAGTTTCCAGCTCAGAGGTTATAGTCAATCCTGGTGATCTCATTCTCCTTTCTAATGATTGTTTTAGCAATTAGAAAGTTAGGTAATTCCAATCAATTATATGAAAGAGGGCAGTTGCTAGGTGCTCCTGGAAAAGGTTTCCACGTTCATAAAAAGGGACACATGAGGGAAGATATCATTTCCTTTCTTCAATGAATGTTACTGCTTTAGCAAATGATGCCTGAAGATGTGGAAGTAATTTTAGTCCACTAAGAGGAGCCAAACTGAGGTTAAAGCTGACAGAGATAGGAGAGAAAGATCCTGGATCCATGATAAAAGAGTTCAGTCATAAATGAATCACCGCTCGTCTGGACTTCTTTTTTTTTTTTTTTTTTTTTTTTAAAAGATTTTATTGGGGAATTGGTGGAGGAGAACAGCGTTGGGGAACCGGGGAAGGGGAACAGACAAGTTGCCGCCCTCTTGTTCTTCAGTTTAGTTGCGGAGGACGTTGCCTCACTGTTGGTATCGTCATTGCGCTCTTCCCGGATGAGGCAGATCGGTCGCTGGCCTCTGGATGTCGCTCATCGCGGCTATTGGCAGCTCACGCTTGGCTGCCAGCCGCTCACGCTGGCTGCGGGCCATTCACTGCAACCTATGGCAGCCCACTGCAGCAGGGGCTGCAGCCCACACCATCACCGGGCTCGCACAGCCCAGCTCCAGGTGGAGCTGTTGTTAGCTGTAGAGGGCAGTGTCACTGGCCCTCATGTGGGATCCGAACCGGGGCCGCTGGCATCCCAAAACCAGCGCTCAACAGATGCGCCACTCGGCCGGCCCTCGTCTGGACTTCTTAAGAGAGATAATTATACACTCTTCTTAAATAATAAAAGAGTGGTAGAAAAGGTTTTGTTGTTGTATTTGTTTGTTGGTTTTCATTTGTTTCTTTTCCTCTGTCTTGCCTATTGTCTAATTGGAAGATAAAATAACTGATCTTGCTACCCAGATGCCAGAGTGTGTGAAAGCCTTTTTTCATGAGGGTTATAAGGCAGTATTTTAAATTCTTAAATAGTTGAAACATCACCCATAAGGTCTAATTGCAAAATCCACTGACTATGGAAGGTATCAGGCTTCATATATATCTCCGATCTTCTTGTTGCCAGAAAAAAAGGTTCTTAGTATACATCATAGGAAAGAATTCAAGGATGCATAGAATAAGCCAAGCAAGCAGCACATTTATTGAAAGGATATACACTCTCAAGATGAAGAGAGCAGGCAGGCCTGGAGAAGAGCAACTGCCCTAAGGAACAATGAGATTGGGAATTTATTACTAAAAATGAAGGTGTGGAATAGTCAAGGCTTAGGGGTAGGGTTATAGGATTTTTTTTTTTTTAAGATTTTATTGGGGAATTGGGGGAGGGGAACAGCATTGGGGAATTGGGGAAGGGGCACAGACAAGTTGCTGTCCTTTTGTTCTTCAGTCTAGTTGCAGAGGACGTTATCTCACTGGCCCATGATGGTATCATCATTGTGCTCTTCCCTGATGAGGCAGATCGGTCGCCGGCCTCTGGATGGTTGCTCACCTCGGCTATTGGCAGCTCACGCTGGCTGCCAGCCACTCACTGCAGCCTATGGCAGCCCACTGCAGCAGGGACTGCAGCCCACACCATCACTGGGGCTCACACAGCCCAGCTCCAGGTGGAGCTGTTGTTAGCTGTAGAGGGCAATGTCACTGGCCCTCATATGTGGGATCTGAACAAGGGCCGCTGGCATCCCAAAACCAGCCCTTTACCAACGCGCCACTCGGCCGGCCCTAGGATTTCTTAAGTGGGTCCTCACTGACTACTTCCCAACAGGAGAAGGGATTTTTGTCCTTATTTGGCTCATTTGGAATTGTCATGGAGTGAAAGGGGATGGGGATTTTCAGTAACCACAATGCTAATAATATAATGAACTATAATATTAGTAAGTTCACCTTGAGGGGAAAAATGGCATCCTGGATCTGTTTTTGGCCACCGAAATTTAATTTTGGTTGGTCTCATAGTTGCACTTTTTAAAAAGAATGATCTTACTTCCTCCTTCCTCTGTCTCCCTTTACATTCTTCCCTTCCTTCCCCTTTCTCTTCATGGTCCTATTCTTTCTGCCTACAGTCACATTCTTATATAAAAATTGAGTGGAAAGAAATATTAAAATCAGCTTTAAAAAGGTTGCAGGAGGCTTCCTCTTGATAAAATTATCAAGGGAGTTAATTTCCTTACTTTTCTTGAACAATTAAAATCTGACAGGGGCCGGCCCAATGGCGCGGTGGTTAAGTGCTGGCTTGGGAAGTCAGTAGCCCCGGTTTGGTCCCACATGTGAGGGCCAGTGACACTGCCCTCAAAAAAAAAAAAAATATGTCTTCTAAAAATACATATATATATATATATTTACAAAAATGTTACCATCAGGGCTGGCCAAGTGGCACGGTGGTTAAGCGCTGGCTTGGGAAGTCAGTGGCCCTGGTTCGGGTCCCACATATGAGGGCCAATGACCCTCAAAAAAAAAAACAAAACAAAAAAAAACTCTGACAGATTTCCAGTCAAGGTGGTGGAGTAGGTATATGCCACGCTCACCTTTTCTCAGGATCACCTCAATGACAACTAACCTACAGAATCGCCTGAAGTCTAGCAAATGGAAGCCCTATAATTATGAACATACATAACAAGCCACCTTGAGACTGGTAGGAGGGGCAGAGACACATCACGGGCCAATCCCACACCTGTGTGTGACCATTAGAAGTTGGGAGGGATATCTTAACTGAAGTCTCCCCAAAGGAGAGAGCAGTTCCAGCCCCACCCTCAGTCCCCAGCCCAGGATTCCAGGGCCAGGGAGAAAAGTCCCCAGAACCTCGAGATTAAGTCTGAGTAAGCAGGAAGGTGACTGCAGTCTTAGGCACTCCTCTTAAAGGGCCTATGCATGGGCTTGCTCGCTGATGGACTCACTTGCTCTGATTTTCAGTGCTGGGGCAGCAGCTCAAAAGGTGCCAGAGGCATAAAAGGCAAGACTAAATTGTCTAGCTTCAAGGTAAGTGTTGGAGGGGCAGTGTTCTCCCTCCAGGAGAAGATGGCGGAAGCCACTGTTTCTCTGCTGAGCCCTCCCCCTCTCTGCATGCAGATGCAGGTGGATATGTGAGTCTACATCAACCTGGCTAAGGCCTTTCATCTACCTCCCCTAGCAACTCCATAACACACCTCCCCACCCAACTTTCGGGCACAACCCAGGCTCACCCAGTAGCTTTTCCATACACACACCCTGTCTTAGTTCATGCTGCATACTTTTCTAAAAATTTCTCAAATGTTCACAAAACCCAAATAAGCAGCATCTGACTTCCGCATGTCCCATACCTCTGGCTGAGCAGCGCTAAGCCCAGCACTAGCAATAGCCAGTCTTGGTTCTCTTATTGTCTTCTTGAGGCACCTCCAAGTCCAGTATGAGTGGTGGCCATTGCGCGTTGCTCTGTGGCTAATACCAGGTGGCACGAGGCACAGCATAGGCTATGGCTAAATTTGGCCTTTAGTAGGTCCCCTCTTAGGAGATCTCAGGAGTGGTGGCCAGCTTTGGACCAAGCCAGAGCATTACCTGGCTGCCTCCATGTACAACACACATAAAAGGCAGACTGGGCAGGCACCAGAGCCCTGCTGAAGCAAACCCTGCTCTGTAGAGTCACCCTTTGCACCACAGCTCCTCCACTGCAGTTACAACCAATCAGTCTGAGGGTCAATCCTTCCCCTACAAAAGGAGGACACACACAACCCATACAAGAGACAAACTGGAGGTCCCGGCTCTGATTACCAGGGAGACTATACCACTGAGTCCCACAGGACACCTACTACATAAGGCCACTCTGCGAAGAATGAGATGCATAGCATCCCTACCTAATACACAGAAACAAACACAGAGAGGCAGCCAAAATGGGGACACAAAGAAATATGGCCCCAAAAAGAACAGAGCAGAGCTCCAGAAAAATAACTAAACAAACTGGAGACAGACAACCAATCTACCAAATGCAGAACTCCAAACATTGGTTATAAGGATGCTCAATTAGAGAGAATTTCAACAAAGAGATAAGAAACATAAAAATGGATATAGAGAACATAAAAAAGAACCAGTCAAAAGTGAAAAAGTACAATAACTGAAATGAAGAATACATTTGGAGGGAATCAACAGTAGATTAGATGAAGCATTGGATGGAATCAGCAAGTTAGAAGAAAAGGTGGCAGAAAAGACCCAAACAGAACAGCAAAAATAAAAAAAAGAATCAAAAAAAAAAAAAAAAGAGAGTTTAAGGGGCCTCTGAGACAACATCAAATATACCAACAACCAGAAGAGAAGAGAGAACAAGGAATTGAATACCTCTTTGAAGAAATAATGCCTGAAAACTTCCCTAATCTGGCAAAGGAAATAGATATGCAAGCCCAGGAAGTGCAGAGAGTTTCAAACAAGATGAATCCAAAGAGGCCCACACCAAGATAAAGAATTAAAATGCCAAAGGTTAAAGACACAGAGAATCTTAAAAGCAGCAAGAGAAAATCAGTTAGTTACCTACAAGGGAGCTCCCATAAGAGTATCAGCTGATTACTCAACGGAAACTTTGCAGACCAGGAGGAATTTGCAGAACACATTCAAAGTAAGGAGAAGGAAGAACCTATAACCAAGATTACTCCACCAAGCAAAGCTATCATTTAGAATAGAAAGACAGATAAAGAAGTTCCCCAACAAGAAAAAAAAAAACAACAAAAAAAAACTAAAGGATCTCCTCACCACCAAATTAGAATTAATATTACATGGAATTTTAGAGGGTCTCACGGAAAAAAAAAAAATACACACACACACACACACACACACACACACACACACACACACACACCAGGTTGTAGGAAAAGTCATGACGTATTTTTCCTATGTTTTTTTGTTGCAAAAATGTGTCATGATTTGTCCGACAATCCGATATATATATATATATATACATACATATATATGAATATATGTATATGAATAATAAAATGGCAGTAACTACATACCTGTCAACAATTACTTTAAATGTAAATGGAATAAATGCTCTGATCAAAAGATAGTGTGACTGAATGGAGAAGAATACGAGGCTCTTACTTTCATATGCTGCCTTCAAGAGACTCACTTCAGATCGAAAGGCACACACAGACTGTAAGTAAAGAGATGGGAAAACTATATTTCATGCAAATGGAAACAAACAAAAACTTGTGTTAACAATGCTTACAGCAATCAAAATAGACTTTAAAACAAAGGCTATAACAAGAGATGAAGAAAGACCAGTAATCCCACTTCTGGGTGTTTATCCGAAGAAACCCAAAACACTATTTCAAGGGGACAAATGCATCCATGTGTTCATTGACACTTTGTTTATAATGGCCTAGATGTGGAGGCAGCCTGGGTGTCCACTGATAGAAGAATGGATAAAATGAAGGTGATATATATATATATATATATATATATATATCTCAGACAGGGAAGGGATTGGGTTCTTGTCATCTGTGGGGGCATGGATAGACCTGGAGAGTATTGTGCTGAGTGAAGTATGTCAGAGAAAGACAGATGCAATATGATTTCACTTATATATGGAATACAAAGAACAAAATAAACAAACAAAACAGAAACAAACTCATAGATACAGAGAACATTTTGATGGTTGCTAAATGGGAATGGGGCTGGGGGTTAATGAAAAAGGGAAGGGATTAATAAGTACAAATTGGTTGTTACAAAATAGTCATGGGGATGTAGGTTATAGCATAAGGAATATATTCAATAATGTTGTAATAACTATGTTAGGTTTATATGGGTACTAGATTTATCAGGGTGCTAGATGGGAGGGGATTTGGAGAGCTGAGTGAAACACGGTGTAAGGATTAAAAACTTTAAATTGGTAGTTACAAAATAATTGTGGTGATGTAAAGCATAGAGAATACAGTGCCAGGTAGGTACTGGTCAGGAGGATCACTTCTTAAGTTATGTAAATGTATAACCACCATGCTGTATACCTGATATTAATATAAAATGATATTGAATGCCCAAATAAATAATAAATAATAACAAAAATCTGACAGAAATCAGAGATATGGGTCTGTACATATATGCCCATACTATATTGCTCCAGTAAGAGTGGAATTTGTGCCACTGTCACTGATTTTTGGTCCTTCTTGGATTCTTAACAGAATAAACTGCTTTGTCTGAAAGTGTCAGATTGGGTGGAAGTTAAGTGCATTTTAATTTGTCATTGTAAATGAATATAATTGTGTGATTATAGAATCCCTTTTCATAATTGTCACCATTCATCTATCTCCTCAGTACCCTACCCACCAGAAAGGAAAACTCTATAGATATTTTCTAGTTTATTTATTTCTTGTGGCAGAAAAGTGTTAAATTTTTTGTATAAAAAGTATTTTGTGGGTGTATTGGTTTAAAATATGAGGGGTGTAAAAACCAGGATTTTTTTTTCTTACATCTTTCTTTGAAATACATTTTTTTTTACAACTTGCTTATCTCCTTAATCAATTTCTATGTGAAGACTCAGCTTTTTCTTCAAATTAAGATAGTTTGAATCTATTTTTATTTAACATTTTAAATTGTCACCTCTTTTCATTCTATTATCCATTTTTTATTATATAGATAGGATCTCCTAGAAATATTATTCACTTACACAAGTTAAACTTTCAATGTTTTTTTGTTTGCTTGTGGGTTTTTTGTGGTTTTTTTTGGTGTTATAAGTAAGTGTCTTTGTTTTTTTATACTAATCAGTCTATTGTTTACTGCTTCAAAGACTTAACATTTACCAATCAAGTTTTCCATTTACATGGAATTTCTCTTTATCTTAAATTGATTTTTCTCCATAACTACCTGCTCTATTTTTATGAATGCAGCATCTTTTATGTCTTTTAAGGGATATAAAATACAAATGTTCTATAATTTCCTCCTGCTTCCTTATGTATGTTTATTTGAGAAAAAAAAGAGACTAAAAGAGAGCAAGACCATGAGAGACTAATTTTCTGAAATTCAAATGTTTACCTAGGATTTGCAATACCTTTCATATTTTTAATAGTTCTTGTGCTCTTTTGCTGTTTGTTCATGTGCAAAGCAGCTCAATTTCCTTTTCTTGGGGGAAACTAAACTTTTCTGGATTTTACATAACCATCTATTCAACAAATACTACTGGAATATTTTCTGTGTGACTGGAACTCTTCTAGACTCACTACATATAACAGTGAGTTGATGACAAATATTGCATGGTTTGAAGCTTACATGATTGAGCAATTCTGATAGAAAGAACTTTCTGCACTGATAGAAATAGTCTGTTAGTCTAATATGGTACCCGCTAGTTACATTTGGTTATTAAGGCAGGAGAGTCTTAGATTTCTACTCAAAGTGACCAAGAAATTGTATATTAAATTTTATGTAATTTAAATTTAAATAGCCACAAATCATTGTGTCTATATGCAGGACCATCCATGATCCATGTATAGATGGTTATATACTTTCAGATAAGGTAGAGTTCTGAGAGCAAAACACAGCAGGGAAAGAGGACAGACAATGATTGGGGTGGAAGGTATAATTAAATAAAAGCCTCTCTGAAAGGTACAAAGTGAACTGACACCTCAATAATACGAAGGAGTCACCTCTGCAAAGATTTACTATAGAAATTTTCAGAGTATAAATGCAAGAGCAAAGGCCCTGAGTTACAGCCAAGCTTGGAGGGAATTAGGGACACAAAAGACAGTATGGCTGGTGGATTTGCATATACGTATATAAAAAGTTTCTTCCAAAATTTCTAATGCATGGCTGTGGGAAAACTAACACCTACCTTTCATTATAACCATGTCCAAGGGTATGCTTATTATAACTGCACTCTACCTTGTAACTATGGTCCCTCATCTTGAACAAGTTTGCTAAATGATTAGACAAGTATTTGATGAAATTCAACTGTTCATTCAGGTGATCTTTCACAAGGTCAGTGTGCAAATATGGATGTTATTTTTATCCAATGCTGATTTGTATAATCTAATAATTATGGGCTCATTTTTATAAAGTGCATCCTTTCATCCCTCTTTCCATCTGTATCTAGATATATGTGACCATAAGATTATACAATATGGAGAACACTTTTAAGAGAAATAATAAGAAATTATGAATGAAATTAAATACATGAGTAAATATTTAAAATAAAAAATAAATTAAAACCAAATTACACATTTTGTCAAAACTGAAAAAATCTTAAACATCAACAACACACAAAATATGTTAACATTATTATGATTTGCTATACCTGATACAAACTTAGAGTATTTTTACTCTAAAATTATTGGTTATATCCACTTTGGGTTCCTCTTTCCTATGTCAACAACTTTGTAATATCATACTCTATTGGGAGAAGAAAAATTCATTCAAACGTTTTCTTCTAGCTGTGTTGATTTCTTTTATTTTTTTAATATTTATTTATTTATTTATTTATTTATTTATTTATTTATTTATTTATTTTTGAGGGCAGTGTCACTGACCCTCACATGTGGGATCCGAACCAGGGCCTCTGGTGTCCCAAGCCAGTGCTTAACCACCACGCCACTCGGCCGGCCGTGATTTCTTTTTTTAATTGAGGGCAGTTTAAGAACAGGAAACAAAAACAAAACAATAACATCATGATGTGTTTTTGGCAATGCTACTTTCTTAACTTATTCTTCCAGTTTTTACTTGGAATATATTTCTCTTAGCATACTCTACAAATATGCTTTTGAAAAATCTGGGTCAGAGGGGCTAGGTTTTCACCTCCCACACTACCGTCACCACTTTTTCTGCCCCATAAGACATGGAGGTGAAGGGTGATTAATAGGAAGCAAAGAGGTGGCTGTTGAGAGCCAGGCACATATGGAAGTAATTGGAGCAGTCTACCAGCCTCTTTCTCTGTTCAACACCTGACACTTGTGTGGAGCTTCTGCTTTCTCCTGGCATCTATGGAAGAGAACAGAACTATATAGCATTGAGAATAGCCTATGTCCAATGAAGGTCACTACAGCTAAAGCTTCAACAACTTCATGGTTTACTTTTTCTAGTTGTCATAGTCCATTCCCTTTTGTCTTGAAAGACGATTTGGTATTTGCTTGATTTTGTAGTTTCATTATTATTTTCAGCACATTTTTTCTTCAGGAAATTGAAGACAGTATCTTTTCAAAGTTCATCAAAGCTAATTAATTCTTGTACATATTAGAAACATGAAGTTAGATGCTGATATTATGGCCAGTGGTGGTATCTGTGTCTTGGTCAAAGTCTGCACAATTTTTTCTTGATTTCTGGTTCCAAGAGTGGTAAAATGAATGAAGAAATGAGTAATTGGTGATCAGAGAAAAGATGGGTGGGTCAGTGAAGAATTAAGTGACAAGAACCATTTCCTTGACTGATACTATTCTGGGCTGGTAATGACTCCTTCTGAGCATGGACTGTGTAAAAAGCTAATGCTTTCTCATACAGGGTTGTTGAAGGAAGGCATTGACCGTGATAACCCACAAGCTGGACCCAGCCAATTGAAGGTTCCTCACCCTCTCCCTTATCCTTGGAATGAATGTTCTGCCCACTGTTCCCATAGCAGGAGCCCTTTCAAGGATTTGGTTTTGAGAGAGTAATGTGTTATTGAGACCATCTGGACTGAATATGTGACTTAACCCCACTAAGGCCGCTATATAAACTCTTATGATTCTGGCAGGCAAGCGCAGAGATCGACTCCAACTGTAGTAGCCCGGGACAATCCTCCAGGCAACGTAAGTTCCCTTGCTGATTAAACCTGCTGTCTAACCATCTGGAATGGTCTGCCTCTTTCTTCCGTCTCTCCTTGCCATTCGGGTACCAGTTTCAGATTTTACCCAGTGAACTCCCGAAGTTGTGAATCAACAGGATTGCTCTTATAATTTTCCTAAACATGTCCCCACTAGAAAGGTCCCCAAGTACAGTGTGGCTTGGGTTCTGCTTTTCATCTAGCTGCCTAATTCAGACCACAGCCATCTCAGATTCTATACACAGTAGGAACTTCAGCTTCTTCTTGCTGATGTCACCTCTCACTCTCAGCCTTGGACGCAATTCTTTTAATACAACCCAGACTGATCCCTATCTGCAGGATCCACTTCTAGTCAGCAGGAATGATGCTACACACTTATTCTAGCACTTTACCCCACAACCACTGCCGAGACCACTTCAGCCATGCTCTTTCCTGAATACTTTTTAGACGTGAATTGGATGGTAAGCTCCTGTGTTAACCTAAATTTTATGGGAACTGTATCAAATTCCCCTGGAGTTCTTGTAAAACTCAATATCACAGCACACTAACAACTAGTCTATAAGAACCTAACATCTGCATCTTTATTCTTTTCTACTTTTCCATCAAAGTGCAAAGTATTGGTTTAAGAATCTCAATTTATTAATTTGTAAACTTGTATAATAGTTATTCATGTCTTCTGGATTGATTTTGTGTCTACTTGTCCTATTAATTATTAAGGCAGAAATCTTAAATATATGAATATAATGGTGAATTTATCTATTTCTCCTTTCAGTAGAAACTTCAGGTTTTGCTCCAAGTATTTTGAATCTATTATCAAATGCAAGCACTCTTAGGACTATTATGTTATCTAGATTAAATGTCTCATTTATAAATAAGAAATGAGGTTATTATCTCTGCTAATAGCCTTTGGCCTAATGACCTGTGTCTTATAATAATACACCCCAATAGCTTTCTTTTATAAAATAAAATTTTTATTTGGAATAACTGTAGAATTACAGAAAAGTTCCTCTATACTCTTCATTCAACTTCCACTAATGTTAAGATCTTATATTACTGTGATACATTTGTCAAAACTGAGAGATCAGCACGGGTTCATTACCAGTAATGAAACTTCAAACATTTTTGGATTCACCAGTTTCACAAGTAATGCCATTTCACTTTTTTTCATCTGCTTAGATTTAGTTGACTTTCTTATATCTGTGGGATATATATTTTAACATATTTAGAAAATTTCTGGCCATTATTCTTTAAGTAGTTTTTATTCCTCTCTTTTTTCTTTTTCTGATAGTCCATTTACATGTATACTATACTGCTTGATATACCACTGGTCATGAAAGCTATATACATTTGTATGTAGTCCTTTTCTTGTCATGCTTCAATTTGTATAAATTTCATTGCTATCTCTAAGTTCACTGGTTTTCTACAGTGTCTACTATTCTTTTAGTATAATACACTGTATTGTTCATTGCAGGTATTATCCTTTTTGTCTTTAGAAGCTGCATTTTCACAATTTAAATATCTTCTACTTCTCCCCAACCATGTATATATTTTCCTTTACATCTTTGAATCTATTTATGATATGAATTATGTCTACTCATTCCATCATCCTTATCATTTTTGTGTTATTTCTATTGATTACTATTATTTTTATTCCTGATCATGAGTCATATTTTCCTGCTTCTTTGCATATTGACAACTTTTTTGGATTACAGATATTGGAATTTTTCATTGTTGGCTACAGGTGCTTGTTGTATTATTTTAAAGAGTACTGAGTTTCATTTTAATAGTTCAGTTACTCGTGGATGTAGTTGATCTTTTGAGACTTGTTCTTAATTTTTTTTATTTGTTTTTGTTTCAATAGTGGTTCAGAGGCAAGTTTGTGTCTGGGTCTAATTTAAATCCTTTCTGAAGATATATTCCGGAGAATTCTACTCTGTGCTCCATATATTTCAAGATCTCTACATTCTAGGAATACCAATTATTCCCAGCCTTGTTTGCTCTCTAAGAATTTTTAATCCTACTGCTTTCTGGTGGTTCTTTGCTCAGCTGTGAGGGTTTCCTTTCTCACCTGTTCACATCAATACCCTGACAACATCTTCAGGAATCCCTCTAGAAGATTTCTAGAACTCTTTCAACTGTGCAGCATTCTTTTGTTTTTGTTGTTACTTTGTCATGCAAATGTTCAGCATCCCTGAGTTCTGATCTCTTTCTCCTCAATCCAGGTGATTATAAATCTGTGTTTCAGTTTTCCCTGAAACCACCTCCATGCAAAAAATGGGTAAGAATAGTACCCACTTTGTTTCTCTTTTCTCAGGTATCATACTCTTGTGGTGTTTTTGTTTATTTTTTATTGTTTTTGTTTTGTCTAAAACTGGCAAATCACTAGGCATATATTTTATCTAGTTGATTATTTGTTTATAGGAAGAGGGGCACTAATTCCTGTAGCAGTTAATTGTTCATGGGTGTAAGCAGAAGTTATATCTAATTCATTAATTTCCAACAAGTGGCTTATTTAGAAATAAAGGATTTTTTTAAATTACAAATTTATCTAAGCAACCAAATATGGAAGACAACACAAAACTAAACTTTATAAAAATATGTGGATAAAGCTAAATATTGTGTCATATTGTACCAAAGTGTTTCATCACTTTTATTTATATTAAGTAAATATTTTTAATTCATACATTTCCACTCTAATTTGCTTAGAGCATACCAACCACAACAAATGAATTACAGAGCCCATTAAACAATATTCTGAATACTTATTTAGCTTATATTCTATCAAAATTATTTTTGCATACAGGAACATAAGGGGAATTGCAAATTTATGTATTTCTAGAAATTGCCCTGTCTGATAATATTTGTAGTTATTTCTGGATGGCAAACAATAATTTAGAAATAAAAGATTTTTTAAACATTTGTAGCACCCATTAATATTGAAATGCTTATTTGTGGTTTGTGTACTGTGTGGTCTTTAAACATATCTAAAGCTTTGATAAGGAATGCCATTTTTTCTTATGGTCTCTATATTTAAAAGCAGCTGTGTTCTTTCTAAATGATAATTAGCCCATGTCTTAGTCTTTTTGGGTTGCCATAACAAAAATACTATAAATTAGGTGGCTTATAAACAACAAACATTTACTTTCACAGTTTGGGAGACTGCAAAGTCAAGATCATGGCACCTGCAGAGTCAGCTGAATTCAGTGTCCCCTGAGGGTCTTCCACCTAAAAGCTCATGGAGCCTTTTACAATACTTTTATAAAGGCACTAATCTCATTCATGAGGCTTTTACCCTTGAAACTTAATTGCCTCCCAAAGGCTCTGCCTCCTATTATTATTATATTGGGCATTAGGATTTCAACACAAATTTTGTGGGGGGCACAAATACTCAGATCTTAGCAACCTCTAAGAATATAACTTGAAACTAGCTCCTTTTTCATTATTGTTGTAAGCTTACGCTGTACAACATGTTGATTTCATACACATATATTGCAAAATGATTCCCATCAAAGCATTAGCTAAAGCCTCCATCCTGTCACATTATTATCATTTCTTTCTTTGTGATGAGAATATTTAAGATCTATTCTCTTAGCAACTTTTAAGTATCTAATACAATATTATTAGCTATAATCCCCATGCTGTATTAAACCTGCAGAACTTATTAATTTTGTGACTAGAAGTTTGCACCCTTTAATATCTTTGCACTTCACACCCCTTCCCCAGGCCCTGGTAAACACCACTGTACTCTCTGTTTCTATGGTAGCTCTTTTCTAAATTAAAATAATCATAATCATAATAATCATAATAATAACTATTAAAACAATTTTCCATTTTCAATTTTAAGTAATGATTTTTAAAAATAATTTAAAAAGATTATACTATGAGGATATTGCATGATTGAATGTAATCTATTACATCTTAGCAATATCAAAGCCTCTGTCTCCTTGCTTACAAGGGTGAAATTCTGGGACATTACATTGCTAACCATGGGACGTTTCAAAGTTCAAAAGGATCTCTAAACATTTCTGGGAAACTAGATTGCCAAGAGATTTTCCTAGTTTTATTTTTACCATTGTTATCTTTTTCTGCAAGACAGAGTACAATAGGATCTCCCTGCTTCTCAGATCTTAATGGAAGTGTCCTTGCAGCAGCCAGCCCCGAAGATCAGAGACAACACATACAAAGGTGACTTTTATGACCCCTGCCCAACAGGGCGCTTCAGGAAAGAATGTTTCCTCTGCTCCTTATGCAGAGGTGACTGTTTCAAACACTGTTTCTAAAATGGCATTTCTATGACTAGTATTCACACTCACTAAACTATGTCCATTCCTTCTAGTAATGAAGATACAACATGTCATAGTGGTGATTTCCTGATCAAGATTCAGGAGAATCTGAACTGGCCCATATTATCCTACTCCTCATGGCAAGCTAAAGAAATCCATTCACAATGCCAGAATGTGTGATGGAATTCCTTATTATTTCAAAAGTGGTTCCAGAATTTTGGGAAAGAAACATGTATGCAATAAAACCACAGCTCATGGAGAAAAAAATAAACAAAATCTATACAAAATCAGCTCACTCATAATTCTTTTTTTGGATTAACCCTGTGTAATCCTTGCATTTTATGGAAAAGGTAAATACATTTCTCGTAGTGGTTTTCTTTAGGTATTTCAGCAGAAAAAGTAAAATGTTTACAATAGGCTTCTTCATTGGTTGCCAGAAGTAAGATAAAGTGCTGAATTTGCAGTGCATTGATAGAAATATTATAAATCAAAACCTATTAATATTATGTAGAGTAATAACAGAAGATAATTTTATCCTTTATTGATGCAAGAATTGTGGTCAATGTTATCGTATCTCAGAAGTTTATGACTATCCAAGACTGACCCTACACACATATTTGGATGATGAAATAAGGGAGAGGGTATCCTGGGAAAATGATCGCTTTGTGTTTTATAATACGGTTCTTTATTCGAACTTTGAAGTCAAACTCATGACTTTAGTAAGTAAGCCTAAACCCTGGGAGCCCCAAGTTCTGTCTTTGCCAAGCAAGGAAACCCTGGGTTGCCTAGGACAAAAGTGTGTTGAGATGACTTTGGTCTCTTCCTCTAGGCTCTGTCCTAAGCTGGCTATGTAATTGTGACACATATGAATTTTTTTTCCCACTGCTTATAAAGAAGAAATTGAACAATCAATGGTTACAACTCTGAAACAAGGATGACAAAATATGATATCATTAATTTTATTTGTTTTTGAGCTTTTGCACATTACAAAATAGATGTTCCTATGGAAAAAAGAAATACTCTCAGTAAAGTCAGCTGATGAAAATGAATTACTGCATTTCACAGATGTTTTCACTTTAAAATGGAATATTATGATGGCGCTAAAACTTTTTACCACCATTAGTGTAATTTGCATACCATTACTAGAGATGTTTATATTTTGAGAAACTGAAATGTTTTTGAGCTCATCATACCTAGTACTAATGATTCTCAGTACATCTGTGGAAAACCAACATCTAGGCAGTTTTCTTCAGCTCAATCATCTTTGATGAGTTTGTGCTGTTTTCAAAATATTCAACTAGGTTTTTGCATGTACTGAAAGATTCTGCTGTATGTATACACAATCTGAAACTTAAATGGAAAGTAACAAATCAAAATTATGTGGCAGCACATGAATACGCTTGAATGCTAGCATCTGTTTTAATAAAAGCATTTCAGTGGACTTATGCTATATTTTCAGAATAGTCAGATCATTTTAATTTTGGATTCATAAGGAACTGATCCTTTGTTTGCAAACAATGAAGTGAATTAGTGTTAATTTAGACTCTGAGGTTTAGAAAAAATTCTAAATGCTGCAGGTGCCCTTAGAAGACGATTCTAAAGGAAATAATTTCAGATGTAAAATGTTGCAGGAAAGAAATAATCAGTAAAATCGATGTGGAAATTAAAGAGTGAAAACCAAAGGTAATAAACAATTAACAGATGTATTTTCTTTATATATATAAAAAAAAAGTGAAACCAAAGCTGTCAGTGCATAGTTTCATTATCCTTTCTTTATCTTTAAAATAAGGATAATTTTCAAATGCTTCTGAACTGTTCTGAGTGCAACCACATTTTTCAGTTTCCTATTTTCCACATAATCATGATAATATCTTAACATTAACCACACAAACATAATAGTAATGCTAAAATTATCCAGAAAGTGGCTTCCATTATGCAGCATTTCCTGTGTAAACAAAGTCTCAGTTGCATGAACCTTCTGCTTTAGTTCCATATGAGTGTTTATTTGATTAGCTTTAAGCAAAATAAAAACTCTAGCTTAAACAAGTTAAATGTGAATTACTTTTCATGTAAAAGAAGTTTCAACTAGGCAGTCCAGGGCTAGTATGACAACTGCCCGATGACATGCAGGAACCAAGCTCACACCTATCTGATTTTTCCTCAGTGTATTGTTTCCATCGTTTCTTAAGACCATCTCATGCTTGAATAAAAATCTGGTGCATGAGCAGCCTACCAGATTTTCAGAAAGAAGGAAAGGTAACAGTACATGCCCTATTCTCTTTAACAAGATTGCATGAGAGTCCTAGTTAGCATTCTCTTGTACATTTTCCAGGTCAGAATGTGATCACATATCACATCCAGCTTCAAAGGCTCCTGGAGGATGTGCAAGAATAAAAAGTGGAATTCTGATACTAAAGATTAAGGGGATAATGGATATGAGGATTTCAACTAATAGTCTCTGCCACAGACCATATCTGATTTTACTATTTTGGGTCAAAGTTCTGGGGCTGAAACATTGGTGACTTCACTCTGTAGCATCAGATCTAGAGTCAAAATCTAGAATTTTATGACAACATAATAATGACTGGAGTTTCTTAAGTGCCAAATCACCTCCTAAAGGACCCATCTCCAAATACCATTACATTAGGAGTTTGGACTTAACATATGAATTTTGGAGGGACACCAACATTAAACTATAGCAGCGATTTAGTATTTATAAATGGCTTTGGTATTACTTATCAAAGCAATGCGCTACACATGGAAAACTGCATTGTTTTATTATTTACCATGGAACTGATGTTATTAAGCTTGCCACATATTCTCTTAAAGCCCCCCAATAATTTTGCAGGATGCTACTGCATCCTCAGGGCTTTGTTGTTTTTTGTTTGTTTTTACCTAAAGATGAAAAACAATCTCATATTTGTTTGTTTTCTAATCATAAGATTTATGGAATTTAGGAAAATCAGGGAGAGAAGCTGTCCCAGTCTGTACATTGAGTGTAGACTGTGAAAACTGTAAAGTATTATGAAATTCTTTTTGTATTTTCTGTGCTTAACACACTACTTGTCTCAAAATGGATTTATAAAATGTTTTCTTTTTTTCTTAAATTGAGATAATGGGAAAAACCCTATTTCTTATAATGGTAGTGTATATGATTAGATATACATTGAGTGATAAGCAGTAAGATGGGCTATACTCCAGGGCTAGAAGTTGAGAAACAGATATTGAGGATTTAATTTGTTGCTTGAAGTGAAGTTGGGTTAAGATAGAAAGAAGATACTTCACCAAAACATCCTCAGAATTTTAAATTAAGAGAATGTTTTAAAGGGAAGACATTGAGCAAATGTTAGCCAGTGCAGGCAGAAATAAAAATTTAACATTTGTAGATGCCATTTTCATCAAATTTTTCTCTAGTCAATGTTGCATGTATAAAGAGTTCATTTTTGCATTGTTTAAATGTTCCATTAAAAAAAATGTAAGAAAATCAATATATGTACTTTCTGTGTGATTATATAACAGTTGTGATGACAGGTAGCAAGGACTGCCACTGCTGTGATATCAGCATTTTTTATTAATAGGATTTATTATAGTATAAAGCAACCTCTCTGGGCTATGCATTACCTACAACCTTACAATTTTGACTACATTATTTATTCTTAAACTTTGAGGAAATTATACAACTAGTACACAGCAATTACCACAAGTGTCTCTGAAGAATCCATTAAGAGTCACTGACATTATGGTCATACCAGAATTTGATTTTTCCAAGGGAAGTACACCTAATTGTAACAAACTACTATATAGGTGCCTCAACTGTCAATCAGGCAGACTCCTCACCATTGAGTCTGATGAAATATATAAAGCTTCTTAAAAAAGCATTTGATTGACAGGAAAGTTTGTTATACATAAACCTGATGCTACACTTGAGTGTAAGAAGGGTTTTGACTGATAGGTTAACAACTGAACTACCCACATGGAGTCTGTATTGCTTTATAAAATTTCAAAATTTTCTAATCCTTATAGAAAAAAAAAAGCAGGCCTTTTTTTGGAGGAAGGTAATAGATTAAAATCAGAAGAAAAAGTAGATAAAATTATAAGGTTGAGAAGGAACTATTTTGATCAGAGTAGTTTGAAAAATGAGCTTTTTCTTTTTTTTTTTAAAAGATTTTATTGGGGAATTGGGGTAGAGGAACAGACAAGTTGTTGTCCTTTTGTTCTTCAGTCTAGTTGTGGAGGACATTGCTTCACTGGCACATGTTGGTATCATCATTATGCTCTTCTCGGGTGAGGCAGATCGATCGCCAGCTTCTGGACGGCCACTCACAGCAGCTCTTGGCAGTTTACTCTGGCTGCCGGCTGCTCACACAGGCTGCTGGCCACTCACACTGGCTGCGGGCCACTTACTGTAGCCTATGGCAGCCCACTGCAGCAGGGGCTGCAGCTATGCCGCCCTGAGGAATCACAGCAGCCCAGCTCCAGGTGGAGCTGTTGTTCACCATCTTAGCTGTAGAGGACAGTGTCACTGGCCCTCATTTGTAGGGTCCGAACCAGGGCCGCTGGCGACCCAAGCCAGCTCTTAACCAACGTGCCAGTTGGCCAGCCCGAAAATGAACTTTTTAAAAGAATTTTTAACATGTTTTAGTGTTAGGAAAATCACATGTTTTATTGTATTATAAAACCTAGAAAAAAGATCAAAAGAACAAAAAAAATAACTGACAAGTGATGAAAACTATAAAAGAAACAGTCATGATGATATCTAGACTTAATATAATTTATTTTTATGATTTGTTAGTAATCACCTCATTTTAGTTCAAATTTAGATTTTGGTTATAAATAAACTTTATAAAATATTGCAGGACAAAATAAGTAGAAAGTGAACATAGACTATTTTGACTATTGTAAATTCAGTTTTAAGGCAGGTGCTCGCATTATTACAGACAGAATGAGAATATGTTTAGTTTTATATCCAATCCTGTTCCAAAAGAAGAATAAATGCTGTAAGTTATATATCAAAATAAACTTCATAATAATCAAGTATTCTTTGTGTAAGAAGTTCACAACATAATGATTTTATTTTAATCAACAACTGTGGTTTTGTCTGACACAACTGAATTGACTGGGATCACTTATAATATTGGATAATCCATACTGTGGCAAAAGTAGGAAGAATGAATATACTTAGAAAGAAAAAACAAAGAAATTAAGTTACTTTTCAGAATAAGGAACCAAGAATAAAACTGCTTTGTTGACAAAATACTAAATTATAACATATAAAACATATCTAAGGTTATATTTTTATGAAAACAATAAGACTTCATTGATTTTTGTTGTTCTTGTTAAAGGAATGTTTAATTAAGATTGTTTTTTTTTCCCCCCATATAGCCCCCATGTTTTCCAATGTTGCAAAAAGTGAAATTTATTGAAAAAGGATTAGGGACTCTCACACCCTGTGTATGACCAAGATTAAGTTCATTTGCGGGTAGCAGCGAGCCCTAAAAAACAGTGGATTAAAAAAAAAAAAAACAGAAGGAAAAAAATCGTAATGGCCTCTGCTTTTGAGAAACTTCTATCATTGGTCCATATAAAAACAATTCAAACACTTAACAAAATTAGCAATACTGGTTCCAATTTTCTTAACTCTGGACTGTAAACATGTTTACCTCCAATAATCATATCTCCCCATCATCCCCACTGTTTTGCTCTAATGTAAGTATGTTTATAATTGGACTTCTTAAACTTTGGTATGAAGACCTAGTAAATATAAATGAAAACAAGAATAGGCATCATTTAAATACATCCCTTTATATGCAGAAAATGAATAAAAATGGACCAATATATGAATGTTTCCAGAATATTCCAATATTCCAATGTACCCACCCCAGTACCTTGCACAGGAATAAGGAAGGGCTCCTTAAATAATTGTTAAATGAGTGAATGAAAGTTTGTATCGTAAGAAGTAAAATTAAAAACCTATACAATAAACAAGCAAAAACTAGCATATGATTGATAAGCAGCTGAGAAGAAAGAAAACACTACCAGCAAATCAAAGAATAAAGAGCCTCGACCATTATTCAGATACAAATTTTCTTTAAAACGTAGTCACTCTACCCAGAAGCAAGACAAACATGTTTCCTTCTCGTTTCCTCACTGATTCAACGTTGTTGTTTTTTTAATTTTTGTTTTGTTTTGTTTGTTTGCTCTCATTCCTTAAGACTTCACTTAGAGTTCCAATTTATCTGGTACTAGGGAATTAAAATATTTACACTTATGGGACCTAAGGAAGGAGCAGGAAGAGAACACATTGGGACGCTGTATTCCAACACCCCCAGGGATAGTCGGTCACGGGTGAACGTGTACTTCCGGAAACCATGACTGGACAAAGAGCGGTGGAGATACTGGTACCCTTCATCCCTCAATTCGCTCCTCCTCTATCTTGCAACAGACATAGCAGTCTTTTGTGCTGTGGGCCTAGGCTTTGCTCAGGCCCTGTGGTCTCTCTAGCCTCCTACTACACTGTCCTTTCCCCCACTCCCTTCCTTTCAGGTGGTGGCATCAGCTTCCCTCTGCTACTGATAGTTTGCCACCCCCTGTGTGCTCTCTGTCACTCTGCTTTCTGTAAATAGGCCCTTTATTAAACTCTTCTCAGATAAACCCCTGGAGGCTGCCACTACATTTCCATAAGGCCAGTCTGAATAATTTTTGTCATATGTATTTTCAGCTGCCACCTACATTTCCATAAGACCAGTCTGAATAATTTTTGTCATATGTATTTTCTTAAATGCTTAACATTGGTGCCATGATTTCTCACGTGTGTTTCACTTTTCTCTCTCTAATTACTGAAATAGCACTATTTTCCTGTATGCAGTGAAAAAACTGAATATGTATTTTTAAAATGACGCTAGAAATGACACAAAGAATAAACAACTTATCTTGAGATTGACAGGAAAAAAAATCATGCACTATTCTTGTAAGAACAATGCCATAATTGTCAAATAAACTATTACGTGAAATATATATACTATGGTGTAGTAACTTTTACATGAGTTAAAATCTCTCTAATTCCAGGAAGAGAAGGTAAGAAAGTGGATATTTAGTATTTGTTTGTATATTCATGTATGAATATGTGTAAGTGGGTATAGAAAGATCTTACTACTAACCATTTAATATAGTGTGTTAGAAATTCTACTTTCATGAACATCTCAAATCATCTTTCTTTCTTAAAAGAGGGTTAAAGATTTGATATATTGAAGAATCATTAGTGACGAATTGAATAATTTATTATTGAAATTCACTGAAACCTGTGATGAAGTATAATAAACTGGAATATATTATCATTAGATTAAATTAAATACTAATAAAGTGATACACTGTAGTAAGAGTTTAAGAGGCAGAAATGGACACATCATGTCTGTTAAGAGCTTACACATTTGGAATGTTAATGTGAGATGGCAATCTGTGGTTTACTAGCTCAACGTACTTTTATAAATCCTTTGGGATGAGACAGAGCAGAGAGCTCTTCCAGAGCATAAAAGGGACAGAAATCAACGGTCGCATTTCAATATTATTACTGTGAAAGATCACTTCCAACCATTTGCCCTTTACCTACAGTCCCTCATGCTGCTCTACAGAGCTAGAATCCACTGCTTTCTACATCTGGTCCGACATCAAAACCACCTAAGGTGCTGCTTCTCCAAATGCAATATGCACAGGAATCACCGGCAGATACCCTCAGGATGCAGGTCCTGACACAGGCGGTCTAGAGTGTGGGTTAGGATTTTGAATTTCTGCAAAATTTTCAAGTGAGGTGGATGCTGCCAGTCTATAGATCATATTTCAAGTAGCAATGACAGAGAGTATCTGTGAAAAAAGACTCCTGGACTACCTCATTAGAATTCTAATTCAGAATATCTTCGAATGGACAAGAGAATCTTTATTTGGAAAATAATCACACTGTCTTTCTATTTAAGCCAGTCAGCCTTCTATTAAGGCCTCGGATACTCTGAATAAAAATTAGAGGTCTAGTTCCTTTTTGTTATCTGACTTCCCAAACATCTACTCAAAGATCTACTCGTAGAATTGCCTCAATTAGAAAACTTTAAAATGTCACAAAAAACACATGTTGCACACTTTTCCACACACAATAGATAATAGTTTCCAGGAATGAGACAGTATAAATTTTAATACTGGAAAATCTCACACAGGTTAAATACAATTTTCATACTCATACCTTTAGGTATACTTAAACATCAAGGTTACTTTAAGAATTACATATATAAAATAAATGATGACTATCTTTTTAGGACTATAAGTGACTATTTTTAAAATGTTTCTATATATAGATATAAACACACACACACACACACACACACACACACACACACTACATATGCACGGGATTTGGGGATTGGATTATATCAGGTCAGGTTTTCAGGTCATCAGAAATATTTTGTTTTCACACTAAATGAAGATATCGGATGATTTTGAACAGGATTTTTAAAGCACCACTGCCTTCTGTGTAGAAAGTAAAATTAAGGGAAAGAATATGTAAAAACATGGAACAAGTTGGAAGGCTAATATTAAAAATAATAACAAAGCAGGAGAGAGATGGTAATAGTTTGTAATAGAGTAGCAGTGTGTGTGGGGTGCTGAGAAATATTCAGGGTTAAGACATTTTGAATAAAATGGCTTGTTGGATTTTTACTGTGAGAGATGAGAGATGGCTAATCATCAGAACCTTTCCTTACCAGAAAAGAATCTTTTGATAGCTATCTGTTGCATTAGCATGTAGCTTGAGTAATTAAAAATATGGAATCTGACTGAAATTATACACATTCGTTACTTTAAAGAATCTTTAAGAATAACTTAGTATTTTCTTTTCAGAAAATTGTAAAATATAAATGGACATCCTACATTGTTTTGGTTTAATAATATTTCTAATATAATCACTATATAATTTTATTTGTACAACTTATATAAGTAGGGGAACAGTTTTCTCCCTAACTTCAAGAATATATGGGCAGGGTATTTACCCGGTTGTTTTAATTATGTAATAAGATAAGACAAGTTAAAATTAATGCATTAAATAGCCCAAGATTGATGAGTATTTTCAAATACAATTTCCTTTGACAATTATAGTTTCAATTTTAAGTGAAGAAATATACGATACTTTACCACAAACATCCTAATAAATCTAATTTCATATTACAAACATTTTAAGTATCAGATTTAAAAAAAACACAATATTACAAGAAGGCTCTGTCTTTTTTATTACATAGCCTGGAACAAAATTTAATGTTATGAGGATAAGACACAGGGCAACTATAGCTCTATGTTAAATTTTCTGTAAAAAATATCTAAATTTTCATCAATCTTAATTATTATTTTTCTGTAAACAAAGGACAAGGGTTGCCATGTTCTTACAGCACAAAAGTTCTTCTCAGCAGCTTTATTTAACTTTTTCCTCAAGATTTTCTCATTTACTGCTAATGGCAACTTATAGCCCTTGGATTCAACATAAATTTAACTAAGTCTGAAACAAAGAATCAGACCCTTGTAACAATTTATTTCCACATAATGAATTCTTCTTTGAGCTCAAAACCATAAAGAATAGAGAAGGGTAAGCGAATACTAATCAAATAGAGGAAAGCGGTGGAATCCAGAACCATGTTCTTAGTAGTTACACTCACCATTTGTATAGTTACTGAGAGATAATTAGAAATACGTTGTGTAAGAAGTCTCTTGAAAAGACATATGTTTAATATAGAAGATATAAATTTCACTCCATGCAGACAGAAATATAAGAAATAGAATATTATTTAATTTTCAATATCTCCTTGTTATTTCAATTTGGAACCCCCATTTTATTTGAATGGCAGATATAATCTCAGTCAATACAAAATCCTTCCATTTGAGTACTCTTTAAAGCTACTAGCACACTGATATCCAAACAAAGGATTGGGCGAGAGTCTTTCTAGACCATCTCTCCATGTACGTGGGCATTGAAAAGACGCTCATTCCAATTTTTCTGGTTCCTTTAGAAAGCTCTTTTATTCACAAAATAAAAAAATTAACCAATACATATAGTTTTTGCATGGTCTTTCAATATTTCCATTTTTTTTTATGACTTTCATTATTTTGTTTAATCATGGATCCTTTATATTGAAACCAAGGAATCATGCAATTGTGTTCAATCTCCAAACATAGTATAATGAAAAAAATCTCACAGAATACTTTCTCATTCAGAAATTCATAATTAGGGGATAAACTTATAATGCCAGTGTTGTAATCTATTTAAAGACTAAACTTGAAACAATTCCTTCTCAAATGATGACTGATACTTTACCTGTTTATTATGCAAGGACCTCCGGGAAAGATTTTCTCAGTTTAGTCCACTGTCACTTTTTAGTAAAACTATCAATATCACAGCATCAACTGATCTCTAAGGCAAGACTTTGGTACCTAGACCTCAATTTTCCATCCCATTCTTATTCTCTAGTTATTTCTGCAAAATGTGGTGATTCACCTAAGTGGAATTATTTTAAAATGGAGCCACAGCAGCCATTTCAAAAGAATGTTTTGCTCTGTAATTCTTTAGAATGTGTGAACTGGGCAAAATAACCTATGGACCAGGCCAAACCAACATTGTCTTACAAACAAACTGAAAACAACAAAGGAACATGACAAACAAAGAAACAAAAACTCGTAGACACAGACAATAGCTTAGTGGTTACCAGAGGGTGAGCAGGTAGGTAGAGGGGTGCTAGATGAGGGTAAATGGGGTCAAACATAGGGTGATGGAAGGAGAACTAACTGACTCTGGATGGTGAACATACAATGTGATATATAGAAGATGTATTACAGAGTTGTACACCTGAAATCTATGTAACTTTACTAACGAGTGTTACCCCAATAAACTTCAATTAAAAAAGCAAAAGAAAGAAAAGCTAACACTAGAGCAGAGGTCCTGACCACAAGGACTGATGGTTACAAACTTATGTTCCAAAGGTAGAATTAGTAACCAGCCATGTAGAGCTAAAGTGTAACTCAGCTTGTTAGCACCAATAGTAATTTCTTTCTTCTATTCATGTAACTATTTCCCTTCCTCATCTCATAAAACCCTTTGATTGCAATTCTATCTGATCCCAAATAAACGGTTGTTACCTCTCAATCGGCTATTTATTTTTTAGGTTAACTCTTCAATGACTGTGTTGATGGTCTTTACAACATTCTCACAAACCAGTAGCTTTGTAGTCCATTCCTCAGTCTGAACAATCCTAATTAATGTGTACAAATTGAACCCAATCATCATTCAGAATTACTCCAACCTTCAAGATTTTACATTCACCTTTGCAAGTTAGGCTTCCTTACAAGAGGACATTATTCATTCACCATAATATCTTTAACTACAAATTCCATATGAATAATTCTAAAACCCACATATATGTCTTTATTTTTTTCTCTT
Organism: Aselliscus stoliczkanus; assembly: GCA_033961575.1. Taxonomy (NCBI): domain Eukaryota; kingdom Metazoa; phylum Chordata; class Mammalia; order Chiroptera; family Hipposideridae; genus Aselliscus; species Aselliscus stoliczkanus. The sequence continues at coordinate 140,835,368 of CM066731.1, forward strand.
CAATCAAGACATCTATTTTCCGGATTTATCAGCAATGGCACTGCTAATCTAAAACACAACTGGTTATCTTTCTTATCATACCTCCTATATATTTTTCCTATATATGTTAAATTTCCTACCATATTTTCAGTCACAAGGGTACAAATGTTTAAAAATACTTTAGCTTTTAATGTACCTTTCATAGTTTCCTATATGTTCTGCTGAAATGAACTAGATTTTTTTCCCGTGTATTTTTCTAGCTCAGGACCTAAACTTCCCTGATCCAGATGATTAGAATTTCTAACATTTCACCTGTTTTCAGCCTCTTTTCGATGTGCATTATCTTATACATTGCTATCACAGTTGTTTTTGCAAACATAGCTAGATACCATCATGCTACCCTCAAATTTAAAAAGTCCAATGAACGCTTCTCCTTGCCAGTAGAATAAATTCCAATTCCTCATGAGATTCGAAGCTCTCACTGACCTACGCCCTTCCTTAGTATGCTATCTAACCTCAAACCTCCCAGAATATTTCTCTTAACATGTTATTTAACTTTTAACCTTCATAACCTGTTTGTGATCCACCCTGAGACAGCTTTCCCACAGCACTGTCTGTCAGACCATGTCACTTGAGTAACTCTATGACCTAAATTAGTGAATATGCATGCACGTGTGTGTATACACACCTACAATCTGTCTTTTGGAAAGGAGTATGTGGAATGGGTTCTGTAGTGGTCTACCTTACAGGCTATCACATTCATCTGCATATTTAAAAATAACTGAAGACTTTTAATACAAACTAATTACAAAAGAACAGCAACCGAATTATTTAGGTGTCATGAAGATAAAAAGAGAAAACATGAAGTTTCAGTCCTAGAGTCCCCACTCTGCAGCCTCTGGTCTCCTGGTATAAGACTTCACAGGGAGGCATTGATCTGGGCTCTAGGGACTGCTGTGGCCCGCCCTTACCAAAGATGCACTGCGCTGGTTTCTTCTAGAATAAGACCCAGTCCTGCAGGTTCCTCCAAAGACTGCTGTTGGGGGTGAGATTTTAGGCATGGGAAATACCCTAGAAAATACCCTAACATGATGCAGGTTATTAAACTTCAGTGATCTTTATCTGTTCATAAAACTCAAACCTTTTTTAGAATTTCCTTCCTTTTTCTAGTTCTTCTGCACCAGTGCAAGATTATTGTTCAAGTTCATTTCCTATTGGTTTAATCCTTCCAAAATCCCTGTCACAGAGTATAAATCACATTAATCATTGTTTCCATTATTGTTTCATACTCAGGAAGACATTTCATTAATCAATACATTATTTTTGGTAGGTTCAGATGATTTATATAAACCAAACATATTTAAATCCTGAACATGGATGGTTTTTAGGGTCATATCAATATGCTGCAGGACAAAATCAATATCATTTCACTAATAGTTTACTTTTATTTTCTCTCTTTCAGTGGCTAATATAAATAAACAAAAATAAGAAGCCTTATAAATTTTGTGTTCTTTGTAAAACATTGATTAAATATCAATAGATTAAAATGTTTGAATCATTAGGGTTTTACAGTGAATTTGCCATAGATAATCAAAGGAATAATTTGTCAAAATTCCACATCCTATGAAAAGGAGAGTTCAAACTGAACTTAGATGACTACACCTTGTATTTACATTCAATGAGAAAATAAAGGCTACCTATCTCTGACAGTAGGAGAATCAAGGAGAAATAGAATTTTTATGTGAATTAAAATTTGCTAAATCTCTGTAACATATTTGTAGCTGATTTTAACTCTTGTCTCACTGAAGCAGGGCTATATACATGCCACTAGAAAAAAATGTTTTACAGTATATAAATAGACAGAACAATAGACACATCGACAAAGATAAGATGGAAGGAGGATACAGAAGGAAAGACAAAGAAAGAAAACTCCAGGAGGATACAGGCTCTAATATTATTTAAATAACAATAAAATATTGCCCCGACCGGCGGGGCATTCAACAGGGGCCGAGGGGCAGCCTTCTGAAAGGAGAAAATAGGAGGCGCGAAGAAATGGAGGCAAGACAGGGTTCTGATCAAGCCTCGTTTATTGAAGAACAGGAGGGGCTTATATAGTCAAGGAACTGGAAGGAGGGAAGGAATGTAAAGGCGGGAGTTGCCAATAGCAACGGGACTAGAAGGGGAGGAGGAATACGCAAAGGCGGGAGTTGCCAATAGCAACGGGACTAGTGGGGAGGTAAAAAGAAAAAGAAAAAGGGAGGAGTACCGAAAGGAGGAAGCACTATGGCTGCAGGGGTAACCTTATAGGGTTCTGCTGATCAGATTGTGTTGCCAAGGTTTGTTTAGACTCTGAGCCAAACAATATCCTGTATGCAGTTGGGGGAAGGTTCCTCATGCTCAGGCCCCAGCATCTCCTCCCTCTGTGTTTTAGAGGGTGGGCCTTAACTGAGTGGGAAAACAGTGGCCTGATTCCTCCCCAGGGTCCGGCAGGGCCGAACCTTTGATGCCCTTGGTACCTTTTGTGGGAGGAAAGGCAGGGCAGAGAATATGAAAGGAGTACCAACCTTTATGCAAATCAGGCATGTAATCAGGGAGATCTGAAGTTGGGTCTGTAAGGACCCTCCCTTGCAGTACTCAATAGCTGCAGCCAACTCGGTGCCCAGGGCTCGGAGGCCGGCATGTCTTCAGCCCACATGCCATCTAGATATCAATATATCGGGGGCCTGGCTTGGGAGGTCCTTGTTCCTCGGCGTCTGCCATAGCCAACCGATGGTAATGAACATGAATGGGTTTGGCCAGAATGTTATCAATCTGCTGTTTGATAAAATTTGTCAGCGTTTTCCATGCCCAAGGCCCGAAGGAAAGAATTAGGAGCAGTCCTAAAAGGGGGCTGAGAATAGGGAGGAGGTAAGGCAAGAGACCGTGAAACCCGGTCAGGAAGAGGTTTTCAAGGAGCTGTTTTGTGCGTTGGAGCAGGTCGTCCTGGAGCTTCTTGACCTTATCTCGGACTATGCCGGACTTGTTAGCGTAGAAGCAGCATCGTTCCTGCAGGGTCAAACAGATTCCCCCCTGTTCTGCAGTTAAAAAGTCAAGTCCCCGTCTGTTTTGCAAAACTACCTCAGCTAGTGAGTCAATTTGGTCCTGGAGATCACTAATGGTGCCAGACAGGGTGGTAACATCCTCAATAAGCTGGAGAGAGAGCTTTTGATAAGTGTGGATGGCTATTCCCGTACCAGTGGCGCCGGCCGGCATCGCCCCGTGGTTATGCCCAGCCCCGCCATGAGGGGAATAAATGCGAGGGCTCGCTTTGACCGTCCTGGGAATAGATCAAGGGCCGGTACAGGGACCGGCTGGTCTCCAGGCAGAATGTCAATGTCAGGTAGGAGGAGGGCCTGGGCACAGAGACCAGACCAGTTAGCGGGGAGAGCCGTGAAGGCCAGGCTGTTACCACAGATAAAAACGTGTCGAGGGCCGGGACAAGCGGGGGAGGTAGAATTGATGATGGAGGTGCAATTTAAAGAAAAGAAACCAACATCAAGGGTGTCATTACTGGTGACGTTGGAAAACAGGCATGGACCATAGACCAAGCCCATGGGTTGAGTTCGGAAAGGGGATGAAATATTGCAGTTTGGGGAGTTAAAAGAGGGCTTGGACAAGTTACTAGGAAGGGCAAGGGGTATGGGAATCCCCATAGCTATGCATAGCCAGCAGTCCTGAGCCAGAGTAGGGTTAGGGGGACATTTGTCTGGGCCCCTGGGGCAGTAAGGGGAGCGGATGGAGGGGTCAAATTAGTGATGGGAGTGTCCACGATAGAGGCAAAAAAAGGAGGTTGGTGAGGAGGCAAATATGGGGGTGGCCGAAAAGGCGGGGCAACCTTAAAGGGGGGGTCCTCTTGATGGTAGCGGGCAGCCTCCTCATCGAGGGTGGCATGGTCTTCGGGAGGGAGGACTGTGTCTGAGCCCGAAGGAAGGTTTTGTAAACAGGGATAAAGCCTTGTTGACGGTTGGTTTAATGACTCAGCCGGACTGGGGGCAGTAGGGGCTTATTTTCTGAGAAGGAATATCTATGCAAACCGACCCACAGGCAGACGGAGGACGAGAGGATTTCTTTAATAGGTTTTCCCCTGTTTTGAGTATCTCTTTAACATCTGGGTCGTGGGAATGTACTTGGAGGATATCATTAATGAGACTCCAATAAGTAAAGGCAGAAACGGGGACCTTTTCGGGCCCGAACGACTTATAAAAATCCTGGAGAGCGTTACCGACACGCTTCCAATAGCACACGTCTATCGTTCCCTCCTTGGGGAACCAGGGACAGATATTTGTCAGAAGACCGAAGAATTGGCGGAGATCCTTTTTCTAGCCTTAATTCCCGCACCTTGAGGGATGACTTTAAACCCGAGAGGAAAAGTTCGTGTGACGGTGATGTTTGGCCCATTGTTTACTCCTCGGCCCTTACAACACTCGAAAAAACACTCAGATGCCCGTCAGGCCGTCAACCTCGCGGGACTCACTCTGAGTTGTCAAAAGCTCTGCGGTATAAGCCCCCGCACTGGTGTGGATTGGGGGGCGACTCCGGAGAGTTCCGGAGTCGGCCACTCACAGCCCAGTCGCCGTTTAACCTTACGACAGAAACGGAACCGCAGATTAGGGCCCAATCAGATTCCGCGACCCGAAGTCTTGAAACCTCCACGCACTCACACAGACATACGACCGAGGAGACTATCACACCAATTTGTCATCCCAGAAACGTCTATTTTCTGTCAGTCTGCTCACCTTACTCAGATCAGGCTCACGGACCGGCTTTGTCCGTGGAGATCAGGAAACGAGTCAGACTCGCGGGTCAATACCACGCGGCAACTCAGCGGTGTGTCCGGCCGGACTTGAAGCAGACAGTCTTCCGGAGGGCATGAAGTCCTCTGGCCCCACGTTGGCGCCAGAAATGCCCGACCGGCGGCATTCAACAGGGGCCGAGGGGCAGCCTTCTGAAAGGAGAGAAAATAGGAGGCGCGAAGAAATGGAGGCAAGACAGGGTTCTGATCAAGCCTCGTTTATTGAAGAACAGGAGGGGGCTTATATAGTCAAGGAACTGGAAGGGGAGGGAAGGAATGTAAAGGCGGGAGTTGCCAATAGCAACGGGACTAGAAGGGGAGGAGGAATACGCAAAGGCGGGAGTTGCCAATAGCAACGGGACTAGTGGGGGAGGTAAAAAGAAAAAAGAAAAAGGGAGGGAGTACCGAAAGGAGGAAGCACTATGGCTGCAGGGGGTAACCTTATAGGGTTCTGCTGATCAGATTGTGTTGCCAAGGTTTGTTTAGACTCTGAGCCAAACAATATCCTGTATGCAGTTGGGGGAAGGTTCCTCATGCTCAGGCCCCAGCAAAATATAAAAGTATTATAAAGCAGATTGTTGTGTTTCTTAGTTATAGTAGTACTTTATTTGAAACCACATTTCTAGCTAGTCATGCAGAGTTTACCACTTATTCATACATTGTCCTACAGATGCCACTAGCCATATGTGGCTATTTTAATTTAAATTAAATTCATTAAAGTTAAATAAAATTAAAAATACAGTTCCTTCATCACACTAGCAATATTTCAAGTGTTCAGTATCCATGTGTAACTGATGACTACAATATTGCCAGCTATGGACAGCATTTTAAAGACGTTTAGAGTGTATACATATTGAAAATACCCTGACTTATTTCATTTGAAACAAGTTTTTTCATTTTTTTTTTTCTTGAAAGGACTTATATTGGAAAACTTTCTCTAATTTAATTCTAGTAGTAAAAAAAAAACAAAGTTAATTTATTCAGTTTAAAGAAAAGCTTCACTAAATTTCAGGGCTTCACATACGTTTGTCAACCATTGTTCACAGAAGAGTATAAGTTCAAAAGGGAAGTAATTCCTTGTCCAAAATTGAACAAGCTATGAAAAAGCTGAAAGATAATAAAAAAAAATGAGAAAAATTTGATGAGCACCAATATTCTTCACTAATTAAAAATCATTTAATGTGTTTATGATTTAGAATACCAGAAGAGCTTCCATAACTTAAAAATGGAATTACTAAGCAGTACTTGCAAGTTTATAAGATGCTTGTAAAATTAGCTCTGTTTTGATTTTTCAAATGCTGTAGACTGGGCCATTTAAAAGACTTAACTAATTGGATAAATTGTTAAATTGTTATTGTCTATAACCTTCATTAACATCACAAATCACTGTCACATTTCATTAATTCTAGCAATTATATTTTAAAAACTAACAATTATAGTTTACATTTCTTGAATACTTACTATGTGGATTACCTCATTTAGACCTCTTACAACCCTATTGTTATTATCTGTATTTTTTGATGCACAAATGAAGACTCAGAGCATTTAGTTAACTTGCTCAAGATCACATCTCTAGCAAGTACTACAACAGAGCTTTGAAATTTGGAGGTTCCATTACTCTATTTAAAACATTACTCTATTTAAAACTTTCTATGATAACACTGATACTTCATGTATCTATTCAACAAAGATATTTTAGCATTCTTGTGTATACACACAAAGACACATACATACATTTGAATGCACATTGAATCTTTATAAATTTTATGAGAAAAATGTAGATATGAATATAAAATTTAATGTATTTCAGAAGGTACTCTTACAAAATCTTTAAGAGCCTGGATGGGATATTTGAGTCCCAGGAATTACTTGGCTTGGTTATAAAGGAATTGCTTTGTGTGTAATTTTGCTTTAAAATTAAAATCTGGTAAGCAATGAGAAAAGAGGCATATCAAAAGCAAATGAAATATTTCAACTTCCATAATAATAAAAATAATAAATGACACTGAACAAAATTATTTTCAAAAGCAATTAATAGCATATATCTAATTTCATAAGATGCCAGCTTTGCTAAAATTCTGTCCGTTGAAAGGTAATTCTTGACTCCATTCTGAAAGCCTAGTACCTAATATTTAGCATGCATATGAAATTTTGTGAAGACTTAACTACCTGAATAATGTATTTAATCAAGAAACTTAAATGTAATGGTTTTTTTCAATGTCTGCTGATTAGAAGAAAACATTATCAGCTCCCTAAAATGTAAAACTAAGTGCTAATAGTATGCATAATGCTCATTTAGAGTTTAGATTTAAGTCCTGAAATAAAAGTTGAATATAAGAACTCAAAAGCTTTCTAGTTTAACTAATAATGAATTCCTCCAACTTCATAAACAACAATGAATAAGAGATATCTTCAAATTAATAAAAAGAATATGTAAATTTATATCATAGTTCTTAGATGAATGAAATTCTTTTTTTGAAATACTTCTTTCCGCTTCTTTTTATCTGAACAGTTGAAAGAAGCCTAATAAATAAGAAACTTTGAATATGGAATTGTTCTTGTACAATATAACATGATAACAAGTTCCCCAGGATACTAGAGTTGGAGATGAAAAAGGTCATATATTAGAATTTTGTGACATTCTCTCACCAGTTAGATTATGTGAACTCCAATTTATCCTTTTCTCTTTACTAGGACATTCTTCTCCTTGAAACAGGGCAAAGGATAAGGGACTGAAATTGTTACCGAATATCACTCAAAATAATTAAGAATGTACAGTGCTGTCCCTGTTCACTGATACAATTGTCACAGCTGCTGTCAAATGTCAAAAGTGTATTTCTCTCCAAGACAAGCCATTCCTTCTGAATGCTTTGTTCATCCTTCATGTGGGAACACTCCCGTTTCAGGGTGCACACTAGAAATCCTACCACAAGACACTCCCAATAAATAATTAGTTCCTAATCTTCACTATGGAGCTGCAACTTTCCAAGTTTGAGATTCTAGCCCTTATTTCTCTAGAGGGATCAGGTATGAACCTCATAAAAATAAACATGGGACATGCATACTTCCCACCTGAACTTCCAGGCAGCTTCTACTTCTCTCAGCAGCATGAGAAATTAATTAGTTGTTTCTGTCATGATTTACTATATATCTACTCTGTTCCGGGCAGTGCTTGGAATGGTAAATATAATGGTAAAACAAATCAGATGTGTCCCTGCCCTAATAATGATTAGTCCACTGGGAAGAACCAATAATCAAAGAAAGGCACAGCTGACAGGAGCACTTTTTTGCTTAGAGGTTTTGCATGTTCTCCTCATTCAAGAAAAGTTGGCAGTACCTGCTAAGCTCTGAACAATCTTCTGGCATTGAATGGAAGACAGAGAACACAAAATTAATAGTAATATTCTTGACATTCATCTGAAATGTAACATGCTTCCTCCTCTGTTTCTTATTGCTCAAACTGTAGTGCTGTCAACACAATTTAAAAAGTCTAGTTGAATCTTTTACAATGTTAATCCCCTGTGAGGTGAAAATGCATTGAGTGTTTTGTTTTGGTGTGCTAGCCCACTCTAACACAACCCACATGGTATCCAATTCCTTCAATTCTTCCCATAAATTACTTAATTTGTATATGGAACCCTCTGCATATACAGCCTTTGCACAAAATACTGTCTTATAGAGTACACAGTAACTATTGGAACCTTTTACAAATGGCTCGTGTAATCATACCTTAGTATGTTTATGACATCAGGATTGATTTCTACTTTATGAATTTGAAGGCGAAAATTCTTAAAGAGGTAGCACATTCAAGTGACTGCATATTTTTGAAGTGAAAGTTCGTTAATTTTAAAACAACTTTCATAGTAAATATACACAATCAAGTCACCTTAACTCACTGTGCCTTCACTTTCTGGCTTATAAAGAAAGAATAACATTCTGTAAAATAATATAATCCATGTAAAACAGTACAAGCAGTGTTTTGTACATGATATAAATGTAATTACGCTGCTGTATTGATATTAAGTGAAATTTAACTGATAGTATAACAAATACTGTGTAAAGTAATTTTAAGGTTTTGCTGCAATGAATAGTTTTCATATACGTTAAAGAAATTGAAATTGATTTTTATAAAACTTCCAAGAAAGTCTACCATTAACATAGCAGATATTTAACAAGTAACCAGATAATATGTTATTGAAAATATTAACTGTATTATTACAATATGCATTGTCATGATACATATAAACCATTGTCATTTGCATATACTCACAGCTACCACTTATGGAAAATGACTATTCTACATTTTGAGCTTTACTACGGTTCTTTCCATTTGGCTTGCCTAGAATTTCTTAAGATAACTTCTTAAATATCTTTACAAAAAGCCCTTTTCTAGTTTATCTTGGAGTTACTATGAAAAATATAATTAGCAATGACATGTTTTCAACATCTATACAGTCCCTCCGCACCGGTTTCACTTACATTTATCTGATGGCCATCTTTTCTAGTCTTGTGGTAGGTGTTTGAAATACAAACACATCACCTCCCTGCTGTTAAGGGCTCATCATTCAACCGGTAGATGCCTATGAAAGAGCACCTGCAATAAAAAGGGAGATGTCCTGATTAGCATCACAAAAAAGTACACAGAATAGAGCTCATAATTAAATCCAACTGATTGAGTTTGTCACTTTATAACGAAATAACATTGGAGATGTGCTGTGAAGGAAAGCTGAAGGGAGAGTTTTAAGGAACAGTATACATCCTAGTAAAGGAAAAAAAAAGATGTAAAGGGCAGATTGTGTTGTGCCTGGGAAACAGTGAGCACTTCCGTTCAGCTCAGAGTCCAAGTACCTTGCAAAAGGGACAATGAAGCTGCGGCACAAGCATGAATTCTATTAAGGGAAGGTAACATTTGTAAAACCATTTTATGTGAATTAATATGAAGTAGACCATAGTGCAGATAGCATGACGTGAAAATAGAAATATGAAAACTAATTAAGAAACAGTTCAAAAATTAGAGATAGATAAACTAAAAGTTGTGAACTAATGTGAAAAATGAAGGAGCTAATGACAGAGAAATGGGAAACATTTTTCAGATTTGGAGACTGATTGGAGCTTCAAGAGAAAGAAAATGAAGACAGTTAAGGAGAAGGGGAATGAAAATTTTCCAGATTAAAATGATTTGAGGTGGGGGCAGGCCGAGTGGCGCGGTGGTTAAGCGCTGGCTTGGGAAGCCAGCGGCCCCGGTTTGGTCCCACATATGAGGGCCAATGACACTGCCCTCAAAAAAAAAAAAAAAATGATTTGAGGTGGATCGTTTAGTTCCACATAACTTGTATAATATGCAAAATCTACACAGTCAGAAATCAGATCATGTATAATAACATGATTTCTATAATAAAATTAATTTATATGCCCCATTTTCATTTTGAAATAGAGAAAATGTTTCATATATTCTAGTTCATTCTGACTACAATATACTTTAGGTTAATATTCAATTAGATCCATGAATAATTACCTCAGGTAATGTCAGAACACTTTCTCTAACTTTTCTTCTTTTTGCAGACATGTTTTTCTTCTTGTATATTAGTTTCATTTGTCTATAGGTTTTACAGGGTTTATATGTGTTTGTATTTCCATGACATCAGGAAGTATATAGCAAGAATGAATTGCCATATGGGCATGTACCTTGAGGTTTAAACTCATGATGCATTTATTAGCACATAGGAAGCCCCATAATTGGGTCCAAATGAAAGCAACTCCAGGGCAAATCTGAAGTGAGCACTGTCACCACTCATCTAGCCACTGAGTGCTGGAGCTGCTCCTGCCAGCTTCTCAGGACCAATTATGTGCAACTTTTCCCATCTCCCTATTCAGGGACTTCATACTGGTAGCTTGAAATCGGTCACAGTGGGACTATTTATGCTGAGGAAATTTTAACAACTGCTACAAATAAGAGTTCTCTTCCCTCATCCCAAGAGCTGTTTGTTACAACATTTCCAAGCTTCCTCTAGCTGTCTTAACCATTTCTCCATTCTTTTTCTCAGGATCCAACAGTAATAAACATGTGTGTGGGATCTGTCAATTAGAAAACCCCTAGAGATAGGTGTGGGTTAGTTCTCTCAATTCATAACCTATTTCCACATCTCCCTGGAGTGTTTTCTTACATACCTATCCCCATTTTTTAATCTGGAAATCTTGTGTGGGAAGAAAGACAAACTTTTCTTCAACTCCTTCACACAGAACTTCCCTCTTTACGAATCTTCATGGCAAAAGCCAGAGCACCAGTTCTGAACTCGACTAACTCTGTTTAACTTAACCACTTAGAATTTGGTGATACCCACCACTCCCAAGCGCACACTTAATTGTATATGCATGCAAGAAAAAATATATTTTTTGTGTCTCCAGTTTCTGCCTTACACATCATTTATATTTAATCTGATGATAAGAAATGACACAGAAATTTAGGATTAAGTTTAGTATATATGATTTATTGTATTTCTCTATTATAATAAGTGTAATGCCTTCAAATTTCATAGTATCCAGTAATAAAATCACCAAAATATTGAATACAGAGTATGTGAAATATGTTTAATATTTTAATTAAATATTTTAACTTATTTTACATTTTAATGGTACTTAATGAGTGGATATCCCATGTCAATTATGTGTTAGGTGCTATTTTGCATGATCAATGACCTCAAGGGACTACCAGTTCAGTAAAGAAGACAATATTTAACTACCCAAAGTATAAGTAATAAGAGAACTTTTGTGAAAGAAAGAAATGAGAGGTTTAATAGATTAAGACATGTATTTGGAAAATATTACAGGGCTTCTGATGGGTTATGCATTAAGATTCATAAGGGTAGAATGAGGTAGGGACTTCATAAATGAAGTCATTGGGTATATGTGAGAGACAATGAGGGCCTTGAATGGTCAAAAGTAATGGGAAAATAAAAGAGGAATTGGGGAACAGTGTTGTTAAAAGAAGGGGTGAACATATGAAGTATTATCAAATGCAGAGAATTTAGGGCTTGATAGGAAAGGTCAAAATGGTACCACAGAATTATGAAGTGGCAGTAGCACCATTAAAAATAATTGTCAGTGGGAATATTTCTTCCTCATTCTTGATGTTCTCTTCCAAGTGAGGCAACCTCTCCCTGACCCTTTACCCTATGCCCCAGGAGTGCTGGCGTTTTCTGAGGGAGAAATTGAAAGAGAACATTTCACATAAGTTTATTTATTCTCTTTTTTTTCTTGGCTGTAGGACTAACTTTATTCTCATCTGTCTTCCTGGATGAAGCTGCTATATCAGGGTCTGTGCCAGTCTGGGACTGCCTCTGTCTAGGTTGATAAGTCTGTCATATTCTTGGGTTCAAGTGTCAGTCGAAGTTGACTCTAGTATTAACTAGATTCTCCAACATTGTTTTTATTAGTATATTGATGTTTAATTCTCCAATTTGTGTTATGCCTTTGTCTTATTTTTCAATTGTTGAAAAGTTGAGGGGAAAAAAAAAGGATGCTCTTTATTGGGCTGGTTAATGTAGACAGGAATGTCCATGTGTTAGGAAAAATAGTTAGTAAATTGAGTATATTGAGCCAAGTAGGGAAACAAGGGTTAAAAAGCAGCTAATTAATGAAATATTTTAGTGTTCAGTGATATGTAAAATCGGACATGATAGTGAATTTAAGAATAATGATGAAAAGCATATTTGTAAAAAGGAGCAGAAAAAGAAATTCTAATGAAAAAAATATATAGAATTATGAGAATCAAAGATATAGCTTTGTGCACTTGAAGAACAGTTCATTAGAGAACAAAATTTCAAACTCCTTAAAGTTTTTTTGTTTTTTTAGAATTTCTTTTTAAATTTTCATATGTATATCTTCACTTACTTTAATTTTGTTTAAATTTATTGGGGTGACATTGGTTAAGAAAATTATATAGGATTCAAGTGCACAATTGTATAATACATCATCTGTATATTGCATTGTGTGTTCACTACCCAAGGTCAAATCTCCTTTCGTCACCATAGAGTTGATCCCCTTAACCCTTTACTACCTCTTTTTCCTCTGGTAATCTCCATATGTTGCCTGTTTCTATAAGTTTCTCTTTGTTCTTCTTTTGTTTGTTGCTTTTGTTTGTTACTTTCAGTTTTATATCACAAAAAAACCTGACATCATGACTCTTGACTTTTTCCATCTGACTTATTTCACTTAGCATGATACTCTCAAGATCTACCTATGTTGCAAATGGCAGTGTTAGAATGGCTGTTATCAACAAGACAAGCGATAACAAGTATTGAAAAGGTTGGGGAGAAAAGGGAACCCTCATATATTGCCAGTGGGAATGTAAATTGGTACAGCAACTATGAAAAACAGTGTGGAGTTTCCTTAAAAAAGTAAGAATGAAATTATCATACAAACCAGCAATCTCTCTTCTGGGTATCTACACAAAAAGTCTGAAAACATCTATAAATATATATGTACCCCTATATTTATTGCTGTATTAGTCACAGTAGCCAAGACATGGAAATGACTAAATGTCCTTTCATAGATAATTGGATAAAGAAGATGTGATACATATATACAACAGAGTACTATTCAGCCATAAGAAAAGATGTCTTCACCTACCTTTAAGGTAATGTTTTTGGTTGGGCTTATTATTGTTAATCACATGGTAAAAATTTACCTTGCCCACTTAAATGAAATGTTTTCAAAACAAGTTAATCACATTTGCATTTCCTCCTTCAGCTTACTTATTAAACAAAACCGAATAAACTTTACCAAGGAAGGAAATTTATAGTTCTTACATAAGGAGGGAGTAGCATACAAAATCACATAAAATCAGTTTGTATTTTATTTATTTTGTTTTGGAAAATGTTCTGGAAAAAACTGTGACCTTGCCTTTTTCTTCACTTGAAACGTGTTACAGTAGCCAATCACATTTCACCAGGGGTATAGGGTTGCAGTTTCAAATAATGTGTGGTGTTTTCATGTCAACTGAGAAGAATACTGTGGGCCGGCCGAGTGGCACGTTGGTTGGGAGTTGGCTTGGGACGCCAGCTCTGAGCAGCAGGGCCTCGGTTCAGATCCCACATATGAGGGCCAGTGACACTGCCCTCTACAGCTAAGGTGGGGAACAACAGCTCGACCTGGAGCTGGGCTGCCGTGAGGTGCCAGCAGCTTAGGCTGCAGTAGGGCTGCAGTGGCCTGCCGTAGGCTGCAGTGAGTGGCCGGCAGCCGGCGTGAGCTGCCAAAAGCCACTGTGAGCGGCCGTCCAATGGCCAGCGAGCATCTGCCTCGTCCGGTGAGAGCACTATGATCATAGTACCAGCATGGGCCAGAGAAGCAACGTCCTCCACAACTAGACTGAAGAACAAAAGGACAGCCACTTGTCTGTTCCCCTTCCCAGATTCCCCAATGCTGTTTCCGTCCCCCAATTTCCCAATAAAATCATTAAAAACAACAAAAAAAGAGAATATTATTCTTTACATTGATTTACACTAGTCATTATTTTATGAAATAAACGTTATTTTTATTTTTATTTTTAAAGATTTCTATTGGGGAATTGGGGGAGGAGAACAGCGTTGGGGAATCGGGGAAGGGGAACAGACAAGTTGCTGTCTCTTGTTCTTCAGTCTAGTTGTGGAGGACATTGCTTCACTGGCCCATGTTCGTATTGTCATTGCAATCTTCCCAGATGAGGCGGATCGGTCGCCGGCCTCTGGATGTCACTCACCGCGGCTATTTGCAGCTCATGGTGGCTGCCGGCCACTCACTGTAGCCTATGGGAGCCCACTGCAGCAGGGGCTGCAGCCTACACCATCACCGGGGCTCGCACAGCCCAGCTCCAGGTGGAGCTGTTGTTAACTGTAGAGGGCAGTGTCACCGGCCCTCACATGCGGGATCCGAACCGGGGCCACTGGCATCCCCAAACCAGCTCTTAACCAATGCGCCACTCGGCTGGCCTGAAATAAACTTTATAAGGTTAGTAATGAAGAGGTGACTTCCCCAAACCAAATTGTTTCCCTCTGGTGTTACCTTCTGTAATGGTTGCCTACATAAATCAGAAAAGCTTTGCTATGTTAACAGGATGACTGAATCATGATGATGATGATGATGATGATGATAATAATAATAATAATAATAATAATACAATAATGCCATTAATTATAATACTTAATTATAGCTTACTATATGCCATATATTTCTCTAAGCAATATAATTGGTTTGTTCCAACAATGTCTATAAATTATGTGTTTGTATGCACAGTAAGGGTTAGAAGTTATTCTCCACCAGCAGAACAACAGTAATTTATTTTAATTTGAGGAAGACACTATGGACATAATATCTGAATGGAAACATGGGTTAGTTATGAGAATACATTGGTGTATTTTTTTTCATATTATTTCCAAATAGATTTACAGGAGATACAGCTTCTTCCTTTCCTTGAAAAACACTTTGTAGCTCTCACTTTGTAACAGAATTATAGTTACATGAGATGAGTAAATAAATGAACTCTGTGAAGATGAGGAAGGGCTGGGATTAAATGGGAGAGACTGAGTCACATGTTAACAAACTGAAAGAAAAAACAAGCTGAAACAGACTAATAGTCTGTGACTACAGACATGAGTGGAACCTTCTGGCCATAGTCTATTTCTCTCTGTCACATCCCAATGTTATCAAAACAGTCTTGGCTACAACATAAAAAATCCAGAGACTAAAGAAATTTTCCTTAAAGGGCAGGCAAGCAGATTAATATTCTGCCTTGTACCAGACTGTATATCCCAGTCAAAATAGAAATCACGCCCTAGAACATTTTTTATTTTTATTTTTTGTAGGAGCATAAATATTAAAATGCAAATAATCTTATCCCCAACGTTCCATAAATGAGGGAAAACAAAATGAAGAACACTTGGGTAAAATGAAGAGGTTGTAAATAAAAACTGACACTTTATAATACTGATTAGAGGTACAGACTCTGGAGCCAGACTACCTGAGATTAAATCACAGCTCTGAACTACTAAACTGACTAACCTAAAAAAATCCACTTAGCCTTTCTGTTTCTCCATCTCCTCATCTGGAAAACAAGAATAACAGCACCTACTTATAGGTAGGAGACAGTGAAGGTTCAATGAGTTCTCAATAACATTGTGTGTCCTTAAGACTTTACACTACTTAAAAGCTAATTGAAAGTTGAACAAAATGATTTTTTTTCAGATCTATTCAATTATTTAACTTCTTATAATGTCTAATAACTTCACAAAACCTGATTCATTTCAGTCAGTTTTAAAAACAAATCATGCTCTACCTTTTTTATATAGACACAGAAATATCCCCAATGACAGTAAGCCTTTAAAACAGTAATATTTGTTCCCATAATTCAAGGTTATTCATAAGAAATCAAAAATTCAGTAAAAGCATCTCTAGGATATTTTCTGAAAATATTGGGAAGACCTTTCAAATTGACAGATTATGCTTATGCATTTCCAGCTACATCAGTTTTATGTTTAGGTGCCTGTCAGGGGTTAACAGTCAGTGCAATTCATATATCAACCTAATATTGAGATCTGCAATACAGAACTTACATAGAACATAAAATCTTGTTAAAATTATTAAATTGATAGAACGTTATTCAGGACTGAAAATAATGCCAGACTCAGCTCAAAATAATAATTACTTTTTTTTTTTTTTTATCATTCTGCTTTCCTGATATTAGATTTATTAGTTGAGATTTCCATTTGGATTTAACACACAAAAGATTTTTCCTTCTTATATTTGCACAATTTGAAGTCAATGATGCAATTAAAAACATGTAAATTAAAATGAATGGTTGTTAGTAGCACTTGAGTCAATTATGGACATTAAAAAGAAATTCATGAAAAAGGAAGCATTGAAGTGTATATAGATACATATAGTATTCTCATTCTTTTCATTGTAGGAAGTTAGATCATTCGGTCAGAATACAGTCACCAACGCAGAGCAGCCAGATTTAATGTAGAGATTCCACAACTCTTAAAGAATATTAGTATAATTAAGAAATTAAATGAAAAAAATCCTAATTCTCCTTGTGATTCAAAAAGCAGAGACTGTTTATTAATAAATTCCATTAAAATAATAAATGTTTCTGTGCTACCTAAGCATGTTAGATTTTTTTCTTTCATTTTTACTTCATCATTCATTGACATGTTGAATATAAAACTGGTGCTTCCTCTACTATCTTGGTCAAGACCTCGGTAGGCACATACACAGCTGAACAAAAATATTAATTTTCAGATAAAAGGCATTTATACAAGGAATGGCAAAGCATTTAATCCTTGAGTTCTTGATATTGAAACAAATTATTCCTATCATTTATAAATATACATTCTAAAGTCAAAATATGCATCAGCAAGCTTTATATTAATATTTTTGAAAAACAAACTGACTCTTCATGCTCTGCACAGACAAGAGATTGATATTATAAACTTGTTTATAATACCAGCAAAAGCAGTGTGAAATAGGCTAAATGAAAAAGTCATCTTTGATTATTCAGAGAACATATTCTATCTCATGTAATACAATACATTGATATATTTTTTGCTAGAATTTAAGGAAGAAATTGGAGGAAAATGATTGCTCTATTCTGTTATCCTTTAACTGCATCTTCAGTAGTAGTTTGTGCTGTAATTTGGGCAATTTGTGTATGTTTTATTTTTCCTCCATCTCTTGGGTCCAGAGCACTATTTCCCTTTGATTGAAGAGTTGCTAAGACACAAGATAATGGAGCTCCTGGCGCTCAGTAGGGAGCCTGTCACTGCTGACTCTGATTGCTGCTTTTGTTTTCTTTCCTTATACTCCTCTGATTTTCCCAGGCACAGTGAGAAACAATTATAAAAGCCATGAGCCATTATAAAATACTATGCCACCAAATGGTGATTTTTAAGAGGCTTTCAATCTTCTGGGTCTCTTTGTTTATCCTTACAAGTGGTAAATTGTATCATTATTTTCTCTTCAATTTGCAACATAGGGATTGTTTTCTGCCTTGGAGGATGCAATCTTATACTGTGTACAATTTATATAACTTCTTATGTTGGCCCTCATCACATCAATCAAAATGTTTTGCACCTTGTACCTTCTACCTGAAGTCTTCCTTTTTGACTTTGCTGAGATGGCCTCTTGTGAATTTCCATGTCAGGAACCACTAACCTTTTTGAGACGATATTCTGCTAGATATAACTCCTGTTCAACAGAATTCAGTTTTCATTCTCTTTCTGTCACAAGGAAGGCTATCCTTTCAGATCATTTGCAGATGAGGATGGTTCAGCACACTATCCTGACAAATGAAATATGAGGAAATATGATATCTATCACTTCTGGCTTGTGAAAACATCACAGTGATTCCCCAAGTTTTCTGTCTTCCTGCCATGACAATCAAGGAGGCCAGAGGTACTGGTGGTGCAGCTACATGTCTGACACTTCCAAAGGTCTGTGTAAAGCTGATACACACTGCTCTGCCCAAACATTATCCATGTAAGGTATGTAGGGTATATAGTGTAAGTAAGCAATTACCTTTTGTTAGTTAAACCACTGAAATTCCAGCATAATCTGATCTAACAGAAATGAGCTATTTTCTATTTTTATCAAGACTTAAGGTCACAAGGCAAGATGAGTGTTATTGATAACCTAGAAATACTTAACAGAATATAAGTAAGGAGACCTACTACATAAAGCTACTCTACTAAGAATGGGAGGCATAGAAGCCATACTTAATACATAGAAAAAACAAACAAACAAACAAAAACACAGGGAGGCAGCCAAAATGGGGAGCCAAAGAAACATGGCCCAAATAAAAGAACAGAACAAAGCTCCACCAAAGAACAAAACAAAAGGGAGATAAGAAATCTACCTGAAACAGAGTTCCAAACTCTGGATAAGGATATTCAATGATCTCAGAGAGAGCTTCAACAAAGAGATAGGAAACATAAAAATAGGTACACAAAACATAAAAGAGGACCATTTGAAAATAAAGAATATAATAACTGAAATGGAAAATACATTAGAGGGAATCAACAGATTAGATGAAGCAAAGGTTCAATCAGTGAGTTAGAAAATAAGGTAGCAGGCCTGGCCAACTCAGTTGGTTAAGAGCTTGCTCAAGAGTGCGAGCTGAGTTCTGAACAACAGCAATTCGATGCGCAGCCTGAGCTGAGCTGCCGCTGAGCTGCCAACAGGTAGCAGGATGGCTCAGCTAAAATAATTTTTAAAAAAAGAAAATAAGGTAGCAGAAAACGCCCAATCAGAATAACAAAAAGAAAAAAATACAAAAAAAAAGGAGAGTTTAAGAGGCCCCTGGGACAACATCAAGCATCCCAACATTTGCATGATAGGGGTACCAGAAGTAGAAGAGACAAAGCAAGGAACTGAAAACCTACTTGAAGAAATAGAGATGTAAAACTTTTCTAACCTGGCAAAGGGAATAGATATACAAGCCCAGAAAGCAGAGAGAATCCCCAAAAAATGAACCCAAAGAGGCCCACGTGAAGTACATCATAAATAAAATGCCAAAGGTTAAAGATAAAGAGAGAATCATAAAAGCAGCAAGAAAAATCAATTAGTTACCTATAAGGAACCTCCCATAAGATTATCAGTTGATTTCTCAACAGAAACTTTGCAAGCCAGAAAGGATTGACACAAAATATTCAACGTGTGAATATGAAAAGCAAAGATCTACAACTAAGATTACTCTACCCAGAGAAGCTAACATTTAGAATCGAAGGACAGATAAAGAGCTTCCCAGACAAGAAGAAATTAAAGAAGCCCCTCACCATCAAACCAGTATTACACAGAATGATAGAGGAACTTAAGGTAAATAAAAAAATAAAAAATATGAATAAAATGGCAATCAGTACATATCTATCAACAATTACTTTAGGGGCTGGCCAAGTGGAGCGGTGGTTAAGAGCTGGCTTGGGACGACAGCAGCCCTGGTTCAGATCCCACATATGAGGGCCAGTGACACTCACCTCAAAAAAATAACAAACAAAAAAACAATTACTTTAAATATAAATGGAATAAATGCTCCAATCAAAAGATAGGATGGCTGAATGGATAGGAAAACAAGACCCTTACATATGTTGCCTACAGGAGACTCACTTCAGATCAAAGAACGCAGATTGAAATGAAAGAGATAGGAAAAAGATATTCCATGAAAATCTAAAAAGAAAAACAAACAAACAAACAAACAAACAAAAACTATGGTAGCAATACTTATACCAGTCAAAACAGACTTTAAAACAAAGGCAAAGAAGCACCCAGTAATCCCAGTTCTGGGTAATTATCCAAATAAACCCAAAACACTACTTCAAAGGGACATGTGCATCTGAAGAAAAATATGAAAGTATTAAGAAGTACAAATCGGTAGTTACAAAATGTCATGGAGATGTAAAGTAAAGTATAGAGAATATAGTTAACTATGTATAGTGCCAGGTGGGTTCTAGACTGGTCAGGGGGAACACATCTTAAATTATATAAACGTCTAACCACTGTGCTGTGCACCAGAAATTAATGTAAAATAATATTGAATGTCAACTGTAACTGAAAAAATTTTAAAATGAGGGAAAAAGGTGAAGGGAAATAAGAAGTTCAAATTTCCAGTTATAAGACAAACAAGTTATGGGAATGCAATGTACAGCATAGGGAACATAGTCAACAATATTGTAATATTGTAGTACGGTGTCAGGATGGTTTCTACACTTATCATGTTGGTCACTTCTTTAGGTACATAAATGTTGAGTAACTACTGTGTACTCCTGAAATTAATATAATATTGTATGTTAGCAATATTTTAATAAAAATCTTTAAAAAAAAATCAATCCCTCTATATTCTATGATTTTAACCTAGTAGCAAATAACAACTCAGAATCAATCACGCAGCAACATATATACCATATTATTAGTGATTTAAAGTTATGATTATATAATATCTGTTTATGTTTGCTGGGAAATATAAGCAAAAATAATTTTGCATTTAAAGTGTCAAATTCACAACAATCTCACATAAAGAGTAACATTTACTGGTCTTACTTTGACAGTTTTAGCCAAAATTTGTTTACTATTTTGAAATATCCATTTTCCTCTCAACATATTTCTATTTGTGTTTGAGACAACAGTAAAGAAAATCCTAAATCTAACAATTGCTTTGCAATGTGTTTATTCTGGATACTGTAAAAGGAACTTCTTTTAATAGCTTCAAATAGGATAAGAAAGTCACTTGAGTCATGTCCATTACTTATGAAGATGCAACTAAAATTTGTGATAAATTCAGCTACTTCTAAATTTTTCTTAAACCTTTTTTATATCGAAAGTTCACATGGGAAGCCCAGAATTCATAATGACATTAATGTGATCGAAAAGAACTGTTTTGCCAAAAGGATATTTTTTTTTCCTTACTGGGGGACAGATATAAAGACAGATTGAAAGATTTAGACAGATAGATAGATACATAGAAGATACCTAGATACATAGCTAGACACACAGATTATAGATATAGAGATAATGTATCCCAATTTTTATCTCTTGGGTTTTCTTAAAAGTGTGGGCCATAAAGTCATTATATTCTAAAGATAAAGACTCAAAAGTATTATTTGTATCTTAAGCCATTTACTGATTCTATTTAATGTTATTTTCATAAAAACTGATAAACATACTTTTTAGAATTATTGTATTCTCCTATATATATTTTTTCTATTAATACTTGGGTGTCATTTATATATGCATGAGTGTGTTTCTTGAATTTAATGTAAGCTCCATCACTTAATACTTTGTGATTTCGTGCAACTTACTCGAAATCTACATGAGTCGGTATCTTCAGCTGTAAAATGAGGTTTGTCAAAGTTGCTGATCCAATAATATTTCATTAAAATTAAATGAGATTAGGTCAAAATAATTCATTTCATAGAATTTGGGAACAATGCATTTTAGCTATCATTATGATCACCATTCCATTTCTGAACGTTATCCAAGATTAACTCTTCATGAGGTTCATAACATCTATCCAGTTTTACAATATCTGACTAATGGTCACTTTCTTTCAAATCCTTACTATAGTGTTTTCATTTTCAATTCTAAAATTTTCTCTAATATTTCAGAGATTTTCAACTTTTGTACTTTTGAGGTTCTGACTGACATTATCTTCTGGATCTAACAACAAAAATAGTCTGTATGTATACACTTGTATTTCATAGTTAAATGGCTTATCTTCATTAGTTTTTGCTAGTTTCAATTTTGCAATATCATTATAAACTTTTAAAACATATTTGAGTTAATTTGTTTATAGGAATATTTATTTTTATGTCAAAATATGTTGTTATTTACTCCATCTATTTAGGTAACTTTTGTATAGATTCTCAGAAAGTACAGAAAAGTGAACTGAAAACTAAGACTCTTATATTCACAAAAATGACCTTTCAAAACTGATGGCATAGCACAGATGCCTAGATAAAAAAAAAAAAAAAAAAAACACAAAAACAAACAAACAAAAAAAAACACAGAGAATTTATTGCCAGCAGATTCACTTTATAAGAGCCATTAAAGGAAGTTCTTCAGGATAAAGACACTGATTCAAATCCAGAAGAATAAACAGAGTTAAAGTAAATATAAGAGTACAGTTAAATAATCAGGTAAGTATTGAAATGCCAGATATAAACACAACCTTATCAATAATAACAAGAAATGTGACTATATCTCTGACTTAACTGTTTAATATACTGGGTTGTCAAAAAAGTCATGAGGCATGTTTGCGACAGATGGCACTAGTTCATTTTTGGAAGTATTAGAGTCATTCATATCTATGTTATTGCTATGTCATTTGACAGTTGACAGTTCTAGCTGTATTCTAAAAAAAAATGAGCCATTATTTTAGTTTTAGAAATTTTACAAGTTAAAGATGAAGACCGAACTGTGCATTTTTGCCATATTTTACTGTTTTACTTCCATAAAGGGAAGAACACGTCAAGCTTGTGAAAAGTTGCATAAAGTTTACAGTCACAGTGCTCTACAAGAATGTCAGTGCCAACGATGGTTCACAAAATTCCGTGCTGATGAGTTTGATCTCAACGACGTTCCTTCGTCAGGCAGGACCACCAAGGTCATGACGACAAAATAAAGGCATTGATTGAGTCAAACCCATATTACACAACACAAGAGATTGCAGAAACATTGACCATCCATCATTCAAGCATTCACAACCATCTGAAGAACCTGGGATATGTAAACAGGCTCGATATTTGGGTTCTGCATGAATTCAAAGAATTTCATTTGACGGCATGTACAAACATCTGCAATATGCTCATTAAACATGAGGAAAACACTCCTTTTTTTAAGATATTGATAACTGGTGATGGGAAGCGGATTGTTTACAACAAGGTGTGTGCAAATGGTCTTGGTCCTAACGTGATGATTCACCTCAAACGACATCAAAAGCAGACATTCACCAAAGGAAGGTTATGCTCTCAGTGCGGTGGGATTTTAAAGGTGTAACATGTTTGTTGAGTTCCTACCAAGGAACCAAACAATCAACTCGAATGTGTACTGTGGGCAATTAGACAGTTTGAATGAATCCATCATCCAGAAATGTCCAGAGCTTGTGAACTGTAAAGGAGTTGTGTTCCATTGCAACAGCACGAGACCACACACAAGTTTGATCACCCGTCAAAAATTACTGGAGCTTGGATGGGATGTGTTGCCACATCCACCACACTCGCCTGACCTTGCGCCATCAGACTTCCACTTGTTTCGCTCTCTTCAAAACTCTCTTCAAAACTTGTGTGGTATAATGTTCAATTCAGATGAGGCTGTTCAATTTTTCGCAAATAAAAACAAGATCCTACTATGAACGACGAATTATGAAGCTCACTGAAAGACGGCAGAAAGTTATCTAACAAAATGGGCAATATATCATTGATTGATCTTTGTTCTTTATATAAATAAATGACCTTTGATAAACAGACAAAATACGTCATGACTTTTCCGACAACCCAATATTTACTATTATTGTTATGGCTGGATTTTTGTCTGTCATTTATTTATTAGTTTAGATTGTTTTGATGGTTACACGACTCTATGAATATAGTAAAAACCATTAATTGGACACTCTATAGGTGAATTCTGTATGGAGATTCTATCTTCATAAAACTGTTAAAATGCATACATGGATAAATGAGAAGGAAAATATTACTATTATTAGGAATTCATATGTATCAGTGATGTGTCAATGTGTTTAGAATTTATAATTTCCTAATTCCATTTTAGTCAATGTCTCATCTGCAATACAGTGCTTCTAAGTATGGAATTGCATGTAACTCTGTAAGGAATAGGGTAGGGTCAGGTGTTTTTGTTGTATATAAGTTTGATTATTTTTTAATTTTCAGATTTGTTTTTTACTTCTCATTACTCATTTTTCATAGTTTATTCAACTTTCTTCAATTCAATGTCTTTGAAATTCATTCTGAAAATTCTAATGAAGATGTTTTAAGATGTATTCTATGCTTGGTTTGAATTAACTTTTTTAATAAGGGCATTTGCTCTGATATCTCAGCTTGAAAACCTTCTTCCTAATTCTTCTTTGTATATCCAATTTTTGAACATATTTAGAGCTGTACAAAGAAATTTCTGCACTTTTCTATGTAAAAATTATGTGCTAAATAAGACTGTGCCATGGTACATCCTTGCCCCAGATTATGCTGCTCTGAAATTAGCAGTTGTCCTGGGCTCTAGCTGAAAAATTATCCAGTTCATTTTTTCAGGATTCTCCTCTTATGCTTCTTTATAATGATTTCTCTTCCTCTCTGTTTATATTTTCCAGGTTTTCCTAAAATTTGTCATCAGTTAATTATCATCTGCAGCAATTATTCTTACCATGACCTACTACAGAGATAGTAATTCGTATGTATCAGGTACCATGATCTATTTTATTTTGTTTGTTCATAATCAATTTGAAGTCTTGAAATAGCCTAGTGATAAAGGTACTTAAAAATTCCATTTATATACTGGGAAATTTAGGCTAGAGAAATTAAAGCTCCTATCCCAGATGGACTTTTGGCTAAGGATAATTTCATGGGCTCAACTTTTCATCTGGAAATCTGAATATTTTCTTGTTTCCAAGCCCTTTGGGGAAATAGCATACCCACAATTTAGTGAGAAAATTTGTAAATGAACATCAGCATTCCACTTGCAACTCTCCTGAAATGTAAATCCTTGTCCAGATTTAATTAAATTAAAACTTAAATTTAGGTTAGACACACTGGCTAATTTGAAGAGATTTGCCATGCAAGAATGAATGAGTGAGTGAATGAATGAATGAATAAATGAATACAAGTAGGCTCAAATTAATCTTTGTGCAGTTACGCAGAAATAAGAATGACTCACATAGAGTCCCTTGGCTTAATTTTAATTTAAATATCTATATAGCATGCCTTAAATTTGTAGTAAAGATATTGTGTTCCAGTTGTTGCTGCACTAAAGACACTATTCTTGTATAATTTAGTCAGCATAAATATTTCAATTTGAAATAAGTCTTTGAAAGCAAAACTCACTGCTTTCCAATTTGAAGAGAATAAAAAGGCTAATCTGCCAAATTACATACAGAAGAATATAGATTTTGATTTGCTTGATTTTCTAGTTTATCTCCAAACCTTTGGCTGCATTTGTCTGAGGTCAATTACTTTGGTTAATGTGGAAAATAATTTAATTTCATTTCATAAGGACACTGAGTTTCTAAAATTGTGACACTTTAAATATCTGTTATTGAAATGTTTATGCATCTTTAAAGTAACTACTTTAATCAGCCCCTTTGGGATATAATATCAAGCTGCACATGATTATTGATACGTTTAAATCACATTCCCTACTTCTGTAGACATATAAACATATGTTGACCATAATGATAACCATCAAGGAATACGGGATGCACCATTTGTTTGGGAAGTTAACCCCTGTCCAGCCTGAGCTGAACACAAAAACTCAAACATATGAGTGAGACATTCCATGTGGAGCGACACTAATAATGGATATCCATATTCACTAAATCTTAAAAAAAACCAAAGACTAGAATGAACAAACAAAAAAAAATGTTGCATTCTTACAAGGATCTCCAATGTTGCATTCTTACAAGGTCCTGTTGTTTATTTTTATTGTTGTATTTATGATTTATTTGCTTATTCTTATCAGCTTCAGGACATAAATACAAAAATATGCAGTTAGGTTTCTTAAAAAAAGCCTGATAAAAACTCTTTTTAAATCTTCCAATGATGTCTAAAGTTACCTCACAATCACATTCCAGAACTTCTTTGAGAAAATAACTGAGATGATAAATGTTTACTTTTTTTGTTATTTTCCTATGACTTTATGTCACTGTGTAAAAGCCAGTTTAATAATTGCATTTTGTATGCTAGAAAATATGAATGTCTGGTATAAAATTCTTAAAATAAATGTATGATGCAATATCCCTTCAGAAGGAGTCTGATTACCTTGACAATTCTCTTATTATTTAGTTTGATTTATTTCTATTCCTTATTTTCATTCAATTGCTATGGTTTTTGGACAAGGTATATAGCTTTTGTCAGAAGAAAATCAGTGAAAATGACTTAGTGGGACCAAAGTCTCATAAAAGAAATAAATGCTTGTCAATCAAGAAGTTTCAACCTTTACCATGCCTTGACCTTTACATTTTCAAGGTGAGCCTATTATTTAGTAGGGAGTAACACAACTCCACAGGATGCTCTATGATCAATACGATCAACAAACCTTCACATTGTATGTTTAAAGGTATTAAGAAGATAAACAAACACATCAGAATTTTACCAGTTGGAACAATCCTGTATTGGACGCTTGCCTCATTTGAGGATTTACAATTGATTGCTTCTCTATCCCAAACTCCACAGTGTTATAATCCTCACTGACTCTACAAAAGGATAGGAGACCTGCTACTTAATTTTTAGCAAATATTTTGGAGTTAAAATTTGAGAGCAACTTGCATATCTATCAATTATATCAGCTGAAATACAGAGAGGCAAAATTATATTTTCAAACTTACATTTTATAATCATAATATCTTTTTCCTTTATTCATCTATTAAAAAATATTTAAGTAACTATACTATATAATTGGCTGTTATATTTTCTTAGGACATTGTGATGAATAAAACATACATTATATTGCTTTTTAGATCTTACATCCTAGTGCAGAGATCAATTTTGAAAACTTAAGAGGGCATTAAAATATGTAATCAAAATTGTGATAATCTGAAAGGAGAGGGAAGTGATAAGAATATATGACAAGATTCCCTGACCTAGCCTAGGATGGGCATGAGAAAACATACTTTAGGAAGAGTAATTCAAGCTATCTTAAAAGATAAGAAACTAAAGAGCATGGGAGTGTGTGACTTAGGTAGGTAATCAGGTGGATTCAGAAATGAAAGTTTCTTATTTAACCATAATGCCATTGTCACTTCTGAGAAAATTAATATTAATTAATAATATTAACCAATATTCTGCCCATATTTAAGTTTTCTCAATTTATCACTAGTATATATTATGTATCTTTGGCTGTCCGAACCAGGATCCAATCAAATGCATTTGATTTTCATATCTCCTTATCCATTTTACTTTTTCCTTTCTCTTTTTCATGATCCTAAATTTTTCTCCAGGCCAAAAGCCAGAAAGACTAGTAGTATCTCATGATTTGCTTTCTTCTCTGTGACCTCAGTTCTGCACTGCTTACTGTGCCAATGTCTGAAAAAGAGTTATTTTATATACATTGTCCTGTGTTCTAAGTATTTAGGACAGGTTGCCAAGCTCTATGCCACTAACTCCTTCATTGTCAGAGGCATCATTTTTTCCTTTTCTTTATTTTTTTTTAAGTTGCTTTAGAGATAGTGTTGATCCAATAAAGATTATTAAATCCTAATTGAAAGCAGAACTATAAATCTTTTTCTCCTCTATTTAGTATTGTTTAAGCTTCCCATCTTTAATAATGTCTCTAATAAAGATGTTGCAACTATAAAAAAACAATACTTGAAAATTGTATTATGGTCAAAACCACCAAAGCTGTTAGTAAGTTTCAGCTAATATAACAACTATATAAAAATATTAATCAATAATTACCAATATAGTCTCCTTAACTGTTTATAGTTATATAATTTTAAGGATTGTTTTTTTTTTTTCCTAGAAATTAACGTGTCATAACCCACCTATCTACTTAGTCTTCTCTAATAAACACAGTTTGAGAAATCTGGACTAAATAGCCTTCAAAGAATATAGAGATCTAATATTATATACATATATATACACATATGCATATATATGCATATATTATATCATATAATATCATAAAGTATGATGAATATATAATATACATAAAAATATATATTATATATACCATAAACTTATAACAAATGTGGTGCTCATAACAATTTCCCTTCCCACACATTTAACTGTACATCAAACTTTCTACATATACAAATAATTTAGGTATGGCGATTTTCTTGATAGAAAAATGAAATTTCAATACAAGTCTTTAGCTTCACTTTCAACAAGTTTACATCACAGAAATTCATCTAAACTAGTAATTTCATAGCTTCTCTCATGAGAAACATTACAGGAATGGAGCATAGAGTGAAAATATTGAGAAGATAAATTCAGGAGAGAAAAAGGAAGAAAATATTGCACAGGTTCTTTTTTAAAAACTAACTTCTTATACAGAGTAATTATTTCTGTGACTCAAATTATGCTTGCTTATATCCACACTATTTATAAATCTGTCATAAAGATTTACCCACACCAATGTAACTTAACATTGGAATTGAGAAATGCATCTATATTAAAAGCTTTTTCTGAATGTATTTTTAACATAAAATGAATTTTAATGGTGACTGCCAAAGCAAAGATCTAAGTGGAAATGAAAGGCTCCTTATAATCTTATAAATAATAATTTTCCAAGGCTTAATCTCAATATATCACAACACATTAAATGGCAAAGTAAGGAGGGTTAAAGGATTTCTTTGACCCTTCCATATGCCATTTTTTTGTGTCTTCCCTCTTCAAACAATTATTTTCTAATAATCCCCAACTATGTAGGTAAGATCTCAACAAATGTATGTACTCAACATCTCCATTGTGGTACGACTGTGCTCTCTGCAGGAAACGTACCGATGAGTAACGCTGAGTGCTTGCCAGTCTGGTAAAGGATAGAGTTGTGGTGTGTGTATAGGGCTGTCTGGTAACGTTAATAGTGCCTGCTCTTCTTAGATCATGTTATGTGCTTCCTGGCATTTCTCCTTACTCCCATCTAATTAAAATGCCCACTCTTCCAGCCAGCAATTGGGAGAGCACAGATTTTATTCAGTAGCGTTAATAGTGAGTTGTGAAATGTGCATCGCCTGAATTAAAAGTGTTAATACTTCTTTGAAGAATATTTATTTTTTTAATACAAAAGAATTAATCACTAGAAAAAGAATACCATTCACAATGCAAAGTTAGCTGCAGAATTGTGGACAGACATTGCACCCAGATGATTTCAAAAACAAAGAAAAAGCCTTTTGAGACAGGTTACATGTCAGCTGATCCTTAAAACAGTTGTTCAACTTGGTACCCACAGCATTTAAAAATAATTCCAGGGGGCCGGCGGAGTGGCGCGGTGGTTAAGCGCTGGCTTGGGACACCAACAGCCCCCGTTCGGTCCCGCATGTGAGGGCCAGTGACACCGCGCTCAAAAAAAAAAAAAAAAAAAAAAAATTAAAAATAATTCCAAAGCCAATTTTAAGTAGTAATCTAAGATACTTTGGCTGTTTATAATTTGGGACTTAAATTCATACATATGTGTAGTCTTGGTGTTTAGAGACAATTGGGATTATAAAAATCCCAGTTTTTGCCACAATCTCCCAAACAGGAGGTTACAATAAAAACAAGGGTTAGTAAAAATTATGTCAAATGTACAAACATTTAATGGTAAACTGGAACTAAAAGAGTCAAACAAAAGTTTGGTCTCTGAAATTGACTTTGAAAGAATATATCATATGTTTACCTATTAGAAAGCAACATCCCATAGAAACAATATAGCACAAACATTTCATTCACTCAGCTGTTTTCTCTTTCCTCAATGCACATGTTTGTTGTGTTTCTTACAACAGTGCTAGATGCTCATATGGACTTCAAGAAATTTTACTCACTTTTCTACCTACCACTCAATTTTCCAGGTAGATCCAGTTACTCATGTATGAAATGTATCAACAGTGCAAGCAAGTGATTTAAAGACAGATGTTTAACATTTATTTTTCACCATATATTATCTTTTTAAAGAACAGTTGTTTAATTCATGCTATCATTTTTGTTACTCCATTTGTAAAATATAATTTAAACTCACTTTTATTTCTGTGATTATAAGGCTCATTTTCTGACCATTTATGTCACAGCTTTTCTTTTCTTAAGTGTTTTTCATGTTCATTTTACTAGTGTAGTTCTTCATGTGCTGATTTCAAGAAGGTTTTCTGAATGGTTTCTCAATCCCTAAAGACATAAATGTACCGGGGTGCCAAAAACATGTACACGTGTTTTAAGAGATTTAACACTTTAGTCAGTGCTGCTCAAGCAGTAGTTCACCGTACAGAAGTGTGTGGACGCTGATGGAAACCACTTTGAGTACACCTCTTGTAACTTCAAAAGTCAAAGGTGACTTGTGTTCATCTTTTGTTATCGGTATGTATTGATTATTACAATTTTAATAGTTTTTTCCTTTCTTAAAATGTTTATACATTTTTTTGGCACCCTCTGTATTTTTCTGCCTTTCCAAAACAAATGACAATATGACTAAGTATATGTTGTTAGCCTCTCTATAATCCTTTCAAAAATAGTCTAAATGGTATTCAATTACCTTCTAGCATTTAGCATTATTGAGAAAGTGTATAAGAAACATTCTCAGCTTCCATATTTCCATTGTCTGGGAAAGTTTATAATAATGTTATCCATATCACACTTACTGGCCTATTTTCTTTTTTCTTTGATGAGTAGAGATCCATTCCCATAGTACATTTCCCTTCTTCAGCATGTAAAGTTATAATGAACCTTAATGTCTACACACCTTGCCTCGCTGTTTTAAGTCAATATATCACTTCCCATGCCCACTAGCATTCTTCCATTTCTGACCTTGTAGTTTTGTGAAGGAGAATGAAAAGAAAGTTATATACAACACGGTATAAAGAGATGTGAGATACCTCAGTATATTAGTTATCTTCTACTGTATAAAAGTCACCCATAAACATGGGGGCTAAAACAATAAAAAACATTTATCTCACACAATTTCTGTGGGTTAGGAATTTGACAGAGATGTAATTGTTTCATCTGACTCAAGTTCTCTCATAAGTTTGTAGCAAAGGTTTTAGCTGTGGGTGTTGTCATCTCAAGGCTTAGTGGGTCTAGAGGATCCAATTCCAAGATGGGTCACACACATGACTGTCAAGTCCCTCTCCTGACTCCACATTTCCTGTTGGCAGGAAGTCTCAATCCCTTGACATATGGATCCTTTAACAGGGCCTCTGAAGTGTCCAAATCATGTTTTAGTGTTTCAATAGTTAGTGATCCAAGAGAGGCCAAGATGGAGGTAGCAATGCCTTTTATGATCTAAACTTGGAAGCAACACACTAGCTTCTACAATATCCTATGGGCTACATAGGTGAGCCCTATATTCAGTAAGAGAGGAGACTGTACATGGGTATGGATACTAATCAAAAAGGATTATTAGGGGTGATCTTGGAGGCTGGTATCACACGTAACTACCTCATAAAACGCCAGCACAATGAAAATAAACCTCTCTGTTTTTGTATTTAGAGGAGACCTTGCATTGTTAAGACTCAGAGAAAAGAGTGGCCGAAGATTAAATCACCTTGACTAAGCTTTACGAGTATTTAATTTTATCTTTTATGTTTGTTTGTTCTTCTAGTGGTAATGCTTGTTATATCACTTCTCTTGGATTTATTGAATATTTGGGCCTGATTTCTTAAATGGCTTTTGTTTAGAGACTATTCAGTTCTAATTCTGATAATGGAAACTCTAAATGCCAACATTGTGAGTTGTCAACTTTTTGTCTTTATATGTGTTTGTCTTTGGAGAAATCGATCCAGTGATTTATAGTCATATGCACTTCTTTATTTTCCAAGTAAAAGTATGTCTACCTTTGGTAACTTGTTTTATTAATTTATCCTAGAAAAGCTAATGTTAAGAACCTTAATGATCTTAAGACTGATTAAGACTGATAAAAGTATTAGGAAACCTTATATACATAGAGAAAATCATCAGTGAGTCTATTTATTATCAACATACTTGTAATTTTAATCATACTATATATTTTTACATCAGTTATACAAAGAAAGTACAAACCAAGAAGATCATCATTAGAAAAATATAAAATCCAGCTGAAAGGACAAAATATATATAGTAAAAGAAAGTTAAAAGATAGGATGTGCTAGCATTTCAGAGAATGGGAAGTTGAAGATAGATTTATCAAGACTGTAAAATTTTTAGATAGAATAGTAAGAATAAAAGTATACAGAAACTTTTTAAATTTGTTATTCAATTGATTATTTTTGAATGTTACACTATGTGGGCTGTAAGTCATAGCCATGAGTATTTTAAGTAAAGTACAAGAACTATACTTATATCTCTACTTACTGGTTTTGATGATACAATGTTTGGTAACAGAAATTTTTAGTACTGTATGAATTATTGAATTATGTCTTTCCCAGGATTGAAATACAATTTTTCTTCCCTGGTGTGATGTTGAAGCTTTAAAGTCTTGTCACTGATGTGATGTTTCACCTGCAGTGATCTACACCTGAATAATAAAATAGTAGTTGCTGACAAAATAAAGGTAAGAAAAATGCTTGTCTTGCTGATTTATGTATGTCTTACATTTCTGTATAATCTTGTTGGAATCCATGTAATTTTCTGGAAGAATCTGAAAAACTGAATTTTTTTCAGATATTTGACTATAAAACCAACTTCCTATATTTTGGCCACTAAAGAAACTATACTCCAATACATTATCTTTAGTAAATGACATGAATGGCATTAAGAAGAATAAAGAGGAAAATGCAAATAATTATAGTTACTAACCAGGGCAGTCTTTGCAGCTATATTGAGTATTCAACTAGAGATTATCCCTCTTTGATTTATTTGCTACAATTCAATCATGGGAAATACCCACACTTTGCTTTTAAGTCTAACCTAAAATCTCAGAAAGCTGAATCTATTCATCTATCCATCTATCCAGACTAGTTTATAGTTTCTTCTCATTTCTTTCTCCTACCCTAATGAATTTAAGTCTTTACATTTTTAAACAGAATATATAAATGGTTATTTGGTAATGTAAGGTCACAATGTTTGTTTACAAACAGGTGGACTAAAACTTGTTAACCCAAATTGGTATTATGGTGGCACCTTCAAATGGACACATTTAAAGACACATCTAGGGCCGGCCAAGTGGCCCGGTGGTTAAGCGCTGGCTTGGGAAGCCAGCGGCTCCGGTTTGGGTCCCACATATGAGGGCCAGTGACACTGCCCTCAAAAAAAACAAACAAAAAAACAACAACATAAAGACACATCTATGATTTTAATGTACTTCTCTAAATGTGAAGTTATATTCTTCCCTGAGACTACTGAGTTTGTGGTTCAATAACTGATACAACATTATATCTTTTCATTTTAATATATTATGCTATCTTTTCAAAATATCAATTCTTTTTACTTACAAAGTTGCCCAAATATAGTATACCAAGTTTCTATGTTAAAACTAATCACCAATATAACTCAAAGTTGATGTAAAATATAAAGTTGGAATATTTACAGGAAAATTATACTTAGTTAAGAGAAAAGTCAGGATTTATGGCCTTAAAATTTTTCTTCCACATGACTTCAAAATCTACAATGAAATTTATCTCTTCTTTGTAAGCATTATATAAAACAAAATAATTATTATAACTAAAATTTATATTCATAAGTAGATTATTTTGGTTTTTGTTTTTGAGTCAAAAAAAGTGTCAGTTCACATAGCAGAAAATAATTGCATAACTGACATCAAATATAAGAATGTAAAATTTGGGGAAAAAATCCAAATATATATTTTATAAGCCTGTACAACACTTAAGTTTTATCTTTATGTTTATGTTCAAGAAAGGATATTTTGACTGAATTGATTATCTAAGTTGAGAGAATTTCAAGTTTTTACTTATTTTGTATGACCTTATACTTGAATTTTTTATTGGCCCACTTCTCCCAAATTCTTCTACAATATTAATGTAAATTGGGACTGATTAAGGAGAATCTTAAAATTGATAAAAGCATACAAGAGTCAAACTGAAAAGCATAATTGTATTTAAATGACTGCCAGTTGAATAATGGTACATCCATGAAGTCCCCAAAACTTTGAATTATGAAAATTACTCTTCTGGTTTAGGAAGCCCAGGCTTTAGATCATTGCTTCTATTGGTTCTGTGCTACTTGCATGGATTTTGGGGTATTTTAACCAATACATAGAAATGGACAAACTTATAGTTTAGATAGTGGCTTGTATGAGAAGTTGTACAATGTTAACAAAAATATCTTACTCATAACATTTGTTCCCTATGTGAGTTGGATCAGTGGCAATTTGTCAAGCAATTTTGCCATTTGGTAGAGGAAGAAAACATGAATTTCCTGTAGGATGAGATGGGTATTGAAGAAGGATACAATCTCAAATTGTTCTTAAAAGTCTGTATCAAAGAAGGTTGCCTGCTGGGACAGGGCACCCTGGGAGAAAATTGCTGAAGGTGTACTATCTGGGACAGGAATGATAAAGACTCACTAGTGTCAGGGACAAGATCCCAGAGATTTGCCCTAAGAAGAGAATCAGTGTTTAGGTACCTGTTATAATAAGGGATGCTAACAATTAAGATAATTTTGCATAGCATCAGCTAAGGACAAACCATTTCATCTCACCACCCTTCTTTCTTCTGTCCTGTCCTCCCACCCTTCCAATATCAGAGGGTTTTCTGGAGATGCAAAGGCAGAAAAATAGAAATGAACAACAGTCTATGGTCTGCCACTATGGTCCTAAGTCAGCCCTGAGATGTGCTAAGGGAAAAAACTTCAAACTATAAGAAATTAATGTCACAGTAAAGGAAACCATTAACAAAATGAAAAGGCAACCTATGGAATGGGAGAAAGTATTTGCAAACCACATATCCATATAATGGGTTAATATCTAAAGAATACAAGGGACATATGCAACTCAACAGCAAAAAATAACCAAATAAACTATTTTAAAAATGGACAAAGGACCTGAATCGTTTTCGAAAAAAGACATACAAACAGCTAACAGGTACATAAAAATATACTCAATGTCACTAAATATCAGGGAAATGCAAATCAAAACTACAGTGAGATATCATCTCACAATATTAGAATAACTATTATAAAAAAGACAAGAGATAACAAACGCTAGCAAGGATGTGGAGAAAAGGGAACCCTTGTGCTCCATTGGTAGGAATGAAAATTGGTGCAGCCACTATGGAAAACAGTATGGAGGTTCCTCAAGTAATTAAAAATAAAACTACCATTTGATTCAGGAATCATAATTCTAGGTATACATCCAAAGGAAATGAAAACAGGATATTAAGGAAACATCGGCACTCCCATAGTCATACATTGCAGCAAGATTCCCAATAACCAAGGTATGGAAACAACCTAAGGTAAGTGGATAAAGAAAATATGGTATATATGTGAATATTCTTCAGCCTAAAAAGAAAAAAATCCTATCATTTGGGACGACATAATTGAACCCAGAGGACATTTTGGTCAGTGAAATAAGCCCTACAGAGAAAGACAAATACTGCATGTGGGGTATCAAGAGAAGTTGGGAAGGGTACACATATTCAGTTACAAAATAAATAAATTCTATAACATGGTAATTATTGTTGATAACACTGTACTGTATAATTGAAATTTGCTGAGAGTAGAGCTTAAATGATGTTGCCTGTAAAAGGTAGGTATGTGAAGTGAGGAATGAATTAACTAACTCGGGAGAAATTTTTTCACAACGTATATAGGTAGAGAAAATCATTATGTTGTACCCTTAAACAACTTAAATTTCTCAATTATATCTCAATAAAGCTGAAAAAGAAAGAAATCAATGTTGTGATTTCAAACGGGGAGTTCGGTTTCAATTAAGATGTGACCAAGCAACAGGAACTAAATTCAAGGCTAAGTTTAAAGACAGTGGGGAGGGAAATACAAAAGCATTTCCTGTTTATACCGCTATGCCTGAAAGTGCCAATTCTTTAGGTGATTCTTATTTTGTAAAAGAAATATTGACAATCATACAACCCAAGGAATATTCTACTTTCAATATTAAAGTCTAGATTTTATTTTAAACCAGTTTTCCCTGATATCCTTTTTTTTTCATAGTTTCAGGTATAAGAAACAATATAATAGACATTTACACTCCTCACAAAGTGATAACACTCCTCCTTAATTTATTACCCCTGTAACATCATATTATAGCTGTTACAATTCCATTGACTCTGTTCCCTACGCTAAACTCCACATCCCCTGACTATATATATATATATATATATATATATATATATATATATATATATATATTTGATTACAGTTGACATTCCATATTACTCAGGTTCAGCTTCAGGTGTACAGCGCAATGGTCAGGCATCTACACTGTGTATGAAGTGGTCTCCCTAATAAGACAAGTACGCATTTTACACCCTACAAAATCTCTATAACATTATAGATTATATTCCCCGAACTGTCTTTCATATTCCGGTGGCAGTATTGTGACTACTAATGTGTACTTAAGATAAAGGAATTAGAAAGTGCAAATCAGTTATCACAATATTGCCTGATGTCCTTTTTATCATACCATGAATTTCCCCAGGAAACTTCTCTATTGTTGAGTACTACAGGTCCTGATTAGAGTCTTATCAACTTGTTAACAATAAAGAAAACACATTGGGAATGAATATTTGGAGTGTAACATCAATTTTCATATGCTTTATTTTCTTTAGAAGTGCCTTAGGGGCCATCATTGAATTAGGGGTAGCTTGATGGGAAGAATTATAGTGACTCCTTTGACAGCTAAATATATGTTGAGTTTCTTAGCATATTTTCTTTAAAATAAATATTTGAAGACTAAAATACATTAGATATTAGAGAAATATTAGAAAATCACTGGCATTAAATTAAATCTATTGGATAAGAAGTTTATTCACAGTAAATCAAATAAATGTTAAAAAGAATGTCAATGACCAATGATTAAATATATAGATTGTGTAAAATGTATTTAAAAGAAAAACATGAGGGCCAGCCGAGTGGCTCAGTTGGTTAACAGCTCACGCAAGAGTGTGAGCTGAGCTCTGAGCAACAGCAGTTCAATGCCCAGCCCGAGCTGAGTTGCCGCTGAGCTGCCAACAGATGGCAGGATGGCTCAGCTAAAAAAATAATAATAATAAAAGAAAAACATCTACTGATAACTGATAAGTTAACTCTTTGTCAAAACAAATCATTTCATTAAAATACATGATCCTTCTTTTCTGAAAGTTCTTATTTGGGAGTTCACAAGAATCAGAGATAAAGGTCAATTCAATAAAATCAGAAAAAAATGGTTTGGACAATTTCCTTTAGTTTTTGGTCCCCAGTTTTTACACTCTGTTTGCTAATGCTAATTTCCTTTGAAGATTTAATTGTATATAAATTGACCTATTTGATGCATGATTTTGTATTCATAAATTTTTGTTTTCTCTGTTCCTCTCCGTTTTCTTTTCTTATATCCTACCAAAATGAAGCTCAACTAGCCTTTGTATGTGAAACAGAACCAATGAAGTTAAATATAATTGTAACCTTATTGTCTATTCCTAATGCATAAACAATAAACCTTTTATATTGTTGCTAAAATTTGCTAAAGGAATAAATTAGTGTCTCAGTAGAAAATTGCTTTACTCTTCTAATCCTTTCCACCCTAAAGTGTATAACTAATATCATTAAAACAATTAAGTATTCCTGTTAGAACACAAAAATGAAAACTTAATATTATGAATAACACTTACCAGTTATCAACATAGTACATAATATTAATATTTACCTAATATCTATGTGATTTATATTTCCAAAGTGCCTTTCCTAAGTGACCTATTGGAAAGAAATGCATTCTAGTTCCTTGATTTAATGATTGGATATTTTATAAAACATTTAAGTAAATTTTTGTATTTAAAAATATTAGCAAAATAGAGCAAAGTTATTGCAGTATACTAGTAAAAGAATTATTGAGCATAGCATCAAAATAGTTCCCTGTCCTCAGTCTAGGTTGCACCCATGATGAGGAAAGGCCCCAGGGGAAAATTAACTTGGCTTAGCACAGGTCAAAATTGTCTCAAATATTAATGCCCAATAGATGTTGCTCTGAACAATATACAATTTTATCTATGAAATGCACATAAATTTTTTAAATCTATATTTCAGTTTTCATGTTAATTTATGTGGGAAATCTGGAGAAATGTTTACTGTTTATATTTCTTGATATTAGAGGATAGAGATTATAGTATCAGAGGAGACTGATATTTAAACCAGCAATCTATATTCTCTATTGCCATTTGCTTTTATTTTTAATAGGTTTACTACAAGTTTGATGCTTTCCATCAAGAAATAAAATATGTGGATGCTATATGTGCAACTTACTCTTTATATTAGTTATTCTCATATCAGTGGATTTGTGTAATGCCAGCTGCTCTTTTATTAAAATGGTTTTAATACTTATAAAAGATAGCAAAACGCTAAAGCTATTAAGGGGCTGAGGCTCCTAATTATACATAGCACAGGTAGAGCTAAGATATTAAAATTAGAATATTTGACTTAAATTTTAAAACATTTTCAAAAGTATATTGTGATTTGCGAAGAGGAGAAATGTTTTAATAAAAATAAATTTATACTCTATAGCACATTTTTCTTTAAGTCTTGAATATAAACAGAATTCTTAAACTGCTATGTGAATGTGTGATCCTGCAACAGCAAGGCACAAACTTTGTCTGTGAATTGGAAGGGGCTGGGGGAAGAACCGAAGGGATAGTGGAACAGATAGTTGAATAGTGTTTTGTTTAAAAAAAAAAAAACAATGAAAGAAAAAGAAAAAAATTGCTTTACTGAGGTATAACAGATATACAAAAAAAAAATGCACCTATTTAACACGTATGATTTGATATGTTTGACATATGCATGAACCCATAAAATCATCTCTGCAATCAAGGTAATAGACATAGCCACCATCTCTAAAAATATCCCCATGCCTTCTTTAGTTTTTATAGGGTTTTGTTTATTTGTTTGTTTCTTTGTGGTATAAACACTTAATACAAAATCTACCCACTTAAAAAATGTTTAAATGCACAATACAGTATTGTTAACTATAGGTACTATTGGATTGTTGGAAAGGTCATGATGCATTTTTGCAAAAAAAAAAAAAAAACACAGAAAAAATACGTCATGACTTTTCTGACAACCCAATACGTTGTACAGCAGATCTCTAGAACTTATTCAGTTTGTGTAACTGAAACTTCATCCCATTGAATAAAAACTCTCCACATCCCCATCCCCCATCCCCACCTTTCTATTCTCTGCTCTATGAGTCTATTTTAGGTATCTCCTATAAGGTGGAATATGTAGTAACTGTCCTTTTATTACTAGCTTATTTTAATTAACGCAATGTCCTCCATGCTCATCCACATTGATGAAATGTGACAGAATTTTCTTCTTTTTAAGGCTGAATAATATTGCATTGTATATATATGCCATGTTTTATGTATCCTGTTATCTATTGATGACCATTTCAGTTGTTTCCAAATCTTGGCTATTGTGAGTAATGCAGCAGTGCAGATGGAAGTGAGGCATCTCTTTGAGATCCTGATTTTAATTCTTTTACGTGTATACCCAGTGGTGTGATTGATCACATATGTGGTAAGGGCTAATATCCAAAATATTTTATCTCTTATAACCCAATAGCAATCATCAATCAATCAATCAAAACTCAACTCAAAAACAGGCAAAAGGCTTGAATAGGCATTTCCCCAAAGAAGACCTACAAACCCCCAACAGGTATGTTAAAAGATGCTCAATATCAATAATTAGGAGGGAGATGCAAATCAGAGGCACAATGAGATATCACCTTACACCTTTTAAAATTATTATATTTTTTTAAAATGATAGCATGTTGGCAATGATGTGGAGAATTTAGAATTCTTGAACCTGTTGATGGGAATGTACAATGATGCATCTACTATGGAAAACAATATGGAGGTTCCTTAAAAAAGTAGAAATAGAGCTACCATATGATCCAGCAATCCCATATTATGTCTGAAAGAATGGATAATGTTTGAAGTTTTCAACAGGTTGGCTCTCTGATCCAAAGTTAAAGATAACTGTTTAATTTCACATCTGATGTATTCAATAAGAAAGAAATGTATTTGAAATACAGATATCTCTTTTATGATCTCTTAAATCAAGGAGCTGTTACCATATACTCAACAGAACAAAGGAAATATATATTTTATATATATATATATATATATATATATATATATATATATATATATATATATAACAAAACAGCATTTGAATTCCACAAAGATAGATTTTTGAGGATAAACAAACTCCACTTTGAAAGAACAAAAATGCATAGTACTAAAGCTCATTATATATGCAACTACAGGGAAAGCCGTAGTGTCAAAACTGATAGTAATTTTATAAAGTCATTACTGTATACAAAATAACAAACAAAATCATGGCATGCTATCTCCTGCAATAAAAACA
This sequence comes from Aselliscus stoliczkanus, assembly GCA_033961575.1. Classification (NCBI taxonomy): domain Eukaryota; kingdom Metazoa; phylum Chordata; class Mammalia; order Chiroptera; family Hipposideridae; genus Aselliscus; species Aselliscus stoliczkanus. Next base: position 140,876,048 of record CM066731.1, read on the forward strand.
AGCCACTGACATATCATTTTTCAGTATAAAGAAATCTACCTGAATTTATTTTTCTGCTGACAAATGCAAGCAATATAATTGTTTGTGTAATTCAAGACTTGCAGGTTCAATGAGCCTTGCTTGCTCTAAAATGATGGGCAGGTGGCTAATTATTGTTAAAATTATTTTCACACGCAATAAAATGTTTACAAACTTATTTAAAACAGTTTGTAAATAGGAAAGGCAGTCAATTTCTGCCCTTCAACATTTAACACAAGTTGGTAAATTTATATCAATAGTATCATAACCATTAAACCCTGTTAAATTTATTGTTGAAAGAGAATTTTCACAATTAAAATATATTTCTCAGAAAATTTGAGAGGAAAAAGAAGCAGTGCAAAGTATTTTTGTTAGGTAAAGAAGTATATACAGATTTCCTATAATGAGGCAAATCAATTTGTTAATAAAGACAAACTGTCAAATAATGTCAACTATAAATATGACTTATGTTTAAGATGAGTCAAGAGGAAGGAGCACTTGGGATCCTTTATAAGAAGAGATTGTCAGTTATAGTAAAATTGTACTACAGAAGTAAAGCAGAGAAAAGACTGTTGAACATTATAAAATATAGACCTATAGGCCCAAAAACCTTAGTTATGAGCAAAGCAAAATGAAATATGTCTCTTGAACAATATCCATTTTCCCCCAAAACACACTAAGTCTTGTATTTTCTTGATAAATATTTTGGTGCAAAAAAATAAAGTCATTAACGACCTGTACTGTTTTATTAAATAATACTTACAGACGTCTATTAGATACCATTTTTAAACTACTGACATTATGTAATACAATAGAATGTAGATGATCTTCCTTCTTTATCAATGGATTTGTATTTGAAAATCAAGAATACAATATTGAAGCTAAGTTGCCATCTTACTGGTGAAAACATATTTTAGTTCATGACATTCCTCCAAACAAAACTTCAGTTTCCCTTTCACATTCAAGAATGATGGTGAATATCAAATCATTACGTTACACACCTGAAACTAAAGTAATGCTATATGTCAAATATAACTAAATATAAGAAAAGAATCATGATGAACAATATTTTTGTATGACATAATCCCCAATCCATGTTGTTGTTTTTTAATAGGAATTTTATTACTAACCTATTAATTCATTTTATCAGCATATATCAATCATTATTTTAGCCTTTTTTTTTTTTTTAGCTGAGCCATCCTGCCACCTGTTGGCAGTTCAGTGGCAGCTCAGCTGGGGCTGGGCATCGAACTGCTGTATCAATCATTATTTTAAAGTATCTACTTTTCATTGTCAGGAATGGGATTGCATCAATAAAGGAAAAAGTTTGGCAAAGTCTATTTTTACAACAACTTGTTTGACCCAATTTAAAGTCAGGTTTTTAGCTTTGCAATATTAGAAACTTTTTTCTGTTAACCAAAAAGAAAAAACAAAGTCTCTTTGAAATGTCTAACTATATAACTTAAAGAGATTACTCTATAAAATACAATGCCAGATTATTTTTATTTCACAATATAAAATGTAACAGTAAAGCAGATTGAAACCTCTGGTAAAAATAATCTGTTTCTGTAAAAAAAAAAAAAAAAAAAAATCCACCAGAAAAATTGTTATAATATGAAAACTGTTGTTTATGAAATCAAAACAAGGGGAATTGGTTGTAGCATTCAAATATTTTCTGACATCAAATTGTTAAGCTTGTTCAAACTCTTTTCATAATAAAAATATACTTTTCACTGATCTAGTAAGTTTAGCCATGGGACAAAACACTAACTTGCAGTGTGAGTTTCATTTTTATATTTAATATGAAAGGCCATGGTAAAAATCTGTTTTACCTCTTCCATGGATGATAATCTATTTCAAGATGACTGTATATGTAAATAACGCCACCCAATGATAAGTATTTTATCATTAAATTCTTTCGTTCAACATCTCACTTAGACTTAAGATGAACAACAACCACTAGAACCAAGACACCTCTTTCAAAGAGATGAAAAAAACACAAGGAGCATAACATTTTCTTTGATATGTTTATATAATATAATATAATATTATATATATATATATATATATATATATAATCACTATGACAGTAGGAATGAAGAATCACAAAGTTGATTCTTTCTCTGATGAAAAAAATTACCTTTGTATTAATAGCAAAAAAAAAAAAAAAAAAGTGGGTGGTGAACTTTTCATACTTTTTTCCCTATACCCAACAAATGGAAGAATTTAAGGTACAGCCTGATCAATCATCCTGGGTTCCAAAGTAAGGATTCAGGGAGAAAGCCTGAGTAAGAAGTAACTTAGGATTCTTGAATCATTGGTTACAACGACATAACCTAACTTATCTCAAATGATATTGAAATTAGTACCTAGAAATAGAGTGTGCATGAAGAGTGTGTGCATATACATACACATACATGCAAATATGTATATGTGTATATACACATGTATATGCGTGCATACAAGTATGCACATATACACATATACATCAGACATACACAAATAAGACCGGAACATAATAATGTTCATCAAATGCTGATGAATTCTTTTTAAACAATAGAGGAATTTTGATTTTCTTTTAACATTCCATTTTTGAATTTTAATTATTGTCTGAAGCTTCTTTTTTTTTCTTTACAATACGAGAATGTTTATTTGCTTGTCCTTTTGTTTTTTGAGGGCAGTGTCACTCACCCTCATATGTGGGACTGAACCAGGGCCGCTGGCTTCCCAGGCCAGCTCTTAACCACCGCGCCACTCAGCCGGCCCTGCTTGTCCTTTTAAAAAGGTAATTAGGGCCGGCCGAGTGGCTCGGTGGTTGGGCGCTGGCTTCGGAAGCCAGTGGCCCCAGTTTGGGTCCCACATGTGAGGGCCAGTGACACTGCCTCAAAATAAATAAATAAATAAATAAATAAATAAATAAATAGAAAGGTAATTAGTTTCAAAACCAAATAAAATCACATACTTCCAATGGACTACTTGCAGTGCACCATGCATTATAATCCTAGGGATGAGGATGGGATGGAGGGGAGAGAGCAGTGGACCAAGAGGCCCACAGGAGCACTGCCTCTCTGGTGGAATCTGAGGCAGAGCTTGCTGATCTACAATAGGTCAGCAACATGGTCCAATGCACTCTGTTCTGTATTGCTCACCATTCACCTCTGCCGAACCTTGAGAAATCCTAGGCCTCTCTCTCCAAACACTAGACTCACAGCTTGCCAGTATGTTTTCTTTGGCTCACCCTTTAATTATCTCTCATTGCCTATCATTCCATAATTGTCAATAGCCGTCATGGCCTGAGCTATATGACAGCTGGGGGAATCCACAATGACTGAAGCATGTGGGCAGTGCAAGATCACGCATAGCTTAGTGAAGAGACTGAAATGGAGGGGGAAAAAAATGAAATGCAAAGAAACTTAATTAGGCAAAAGATAATTGCAATTACTGATTATAGAATAGATAAAAGTTAGAAATATAAATTATAATTTCCATAATTTAAAATTCAACAGGGAAACTGAAAAGACCACACTGCTGAAAACTATGTTCATGATTTGGAATATGTAGTGCAGAAAGTATGACCCAATAAAATCATTCTTTTATACTTGTAAGTATAAAAGAATATCATGCAGACTGGAGCAAAGAGCATCAGACACAAATAACAGGAGATGCTAAAGAAAGAATGGCATAGATTGTAAAAATATATAATCATATAAATAATAGAGTATACCTTATATTAAAAATAAAGTGCTATATATTTATTTTATTTTAATTTCAGACTAACTAAATAACTTCACAGTTGGAACCGTGTTTTTTTCATGTGAGACATTACCCCTACACTAATCTCAAATTCCCAGCAGGGTTAATCAATTAGAAATTGAGGAAGAGGTAGAGAGAGAGAGAGAGAGAGAGAGAGAGAGATAGAGACAGAGACAGAGATGGAGAAGAAAAAACGAAACTAAAAACATGAAAATAACCTAAGAAAATTGCTAAGACTGAAGGCAGAAAAAAATGTTGCTAGCAATCAAATTGGGAGAATCAGTTAGTTAAAGAGAAATGAGAATGAGACTGACATATTTCTTATTTATAAAATCATGTTTTACTTGTAAACTGAAGGTCAGGAGGTAACAGAAACACCTTTTAAAAAGCTTTGAGGGGCCAACCGTGTGGTGCGGTGGTTAAGCGCTGGCTTGGGAAGCCAGCGGCCCCGGTTCGGTTCGGGTCCCACATATGAGGGCCAGTGACACTGTCCTCAAAAAAAAAACAAAAATAAAACAAACGCTTTGAAATACAAGGCTGAGAGCCAAGAATTATACTTCTTGTCAGTCAGATAAAAGCGAATAAAAGTTAGGTTTATTTTTTTTTTTTTAATTCAAGATCTCAGATGTATAATAAGTACAATTTCTGAGAATATACCTCAAGGAAGTACTTCAACCTAAGAACATTTAAATCAAAGCAATGTTCTCCAGAAGGTAAAAGAGCAAACTTATGAGATATATCTAATAATTGATATTTTAAGTAAAAATCAAGATTTGCTTTTAGAAAGAGACTAAAATGAACTTAACATAAAACTCATTAATTTATTCATCAGAATATAGAAGTTGAGAAAACTTCATCAATATAAAAATCAATTGAGAATTAGATTAATGAAAATTTTATAAAATTGTTCAAAATTCAGCATATAAAATCAGTTAATTACAAGTCATACACCATTAATGTGACTGTTAGGCTCTGTTCAAATTAGTATTTAATATTTTCAAATCTTGAAGTAAAATATAAGTTGGTCCATTCAGTTGTGCTATTTTCTGTGGGAGTATCAGCTGAAAATGACCAGGTACCTCAAGTCCCATTTTTATGGCTGCTAACTGAACTGACTGGTTCATGCCCATACTGCAACACTTCCTAATCATTTTTGAAATCACTTCTATTTCTGAAAATATTTTCTTTATAACTTTCGATACATGCAGTTTGCTTTCTTCCTATTTTTTTATCCTTCTATTTGTCTTTTTTTCCCTTCTTTCTTACTTCAGTGCTCCATTTTTCATGAGAGGAGAATTGAGAGCTGTCAAACTTGGTTTCTATTATAGAAGATTGTTTGCTGCCATTTCTTTGTTCAGTTTCAGTTCACTGACTTATTTGTTGATTTTCACTCATGATGATACTCTAATGTTTTCATTCATGATGATACTTGAACAGATCTTCTTTTATAAATGCAACTGAAGAATTACATATTTAAGAGATTGATATTCATAAGGCAGCTTTTTGAATCTGAGCTGAGGGGAAAAAACAAATGGCAGATAATAGGTTAAAAGTCCATTTATGATTTACTGGTGCTAAGTAATTTTGAAAATTTCAGGCTAGCTAAATAAACTCTAAATAAGAACTATGTTTTCATTACAGAAGATAATACTCCGGTACGAATTCCAACTTGATTAAACAAAAAACAGGGCTTTTCACAGGAGGATAAATCAACATGATATGATGGCTACAAATGTGACTATAATAATAGGTGTAAGATTTTTCTGTAACATACAAATAACCACTACTATTTGACCACCTTCATTGTTATTTTAATCACATTTCATAATTTAAACTATATATCTTACAATTTAAACTGCATATCTTACGATAAAAGTGCTGTAAAGTAAATGAATAAATATTTTTTTCTGTTACTTTCAAACACTATATGTATCCTAGCTTATTGAACAATGAAATGGTACAGAAATCTTTTATTTTGCAGACATCACCAGGCTACAAATATTATGGCTATTATTACTTTTTAGCTCTATCCTGTCTCAACTATTTTCCAATTTGCTATTTACCAATTTGGCTTCTTTTAGCCTTAGCATGTTGAGACAGTGTAAGCAAAATTATTTTGCAGCACCTGGCCTAGAATGTTTAGATCACAAGAAATTCTGTCGCAAAATCATAATAATTTAGGGTTTTATCTCATGGCTATGGTGTAAAAAAATAAAGCCACCTGACTGTTTTCAAGAAAGTAAGTATACTGAGAAAAAGTTTAATGAATATATATATGTATATATATATATATATATACATATATATATATATATATATATTTATATATGTAATGAATATATATATATTTATATATGTAATTATATATATATATATATATATATATATATATATATATATATATATAATTCTCCAGTGAGTGGTACAATGTCCGTTTTCAAGTCCACATCAGCAAATGATCATTTGAAAAGTAAATTTTTGCCAAGTGTCCTTGAGTTTCAGATCTGCATTTCATAAACTAGTTTGTAAAGTAATCACTACAATAATATAATTATTCTGTAGAAATCAGTTGGCTTAATTAACTAATAAAGGTTGAGAAATTAGTTCATTTAATATTGGCATTCTTTTCTACTTTCAAATATAAATTTAAAATATTTTGTTGCTCAGAAATCAAGTCATAGATTATTTTTGTTTAATTGCACCTTGTTCCCTAATGGTGGGGCATATACAATAGTTATTGGTCCAAAGAGAAGATATTCTGGAGATTCCATATTGTATTTTTTTTACCAACTCTGAAACACATTCTATTATTTTATGCAGGAATCTGAAGTGTTCTAATTACAGCATGAGCTGAAGGGAATATGCTAATAGTATCTAATAATACATAAGGAAGAAACTGAACTTATAGACCTCTGAAATGGCAGTAAAGAGGAATACTCTGACACAACAGCAAAGAAGTTTATGAGTCTTCTTGTTTTCTAACAGAATAGTAGACAATTCTAATCCCACACATCTTCTGGAATTTAGCTTCAATTTTCAAGTGAAACTATCTGATCATCACAATATAAAATATAAATTGATTCATCTAGGATAAAGAATTCAACTGGCCTCATTGGTTATGACCAGAGAAGCAGTACCACATGGTTAAAGCAATTTCTCTAAGAATGAAACAAATAAGGAGACAGTAGGCATTTTTAACTTCCCAGCTTATACATTTTTTCTTCTCAAATACACTTCTAACATGATTATGCTTCAATTAACATGCTTCAAATATCACAACCACAAATGATAAACATATAGTCTTTCTCCATCAAGAGATGCCAAAAATTACATTCAGTTTATTAAAATAGGAGTAGGATGGAGAGAAGTTACATAACTCCTATTTAATTAGAGAATTTAATCACCCATGTTTATCATTCATCTGATTGAATTTAAGTCCATAATTTTCTACTTGTTTTCTGTTTATCTCCATCTTTATTAGTGTTGTTAAGTTTTTCCTGTCTTGATTTCTTCTAGAGTAACTAAAATTTTAGATATACTTCCATTTTAACTTATTATTTTTACCTCTTTGCATTATTTCATTTTATTTTTATATTTTCATAGTTAATTTAGAGAAGGATTTCTCAACCTTGGCACTATCGACAACCGGGCCATTGTGGGGGTTGTCTTGAGTATTACAGAAAATTAAGCTGCTACCCATTTCATGTAAGTAACACATTCTACCCCCGAGTTGTGAAAAATGTACCCAGACATTACCAAACATCACCTGGGATTAAGACCACTACTCTAGTAACAACAATAAACATTCCTAAACCATTCAATGTCTACTTAGAGTTAATATATCAGACATAGTATTTCTTACCTCTGTTTTTGTTTTTTGGTTTTTTTTTAGAGTTGTCAAATAGGATGCTATAAATTTACAACACAGTATTAAAATTTTGCTGATATTCCAAAAATGTTATAAATTTTGCTCACATTCCACAATATAATATTGCTTTCGATAATTACATATTTTTATGAAAGAATAAGAGGACTTAAAATTGTATTTAGCCTAATATTTTCAATCTTAGAAACACGTCATTTCTTTCTGAGTTTCCATTTGGTCTAATTTCTCTTCAATTTGAAGGGCTTCCTTTAATATTTCTGGTGGTGCAGATCTGCTAGAGACAAATTCTCTTAGCTTTTATTGTCTTTATTTGACTATTATTCAGGGCATTGTTTTCTGAATACAGAATACTGGTGTGCGAGTTATTTTTATTTCCTTCAATGTTTTTCATTTTTTTCTGGCATCCACTGTGTCTGATGAGTATTGAGCAGTTCTCTATGAGATGTGCATTTTAATTTTCCCTGACTGCTTTAAAATTTTTTAAATTTATATTTCAATTTCAGCCAAAAGTGTCTACGTGTCATTGTCATTGTATTACTCCCATTTGGTATCTGCTGAACAAACACCTCATATATCATGTGAATTCCTTTTCTTAGCATCTTGAAGACTTCCCCATATATACCCCACATGCATGGTTCAAGGGGCTAACACTCATTGGTTCACTCCTTTCATAGATATTGTTCCTCATTTCCTATCATTCATGATTGCCCTAAACCATGTCCTACAGATTTTCAGAACATCAAGGCCATGGATTTTCTATCAAGAGATTTAATTGCCTGCATGGGCAAACGGGGGCTTGTTCTCAGGCAAGATACTATGAGAATGGGGAACTCACCCAGTAATTGTGTTTCTAAGTCCTATTTCCTACCCAGTATCTCACTTCATTTACTCTCCACTGCCTTCACACTCTCCAGATTTATAGGTATTTTCTCTAGGAGGTCTTTCTGATAGGACCAGTGTAGGGTTATCATGACTCCTATTCAAATAGGGAAACAAGAAAAAATATTTGGCAAGGTTATTATTCATGCTTCTTACAATAGAATATCAAATAAATACTAAAAAAAAACCCTTTTCATCATTCTAATTTATATTCAGGAAGTTTATCTTGTGGTTAATGAGTCTATGTTGGAAGGATTTAAGGGTGAGGAGGTGGAAGAAAGAGATAAAGAGTGGAAAAACGAAAGAGGCGATGGGAAGAAAATTAAGATGCTATATCATTAAGATATATATAGTGCCGGCCGAGTGGCGCGGTAGTTAAGCGCTGGCTTCAGAAGCCAGTGGCCCCGGTTCAGTCCCACATATGAGGGCCAGTGACACTGCCCTCAAAAAAAAAAAAAAAAAAAAAAGATATATATATATATATATATATATATATATATATTATGTATGTGTGTTACATATTATAAATGCATATATTATATATTATCTCATTAAGAAAAAATAATTCTAAATTAAATAAGAAAAACATCTTTGACTAAATAAAGGAATAAAAATTATAGTTATTCATCATTAAAATAACCATCTACCCAAAGTAATCAACAGATTCAGTATAATCCCTATCAAAATGCCAATGGCATTTATCACAGAACCAGAATAATCTTAAAATTTATATGGAAACACCAAAGACCCCAAATAGCCATAGAAATCTTGCGGAAGAAGAAAAAGATTGGAGGTGTCAAGCTGCCTGATATACAACTATACTGCAAGACTACAGTAATCAAAACAGCATGGTACTGGCATAAAAAAAAGACACATAGATCAATGGAACAGAATAGAGAGCCCAGAAATAAACCATTGCTGATACAGTCATTTAATCTAGGACAAAAGAGGCTAGAAAATACAGTGGGGTAATGTCGCGATCCTGCACAATAGAGCAGGTGGAAGCAGAGAAGGGACGGTGAAAGGTTAAGGAAAAGAGAGAGAGAGACACAAAATAGGAGAGAAAACAGTTCAGGGCCAGGGAATTCAGCCTCCTCGTGGACTGGAGCCCGGAATCGGGCCTGACTGTTCCTTTTATTATCTTACACATAAGCAAGGGTCAATGCAGCTTCAGTAGTCTGTGAGTCTCACACCCAAGAATTAACCTCCAGGCCTAATTTCCCATGCCTGCAAACTGCCATTACCAGTGGCCCCATGAGGTTATTGTCATGCACCTCTAAGAGACAGAAGCTTCCTCTGCCAAGGCTTACTGATAAGAATGCAGGGAGGATGGGTATTATCACATCAATAGGTCATTTCACAGGCAGGCTGCCAGAACCTGAAGCAAGGGATTTACACCCCTTTTCTCCTCTCCCTGATTTCTCCCATGGCACCCACTTGCACCCACTGGCATCCACTGGAACCCACACAACCGCATCTGACTTGGGTTGTCCCTCTCTTGGGATCTTACCGCTCACTGACTGACCGGCCATCCTTTGGTGCCAATTGGGGACATATACAGTAAGCATAATATTGAAGTTATGATCTGTCATTAGGAGAGGTGCATGGAGGCAGATCGGCAGGTTATAATGTGACAGAGCAAAGGTAGTTTCTTTAACAAATGCTGTTGAGACAATGGGACAGATACTTGCAAAAAAAAAAAAAAATGAAAGTGGACCATCTTCTCACACCATATACAAGAATAAACTCAAACTGGATTAAAGACATAAATGTAAGGCTCAACCATGAAACTCCTAGAAGATCATATAGGCAATAAACTTGCAATAAACTCTCTGACACTGCTCTTAGTGATATATATAAGTCCCTGACTTTTGAACAAATTCCGTTCCGGGAGAATATTTGTATGTTGAATTAGTTGATAAGTCTAACTAAGTGAGTCTTATACACCTTTGACACAAACATACAATGTAAAGCATTAAAAAAAATGAATACACACAAAAATAGTGCAAGTAAACTTTTTACTTTTATAGTTATCTTAAAATGGTGGTACAGTACAGTACAACAACTGGAATATAGGGGATTGCATGGAGTAAACTGACAAGAGCAGACACGCGAGCTACTTCCGCGATTTGTTCGCATCTATGAATGTTAGTAATGCTAGCTCCATCCGCATCTGTGAAAGTTCCCAACTCAAATGTTTGTAAGTAGGGGACTTACTGTATGTATACATATATTTATTTATTTATTTATTTATTTTTTCTTATCTATCTCCTTGGGCAAGAAAAACAAAAGAAAAAAATAAACAAATGGGACTATATCTACCTAAAAAGATTTTGTACAGCAACAAAAATCCATCAACTAAATTAAAAGACAGCCTACTGAATGGGAGAAGATATTTGCCAATAGTACATATGATAAGGGATTGATATTCAAAATTTATTGAAAAACTCCTATAAGTCAACACCCAAAAAACAAAACAATAACAAAAAAAAAAAAACAATTAAAAATGAACAGAAAAACTGAAGAGACATTTCTCCAAAGAGGACACACAGATGGCCAACAGACATATGAAAAGATGCTCAAGGATACTAATCATGAGGAAATGAAAATTAAAACTACAATGAGATATCACCTCACACCTGGCTGGATGGCGATCGTCAATAAATCAATAATGAGTGTTGGTGAGGATACAGAGAAAAGAAAACCCTCATACACTGTTGATGGTAATATAAATCATTGCAGCCACTATGGAAAACAGTATGGTTCTTCCTTAAAAAATTAAAAATAGAGCTGCAATACAATCCAGCAATTCTACTTCAAACAAAAACACCAACTCGAAAAGATGTATGCATCCCTATGCTCACTGCAGCATTACTAGTAATAGCCAAGATATGGAAGCAACTCAAGTGTCCATCAGTACACAATTGAATAAAGGAGATGTCATATATAAATAATTGAACATCACTCTGCCATAAAAAGAATGAAATCTTACCATTTGCAACAACATGAATGGGCCTAGAGGGTATTACGCTAAATGAAATAAGTCAGACTGAGAAAGACAAATACCACATGATCTCACTTATATGTGAAATCTAAAGAACAAAATAAATGAATAAAACAAACAAAAATTCATAGATACAGGGAACTAAATGATGGTTGCCAAAGGGAAAGGGCATTGAGGCGTTCAGTGAAAAGGGTGAAAGAATTAAGAATACAAACTGGTAGTTACAAAATAGTCACAAGGATGTAAAGTAAATCATAGAAAATATAGTCAATATTGTTGCAAGAACTGTGTATAGTGTCAGATGGGTACCAGACTAATCATGTAATCACTGCATAAATTATATAAATGTCTAACCACCATGCTGTATACCTGAAACTAATATTAAATAACATGCATATCAACTGTAAGTTAAAAATTAAAAAAAAAGATATAGTTATTCATGACTTACAATGTATGTATGATTTACGAGTTTCACTATAAAGATCATATATATGTTTTAGAGCAGTTTGTTATAAAACCTTATTTAAAAACACTTAACTATACAGACTACAAAGGGAATTAGAGTCACTCATACAAAGGCTGAAACTCAGAATGTAAAAGAGAAAAAAAGAAAAAGAAGAAGAATTTGACACCCTGTACCAGAAAAAGATAATGCATGAAAATCTATATGGCCTATTACAATAGATGCGTTCTGAACTTTGGTCCTAGACAATATGTTGCAATTTACTTTATGTAAGCCTTCCTTGTCTACTCATTTGTGTTATTTGTGTACTTATGATTCAATGATGTAGGTGGCTAGCTAGAAAGCCAAGATGCCTATTCCACTCTATCACCAATCCTTCAAGGTTGGAAGCATGGCTTTTAATTACAGATTCTAGGGAAATTCTCAGTGAGTGGCTGAACTCAGATGCAAACACATTTAGTGCAGTCATGCTAGCATCTGTCATAAACACCGTTTGCCCATAAGTCATACAAAATAATCTAATACCTAGAGCAAGACTGCTTGTATGCTTAGATAGGAAAAGTAAAACAAATGCAATTCTAATAGAATTGCTAATTTTGAACTTCACGCTTAATATACAAGTGTTTTTAGAGAATACGCTGAACGTTTACCTTTTGTTTTCCAGATTCCTTTATCAATTCATTTATATGAATTTAAATACCATAGATATTCCCTTCTTATAATTGGTAGTAACAGAAGAAAGTTTTATTTGCTTAATTTTTAGAAGGTTTTTAAAGTTTCTCTTTACTTAATGTGTGAAATAAAAAGCCATATCACAACTGCTTATTTTAATTGTCTTTTCGCCACCAGCTGTGTTTTCTAGTGGCTGTATCTGCCCCACTGTGTTCATGTATACTTGTGTGTCTGTGTCACAGTGCGAGCCCCAGTGAGTGCTGGAGTGAGAGGTAGTGAGAGAAAAAGAATGTATTCATATGCAAAGATAGTCTGGAATGGTGCTTGCCATTCTAGAGCAGGGACCCTCTACCAACATCTGTATTAAACTGAGATTTTCAAACCCTTAATTACAAGATTTCATGGCCCTGACTTCTGAAGCATGTACATGTTCATTTCTGAGTGAAGGTGAAAGAAAAACAATGAAGGAGTTCCCAATATATTGACAATATTTAACTGGTAGTGATTCAATTAATTCGCCAAATATTCTGATAATAAGCTATAATTTTTATGATGATCCATTTAGAAAAAGGCAATGTCGAGAAAAGAACCAAGATTAGCACTTGTGGACGGAGGTGAAAACCTTGGTAAGAAGGTTGCCCTGTGATAGTTTTTCTCTTAAGCAGTTGTTTTTTGGGAGGTTGTTTTGTTTTGTTTTATTTTGTTTTGTTGTTTCCTGCTCAGATCTTAGAAAATGGCTGAAAATATTAAGTTGTACATAGCTATCCACTGGTAAAATTACATTGGCATATGGAGTGGTACTACAATAACATTTACTTGACAAATCTTGGGATTTATAATAAATCAAAAAGAATATATTTTAACACAATTCTACTATATTTGAGATGTTTACATTTGAAATAATTTTGGTCCATCCTGTATCTTTTAACCTTTGTCTAATCAAGACTAGCAAAAATTATTAAAACCATGTTGTCTTATAATATTTCAACATTACATTGAATCATGATGTTTCATTTTGCTTCAAGTACTAATACCACAAAATTTAAAGATAACAAAGCATAAATAAACTGATGTTTTATGCTGATTAAATTGCTTTCCTCATGGGTGGTAAGTATATGGGCATTACAGCATTTTAGTACAATGTATAAATCAATGACACCCAAATTTCTAATTCTGGCACTTTTTTCCCCCACTTATATCTAATTGCCTATTTGATATAGCTAGTTGAGTTTTATTAATAATTCCAATTTAATGTCAAAAATAAAATTCTCATTCTACCTGTAAAACATATTTCAGCCACAGTCATTCCTACTTTGTTAAATATTAAACCCACACACAACATTTCAGCATATAATTCAGGCTCTTTCTCTAAAATATATATCTAATGTATGATTGTTTTTCACCATCTCCATTGCTACTATCCTGATGCAAGCAGCTATCATATTTTATCCAGTCTTTTCCATTTTAACTGATCTCCATGCTTCCATTTTTATCTCTCCCCAGTCTATTCTCAACACAGCAGCCAAAATGATCCCTTTAAATATAAATTGTGTCATACCACTCCTGTACTTAGTACCCCAACAAACTTCATTCCATTGGAATTAACTTCAAATGTCTAACCATGTCCTACTTTTGTGATCTCTGCCCTGTTACTTCCATGACCTTAACCCCTAACACTCTTCCTCCTTGCTCAGAACAAGAGTTATTGGTTTACATCATTGCTGTTCCATGAACATACCAAGCAATTGTTCTTCCTCCAACCTCAGGTCACTGCAGATGCTGTTTTCTATAAATAGCAGATCCTTTGCCTTCATTAGCTGTCAGATACAAAATGCTTCTTCAGACCTCCCACACATTACCTATATCTCTGATCTCCCTTTATTTTAATGTATAGTACTCACCATCACCTGATGAATTATATATCTGTATATCATATGCTTCCTCCCACTAGAACATAACAGATAATGAGGTCCTAGAGGAGAGAGACCTTTTTTTTTGTTTAATGTATTTTATACTAAGTGTGTAAAAAACTGAGAGATAACACATACTATGTGATCAATAAACATTTGCCTAAAAGTGAATCGTTCTTATCAGTATAAAACATGTTATGTGTTTCGCAACTTAAGAAACTATTTCTTTAACCACTACTGACTTATTTATTTTTTCCAGTTGTAAGTAAACTTTTTAAAATATCGGTTATATTCCCTGCCTCTATTTCCTCATATCCCATCTTCTTGTCAATTTATTCAATCAGATTTTGAACACGGATCTCCACATGGCCAAAAACATAGGCAATGCTAAGACTTCATTACATTGAAACTGTAAGAAGCATTTAATGCCATTGTTTGCAAGCTCTTTTTTCACTTTGCCTCAAGGACAAAACTATCTCCTAATTTGCTGCCTATCAAGCTGGACCGTTCTCATTCTCTTTTGCTGTTTCTTATCTTTCTAATGTATAAGTATTGAAGCAAACTATCATTTAATTCTTATCCTTTCCCTTCTCTGTCTTTGTCTTATATGGATCCTCTTATTAAGTCATATCATCATATGCTGTTCTTAGAAATTACTACACCAAGACTCTAAAATTTAAATCTTTAATTTCTCTATTGAATTGCAGATTTGTAAACCTAAATTCCTGCAATTCATCTTCACTTGTATGTCCAAACATTAAAAGGTTATTACATTTAAGGTTTAAGATTTAACTTCTTTTTTTTTTTTGAACATGATATACCACAAGTAACTCCATTCTCAGTAGAGTATCATTGTCCTCCTAGCTACTCAAGCCACGACTTTAGAGTTATCTTTAACGTCCTAAACGTATGCCAAGCCTATGTACTTCTCACATCCATCACTGAACCACCCTAGCCAAGCCTCCATCACCTGTAACCTGCACTAGATCATTAGCACACTACCGGAACTTTCTGCTTCCTCTCTTGTCCTCTCTCAAATAAATCTTCACACAGTGCCAAAAGAATTATTTTAAAACAGAAATAAGATCACACCCCAAACTCTCAAACATTCCAAAGAATCTGGCCTAATATTCTATCAATTTCTCAAGCACTCAATGCATTTCTGTCCCACTAGCCTTCCTGTTCTTCCTTGAACATTGAAAGCATGTTCCCTGATCAGGACACAAGTTCTGCACTTCCTGGTAAGTCATTCTATACTTATCCATCTCCCCCTACCCTCACATGATATGCTTCCTCACTTCCTTTTTGCACCTGTTCATCTTTAACAGAAGTCCACTTTCATTAAACTATTTAATAGATGTTTCTTTTCCTCTCTAATCCTTACACTTGCTGCACAGATAACATATACTTAGTAATTTATATTCCTTTTCAGTAACTACGTATCACCTTCAGAACCACATACCTTTGTGTAGTACACAGTAAACCCTCAATGAATATCTATTAAATGAAGAAAGCAATGCAAAGGAGGGATAAATCAAGATACAACATTAGCCAAAAACAAAGAATGAATGGTTAAATCATTTTCAAAACATCATACATCTCATCTTTTCTTATGGCAGAATAGTATTCCATTAGGTATGTATACCACATCTTCTTTATCCAATCATCTATTGAAGGACATTTGGTTGTTACCATGTCTTGGCCACTGTAAATAAAGCTGTGGTAACCTAGATAGAACTTGAGATTATTATGCTAAGCGAAACAAATCAGACAGAAAAAGTTGAGAACCATGTGATTTCACTGATGTGTGCAATATAAAACTGGAAACAACAAAATAACAAAACAAACAAACAAAGAAACAAAAACTCATAGACACAGACAATAGTTTAGTGGTTTCCAGAGGGTAAGGAGGAGGGAGTGGTAGATGAGGGTAAAGGAGATCAAATATATGGTGATGGAAGAACTGACTCTAGGTGGCGAACACCCAATTTCATATATAGATAACATATTACAGAATTATACACCTGAAACCTATGTAACTTTACTAACCATTTTTACACCAATAAATCTTAATTAATATATATATATATAAAATATCTCCCAGAAAATATCACACCAACTCTCAATGTGATATATGTACTGCTTCACAATATTATGTACTTCTGTGTGTACATATATGTATGACCTCATAACTTTCAGAAGCATGCCAGAATAGGGCTAATGGTAAGAAGTGAAGAAAAATATTACTGGACTACCATCAAGTACGTTTCCTACGTATTCTAATAAGGAATTTTTTTTATTTATTTTTTTGCTGAGCCATCCTGCCACCTGTTGGCAGCTCAACAACAACTCAGCTCAGGCTGGCATCGAACCACATTGCTCAGAGCTCAGCTTGCACTCTTGAGTGAACCCTTAACCAACTGAGCCACTCGGCCGGCCCAGGACCTTTCATTTTTAAATATCTTATTCTCAAGTCTCTAATTTAAGACTATTTTTCTTACAGATCACTTCTTATTTGAATATGAATTACACCAGCTACTATGAACAGACCATACTTTAATCAAGATGTGACAGAGAGTAATAGAGTAAAATACAGTAATCCAGAAAAAAAATTAACCTGTATATTAGAAAATCTCCTTTTGAAAGATCATATAACAGGAGTGTTTGAAAGATGACATGATTTACTGTGGTATATTGAGTATTTTGCAAAGAATGTAAGGAACAAAGTAGTGCATTAGGCTGTAAGACGGAAAATAGAAACCAGTTTAAACTGAGTCACTAATTAGTTTTGTGACCTGTGACAATTCACTTAACCTCTCTGTATGTCAATTTTCTTATCTATAAAATGAAAGTGTTGGATTCAATTATCTTTCAAACTCATTCCATGTCTGAGATTCTACAAGAATTCGAAGAAGGGGGGGTGTGGGGGAGGAGAGTCTCTGGGGACTCAATGTGACAAATGCTATTCCTGTTTATAGAAAAGAAAAATATGAATTTATCAACTTGGTTCAGTTAACTTTAGACCTTATTCAAGCTAAAAGTCTAAATTAATTGATTTGAACAGTCTGAATAAACTGAATAAAGACACTGAATAAAAACCAATTAGACTATACGAGCATCAGTGCAATTTTAAGCTACATGATATAGTGATAATAGCAATAATAATGATAAAATACAAATATTATTCCGCCCAAATGATTTCTTTATAAAATATTTAAGAAATCACATTCTAAGCTAAAATCTCCTTGAATATAAATATATGAATAATATTTCTATGATAGTTCTTCCTACATCTTGTATTAAATAATATTGAATAATCTAAAAAATTAAATTGAGAATTACTTTCCTGTATTGGCCTATAGTTCCAGCATCAACTCCTTCTCTTTCAAAATCTCTTCCTCTCTTGTACCCCATCACCTCCTTAACAGAATAAATATCTTACTCATTTTACTTTTAGTGTCACTCTGAGGATACTTTCGTTAGAATGAGCTACTGAAATAAATCTTGATAAAGAAAAATAAATGATAAAGAAGGATTTTAAGGAAAAATATTAGTATTAATAATATTATTACTCAAAATAAAAGTAAATAAGGGTTTTTGGTTCTGCAGACTATTTTCTAGAAATAAACTATCCTTTATGGTAGCCACTAGCCCCATGCCTGTAGAGCTCTTGAAATATGGCTAGTCCAGACTAAGATGTGCTGTAAGTATAAAATGGTCATTGGCTCTCAAGACTTAGTCCCCACCCCCAAATGTAAATATCTCATCAATATTTTATATTGAATAAATTTTGAAATAACATTTTGGATATGTTGGGTTAAAATAAAATGTATTAAATTTTACTTTCCTAATGCAGCTAGTAGGAAATCTAAATCAATATGTGATTCACATCATATTTTTATTGGAAAGCACTGATATAAAATGTTAAATAGTATTTTCTTATTATAGTCATTTGGAAAGTTAGAGATTAGTATTAAAAGTCATCAAAAACATTTAGATATTTTTGTTTTTAACTGAAGTATTTATTAATAGCCTCTTAAGGCACTTAATGTCTAGGTTGACTTATGAAGTTTATAAAGCATACACTGTATATACTTCTTCCTACACATGTGTGTCCCAAGTCTATTATTTTCACAATATAGAATAGAGTAACAAAACTAAAAATAATTTCCTTTAAAATATTACTATATGTTGATTTTTAAAATTTTTAAAAAATTTTCAGAGAATGCTTGCAATGCACCCTTCCATATAGGTTTTTGCCGTTAGAATTTTAATAAGTTATGGCGCTCTAAAATAGGATACTATAACATTTAGGGAAAATAAAATAATCCAAAACAATAAAGAGATACTCTTTAATAAAAAAATATATTTCATTTTATATATAAATTGCTCCAAATTATGAGTAGTGAGAATAAATAAAACGTTTAATTTTGTAATTCCATTTAGTACGTTCCATTACTCATAAGCTTAGCAGATATCTTTTAGTAATCTAAAGTTATCATAAAGCGTGAATTTTTACTAGTTATGCTTTAGACTTCATTATTTTATGAAAACACATAATTTTATAATATAAATGTATATACATATATATCCATTTTATTTCTTCATAAAACCTAATGAGATGTTTGAAAAATAAATCTTCAAAAGATAAAGAGTAACAGTTGTCTGAATATTTTTGAAGAGGTATGTGACAATAAAAATGACTTTTGCCCAAAATGAGTAGAGACTTCAAAGTTTTCTCTGAAGAAAATAGGTTTATGATCACAATTAACTGGATATTTTAAAAGTGGAACAATATGGGTACCAGAGATTAATACAGATTCTTCTTTATTTGACAAGCATGATTCTTGGTCATGTTTTCTTTAATGCTGACGTGAGTTTGCATATTTATACTCAGAGAAATACATTGTTGGAAAAAATGGAATGAAAGCAGCACCACTGTGGAAAGTTACTTAGATTTGCTTTTAAATTAATCAAATTCTTGACAGCTAGTTCCTACCCATGAATATATAAAAGTGATTACTCTGGAGTTTAACTTGTTGCTCCATTGTATAGATGGTTCTACCACCTGTAAGTTGGTATTAACAACCTTACCTATTGTTTCATTGAATTGTTGTGTGAATTAAATTAAATAATGCATGTAAAGTATCTTCCATACTCTCCAACACATGAAAAGCACACAATAAATGTTAGCTTTCACATTTCCAACTTGTAACCTATATTCTTATAGTACAAAGTACAAGGAAGTGTCTCTCATTTTATGGAGACATTAGCAGACTAATTTTATTTTAGAAAATATCTCATATCTACTTTTATGTATGTTTGGTTTCATTGCAACATCTATAAAGAAACCATTCTAAAATCAGTTATATATTCATAATTTGAATGTTAGGGTAAAGCATATGAAAGAGCTGGTTTAATTCAGCATTTTGTTTCAATATACTTATTGAAAAGAAACATCTTTTGAATATAAAATAGAGGATTATAGATAGATGAGTAAATCTGAGTATTTGGCAAGAGGTAAAATTTTCAGTCTCTCCCTGATATACTGTCTGCCACTGCTTGCTGAATGGGAAATGGCTTTTTCGTTTGCTGGGAAGCTCTAATTTTAAAATATTCAGAAATCTGTATGTTCCTGAAGAAACTAGCTACTGAGCAACATAATAATGAAAGTAATCTCACCTCTCAGAGAATGCAAATGAAAAACTGGATTTTTCATTTCAAACCATACACAAGTATAGCTGAAATTAAAAGCTTTGACTCACAGGAAATCCTTTATCTTACCCTACTAATGATTTACTATTCACTGTAGGTGGCATGTAGTATATATTATAATATATTATATATTTTGCTCAGACTTATTTTTTCTTTCAATTATAATTTTATCTCTATTCCAGAGAGCTGAGTTTTAAATTAAGTAATATCTAGTTTTTTTTATTGATATGCACTATTTTTTTTATTTGTCTGCTCTTTTGTTCACATTTTTATTTCGTTTTAATAGCGAAGGATAGCATTTATCACCTTGAGTCTATATCTGAGAGACCATTTTTTAAAAAATTATAGTATTTCAGACACAAAATGGACTTCAGGGACAATTGAATTCAACATTTTATTTTATAGATAAGAAAACTAAGATCTAGAGAGGTTAAGTTAATTGCCACAGGTCATAAAGTTACCATTGTCTCTGTCTGAGCTAGTCACTATTTTCTGACTTATATCATCAGCACACAGTCCTTAGTTTTGCTTAAATATATTTTTCAAACTGCTCTTCTCTTCATTATCAATATTACTGCCAGAGAGCAGACCATAATCTTTTTATATAAAGCTCTAATCAATTTCATCTTAAAAGGTCTTCCAAACTCCATTTAGCTATTTCATAGCTGTTGAATATATTCAATATATAATCTCTTCACCTCCTTCTTATTCTCTAAAATATAGTCTTAGATTAGGCAAAAGCTTGTATAAAATGATAATAAAACCTGAAACAATATATGAAACTTAATATGTTAAACATTTTTAAATCATCTATCATAACAAAGCAAAAGAACATATACAGAAAAAAATAAATACAGTGCATGTAGTATATTACCTATATTCATAATTTACAAAGAATTCTATGAAAAAAGGAAATAGAAGGTGGTAAAAATGAAAAAGGTATGTCAACTAGATTACAAAGTGGATATGTGAATGAAAATCAATCCTCTATACTTTCCTTATCATGAAATCTCTTTATCTGGTTGGCTTTAGTTAATCTTTATAAAAATCTATGATTTGTATGTTTTATTCTAACCAATTTACATTTGAGGAAAATGAATCTCAGAGAAGTTAAGTGATTTGTCCAAAGTCAGCATATTCCCATCAGTTCATGTGTCCAAGACTCTATGATTACCTGGGCCAGGCCAGGCTGCTGACATCTTTAGGTTAGAAGTGCCAGAGAGCCTGAGATAGTGTGGAGATGTCGGTGACATAGATTTTTTTTTAAATTAATGTTTGATGCTTTTAATATGCTTTTATTGAAAATATGCTTTTATGATATGCTTTTAATGAGACAAATCCTTGAAGTTCATTGTCCCAAAGTGCTTCATTGGAAACAAGGATGAAATTGGGTGGAGGAAGCATATCAGCTTCTAGAACCTTCTAGGTCTTTCCTGGACACTTGCTTGCAAAGACTATGTCATAAAATCCTGTCCCTATTTATAACTAGAAACCACAGAAAGACTGATGATTGACTGATTGGTAGACAGAAGACAGATAGATATTTTAAAAATATAGACCATATAAAATAAACATTTGCTGTGGGTAAGTCTACTGGCTGGGTAATATTCAATTGTCTTATTATGTCTCTTTTCAAATCAAAATGTCTCTTAAAATTTTGAGAAACTGGTCCCTATGATTTGGGGATTTCGAGCAGTCAGAAATTCAATGATTTATTGAAGCCTGCCATTATTGAATCAATATATGCTGTGTTTTGTCGGAACAATTCAGGCAAGTGTTTCCAGATGACAACCATCAAAAATAATTAACTAAAGCAAGTACACAAAAACATGTTAAGAAGATTATTTAGTAGTTAATACTTCTTCTGGTATTATACTCAGTCTTAAAACTGTCATAACCTTTACGTGATTGGACTTACTTTGTAAGATCTAAAAAAGAATTTTTTTTTTTTAGATTGAGGCCATTAATCCACACAACCAAACGATTTTCCTTTATTTACTATTAAATTTTCCTTTCATAGAAGCACACAAAAAGATTGTAACTCATCTACAGAGGGTGTCAAAAAATGTATACACATTTTAAGAAAGGAAAATAACTGTATTAAAATTGTAATACAATGAATGATGCTAGCACTCATTTGACTAACGCCATCTTTTGAGCAAACATCATGCTACACATTGCTACTACCATAATTCAATTCAGCTTCGAAACATAATAAATAGATAATATCTCTTAAAATGTGTACACTGTTTTGGAACCCGGTATTTTAGCTCATAATCTGGCAACAAAAAGTCAGTTCTATCATTTAATTTCCGGGGCTTCAGTTTCCATCACCCATATTCTGAATGCTCTCAAAAAATCAGTTTCAATTATATGAAAAGAAAACAATTTAAGACAGAAAAAAATAAGAATAGAGCTCTGAAGACAAATGGACTTTTTAAAAATTTTACAATAACAATTATTTTGAGTAACCAAAATAAGTAATAAAATATGGATCTGACTGATGGATGGAGAGATGTAATTCTCTAATGACATTCCTTATTCAATAATGTTTTTGGCATTTTGTTATTTGATTCTTCAAGAAATAATTCCCCATCTTAAAAGAAGAATATCTAAAATAATGTAGAATATTATTTTATATGTATTTAATATTACTTTTACAAAACAGAACATTGAAAAAAATTTAAGACTTTATGTTTCCCCTAAAAATTATTACACATATCACCTTATAAAATTGTTTCAAATCAACCCTAATTTTGTTTTATATAATGAAGCTAAAAGACATTTTAACCTCTTTCTAAAATTAAGTAATTTAGGTTAGGTTTACAATTATGTGAATTTTCAAAAGAAAAGGTCCTAAATATTAAGGTCATATCTACTAGTGACCTGTATTTATTTTAAAATTGCAACTAACAATCCAAAGGGAACAGAAAGCTCATAATGTAATTTATTTTTTCTATATCAGGTATTTAAAATTTTAAACATATAATGAAGTAGCAATTTCATTTTATCAAATAAAAAGCATCTTCAGTTTCATTACTAGATGGACCATCCACTAACTGAGTATTACCACTGGCTTAGGAATGCAAGGAAATTTAATCCTCTGTTTGTGTTCTGGTTGACTCCTTCTCTACCTCCTTGTACACCTGGAGTATTATAAATCTTGTAAAGGCAAAATTACATTGCATTCCCTCTTCTCTAACTTCTCAATCAAAGCAAATACAACTAAAGAAAGCAACCATCTCCCATGGTAACATCCCTCCAACAGCTTATCAGCTCACTATGGTGTCATACCTTGCAATAATCTCAATGTAAAATATCTTTTCAGATGGGTCCTGTAGAATCCTTACACCATGAAAACCATTAACAAGGATAATTAACTGAGACTGTAGTGATGAATAGAGCTGCATTACTAGTCAGTATAATAAAGAACAGAAGCCATTAATTACAGATACAGAGCCTTGAAGCTGCTGAGAAATGTATTTTAACATCGCCGCCCAAATTCCAAACAGCCAAATAGAAGTGCACAATGAAAACAATAAGGTCTTCCGACAGAAAATGCTTTTGGGAACATTCCAAGTGTAAGAAGATGTGCCCATGTGCACAAAGTTGCTTTATTCTAGTAAGTACAACCCGTAGGAAAAACATCTTAAAATTAAAACAGCCTAAACATTTTGTGAGGTACTGTCATCACAACCCTGTACTTCAAAGAAATTACTCTGGTAATGGAGTAATTTCTTTGGAGAAAAGACAGCCTCTTCAATAAATGGTGCTTGGAGAATTGGAAAGCCACGTGCAAAAGAATGAAACTAGACTGCTATCTGTCACCATGTACTAAAATTAACTCAAAATGGATCAAAGACCTAAATGTGAGACTGGAAATAATAAAAATAAACTGCATAGAAGAAAACATAGGTACTAAACTTATGGACTTGGGGTTCAAAGACGATTTTATGGATTTGACCTCAAAGGCAAGGGAAGTAAAAGCTAAAATAAACAAATGGGACTATATCATACCAAAAAGCTTCTACACAGCAAAAGAAACCATCAACAAAATAAAGAGGCAACCAGCCAAACTGGAGAAGATTTTTGCAAACAATGCTTCCAATATGGGGCTAATATCCAAAATATATAAGGAATTCATACAACTCAACAACAAAAACAAACAATCTATTAAAAAATGTGCAGAGGACCTGAATAGACATTTCTTCAAAGAAGACATACAAATTGCCAATAGACATATGTAAAAATGCTCAACGGCACAAATCATCAGAGAAATGCAAATAAAAACTACAATGAGATATCACCTCACACCAGTTAGAATGACTATCACCAACAAGACAAATAATAAGTGTTACAGAGGCTGTGGAGAAAAAGGAGCCCTCATACACTGTTGGTGGGAATGCAGATTGGTGCCGCAGCTATGAAAGGCAGTGTGGAGGTTCCTCAAAAAATTAAGGACAGAATTACCATATGACCTAGCAATGTCTCTCCTGGGTATCTACCCAAAAATTCTGAAAACATTTATCCGTAAGGATATATGTGCTCCGATGTTCACTGAAACTTTATTTACAGTGGCCAAGACATGGAAACAACCAAAGTGTCCTTTTATAGATGATTGGATAAAGAAGATGTGATGTATATACACAATGGAATATTATTCTGTCATAAGATGAAATAATGCCATTTGCAACATCACGGATGAATTTTGAGATTATTATGCTAAGCAAAATAAGTCAGACAGAAAAAGTAGAGAACCACATGATTTTCCTGATATGTGGAATATAAAACTGAAAACAATAAAAGTACAAGACAAACAAATGAAGAAACGAAAACTCATAGACAGAGACAATAGTTTAATGGTTACCAGAGGGTAAAGGGGGAAAGGGGTGGTAGATGAGGGTAAAAGGGATCAAATATATGGTGATGGAAGGAGAACTGACTCTAGGTGGTGAACACACAATTTGATATACAGACGATGTTTTACAGTCCTGTACACCTGAAACCTATGTAACTTTACTAACCATTATCACCCCAATGAACTTTAATTAAAAAGGAAAGGAAAGGAAAGGAAAGGAAAGGAAAGGAAAGGAAAGGAAAGGAAAGGAAAGGAAAGGAAAGGAAAGGAAAGGAAAGGAAAGGAAAGGAAAGGAAAAGGAAAAGGAAAAGGAAACAAAAAAGGAAAGAAAGGAAAGAAAGAAAAGAAAAGACAGAAGTTATTCTGGTAATTTCTTTGAATTTTCAAAAGGTTATAAAGACTTGTCATTATTTGCAATTAGAAAATAGCATAAGCATAACAAAGCTATGCATCCATAGAGCCCCTCAGAATTGTCTGCTCCTGAGATATACTTTTCAACTGTAGAGAAAATAGCAAGCTGCAGAGCAGTTTTTCCCAAAATTTCTTGAAAATAAAAAATATGTGAGGCCCTTGTTAAAATTCAGATTACTGGAAGGTACCCAGGGCAACCAGAATATATTCTCAAAAGGGGAGGACCTGAGACAGTGATTCCAATGAGAGCTCCAGATGAGTCTCACCAGCAGGCAAGTTTGGTGCCGTAGAAGGATTTTAACAGTGGTTCCTTGATTCCTGGATCTGTTCTATTGAGAACCATTTCTTCTCACTGAGTCTCAGACTATTTATAAATTACGGAAATATAGCATTTCACTGGGTACATATATTACAAATTTATATGAATTGCCTATTAATGTGTTTGTACATAGTGCACATTGAGACAATATCAGTTTCTTCCCACTCTCTTCTCACCTTTAAGGTTTGTTTTCTTCAATAAATATATACAGTCTCACTAACAATAAGGAAGATATAAGAACAGCATTTGCTTCACAACTCAAAATACCTCACAATATATGCGTATATCACAGATAATTAGTCCTACAATAATGAAGAGGACATAAACTCAAGAAGAAAGCCTTCTATTGGTACGCCTGGCCATTGCTTCCGACAGCACCAAATAAACACCTCTGCGTAAACAGTGGCCATCAGTCATGGTATTAGAATCTGGTAGCTGATTTTCTCCACTTTTAAGTCAAGAGAAGTTTACCATAATGTAAGGGTTT
The DNA here is from genome assembly GCA_033961575.1 of Aselliscus stoliczkanus. Taxonomy (NCBI): domain Eukaryota; kingdom Metazoa; phylum Chordata; class Mammalia; order Chiroptera; family Hipposideridae; genus Aselliscus; species Aselliscus stoliczkanus. Next base: position 140,902,423 of record CM066731.1, read on the forward strand.
TCATCCACTTGTATGAAATGGTTTGTGATAAAATTCTAGTAGCAAAAGAATTTCTAGAATATGTCGGGTACCATATATAAATGAAAAATTTCCATCATTAAAGAATGATCACACAAAATGTCAAATATCCGATTATTTAAAAACATGTCCTGAATATTATTTCTTTCATGGAGCACAAGTACATACTTTGGAGTCTAATACCATATTTTGGAGTCAGACCCAAAGAGGTAATAATAAAAATTCTAAGTTATTTTGTATGATCATCATTAAGTTATTTTGCATCTTCTTGTTTCTAACAAGATTACAATTGATATGGTAGGCTCCTAAAATTTTGTTTATAACAAGACATGCTGGAAGGAAATTTCTTCTTTGAAAAAAAAAAAATCTGATCTTATTCTCAAAAAGTACAGTCCTCATCCTTGATTGGTAACCGTATATCAGTTCACTTAACAAATATTGATTGATGACACACATAGGCCCATTGCAGAATGTATAGATTATGTGGTTCGGTTCTATAAGTTATGCATAAAAATGTTTAAAAAGGGCTTAAAGACTGACTAAGAAATGTCACTATCCATGTGAATTGAAAGGAAGGCTAGATTATGTATGGCCTGATTGACCAGCTGGGCACCATAACATTTCACAGCTTGCTTAATGGAATCAATCCATCCATAGCCAAATGGAGTCTAAGGATACCAAGCAGTGTTTCCTAGCCTTTGATTTATATTGATAAAGTTCCCTGATGTATATAATCTCTGGGCAAATTAAGCTATCTCCAAACTGAAGTTAAACAAAAAATTAATAAACAGTATTTTGAGTTATTTTTTAGCTATTTTCCTTAATATTTCACATTTTCACCAGATAATCAATTTTATTTATTTACATTTTGACAATAAAAATTTGATGCATATGAAGGCCGGCCAAATGGCTCAGTTGGTTAAGAGCTCGCTCAATAGTGTGAGCTGAGCTCTGAGCAACAGCAGTTCGATGCGCAACCCAAGCTGAGCTGTCGTTGAGCTGCCAACAGGGCAGGATGGCTCAGCTAAAAAAAAAAAAAAAAAAAATTGATGCATACGCGAAGTTGCTTTTCATTGTTCAACATATTGTCTATCTCTTATCAAACTGGTTAAAAGCTCGTGCAAAAAAAAAAGATGGCTTTTTTACTTTTTGCTTTACTGTCTTTATTATTATACTGCATTATTTTAACACTACCCCTTGTAAAGAAATGTATTAACTCAATAAACAAATATTTTTGAAAACCTACTTTATGCCAGGCAAGCTTTTCTGATAAATTAATGAACAAAATAGCCATTGGAGCTTACTTCTTAATAGAGAGAGACATTTAATAAACAAAAAAACACATCACCTTAAAAAGTAATAAGTGTGATGAAAATGATAGAGCAGTATGAAGCAGATCAAGGCTGTGGGAAAGTAGTGTTAGGTAGAGTTATCATGATGTTAGGTAGAGTTATCATGACAGGCCTCCGTGGATGTCCACGTTTGAGGAAAATTGAGGAAGAGGTGAGGAAAAGAACAATCCAAGCAGAGACAAGGGTTGATGCCAGGACCTTAGATAAGCTAATGTACAACACATGTTCAAGGGTGATATTTAATACCAAATAAGTCAATAATAGAGATGAAACCTCTAACTCATGACATAAGCAGAGTATAAATACTGAGGTTCTGCATTCAATTTATTAATTCAGAGCTTTAAGTCACACCATAGATGCTCATATCTCTTGTCAGTTAGGTTTATTAACCATCTTCCAATCTGGAAAGGAATCTATCATTTTAGCCAAAGAAAAGCTATTCTTTCACAAGTATCATAAACTCTTTTTGAAGATGGAAGACAACAGAAAAAAGAGATAGGGTATCAAGATATATTCTAAACATCTGATGCAACAAAGAGGACAGGATTGGAAACCAGAGTATCCTGTTCCAATTTGTTTTTTGTTGTTGTTTTTTTTGAGGGCAGTGTCACTGACCCTCATCTGTGGGATCGAACCAGGGCTGCCAGCTTCCCAAGCCAGCGCTTAACCATGGTGCCACTCAGCCAGCCCCCAATTTGTTAACAGTAATAATATCCCTTACCCAGAGCCTTGGATACTCCTCTCATATCTTTTTTTTTCACATAATTCCTAAAAAATAAACAGCAAACAAAATGCAAATGTTATACTTTTCCTCCTCCCTAGACTCAATGATTAACACATGTTCTATAGGAAAAAAAAAAAGAAAGAAAGAAAAAAAATGAGAGGAACAGAAAAACAATAAACGTCTGGGGGTTGTAGATAATAACAACAAACCTAGGTACCTGAAGTAAAATAACTGAACCGGACATAAAGCAAAGCTTTGAGCTTACAAAAGTATGTAAATAAACTTAAATTCAATCATTTTCACAACAGAATAAAAATAAATGAGAATGTTTTCTGCTCTTAGATTCAGCTCTTTTCTAAAAGCTAGTTTAATACATCTATTAAAATAGAAACATTACAGAGGTATGGCAATATTTTATTGTACTTCAAAGACTAAGACTATGTATGTTTAAATATTCAAATATAATAAATTAGCATGTAGCATGTAGTAAATATCCAATAAATGTCAGCAGCTTCTCAATTCCTTCATTTTATTCACTTTTCTCATTTTAGATATGTGACTAATCACATGATTATATGGAGATTTCTTTGAGACCCGCCCCTGTGCATTCAAATGTGTTGAAATAACATTTGATAGCAATGTATTCCAGAAGTGGTTGTATATCAGCATCAGTAGTGTATTGCTTATGCCTTTAGACACAGAGAAAGATGCAACCCATCTCAGAGACTCACTTATTACCATATCCAATTAGTTTGTTTAGCTTAATTAAATTTTTTGGCAGTTTACTATTCAAAACCTCAAATTTTAGCTACATAAGAATACATGTGGAGGTGCCTGTAGAAACACTGAACAAAGTATCACTTGAGAAGAATACGAAACCACTAAGATAAAGACACATTAAGGAGTAAAGAGGTTAAAAAGGCACAAAGCTAAAGTACAGTCTAGAGTCAAGGCTTCAATACATATATTGAATCATTATGTTGTACCTGAAACACGTTATATGTCAATTATATCTCAACTAAAAATAATAGACAAAGAAAAAATAGTTCACTATCATGACCTTGCCCCCTCCCCTTCACCCATAATAGGGAGAAATATTTAACTCAGCAAGTGTTTAAAGCAGTCATTAATTACAGAAAAAGCATTTGAGTTTCAGTTACATACCAAAGGCCAAAACATCTTTAAAACAGCTTATCTTGGGCCGGCCGAGTGGCTCAGTTGGTTAAGAGCTCTGAGCTCTGAGCAACGGGCGGTTCGATGCCAGCCCGAGCTGAGTTGCCGTTGAGCTGCCAACAGGTGGCAGGATGGCTCAGTTAAAAAAAAAACACAAAAACACCTTATCTCATTCAGTTGCTTTGTGTTTTATATTTAAAATGTCTACATCTAATAAGATAAAAAAATAAGTAGTTTAGTAATAGAATAAAGAAAATCATGAGAAAAAATAATAAATTCAGGGTTAAGATTAGCAAATAGAAGTGATCACAAAAAAGTCCTGAGTAAGTGCAGAGATGTTCCAAAATGTTGACTCCTAACTTCCTGGTGGTCAAAACAATGAAGATAAAGTTAACAGACACGATGTCTATAAGACTAGGGAAGTGGGGAGGGAAAGGAAGCAGTGTCCAAGGAGATATACCTTCTACTGATACCGAGACCTGAGAAAAAGTTCTTCTCTGGGAAGAGGAAGCTGTTCCACACATTGACTGACCATCTCATAAACATTGGCAGAGAAGGAAAACTAAGAAGTTCCTTATGATTATTTCTTTTAATGTCCAGAATACACCTAGTGGTAAAATGTCCAAGTGCAATTCAGGAAAAGCAATTCTATCAGGAGCCTACACATTGCCATCCAAGTACATAGCTCCGTGGTGGTCTCAAATCCAGATTTAGTCCATTGGGATCTAAAATAAAATAACCTTTTTAGGCGTACGGAGTACATTTATCATAATAGGAAGAATGCCTTTATTTCACTGTTTCTAAAGTTGCAGGATTATTTGCTTTTTACAAAAGGTAATTCCCCAAATTAATCTCCAATAGAAGCAATGCCATACTTCTGTAAAGTATGTCACACAGCATGATGATTTAATGATCATTTCTCTAAAAGAGGGAATTACCGTGAGATATTTCTGTTTTGAATTTTTTTTCTTCCTAAGGTCAGAGCCATAGCAGCCTTTTTATCTGGCCTTATGCTCTATCAAGGTTCACTCTGAAGACTTCAAGGCCATGTTTGGAAAATGAAAATAGCTCTCATTTTTATTCCTTTTCACTTCAGGTCGGCATGTAAAAATGACAATCCTTTTAATCCCAGGGAAAAATCCTTTTAGATAAACTGTCAGTGTTTTTTGTTTGTTTGTTTGTTTTTATTTTTATTTTTTTAGAGGGCAGTGTCACTGGTCCTCATATGTGGGATATGAACCCGGGCTGCTGGTGTCCCAAGCCAGCTCCTAACCACCGTGCCACTTGGCCAGCCCTAGGTGTTCTTTTTTCTGGGAATAAAATGTAACTAATGTTAAGAAACTACTATAGATAATGCATTGGCCCAGCAGGGCATTAAAAAGAGAACAGGTAAAAATCATCTACCAATTTAGACTGTATACATTTAAGACATGGCGTATTTAACAGAAGTCTTGAGGGAAACAATAAAATTACATAATATACTCAACTTAAAGGATTTAATTTTTCCTTTTAATAACAGTTATTCTATTTATTATTAGAGACTACAAGAGGAATAGATTGATTTTCAGAGCTGATCTTTTACATAAAATACATCCCTATTGTATGAATGCATTTTAGTCCTAAAATTTTTCTTCCAGTACCAAGGAAATGTTGCCTTGAGAAAAAAAGAACAACATGAAGACCATACAACACTTAGTAGAGGTTTCCTTGGCAACAAAAATTTTCCATTCATCTTGTGGTTTCAGTCATTTCATTCAACCTCCTATCTCTCACTAAAAAGCAGAACAATGTAGAGGAGGAAATGATCAACACTTATCTTTGAACTAGAGAGTAACATACTTTTAAACGGTCCAGTGATGAATTTCAGATAGCCTAACATATGTCCCTGTGTATCTTTTATTATTATTGTTATTATTATTATTATTATTATATTTTCTGCTACAAATCTTTGGAAAGATAGTTTTTTACAGTAAGTTTCTAATCTAAAATTCTCAGATTTGCTTTTCATTGCAATCAGAACCACCTTTCAGGTAATTTTTAGTAGATTAATATGTAATGTTTCACAAGTTTATATATTCTTGAATATATTATACAAATAAATTCCCCAGGATGGTGTTAGTATTGCATCATATCACAACTAATTAGACAGTTCTCTTATAAGCCTTACATTCATATGTGACCACTGAACAAAGATGTTACATACTACACTACTACAAATAATAATAACAACAACAATAACAATGATAGTTATCCATTTTGGTTAAAATGGAGGTGCCATTTCTATAAATAAATGTAATTAGATTGTAGCTATTAGAGTAGTTACTAGATGAAAGCTGTGGTGTTGATAATGTTCTATTTTTCGATCTGAATATGGTTATATAGGTCAGTTCAGTTTGGGAAAAAGTCATCAAATGTAAGATTATAAATTTTGCCATTTTCAGTATGTACAATATAACAGTAAACTTAAAAAATTGGTTGTGTATTTAGGAAGAAGAAAAAAGTACAATAAAGAGAAAGGAAAGAGAAGGGGGAAAATATGTTAACACACGCTAATTTTAATAATTATTGGCATGGAAGATCTAAATTTTCCAGGTATGATTATTAAATTAAGATCACTGAAATTATTTTAACAGTGATTTCTCATGAGATTTTTATATATTAGCACTCAAATTACATATATAATACATAAATCTTAACATAGCTATTTATTTTCTAATCTAAAGCACAAATCTAAAAATTCCATTTTATATCTTGTAGTTGATTTTTTTTGCTTTTTTTCTTTATTTTTGTTTTTTTCCAAATCATGTCCTTCAATATAGAAACAGATATTGAATTTATCCATATTTACTTATTTCTTTCCTCAGTCCTACTGTCTACCCACATGCCTTATTGTTAGCTCAGTGAGCTGGCACGAGTTTTGCACCTCAGGATGTTTATTCTGGCTAATTTAGCTACTGATCTTCTAATGTCTGGTGTTTGGCAATAAAGTCCCAGTTGGAGTTTCCAACCAACAGCCATTTGCATTTAGTTTCTGAATCTCTCTTTTACAATCTTAGTACCTTCCCTTTTGATTGCATGAAGACAATTGCTCAGAGGGATACCTGAATCTGAAATGAACTGAAAATATGTTACAGCTTTTGAACTTGCCAGCAGAAGAAAAATTCATACCAATCCCAGCGCACCGAACAGCTGTTGCTATAAGGTGATATTGCTAAAATATCCCAAAATAGAACAAGGCAAATACCATCCCTGTGAGGGTTCTACTGTGTTTTAGAGATCTCCAGCTGGAAACTTAATTGTAATTTAAACAGAGCATACAGAAACAGCTTCCCTGCACCTATTTGCCATACTTTTATTGAATTGGATAATTTAATCAATAAATCACAACACTCTCCAGTATGTAAAATTCTAGGAGCAGATAAATTTGATCTTTGCTGCTTAATATTACCATTTTCCTGCACTGCATTTCTCTAGGATTTAGGTAATATCTCTCTCCATTCCGATCAAGTCTTTAAACACTTGCAACCTATTTTTTCTTCCTTGTGTTAGCATCCTACAGCCAAAGATCACCAGAACACACCTGGGTATTCCTGTTTGCAGCAAGAAAAGCCATACACATAGAGAAATGCTGTATCTTGGTAAGAAGACGCATTCAAGTACTCCAGAGAAGCAGAACCAAAAATAGATTTTACATAAAGGAAGGGGGAGGGAGATAGTATAGGAATTGGCTCACATAATTATTGAAGGAATTTGAAAGCTAGCGAAGGGGGGTGGGCAGTGGTGTGATTCAGTCCAAGCCCAAAGGGAACCCGGGGAGGGTCCAATGTGTATGTCCCGGTCTGAGTCCAAAGGCCTGAGAAACAGGAATGCCCAATGTCCAGAGGCAAGAGAGGATGTCCCAGCTCAAACAGACAGAAAATGTATTTTCTCAGCCTTTTTACTTTAGCTGGCCCCTCAGTGGATTGGATTAGACCCACTCACATATGTGAGGCTCATCTGCTTTACTCAGTTCACCAGTTCAAATGCTAATCTCTTCCAGAAACACCCAGAAATAATGTTTTACCAGCAATCTGGGCATCGCAAACAAGTTGATGTATAAAATTAACCCAAACAACTTGACACATAAAAGTAACCATCACAGAAAATGTGAAAAAGAACCTATGATATACTTTAGGTTTTGGTTGAGATATTTTGGGGGAGGGTTTAAAGAAGCAGGATTTTGCCCTAACTTCTCTCCTGTCAGGAGGTGGGAGCTACTCTATGACTGGGTATCTCAAAAATATCTTATTTATGGGGGGGACAGACTGGAGTGAAGCCAATGTTGTAATTAACTAAGAAGTAGTGGTTGCTCATATTAGTCAGGAAAGGGTTATACTTGGTATATTCTGGCTTGGACAATGTTTTGACTGTGCTCATCATGATTACAGAGAGGTCTAATTTTTGTCTTTATCCACCATGGCCACTGTGGTCTTTTATTTATTTATTTATTTATTTTGTTAATTGGGGAATTGGAGGATGGGAACAGTGTTGGAGAATTGGGGGAGGGGACCAGCCAAGTTGTTGTTCTTCAATCTTCGTTGGGGAGGGTGCCAGTTGCCATCTGGCTTCCCATCGGCATCTCGTGGCCTCTTAAGCTCAAGGTGCTGTGTTCAATCTTAGTTGCGGGTGGGCGTAGCCACCATCCCATGCGGGAGTCAAAACAGCAGCCTTGTTGTTAAGAGCGCATGCTTTATCCTCTGAGCAATCCGGGTGGCAACTCAGCTCAAGGTGCGGAGTTCAGTCTTAGTTGTGGGTGGGCATAGCCCACCATCGAACAGGCAGTCTTATTGTTACACCAGCTGAGCATCCTGCCACCTGTTGGCAGCTCAGCCACAGCGCAACTCGAGCACAGCGTTCACTGGCATATGTGGGAATCAAACCGGCGACACTGTTCCTCAGAGCTCACGCTCTTAAGCTACTCTTAACCAACTGAGTCACTCGGCTGGCCCCCAGAGTGGTCTTTTTAATTCTGAGTATCTGTGAAAAAGTTTATGTTGAACAGGAAACCTGAAGGCCTTACTGTGAGTGCCAGGTAAGCGTCTAGCAACACTGAGGCCTAGCTAAGAGTACCAGGCCTGGTCCAGTCCAAATGTCAGGGGCTTGCTCTTCCTCACCTGTTTCTATTAAAGAATATTAATAGAATGTTACATAGTAAAATATGAAATTTTTTTTAAAAAACCCTAAAAACAACATAAGAAATGTTTAGAATTCATCGCAGAGGTATTTGGGTATTTGCCATTGACTCATTTATGTATTTATTTATTTTTCAAAATTAAGAGAACATTTATTCAATTTCCTTGCAATGATATTATCTAAGGCATATGTGGTTGGTTTTTGGCAATTTTTTGAAGGTCTTCTGTAATTAGATTTTAGTTCACAGATACGTCATCCTTGACTGGTGAAAATCTGAAAGAACTTACTTTTGGCCTGAGCTCTTATTCATGATAAATACATCTTTCCCTATTTTAACGCAGCCTGGCCATGTACCATAACACAGGGCTGTTCATCAGGTTGTGCTCTAATTGACAAATGTGATACCTTAGCCACTTCCAACAAAAGCTGATCCAAAAGCATATATTCTACTTTGAAACCTTATGTCATAAACCAAATGTGCAATAATTCTTTTTTTTTTTAAAGATTTTATTGGGGAATTGGGGGAGGGGAATGGCATTGGGGAATCGGGGAAGGGGAACAGACAAGTTGCTGTCTTTTTGTTCTTCGGTCTAGTTGCGGAGGATGTTGCTTCACTAGCCCATGTTGGTATCCTCATTGTGCTCTTCCCGGATGAGGCAGATCAGTTGCCGGCCTCTGGATGTTGCTCACCGCGGCTATTGGCAGCTCACAGTGGCTGCCAGCCGCTCACGCTGGCTGCCAGCCACTCACTGCAGCCTATGGCAGCCCACTGCAGCAGGGGCTGCAGCCCACACCATAGCCGGGGCTCGCAGCCCACTCTAGGTGGAGCTGCCCTGTAGAGGGCAGTGTCACTGGCCCTCATATGCGGGATCCAAACCGGGGCCACTGTCATCCCAAAACCAGCTCTTAACCAATGCGCCACTCGGCCGGCCCAATAATTCTTGATCCACATACTCTCAATGGTTGAATCAAAGCAATGGCTCTTCCGTTCACAGTGATTTTCCTTGGGTGGAGATCCAAGCTCTTCTCAACTGCCAAGTACTGAGGAGCAAAAGCTTCATTCGACTCCACCAAATCCATGTCCTTAAGATTCAGTCTTGTTTTCTTTAGTGCCCCACTGATAGCTGGGATAAAACCAACATGCATGTTAGAGAGATCATATCCCACGATTCCTGCCAGTGGTGTGAAGTTATGTTTTTAAACAGCATCTTCACTAGCTATGAAAGCATCAGATACTCCTGGTGCATTCCCTTCTTTCTTGAATATAAGAGAAGTTGAACTGCTCCTCCCTTGGTTGGGGCCAAGCATGCTCATCTACTTGTATTGCCTATGTTTCTTTCCTGTTGTCGCCTCACTTGATACCATCTCTTTATTAAAGTAATCAGCATCATTAGTATTGTTTTACCTCTGCTGTGACTACACAGCATATCTGTTACATTCTCCTCTGATTATTTTATGTTTTGCAGCAAAATTCTCAGCAATAATTCTCATGGGGAATTGGGCATGCTGATCTATTACTGTTCCTCACAAAGAATCTTCCAGCTGGAGATCTAATCCAAACTTGATTCTCATATGAATTTTTCTGGCACAGAAGGGAACCAGACTCATGTTTTCGGCTCTTCCACACAAGGCAATTGCAGCATCTTTAACACAAGTTTCCTGATATTCATTCACAACAAACTGAAAACCAGGGCCACAGAGCCTATTAACCGTGAAAAGCTGAGGTATTTTCTGGGATTCCCACACGCAAACCAACATGCCTTGCCAAATATACAACAACTGGAGAACTATTTGCCAGTTTATTATAAGGGCACAACTCAAGAACAGACACACGGAAGACATGCATACAGCAAATAATGAGGGAATGAGGAGATGGGCTGTGAAGCTTCCATTTCTTTCTGGTCACGCAAGGCTCTCAACACTTCTTTGTTCATTGACCCGAAGTTGTGATTGATTTATTAATATTATTCATTCATAACATAAAGTTTGTAAAACAATGAAATTAATTTTAAATAGCAGAATGTTTATCAATCAAATTCTGGGGAGGATAGTAGCATTTGAGGCAATGGGTATTGTAGGTAGAAGCTTTAATATGCCTCTGAAAACGTGGCAAATACACAATCCATCTTTCCTACCCTCTCATTATTTGCACTTATGATTTTTTAATATATTTAGTTTCTAAGAGGGAATCTTAATTAGAGGAATTGAAGACACATGTTTAAAATATTGAGCTGTTCTACTGACAAAGATCTATGCTTGATACTGAATTCATTATATACTTCTATAGTAGGAGCCATCTTACGTGATTGGGACAGTTATTTGATTAGTTATTGAAAAATTAGGTTAAAACAGGAACAAAAAAACACATGCAAATACCTTAAAAATGTATTTCATATTAAAACGTATGCAAGTACCTCATGATGTAAGAATGAAACCTTTTTTTTTCTTTGATACTTAATTTGCTGGTATGTGTTCCACATTTTTACAGAACATACATCCTAAAGCTCATCTGCAATATCTAGCAATGGTTTCATCACAGGTGAAGAAATGCAGAGGGTGTCAAGCAAAAGAGAGGTGCTTGCTAACCCAAAAAAAAATGTGTTCACTTCTTTGGACACAGCAAAACTTTCCATGCTACAATAGTTCAGTTTGAAAACATCAGTTACTATCCAAGCTTCTTCTGTGAAGACATAGTAAGGGAGCTTCCAGATGTGCTGTAAGGGAAGACACAGTCCACTTAATTAATAAGGCTTTTTTATATTACATGCACAGGGTTATAAATATTTGTAAGTATTTTTAAAGCCTATGCCGTAAATCTTCAGCCTATTCATCAGGGGGTTGTTTTTGTTTGTTTCTTTCATGGACATTGTCTCCTTTACTAAACACACTGTTGCCAAGTTGCTCTGGAAATGAAGAATAGAACACAAAATTCTCAACAGCAGGTGCATCTGTGTTGCTAAAATGTGTTTGAAACAAATCGTTTTAAAAAACCACATACTTGTAGAAATCAAACTTATAGACAATAACATTTACCTATTATAGATATATATATTTTTTCCACAAGCACCAAATAGATATTGGAAATCATCCTGCTTGTTCACTGTGTTATGTATCAAAGCAGATATGACTGCTCTCTAATGGCATTTGGCAGAAGTAAACCAAGATGAGAGCATAGCAATTGGTTCAGGCATCCAAGCCAATCTGTGCCACTTTCAATTCCAGTCCATCAGTGACACCTGCATGTGGTAATCATTCTCCTTGGTTACAGATTCTAGCAGAAATTGAGACCTGTTTCAAGCTAGAGCAAAATGAGTTAAGTATAAATGTTGAAACCCTCTTCATGGTAAAATTTTAGAAAAGGAAGCAACAGCACAGTTGTTTTATTCACATTTTCAATTATTTTGTGGTAAGGTAGATTAAGCTTCAACAAACCAATGAAAGATAAGTATGGCGGGGATGTTATCTTCTGTGGTCCACAATAATAATTCAAATTGCAGTCCAGTATCCACCACGGACTTTAAATTGCCCCGCTGGTGCTCACTACACCTGTCTCCCTTTTTGTCACTTGTTAGAGGCGCGTGAACCTTTTATCTTGTGAAACTTGCCAGCCTCAGGAATATTTTATGAGTTACCAGCTTTGCAATTTTTGCAGAATACATTCAAACATCACTTTTACAGGCAGCAAGACTACAAATGTTTCTCCGAAGATTAAAAAAAGTATATAAAAAGGAAACCATGCAAAGAAAACTAGAAGCATTTTCCCATTGTTTCCCTGAGAGCCCTCTTGTTTTCTGTAACTTGGAATGAAGCCAGGCCCAGAGTTAGGAATTGGCAGACCATCCTCCTGAGGTTATCATTTTCAATCAAATTTCGATCCAGAAGCACAGAAACACTAGGTAACAAGCTTCTTCCATTATTTTTTTTAGGCATTTAACTGGCATTCTTGGGTAAAATATTACTTAACAATTTTGTATTTCTATTACCTCTCTTTTCTAACTCATTACCCCTATTTAATTTTTAAATTATCATCCCTCAAAATGCATTATTTAATAGGTGACAAAATATGTCTAAATTTCTAAATAAACTTTCAAAAATCATGTAAAATCACATTATTCTTTTTCCAAATGTCAACAGTAGTGCATTGTTATTTTTAACCAAAAGTAATGCCTGTGGAACTCCAGAAGGCATTATGGACAGCTGGTTGTTAGATATAATGAATAGGACAAGCCTGGTTTTAGATCTTAAATTAAACTGTTCTGAAAATTGGACATGTATAACCAGTTTAATGAGAAAGCTTAAAACTGATTTTTGGGAGCAGATATTTGGGAGCAAACCTACACAGTTGGCCTTATTAATGAAGAAAAGAAGAAAACTAATAATTATAGACTATCTAATACATTTCAGGGTTTCAGTGTTATACTTTTATTTTCTATCTTATATCCATTGTCTCTTTAGGTATCATTTAGGGTCAGTTTATGAAGTCTCCATGGGAATTTTCCATTGAATTCTTCCAGAGGAAGGGTATGAATGACCCACGCCCAATAGCATATTGAACAGTGAAAGTCCAAAGTCAGAATGAATCTCAGAAATTTATGATATTTACATAAAATATTTCTGTGGTCACACAGCAGCCTAGCCGTCTGCCCCCATGAACCTTTCTATAACAACAGATCCTCACAGAGACAGTACTTTTACTATACTTATAGCAATTCCCCATGGGACCCCAGAAAGAGAGCTGGTTAGTCAAAGACAGGTATGGTCCTAGCTGCAGATAGGGCAACCCAAGCCAGACACAGTCCAGGGGATACCATGGGAGGAATCATGGAGGTGAAGGACATGGGCCAAAGACCCCTTGTCGTTAGTGCTGACAGCCTGCCTGAGAAGTGAAACCTAACCAGGTGATAACATCTGTCCTCCATGCATTCTTGTCTTTAAGCCTCAGCATGAGAAGTTTCTGTCTCCCAGGAGGTGTGTGGCCTCACAGCAGCCTCGCTGTCTGCCTCCCTACATTCGCCCATAACAGCAGGGCCTCACGTGGACAGGATATTCACTATGTCTATGGCTAAACCCCATGGGACCCTAAGGAGAGGGCAGGTCAGCCAATAACGGGCAAGACCCTAGATGTGCTCAGGATGCCAATATAGGTGTGAGATCCTATATCAAATATGCGCATCAGGGCCGCCTAAGCCAGGCGCTGTCAGAGGGTCCTTGGGATGAATCAAGGAGGTGAAGCCTGTGGGGCCTAAGGGCCTGTTAATCCTTTTCTGCAGAGCTTACAGCCTGCAACGAAAAGAGAAATCTTCCTAAGAAACTAACAGCAGTCCTCCTTGCATTCTTGCCTCAAGGTGTCATAGTGAACCATTATCTGTCCCCGTAGGGGGCAGGGCTGCATGGATCAAAGGGTCTTTCGGCTGAGGTGGTCTGTGAGGCATAGGAAATTTGGCTAAATCTTGGGTGACGCATGTGATTTACAGACCTCGGAAAGAGCAAAGCCCCTTCCCTGTTTGTACTCAATAAAAGCTGCAAGCTGACCAGCTTCAGGGCTCTTGTCCATCAGACAGAGACCCCTGGCTCACATTGTTTTTTAAACTATCCCTGTCTCTTGCTCTTTATTTCTTTTTCTGAGTCCCCGCCAGTCCTCTCGAGAAAGCTAGACCCAGCCACGCAGAGACGCGACAGAGGTGCACGTACACAGGTCATGGGACTTTCGGTAAAGGCAGCCTGCAGGCCATGGGGTGATTTGACTCTGAGCTAAGTACTCTGGTATTATGTATGTAACTTACAGATCGTGGAGAAAACAATGCCACTTCCCTGTGTGTATCCCAATAAAAGCCACAGTCTAGCTCAATTCGGGGCTCTTTGTCTTAGAGGCACTGAGTCCCCTGGCTAGCACTGTTTTTGAACTATCCTTTGTCTTTTGTCTATATTTTCTGTTTCTCAGCCCCCACCGGCCCTCTCGAACTGCTATGTCCCTGTGATGCAGGAAGCGACATATTTCTTTTTTCTCCTGAACTAGAAATTCAGGCACTGCAACCATCTTGCTACCAGAAACAGAGCCTGGGGGTAATTGTTCTAATTTATTGGAAACAAAATCAAGGTAAAGTTAGAGAGACACCAAGACCTGGAATATTTTAACACCACTGCATCAAGTCTGATCAGAAGTCACTCCTATCCAAGGGCTTTTCAACTAAGCAATCTCTTGGTCATCTAGTGGTTAGGATTTGTTGCTCTCTCAACTAAGTAATCGCTGGCCATAAAAGGCCACGGCATACTGAATCATACTGGTAAACCAAGTGGCTAGCAGGAGTGACAGCGTCTATCGCTTCCTACTCCCCACACACCAGAGAGTTAGCTTTCCCAATTTTGCTATGTTAAGGCACACAGCATTTTACAGGCATGTTGTTCTTGAGAGGGAAGTGTTGGTTGTTCTGTCCAGAAGAAGAGGGAAGAGAGGAATGAGTAAACACTGCTCATCTTTGAGATGTACAATAGCCTATTAAGGTGAGAACACTATTCATGGCCATATGTTTCACATACTACTGTTGTGATGGCTTTAAGTTGATGCCTTAAAATGAATGACACCATGCCTTAAACTGGAAATACAAATTCCAGACTCACCCAACTTATTCAACTTACTTTAAAGCAACCATTAACATTAGCAATTCATGTAAAAACTGATGAACCTGGGAAAATCCTAAGCCAGCCAGGATGTCAACATAATAAGCACAAACCATAACTGTCCTGGGAAACCCATGACATATGAATGGTTTAGCTGTAAGAAATTATAAAATTATAAAAAAATAGAAAAATAGGTGAGGCAAGCACATTGAGCTGTGAACTTTGGCTAATATAACACATGACTTCATTAATCCATTCAGTAAACATTCCCCTACACATGATCATGAACCAGTATGATATATCTTATGAATAAAAAAGATGACCAGAATAAAATGTATTATCCTAAAATAACAAACATTCATCAATGGAGAAAGACACATTCACAGAGAGTTACCACATGGACATTACAAGTCAGGTACAGACGGGGTATAAGAAGCACTAAGGAGATTGACTACTTAGCTCTGCTTGGAGAAGTGGGAGAGGAAGTATCCATGAAGCTTCAAAAAGGAGCTAAATTTCAACTGCATAACAATGGAATGATAGATATTAGGCAAGTAACTCAGAAAAAGAAGAGTTTAGTCTCGAGTTAAGGGAAGAGAAGACATGGAAGCATGAGGTCTAAAAGGAAATGGTGCATCTGATACTCTTCAAATCATTTAGCATACCAGAGAGTATCAACTCACACTTTTTCATAGGTGACATAGAGCAGCATTTTCTTGAGGGTATTCAGGTAAGCGAAAATAATTACACAGCTCATATTTATAAACCACTTCATATTTTATAGAAGAGTTTTATCTACAATTATGTTATTCTCATATATATCTAAATTTATGTTAATTTTGTTATAAAAATATTAATTTTTCTAAACCTTATTTTAACCAAGGTGAAATGATTAAGAATGATGCTGAGAGAAATTTTAGTGAATAAAATCATACCTTTTCAGAACCACTCCTTGATAGTTTTTCAGAAAATTTATCGGTACTTCAGGATTTCTGAGATCTCAATCAATTTACAGAGGTTAGTTTTACAAGTGAGTTTAAAGAAATATTCCTTATTTTCAACATAAAAGCTTTGATTCAAATTCTGGAAGCCAAAGCTGTTATATTTTATTAAATGGGGAGAAAATAAAATAATGGAAAGAAATTCCCTATAAAGTTAAAGAACTTTTTATTCCCCTTTTATACAGTACAGCAGCTCCCACTTTTAGTGTTCATCTTTAAAATCTGAAGCAATATTACCATGAAAATTTTATGCATGGAACCAAAAGATAAACAACTTTCATCGATTCCCACCTGTATGCCCAGAGAGCCAAGAGAGTTATTTTGTTTAATTAAACTACATTAAATTCTAAAATAAATATAGAAACACCTTCAAAATAATTGAGGTATGCACTTCTCTCTAAACCCTCTGCTAGCCAAGATTTTGCATTAGTTAAACAAGCATTTCTATTATGTCATTAAAAACTTCTTTAATAGAAATTGTTTATTTTTATCCAAATACAATATGTTCTGTTTTTTATAATGACCTACTATTTTAATCTCTTATTTAGTTTATGATATACTTTGTTTTTATTATGTATTAATGGTAGATATTTTAAATATCTGGGCCATTAAGTACATAATGAATTATACTATTTTGTTTTCTACTCTCTCAAATGAATTAAAGTAGAAAGAGAAAAAAAATAACACTATTTTTGATCTATATAGATATCTAGCATAATGAGGAAATCTGAAAGCACCCTACCTTTGTGGTTCCATTACTTTATTGGGCTGCCATAACAAAGTATCAAAAATTGTGTGGCTTAAACAACAGAAACTTACTCTCACACTTCTAGAACTAGAAATCGAAAATCAAGGTATCAGCAGGGTTATGTTCTACTGAGGGCTGTGATGGAAAGTATGTTGCTATCTTAGTCTCTGGCAGTTTGCAGATACTTTTTGGTATTCCTAGGCCTGTGCATGCATCATACTAAGCTCTGCTTTTATCTTTACATGGAGTGTGTGGGTGTGTGAGTGTGTGTGTGTCTGTCTGTCTGTCTCTACGTCCAAATATCCCCTTTATTTAAGGTCACAATCATATTGGAGTAGATACCCTAATGGACACATATTAAACTTCATCATTTGCAAAGACCCTATTTCTAAATAAGGCCACATTCACAGGTTCTGGGTTTTAGAGCTCTAACAGCATTTTGTTAGTCAACCTATAACAGTGACTGAGTTTTGAAATACTTTTCTTTAAGCAAACTGAGAAAATATTAACTGTGAGTCACAACACCTGGGTTTAAATTCATTGCCATCATTCATTAAGAAAACATGCAATTTCTTCATGTTCTAAGCTTTTGCAAACATACCTAAATTTCCAGGCTCTGCTTTAACTTTAACTGCATCAGGGATGAAGACAAGATGTCAAGAAAGAAAAAGTTGATATGAAAACTTATAAAGGTGGCCTTAAAGAAAGAGTGTTTTTTTGTTTTGTTTTAAAAATGGAAATAAAGAAGTAAAAGGCATCCAACAAAAAAAATGATTCAAATGGAAGAGTGGTGAAGAAAATCCACTTTATAACTTGGATTCACAAAGAAGCAGCAGTTCATAAGGTCTTAGTTTCTGGTTCTGTCCTCTGAGGAGAACTAGAAACAATGAGAATCAGATAACAATCACACACCTAGAGCCAGATCATGGTTTCTAAATACTATCTTTCCACTGATGGGAATTAGGTCTTTTGGAAAAATGACCGATTCCTGCCGACAGCAAGAAAAGTACAAGATGAATTTGGATAATCATATTGTTTCTGAATATAAAGAAGTATTCAAAAATGAGACACACAAAAAAGACACAGATGCCAACTTGAAAGAGTTCTCATGGCCAAATATAGTGCAATTCAGCATTAAATAATAATAGCAAAGGATTATAACATCTTAAATGAATTAACCTACTATTAAATCATTTTTAATAATTTATATATCTATGTTTATATAAAAAGCCCTTTCTTACAGTAGAGGGTCAAATAATAACTATGGCAGAAATAACGAGATATACACACACAATAAAAAAATCTCCATTTGGCAACTATCAACATTAATTCAGGCAACACTCATAAATGGATACTAAAAGCAGTGAGTGGCATTTTGAGGCATCACAAAATATTTATATTATCTCAATATAATTACTCACAAGTTAGTGGAAAAACCTGACAGGAACAATTTGATAAGGTGATCAAGTTAACATATCCTGTATGAAACATATTGATGCTGCTATATGCTAACTGACATAAGGCACTGAGAATAGCACAACATCACTCCTGTTGTATTCCTGCCAAAACATCTATAACCTGAATCTGGACACATCACACTATCCAAAGGGAGATGCATTTTATACAAAATTACTGACTTGATCTCTTAAAAAGAAAAAAATAAATAAAGTTAATGTCCCGAAATAAAAGAGACTCAAGAGACGTGACAACTGAATGCAATGCATGATCCAGGATATTCTTTTGATGTTACTGACAATAGGACAATTGTCAAAACCTGAATACTGTCTTCAAATTAGATAATAATGCTGTATAAGTGTAAATGTCCTAATATTGTTAAGTGCACTATATTCAGTGAAGTATATGCAGAGGAAGGGACATAATATCAGCAACTTACTCTCAAAAGAGAAGATGAGGGAGAGGGAGGGCAGGGGAGAAGGAGAAAGGGAGAGAGAAAGAGGAGTGGTGGTGAAAGAATCTAGGTGAAGAGTATATGAGAATTTTTGTACAATTCTTGCAACTTTCTATATGGCTAAAATGATGTTAAAACTTAAAAGAAAAGGTAAATATTATTCATTTAACCTTTTACATGGTGGAGAGTGAGACATGAAGAGAAGACAAAAGTGTTACTCTTGAATTACAAGGAGTAGAAAATAGGTAGTAGCGTGTAACAGTGAAGAACTATGATGGAGGTTTACGGAAACGTTCAGTATGACGTGGACATATGAGATTTGGGGGAAGGGTACACCAGGAAAGGGCAGCAGCAGCAGATGCAGTTGGGAAGAACGGCCTTTAAGAAATTCCTCCAGTAGCAGAAAAGAACAGATGTGAAGAGCTGTGTACCAAGGATATGAACATGTTAATAACTATGTGTAACCTGGAGAAAAGGATTTTTTCAGTGGGCTGAAGTCTTGCATTATGCATAGAAGGGCATTAGCTAGTGACATTGTATTATCATTTTTAATATAAGCATATTAGAATGATGCAGATAGCAAGAGCTGGAGAAAAAGGGGTTACAGAGAGTAAACATGTGCCCAGAGGGCCAAGATGTCCTGGCCTCACAAGAGGATTACACTGGCATTTCTGTCGTTGCACTGTCTTAATAATAGAAGATCTTGAATATCTTCTCCCTCATTGCAGTACCTAAGTGAGCTTTTTTCTTTTATTTCTTCTAATACCAAGCTTTCAAGATTTTCACCCTGTCTGATTTTGTAAAACTGAGAATCTCTATCTTCTTTCTGTCATTCTAAGGTACACAACAATTTTGCAGGACTCAATGGTCAGATTATAGTTTGAGCATCTAATTTATCACCTCTGTAAAATGGATGGGGTTTCTATATGACAACATTTGAAACTATATTTATTCTGACTTAATTTAATGGCTCTCATTCTGTTTTTTTTTTTAAAGAACTTCAAAATCTCTCAGAGTATTTAGAGCTTCAGTTAATATGTAAATTATAGGTAGAAATAAAGACTTAAATAAAAGATGTATCTGCCTATTAATACCATTACTTTTTTCTACATTTCTTTTTTGAGTATCCTAAATTTCTCAGGCCTAACTTCTTACATTTACTGACATCAATGCATAACAAAGCTTATTATCCAAGCAAGAAAACTCCTTTTTTTTTTTTTTCTAATGCATATACCAGAAAAAAATATGACCATTTGGCTCTTAATAAGAGAAACAGTAGAAAATAATACAAATATTTTAATACATTTTTCTGGTTTGTTTAAGTATAAATAAGTCAATTATAATTAATTTTCATATTGTGTGAAAGTGTATAAAATGCAGACTCTATGTATTTTAATACATATTAACTGTTTTAGAGCTAACCAGTCAATTTACACATGTAAATCCAAATTTCCTAATGTTTTACTTAAATTTACTCATGTTTAAAATACTCAGAACAGGGCCGGCCGAGTGGCACATTGGTTAAGAGCTGATTTTGGGATGTCAGCAGCCCCAGTTCAGATCCCACATATGAAGGCCAGTGACACTGCCCTCTACAGCTAACAACAGCTCCACCTGGAGTTGGGCTGCAAGCCCCAGTGATGGTGTAGGCTGTAGCCCCTGCTGCAGTGGGCTGCCACAGGCTACAGAGAGCGGCCAGCAGCCAGCGTGAGCTGCCAATAGCTGCAGTGAGCAACCATCCAGAGGCCGGCAACTGATCTGCCTCATCCAAGAAGAGCGCAATGACGATACCAACATGGGCCAGTGAAGCAACGTCCTCCACAACTAGACTGAAGAAAAAAGACAACAACTTGTCTGTTCCCCTCCCCCAATTCCCCAATAAAATCTTTTAAAAAAATAAAATAAATAAAATACTCAGAACAATCACAAGGTTTAGAAGATCTTATACAATATGCACTTTGCATTATCTAACTATTTCATAATCTACTAATGATATTCTAAAATTCTAACTCAATATTGGAAATCCATATAGATTTAAAATTAAAATGGCTACTTCAAAGGACACATTAAAAAACAATCAAAAGATAACATCTGTTTAAAGGAATCAATGGATAGTTATTGAACAAGCATAAACTTGTCTAGATAATTATTTTTTACTCAGAGTGATACAATTGTAGGGGATGTCAGTCACAATATGTAGAGTATTTGTCCAAGAGGGCTCAAAAATAATTTCCATGACCCACCAGTGGGTAAATGCCCAGGGATGGTAACTGGGAACGATTATGTAAACATTCATCAGAGTAACTCTGTCTTTCAGGATTTCACAGCCCTTCAATCATTTGGAACACAATTTCTATTTCTTGTTGCATGCCTGTTTGTAGGATTCTTCAATTCATATGTTTCAGAAATATGATTTTTTTTTTGAGGGCAGTGTCACTGGCCCTCATAAGTGGGACCCGAACTGGGGCCGCTAATTTCCCAATCAAAAATATGATTTTTTTGAGTGTGCCATAATTACACATCACCTGAAAGCACCATGTAAGGATAAAAAATTTCAACTGTTTTTTAATAAGAATTTATGTCATAGTTCTTTCTCAAAAATGAATTATTGGATCTTACCTATTATATATGACACAGAGTTTCAATGCACAAAAAATTATTGGGTTGTCAGAAAGTCATGATGCATTTTTGCAATGAAAAACAGGAAAAATATGTCATGATTTTTCCAACAACCCAATAGACTGCTAGATCCAGAGAGAAGCCATTATCAAATGGTAATCTCAAGGGTTCTGGAGTTCAACTATCTGAATTCAATTACTAGATAAGTCATTTACTAGCCATGTATACTAGAGAGCTTAATTAACTTTTCGGTATATTTATTTTTCAATCTATACAATAGAGATACTTAATTTCAGTACAACCATTAATATAAATGTAGCAAAGATTAAATCAATTAATCTAGATAAATGTAACTATAGGTAGTATTGCATGAGTTTACTATGGCTGCCATAACAAAATAGCAAACTCTGGGAAGCTTAAATAAAAACTAATTTTCTTGTTGTTCTGGAGGAAAGAAGTTCAAGATCAAGGTGTAAGGAAAAGAGTCCAAGATGGTAGATTAGGTAAATGTTATGCCAACTTCATATGGTGATCACAACAAAATTATGAATAAATTATAGAAAATTCAACCTCAAGAATCAACTGAAGACCAGCTGAACAGAATCTCTATAACTAAGGATATAAAGAGGAGGCCACATCAAGACAGATGGAGGGGCTAAGATGCAAAACGGGCTGACCCCAAACCCACAGATAGTAGTTGAACAATGGGAGGGACATTGGTGGCAGAATTCCCCCTAAAAAAGGGAGAGGTTCCAGGATCCCACACCAGGTTCCCCACCCCAGGGTCCCTGTACTGGGAAGAGCAGTTCCTAAAACATCTGGCAGTGAATATGAGCAAGGACTCTGTCTGCTCATCCAGTGGGACAGGAGGTAGTTGGAAAACAAAATGTCCTCGTAAACGGCCTGTAGACTGACTCACTTCCAAACAGTCACCTGGTTTCTGGTGGGGCAGCAACTCGAGAGTCTCCAGAGACATGCGGAAAAAGACTAAATTGTTTGGCTCAGTCTGAGGACTGGAGGAACAGCAGCCATTATCCCTGTGTGTAGCCTCCCTAATTTGTAGCCTACAAAAGGGCACCATCTTTTCTATCTTGAACTCTCCTCCAAAGGATCAAATCTGAGACTACACTGATCTGGTAAAATCCACACATGTGCACCATGTTGGTGAATCCCTGGCTCCCTGCCCCAAACAGCTAGTACTACATCCCCAGGGATACTCTCACTGCTGAGTGACTCACCCTGCCCCATAAGTTATGGAAGCCTTTTGTAGCAGCAAACAGCCCAAGCTGCCTGGGGAACTTTTGGGGGTGGACAGTGAGCCACAACCTGTGCCACAACCACTCTTGGGTGGTTCTTGGAGACCTAAGGTTACTGGGGGCTGGCAACAGTGTTCTCAGTTACCAAGTGGACACAGGGCAGCATGGGTGCACCAACCAAAACTTCATTAACTTTGTAAAAACCATCACTACAATCTGTATCTCCCTTGAACATCGCCCTGCTCACCTAGAGCTGCATTGACAGGGGAACTCTGGGCACTTCGGTGGGTGGCCTCACCCCACAAGCTAGGAAGCCTTTTACAGCCATAGATGGCTGGTGGCTGCCCAGGGAACTTTTAACGGTAGTCAGTGAGGCACATGCATGGCAGCCACTGCTGGGCCACTCCTCGGAATCTGCGAGCCTGCCTGAGTTGAGTGGTGGCTGGCTGCAGTAGTTCTCAGAGTATTTTGCAAAGTGGTCTCAGGCCAGGCACTGTCCTGAGGCAAGTGGTGGCTGGCTGTGATGTTCTTAGGGTGTTTTGCAAAGTGATCAGAGGCCAAACATGGTGCAAAAACTGAAAGTACATTAACCTTGTGAAAAAAACACTGGTCACAGCTTGTGACTTCCTGGGACCCAGTCATGCCCAATTAGTGCTAAATCGCCAAAGGCATTCACAAAACCAAGTCAACCAGCCTAGCCTGGTGCATAAGGAGGCTCTTCCAATTGTTGAGCTGTCAGGTGGCAACAGGCCTAGTTAGCCCTGGGCCTTTTGGTAAGCTGCCCCAGGTCCAATGTTAATGGCAGCCAACCTCTGTTTATAGGTAGGCCACCCCCACATGCCTCCAGGTCCAGCACAAGCAGCAGCCAACCACATAGAGATTTGTAGCCCTGGGCTAGCCACAACATTCTGAAACTTGTCTGCCTAGGAGCCTCTCCCAAGAGACATCCAAAACAACATACCCAGAGCCCAGCTTCAGACCACACCACAGCAGTACCTGGTTACAGCCCCACAAGTGGCACACCCAAAAGCAGGGGGCAGGGGGACTTTCAACAGGCAAAAGAGTCTACAGGGGTGAATCCTTCTCTGAGGAGTCAGCCCCTACATAGAAGTTCATACACTGTATACATGTAGGAGTAGCCAATTATCATAATTAGTTAGTCTGGAAGTCAATCCCACCCATTGACTTGTGAAAAGCAATCAAGGCTCAACTACAAGAGAACACACACAACACACTAAAGGGATACTCCTAGAACAAATGCATAGGAGATCAGGGAGACTATACCACTGGGCCACACAGGACATGTAATATTATATTGAGTTGTCAGAAAAATCATTTTTGCAACAAAAAACATGGAAAAAATACGTCATGACTTTTCCAATAACCCAATATTTAGTCACCCAGCATAGACTGAGAGACATAAGAGGTCTACCAACACATAAAGTCAAACACAGAGAGGCAGCCAGAATGAGGAAACAAAGAAACATGTCCCAAAGAAAAAAAAAGATAGGAAGAAAAAAAAAAAAAAACTCTCCAGAAATAGAACTGAATGAAATGGAGGCAACCAACCTATGAGAGATAGTTTAACACACTGGTTATAAAAACGCTTAAAGAGGGCTAGCCGAGTGACGCATTGGTTAGAAGCTGGCTTGGGACGCCAGCTCTGAGCAGTGGGGCCCCGGTTCGGATCCCACATATGAGGGCCAGTGACACTGCTCACTACAGCTAAGGTGGTGAACAACAGCCCCACCTAGTTTCCTCTATAGCTAAGATGGCCGGCGACGATGTGGGCTGCAGCCTCTGCTGCAGTGGGCTGCCATAAACAACAGTGAGTGGACGGCAGCCAGGGTGAGCTGCCAAAAGCAACATGAACGACCGTCCAGAGGCCAGTGATCGATCCGCCTCACCCAGGAAGAATGCAATAATGATACCAAAATGGGCCAGTGAAACAATATCCTCCACAACTAGACTGAAGAACAAAAAAGGATCACAACTTGTCTGTTCCCCTCCCCTAATTCCCTAATAAAATCTTTTTTAAAAAAGGATGCTTGGAGGGCCAGCCGAGTGGCGCGGTGGTTAAGCGCTGGCTTTGGAAGCCAGCTGCCCCGGTTCGGTCCCACATGTGAGGGCCAGTGACACTACCCTCAAAAAAAACAAAAAAATCTAAAAAAAAGGATGCTTAAGGAACTTAGAATTTCAACAAGGGATGGTAAGTATAATGTAGGATATAGAAACCATAAAAAAGAACCAGTCGGAAATAAAGAATACAATAACTGTAATGAAAAATACATTAAGAAGAATCAATAACAAATTAGATGAAGCAGAGGATCAAATCAGTGATTTAGAAGACAAGGTAGTAGAAGACAGCTACTTGGAATAATAAAAACAAACAAAAAAAAATGAAAAAAATAAAAAGGAGACAGTGTAAGGAACCTTTGGGACAACATCAAGCTTAACAACATTTACTTCATAGGAATACCAGAAGGAGAAAAGAATGAGCAAGGAATTGAGAACCTATCCGAAGAAATAATGACAAAATTTCCCACACCTGGTAAAGGAAATAGATATACAAGCCCAGGAAGTGCAGAGTCCCAAACAAGATGAACCCAAACAGGCCCACACCAAGACACATGATCATTGGAACGGCAAAGATTAAAGACAACGACAGAATCCTAAAAGCAGTAAGAGAAAGACAACTAGTTGCTAACAAGGGATCCCCTATAAGAGTGTCAGCTGATTACTCAACAGAAATTTTGCAGGCCAGAAAACATTGGCAGGAAATATTCAAAGTGATGAAAACCAAGGGCCCACAACCAAGACTACTCTACACAGCAAAGTTAACATTTAAAATTGAAGGAGAAATCAAGAGCTTCCCAGACAAGAAAAAGCTAGGGGAAGTCATTACCACCAAACCAGCATTAAAGGGAATGAAAAAAAACAAAACAAAAAGAGGATTTCTTTAAGAAGAAGGGGGTAATCAAACAAACAAAAGAAGATAAAAAATATGAATAATAAAATGGCAATAACTATGTACCTATCAATAATCACTTTAAATGTATTTGGGTTAAATGTTCCAATCAAAAGGCATAGGGTAGCTAGGGTAGCTGAATAGAAAACAAGACCCAGGCATATTCTGTCTCCAAGAGACCCGCCGCAGATAGAAAGACACACACAGACTGAAAGTAAAGGGATGTAAAATTGTACTTAATGAAAATAGAAACAAGAAAAAAGGTGGGGTACTAATACTCACATAGGACAAAATAAACTTTAAAACAAAGACTATATGGCCTGGGAAGCCAGCAGCCCCGGTTCAGTCCCACATATGAGGGCCAGTGACACTGCCCTCAAAGAAAAAAAAAAAAAAAAAAAACAACAAAGACTATAATAAGAAAAATATAACAAGAAAGAAATTACATAATAATAAAGTGATTAATCCAACAAGAGGACATCACCCTAGTAAACATATATGGACCCAACATAGGAGTACCTAAATATATAAAACAAATATTGACCAACGTAAAGGCAGAGATCAACAGTAATACAATCCTAGTAGGGGACTTTAATACACCACTGACTCTAATGGACAGAACCCCCAGACAGAAAATCAACATGGACATACTAGAATACATGGATTTAATTGATATTTTTAGAGCACTTCACCCCAAAGCAGGAGAATATACATTGTTTTCCAGTGAGAATGGAACATTTTCCAAGATAGATCACGTGTTAGGCCATAAAATATATTCAATAAACTTAAGAAGACTGAAATCATATCAAGTGTCTTCTCTGACTACAATGGTATAAAACTAGAAAACAATTATAAGAAAAAAACTGAAAAACGCACAAATACATGGAGGCTAAATAACATGCCACTAAATAATGAATGGGTCAACTATGTGATCAATGAAGAACTCAAGATACTTTGGGACAAATGAAAATGAAAAACAATGACCCAAAATTTATGGAACACAGTGAAAGCAGTCCTAAGAGGGAAATTCATAGCAATGCAGGCCCACCTCAAGAAACAAGAGAAATCTCAAATAAACAGTCTTACTTTTCACCTAAGGAAACTAGAAAAAGAACGCCAAACAAAGCCCAAAGTGAGTACAAGGAAGGAAATAATAAAGATCACATGTTCAGCAACACTAATAATCAGAGAAATGCAAATAAAAACCACAATGAGATACCACCTCACTCCTGTCAGAATGGCCATCATTGATAAATCAACAAACAAGTGCTGGCAAAGATATCGAGAAAAGAGAACCCTCGTCCACTGTTGCTGGGGTTGAAAATTGGTGCAGTCACTATGGAAAACAGTATGGAGGTCCTCAAAAAAACTAAAAACAAGACTACCCTATGATGCAACAATCACACTCCTGGGTATTTAGCCAAAGAAATCCAAAACACTAAATCAAAAAAATATATTCACCCCAAAGATTACTGCAGAGCTATTCACAATAGCCAAGACATCAAACAACCAAAATGCCCATCAATAGACAATTGGATAAAGAAGATGTACATATTTATAATGGAATACTCTGGCATAAAAATAATGAAATCTTACCATTTGCAACAACATGGATGGACCTAGAAGATATTAGACTAAGTGAAATAAGTCAGACCCAGAAAGACAAAAACCATAAGATCTCACATATATGTGGAATCTATAAAATCGAATAGATGAGCAAACAAAAAAGAACTGGACTCATGGATACAGAGGAAAAAACTGATGGTTGCTAGATGGGAGAGGGTGGGGGTTCGGTGAGATAGGTGAAGGGATTAAGAAGTACAAATTGTTAGTCACAAAATAGTCATGAGATGTGAAATATAGTATGGGGAATATAATCAATAAAGTTGTGAAGACTAGTTAGGGTGTCAAATGGCTACTGGACTTATGGGGGAATCACTTCCAGATTATATAAATGCCTAACCACTACTCTGTATACTCCTGAAGGTAATATAAAATTAAAAAATAAACAAGTCATGGGGATGTAATGTATGGCATAGGGAATATAGTCAATAATATTGTGATAGCATAGTATGGTGTCAGATGGTTGCTAGACTTACGGTGATCATTTCTTTAGGTATATATTAATAAATGTTGAATAATGATGGCATACACCTAAAATTAATGTAATATTGTATGTTAGCTATAGTGTCATAAAAATATTTTAAATAGAAGTGGTACATCTATAAAATGGAGTATTATTCTGCTATAAAAAAGAATGAAATCTTACCATTTGCAACAATCTAGATGAACCTAGAGTGTATTATGCTAGGTTAAATAATAAGTCAAACTGAGAAAGACAAATGCCATATGATCTCAGTTATATGTGGAATCTAAATCACAGAATAAATGAACAAACAAAACAGATTCAGAGATGAAGGGATTAGGAAGTAAAAATTAGTAGTTACAAAATAGTCACGAGGATGTAAATATACTCTCAGGAACGTAGTCAATAATATTGCAAAAACTATATACAGTGTCAGATGGGTACTAGACTTATTGGGTGGAACACTTCATAAATTATATAAATGCCTAACCACTATGGTGTACACCTGAAACTGAGTAAAATAATATTGAATGTCAATGATAATTTAAAAATCTATAGAGGGTGCCAAAAACATGAATACACATTTTAAGAAAGGAAAACTGTATTAAAATTGTAATACTCATTATATAACGATAACAAAAGATGAATACAAGTCACATTTGACTTCTGCAATTATAAGAGGTTCTCAAAGTGGTTAACATCAACATAATGTTAATACAGTATTTTTTCCTTTCTTAAAATGTGTATACATTGTTTTGGCACCCTCTGTATATGTATAGCCATGTATGTAATGAAAAGCATAGGAAATATAGTCAATGGTATTGTAATAGCTATGTATGGTGTAAGATGGTTAGTAGATTTGTTGGGGCTATCACTTTACAAGGTGTGTGAATGGCTAATCATTATGTTGTTTTGTATACCTGAAACGAATAATACTAAGAAAAAAAAACCCAAGGTGTCAGCAGATTTAGCTTCTCCTAAGGCCTCTCTCCTTGCCTAGAAGATGGCGATCTTTTCATTATGTCCTCGCATGGCCTTTTCTCTACTGTGTGCAACTCTGATATCTCTTCCTCGTCTTATAAGGACATCAATCATATTGGTTTAGGGTCTCACCCTTATGAATTCATTTAATCTTTTCTTTTTTTTTTTTTTGAGGGCAGTGTCACTGGCCCTCATATGTGGGACTGAACCGGGGCCACTGGCTTCCCAAGCCAGCGCTTAACCACCGCGCCCCTCGGCCGGCCCTTTTAATCTTAAATACCCCTTTAATGGCACTCTCTCCAAATACAGTCATATTGAGATTTAGAGCTCCCACATACACATTTTGGAGTGACACAGTTCAGTCAATAACAAATATTAAATACTATTATAATCTATATGTGATTATGTGGACCATGATTAAGCAAAATATAATGGCTAAAATGGCAAAACTAAATTTACAATCAAATGAATTAAAATTCTATTTATTGTACAGCTTTAAAGGTCTGGGAAAGAATACACTGCAGATCAATTTGCAGTCCCTATGCCTAGAACCTCATTTCAGCATGAAGATAGCTCTTTCAAATTATAACGAGAGCTTTGACAGGTGTCCTTCAGTGTCATCCAAACTAATGCAGGGTTCTAAGAACTCATACTGTTGCAACTGTGAATAATCAAATCAAATAAATTCTGCCTCAGCCACTTTTGTCTAGCTTTAAAATATAGCAGACTTGAAGTTACCTGCAAAAGCAAAAGAAATGACTGAATACTTTTTGCTCAATCTACACTGTGCAGTCAAGAGGAACAGTGGATAACACTACATTATCTAATTTCAGTTGATATCCTAAGGGAAATAAATTAAATGCATAGAAATATTTTTAAAATAGGTCATTTTTCAAATTT
Organism: Aselliscus stoliczkanus; assembly: GCA_033961575.1. Classification (NCBI taxonomy): domain Eukaryota; kingdom Metazoa; phylum Chordata; class Mammalia; order Chiroptera; family Hipposideridae; genus Aselliscus; species Aselliscus stoliczkanus. Next base: position 140,931,948 of record CM066731.1, read on the forward strand.
ATATGATGACTTTTTAAGAGAGAGATCATTTTAAAAGGAATTATGTTACAAAAATTTTGATATTGCTGTAGATTTAAAAGTACAGTATTTTATTTAAAAAGGAAATATTAAGAATTTCTGCCCTTCCAATGAATACCAATGGTTAACAAAATATACTTAAAATTAAACTATATATCTATATCTATATATCCAAAAAGTACATATATCTAGAAATTATATATATATATATATATATATATATATATATATATAGTCTTATGGCAAAAGGAAAAGTTAATTGCAGAATTCTTTATATTTTTCTCAATTGAATAATAAAGCAAGTGATTAAGTTCCCTGCATATCAGGTTTAACATATTTTAACCTACTCCACTTTATCCTTAAGTGATTCATAAGCACTTTTCATGCCTAACATATTCAAAGAACACATTTACTTCCTTTATTCTGTATGATATTTATTGTGTTTCACATTTAGCCTTATCAGTTTTAAACACTTGGTTCATTTCCATCTTTATCTTTTCCTATTCCAATTATTTTCAACGAAACAGACATGCATTGTTTTGTCTGTTTAGTTTGAAACTTGATATAGCTAAATCTCTGAAAATTGATGGCAACACAGGAAAAACATGAAGCACTGGGTATTTTGGTGGGTTGAGTGTTTGAAAGAATAGCCACTGCTCCATTGTGGAAGACAGAGAAGACACTAATGAGAGGGCAAATGCCAATTGCCAACAATATGCAAAAGGAATCCTTGAAGAGTCTATGTTATTATTTGGATCCTATGTTTTTATGTTTTTATCTTTAATTCAGTTTCTCATAGTATGTTCATACTAAGATGCGCTTGTCTGGACAATGGTTTCCTTCATGTTTCCTTTTCATTTTTGCAATATTCACCTCAGATTTCAAGAGAGGTGACATATTAATGCCCCATTATTTGCTAATACATTTAGTTAAAAGCGAAATTTGATTTGCTATATTTTTCTGTGTGTCTGGGGAGCTTTTCTAATTTTATGCACATTACACTCCAGATCAAATCTCGTCAAAATGCCAGACACTTTAATGATTAATATACTAAAACTATTAATTTCCAGAGCACGTTCTATTTGCAGAAACACCAATTTTTATTTCAGATTCAAGCTCTCTCATATCTAGACAAATAAATTATTGTCATCATTATAAACTTTTCATTTAAGGCTAACAATCCATTCCCTCATTGTGGAGATTATGGAGAAACAACAAAAGTGCCCAAGGAAAGAGAATATATAGGGAAGATGTTATATGGTAAGCACACATGGAAATCAGCAACACTTTTTAAGAGAGAAAAATCATCAGCGAAAGGTATGTATTTTCCTTGCATGAGAATGGACTTTACTTTGCACAGTCCTATTCCTATACATTTTACTTGATTTAGTTTTTGTTTTGTGTACATTCACTGTAATCCTGATTCTACTTCCAAGAGCAATTTAAACAATTCCTCATTGAAATAATAACAATAATCTATAGTATTTTTTTTTCCTTTTTGAAAGGTTGTACATAGAATTACCCACTCATAACTAAATGCACATGCCATAGGAAAAAAAAAATCCATTAAGGAAATTTGGAACCAGTACATCTGCTGAAATCCACAGCACGATACAAGGCAAAGCTAAAAAAAAATAGTTACCACCATTACAGAATTGGACTTAATGGAAATCTAGGGCACTGTCCTGCCAATGGCAACTACAGTAACTGATTCACTTTGTATTTTTGCCCAGAAAATAATCATTCTAATGTGACATTATGATAGATTTTACTTTGTGTTTTAAGAATTTATAGACTTTTATTTTGAGGGTAGCAAAAATTACAGACTCTAAGGGAACATGCATACACCTAACAAAATATATATAGAAAGAGGAAAACACAGTTTTCTGAACTCCAAAAAAAAAAAAAAAAAAGTAAATCATCTGGAATGATGGCAACATTAATTATAGTAATCAAAAAATTATATTAATCACAAAGTTCTAGACAAGTAATCTAATTCTATATAAATTTGAATATTGAGTCACTGAAGATTTATTTAATTGAGGAATTCAGAAGTTCAAAAATGTTGCTATTGTTATATACTACTGATCTTCAAACCTTAAATTACGGTTAGCTACCTTTAATCAAAGTCTTTTAGATGTTTATATAGAGTCATAATTTATAAATGATTCCAGATATAGCTAGTATTTAAATGGATTGCTAATAGTTTCAGGACTACTATTCATTGTATACATACAATGTGCCATTCAGTTGTGTGTTATTAAAACTGCTTCTGGGCAGGAAAGGGGGTCAATATGTCTTGGTTTTTCATGTTGTGAATACTCACACAAAGGCTGATTTAAAGCTGCCAGTGTGATTCTACCAAACTGGAGTTACAAAAACATGCATATCTTCGGGTTTTACATGGCAGTGTGAATTAGTTCCAGTATAAAAATATACCCGTTGGGAGGATGTTCTGCTACACTTTGAGGTAACAATCAATCATCAGCCCTCTTTCAAGATGTGGAAATTGTGCTGTTACATATTAGTGAACTCACCATGTGCATACAGCTGGAGTGGGAGAGCGAGGATTCAAACCCCAGGTCTCCATTCCTGCAAAACCCCACATCTCTATATATACATGTTCAAATACACGCACACATGGTTGGATTTTTATATAGACAGAGGAAAACTCTAACTCTAATAATAATATTGCAGCAGTTATCATATATTTATATTAGTTGTTTGCCTTACCACTCATTTAATCATATGGACTCATTGAAAGCAAATGAGAAGTAAATAATGAAACTTCATTGACTCTTACTGATGCTTACATCAGGTTTTGAATTATCTGTATAAGTTTTATTCAGGAGCTTTCAAATGACTCAAGATGTGTGATGCAATGGTCGGTGGCTAGAAGTCAGTTGCTTCTGAGATCCCCAGGAAACATCACAGTGTTGCGCAGGGCCTCTGCATAAAAATATCGCTCTCGCTCTTGCTCTCGCTCCTCCCCCTTCCCTCTCTCTCTCTTCCTCTCTCATTCTCTCCCCGTCTCCCCTTCTATCTCTCTTATTCTTCCTCCCTTAAAATTCAATTTATGTGGAAAATTAGTAAGCTACCCTTTTGGATGTGCAGATATGACTATTCTTTCTATAAAACCAACTGAGCAAGAATTATTTACTTACATACTTCATTTGAATCTATGTAGATTTACATTTATATATGAGGCAATATTTTACTGACATTCATCTGGTAAATAAATAACATGTTAATTTATTTAACAAATCTCAGAAAGTCATTTCAAATTTGCATACAAAATAAGGCAACTTTGAAGTGTTTCTTCTATATACCAAGTCACCGTATTAACTATAATTCTGAAAATTGAAACTTCCTACAGCTGTTGTCGGAGAGTGGGCCTTTCTCGGCGCAGAGTCCAGGTCCTTGGCAACTCGAGCAAAGAATTGAACGAGATACCAGAGTAAAGCAGTAAAATAAGTAGTTTATTAGAAAAGACAGTACATCCAGACTAGAGGATGGCCTAAGGGCCCATTACCAAAGAGTGTGGAGGGGGCATATGCAAAGGTGAGGCTAAAGGGAAGAAGCAGCAGCAGAAGTAGCAGTAGCAGCCACGCACTTCCCTCCCAGGACTTGGGGTTTTTATCCTTTTTCTCCAGGATGGGCTGTTCTTCCTGGGCGTAGGACCACTTGATTGGCCCCTGTGATTAACAAGAGGTACTGTGTAGGTGTGAGTGACTGGTCTGATCTAGTTGGATATTTTGCGCCCATTTGCTCTTCCCGCAGGGGTAGGTAATTACAATACAAAGGGGAGTTTTGGGTGGAGAGGGGATGTCCCCAGGTGGTCACACTGTGGGACGTGCAGGAATGCAGAGACCCAATGCCTGCCTCTAACTACCTGCCTAGGTTTCCTTGAGAGACGTGATCCCCGTAAAATCTCTATGGGAAGCTGAGGGACAGGAGGTCTCTTCTTCTGTATCTGCTTCCTGCTGTGCAGGGGCGTAGAGCTGTCCTTGCCTCGTGGGGTTCACGGAACTCTCGCCCTAGCTGATCTCAGATGAGAGGAAGGGGTCTCAAGCTCCACCTAGAAGACCGTGTTGGCTTCTTGCTTGTTGGGGTATCCCCTGTATCCTCAAGGCTCCTGAATGAGGACAAAAATATAAATCTGTTAGTTCTTATGAAACTTGTGGCTATTCAGTCCATCACTCAAGTGGTGTCAGTTGTCCGGACACAGAATGGGTTTGACATTTAGCTTCCTTGCCTGGGGGATATTAGGAAGTCTCAGGCTTTCAAATAGTTATCTGAAGCAGTGGTAGAAGATTTGTATTGTTTCAGATTCAGGAACTAATTTACAAAGCAATTAAGAAGCAAGGGGGATCTTCCGTCAGAAAAGCAATCAAGGCCCAAGAGCCAAGAAACTAAAGAACTAGGGAGGAGACTTAACATTTTTATACTTAACATTTCTATAGAAAAGAAAACATTAAAGTTTTTCAGTGGTGGGGGTTGGTGCTGCTCAGTTGGCCGGCAACACAGCCTTCCAGAGTCAAAATTATGCTGGAATCTGTAGAGCAGTGGGCAAAAAGGGCGGGCTGATGAAATCAAATTTTCCATTTTATTTTGATACTCAACTTAATATTCTTTTTAAAATTATGGCTCTTGTTTTATCACAAAGGAAGCTTTACAGATTTAATGAAGCTACTATTTATTTTAGTTTTTAAATTCTGATGGAAGAAAACCAGTCAAAGAATATGTTTCAAATCTTCTCTATCCTTTATAAGCAAGTCATTTAATTCAATTGCTTTGGTAACTTTGATTCATCAGAGAGATTCAGAACTTTTTGTATTTCTAAAAACTCCATCTTTGGAAATATTATGCCTTGCTTACAAAAATTAATACCCTTCTAAAATTGGCTTTTAGATTTGAGAGAGATTGATTTCTTCAAAACATAAGTCTTTGTTTCCTCACTAAAGAAAAATTTTACTGGGAAATGCAGCCTATCTATGCTACTCCCACTTAAGAAGGTGTTTCTCTATGATATTAATAGTATTGTTCTCTTCAACAGTGTTTTTATACTTCTTATCCCTTGAAAGAGGGTTATAATAAATCTGTAATTTCTTATTCGCTGAAAATTTGTCCAACTGTTTCCCTATATGTGTCTATAAAACTGACTTGAAACATTTTTTAAAAATCATTTACCTTTTTTTTTTTTTCAGTAACAGTTGACAATCAGTCTTATTTTATGTTAGTATCAGGTGTACAGCGTAACAGTGAGACATTTATATAATTTGTGCAGTAATTCCCTGATTAATCTATTACCCTTGTGGCATTACATATAGTTGTTGCAACATTATCTCTATGCTGTACTTTACATCCCAATGACTACTTTGTGACTGCCAATTTGTATTTCTTAATCTCTTCAACATTTTCACCCAGCTTCCAACTACACTTCCCTCTGGCAACCATCAGTATGTTCTCTGTATCTATGAGTCAGTTTCTGTTTTGTTTGTTCAGTTATTCTGTGCTTTAGTTTCCACATATAAGTGAAATATATGGTATTTGTCTTTCTCAGTCTGATTTATTTCATTTAGTACAATATCCTCTAGGTCCATCCATGATGTTGCAAATGGTAAGATTTCATTTTTTATGGCCAAGTGATATTCCACTGTGTATAAATACCACAATTTCTTTACTCAATCATCTGTTGATGGTCACTTGGGTTGTTCCCGTGTGTTGGCTATTGTAAATAGCACTGCAATGAACATAGGAATAGGGTTGCATATATTTTTTCAAATTAATGTTTTGGATTTCTTTAGATACCCAGATTTCTTGCTGGGTTATAAGATAGTTCTATTTTTAATTTTTTGAGGAATCTCAAAACAGTTTTCCATAGTGGCTGCACTAATTTGCAACCCCACCAACAGTGTATGAGAGTTCCCTTTTCTTTGCATCCTCACCGACACTTGCTGCTTGTTTGTTTATTGATGATAGTCATTCTGACAGGTGTGCGGTAATGTCTCATTGTGGTTTTTATTTGCAGTTCTCTGATGATTAGTGACATTGAGCATCTTTTCATATGTCTACTGGCATTTTCTATATGGAGAAATGTCTATTTATGACCTGAAACATCTTAATAGTATTTACTTAAAGCAAAGTGATGGCAAAATAAATCCCTGAAATGTATAACTCAATGAAGTTGAGTATTTCCTTAAACACATTCCTTAAACACATTTATAGAGCATCTTCAAAAACAACACAAAATAAATTTAAAAAAAACAAAGAATAAAGCTATGTTCTCTAGAAATTGCCTAGGGAAACTCTGCCATAAGAGTATGTGAAGGAACTCAACACAAATTTTGACTCCTAACAACAGAGCCAAAACACATTTTGGATCTTCTTTTTCCTGAGATGAAATAAATCACTATCAAGCTAGATAATATTTGAAAGCAAACATAGTATCAAATTCTAATTATTCATGCTTTTGATCATGACTACTTCAATCCTGGGTAGGCAAAGCATAGCTGACTCCTTTAACATATTTCTGAACCCAGCCCATTGTTTACAGTTGAATGTAGGGCCAGGTTCACGTTCTGTGCTTGACTTTTACCTCTATGTTCAACATGCTCTTGCCTTATGTGCTTCCCTCTAGCCCCTGAAAGTACCAGCCTAGTTTCTGCATCACTGTCTGCTATTTCTCACACATGAATTAATATATATACCAGGGCTGAATCAATTAGCAAATATAGGTAATGAGAACCAAGTTTTTAATGATTGGGAAAAGAAGCTACAAATAGAGAAAGGTGGAAATCTACAAGGAACCTTGGGTTGTTGGATTAGAATTGTAGAACTCATGGTTAAAAGAAGAGCAGCTGAGGGCCGGCCGAGTGGCGCGGTAGTTAAGAGCTGGCTTGGGAAGCCAGAGGCCCCGGTTCGGATCCCATATATGAGGGCCAGTGACACTGCCCTCTAAAAAAAAAAAAAAAAAAGAGCAGCTGATATAAGGCTAAACCCCCCAAAAAAGAATGCAACCCTAAAACAAATGACTGTATACTGAAAGGGGTAGTGTTTCAGTGAACATAGACATTTCAAGATGGATTCTATCAAATTTAGAAAATAAAGATAGAGGAAACAATGTTTAGGGTTTCCAGGCAAAAGACCAAGTTTACCAACAAAAGAAAACAAAATCAGATTTGTGTCAGACGTCTTGATCCTTGAAAGAATGGACAAAGTAGGTCAACAGGATATTCTAAAAAATAAAAAGTGACCCAAATACTTTACATCTAGCCAAGCTGCCCTTGAAGGCTTAAATCCATAGGAAGCCACTGAAAATGTTAGAACACAAGAAGCACTGTACTTAGAATTATTTTGAGAAATGTACTAGAAAATGAGCTTCATCAAATCAAAAGATTACATTGGACATTTTACTAAAATGTGTGCATTGAATATATTTAATTAAAAGCTCATAAATTTTACATAGGCATATGAAAATCTGTCTCTGTCAGTTTGGGCTGACAAAATACCATAGATCAGGTGAATTAAACCACAGAAATTTATTTTCTCCCAGTTGTAGAGGCTGAAAGTCTAAGATCACAGTGCCAGGATATTGTGTGAGTTTTTTGTTGGCTTGTAGGAATTGCCTTTGTGCTATGTCCTCACATAGCAGAGGGCAAGAGAGCTCTCTCTCTGGTGTCTCCTCTTATAAAGGCACTAATCTCATTATGAAGACCCTACCCCATGACCTCAAATAAACCTAATTATCTCCCAAAGCCTCATCTCAAAATACCATCACATTGGGATTTGGTGCTTTAGCATATCAATTTTAGGAGGATAATTCAGTCCATAGCAGAACTCAAAGATATTTTCATAGCTACAAAAAAACAATGTTAAAAGCATAAAAAGGGAAAAGGCACTACAAATATTATTAGTATTAACATCACCACTAGAATAAAAATATAAAATTCCTAAATACCAGAGCACTAATAACTCTGGACAAAGAAAAAAAACTACATAGAAGGACACATTATATATCACATAAAAGCCATTTTATCATTAACAGAAATACCATGATAGAATTGAAACCAAGCATATCTGTTTTATCAATACATGTGAATGAAACTGAGCCTGATTAAACAAACAAAACACTGTTAATTGAGTCCCAAACTGAAACCTACTTCAATACTGTATTTGAGGGGCATAACTAAAGCAAAGTGACTCTGAAAGACTAAAATTTAAAGGATGAGAAAATCATGCCTACCATCTAACAGAAAGAAAACAAAGATAGGAGGTATTGCATGCTAATACTAGAGAGAGGAGAATTCAGACCACAGATACTAAATATATCAATAAAGAAAAACTTTAAATTCTACAGGCCATTCTTACAGTAAATACATAACAGTCATGATCATATATGCAACAGTGCAAAAAATGAATGCAACCAACTTAATAAATCAAAACTACATGAGAAGCAGAAAGAGATGTATTTATAGGAGTAGACTTAGCATACCCCTTTCAGTCTAAAAAGAGTCAAGTGGACAAAAAGTAAGCGAAAATGTAAAATATCTAAACAGTATTTTAAAAAGATTATAGACCTTAAAAAATAAGCCAGTATTTAATACCTAATATTAGACAATATAATGTCTTCTCAAGTAAACATAGGACTCACAAACATTGATCATATACTAGAACATAAAGGAAACATTGATAAATTCCACAAAGTAGAAATAACACATCTAGTATTTTCATCACAATGCAATGAAAATTTAAAAACAGAAAAATTATAACCCACTAAAATTAATAAAACAAAAAATTCAACTACTAAAATAAAATATGTAAAATTCATTAAAATGCAACTTAACACTGACACAAAAAGAAACAGAAAACAATATGTAACTAAGAAAGAAATGCAACTTCTTATAAAACCTCCCCAAAAGAAAACCCCAGACCCAAATGGTTTAACTGATAAATTCTAGCAAACCTGAAAGAATAGCCCTAATTCACACAAAATGTTTCGGTATATCTAGAGAGATCATTGCCTAATTTGAATTGTGAAGATGGCATAACAATCAAGAAAATCTACCAAAGACATTACAAAATAAAAAATAAAAATAAAATTATAGACCAATGCAGACAACACAATCCTTATTTTAATAGCAAATCAAATCCAATAGTATATTAAAAACCTGATATGTCATGACCAAGAAGGATTTATCCAATATTTTAAGCTGGGTTAACATTTAGAAATCTAACAATATAATTCATTATACTAACAGGATAGAGGAGGGACCATATGATCATTTTGGTAAGGGCTAAAAAAAGCATTTAAAATTCTTAAAAACATTTAATACCTAGTAATGAACAAAATTGTCAGTATACTAGAAATAGTAGTAGGAGACCTCCTCAAACTGGTAAAAGGCATCTATGAAAAACCTAGGGTTAATACCATATTTAATGGTGAAGAACTGAATTACCTTCCTGAATTTAGGAACAAGCCAATAATACCTGCTCTCACTACTACTATTCAGTATTGTCCTGAATAAATAATACCTCTCCCTTTCATGATTGCTTAAATTTCTCAATGAAGTAGAAAGCCAGTTCATTGTTTAAAACAGTGAAGATTCAACATGTTTCTCTAAGGCTTCCAAGGGAAAGGAAAAGTGCAAAAAAGTCAATGCTGCATGTGGATAAAGGAATAGTGAATGGAAGACACACTGTAATATGTCTACTTGAATCAGGGCCTGTTGATGTTTTGGTCATGGTATGATGCTGCCAGTCAGTATGGCTGAGGGTTTTTCTCAAGATGTTCAGTGATGAGAAATCATTTATAACTTCAATGGTAAGCTCCCTTTAATATGTTTTTCAAATGTGCTAGTCATGCTATTTTAGAAACTATAATTTTTTTCTTTTGGAAATGGCTATTCAATTTTGTAGTAAACTGCTTTAGGCGGTTTCAAATCAAAATCAGTGAGAACATATTTTACAACTGAATGTCTTTTTAAAAGGGAGCCACCAAATTTAGTAACACAGGAAATTAAGTACAAAGTCTAACTTTAACCAAAAGGAGACCATTAAACAAAATTGATTTTCTGTAAATTACATTAATTTTTTTCACATATTTCTATTCAAATCATTTATCGTCAATATATATAAACAAAAATTGTCACCAAGGAAATCACATCTTTTTTCATAGAAACAGCAAATTAGCATGTGAGTAATTAATATTTAGCATTTTAGACACAAGAAAGGAGTCATCATTTTGGTGAGTCTAAAGATACTCTTACAAATCCTTATCACTTGAACACAAATGGAGATGCTCTCATTATTATGGCAGCATTGTCAGCATATTGCTTTGAAATAGATTAATGTTATGGGGAAGAAATGCATTAAAATATCTTTTTAATTCAGGCCTGTTTCCAAAAGAAGCAGTAATGTTATTTATGGTTTAATAATTGTAAATAAATTTATACTAAATTTAATTTTTGCATGTGAAATCATAGTTTACCGAAAAATTAGGCAATTACAGCATGAACCATACTCAGTATAATATATAAATTGGGAGTCTATGACACAGAATATCAAGTAAGACTAACAGTATTGGAAGACAATGTACTTTAATAAAAAAGCATCTGATATAATATGCTTTGCTTCCAATAAACTGCTGCTGTCTTGAATTTCTTGGCAATGTAAATTAATTCAGAGACTGTGTTCCATACTGTGTGGTGTGACCTAGATCATAAAATAGAGGAACAAAGAGTGAGATTGTACTTAAGTGAACTCATTAAAACAGTTCAATAAAATGTGCATGCTTTTCAAATAAGTATAGTTCAGAAAATCAGTTGTAATTTGTTAATAATTTGAGCCTTTTCTATATGAATAGTGTTTATTTTCCCTCTTTAAAAAAAAAATATATATATATATATATATATATTTTTTAATTGGGGAATTTGGGGAGGGGAACAGCATTGGGGAACCAGGGAATGGGAACAGACAAGTTGCTCTCGTTTTGTTCTTCAATCTGGTTGTGGAGGAGGACATCGCTTCATTGGCCCATGTTGGTATCGTCATTGCGCTCTTTCCGAGTGAAGCAGATTGGTCACCAGCCTCTGGATGGCCACTCACGGCAGCTCTTAGTAGCTCACACCAGCTGTCAGCTGCTCATGCTGGCTGCGGGCCACTCACTGTAGCCTATGGCAGCCCACTGCAGCAGGGGCTGCAGCTATGCCATCACCAGTGACTCACAGCAGCCCAGCTCCAGGTGGAGCTGTTGTTCACCATCGTAGCTGTAGAGGGCAGTGTCACTGACCCTCATATATGGGATCCCAACCGGGGCCCTGCTGCTCAGAGCTGGCATCCCAAGCCAGTTCTTAACCAGTGCGTTACTCGGCCGGCCCTTTCCATGCTTTTTTAGTTTTATTTTTTCCTTTTAGGAAAAAAAAAGTATTGTAGCAATAAAACCCAGAATGAAAGCCAGTGTGGCTCAACATGGTACAGTAGAATACAAATCAGAGTTCTTTATGTTGCACTGAATGGATGTTAATCCTTCTGGTACATTCTATTGCAACATAATCCCGAGTTTCAATGAGACCACTTTAAAACAGATTTGGATGATAAAACAAGTGAGACAAGTGGCAGAGATCTCTCAAAAAATGGAGGCTTGGGCTTGTCAAATGTTCTGCACCTTGCCAAATAAAAGAAGGAATAAATAATTGTAAATAAGATAAAATGAGATGAAGTAGAAATAAGAAAATTGAAATGAGGAAGTCAAGTCACAAGGAAGTAAGGTAAGACCAAGTCCCTAAAGCCATTATAAGCAGATAAAAACAGTGTTAACAGTTCTTATTTCATGTTATCTTTAGTGTGGGGAAGCCTTTCTCCCAGTGCTCCTAAGTCAAAAGAAATACACGGCAGCCACATTGTGTTACGTAGTTAAGTACAATTTCATCAGAATTTATGTTCTAACAACTTAGCAGCTATTTTAGAAAAGTTATACACAGAATATAAAACAAAATCATGTCACTATTAAAGTTTCACAATTATTTACTAATAAAATGTAAATATGTGATTTAGCAGCTGCTAAAACCTTTCGCATTTATCTTCACACAGACCCCTGAATGCCATGCTGCTTTTAATTCTTTTTCTCCTGTTCTATTCATACACTCTTCCTCTCCAAAAGGCCTACCTTGAGACAAGTGGCAGTCTGCTCACATAACCTCCAGCAAAGCACAGTAAGTCTGTTCTGACTGTACCGTTTGCCTGCGTCTGAGGAATACCCCTACTAGAATTTTCAGGCATATAGCTCTGCACATCTTTATACAGGCAAGTAAATGGTAGACTACAATAAAAAGTGATACATTTTACAGTGGGAAGCACAAGAACTTCATAAATATATAAAAGAAGCACACAACCCGTATCTATTGTCATGAATCGAGCAGAACTTTCTAGAGATGGTATCACATAATTTGATACCTGACAAATGAGAATATAGTACATAAAAGAGGAGGATGAGGAAACCTAGTGCGACTATAGTATGGAGTGAAAACATTAAGAAATGAGATTCGATCTGCAATCCATGTCATATCCTGAAGTGCTTATATAGTGCAGTGTGTTAACATGCATGATGAGATTGGTATTACTAAAAGATAGTGGCTCTGGCTACAGTTTGAAATATGGTGTTCTGCTATGTCTTTTTGGCTATAAGGAACAGAAAGTCCCTTAGACTATCTCAAGCAAGGGAAGGGACTTATCTTTGTAACTGCAATGATAAACATGAATACCCAGCAGTAAAGAGACAACATCTCCTGGCTAGCTATCCACTAACAGGAACAGAGGAAGGTCTTGTAGAGACTGGAGAAGTTGGGCGACACTAAAAAGCTCAGCAGAAAGAGGATGCAGGGCTTCTCTAGTTCACTAATTGTATCCAGTCTCTTCTCTTTTAATTTGCTGGATGACTGGTTTTCTACCCTGTATTTTTTCTATACCATCATTTCTTTTGCACTTAGTTTACATTTTATGTCACTGCTTTGCTCAGGAGATGAGCATCTATCTGTGTCTAAGGTACCTCAAGGCTTTTTTATATTGATACATCTTTTAGCTTCAGTGTCTAGGATTAACTGAATTGCTTACTAAGTTATTTCTTAGATTTGGATTTCAGAAGGAAAGAGAAAGAGACGTGCATATCAAGAGACAAACGGACATTGAGAAACAGTGATTGACAAGTCTAACTTGCCTTGTAACAACAACAATAAAATCACAGCTTAATTGCTTTCAAATCAATGGCCATTCCTCTACATAAATTATAACTATTTGAAGGGTAAACTCTTATGGACACAAGTTTGCAACATGAGCGAAGTCAAAGAGTGAGACAATTCCCCTTATAAGAAGCTGTAAGGCAGATCAAAAGCCGGGAAAAACTTTAATGATCTCTAATACAGAAAAAAGATGGCAGTCATCTAGAATTATGATCAAGAAGAAAGGGAAGGAGATCATTAGATGGATTATAGAAGTGTTTGTTGATCAGGTGAACAATCCTGTTAACTGGTTAGCCAATCCAATTAAATAAAAGAATACAGCTGATATATAATCAGCGCATACTCTATATTGCAAAGTATCTTACTAGGTTAACCCTTTAATCCTAATAGCTACAAACTGAATTTAACATTTCCATTCCCATTTTATAAATAAAGAAACAGAGGCTTATTGATAGAGCAAAGTAACCACTTATGGTCACACTGCTAATAAGAAAGGAGCAAGACTGACTCAAGTCTGTATCTTAACTACTGTTAATTGCTTATATTTCTCTTTTTATCCTCTGATTTTCCACTTCTACTCTTTCTTCTATATAATTTACTCACCACATACCAACCATTTGAGAATTTATAAAGGCCCTGAGAAAAACACTGTAGTAACATTCCATTGCCTGAGGGTGAATTTCCAGCATGGACAAGTACCTGTATCATTTGTGCCATGCTGACATCTATACCAGTGGCTTCCATACATGTTTGCATAGAAAAACCGCTCAGGTGCTTTTTAAAAACTAGATATCAGGCCTCCACCCCAGATCACTTAAATATGATCTCTGAGTATGGGACCTACCCAGGCAATTACCATGTACAGTCGGAGGTGAGAACTCTACCCTTATCGACCCATCACTCTTCACTCTCTAAGTTCTAAGAACCTTTTTGTTGTGTTAATTAATTAATTGTGTTTATACTCAGTCATCAAAACTAATGTCTAATCAACATACCTACTGCTAATATCCTATTTGACTATAATTCTTAGAAGTCATGATCCATAGTTGGTTTTATTGTAATAAAGTCCAGTATGTGATCTAGTGCAGATAATTTAACAGATTAATAACCTATCATGAAGTTTCTAGAAATACAACAAATCACCAGTTGCAAACATGGATGAAAAGTAAAAATAAATGTTTAATGAAATTATTTTGTAAATATAGATAATATTTTATTAAAATTACATATTTCTGTATTATTGTTATTTAAATAACCATATATAATATATATTCTGTACAATTTCATGACTATGAGAATTCATAATTTCATTCAAATTATTTACTGAATCTATATCTTTATCTATCTCTATATTTAGATATAGAGATAGATATATATCAGGGCACTGGATTAGGATTTGGATGATGTGGATGTAGAGTTAAATCAGATATGAATCTTGTTTTCAAGGTGACTATAATGTATTCAAGAAGATAAACTATATATGAACCTAAATGACCATATTCTAAGATAGGAAATCATGTATTATCGATGGAAGAGATAAAACAGTTATAGGATGAGGACACACAGAGCATAATTCTAAAGCATAAAAAAAGACTTAAGTCCCCAAAATATTCATGGAAGACATAAGAGTTATGACAGTATTTCCTAGTTGAGACAAAAAAAAATAAAAGTACTTCATGTGCTTCTCTATTTTATGTAAATAGAAAGCCTTTTACTATTTCCTGTGACAATATTCGAGTTACTATTTAGTGTATTATTCTTATATGTTTGGAAATAAACACACAAAATAATTGGTAAAAATATATTCCTTTTTATAGCGTGGTATAAATTATGAATTTTAATAATCAGCAGATTTAAGAAACTACTCCAGAAAAGAATTTGAAACACAAATCTCTCATACAGCTGGTAGTAATAGAGCCTTATCTCCCTAATACAGTGCCATCACAGGTAAATGAAGAAAAGAAAAAAAAAATTTTAATATATGTTTAAATGAGCCACAAGAAGGAACTCATAGAGACACGTTAATGTAGGTGAAACATTAACAGTGGTAAAAAATATTAGATAACAGAATTCAAACAAGTATATTCTCTCATGTTTTAGCCCTGTGATGCTTGAAAGTTTTGAAGAAACCAATTACTTTCCTTACAATTCCTGAACTCAAATAATTTTTAAAGGAGCATTGTGTGTCCTTTTATAAGAATTGATTATATGATTAATTGTCCCATTTTTCTTTAAAGGCAAGAATTGGAGGTCCTGTAATAGACATGGTTTTGAACTGACTGAACTTTCACTGCTATGTCACTCTGGGATCTTGGAATTCATTTAATCCCTCTTCACAAGATCTTATCTATCTCTTTTCACTAATTTTAGAGAAATAACAAAAATATATTAATATTCACATCACTTTTCAAAAACTGTGTTAACGGCTTTGAATGATAAAAATGTAAAATAAACAGCATAGTAATTGTATTATAATACTGTATTCTAAATTTCATAGCATATTTGGCCTTGGGAAGAAAGTGAAAGGGATCTTATCCCTTTCAAAATTGGCTACAATAATTATCAAGATTAAATTTGAAGGTTTATGACTTCTTGGCATTTCCTTCATCTGGGATCAGCATAATTTCAAACGTTAATCAAGGAAGGGAAGTGGATAATGCACACCATCAGCACCCACAGAGGTACAAGATATACTGATCCGAGAATCTACAGGTAAAACTAGTTTGCTGGCTTTCTTACTTATTTTGTAACATTTCTGTCTCTATAGCTCCTAGTAAATATCTAAATATATAATTACCTGATTAAGTTAATGTTACCAAAATATCATGTTAGTTTTGCAGATAAACTTATTACTAATATAGCTGTCCTCTTTTTTCCTTTGAATGAAATGCACCGTGGGGGAAAAAAATAAATAAATAAATAAATAAAATATAATATCTGGTCATAGAATTTAATAACAGAAAAATAGCAGTTAATAACAGGAAATGATCAGTTTTATGTATATGGACCGAATCAAAAATAAGTAAGTGATCAAACTTTATCTTATTACTCATTTAATGGAAGAAAGCAGTAGAGTAATGAATTTCAATATATGCTCCTGAAATTGAATGATGTTGTATCTAAGAAATTAACTGACACAATAATTCATTTAAGGTGTCACTATAGTAAAAAATGGAGGTATCTAAAGCACAGTTGAAACATATTTACCCTCAACTCCAAATACGCAGGAAGCAGTTTGTAAAAATTAGACTTAAGACCATCTCAGCATCCTTGTGGATATGTTGGAAGATCTTAATGAACATCATGGCAGCTGTTTTTGAGAAAAAAAAGGTCATGCTGTTGAACTTTGAAATTATTTTGCAAAAACGATAGAAAAACATAACAATAAAAATTTAGCACCTTTAAGTTAACAAAACCCTTCCATCATTGTATTTTCAAAGGTTCAAATGTTCTCCACACTCCAGAAAATAAAATTTATGCTAGAGAAATCAAGGTCCCATACAATTTTTATTGGCAGAAACCATTCTGGAATACAGGTATCACGATTAATGCTCAGGTTATCTTTGCATCACTTTTTCTTGCAACAACTACAAGTTCTAAAGGACCTTATTAAAAATTTTATTGCAAGCTTAGCTGATAACAGGTACTCTATGGAAATTTTTTTTTTTTAATTACCACTTTATTTGCCCTACCCTAGAATGAAAGAATAGGAATCTCTGTTGGCTGACATTTGAAAAGTCTCCTATATATGATACCATTTTGCAGAAGTGCCATGAGTTTTAGTAAGTGGATCTGTTATTGTCTATAGTAAATATACAATCATTTATAATGTCTTTTTTAATCCTAGTGTGGTAGGCAGAATAATAGCCTTCCATAGATATGCACGTCCTAATTCCTGGAACTTGTGCAAATGTTAGGTTATATGACAAAGGGGAATTAAGGTTGCAGATGGAATTAGGGTTATTAATCAACTGATTTAAAATAGGTAAATTATCCCAGATTATCTAAGAGGACCCAATGTAATCAAAAAAGTCCTTAAAAGTATGTGTGGGAGGCAGAAGAGAATTAGAGAGAGATGTAGTTATGCATGAATGGTCAACATCACTAGCTTTGAAGATGGATGAAAGGTGCCATGATCCAATAAAGGTGGTGAATTGTGAAAGCTCGACAAGACAAGAAAATGAATTCCCTCCCCACCCCCAGTCTTTCAAATGGAATGCAGTCCTGCTGCCATTTCAAATTTAGTCCAGAACTATAAGATAATAAATCTGTGCTGTTGTAAGCCACTAACTTTGTGGTAATTTGTTACACATCTATGGAACATAAGTATATATTTTTGGTACCTGGAAGTGGGGTACTACTTTGGTACCTGGAAGTGGGGTAAAAAATACCTAAAAATGTGGAAGTGACTTTGGAATTGGGCAGTAGGAAGAATCTGGAAGAATTTGGAGAAATTTGGATATTTGGATAGAAAACATCTAGACTGCTTGAACCGACTGTTACTCATATAGATATTAACAACTGGGCAAGGGAGGATGTAAAACCAAGTGAGGAGCCTGGAAGTGAATATATGTATTGCCTTAGCGAATACTAAACTGTGCTGAATGGACTGTAGAAATATGAACATGAAAAGCACTGATGGTGAGAGTTCAGAAGGAAATGGGGAGGGCCGGCCGAGTGGCTCAGTTGGTTAAGAGCTCGCTCAAGAGTGCGAGCTGAGCTCTGAGCAACAGCTGTTCGAGGCCAGCCCGAGCTGAGTTGCCATTGAGCTGCCAACAGGTGGCAGGATGGCTCAGCTAAAAAAAAAAAAAAAAAAAAAAAAAAAAGAACAGAAGGAAATGGGGAAGTGTGGCTGGAAATTTGAGGAGAGGGGATCCTTGTTCCATAGTGACAGAAAGCTTAGCAGAATGACACCCTACCATTCCATGGAAAGCAGAACTTGTAAATGAAGAAAAGAGACATTTATCTGAAAGGATTTTGAGCAAAGTAGTAAAGGTATAGCCTCGTTTCCCCCCTCTGCTCTTAGTAAAATGAGAGAGGAAAGAGATGGATCAATGGAAGAACTGTTAAACAACAAAGAAAGAACTTGATGATTTGGGAAATTTTCGATCTTCCCAGTTAGCAAAGTACACTAAAATTAAGAGTCATTCTCAGCAGAGAAAAATGCTGAGGGTGTAAGGTACAACCTGCTCAGTAGTTAGGAGCTGAGATAGTCCATTAGAACAAGCTAAACTGAAAGTAGCAAACAAGACTTTATTTACATACAGGGACCATGAAAACGAGAGGCAAAAAGAGACACTAGCTCACTCATGTTCCATTTCTCCATCATGGATCAGCACAAGGAGAGAGAAGATTGGACAAGGGGAAGACAAAAGGGGTCACCTACTCACCTCACTGTCAAAGAGCCCTGGACAAAAGGATGCCGTCTATTTATGAACCCGTGGGACAGGAAACAGGGAGAGAGGGAAGGGCTAGGAGTCAAATGGTACTGAGTAGAAAAGTGCCTCAGTCACAGACTCCAGCAATGAGATCTGAGCATAGGTGCCTAAGAGTTTTCTCATCCTAACCCTGATCAGGAAGTCTCAGAAAAGAGGAACCAGGATTAGGAATACAGCTATGGTTACCAGCAGGGCTGGCCTGGGGAAGGAAAGAGTGCTGAATCCTTGACTGAAATTCCCTTGGAAACTGCAATGCAGTGTCTGTACACCAAGTCTGGTGTGCAGAGAACAGCTGATCCTCATGAGGCCAGCCAGGCAAAGCCTGCTTATAGTGAAGACAAAGATCCTACATGGGATTTTGGCTTATAGCCAAACTCCACACAATCTTTTGCAAATACTTCTAAAAAATCAAAAGGTCAGAGTGCTCAGTCACAGAAAAGGACATTTGAAGAGATTAAATATGTGATGCATAGATACCCTCAGCCATCTTAGCAGAAGACAAAAGTAGATATGGGATTATTGAAGAAAAATCTGTGGAGAGATCTTTTGTCTACTGGAATGAATTCCTCTAACATACACAGGGACCCATAAGATTCTTGAGAATTTTAAACAAGCAGAAATACAGTCATTTCAGTCCTGAAAGAACAGAGAGAGTATGAAATGAACAAAGGTGATTGTACCCTCAAAAATCTAAAGGCAAAAAAAGTCTGATAAAACTACTCAGCTACAGACATGTGCTACTTTTAAGGAAAAGGAAAGGATGATCCAGAGTAAAGCTGTGATCCCAGAATACAGAGTGGCACCCTTAACCACAGGTCTTGAAACCTAGTGGGGTTCTCCCAGCTCGATTTCAATAATGCTTGGGACGGGTAATTCCTTTTTCCTTCCACTCTCTCCCTTTTCAAAGAGAGACATTTTGGGCCAGTCGAGTGGCGCAGTGGTTGAGAGCTGGCTTGGGAGGCCAGCGGCCCAGGGTTCAGGTCCCACATGAGGGCCAGTGGCACTGCTCTCAAAAAAAAAAAAAAAAAAGAGAGACATTTTGATTCCTTTCTCACCACTGTATTTTAGGAAGAGATAGCTTGTTTTCTTTTTACCCAGGTCCACAGATGAAATAGAATTTGGCTCCAGGACGAATTAAACTCACAGCCTCATTCAAATCTAATATAGATGACATAGATGATGAAATATAGAACTTTTGTTTTTGTTTGTTGTTGTTGAGAGCAGTGTCACTGGTCCTCATATGTGGGATCCAAACCAGGGCCGCTGGCTTCCCAAGCCAGCTCTTAACCAACGCGCCACTCGGGCCCCGAAATTTAGAACTTTTTAGATGATGAGAAATGGAATTCGAGTAGATTCTCTACTAGGCTGAGACTTCTGGAGATCTTGGGGAGAGGTGAATTTATTTTTCATGTAGGATGGATATGAATTTTTGGAGCCTTGAGTACATATTGTGATAGATATAATAATGTCCCCCACCTCTACAGAAAATGCTCACCTATGAAATCAAGGAACCTGGGAATACACTAAATTACATGGTTAAGAGGAATTAAGGTTGAAGATGGATTTATGGTTATTGAGCTGATCAGCTTTAAATTAGACACATTTGCCTGGATTATCCAGGGAGGTTCAACGTAATCACAGGATACTTAAAATGCTAAGAGGGAGGCAGAAAGAAGCGAATCAAATGTGACTTTAGAAGAACAGTAAGAAAGATGTAAAGTTGCTGGCTTTGAAGATAGTAGAAAGGGGCATGATCCAACTAATTCTTATAATCTCTAGAAGCTAGAAAAAGCAAGGAAATGAATTCTCTCCTAGAGCCCCCAGCAAAGAACACAGCTCTGCCAATACTTCAATTTTAGCCTAATGAGATCTGTGTTCAAGTTCTAACCTTCACAACTGTAAGATAACAAATTTAGGTTATTTAAATAATTGTTTTCAGTTATTTATTACTGCAGCCATAGAAATAGAAAATGAATACACCTAGGATGCTAAAAAGTCTTATTTATTATCATTCATCAAATAGACTTTGCAGTTTAGTAAAAAACTACAGCTTAACATAATGTGTGAATTTTATTTTTTTATGCATTCATTTACCCATTCAAAAATTCCTAAAGGTCTATATATTTCTAATATAAAACTTGATTTATGCCTATCTTTTGAATAAAAGCCTAAAGCAAATGGAAATCACCATTTGTATCTTTAGAATACCAAATGATTGTAGGGATTCTATGCAGATATCGTTTTGCTCTACTCAGTGTCTATAAAACTGCACAGAAGAAAAAAAGTAATGGAGACTCTTTGAATCTCAAGATTGAATAGGCCTTTCAAGGACAGGAACTCTAACAATTCCTTTAATGCTTCTTTTTTTTTTTTTTCTTCTTTCTGAACATCCCTTTCAATGTTTCTGGTTTCCCTTTTGTTAATACTCTCTGCAATCTGAGGCAGCTTATTCCATCTCCGGATTCATCAAATCAATACAGGTTTGTTATTGTTATTCATAATTGCAATAATGTTGAAGGTGTGATTAACTGGCGATCCTCAATGCTACAAGCTTTAATTGAGAACTACACAAATGTGTTCTTTTTAATTGCAGAATAGATGAATTTCAGAACATTTTTGTTCCCTTGGCCTTTTACTCAAGCCTTCTGTATGAAATTCTGCCACACTGAGAGTTGGCATTTATTGCTTTTGTCCATCTGTCATAAAAAATATCTTCTCAGTTTTAAAATGTGATAAGACAACTATACTTGAACATAAGTGCCAGCAAAACAGACATAATGTCTAACTCTGCATAGCGTTTCTAGCACTATCCTTGAGCATGAGGAAGTGTGTGGCAGATAGGATTTTCAATGGGAGAAAAAAGAAAAGACCTGCTTTAAATTCCATGTCCTGCTGGATTACATTTTTGTTCGTGTCAAATTTTATTTTTATTCTATGCCATGTTCAGCAATTGTAAGAAAATTAATCACTATTGTGTTTTTAAAGGTCCATACTCCATATAAAGATATTCAAATCAAATCAGATGATACATATGAAAGTGTAAAGCACTGCACGAGATGAGATGTTATTTTATAACTAAAGATATTATTGAGCATCGGTTAACAATATCCTAAATGTGTTTCCCTGCATCATCATTTTGAATAATTATTTTTTGAATTATCTGGCATAGGAAGTAATACTTTGCAGAACAGAACATGTTATTTAGCATGCAAAGACTGAATGTTTAGCATTTTTGCCTTTTAAAATCAATGTGACTATTACTACACATGTTAGATGTCTACCTGGTATAGAGCACTGGGTGATTGTTGGTGAATAAATCAAAACATGCTTTTTGTTTTTTTCTAATTTTCTAAACTGTTAGAAAACACTGAATGCTGAATGAACATTTATTCTGATAAGATTAGATAAAAACTGGTTAAACACAGACTCAAATACATAAAAAGCAAAGCATATTGTTATCATAACATATTTACATGATAAGCACATTTTATATAGTATAAATATTTTCCCCAATATTTTTATTTTTTCACATATGCTAATAATATACATTAAAAAAAGATAATTTTCAGTATTCAATCAATACTTTAATCCTAAACCAAAATAAAAGGGCCTAAATTGGGGAGATGAAAAACTATTTTTACAATATAAAATGATTGGTTTCATTCAATATTTAAATGTTTAAAAAATAATAAATTTTACTGCTAAGACTTTTAACTTGTTTAAATTTCCTTTATCGCTTGGCTATATAAAGAATCAAAAAACATAGGGAAGGGGACCTAGCTTTCAACATCATTTACTCATCTTTGTTTTGGCATGACATATGAATCATGACAGTCCCATGATTCATAATTAAAAGAGTACACAAAAATATGCACACAAAAAATTATTTTTCCCACTTTTAGAATATTCACTCAGTTCTTCTCCCCAGAGGCAACCAGCAATATCAGTTTCTTATGTATCTTTCTAAAGTTAATTTTATGTGTATGTGTGTGTGTGTGTATGTGTGTGTGTATATATATATATATATATATATATACACATATATATGTATATATATATATATATATATATATACATACACACATACATACACATACACATATATGGTCTGGCAATTAAGTTCACGAGATTGTTGCAATGATGTTGCCAACCTTTTTTTGATATCAGAGGGATTATTCATTATGAATTTGTACCAACCGGACAGTTAACCAAGTTTACTATTCAGAAGTGCTGAAAAGGCTGCGTGAAAAAAGTTAGACCAAAACAACCTGAACTTTTCGCCAACAATTCATGGCTCTTGCATCACAACAATGCACCAGCTCTCACAGCACTGTTTGTGAGGGAGTTATTAGCCAGTAAACAAATGACTATTGGAACACCCTCCCTACTCACCTGATCTGGCCCCCAGTGACTTCTTTCTTTATCTGAAGATAAAGGAAACACTGAAAGGAAGACATTTTGATGACGTTCAGGACATCAAGGTTAATGTGATGACAGCTCTGATGGCCATTCCAGAAAATGAGTCCCAAAATTGCTTTGAAGGGTGGACTAGGCACTGGCAGCAGTGCATAGCTTCCCAAAGGGAGTACTTCAAAGGTGATATTCAACAATGAGGTGTGTAGCACTTTTTGCAGGGTGAGTTTGCAAACTTAGTTATCTGACCTTGTATATATATATATGTGTGTGTGTGTGTGTGTGTGTGTGTGTGTGTGTGTGTGTGATGACGACAATAAATGTATACAAATGGACACTTTGGTCAATGTTGCTCAAGCAGTAGTTTGCCATAATCACAGGTGTCTGGACACGGATTGTAACCATTTTACAGGTGTCTGGACACGTGTTGTAATCATTTTGAGAAACTTTTTGTTTTTTTTGTTTTTTTTGAGGGCAGTGTCACTGACCCTCACATGTGGGATCGAACCGGGGCCACTGGCTTCCCAAGCCAGCGCTTAACCACCGCGCCACTCGGCCGGCCCTTGAGAACCTTTTGTAATCACAGAAGTCAAATGTGACTTGTATTCATCTTTTGTTATTTGTATATATTGAGTATTATAATTTTCATACAGTTTTTTTCTTTCCTTTCTTAAAATTTATATATAGCTTTTTGGCAGTGTGTGTGTGTGTGTGTGTGTGTGTTTGTGTGTGTGTGTTTGTGTATCACTCCATAAGGACTTTCTATATTACTTTTACTGGCTGCAGGATATTCACTTATTTATAAGTATTAACATATAAGTTTGATGGAATTTATTTAAACAGTATTTTACAAATTTTGGGGGGGGTATGTTCCATATATCATGTCACCGAATTTTCAAATATCACTGTGAACTAATTATTATGGTCATTTATACATCAATGTTTCAAGACTCAGAGAACTAAATAATATCTGTTTATGGGCTAGGATTTTCCAGGCCTAATCTCACTCAGATAGGGTAGAGATTCAAACCCATTTCTGTCCAATTTTTTATCCCATACCGTTATTCATTTCAATATAACTTTGTATGCTGTCTATTTGAATTTTCAATTATATTTCAACAGCCATTTTATATTTTATACAATTTTACATTAAAACTAGAAGTTGAGCCATACAGTAAAACTAGACTGGTTATCTCTGGCAAAATTCAAAGTAAGTAGTTTTCCTATACTTTATTTTCAATGTTATGTAGCTATGCAGGAGATACTATGGATAAATTAATACTCTCAAACATTGATGTCAAGAATGTGTAAACTATTTCAGTTCAATACATTAAAAAACAAGAAAAAAAAAAACTTCACATATCCCTTCTACCTTGTGAAAGACATTATTTGATATTGAACTTTTTATATTACCCTCTGTTATCTAAAGCTGTTTTCCTGTTTTCACAAGCAACAAAATGAACTAAAATATGCATTGAATTCTTTCAGTAATATTCACTTCTTTTAAATTTTTGATGTAATGAAATAAATTTATTAAATCTGAATGAATTTTGACTGAGCAATAAATGACCGATCTGCAAATTCTCTAAAATAAGAATGCAGTAATCAAGAAAACTGTTAAATTAATATCTAGCTGAAATATAAACTATTTTATTTTTATTTATTTTTTTAAAGATTTTTATTGGGGAATTGGCGGAGGGGAACAGCGTTAGGGAATCGGGGAAGGGAAACAGACAAGTTGCTGTCTTTTTGTTCTTCAGTTTAGTTGCGGAGGATGTTGTTTCACTGGCCCACGTTGGTATCGTCATTGCGCTCTTCCCGGATGAGGCAGTTGGGTCACTGGCCTCTGGATGTCGCTCACCGCAGCTATTGACAGCTCACGCTTGGCTACCAGCCGCTCACGCTGCCTGCGGGCCACTCACTGTAGTCTATGGCAGCCCACTGCAGCAGGGGCTGCAGCCCACACCATCACCGGTGCTCGCACAGCCCAGCTCCAGGTGGAGCTGTTGTTAGCTGTAGAGGGCAGTGTCACTGGCCCTCATGTGGGATCCGAACCGGGGCCGCTGACATCCCAAAACCAGTGCTTAACCAATGCGCCACTCGGCCGGCCCTATAAACTATTTTATTACTGGAAGGTAAGAAGAACTACTGCAAATAGAGAAATTTTAAAGGTCTATTTATTTCTTATGATTATAATTAAGTAGTAGTCTTTTCTTTAGTTGTCTGCTGAGCTCCCAACAAAACACAAAAGTGTACCCTAAGTGACAGTGCCTATATTCTGTGATTCTGCCACACCAGACACAGTGATTTAAATCCAGGTGTAGTTACCTGATATGGTTGAACCAATCAGCTTCTAACAGGAATTTGAAATCTCAAATGAGGAAAAAGCAGCCTCAGAAAGAGTAGGCCTTGAGAAATTAGTCTGCATCTCCTAAGATCCCTCTGTATAAACTCTTTTATTTCCTGAATCTAATTGGTGATCTTTCTCTCTTGGATCTTCCCAAATAATTATCTCCTCTTCGGATTATTTTGTTATTATTATGCAAGTATTGATTTACCTATTTGTTCATTTATTCAACAAGTAATTAATATGCATTTTGCACTTTAATATGCTCCATCAATTCAAGGCACTGGAGAGCTTTCGGAAAAAAACAACATTGTTTTACTCTTGCTTAACTTACATGCTAGTGAAAGACTGATAGTAACAAGAAAACAAATATTTATTATAATTTACTATAGTGACAAATTCTATGAAGAAAAGATTAAAATAATATAGAAAGTGAGAAAGTTGAACATAAAGGCTATTTCAGATAAGATGGTCAGAAACAACATTTCCTCGGCCTTAAGTAAAATAGGAAGGGCATAAGCCTTAGAAAGGTCTAGAGAAAGATCATTCTAATCTGGAAAAACAATATGTTCAAAGATCCTCATGAAGCACTATTGGTAGTTAGTATTAAACAAGCAACAATGCCTGAAATAGTAATAGTAGATCTGTGCAAATTATTTTTTGGCTGTTTACTTTCTTGATTTAAAAATGAAAACTCTAGTGAGTTTGCTGGCATGTTGACAGAAGACATTGAAACCACATAGTATATTGTTGCAAGATATAATACTTTCTTCCCTTTGGTCATTATGTTCTCATTTAAACTTTAAAGTTGAGGGAGATTCCTATATCATCATTATTATGGATTTAAGGACACCTTTGATGAGGTAGTTCAAAGCAGTAAAACAACATAAACAATGTATAATTACATTTATGTTACTTGAAACAGTTTTTGCTCTTTTGCACACATATAATATGGACACTTGAATAAATGAATCAATGAACAAATGATTGAATGAATGAAACTAACAGATATCAACTACCTTAAATATTTCTGGTATTATGAGAGGCAGAAACAAATATGTACTTTTTAAGGACTGATATGGAAATATATAAAATGTCAAAGCAAAAGTTTAGTACATCAAATTCTAATAAGTTATAGTATTCCGCTCAAACATCTAGATAGGTTTATCTTGTAAAGAGGAATTATTTATAAATTTTACTGTTTTACCATGTCGAAACATCATGTAATGCTTGTTTATATGATGGCATGTTAAAGGAAAATAATTCCTCAGCATGATTTTGAGGCTTCGATTCTGCATTTGAGAGATGTTATGAATAAATGTGGGCTATTTATTTGCAAATGGATTTATCTTATGTTTTCTTCCTCATGTAATAGAGCAGAAAAAAGAAAAAAAAACAATAGAAGAATGTGTATTTACCTTCTTCTACTTTCGAGTCTTGTATAGTTTGATTGGAAAATGAATTAGTTTATGCCTGGTTAGAGATCATTGCAGTGCCTTCTCTCCATGGCTTTGCTGTAATTGTGGAATATTAAAGTAATCAGAAGTAGAACATGATCATTTACATGAAAATGAAGCTAAGCTATTTTTAGTGATGATTTCTGAGTTTCTCTGAACACAACTGGATACTGTATTACTGCCCAGGGCTGCTTTTTCTCAAAAGATGGTGTATTCTCTGAGTTCTACATTGATATTTGGCAAGTATGTAGTGGATAACTTTCTTGGCCACTGCAAATCCTGTCAAGAAAAATACAATAGGTTGTGTACCTGTCTAGCCTTGTTTATTACACGGAAGTAGTGAGAATCTTTAAACAAATGAAAAAATATTAAAACATGAAAGTAATACAACATATTGTATTTGTCCAAGTACACTGCCTGATAATATCCAGTTATTTATTCTTTTGATCATGATTTTAACAAAAACAGAAAGCAGTGCTAGGTTTACATGTCACCAAGTATTCTGCATGTGTGTGGGGGGTGGGGGGAGGAAGAGGCATGTTAGTTGGAAAATGGTAATGAGCACTAATTTAACCCATTTTCTTTAGTTGTTGAAATATAAATGATTTTCTTAGTTTTGCTCCACATCTTCAATTAAATATTACTTCCCTTTGCTGTGAAAAATCATATAAATCTTGGCAAATGCTTTACAATTATTATTTTTTTCTTATTTTGGAGACCACAACCAACTACAATTGAAACACATCTTTGTAAAGAATCCATTTTTCTTCAAAGGATAAATAACCTACCATATTAATTCAGAATAGGTCTCACATCTTAGAATTCTATGAGAAACTATCTTATAATAATAGATTAAACATGTGAAGTTCCCTGGAGATTGTTCACTTTTATGCTAAGTTCTTAATAAATTTTCTTTGAAATTTTTGAAATAAATGTAATGATTGACAGAATTAGAATTGCTTGAAGGGGTGAAAAAAAATGTTATGTTCTCAATCTCCAAAAATTTGTTCAAAGCTTTCTTTGAGAAAAGTAATTTTGACTAAAATAAAGAGGGAGAGGGCAAAAGAGAGAAAGAAAGAGGAAGAAAGGAACGAAAGAATACCACATCTTGTAATTTTCATTTTGGGAATAGGCTAAAGATTACGTCTTTGCAAATCTCCTTGGAGACTTTTCAATACAGAGTATAGATAGCTCATGAAGTAGCAGTGAAAAAGTTGATGGGTTATCTCTTGTGTGCCCTTCATGCATCAACATAGACCAATTTGCAGATACTTTAAAGATCAACCTCAGTCTGTACACTTGATTTCCAAAGCCAGAATAATATAGAAATGTTATATAAATTGGCCTATACTTTGGTGTAATTCATTGGTGACAATGCCTCAGTACCTGGAAAATGTCACAAAAACAATACTTATCCAGCTGTGAAATTTTAGTGAAATAATTTTCAGTTTATATCTTGGAAAACATATAGTTGGCATTCCATAAATGATATCTATCCATTTTACATACATGGCATTCTTTGAGTTGAGAAAAATCAGCAGTTTTGTAAAAACAGTTTTCACACTATTCTTTAATAATAAAATATCCACTAAAGGATGTGAAAGGATTAAATGAGTATATATGAAGTTTACAGTATATATCCTATGAAGTTTGTTTTATATTCTTTCATGAAATGGTCAGCAGTTAGTTATAGCCCCAAGAGGGGACATGTGAGAGATGTTGGATAACGCCATTTATTTTATTCACATATCCTAAATAGTGTCAGTGTGTTCTACTAGGGGATCACTTGGGGGTAACAGCAAAAGAGTGCTTCAGACCCTGTAAGCAAGTGTTTTTATTGGGGCTCAGGGCACCAATAAAGATACTTTTGGGGATTTCATTAGTGCATCTGAATGTTACGGGGTCTCAGTCAGGTGAAGGCAAGAAGGGAAACTTGTGATAGGGATGAGCCTTATCACACTGGTACACCTGGTCACCTGAGTAGGGTGCTCAGAGGTGGTTTGTCAGGACGTTATGGCAGCAGGAAAATATGAAGTTTTAATATTTATAATACAAGGTTTTAAACTACTATTATTATTCTTTTACAGAACCAAAGGTAAGCCACCATGTAGGTGTTCTTTATAACATAGTAAGTGGTGAAACCAGGATTTGAGCCCAAGCTGCCTGATATCAGATCCCTAAGATTTAATCACTTCCCTGTTATATCCTTGGAGCCAAATATTATATTTGTTTAGATGAAATTCTTTATAAGCTTTAAAAAAAAAAGGTAAATTCTGAGGGAACCAGAATGTGACATAGCTGCATTACTTAAGATAAGAGGAGAAGTGGCACGGCTCTTCTGGAAAAAGAAGATAAAAGAGAAGAGAGAAGTTGGGCAGGGGTTGTGTCTGGAACCAAGGAGGCCTCACTTTTTCTGATGCTTCCAGGACCACACAATGTTCTATCAAAATATACGACAGTCATTAGTGGCTTAATGAAAGCAGATTCCTGGGGAAATTATTCAAGGCTTAAGGCCTTTTAGCACCTGGATTTCTGTTAATTAAACATCTGTCTATCCCCTCCACATTGTCTTCATCGTCTTCTGAAAGCTAAGGGCTGGGTTATATGTTCAGGACATAGTAGCTTTCAACAAGGGATTAGAAGCTCAGAGATCTTCCCCAGCTCTGCCAGTAACTATAATAGCTATGGGATTTGGAGTGAGTTGCATGACCCATTGTTGTCTCAGATTTCTAATCCTGGACCTAGGAGTTTATAATCTCATAAATAGAGTTGTCTATAAACTTTTTGTTACAGTGCATAATATATTGTTATGCCTTTTCAAAGAGAATTTCTCCATCACATGATTAAGCAAGTTTAAGGACTAGACCACGAATGTAAAAACAATATTCTATCCATGCAAAGATAAAGTTGTATATCATCAATGAAAATAAATATTTTGGAATGCTTTTTTCTGGTTTCTTATTTTTAGAGTTGTTACATTTTGTAGTTTGTATTACTGTTTAGTTTAAGAATTCCACAATTAGGGCCAGCCAAGTGGCGTGGTGGTTCAGCGCTGGCTTGAGAAGCCAGCGACCCTGGTTTGGTCCCACATATGAGGGCCAGTGACACTGCCCTCAAAAAAAAATAAAAAAATCCCATAATTAGTTTAATCCTATGTTAGTTTAAATGAGCACACTCCACAATATAGCAGATAGAAATATAACCTAAATCTTATTAACTCTAGCGATTGCTCTCATAACTATTTCAATGGAAAAAGCATGTTGCTGCCAAATATTGTCCAATATATTAATTCTCTTTGGTTGCATAAAAAGATAGACTAACCCTGAAATATAGTATATTCCAAAAAATCTTCTGGTTCATGGAGTAAGTAATTATGGTCTTGGGTTTTTATAAAATCTGAAAGGTCAACAGGGTAAGCAGATGGCTAGCTGTAGAATTTATTACACATTAAGCAATTGTTTTGATGTGGCAGGCAAAGTACTGGAAGCTTATGAGATTGTAAAATCCAATGACCCTGCATTAGAATGAGGGTTCAGCTCATGATACACACGCTATTTTGGAGATTAAATCTATCATTGGTTTATTATCTGTCAGAAACTCACATGATTCAACACGATTAACATCCTGTACTGTAGTTTTTACTATTGTTCTATTTTTAACCTCTTTTTTCATCTTGCTATTATATGCTTCTTTTACAATATTACTAAGTTCAGGATAATCAAGTGAAGCTCAGCAATGCTGAATGATTTTCCTGTAACTTTTCAGTACTCATAAGTAATAAAATTTTATAAGGGATATAAAGAATTTAGATACTCAATCTCACATGCTGTCCTCAATGTATATATTTCATTGTCATCAGTGAGAGATATTGAAGAGAAAGAGCAGCAGTATTTTTTTTTCATAACCATATAAAAGGCTTAAAAGAAATTCCCTCCCTTAAAAAAAAAAGTTAATTCTAAAAGGTCATCTGGGATATTGTAGTTGCAGATTCTTTCCCAGATCCATATCAAACCAAAACAAGCAAACAAAAAAGTCAAAGACAAATATCTTACAGAGTTAAGGTAATACTTTGTGGGAGAAGTCTTAAGTATGATGCAAATAAAAGTTTACCAGGATGCTATGAAACAACATGTCATTTCATGTTATTGAAATATCAGCGCTCCATTTCAGGGGTTTCTAGTGGGTTATATGTAATAACTTGATGTTTACTCAAAGCTACTTTATAAAAATTGACCCTTCCTTCTACGTTTCAGGAACTATGGTACTTCTGACTTTAAGATCATTATATAAACAACCACAATTTCATTAAATGTACTATTAAAAATTCAAAAGACTCAGAATTCTACAGTAGTGACCAGACAAAACCGTAGGTCATCAGTATGTTCATTTTATAAAAAGCTATCATTTTAAATGTCTTTAATTTTGTCTAATGGTAGTTCAACTTTTGGGCATACTTAACTAGATGATCTTTAGTAAAACACAGATGCCTTTAAAAAAAAAAAGAATGGTCCGGCCGAGTGGCGCGTTGGTTCAGAGTTGGCTTGGGAAGTTGGCTCTGAGCATCAGGGCCCTGGTTTGGATCCCACATGAGGGCCAGTGATGCTGTGCCCTCCATAGCTAAAATGGTGAACAACAGCTTGACCTGGAGCTGGGCTGCCATAAGCCGCCGGCAAAGGTGTAGGTTGCAGCCCCTGCTGCAGTGGGCAGCCGTAAGCTACCGTGAGTGGCCAGCAGCCAGCGTGAGCTGCTGCAAGTGGCTGTCCAATGGCCAGCAAGCAACACCTCACCCGGGAAGAGCGTAATGATAATACCAACATGGGCCAGTGAAATGACGTACTCCACAACTAGACAGCAAAAAGGACAGCAACTTGTCTGTTTCCCTTCCCCAATTTCCCAATAAAAACATAATAAATAAATAAATAAATAAATAATTGATAACATTTCTATCCCATGTTTTAGATAAAACAATTTAAATGTAAAGACACCACACATAAAAGAACATTATCCAAGATAAACCTTCACTTGATATTTTCATCGCAGTTTATTTAATGTAGAAGACTATGTTAATAGAACTTTCCTCCAGAGTTCCCTGAGATATTCATTAAAGATAGCTGATATTTGATCTAGTAAGCATCTTTTTAGCTCTACACCAAATTAATATAAATTTAGAAATTATTTATTTCAGATTGTGGGGAAAGCTGCTACTGTTCAATAACAGTCTTTCTTATTTAGCAAGGTTTTTGCTTAAGAAAATATTTAAATATATGCTGAATTATTTATCAAAGTGGGGACTCCTAATATATAAATTAAAAAAAATTAATATTAAGAAAAAAGTTGGTTGAGTGGGTGAAAGGGTCAGTGTGACAGACAGCAAAAAGTATTATACGATCACAAGAACACTGGAGTGTGCTCCTGACAGAAAATGAATCTGTGAAAGACATTTTACCTCTTTAGGACTAAGCCAAATCCTCTTATTTACTACAGGTCATCTCCAAATCACTGCAATGGTGTGGCACCAGTGGGAAGCAACCCTAATTCAGTTTTTTCATCTATACCATGCATATTATAATATCCTCCATACAACATTTTTATGCAAGTTAAATGAGATAAACATATCACATATTTAGTTTAGTGCATGACATATAGAGGACATTATAAAAAAAAGTCTACTCCTTCAATTTTCCCTTTTCTCTTCTATTCAAAGTTTCAGTGATTTATCTCAATATATTTTATACCCAGGTCTGAAGAAGTTCTTACAGTTAGAGAATTATTGTAGTATAAAAATTCAATTGAGGACATATATATGCTTTCAAATCAGTTCAATATAGAGAAATATCCAAAATGTAAGTTATCTTTACAAACATGGAAGAAAACAAACATAACCTGAAAGTAAATTGCAGAAAATATTGCCTAGAGATAGGCACAGCCTTAAGTAAAGGAACCATGTTTTCACATCGAACAGTATTCTGAAATTTAATGGAAAGTTCAAAATATTTAATACTATGTAGAAATGATTGCCTCTTGTGTTAGTAGTGCTATCATAATATTGTACATTGGGCCACTGTTTGACAAACCCTTAAGATAGCCAAAATTCAAATAGATTATGTTTTAAATTTCTGTAAGAGTTGTAGCTAATGAATATGAAAGAATGTAAGAGTATATAAAGTTCAAATTCTTTATCACGGATAGAAAATATACTTATATATACTAGGATACCATCTAGTTCAAATGCCTTTTGAATATGAAAAAAAAAAGAGTTTTATATATCTCAGCCAGAGAATTTTAAATTCCAGTGTAATAATCAAATCTGATAAGAGTGGAAGATTCTAAACATAGAAAGGAATCAGGAGATATATTTATATATTTATATATATTTATATTTTCTGAATCTTAGGAGTTGGCTACATGAATCTTTCCTCTGTGTTACAGAATCATTGACAAGGAGCTCTATAAATAGAATTTATGAGTACCACCAATGTCACTTACAGAAATCTGGTAGGCACCTCAGTCAACACCCCTGGTCTGTAATGACTTTAAGCATAAAGTCACTCCCAAAATTACTTGCAAAGGTATAATGGCTTCCTTGATTGATAGTGAGAAAAATTGCTCAAGATGTGTGCAGGTCCAAGTTCACACAGGCCAAATATATCTAGTCTTCAGGAATCTCAGGTAATATGAAAATGGTAACCTTAACTTTGAGAGTAAATATTTTCAACTGAGGAAAATTAACAACTCAGTATAGAATCTAGTTTTTAAAAAATCAATAGCATAATATCAGTATCAATATTTTGTGTAAGAAGCAATTAGTGGTATTTTACATATGTGCAACAAATTTTGTCTGTTGGAGTGACAGCCTTATAACTTCAGTTTGAAGAGAGTAATGAAGTGATTTGTACTTTTAATTTTGAGCAAAAATCCTACAAAGTTTGTATAGTAGGGGAGCAGTTAAGAGAATTTGAAATCCTTCATATTTACATATCTGTTATTAAAAATTAAGCACTATTTATTATTCAGAAAACTTGTTTGATAAGTCAGACAACTGAAGTAATTATGAAGGGAATCAAATATATTAAATTTTAAAATGCAGTTAACATATTTGAAGATGTTTAGGTAAGTTTGTAAATGGGACCAGATATTGCTCTACACCACCATAAAGTGATTGTCAATTCTCAGTAAATGTATAAACAAAATAAAATCTGTATGCTGAACTTAAAGACTTAAAATATTTTTGCTATAATTTTAATAATTTAAATCTGAATATTAACTTTTTTATGTGGTAAGAACACACAACATGAGATGCA
This sequence comes from Aselliscus stoliczkanus, assembly GCA_033961575.1. Taxonomy (NCBI): domain Eukaryota; kingdom Metazoa; phylum Chordata; class Mammalia; order Chiroptera; family Hipposideridae; genus Aselliscus; species Aselliscus stoliczkanus. The sequence continues at coordinate 140,966,157 of CM066731.1, forward strand.
TCCTCTTAATTTTTTAAGTGTACAATACATCATCACTGATATACGTACAATGTTGTATAGCAGATCTCTACAACTCATTCATCTTGCTTGACTGAAATTTAAAATAGTTAACTAGCAACTCCCAATTTCCTTCTCCCGCCAGATCCCGGTGACCACCATTCTGTTATTTGATTCTATTAATTTAACTATTTTAGGTACATTATATGAGTGAAATGGCACAGTATTTGTTTCTCTGTGACTGGCCTATTTCCTTTAGCATAATATCCTCAAAGTTCATCCACGTTGACACGTATTGCAAAATTTCTTGTTTTAGATAAGGCCAAATAGTCCTCCATTGTTTATATATACCAAATTTTCTTTATCTGTTGCTGAGTATTTAGGTTACTTCCACATTAGGGCTATTGTGAATAGTGCTATAATGAACACAGGAGGCTAACAGTCTCTTCGAAATGATTTCAATTATATTAGGATTACTGCAATATATTATAGTTCTAGTTTTAATTTTTTACTGCTTTCCATAGTGGCTACACCATTTTTCATTCCCATCAACAGTGTACAAGGCTTTCAATTTTTCTACAGCCTCACCCACACCTGTCATTTGTTTTTCTTGATAATAGGCACCCTGACAGGTGAGAGATGATATCTCATTGTGGTTTTGATGAATTGTCTCTTAAACATACAAAGGCCACTGTTGAGGAATCCAAAATCCTTACAGGAATGCAGTTCCATTTTTACCACTTTACATCTTTTGGATCTTAAGAATATCAATTAATTTCAGTCAGTCTTAGGTATGTAATCTGTAAAATGGGGATACAAGCTACTACTTAATGTAACTGTTTAGAGGATTGACCAAAACAATGTCAAGAGAATGCTTATAAAGTGCTTGGTACATAAGTGCACAATAACTATAGTTATTATTGAACCCCTCAGTGACTTTCTAAAACACCAATTATTTTGCTCTTACTACTTAAAAAATGCTCTCTTTAAAAATATAAATCTGGGGCCGGCCGAGTGGCACGGTGGTTAACCGCTGGCTTGGGAAGCCAGCGACCCCGGTTCGGTCCCACATATGAGGGACAGTGACACTGCCCTCAAAAAATAAAAAAATAAAAAAAAATAAATAAATCTGGCAAACTCAATGTCAATGTATGCAACTGCATTTAATTAAATCTCTGCTACTGAATACCATCTCTGTAACTCGCCTGTGGAAAAGTGTGGAACATTTTATACAGTAAGCTTTCAGAGAAATTTCCAAATATATGCATTAGAAGCATAGTTCATCATATATATATATATATATATATATATATATATATATATATATATATAAAGTTTTTAATTCTAGTAAAAAACCCTATAAATATGTATATACTTAAATTTGCCAAATAATGGCTGCTTAATTTATTTTTAGTTTGCTGGAATATTTGTCTAAGATTAAGAGATTGTCTTTAGCGTAAACAAAACAAAGTATACAAAAAAGTTCACCAACAAACAATAAAACCAGCAAAAATAAACTGTGTGCAATATAAATATTAAATAGCCTGCCATATGTAGAATAAAACTGCACCTCTTATATGTAACCAACTTTCCCATATAAAGAATTTTAAGATATTTAATACTTCAGAAACGTGAAATTGAGAATCAGTGGTGAGAGAAGGTTAATATTAGTACAGACATTTTTAAGCCTAGAGATTTTCTACCAAATGTCAAAGGCTATCAAACTGACACATGATGGAGAATTAAATGTCAGTTAAAGTTGGACATGAATAAAATTTTAAAAGCTTTTCCCACAATTAAAGACAAAAAAACCTCACTAATATGAATATAACATTATTTTACAACAATACCAAGTACTAAAAGAGAAAATAAACGTTATTAAATATAATTTAGGAAATATCTAGGAAAAGAGCATATCCTAGTATAGGGTATTATATCTCTCACCAATTTCTTTGCAATTAATTAAATTTGGGCTAAGGGAACATCCAATCCATCCTTGATTTAGTCCATTATAGCTAAATGCCTTCTTTGTGTGTAAATAAAACTATAAAATTGCCTTCACTATCAGATCATTTTAAGTGCAATTATGTAGAGTCATTTGCTTAGTCATAAAGTATCTATTGAATAACTACTAAAACCAAGCAGATGCTGTTAATACATAAAAGAACAAAATTAAAAAGCTCCTACTCTATAGAAATTATATTCCAGTAACAGAATTATAATATTTTCTCCCTCTGAGTTTGTTGTTTTCTACTTTATGAAAGAAGCATTTTGTTTTTAAAGCTAATCTTGACCAAAAAATGTTAATTAAAAATTGGCAACGTTAGTGTAAATGTGAAGGAAAAGGATGCATTTTTGAATGAACTAAAGGGATAAGGAAACTTCCCTTTATTTACAGTTCTTTCAATTTGCTTCTCTTCTAAGCAACGTTTTCTTTTTTTTAAATATACTCAGACTCATTAGGTCTTCAATGCTGACAAGTTAGCAATTCTATTAAATATGTAATTTAAACTGTTGTGGAGGAAAGAAAATATCTTCAAATCTTACTGGGATCACTATTGTCCTCTGATTACTGTAAATTTTGTTAATGTTGTTGTTTTTCATTTTTAAAGGACTAGAGACCCAGGATGAAATTAAAGCAGAGTATTGAATAAATTCTCATTCTAGTCCTTCTTGGAAACGTTAGGGTACTGGCAGATTTCAGTAAACTGATAAATAAATGAAAAGGATAGAGGCATCATGCCTTTCCTTTATAGATGGTTTTCCAGTATGATCAAATAGTTGAAAAGTTCTCTAAAAAATAAGTTTCGTTAATACGTACAAAAGGAATCGTAGTCATAACTTTGTAAGCCCTAATGAGAAAATGGATCTACGCAACAATCATTAATAAATGCTAATCCATATGTATAAATTAATAAAAGAAAACCAAAACGGACATTTAATGAACCAATTATAGAATTACTAAAAATGAAATAACATGAACAACACATATTTTAATGCAATGGTGAATACACAGCAACATGTATGTATTATTGTCATGTTGAATTGATCTTGTATGTAAATGTTTGGATCTAAATACTAGTGTACAGGAAACACACAGGGCAGAATAACAAGTCTATACCACAAGAAAGCAGTTAGTCAAGGCCAAATGAGCAATTTTTTGCAGGAAATTGACCGGACTTCTCTAAAAACAACCAATGCTTATAAAATGGAAGTGGATCATTATAGAATAAAAAGGACTTACCATAGGTAACTACCAAATGCTACTTCTATACACTGTTTAAATTCTGGCTCAAAGAAAACTATAAATTTTTTTGAGACAACTGGGGCAATTTAAATATAGAATGATTACAATTTTGTTAGCCTGTTTAAATGTGAATAACTTGCTGGTAATTAAGACTTACTGAAGTCCTTATCAGATGCCTAAAAAACAGATTGAAATATTTATAAATGAAGTGTTATGATGGCCAGGATTTGCTTTAAATAGACTCTCTCTCCCAACCACATTTCAAAAAGTATTTTGAACTTCCATGGATATTTTGGAATTTTTTTCCCAACTGGAATGCCTTTGGCTATATGTTAACTATATGAAGCATACTTAAGATTCTAAATGGTGTGGGGACACACAAAATAATTTTCTTCCCACCTTTCTAAATTCTTCTGACTGGGATAAATATCAGATTAACATGAGACAGATTAACAGGAGAAAATGTCCAAAATTGATTACAAATATACCTTTGGGGGTGCCATAAGAATAAGAGACCCAAAGACACATTGGGCAGTAAAAGCTTATATATCATTCTGGAGTTAAGCAAGTGTATGGGGTGGGAGTCAGCGGTAGGGGGGTCTTTAAAGGCTGCAAGGCAATTCAGATGGATATGGAAAAGCAAATGTTTGGTAAATAAATGTTTGCTGGGCCATCTTTAACAATGGGACACAGGTAAGACTTTGAACAAAGGAGCCTTGCTAGGTTACTCTCTATTACACAGTTTACATTGAAGATAGTTATCTGTGATGACATCTCCCTCCCTGGAGCAGGTCCTCTATTTAAATTCTTTAAGCAATAAGTGGTAAGGTCAAATACTTCCTTAGTCTTGTGCCTTAAGAACCAGCTTAAAAATCAATATCCCAAAAGGCATATTTTGGGTTGGCAAACTCTCCATCCCTTCAGTAGAGGCAGATTTTTACTATATTTTTCCTTCATTATGAAATGGTGTCATTGTGGGCTACACTGATAAACATATACTGATATGTGGTATATAAAACTGAAAACAAAAGAACAAGAAAAACAAATGAAGAAACAAAACTAAGACACAGACAATAGTTTAGTGGTTACCAGAGTGGTTACCAGGGTAAAGGGGGAGCAGGGTGGTAGATGAGGGTAAAGGGGATCAAACATATGGTGATGGAAAGAGAACTGACTCTGGGTGGTGAGCACACAATGTGATATAGAGATGATGTATTACAGAATTGTACACCTGAAATCTACGTAATTTTGCTAACAACTGTCACCCCAATAAACTTTAAATTTTAAAAAAAATCCCACTTTTTAAATTTGTATAAATATATAATATAATATACAATAAAATAGTATAACAATATATAATAAATAGAAATATAGAATAATTGAATGTAAATATACATTTCCAACTTGGATTGGTACTAAAAATATGCTTGAGAATATGTATGGGAAGGAAAATATGGATAAAGAAACGTTGCTTGATTTGCTTTGCTGTACTTGGTTATTTTTTTAATCTCCTGCAGGTCTGATTTTCTTTCAAATTATGTTTTACATTATTAGAAATTCATTTACATCCATTTATTTTATTAAGTACTATTTCAAAATACTGCAGCTCAATATTGCTCTAGATCACATGGATATGAACTGGATTTTTTAGAACACATTCTTTTAACACCTGCTAGAAAATAATGACCTTCAGTTTCCTCTCTATATTACTTTTCAAGGTGTGTTTACCATTAAGCTTTACACAATTAACACTTCATACTAATTCCTCAGGCATTCATGACCAAAGAATTATAAGGGCTAATTCCCCTGAAAGTCAGAGAAAAAACAGTGATTCATAGGGGATTGCAAGAACTTTCATTTGATTTTTTCCTCTAAATATTAGATGGTTTTAAATAAAGCATTGATAAACAGAGTATAAAAAGCAAACCCAGGGCCGGCCGAGTGGTGCGGTGGTTAAGCGCTGGCTTGGGACGCCAGCGGCCCCAATTTGGGTCCCACATATGAGGGCCAGTGACACTGCCCTCAAAAATAAACAATAAAAAATTTTTTTAAAAAGCAAACCCATTAACATAAATGATGAAGAACAAAGATTGGCAACTAAAATTCATTGCATATGGAACTGCCTTGAGCAACCATGCAAATTATCATCTAAACTGATCATACTGAAAGTATGCTATTAATAATTAAATTACACTGGGACAATATGGGTAATGTGTGATCATCGTAGTACTACCTATCCAGGAGTTTTCAATGCATGTCAATATAAGGTAACAGCTTTGTTGTTACAGCTTTTCCTCTAACCAATGAAGGAATAGGGTGTCAGCCTGTGTTTTGACACTCAAAATACTTTTTAAAAAGTTGAATTCAAATATTAAATAATATTTTACAAAAAGATGTGAAAGATACCGGGCCGTTTATATGGTTAACATCTTGTTGCTTTTAAAATGGTAATTTTCTCAGGGTTTCCAGTTGCATTCTGGGCTTGAGCTGAGCAGCCACTAAACTGCCAACAAGTGGCAGGATGGGTCAGCTAAATAAATAAATAAATAAATAAATAAATAAATAAATAAATAAAATGATAATTTTCTTATATATACATATGTATTATTTAAAACCAGAAAAAAAGATGTCTGAGAAATAAAACAAGCTGTTATAATTCCTTCAGAGCAAGAAATATTCTAAATTTTTACTTATAAACAGGAAATAAAGTTCATTAAAATATAATCTACAATATATGTTATTTGATATTTTAATCCTATCAAAGCACCTTTAAAACTTTTTATGTTTAATTTATTTAAAATAAAAGCCAAAAAAAATTCATCCATTTCTCCCACCAGCTGCCCCTGCCTCTGATAACCATGAATCTGTTCTCTGTAAACATGAGCTTATATGAGCTTGATTTTGTGTGTGTGTGTGTGTGTGTGCGTGTACACACATATATACATATAAAATACATTTATATTTATATGTATATACACATGTATACATATATATTAGATTCCATATGAAATCATACTGTGTTTATTTGATAGTTAAAGAATAAAATAAAGGAAATATACCTTAATAGGAGATATACCTATATATCTGATAGTTTTACAGAGTAAAATATAGGTGATATACCTTAATATCTCAAAGTTTACCATATGACAAAATAATATATTGTACATTTTTGGTCTTTGGAATTATGCTAAAAGTATCACTCTTTTTTAAAGAAGCTTTTAAAATTAAAATATATTTCAAGTAGCTTCAAGTGGCTATTATGTTCTTCCTGTGTTTTAACATTATTGCTCTTTAGAGAAGCAAAATCTTTGTCCTATAAAGTGGTTCTGAATCACAAATTTACCTTTGAACTCAATACACTGAATATCAGTTGGGAATTGACATGAAGTTCACAGAACATGCAAAATAACTGATAATAATTTAATAAAAGGACTATTTTCAAAAGTGGTCCCAAGGGCCAACAAGAGCAGAAAAACATACAATTCCTCTAGCCTAGAAGGCAAGGGGAGGGATGATTACAGGAACCCAGAGGTAATAGTTTTACTATTAAGAATTTGTGAAAAAGGTACGTACTATATGGTCTTTCGCAGAGTAGAATAAATACCCCAAATCACTCTGCTCCGAACTCTTGGATCTCCTGATAAGTGACTTACATTAGCCAGTCCCAATTACAAGCCAAAAAGAAGGGTAATCTAGTAGCGTTTAAAAAGAACAGCCTTTTGGGTCTAAGAGCAGGGTATGAGAGGGTGGCGAGTAGATCTGGAAAGGCAAAGAAAAATATCCAGAACAGTCCACTTTTTGATTCACAGCATCCACTACAGCCTTTTGAATATAAAATGATTTGGCTCCATGGGATGATATAAATCCAAACACCTTCCCACTTGAAACCTAAAACATTATCCACCAGTATTGCTCTTTATATTTGAAGGAGAGGTATGTAGGGTTTAAAAGCAAACATACAAACAAAGCTAAGCATGTTTTTTTTGTTTGTTTCTAAAGCTGGTTATGATGAAAATTATCATAGTTATTTTCTTTTTCTAGCCCTCATTTCAATTTTTAGTTACCATTGTCCTGCATCCTAACTGGACAACATATTGACATGGTTAAGTGACCCAAACTTTTGTAACATCTGAATCTTGGTGATCCTGACTTCACTGATTTATTACAATCTTCCACTGACCAGGGCTAGCAGACTAGGGGATACTAAGAGGTTCTCTAGTGAATTACCCTCGAGTTGGTGTCATTATACGTGACATCTAAAAAAAAAAAAGAAAAAAGTCTTATACAAACGAAGAGTAGAATAGTGGTTGTTGGGAGCTGGAGGTTGGCAGAAATGGAGAGAAATGGAGAAATTTTTGTCAAAGAATACAAAACCCCAATTATAAGATGAATAATTTATGGAGATCTAATGTAAAGTATGGCTGTTATAATAGTCAACAATACTATGCTATTTTCTTGGAAGTTTTTAACAGAGTAGATCTTAAATCTCCTTACCTTACACACATACACATACGCACACACACACACAATAATTATGAAAGGTAGAGGAGGTGTTAACTAAAATTGTGATGATAATCATTTTGCAAACAGATATATATATATATATATATATATATATATATTTTTTTTTTAAGATTTTTATTGGGGAATTGGGGAAGGGGAACAGTGTTGGGGAATCGGGGAAAGGGAATGGACAAGTTACTGTCTTTTTGTTCTTCAGTCTAGTTGAGGAGGACATTGCTTCACTGGCCCATGCTGATATCGTTGTTGCGCTCTTCCTGGATGAGGCAGATCGGTCGCCAGCCTCTGGATGGTCGCTCACTGCGGCTTTTGGCAGCTCACGCTGGCTGCCAGCCACTCACTGTAGCCTATGGCAACCCACTGCAGCAGGGGCTACAGCCTACGTCGTCGCCGGGGCTAGCACAGTCCAGCTCCAGGTGGAGCTGTTGTTAGCTGTAGAGGGCAGAGTCACTGGCCCTCATATGTGGGATCTGAACCGGGGCCACTGGCATCCCAAACCAGCTCTTAACCAATGAGCCACTCGGCCGGCCTGCAAATAGCTATATTGAATTGTCAAGTTGTACGTTCAAACTAGCGCAATGTTATATGTCAATTATATCTTAATAAAGCTGGAAAAAATTCTTTGTAGTTATTGTGTGGCAACAATCAGGATCAGCTACCCTGACCAGTAGAATAATCCTCTTTCTTCCAGAGGGTGTCAGTGGAATGAAGAGCATAAATTGGTGAGGAAGGGTTCAACACCTAATGTTCTGCTTTTGCTGTCTTGAAATCTTAATAATTTTAAATTTGAACTTGTATTTGTATGTGAAGTCTAATGGGGCAATGAAGTTTGCATGTGAGTGATGGAGATATATGCAATCTGCATGATCACCCCGTTTATTGTCTTTTCATTTGCATATTGTATTTGCAATGCCCCATAAGTACAGAATTCTGGTGATCTATTTTACATGGGGTAGTTCAGTGAGATTGAAGTGAGTACAAGGTAAGCATGCTGTAACTACAACTGAGCAAGTGGGGGGTATTGACAACCTGCCATGCTCTCCATTGGACCAGAACTTGCTTCAAATGCAAAAGGAGACAAGAGTTACAAAGAAACATGAAAGAACTAGGAATCCTATCATATGCTTTCTCACTCATATAATTTCCATGGATTAGCCATCCATTTATGCTGGAAATGATGACATAGAGGGTGAAACTAAAGTTAACTGTAGTTCTTTGTCCTTTCAATCCTCCTTTACTTATTAGCAAGCCAATGAAGTAAAATAAAAAGAGATGAGTTACTTTTATACAATATTTCCACTCTTCTGGTCAGAACAAAATACAAGCTGTGAAAAACAAATCATGTATTTTTGTAACTCTGAGTTCAATGCTCTTATGTTTAATTTAAAATTGTCACTGCACAATATAAAATTGAAAATTAAAACCCATTTGCTAATAATTTATTTACTTTTATCCTGTAACCTAGAATTACATTAAATAGCAAATAAAAATCTTACATCAAGTTAAGAGAGGCTGTGAAAGGAAAGAAAATGTTTTATATTTTAATACTATCAAAGGCAATTTTTTCCCACTTTTGGAACATTTTCATTTTGCTCTGGGACCTACAAATAGGAACTTCATTGTTCCTACTGAAACAGAAAAAACAATCCTACCACAACCTCTCCCTTGATCATCCCTAGCCTACTGATAAGCTTTGAAAGGATTCCAATGTTCTCTCTTCTCATAATTAGTCGACTTTGTGAAGTATATGGTTAGGAAGTATCTGATTACATTGCACATGGTAAGTCCCAACATTCCCAACTCCCTAGACTTTAGATTCCTTCAATAACTTTCAAGGAAATCCAGGCACTGCAGCCTCATGGACTCATGTCAACCATGAGTCAAGGCTTCAATTAACCAACACAACTGACTGGTAACACCACTCAACTGAGATCAAACCAACACGTGGAAACCTGAATTCTAGGTGTGAAACCTGAATTCTGGGTATGGGATATCCATTAATATAATCAGACTAATCAAGCTTTATATTTCATTCTCCCTTGGGCTGCAACATTTCCACACATCTATATGCTCCCAGAGTCCTATTGGTACAAATTAACCACCACTTTCCCTGTGTAAGCAGACTCCTCCCCATGCCAACTTTATTAGGGTGGCTATTTTGTCATCTATCCCTATGGGCTTAGACACCAGAGGAATGGGAGATACAACTTAGGGGGTCATATGACCCTGAGGATAAAAGCACCTCCTTGAAAGGCAATTGGTAATCACTGAAAGGCTTTCATACAGAGGATTTTATACTGAGTCCCTCAGTAGGAAGAGGAGCTAATTGTGCCAGACAGTTAGCAACAAGAGGATTTATAGGTTCACATTTCTACCTTTGTTTTTGGTTGCCCAAATATCCCCACCTCGCATCTGAGGATTTCCTCTCTGTCACATTATAGCCTGCCTGTCTGCCTCCATGCACCTCTCCTGTTGACAGATCATAACTTCAATACTACACTTATTGTATATATCCCTACTTGGCACAAAAGGATATCCGGTCAGTGATGGGTAAGATCCCATGAGAGGGACAACCTAAGTCAGATGCGGTAGCGTGGGTGCCAGTGGGTACCTGTGGGTGCAAGTGAGTGCCATGGGAGAAATCAGGAAGAGGAGAAAAGGGGTGTAAACCCCTTGCTTCAGGTTCTGGCAGCCTGCCTGTGAAATGACCTATTGATATGATAATACCCGTCTTCCCTGCATTCTTATCAGTCAGCCTTGACAGAGGAAGCTTCTGTCTCTTAGAGGTGCATGACAAGAACCTCATGGGGCCACTGGTAATGGCAGTTTGCAGGCATGGGAAATTAGGCCTGGAAGTTAATTCTTGGGTGTGAGACTCACAGACCATGGAAGCAGCATTGACCCTTGCTTATGTGTAAGACAACAAAAGGAACAGTCAGGCCCGATTCCAGGATCCAGTCCACCAGGATGAAGTCTCCTGGCCTTGAACTGTTTTCACTCCTATTTTGTGTCTCTCTCTCTCTTTTTATTAACCTTTCAACGTCCCTCCTCCACTCCCACCTGCTCTGTCCTATAGGAATGCGACACCTCTCCTTCCCCATATCATCCCCTTAGTATAAGAAATCATGCAGTAGTACAGACTTGTTTAATGTGCTACTTACTACTCAACCTTTATCATCAGACCCTGGCATTGATTCTGAAATATCTTCCCAGCAATTCTGCAAGAGAAAAGATTCCATCAAGGCTGGAATCTTAATTATTTTAGAGGCTTTCTTATTTTAAACCAGTGCGCTGAGACGTGTTTTCAAGGTTTTTAGTTTGACCATTTACTTGCATATACTTTCAAGGGTCTTTCAGACCAACATCCCAAGTCACAACTTTTGTAATCATTGATTATGCATGATGCTGCCATGTGCCACAGATTACCAGGACCCCATTTCCCTTTGCAAGTAAATTGCCTAAGTATTCTCAAATATATTAGCAACTAAGTCTCAAAATTCCATTTTGAAGGTCTGGCCACTCTTAATGCCAATGAAAGTTCCAGAATGATAAAGAGAGCATGTTTTGTATAAATTACATTCAAACTATGGAAACCAAAAGCTGGTAAAAAAGGTAAACAGACTGAAAATATTAGATTTCAAAAAGATAGAAAAGGTTAATAAATGTACAAAACACAGATGTGAAAATAAAAGGCGATCGTTTAGATGGCAGAGTTCAATCTAATATTTCATTAATGAAATAAATGCAAATGAACAAAACTCTTCAATTTACAGCCAAAATTTTAAAAATTAACAAAACAACTTGATTTCAAATAATGAATCATAGTAGCTTATTTTCCTTTTATAATCTATAATTCTTTCTAAAATTTTCACTAAAAATTCAATACAGAAAAACTAAAATTCTATTCAATTATTGAGTTCTATATCCTAAGTAGATAATTGCTACTAAGTATTTTAAATATTTAACATTATCATTCATTAATATAAAATAGTTTTGAGTTTTTAGTCTATATATTTTTATCTCTATAAAGTTATTCTAATTAATTTATTTACTATAGTAACCATTTAGTAGAAAGTACAAACAAAACATTAATCAAGTGATAAAATCTAAGATATAATATTTTAAAAAATGGTAATTATCCTTCTAACAGAACCTTATGTAAAACTTTCTACAAAATGATTAAAACATATTTTGTAGGCAAAATTAAGTAGATGGAAATAGTATAATTTAACAAATGGTATGAATTAAGTAATTTTAAAGGAGAAAATAAGATACAAACCATTTAGAAAGCTACTGCTAAATCACTTCATTAGAAAGCACATTGTTGACAGCTTACGCATGGTAGAGTTTTAATATCAGAGGGCTGCCTGATTATAGAGCAAAAATTCAAACTGTAACGTTATTTTTAAATATATTAGAATTCCTTTATTTAATAACATGTGTTTCCCAAGGGTACACACAGAAAACAACTAGATGTTTCTTAAATATTAAGTAATTGTTTCTAATTTTTATCAATGACATTTGATTATAAATTTGTTCATCAGGAAACAGAATCATCCACTGATGAAAATGTAGGCAAAAGGTAAAACAGTACCAACAAGACAAGTAATTACAACTGTTGGAGAGATTGGGGAGAAAAGGAAACTCTCATATACTGCTGTTGGGAATTTAAACTGGTTTCACTCATATGTGGGATATAAAACTCAAAGCAACTAATGAATTAGACAAATAAACAAGTATATACTCCTAGACACAGACAACTGTTTAGTGGTTACCAGAGGGTAAAGTGAGGATGGTGGAAGAGGATGAAGTGGGTCAAATATATGGCCATGGAAGGAGATTTGACTTTGGGTAGTTAACACACAATACAATATATAGATGATGTATTATAGAATTATATACTTGAAACACATAATTTTATTAATGTCCCCCCAATAAATTTGATTAAAAATGGATTGGGGGAACAATTTTCATTTTTGTTATTAAAACACCTGTATTACAAAACATTTTACTCAAATATTGCATTTTGAATTTTGTTAATAAACTTGTGAAAATTAAAAAATAAAAATTTTTAAAAATTTATAACATTCGTTAAACATGACACAAAAATATAACTGTTGTTTATTTTCTAAATTGCCTTTTTGAATGAAATCATATTTCTCATCACTTTTTAAAGTGATACAGATAAAAATATAGATCTAAGTGAGAAGTTAAAAAACACGTAATGATTAGGTTTCATTAAATTAGTTGCCATATCGATTCTTATATTTACCTTATAATGAGATCACTCAGGGTATTTCACTTTGTCTTTTCTGTGCGTTCCTTAGTTTTCTTTCACTGAAGTATGCTGTATTTCTTCCGCCATGCCCTAAGAATGGAACAAAATTGTATTAAGAACTTACAATAGTAGGAAACAATGAAAGGAAACATTAACTTAGTGACTAGTATGTAAGACTAAACATTCCCGGGCCGGCCGAGTGGCGCATTGGTTAAGCGCTGGTTTTGGGATGCCAGCGGCCCCGGTTCGGATCCCACATGAGGGCCAGTGACACTGCCCTCTACAGCTAACAACAGCTCCACCTGGAGCTGGGCTATGCGAGCCCCGGTGATGGTGTGGGCTGCAGCCCCTGCTGCAGTGGGCTGCCATAGGCTGCAGTGAGTGGCCCGCAGCCAGCATGAGCGGCTGGCAGCCAAGCATGAACTGCCAATAGCCGCGATGAGCGACATCCAGAGGCCAGCGACCGATCTACCTCATCCTGGAAGAGCGCAATGACGATACCAACAGTGAAGCAACATCCTCCGCAACTAAACTGAAGAACAAGAAGACAGCAACTTGTCCGTTCCCCTTCCCCGATTCCCCAACGCTGTTCCCCTCCACCAATTGCCCAATAAAATCTTTTAAAAAAAAAAAAAAAAAGACTAAACATTCCCTACTAGTTCATGTCGCTAAATACCCTTCAGTTAGAATTTTTAAAACTACGTTTTAGCGCAGATGTTTGGGATCACATTCAGTATATTCTCCACTAAACGCTCCCTCATACTCAGTTTCCAATATCATGTGCTTCTGTAATTTGTTACTTGATTGCTGGATCTCCTCGGATCTTTGAGTCTCTCGGAATGAATAAACAGTTCAATCCATCTCTATCATTCTCCATTCCTCCTACTTCTCAATCCACATGTATTGAGCATACATGTTTTTGTCACAATCACTGTTCTGGTCGTTGTGCCAAAATATTTTGTTTAAATCGTCTCATTATATCCTTACAAGAGGCATACAAATTAGTTACAATTAAATGCCCATTTTACCGAGAAGGAACATGAGACTTTGAAAGAACTTTATCCTAAGTAACAGGAAAACAGGAAGAGCTATATCTTGACACCAAAGTTCAAGAAAAGATATATAGAGCTCATTCTCTCACTCAGCCATTTCTGCTTTGTCTATGAGAAAAACTTATGATGTCATAACATTTTGTATATCTGTACGTTTACCTGTTCAATGGTGAGAAGGAGCAAGGGAAGAGATCTCTGTCAATAAGAACTCAGTGGAATTTTCAGTTTAAACCTGCCTGATATTCAAAAGGTGCAAAGGTTACCAACTGCCTCTCCCATCATAGTTCACACTGAGTATACTTAATATTGGCCTCACTCAAAACTGAACTCCAGGGAATTATGGTGACTTAGAAAACTCTTCTCTCCTTATGTTTCTCATCTCAAATACAGTAGAAAAAAGATGGTGATGGAATTAATGCAAACCAACATTGTACAATTTTAGAAAGAATACTCACAAGGAACTAATATATACAAACTGGCTTTCTCAGTAAACTGAACAGTTATAGCTTTTGTAAATTCTATGAGGACTATTTACTGTGTACCCAGAAAGAGTCAGTAGTGTTTGCTTGTAAAGATGTTTAAAATAGGACTCAGAATATATATTTAATACAAAATAAATCATTTGTGGAAAACCAATATTTTTAGTGTAAGAGGGAAAGAAAAATTGGATAAAAACATCACTATAATAATTTTGAATATGAAATATCAATATCAACTCTATCTATCTATACTCGGTGTATCAAAAAATGAATATACATGATTTGTATTCATCTTTTGTTATTGGTATGTAATGAGTATTACAATTTTAATACAGTTTTTTCCTTTCTTAAAATGTGTATACATATTTCTCTCTCTGTCTCTCTCTGTCTCTCTCTGTCTCTCTCTGTCTCTCTCTCTCTCTCTCTCTCTCTCTCTCTCTCTCTCTATATATATATATATATATATATATATATATTTTTTTTTCCCCCTGCTTTAATCCCCTAAGGGACTCTAGAAGCAATGGCACCTTAGTAACAATGTATCTCTAGTTCTCAGAATGTGGCTGTTAATTTGATCTTAAAGGTGTGAGACAGGAACTTACAATATGATTCAGAAACATCCTGTTGTATCAGAAAATAAGGAAATGAATAGAATCATGTCATAATAACAATGAAGTCAGTTTAAATTAGGATATACTGACAAAAGTTGAGTAAGTTGAGTAGCACATAGACAAAAAACTGTTATTATTGGAAACACATTTACAGGTAAAAACCTATTACTCTACAATAACATTTAAAATAAGAAAAGCATTTTTGCTGTGTAGAATCTATTTATATCAAACTAAAAAGCTTCTGCACAGCAAAAGAAACCATCAACAAAATAAAGAGTCAACCAACCGAATGGGAGATTTTTGCAAATATACAAGGAACTCATACAACTCAACAACAACAACAAAAACAACAAACAATCCAGTTAAAAAATGGGCAGAGGACCTGAATACATTTCTCCAAAGAGGACATATAAATGACCAATAGACATATGAAAAAATAGTCAACACCACTAATCATCAGAGAAATGCAAATAAAAACCACAATGAGATATCTATCACCTGGCACCAGTTAGAATGGCATCATCAACAAGACAAATAATAACAAGTGTTGGAGAGTCGGTGGAGAAAAAGGAACCCACATACACTCTTGGTGAGAATGGAGATTGATGCAGCTGCTATGGAAGGCAGTGTGGAGGTTCCTCAAAAAATTAAGAAAAGAATTACCATGTGACCCAGCAATCCATCTCCTGGGTACCTACCCAAAAAAATCTGAAAACATTTATCCTTAAAGATATATATGCTCTGATGCTCATTGGAGCTCTACTTATGGTGGCCAAGACATGGATATGACCAAAATGTGCTTCAATAGATGACTGAATAAAGAAGATGTGGTATATATACACAATGGAATACTACTCTGCCATAAGAAAAGATGAAATAATGCCATTTGCAGCAACATGGATGATTCTTGAAATTATTACACTAAACAAAATAAGTCAGACAGAAAAAGTCAAGAACCATATGATTTTACTGATATGTGGGACATAAAACTGAAAACAACAAAGGTACAAGACAAACAAATGATGAAACAAAAACTCATACACACAGACAATAGTTTAGTGGTTACAAGAGGGTAAGGGGGAAAGGTGATAGTAGATGAGGGTAAATGGGATCAAATATATGGTGAGGGCAGGAGAACTGACTCTGGGTGGTGAACACACAATGTCATATATCGATGATGCATTACAGGATTGTAAACCTGAAGACTATGTAACTTTATTAACAATTGTTGCCCCAATAAACTTTAATTTAAAAAAGGTCAAAAACAAAAACAGCCTATTTGCCACAACTGTAAGTATAAGTATCTATAATCCCAATTATTTACTATCAACATTAATGCTTAAAAGAAAGGACGTAAAGCATTTCTACTTTATAGCAGAAAATATGTACTCCTGGTTGATGAGAGAAATATCTTTGTAACAGGAGAATAACAACAATTAAAGTTAGAAAGAATGACAGAATTAGAAAATCACCATTTGGTAATCTTGGTAATCCCCTGAGATATTGATTTAGACAATGATCATTACTAATGCAAAAACCATGAGCTGAAAGATTGACGGAATACCATGTACTGCATTTGTTTTGTACCAAAGTATTGCTCCATATACATGTTCATAATGAATGAAGACAACTTTTATTACCTCAGTTATCAATGATCAGTCTTATTATCACTTAACCAGAAATTACATACCTCCTAATGTCTTCTAATAAAAAGTTCACAGTCCACCTCTGAAGTATTTTTGAAAAAAAAAAATACTTAATCTGAATCTATTAATACTTAGATCTAACTATCCAGTTACAATAAGAGCAATGAACGAACAGTTCATGTGACAACACTCAAAAAACTCTAGGGGATGGGCCATCCTAGGAGCCCTTCAATAAGTCAGTTCAACAGCCTCTCACACTGTTCCTTAAATCTTCATTTAAACCACCATCTACTTTCACTTGGTCTACTGCATTCGTTTCCTAATGGCCATCTTCAGTATTGCTATTCATTGGGTCCCCATCAAACTTTTTCTCCAGTGACTAGCGATCCTGGTAAAACATAGATTTGATCATGTCTCCCCCCTGCTTAAAAATCCCCTAGAAGTTTCCCATTGCCCTTAGAATCCAGTCCAAAGTACTTAGAACAACTTATAAAGCACTGCATTATCTGGTTTCTGACTGCTTCTCCAAACTCATTCCACTCCACAATCCATCCTTTCATCCTTTCTCTCTGATCCCTCTCCTTCCTGGCCTTTCAGTTAAAAAAAATAAAAATGAATACCATGAAGGAATTAAAGTGCATGCATGTGGGTGTGGCCATGTGTGTTTGTATGTGTGTTGTCATTTAAATTAAAGTATAGCAAAAGATATACCAACCAAATGTAATTCATGGCCCATAATGGATGTTGATTAAATGAAATCAACATAAAAAATATTTGGTGAAAAACTGGGTAAATAAATGAGACTAGGACCATATTCATATGACTAAGAATTATTTATTTTGATAGGTGTGATAATCACATAATGGTTATGTTAGGCAAATGCCCTTATTTTGTTCAGATGCCAATTGATTTATGCCTGATATAGTCTGTTTATAATTGTAACATATTTTAATATACTTCAGTAAAACCATAAATAGATGGATCAAATATAAAAATGTGTCAACAATGGCTAAATCTCACTGAGTGGGATAGGGTGTCCTTTGTTGTTCTACATGTTTTACATATGCACTACAAAAAATAAACAAATCATTAAGCAAACAAAATTGGCACTGCAGGGGCAGCCAGTTACCTCAGGTGGTTACAGCGCAAGCTCATAACACCAAGATTGCTGTTTCAATTCCCACTTGGCCAAGGAGCTGTGCCCTCCACAACTAGATTGAAGACAACCACCTGACTTGGAGATGATGGGTCCCGGAAAAACAGACTGTTCCCCAGTAAAGTTTCTAAAACACAAAACCAAAAAAAATAAATTGGCACTGCAGTCAACTTGGCAGTTATGTATGCCTCACTGTAGGATTGAAACTGAAATCCAGTTATGTGTTATATATATGATAGTCTAAGATCAAGTTTAACCTAAACGGTACTAATAAAGTTGAGCTTGAGTACCTAAGGACAAAGTCAGACACCTGACTGATTCTGCTAATGTATCTCATCCATAGCTTCACTATTAGGGGGAAAAAAAAAAAAAAAAAAATTCTTGGAAGCAAGCTAATGACTTTGTTTCTGAGTGCAAGAGTGAAATGTCCAAATCTTCTGGCTTTCTGAGTTAGCATAGATCATTCTATCAATTTAATATTTTGGCACTTTGAAATGCTAATATCCTGACTTTGAAGAAGTCAGGTTGTGAAAGAGAGAAGGATATTATGAGATATATAGAGTATAGACTTTAAACAAAAATGTTAGAATCCCAGTTCTGTCTATTGATAATCTCTATCTATAAAAAAGAAATAATATATCTATAAAATAATATATCTCTAAAAAGGAAATAATATATAGTACAACAATAAGAATGCCACACTTTGAAAATAAGTCACATACTTTGGTTATGTACTGTGGAAGAGATAAGAGAGAGTGCCAAACAGAAATGCTGTAAGAATGTATGGTGTAAAAAAAAAGGAAAGAAAAGAAACAAGCAAACAAAAACTTCCTATGACACAGTCCTGCTACAACCAGCTCTTCATGCCATGCCCAAACACAGTTCAAAAGAAAAATATTATGGAACATATTTTCTAAGAGCAAGATTTTGGTTTTGAAAGGTAACAAAAATTGCAATTCTAGTATTTCCCTTGACACTTAATTGGCTTTACTTTAGTTATATCTTATATTGGGTTGTCGGAAAAGTCATGACTTATTTTTTTTGTTTGTTTTTCGTTGCAAAAATGTGTCATGACTTTTCCAACAGCCCAATAGTTACCTGTTGAAAAACTCTGACATACAGTCTGAGAGGGGGAAATAATTTCTGATTGACTGATGGTTCCAGATTCAGAACTCTTCAGCTTATTACTTTTTGTCTGGAACATTTGAGGGTTTAGAAAACATGCTCCTTTTGTTTTTTTCATTCTCTTTTCTATTCTCTAACACCATCTTCACCCTATTGTTAACCTGCAATGCTGGAATAGTTCATCAGGGAATTTGACAGTCTTCACAGGTAAATATGTAATGATAACCAGGGTAAAAAGCATATTTTAAAAATTCTTATAAACTGATTTTTTTTAACATCACAGTTGATGCACTAGCAGTTCTGTAAAATTTACAGATTTAAGTGTGAACAGTGTTGACATTTGCAAATACATGCCAGCATTTCTATTCATTCATCCTTAATAATTATAGGCCTTAGAAAAATTCATATACATTCCTTGCTAAAGCAAAAGAAAAACAGCCATCTCTTATTTTATATATTATTATCAAAAATGATTGCTTATCTGATAATGTTGATTTTACAGAAAGATATATTCATATGGTAGAATTCATTTGATTCTATAAAGCAAATTTGTATTATTTCATAACTGTAAAGTGATGTTGGCTTTAAAGCAGTAAGAAAGAAGACACAAAACTACTTCATCAGCTTTTTACCATTCATTTGCTACTATGCTTTCATAACTGAGAGGCTACATCTGATGCAAAAGTTTTACCTTGTGCTGAATTTTGAGGTGAAGACTAACTCTGAAGCAGAGATTTCCCTGTTTCCATGTTTTAGTTTAGGGAGATGACCTAATAGGGCCAAGAAGCCCTGCTTTCAAAAGCCTATCAGGCTAACAAGAGATGTAACCTAGTACTTCATCAAAGTGGAAAGGTCCCTTGGACCCTTGTTTTTTATTTTTCTGTTGTTTTTTTTTTTTTAAAATCAACCTAGTCTTTCTTTCATAAGTATGAACAGATAAATAATGGTGACTAGATATGAGGGGAAAACCAATAGTACCAAATAATAGGACTAAGATGAATAAAGGAAGTAATGAACAAAAAAGAATCCAGATAACTCAGGTAAGAAATTTTTTTTTTTTGTAATTCTAAATTACTATCCTAGAATATTAGAGAGATTCAAAAGGAATGATATCTGTAAAGTAAGTACAAGGTTTTATGCAAAACAAGAACATGAGGAACTTACTGGACATTAAAAATATGATTGTCCCACAAAATTCGATGAAAAAAATTGCTTTAAAGTAGACCAAAGAAACAAAAATAAAGTATGAGAAAAGTAAGTGACCTTGAAGATTAATCCAGGATATCAAATATGTTTCTATTGAGTAATTCAAGTAAGAGGTAGCAGGAAAATGTAAGAGATGAATGGGAGAGAAGTGGGAAGAAGAAGGAACTGGATTACTTTTGTAATAATAATGAAGAGTTCATATGTTTCTTGTCTGATAGAAAAAAACAGAAAATGGTCATTTCCGTATATGAAATAAAGTAAACTGTGGAATGATTCTGAGGAATTGTTGTAGTAAAAGAAAAGGGAATTCATTTTACTTTGATTCTGAAGTCATTTTCTTTGAGTCCCAAAGTTTTCCTTCCATAGGATTACTTTTTTTCCCCCCGAAGGTTCAATCAAAATATTTGATTCTACAATGAATAACATAAACATAATAATAATGTTCTATATGCTGTTTGTTTTTAATTTTTAGAATTAACCTCTAAACAAGGCTGAGAACCTGTTTAATAAAGTTATAAGACAAGGCCAAGGGGGGCTGTTGATGTAATCAATGCTTCAATGCTTCTAATTGGAAAGTCCTGGTGAAGATGACAACAGCTGCAAGTTTGGGGTGGTGAAGAGACGAAGGGTAGTGCAGGATTCTTATTCCCTCACTTTGTAGAAAGACTTGAGATACTGTCTAAAGATAATGAAATAATTGAGGGATGTTAAACACTTTTTAAAATTATATGAATTATATTTTTAAATACATTATATGGAATAGTTTATATGATATGAATTACATAACCAATAAAAGAGCTAAAAAGTATAGAGTAAGCAACAAAACCTGGGAGAACGATTATGAAAAAAGCAGGAAGTAATGTGAAATGAATTACCTGTCACAGTGGGTCATTGAGAGATATTGTCTTAGGTTGTTAAATCAAGAAACAGACAGAGGCCAGTAGTACTGAGAATTAGAGTGGCTGGCTTCCCTTGGGCTCTTATTTTATAAATAATTAAGTAGGTTTGTAAAGCTGGGTAATTAGGAATATGTGTGCCCAATATAATTTTCGATTGAAAACAATATGTGTATTTCTGGGTGTTGAGATTTGAAGAAAAAAAAAATTTAGTCCCTGGAAACTCAAAATCTGAAATGAAAGAGTAAATACAAACATATACAAATATACAAGATATAAAATTAAGAAAAATAAATGTAAACCCAGGATAATGAGTAAGATATTGTAACAAATAACTGTGGGAGTCTAAGTGCTATAGATGCACAAAGTATCTAGAAGCATGGAGTAATGATTGAAACAAAACCCACAACCTCAGGTCTTATTGCCTGGGGGGAAACAGAAATGTAACTTCAACAAAATCTATAACATGCAACACAACAGTACAGCTAAACATAAGGACTATACAAATAAAAAGGGGGTTATCCAAACATTTCTGTGAAAAAATAATTGATTCTTGTGGGGAAAGTAGAGGTGATCCAAATAATGAAGGGGAGAAAGAAATTCAAGAAGAATCATTGTCATAGAAGTCAGAAGCATTAAAGAATATAATGTATCATCTGGAAACTACCAATTATTTGGTACTAAAAAACTTTAAATCAAAAAGAGGAAATGATATTGAGAAGACTTAGGATTTAAACTCCTGATCTTAAAAGGAACGTCTTTTTAAGAATACATTGCCAAATCTGAAGTAATGAATAGCTATCTCTAGATTTTCTTCTAACAGCTTTATAGTTTTGACCGGCATAGTTAAGTCATTGATCTATTTTGAGTTAATATTTGCATATGGAGCGACATTGGGTTAATTTCTAAATTCTCAATTCTGTTACATAGTCTCTGTGTTTCTCTTTATGGCAGTACCTTATTGTTTTAAATACTGTAGCTTTGTAGTAAGTTTGAAATTGGTAAATGTGTGTTCACCTACTTTGTTTTTATTTTTCAATACTGCTTTGGATATCTGTGGCCCCCTGCAATTCCATTTGGTTTTGAGGATAAGGTTTTCCATTTTTGGAAAATAGCAATGGCACTGAACCTATAGACCCCTTTGGGGAGTACTGTCATGTTAATATTAATTCTTAATATGAAACTCATAAAATGATTTAGTTCTTTTTAAATATCTTTTAGAAATGTTTTGCAATTTTCAGTGTACAAGTTTTTCACCTATTTTTTTAAAATGTATTCCTAGGTAATTTATAGTTTTGTATATTATTGTAACACGTTTACATTTAATTTTTGAATTGTCCATTTCTGGTGCATATGAACACAACTGATTTTTATATAAAGAGAGCTTTATAAAATGCACATTCAAAGTACCTATTAGTAATATAGGGCTGAATTTTAAAAATAATTTCTAGCCTTACCAGAGAGCACAAGGCTGGTGAAGGGTCCCTCCATGGCACAGCATTTGGGCCTGAGCTCGCTGCCCCGCATCCGGCTGAGCTTCTGGAGCTATGAGCAAAGTGACTCTGATATGGGGGAGAGGGCCACGGAGTCCGCCAGGGTTGGGAATTGTGTTATAGGTGGTGGGAGCCAAACTTCTCCTGACCAGTCTGGCAGAACAGTTCTTTGGCTCCGGAGCACACAGGTGTTTTTCATCCAAGGATTGCCCTGCTTGCACTGAAAAGTCACCACATCCCGCGAGAGCGGGCTTCGTCTGGGAAGTGTAATCCCAGCTGCAAATCCTGGGGCCTGATTCCACTATTTCAGTATTCTCTGAGCTGCCCTTAACACTAAGTGCATCCCAGGCAATCCTCTCCCCACCCCTTCATCAGGACCTGCACTCGAGGTCATGTGGGCACCTGTGGACTCCAATTGTGCTGTGTTTTAGTTTGTTTGTTTTTTATTTTGATTTTTTTAAAACAAAAATAAGATCTGTTGAAAACTTTATTTAAATGTAATTCTCACAACACCTGAGACATTAACCCAATTCACAGATGGGAAAACGTAAGGCCCAAGGTCACGGAGCTAGTAAAAGACAGGGCTTAGACACAAACTCAGATCCGCTCAGTTCGGATTCTCTGTTGCACCATGTGGCATATCTGATTTTGTCACAAGTTAATTTTGTTTTATACTATAAATATATGTTATTGATCTCACAGATCTACATGTAGATGACTCAACACAACCTACATGGTAGAGGGAGGGTTGGTGTACTCAATGATGAGGAAGACTGATAGTCACAATTAAACTGAAGGTGATGATAAGAAGGGTGTGTATTTTATACTGAATGCATTGAAGAGGTATTGGAAAATGTTATATAGAGGAATAACAATAAATTTGAATTTTAAAAAATCACTTCAAAGCAAAAAACAACAACAAGACATTACTAGATGTGGGCAAAACTGGCAGAAAGCAGGGCAGTTAGGAGACTCTTGTTTTGATGCAGGGGAAGGATTGACCAGATATCACTGTTTCAATGAGTGTTGCCGAGAGGCCGAACTTAAAGATATGATGATGGATAAAAGGCACAAGAGCATCGAGGGTGACATCCAGGGGAGAATGTTGTTCACTTGACTGAAATACAGCAGGAAGAGAATTATGCTTATGTTTTGTCTAAGGCCCGAGGAAAAACACGGTTTCTTTCTTGGATGTAGATAGACAGTGGCAGTGGGTCTGAATCCTGCTTGAGAAACCTAGACACCAAGCAGAGGCCTGATGCTTTGTGTGCAGACAGAAGAGTGCTGCAGAATCTGCATAGTATCCAAGAGAACCGGAATGTCAGGGATAGGGAATGCTTCCAGGGAGCAGATGTGGGCCACTGGAGAGAAGGAGTCATAGGGAGGCAGTCTCAGGACACCCAGTAGCAAAACCCACAGTGTGAGGACAGAGACAATGGAGGGCACTGAAAGATTACCAGGACAAAGAAGAAAAACTGCAGACAAAAACCGCCTGGTAAAGGGTGATGGTGCTGGTGAGCACACTGAGATAGACAGTGGATTCTCCAATCATACCCCTCTTTCCAGCTGGAAAGCAGCTGGCAGCAGATGCTGGCTTCCAGTCAGAAGCCTCCTGAACTGGGAGAAGGGAGGGCATTTAACATTAACCAAAATACAGTAATACCTCAGTTTGCGAGCATAATTCATTCTGGAAACAAACTACTCATATTGCAAGACATCGTTCACTTACAGTCAAAATGTATTAAAATGTTTGCTCATCCTGCAGAATACTCGCAAACCAAGTTACTTGCAATCCAAGGTTTTACTGTATTGTGTCTTGAAAAAACCATTGGCTGTTGTCCAGTTATTAAACTAACACATTGATTGTGACATAACAAAATCATAGGACTGTCTCTTACCTAAGGATTAACAGATTATGGATGCTGGAATTTCCAGCAAGGAAAAGAGATTACCCCAAAAGAACTAGACTACTAGTCAAAAGAAAAAGAGGGAGAATGACTCAAATAGAGTTTAGATCATAACCATGCTCTGTGTTTATTTAATGTGTTTGTTACAACAGTGTAGCCCTCAGTCAGCTTTCTATCCTTACCTTTCAATATGCTTCAGACATTTAGGAGGCTTTCTTTGGGTTCCTACGATACACCAAACTCTTCCTTTGAATAGGATATTCACACCCATTGTTTCCTTGACTATGGATGCTTGCCACGTTCCTGCACAACAGAGCAGGTGGGAGTGGAGAAGAGTTAAGAAAGAAAGAGACAAGATATAAGAGAGAAAAATGCAGCTGGGCCAGGGGACTTCAGCCTCATGGATTGGAGCTCTGAATCGGGCCTGACTGTTCCTTTTATTATCTTACACATAAGCAAGGGTCAATGTAGCTTCTGTGGTCTGTGAGTCTCAACACCTAAGAATTAACTTCCAGGCCTAATTTCCCATGCCTGCAAACTGCCATTACCAGAGGCCCCATGAGGTTATTGTCATGCACCTCTAAGAGACAGAAGCTTCCTCTGTCAAGGCTGACTGATAAGAATGCAGGGAGGATGGGTATTATCACATCAATAGGTCATTTCACAGGCAGGCTGCCAGAACCTGAAGCAAGGGGTTTACACCCCTTTTCTTCTCTTCCTGATTTCTCCCATGGCACTCACTGGCACCCATTGGCACCCACTGGCACCCATGGACACCCACTGGCACCCACGTGACCATGTCTGGCTTGGGTTGTCCCTCTCCTGGGATCTTACCCATCACTGATTAGCCTGCCATCCTTTGATGCCAAACAGGGATATATACAGTAAGCGTAATATTCAAGTTATGATCTGTCTTTATGGAGAGGTGCATGGAGGCAGACAGGCAGGCTATAAGGTGACAGATGCCCTTTTCCTGGTGTCTAGCATGGTTGGCCCCTTCTGAAAATTCAGTATCAAATCACATTAGAGCTTGGATCTTTGGAATGTCTTTCCCTAGCTCATGTCATATAGATTGATAGACAGATGAAGAAAGGGATATCGAAAAAGACAGAGAGAGAGAGAGACTACTTAGACCCTCGTTCATTTTCATACAGCATGCCACATTTTTGTAATCACATGTTCGTTTCTTTGCTTATTGTTTATCTTTTCCAGTAGACTGAATGCCTCATGAATGCAGGTACTTTGTCCTTTGCACATACATTATACACCTGGCATCAAGCTTAGTACACATGGCTACTCATTATATCATTATGGAATAGAGAATGAATATACTAGGATGCACACTGAATCACTATAGTATTTAAAAACTTAATTTCTCATTAATAACAGAAATTGAATAAATTATAGCATGTACATATATTAGAATAATATGAAAAACACTAAAATTCATGCTTCATACATTTTGCATGACTAAGGCAATGAGCAAAAATGCAAAATATGATATTATTTATACATATACATATATACATACATATGTACAGTAAGATCATGATTAAGCTGCCTTTTATTGGTACTACTATGAGTAAAATGTACTTTATGATATATTAAAAATAATTTCTGAATATAACTATGAGATTGAGATCATAAAACTTTTTTGTATATTATAAAACCATGGTTTGTAGAGATTAAATAATAAGCCAAACATCATATCGATAGCAAATTTTAGTGTTGAAAATATGAATATAGTTATGACTGAAAAATTCATTCTCTTTGCCAGTAAACAAGTTTACATGTTAGCAATTAGTATCTCTGACAGGGAGGAGGTATTTTTTGTTGTTGTTTAACAAATTTCATAAAGTTTCCTTAATAGGTAAATATTATATTTTATTTCAGATGGAAATAAATGTTCTTTAAAATGTTGCACTTAAATTTTGCTTGTAAAGATAAGGATACTGTTGGTTTCAGGATTTTTCTTTCCTCCTTATAATTGTTGACCACTTAAAGTCTGATAGTGCTAACACTTACATTAGCTAGCTTAATTGTCCTACTTTATCATTCCAATATCAATTAAAAAGACTTTAGTCTTTTTAGGAATTACTGTTCAAAGATAGCTTTATTTTTTTAAATTTTTTTAAATTTTTTTTTTGAGGGCAGTGTCCCTGACCCTCATATGTGGGACCGAATCAGGGCCACTGGCTTCCCAAGCCAGCGATTAACCACCGCACCACTCGGCCGGCCCTATTTTATTTTTATTTTTATTATTTTTTTATTTCAGAAGTTTTACTGAAGAAGACAATTAGGAAGATTATTATAGGAAGCATAGTATTAATCTAAACAATTAAGATTTAGCAAATGTCTACTTTTTACACATACTTGGAATATTCACTTTAAATATCCAAGTTTATACAATTAAATTTATATAAAACTACCTAATAAATAATTGTAAATGGATATTAATACTACTAAGTAAGTTTGCCTGATGCAGTGCTATATGTTAGCAATACTGAAACTACTTTCTGAGTATTTTAGACTTGAGCAAATAAATGAATATATTGAAGATAATGGGAGCCATGCTGCATATGTTTGGAAAAGAGTTTCAAACAGAAAGAGCAAGGACTAGAATGTATCCTCTGGTGTTGGATTGCACTTGATGTTATCAATATGACACCTATTATATCAATATCAATATCTATATCTACATTTCTATCTATCTAACCATTTATACATGTTTATAAAACTCAGAGAGAAAGAAAAATTAAGAAATATTTGTGTCTGTATATTGCTCCAAATATATATTATAAATATTTTATTTTATATATTTGTATATTTTAATATTTTATATATTATATATTTATATTAAACATGTACACATATTTTGTATATGCTTATATGATATGGTTTATGTTTGATAATATACAATCAATGCTTATTATTTATAGATTCCATATTTGTCAGTAAGCCAACATACTAAAACGTATTTGCAACCCCCATATCAATACTCACAGTGCTTTCATGGTCAACTGGGGACAGGTGCAGAGTGGTGAAAATGGAAGTTGCCTGAGACTCATGTTCTCAGCTGAGGTTGAGCAAGGGAAAAACCACCTACCATTTTAGCTTTCATACTGTATACAACTGTTACTTTCATGGTGTATTCAGTGTCACATTTTTTCATATGGGGTGCTTTCTGTTGGTGATTTTGTTACGTAAAATGCTCCCCATGTATAGCACTGAAGTGCTATCTAGGGTGCCTAAGCACATGAAGTCTGATGGGCCTTATGGAGAAAATGTATGTGTTACATAAGCTTTGTTCAGGCATAGATTACAGTGCTGTTTGCTGTGGGTTCAATGTTAATGAATTGACAATAGTGCACATTAAGAAAAAGGAAGAAGAGTTTTGACAACCTGTTTGTGAGGCTATTATGGAAAGTGTTAAGGTACAGTAACAGTGGTGATAAAGCTCAAAAAAGAGAGAAAAGCAGCTAAATCTGTGGATTCACACAATGACAACCAATAAAGACTGAACAGTAGACAGCATTGTCATGAGGCTGAAAGCCAAAAAAAGTTATGGTCGCATTACCCTGGGTCAGGAAAAAGTTAAGCCTTTTATGGCTAGTGTTCTATGTAAGCAAATATCACATAAAATTAATAATTTGTTAGAAATATAAACAGGGATTTTAAAACACATTAAACAAGGTTATATATAATATAACCTTGAATATATGCAATATAAAATATTGTACGATATATATATATATATGTGTGTATATATATATATATATATATATATATACACACATACCTGGGGTGCCAAAAAAATGTATACAAAGTAGACACACTTTGGTCAATGTTGCTCAAGCAGTAGTTCGCTGTAATCAGAAGTGTCTGGACACTGATGGTAACCACTTTGAGCACTTCTTGTAATTGCACAAGTCAAACGTGACTTGTATTCATCTTTTGTTATCGGTACATACTGAGTATTACAATTTTAATAGTTTTCCTTTCTTAAAATGTGTATACATTTTTGGCACCACACACACACACACACACACACACACACACATATACATATACACACACATATACACATACATATATATACACACACATATATATACACACACACACACATATATATACAGTATAGTCCCATATATAGTCCTATTTCATATATATATATATATATATAGAGAGAGAGAGAGAGAGAGAGAGAGAGGCAGACAGACAGAGAGAGAGAGAGACAGAGAGAGAGTCTGAGAAAGGGTAGAGACAGAACTCTTTTAGAGAAGAGTTTATGAATAACTTCAGACAGCATGATCCAGTGTAGATTTCAAAAGTTTTGCAAATACAATGAAAAAGCAACGTTGCTCCATGATGAGAACTAAAAAAGTAACTGCATTATTGATATTTCAGTACATGGCTCCTACCAAATTTATTTCTTCTGAACTAATTCTTTTTTCTTTCGAATCTCTGTCAAGACTTCTAAATAAACCTAATCATGAGAATTGTAATCACCTTTCATTTAGCTAGATTATTGGCTAATGGATGGAGGTGGAAATCATAAATATTTCCAAATCACATGAAAACAAAACTAGTGGGAATGGTATAAAACCCTGACTTTATTAAAAACATAGACAATCTAGGTGATGAATTGCAGCAGGGAGTATTATCTTCTTTTGCTTGTTAGGTTCTTCTCTATCATTTATCTGTTATTCCCTTTCCAGCAAATGGACCTAAAATAGCCTCAGGAGCTCAATGTCACCCAATTTCGTTATAAACAAGATTCATAATAATGGCAATTTACCACAAGTCACATGCTTTTGTTCAAATATTGAAACTATTTAGACGATGAATCACAGTAACCATCTATTCAGAGATATTCAAAGGGGAAAAATGCCTTTCCAATGTTTTTCACTCAAGCCACTGGATTTTCTGTGCCATTTGCAAATGACTTTTATGAATTTTACTCTTTTTAATGATGCTTCAAAAACTGAAAAGATATACAAGATATCGCACTGTTGTATTGTCTTTGTAATAAAAGAATCTTCACTCTTTCACTCTATATTTAAAACAAATTTTTAACACCTCTTTTATCAAATCATTCTAATTCTTTCAAGGTTTTTTATTTAAAGTTAAATGCTGAATATTTTTGTTAGCTTATATTTACTCACCACATGTTAAATATTCAAAGAGACTTCATGATCCTGTTATATTTCTTTCATTCCTATATATCAGTAAACACAATGTGGCCTTCAATGTTGATTATGCCACTTCAATAATAGCCATCTTCTAATATATAGATTTTTTTTGGTTGATTAAATATATTGCAATGTAATTATTCAAAAAGACATTTTAAACCATATTCATACACAAACTAGCCAGGCCACACTCAAATAGTTTACAAATGGATTCATAAATAAAGTAAATTTTACAATGCAAAAAATCTAATTAAGTGGAGAATTGTCAATCCTGCATTTCCATATTTGAGCTTGATTTGAACAATTACAAAAGGATAAGATAACATCCTTTTTTTGCTAGCTATCTACCCAGAGCAATTCCTTTACCTAAACATGTTTTAGAAACTGTTAAAAAATAAGTATAATACTAACTGAGTTTAGGACAGTGAAGTATTGAAGTAGAAAGATACATGTATTTCTTTGACAAAAATACATAAATTCTGTCATCCCTAATAAAGGGGGGTTCTGAAAGAAGAAAAAAATAACTGAATTATAATTGAAGTCACTCCCTCTCAGAAGACATAAAAGGGTGATTCCTGTCTGTACTTATAATAGCAGGAAACAACTCTACAGACACTGAAGTTTCACCCTAGGAAGAATATAAGTTTAATTATTATTATAGCTGTGTTGTTATTGTTATCATCATTTTAATTTCAGGGGACAGTGGGAGTTGGCAGACATGAACATTTGGATTTCTGAGTGATCTCTGAGTGGATTAAATTAACTTTCTCAGAAGGTACCCACTTGTGGTACCCACTTTTCTTTTCCCAGTTTATTCCATTCTTAGATGAATTATTTAATATTTTCTATGTAAGTCAAATATTCCTTAGTATCTCTCAGCCTGAGTATTAAAGATAAGTCAATTTATTAAAACTGAAGTCCAAGACTTGGTAAACCACATCTAAGGCTGACATTGTGTGAAGTTTTTACTTCCTTTCATATTTCTGAAGGAGTCTTATCCCCAGTGGGTATCCCTAAATCCTGGAAGGTCACATTTGCATGCCTCTGGACCAACTCTGCTCTTGGAGGCTCTCCATTGTTTCTGTCATTGTGTCTGCTCTGTTTTAATCCATGCCTAACCCATCAACCATCTGTCCAAGTTGCTTGCAGTGTCATATTACATAGACATTTTGCTGCTTAAAGGAAAATAAGTTGAAACAGAGAGTTCCATATAGGATTATGCATGTTTTTATTTTTTGGTTATGCCTCTATTTCCCAAATTTTATATAATGAGCATATATTATTTTATAATCAGAAAAAAATGTTTAAGTATATGTTAACTGAGAAGTTGATTTGTATCCTATTTATAAGAGACTTTTTTTTTTTAATTCAGGGTATTTATTTTAAACTTATAAATGCAAAATGGCAAATACTTTACAATTATATTAGGATATTTTAAAATCGAAAGGAGAAACTTCACAAATATTTTGGAGTTCACCAATTCTATAGATAACTCTAATCCTTTAAACTTTTGATTCCGTTAAATATTTTAAAAATATTTACCAATGAACATGCATCCTTAGAGACTTATTCAAAGGGAACAATAGAAATTAATGGAAATAAAGAATAGATATAGCTAAAAGTGAAATTTATAACTTTGAAACTTAGAAAAAGTATTTTTAAGAAATTTGAGTTTTTCAGAGATTTAGAAATCAAATCACAAAGATACAGGTATAAAGGTCATTTCAGAACTCAGCAGACTTTTTAATGGAATACTTTTAGAAAGTTTTAAATCCATCATTTAGTTCTAAGGCATTGCCTAATTTTAAATAGTGGCCATGCATATCCCTGATATAACTGTCATTCCCCATATTCTGCCAATGCCTGGGAAACCACTTGTGAAAATCATTAATAACTGTTAACAATCTGTTATTGATCTCTACCTCCTAAATATTTCTCCAGCTCATTTGCTCTTGCAGTTCCTAAACTCTATATTTGATTTCTGTCCTTCATCATTTCTATTTTCAATCATGAGATCTTTCTAAAATGTTCTTCTACTTTTTTTTTCCTCTCTGACCTTAAAGCATTTCTTTTTTTTTTTTTTTTTTTAGCTGAGCCATCCTGCCACCTGTTGGCAGCTCAGTGGCAACTCAGCTCGGGCTGGCATCAAACCGCCATTGCTCAGAGCTCAGCTCACACTCTTGAGCGAGCTCTTAACCAACTGAGCCATTCGGCCGGCAAATCGTTTCTTTTATACAAGTACCAAATTATTTTTCTAAAAATAAAATGTGATGTTATCAATTCCCTCTTTAAAATCTTTTGATAATTCAGCAAAAAATAGTTACTTAAGCAACTGGTAATATTCAGGGGGAAAAAAAATCCACCTATATATGTGTCTCCTCTATACCCCAACAATAAAGAACCTAGACTGAGGACTTCCGGTAAAATGGCGCAATAGACAGACGCTGTGCTAACTGCCTCCCAGGATCACACCAAAATTACAACCAAATTATACAGCATTCAACCCTGGAGGTCCCCAGAACACTGGAGGAACAGAACCACTAAACGAAGAACTTAAAGAGGAATCCGCATCTGGTCTGGTAGGACGGGCGGAGACGAGAGAGGGCAAACCCCGTGAGGGAAGCCCCAGCCGTGGGAAGCTTGTCTGGTTGGGGGAGAGACCCTCCGGCCGCATCCCAAGCTCACCAGCCCAGAGCTCCTTTGCCGGGAAGAGGAGTTCTAAGATAGCCAGCAATAAATTAGTGAGGACTCTCTTTCCTCAGCTCGGTGAGGCTGAGAGCGGCTGGAGAATCAGTGGGGCCGGCACCCGGGCTTGCTCGCCGGTGAGCACTTACCTGGTTCCTGATGGAGGGAGTGGCTGTGTGAGCCGGGAGCCTGCGGGGACAGACTGAGCTGAGCACCTTTGGTGCAAAGGCTGGAGGTTTTTGGATTGTTGTTCCCGTGGTGCGGAGTTTGCTCGCAAGTGGTGTAAGGAGGGCGCCATTTTGTTGGGCTTGGGCCCTCCCACGAAGGATCAGGTCCGAGACCTGGTGGTCTGGGTGGAATTGGCGAAGTGCGTGCGTGCGTGTGCGCGTGTGCGTGCGCCTGCGGCCTTGGATCCCCACCCTCCGCCCGGCTTATACTGCGTTGCCAGGGGAACATAGGGCGGTGCCCTCCGGCTCCTACGGAGGCTCACTGAGACCCGGGAGTGCGCGAGCCGTCTCGGATCCCCACCCTCCACTCGGCTTGTGCTGTGTTGCCAGGGAAACGCCTAGTGGGGTGATCCGACTCCAACAGGCTGCTCACTGGGGACGCGGGAGCACGCAGAGCCGCCTCGGGTCTCTGCTTTCCACACTCTGCTTGCAGAGTTGCCAGGCTGGTGATTGGTTGTCGGGCTGCTCGGCCTGATCTGCGGCGGCTGATTGGGACAGAGCTGAGACTGGGAGTTCTCCTGGGAGTGTTGGGCCGTGAGCTGAGTGCTCGTGATCCAGCCAGGGCTCTCCTGGTGATCTATCTAATACATCAAAGCAATCCCAGAGCGACAGCCAGAATGAGGAAACAAAGAAACATGTCACAAGTAAAAGATCAGAAGAAACCTCCAGAAATGGAACCAAATGAAACAGAGGGATCCAACCTTTCAGAGACACAGTTTAGAACACTGATGATAAGAATGCTTAAGGAACTTAGCGAGGACATAAAGAAAGATAGGAAACCATAAAAAACAACCTGTTAGAACTAAAGAATACAATAACTGAAATGAAGAACACACTCGAAGGAATCACCAGTAGAGTAGATGAAGCAGAGGAAGCGGATCAGCGATTTGGAAGATAAAATAGCAGAACTCACCCAGTTGGCACAGCAAAAGACCAAAGAATAAAAAACAATGAAAATAGTTTAAGAGCCCTATGGGACAAGGTGAAGCGCAACCACCTTCGAATCATAGGGATACCAGAAAGAGAGAAGAAGCAAGGGGTTGAAAAAGGTATTTGAAAAAATAATGACTGAAAACTTCCCTGCCTGGTGAAGGAAATCAACATACATGCCCAGGAAGTGCAGAGGGTTCCAAACAAGCTGAACCCAAACAGGTCCACACCAAGACACATCATAGTTAAAATGGCAAAGGTTAAAGACAGAGACAGAATCTTAGAGGCTGCAAAGAGAAAGACAGCAGGTTACATACAAAGGAACTCCTGTTAGACTAACAGCTGACTTGTCTACAGAAACTCTGCAGGCCAGAAGGGAGTGGCAGGAGATACTCAAAGTGACACAAAATAAAGGCCTACAACCAAGATTGCTATATCCAGCACGGCTATCACTTAAAATTGAAGGAGAAATAAAGACTTCTCAGAAAAGAATAAGCTTAAGGAATTCATTACCACCAAGCCAGCATTGCAAGAAATGTTAAAAGGGCTTTTTTAAACAAAAGAAAGGGTAAACAAAGCTAACCCAGAGAGACAATTTAAGAAGATTGATGTCATATCAAGCAGATATAAAAGGAAAAACTGATGGTTGCTGGTTGGGAGGGGAGTGGGAAGAGAGGGAGAGGGAAGGTTTTTGGACAGTGTATGTGGGACTACAATGTTGCCGCAGGGTTATGGGGGCAGTTCTGGGAATGTAATTGATAATGTTGTGAAGAGACTATTATGTTGTGAGAAATAAGTCAGTCGGAGGACAGGTGCCATGTGATCTCACTGGTGTGTGGAGTCTGAAGAACTGAGTGAACGATCAAAGTAAACAGACTCAGAGATGAAGAGGAAAAACTGAGGGTTGCTAGTTGGGAGGGGGTGGGGATAGGGGGAAGGGAAGGGATTAGACAGCATAAATAGACAACTACAGTATTGCCACAGGGATATGAAACAAAGTTCGGGGAATATAATAATGTTGTAAAAATTTTATGGCGTGTCAGATAGTCACATGTCTTGTAAGGGAGATCATTTCATGGATGGAGTGGAGGCTTGATCACTGCACTGTACACCTGAAGCTGATGTTGTATAGTATTGTATGCCAACTGCAACTGAATATGTGGGTGGTCACGGGATGTGGAGTATGCTGTGGAGGCAAGTCAGGGGAGTTGTGATGGATATATATGATATGGGGGGGGAGTGGGGTGGCGAACTGGGGGAGGAGGTTTTCACTTTGGGGGTAAAGTATAACTATTGCATTGTGTTGTACACCGAAAACTAATAAAATACAATTTAAAAAAAAAAAAAAAAAAAAAAAAAAAAGAACCTAGACTGGAAACTGAAGCCAGTCAAGTAGATAGCATTTATTTTCTATGGATCTTGGAGGTTAAACAATGAAGAAACTTCCCTTGACCATCTTATATAACAAAGTAGGTCCTATATTGTATAGCAAACTAGTCTTAATTTATTTTCTTTGTTGCAGTCAAAAGTCTCTGAATTTATATCTATATGTAATATAGATATCTATATTTTATTTACCTATCTATGTCCTCTTCATATCTACCTATATTTATCCATAGTATATTTAGATAGATAAGACATTAAAATAAAATAAAAAAAGAAAGAAGGAAGGAAGGAAAGAAGGAAGGCAGGATAGCTATCAGTTATTATGTGCCTTGTTTATTATTCCCCCGCCCCCACTGCATTTACACCCCTTAAGAGCAGAAATGCATCTATATTCTTCAACAAAATAATTTATTTCTGTCGAATGTGTATTAGGTCAATCACAATACCCCTGGTTTATGAGACATTTAGAGCACAGTTCTCCCAAGCTCCTGCCTCAGGTATTGTCCTGCAGAGTGGCAAGAAAGGAAAAGATCTATCTTTCCTTACCTAGCAATGTGGACAGTGTAACAATTAATGGTTCAGCTTCTGTATAGGGTGTCACATTTAATAAATTTGTATACTCCTCTAGCTGGTAGATAGATATCTGTCCTCTGCACCATGTTTGAAGATTCAAATGCTTTCTCATTTTGTGGAAAACCAGAATTGTGAGGTGAGCAGTTTCAGAGGCAAGATGCTGCTTTCAGGTTTGAAGCCAAAAAGGTTTACACACTAAGAATTGCATGGAGCCATTAATTTAGGTCAGCAAAAATCGGAGGGATATG
Organism: Aselliscus stoliczkanus; assembly: GCA_033961575.1. Classification (NCBI taxonomy): domain Eukaryota; kingdom Metazoa; phylum Chordata; class Mammalia; order Chiroptera; family Hipposideridae; genus Aselliscus; species Aselliscus stoliczkanus. The sequence continues at coordinate 141,002,015 of CM066731.1, forward strand.
TGTGGCAACAGACTATAAAGGAGTGTAATCTAGAAGAGAAGGACGCAGTTTTTAATCATCATTGCTTTTTCCCATATAACATGCTTGCCAGAAATCCTGGATTCAGTGTTTAACCATTCTACCAATTTTCTCTACTAGTTGACTAAAAGCATTGCAAGGCATCCTAAAAGGAATTGAAATACCAGACACATCAGGCAGGACTCCAGTAGAAAAATTTTTATTATTGTTCACTAAGATGAACTCTAGATCAGGTAATCCACGAAGTGGGTGCTAGCTCCTTTCATGAAGCTTAAATTATAAAGAAGAGAGACAGATACTATAAGAATATGCTTATGAGTTTGATGAAGAAAAATAATATGGCAACAGGATGGGATTTTATGGAGTGAGAAGTGATAGTTTAACTAAGATGGCAAAGGAATGAATCTAACACAGGAGAAAGCCAGAAAGCTTCAGATCTATTTGAAGGGAATGCCTTTGTGGCAGAGGTATTTACAATTGCAAAGGCTGTGAAGCACCAGACACTTGGCATGTTTAAGAAATACCAAGTAGACAAATGTAAGATAGTCTTCAAGAGTAAATGAAAGAGGGACTAATACTATCCTGAACATCTAAAATGTTTACACCAACTCATTGTTTTTCTCTGAATTCCAACTCCAAACCATTTTTGTCAAGAAAATGTAATTGTTCAACCTTCGTTTCTGACCACTGCAAAACAATCCATTCTGCTGAGTTAGGACAAGTCAGTATAAATATTGCTGGCAGTGTTTCATCTGTTTAAATGGCAACAATACTGACAGAAGCGTGAATGGCTAATGGTTACGAAAATCAGGCCAAGATCGTCTCTTGTGGATTTTAGAAGATTGAGCTCAGAAGCGGGAAACACTCAGAAGACAGAATAGGACTGCAGGCCAAGATTACGTGACACCATATAGAGGAGGCTGAGTATAAGGAAAATGTCATAGGTTTACATAAGACTAGGGTTGGAAAGGAAGTTAGACATTTTTATGTTTAGTCACTGTATTACAAATGAAGCCAGAAAGTTTCAGAGAGGTTAAGTGATTTTTTTTTTCCCAAGGTTGAGATCACACAGCTAATTAGTGACAGTCCAGGGATCGGAATACATCGCTTCTGAGTTCTTATAATTGATGACCTAGAAAATAATGTGACTTAGTTCTGAGGAAGTACACTTGTCTAGAGAGTCCCTGAAAACTACTTCCAAACACAATTAATTAAAATAGAACTTGTGGCAATGTTAAAAGAAACCAGAAAACAGCATTAAAAACAGAATAAATTTAATGCACATCAAAGTGTGCCATCATGGGAATGGCTCTTGAACCAAACCCTGAAGGAGAATAATGTGCCCTCACATCATCTCAGAGCCTAAGGCAGGAGTCTTCCATGAAAAATGCTGTTTGTCTGAATTCTGGTAGAAAAAAAAAATGTGAGCATTCATTAAAGCAAGATCTCATAAGGAGAAAAAGAAACCCACCACATTTTTTTTTCTTTTTTTGCAAAATTTGCTCACTGTGGTAATGCAGCTGTGAAAACTAGCACAAAGTGTAAATTTAAGCTTTAGAGTCTGAATCATCTTTATTTGAATCTTTGCTTGGCATTCATGTGTTAGCTATACTAGAGAGGGCAGGTTATCCAATCTCTCTGAATTGCAGTTTCCTCATTCACTTAAAAGATAAAAAACAAAATGAAAAACTTCAGTTCCTCTTAATATCACCAGCAATATTTTGAGGATTATTATTATATACAATATGCAAAATATCTTACACATTTGTTCACACACGTTATATGAGTGTCGATGCCTGACTTTCAGAGTAGCCAGAGACATTATTTGACAGTGACTTTCCAAAGAGATAATTTTATCAGTCTAGAGTATTTTTCTTCTATCTGGTCGCTATTTTCTGTTCCCTAACTAATAAAATATTTCAAATGTAGTTTCTGGGAGCGAAATTTAGTGAAAACATTTGTTGTTTTTATAAAGAGCATTACTAGACTTCTTGAGGCAGCCAAAGACTGACACTCTAATAAAGGCTACAGAGCAAGCAATTGAGGAAGAAAGGTTAAATTGGAGAAGCAGAAATTTCTGAGCTCTAGAGAGATGGTTCAAAGATTCAATGAACTAATTAAAAAGTCAAAAGAAAAGAGATATCACTGACGGGTCTTGATGTTTTATTGTGGGAAGAAACAGGTTGTCATGGAGGTAACAGAAAGGCCAGAATGTTTTTTCTAAGAAAGAATTAATTAGGGCACACAATGAGAATGGCCTCAAGAAATGGAATGTTAGAAAAACATGTAAATTACCAAGAATTATAAGAACTTTTGATCTCCCATTTCCTCGATGTAATATATAAAGTATTTTAATTCTTTCATTCACAAATGAAGCTAGTGAACTTTAAAAGTGGAAGGGAATATTCCCAAATCCATTAAATAAGAGCAAAATAAATGTTCATTAAATAAAACGTTGTGCACTGTGGTTCAAATGGAGAACATTGATGGAGACTTCAGTCATAAAAAAGAGTGTGTCCTAGTGAAGAATTCATGCTTAACTCTAATGAACCTGGGCAGTAACTTAGTGAAGATGGGCAGTTAGCTGTCCATCAGCCCTGGTTACAGCTGTGTGGCAAATTCTTATGTATGTAGTGTGTGTGTGTGTGTGTGTGTGTGTGTGTGTGTGTGTGTGTGTCTGTGTATTCTTATGTACTTTCTTCCAGCATTTTTTCAGAGATAATGTCAAGGAATGCACACACACACAACTTTTCAGCATAAACATTAAAACTTCTTTTAATCTCTGCCTCTTTTTGTTTCTTGGTGAGGCAAGAAAAACTGCAAACTGAGGGGAACACCCATAATCTCACTCATTGGCAGAATTTTGCATACACGAATAGAGGGAAAGGACATCAGGCATTCACTTTGGGAGTGTATGGGTGTTCTGGGACTTAGAATAGTGTTTCTACTTTCTTACGATGTTATATTTAACAGATTGAACTATCACAATGAATATTTTTGTGCCAACATAAAAGGAGTCTTATACCAAGAGTTCAATCTAGAAGAATTTCCCTTGGCATTTCCTTTAATTGTGCAACCAAATTTGTGTTACCTGCAGCAATTCAAAAAAACCTATAAAAGTATTTCTTTCTTTTTTTTTTAAAGATTTTATTGGGGAATTGGAGGAGGGGAACAGCGTTGGGGAATCGGGAAGGGGAACAGACAAGGTGCTGTCTTTTTGTTCTTCAGTCTAGTTGCGGAGGATGTTGCTTCACTGGCCCATGTTGGTATCGTCATTGCGTTCTTCCTGGATGAGGCAGATCAGTCACCAGCCTCTGGATGGTCGCTCACCGCGGCTTTTGGCAGCTCACGCTGGCTACCAGCCACTCACGCTGGCTGCCGGCCACTCACTGTAGCCTATGGCAGCCCACTGCAACAGGGGCTGCGGCCTACACCATCGCCAGGGCTCGCAGCCCAGATCCAGATGGAGCTGTTGTTAGCTGTAGAGGGCAGTGTCACTGGGCCTCATATGTGGGATCCGAACCGGGGCCGCTGGCATCCCAAACCAGCTCTTAATCAATGTGCCACTCGGCAGGCTCTATAAAGTATTTCTATATATTCGATTATTATACATTAATATGTACATGTCTTTACCTTTTTAAAAACCTTACTTCTGCCCTATTTGCTTATTGACACCTCATATTATATTTATAGTACACCATTCTATATTTATTTTCCCCTTGGTATCATATCTTATCTCATACTATTCTCTCAACTTGAAACATCTTGTCCACCCTCTTTCTAATTGATAAAATAGTATTACAACCCTTAAATACTCCACTACAGTCTTGTCCCTTCCAAGAAGCCTAGCCTACACATTCAGACTGGGTGATATTCTCAGTCCCTGTTCCCATTATGATTCTATCTTGTCAGCACTCAATATATTACCTAATTATTTATACATATTCTTTGTTATTTGAGGGCAGTAGTAGTGTCATATTTACTTTTTTATATTCAGGGCACACACAATGCTTGCTATTAGGAAATGCTTAATAAATGCTCATTAAACAAAAGGGAAATAAATACAGTGTAAATCTCCCTGACATGCCCACATGTAAGCATATTCTGAAAATACTTACTCGAGGCATCACAATTTTTTTTTCACATCCTTCAATCAGATACATGCTTTTTTAGGATATAGATAAAGAAATTCTCATTCATCATCAGAGAACAACTACCATCTTTTGGGAGAAGTGGTAAAAACCTCTCTCTCAACCTCCCTTTCTATTCTACAAACTGAGAACATTATTGTTAATGATATTTTGTGTATGTGGAAGGTAGCTTGGGGAAAAACGGTTCTTCCTGATATTGACTATAAATTAATTGTAAAACCTGTTCTGCTTTCTTTTTTCCAAGTGGATAAAATATATTCATGATCTGAAGCTGTAAAAGGCTATTCTGAAACTATGTGCAGACAAAGTTGCTATGGAAACCACCTTTAGAAACATAGTACAGTAAATAGTCATCTAAAAGAATACTGAACACAGTGCACCCTGGTCTCGTAATTATAAGTGGTCTAGAAATGAAATATATATGGAGTGTTATGCTTTCAGGTGTGACACCAGGGCATATTTATTGCCACAGTACAATATTTTTGTAAAGAGGTGAGATACAAAATGTTTACTGGCAGTAATAATTTGAGATATGGAATGAGCAGGACCAAGATTTTTGCTTCCAAGTCCTCTAAGGTCCCTCCACCTCACCCACACATACACTGCACACATGAGGATAAAGACTCGAGAAAATACATTACAGGACTCACTAAAGATCTAGCAACATACATAACAAAAGTATTTGAGGATAAGCACAAGTCACTGGTAGTTCTAAACCCTCTTTTCCAAACCTCTCAACTGATGTTGACGGATTAGATATCAAAGTAGACAAGAGGGATTACAGAGAAGAATTTGAAGAAGTATTGAAGAAAGAATAAAAGTGGCATGTTTGCTCTATCTTTTCCCTAAAGCTACCAAGAAGTTAGGGAGTAACTTCTGAATACAGACTAGTCTGGAATCTCAGCAGGACTGTTTTTATCTGCAAAATCTACAGAAACTCTTGGTGCTTCAGGGGTTGAGGGATGGTAGCCTGGAGCAGGGATGCAGCTCAAAGTGAAGAGGCTAAACTTGCCCACGTAGGGGACTTGGATTATCTAAGCAAGTGCTAAGGAAGGCTGACATAAATTCAAGTATCCACACCGTGGTATAAACAGTAGAATGTTTGTTAGAGGTAGAGATTAGAGGAAGAGGTCCTGTCTCCGTATCTCACCCATGCACAGAGGCAAACTATGCACATGATCAGACTACACAATGGAGTCAATATTTGTCACGGCTCTTGGTGAGAGGAAAGAGGAAAGATTTCAAAGAATAAGTCTTAAACTGGATAGGGTCCAAATTTGTAATACCCAAATCAAAATAATTGATTTGGCAATATATATATATATTGGATGTAACAAGATATTTTTATTCTTAAATAGAATTGGAAATTCTTAGCTTTTTGTAAAAAAAAAAGGTTTTTCTTTTCACACATTATTTATTCATGCATATCACTGTATTTCTACACAAATATGGTGTGAATAATGGGAGGTTCTAGTTCAATCCAGCATCCCAGAGAGATGGCACAAGGAAAAAATAAAATGAAGTATTTAATCCCCAGTATTCTGAATTTAAGATCTTTTGTTTTGTTGTTTTCACTCTTATTTGCTTTCTTCTCATTGTAGTGAGTTTTCCTAATCCTTTCTTGATACTATGTGGAGGAAAGTAAAGGATGAACATAGGAACATTGGTAGTCTATAAGAAATCGATTTTCTCTTCCTCATTCCAGCACAAGAAAATTAAAATGTACTGTGGAAAATGATATTGACATAAATGTCTAGCAGTGTTAATACAAGTAAATATAACTTTATTAATGTACTATGGAACCTGGTTATGATAGTTATTCAGTATAAAAAATTATTTGGGAAGACTTGCACTTTATTTAGAGAGATGGGGAAGAAAACGTAGAAAGAGAGGGAGAGAGAAAAAAAGTACAGTCATGCTCAGCAAGTATTTTTCTAAAGGTCTGTATTTGTACTTTATCACTTTACTAAAAGAGACTCTTGTTACACTTATTTAGCATGTCAGTCTGAAGGTTGCCTTTGGGTTTTACTAAAATTCCTTGTATATTTAGTTAGGAAAGGTGCAAGACTAGGCACATTATTTAAATTTCATAATGAAATATCAAGACTAGCAAACATTTCATAATAATCCAACATAAAGTATAAACGCTAAACAGAAAGAGAAACAGAATAATTTGAAATAAGATTCATTCCCAAAACTTCATTGACGAAATAAATACATCAAAGTTCATTCAGCTGTGTTCAGTGTTTAACTTGAAATATTTGAAAATATATTTTCATTATAAAACTGTTTCGAAGTTCACTGTTGACTTTTTCAACTTACCACAAGCATACCATAAAACAATTGTCAGTTGCTGTCAATTATTATGAGTCTGTGTATTGCTGGGAGCTGGCAGCACCCCAGTGTCTGACAAGGTCACATTGAAGTAAGATCCATGCTCAGCACTGGATGTTTAGGGTGCTGCCTTATGGTTGGTCATGTAATATCTCCTGCCTCTATGAACCCATGTGCCTGTCCTCCGCATCAAATCCTATAGGAGACAGTACTTTCACTGCATTTATGGCAAGTTCCTATGGTACCCCAATGAGAGATGGCTATGCAAGCCAATGACGGGTACGATCTTCTAAGAGGAGACAACCCAAGCCAGGTGGTAACCCCATGGGGACCCCATGACTGAGAAAGAGGGGACTCAAGCTTGTTTGAAACAGAGGCTCAGACCTCTGGTCATGTAAGCCAACAGCCTGTCTGTGAGAAACCAACAGTGTGTCTGTGAAAAACTGATGATATCATCAGTCCTTAAGCTCTCCTGCCTATGGTTATTGCTGTAAGAGGTTTCCTTGAAGACTAAGGTCTCCAGGCCATGAGAGTTCTGATAAGAGGCAATTTACTGACCATGGGCTATGTTAGCCAACAGCCTTATTTGGATTCTTTGCCTTGTATATTGCTGTAGCAACAGATACTGAAGCTCTGACTGAGAAACAGATACTACCCTCTATTGTAATAATATATAGCCCTTCATAGGATAAGAAAGACTTGAGATACCCTTTTGTTAGTAAGTATTGTAATCATATAGATGTTATGGAAAATTTCACCCTATACACAGCCACTACTAGTTTCTTAGTAATAGTTCAAATATGCACCCTGTGTGTCTTATAATTGTGTTTAGCTGCTAGAATTTGGGATAATGACTAGGTAGTCATGGTAACCATTCTTTAGGCGTCATGTAGAGATAAGTTAATCTTTAACGTAGAACATGTCACACTGTACCCTGAAGCAGAACAATTACAAGGAAGTAAAAAACTGTAAAAATCCTGAGAAAGAAAAAGCATCAAACTCATGTGAAACATAACTTGTGATTGAAGTAATAGTCAAGAGTCCCTATAAAAGGAGACATGCTGTAATAATAAAGTGTGACACTTCCCTGAAACTTCCCCGGTGTCTCCACTCCCTTCATTCACCTCGCCATCTCCGTTCAAACCTGAGGGAACCCCTAGACTCATGGAAGCTGGACTCCCGCAGTGTATAGTTAAAATATAGAAAAAATATTCTCTATTAGCAATTGATCTAATCATTTAAAGAAGTTTTGTCTTATGTTTGTAATAATATCCATATCAAATAAGATAAATGGTACAAAACGTATGTGTGTTTCTGTGTGTGTTTACTGTGTATATTGGTGTACAAACTCAGTTACAGAGAACAGAGGAGAGAAAGAGAGCTCTAAAAAGTAGATCATTATTACCTTAGAGAACATAGTACAATTTCTCTGTTAAAAAAAAAATGCCCTTGTTATTAAAATTTCCTCTGGGCAGTCCATGAACTCCAATTATACTCATAAAATTCTTAAAGCTACATTTAATACAAATCACTTTCTTCCTATTTCTGGGTTGTTACTTCCCCTGATATTCATGATCTATTTTGTGGGAAAGATCACTTCATCAGGAATAGCTCCTGGCTATCTCATCCCTTGGAGAGAGGCAGACACCAACAGGCAAACTGAATGAACCATAAACATAGGTCAGATTAATTGATCAGCAAAAAAGTTGCTTTGAGCACAAGTCAATTCACTACAAATTTCCAAGTGCAGTAAGTGCCTGAGTTGTAGCAACACATGAGAGACAGCAAATTAAGTAAGAAACCTCAGGGTTTCTTAATCTGTTCCAAAAATGAAATGAAATAATGAAATGAATGGAAAACCAAAACAGAAGTTGACCAAGTTAAAGTCATGTATCTGCTGAAGTGAATATTTTAACAAAACATTCCTAAAGAATGTGTTGGACTTATTTCAATAAAATTTGCTGGAAATGCATTTTGGTCCAACATAAATATAAATAGTGTTATTACTTCTTCTGTTTTAATATAGTTATGGTTATTGATTTGTGCTTATTTTCTGCTGCAAAGAAACAAACAAAAAAACAAAAAGATGGTTTGGTGTTTTAGTTATCCATTATTTGAAAATAAACAACCCTCAACGTAGGACCTGAAAGCAACAATGTGCTATTATCTCTCATGACACTATAGATTGAGCTCAGCTGGGCAGCTCTTGCTTTGGTCACTCACTCAGTAAGATGTCGGTTGAGACTTTAGTCCACTGAGGGCTCAACTGAACTGACTTTTGAGAAAGATCCTCAAGTCCTTTCCCAGTCTTGTTCTCCATCACAAATCAATATAGATTCTTGGTTACAATAAAAACTAAATACTTGTTGCAATTTGAATAAATCTCCCCAGGCAAACTTATTCTTTATCTTTATTTATGACATCCCGGAAACTCTTTTCATACCTCAGCCACTTAAAATAGTAATTTACACATAGCAAAGTCTCAATAACTATGTGTTACATTAGATTGAGCTGGTTGCTTAGATTATTACCACATTTATGCATATGATTATCACCTTTATACAGAAGCATCTGCATAGCATACGAGTTAAATGAAATTAACAATCCTCAAGTTAAGGATTCAAATTTATCTTGAATTTCTGCTGTCCAGAATTTCTTATGCTTTTATAATATTGTTTATTTTAGAAGACAGGAAGTGGTATTTGAGGTTTTAGAAATAACCACTATTACAAATAACAATAGCTAACAGTATAGAGGTTCTTCAAAAACTTAAAAACAGAACTAAAATATGCTACAGCAATGCCACTGCTGGGATATATCTAAAGGAAATGAAAACAGGATATCAAAGAGATATCTGCACTTGCACATATTCACTGCAGCATCATTCACAATAGCCAAGATAGGGAAACAGCTTAAGTGTCCATCAAAAAATGAATAAGGTATATAATAATATGATAACACTGGAGATGGTTTTCTTTTCTATTTTCTATATATAACATAATAATAACAATGTTTGACGTACACACACACACACACACACACACACACACACACAAAACGGAATATTATCCAGCCATGAGAAAAAAGGAAATTCTGCCATTATGGCAACATGGATGGACCTTGAAGGCATTATGTTTAGTGAACTAAGCCAGACAGAGAAAGACAAATACATACCATATAATCTCATCTATATGTGAGATCTAAAAAAGTCAAAACTCACAGAAACAGAGAGTGGAAAAGTGGTTGCCAAGAGCTGAAAAGTTGTAGAAATAGGGAGAAGTTGGTAAAATGGTACAAACTGTCAACTATAAGATGAATAAGGTCAGAGGATCTAATGTATTAATACATCATAATGACTATAGTTGATGATACTGTATTGTATAATTGAACTTTGTTAAGATTAAAACTTAAATGTTCTCAGGCCCCCCAGAAGAGGTAAATATAAAAGAATAATACATTTATTAAAGTCTCAATATTATTGAATACAAGGATAAGTAATTATTTGAATTTTTACATTTGACCCTCATAATTATCCTATGTGGTTCCTATTGCTACCCCACTGATTTTATGGAAAGGAAACTGAAGTTTAGAGATCTTATTTATAGTCATACAGATACTAAGTTGTGTAGCCAGGACTTGACACCAATGCTTGTTCCAGATTCAATATTCTTAACAACAGAATTATAGGGCTGGAAGTATAAAACAGTAATCAAAGAAACTAGCAAGAAACAAATAATTCACACACATTTATGCATAAAGAAGTAAAGAAATACAATGTAATCCTGTGGGAATATGCAACAATGCTATGCTAGTAAATATAATGCATTTAGAGATTATTAGATTGAATCATATGAAATTGCCATTTTGTAGGTCATAAAATTGGAATAATGACAATTTCACATGATTTAACTAATAATAGCAGTATAAATTCAGCATTATTTATAACACTGACAGAGCTCTAATTACTAATGCCCTATCTTTTAATACTATTGCACAAAAAAAGAAAGTAGACCAGTTTTAGGTAAAAAAAAAAATTGCCAACAATATTACAATAAATATTATATTGTCAGAAATAATTAGTGTAATATCCATTCAGGTGATTTGATCCAAACGATATCAAAACATCATAAAGAGACTCAAGTTAGTTCAATGATGTTCTTCATAAATGACAATAAATGATCTAGAAGCTGAACTTATTCATTTATTGCTATAAATCTAGTTTCACAAAATTGCTATAAAATAATATTTTTCTGAAATTCTATTTGTGCAATAAAGAACAAATCCTTAAAGTGAAAGTTTTTGTATGTATTTATACGTGTGTGTGTGTGTGTGTGTGTGTGTGTGTGTGTGTAGGAAAATGTATGTATATTCTATATAATCACATTGATAAAAATAAATCAGAAAAAACTGAGTGGAAAGAAAGTCAGCTTGCTAATTGGCTGTCAAGTGGTCTCCCCAGTTGGCATTTATCTTCGTGAATTTGTCCCATTGCAGTATCTGGGACTCAATTTTGCAGGCTCAAAGATTTGAATTGATGAGATACTCAAAGTTGAAAGAGTACTGGCAACATTGATTCAAAACAACAAACACTGTAAGAAGCAGTTTTATTTAAAAAAGTATTTATTTTTTAACTTATAAATTGACATATATGCCTAGTAAACCAGACCAGCATATCTTCTTTTCAATATATGTTCTTCTAGACATAAGTTAAATTAGAATACATTTAAAATTAGAAGTTTGCAGTGAAAGCATGAAGTATGAATGAAAAGAATCAATTTTAAGATTCACGGCTTGATAGCAAGAGATTAAGGTAGACTGATCCAGATTTCCAAATACATAGATTATTCTTGCCTTCTAGGTCAGAGAGGCATGATCTTAGAATACACTTTCCTCTGCACAGGGCTTGGATAGAAACTAAGTGGAAATGTTGATCTTCGTCTACCATGCTTTCATAAGTCTTCAGAATATCTGCCTTGACCACATCTCCTGGTGCCAAGTGGTCATGTCTTTACACCCACCACTGACCTCACCTATTTTGGACTAAGAATGAGTACCTGACTCCTAACAACTGATCTCTAGGCTGGCCAGTCATAACTGACCATGGTGCGTGACCTGGTTCAAAATGATGAGTTAGCCAAAGAGTTTTCTGTCTCAGGATTTTGAATGGGAATACAAATAATGTTATGATTTTGGAATGGTGAAATCAAAATTATAAGGAAACTGAAACAGTGCCTGTGCCAATATAAGTAGAAAACCTGAAGAACAGATATTGTACTGGTTAGTAGAGTGAGGAGCAGGAAGTCATTTTACAAAGAGAAGCAAAGGAAGAGAGCTTGTCCTCATAGCTAAGTCCTTTAAACAAAATCATTCCCTCCATACTATTTATTTATTTTTTACTTATTTTTTTAATTTATTTATTTATTTATTTTAGCTGAGCCATCCTGCCACCTGTTGGCAGCTCAGCAGCAACTCAGCTCGGGCTGGCCTCGAACAGCTGTTGCTCAGAGCTCAGCTTGCACTCTTGAGCAAGCTCTTAACCAACTGAGCCACTTGGCCGGCCCTCCTCCATGCTATTTAAATGACTTTGTTTCTTATAACTTATATCCAAGTCAAAGAAGCACTGCTAAAATGTCCTCTATGAATTTTGTGTTTTTTGCTATTATTTAATGGTCATGAATGAAAAGTTGTAATCATCACATTATTTGTATATTAACATCAAGTTTTCTTCCATTTCAGCTACTCACTATTTCAAGGAGACTGAATAATTTTATCACAGATTATTTTATGAGTTAACTCAAAGGGCTGTCCAATTTTCTTATTTTCAATTTCTTCAGTGACTGCATTTCACAGTGTCTTTACAATTTGCCTATGAAATTTATAAAGTTACAAATCCACTTTTGTAAGTTGGCATTTACTTTAAGTTCAATTTATTATAATAATTACTCAAGGAATGCATTTTGTTAAATAAAATAACCAGCTATTAAAAATGTACCACCTGGTTGTTTAAGAAACCAAAAAGGAGTAGAGTTTAAACAATATATTAAAAAAAAAAAATTTATCCATATCATATTTTTACAAATTACAAATAAATAAATTTCCTTTAATAATTTCCAAGTATTTTATACTTACATGTACTTTTAAACTTTTAACAAATGTTTTAATATTCAATATGCTATGAAAACTGCAATTTAATAAAAGATCAAAGTATATACGTGGCAGCTTATCATATGTAAATTTAGGTGCTTGAAAGTGGAAACAATGTTTGCCCTATTATAATCTATTTTTCTTTTTGCCAGAAAACTATTTAACAAATTTAAGGCTCATGGAACCCTGACAACATAGGTTTGACACTAAAGTAGTTTTATTTAGTTTTACAGTGAAAAGTATGCATTCAAGAATGGATTTCACTACTTTTAAAAAATAAGCCTATTTTTATTCCATTAACTTGAGTCATAACTAATCTTTATCAGTCTTATTCCCTTTCAATTGGTACTTTTATGTTCCCTAAGAACACACTGATATATTTTCATTGCCAAAATTTGGTTCAAGGATGCTGGATGTACAAAGATAAGCTACAACCTCAATTCTTAAGTCAACATTTAAATGTCAATGACTTTTATTATTATTGGCCGTTGTGTTCAATCTGAATTATATATCAAATCTGAAGTGGCAATCCAAATTATCCAAAGCAATTGAATAGTAGCTTAGTACACAGTCTTAGTGAAGTTAAGATTAACAGGGAAATCTCAGATCTCACTTTCTAGATATTAAAATATTTCGTTAAAGAGGTTGTGGGCCGGCCGACTGGCGCGGTGGTTAAGCGCTGGCTTGGGAAGCCAGCGGCCCCGGTTCAGGTCCCACATATGAGGGCCAGTGACACTACCCTAAAAAAAAAAATAAAAAAAAATAAAAATAAAAATAAAATAGTTAAAGAGGTTGTTTTGATGAAATTAATAACTAAGGTTTAACTTCCAGAGTACCATTAAGACTCCTAACAAAGCAGCATATATATATAATTTTCACCTGTTATTAATTTTATATAGATCTTCACCACTTCTGAATGTGAGATGAGATATTAATATGCACAGGTAGTTATCTATTTAAAATATACTTAAGCTAATGACATGTACATCTTTCTACCTACCACATCATATGTTCAATACTTAATAATAATTTAATTTGGATCCCAAATAATGTATAATTCACTCTCAAATAGATCATCACCATACATTTCAATATAAGCTATCATACTCTAATTCTTAAAATGATTTTTAAAACACCATTTATATACAATACATATTTGTTTCTATTTTTTTTTTTTCCCTTGACAGGTTTCCTTAATTCTGTGCTAGGTTCAGTTCACCATTCAGATAACTCTTTGCATCTTGGTTTCTAAAATAATATTATTGTGTTGCCTAGTCACAGTCCATAATATCAGTCAGTGATAATTTCAATACCAAAAGATATGATTGTTTCATAAAATTATAATTTTGAAATTCCTTTTAACTTGGCTTCCACTCAACTAAACTGTTGTAGTGTTCCTAATTATTTTATAATTTTATCTCTCAGCAGGTAAATTATAAAGAGATAATAGGTTAGAGCAAGTGTGTGATGTCCACCTCCATGCTTCTAAGTAGTCACTTCCTGCATCTAACAGCAACAACAATGTCAAAATACCTTTTTTTGGGTGCAAGTTTGAGTTAATAAATAAGGTCCAAAGGACTCCTGGTTCTAATACATGCTAATAAGTGCTGTGAGAAAAGATAACTTAGTTATAAAGATGAAGTCTCTGGGTCTTTTTCCCAGAAAAATAAAATCAAATTCAAAAACAAAACCAAAAACAAAAACAAAAAACCCCAAAAAACAATGCACTTAATGTAGGAGGCTCATTCATAGGTACTGAAAATTGTGCTCATGACCTCTAGCATTAGTATGGTTTTCACCAAAAATTAGGGAATAGTGCCTTAAAGTGTCAGGTAATAGAAATTGTTCCTGCATCGTTAGAAGTTCCAAATATATAGACAACATTGTATATCATAATCTATGTGTGTATATAATACATAATATATATAATATGCATTACATATATGGTCTATAATACATAAAATTATTTTAAAGGCTATAAAAAGAGCTATCCAGTTAATGTTGCTTATCCTAGTTTTTCTCAAACTTTGTTTATCTGGTAATGTTATTTCTACATAAGACATTTTAGCATATGTTATAAGAATCCCAAGAACACAGTTGATTACTGTACTAATCTATACTTAATACAGGTCACTCTGATAAATGCAAAACGTTCCATGCCTAAAAAATGTTTTTTTCAAAATTCAAAATACATTGTGGAGCAGGCTCCATGATTAATACATATCAGGCATTTTGAACAACTTTCTATTTGTTATAAATATTTACAAATTGAGCAAAAAGTAAACACTAACGTTTATCTGACTTTATGAGCCAGGCTAAGACATGGCTTTTTGACTCAAGCATCCTTAAAAGCAAGTTCTGACTTTCCTATTGCTAAAAATGAAAGTAAATACTACATGCAGTGAAGTGTTCTGTTAGGATCTACCAAACAAAAACCTCTATAACTACGCTCTAAAGCAAAATGTGCACTTTGGAAAGTTGCAGATTTCTCAAGGACTAAATGAAGCATTTTCTTAAGTTGATGCATTCATCTCTTCTACGGTTTTGGTGACCTTCTCAAACATTTGGGGAAGGCTCTTCACATTCTCTGGTTTATTGTCCATAAGAACACCATTTACATCATGGGAGACAAACAATTTCCAGCAAACAGACTGACTCTTCAGAAAGTTCAATTTAAGTTAGTTATTTCATACTCAGAATTGTAGTTCCCTTTAGAACCAATGTTGGCACTAACTAGGCAATGCAATACATCAAATAGTTAATCACACATCATCACCTTTTGTGAAATGGTTTTCTCTGGAAAAAGTTAAGTAACAATAACAATAAAGATAGCTTTCTTACTTTCTATTATAAATTGTTGTGTAATCATCAAATTAAAATGTTCTGAGCAAGCATTCTGCCTGTTGTGGTAACAAGTCGTTTCTCCTGAATTAATTTGAACTGAATTCTTTTTATCAAACTGTAAACTATGTGCTGTAAGCCAGACAATAAAAATATACTGACTTGAGTAAGAAAATTAAACCAACAGGCTTTAAATTATTTTCCAGAGCTGGCCGAGTGGCGCGGTGGTTAATCGCTGGCTTGGGAAGCCAGCGGCCCCGGTTCGGGTCCCACATATGAGGGCCTGTGACACTGCCCTCAAAAAAACAAACAAACAAATAAAAGGCATTAAAAAAAAATCATGCAAAAAATAAATTATTTTCCAAATATGTACATGTAGTTATGACCGTCATGTTAATTAATGTTTCTTAATTTTTTTGTCAATATACCTTTTGAAAGTCTATTGAACTTTGTAGATGATTTACTCAGAAAAATAAAAATTGCAATTAAAAAAAACATTTAATTAAGGAATCTCATAGATGCTGGACAATTGTGCTTAAGGTCTCTAATGTTAGTGTGATTTTCACCAAAATTAAGGGCTGTTCCCTTAAAATATCAGAAACTGGACTTTGTTTCTGTACCGTTAGCATTTCCTGCCTAAATATATTTTTCTGATGTTTGTCATTACAACTCGTAAAATGAAATAATATTTTGAAAACTGATTAATGCTTAACACGGAGGGAGGAAACACTTGCTGAGATGTCTAATAAATCCTGACAGAATTTATAGATTGCTGCTATAAGACACAAAGGATATCAAGAAAACTACAGGAACAAACTTCCCTGGAAAAATGAAGTATGTTTCAAGGGGCCAAATACATGGTGACAGAAGGAGAACTGACTCTAGATGGTAAGCACACAATGCAACATACAGATGATGCATTATAGAAATGTACACTTGAAACCTATGTAATTTTGCTGACCATTGTCACCCCAATAAGTTTTAATTTAAAAAAAAGAAAAATGATGTATGTTTCAATGTCTACATTGTCAAGATTTCTTCTGTCATTCTCTATTATTCCTTCCCCTAAGCTCATCCATGCCATACAATGCTGGTGGTTTGAATTCAGATGAGACTGAAACGAAATGAAGATTGAATATAGAGTGTGGAGGACAGTAATTTCTTATGGCCTATATAAGTTTTCATTGGAAATAGACACCTATGAGTCAGAAATGAGTTACCTTGCTGGTTTCACATCTGATGCTTAGACTTAATAGGGAAAAGAAATGATCCCAGGTTATTGAAATCAAATTGATCTTTGTCTTCTTTTAAATTAGAAACCCAAAGTCCTTAAATACTAAACTAAAAGGAGTGCCGAGGCCCTGATGGCCATGCAGTTACAATTTCATATTAAAAAATATGTTGGTCTTTGAGCAACCTTCATTATCCCACACAGAGATTCCATTAGGGAATTGGGCATCAGCATCTTCTACTCATGCGGGTTGGTAGAGAATTATCATTCTGTCAATTTATCTGGAGATCGAGAGGGCAGGAATGATGACTCACATTTCTTTGCACATGAGTGCTATTCCCACAGAATTTCCCTTCTAACTTCCATTTATTTGGTTATCTGCCTAAGTACTGTTATATACTCTGTATGAAAGGATTAAAAAAATAAAACATTTAGCTTTTCTAATTATTTTCACAGATTTAAGCAAAAATCTCTTAATTCATGGAGATAAATTTTAAAATTTCCATTTCTGTTCACGTAACCAAGTTAGCTGTTAGATCCAGATTTGAAAAAAAAAAATGTAATTATATAATTTTTCATGGTAAAAATGTTTAGTATTCTACTTTGAATTAATTTGGAATCCATATCACACATAAAGATGAATTTATTTATAAGCCACCTGACATGACTAAATTGTTCTCTTTTCAAGTAGGTCTTTGCCTATTTATTTATAAGATATGTAAAAATAAATGCAACTTGAGCAAATAAATATTCATAGATTCTGTATATCTGAATATTTATATTGCACCTGCCAACTACTTTGACAGGCAATGATAGGTTAGAATGCATACTACAAGGGGGGAAGGATGGTTATTTGGCACCAGGTTTCAGGTCACTTCTAAGACAAATACAGTATAAGTATACAGTGCATGCAAGCAAAAGACAATATAGCTTAAAAATGGATAAACCTTGGTAGCTTTAATTGCTATAACACTTACCTTTACAAATATTAGGCTAAAATAGTCTCTATATGGTATACTGAGGGCCCATTTTATCTTGGTAGTTTTGCAATGTAAAGTCAGTCTTTTCTTGAAAAAATTTTGGTTAGGGCCTTAAATTCTGGCATCCTGCCTATGTGTAGAGATGAGATGCCTCTTTCAATAGGAATGTGGGGTATAAGACTTAGTTTTCATAAAATTCCAATGTAAACACCTTTTTGTTTAATTTCTAAAACTCTGAGAACTGGTTTACACCCCTGCTAAATCTTGCTACATAATGCAATCTTACTGTTTATCCACAACTCTCACAAAAAAATTGACATATATAAAATGTAGAAAAGTTAACACAGGAAACATGCTATGTTTTTAATAATTAAATCTAAGAATTTAATCTCAGATCCTTGTTAAGTTAGATTATCAGAATACTGGTACTTTGAGCACATGATACTAGCCTTTTGAATTTGCATGAATTGATTTTAGTGCTAAGTCTTCAACATGTATCAAAACTCTATACATATCTTTTTCCATATCCAATCCCTTATACATTAGTGTTTAAAAGTATTCTCTAAAATAATATGGTAGGAGTATATGTGCCAGGTTGGTTTAATTTGACTCTTAATTCTGACACTTTATCAGCAATGTGAACTAGGAAAACTTACTAAATGTATCTGGAAAACAGCATAATAGTACCCATCTCATAAGGTTGTATCAGAATAAAGTGAAACATTTAAACCTGTGCCTCATACACTAAGGATGAAGTCTAAGACATAAATAAGAATGGAATTTTACTCCTGATCTAGCACTATTTACATACACATTGAACTGACATTTTAATTCCAGAATATCCTTAGTCTTCCATGGCTCATGGGGAGCTCAGCTTTTTTTGAAAGAAGTAGCCTGCAGAGCTGGCTGAGCATCACAGGGAAAACAGGAAACACTGTTATTAAAGCACCTTTCATTTCATAGTGTGGTGCCACTGGGTCTAAAAGTCTCTCTTAGGATTCCCCATCCCACTCCATTTCTTTATCACCTGAAATTTAAGGAAAAAGCACATGGTTTATGGTCTTCTGTTTCTGCCCACACAGTGAGGATCCTGTGAATGTGTTTACCAAGGTTTCCATGGCAGCTTTTTTACTGTTCCCCAAGCCTGTTATTTTCTAATTTCTCTGTAGTCGGTGATTGCTAAAGCTAACATAACGCATAATAACACACCAGAGTAAAAAGTCCACAATGGTCATATTTACTAATGCTTAAGGCTCAGATCACTGATGGCCTTTAAATGGATAATATCAGTTTAAAGACAAATACACAGGAATGAGACCACGAACGTTCCTGCTATATTGCCTGTCTCCAAGATTTTGGATCATCTTATGTTATTTTTAGTTTCTATGCCTGTCCCCATAGATTTAGTTGGCCAACCTCTACTCATCCTCAGGACTCAGCTCACACTTTCTTCCTAGATTTTTATTTTTTTGACTCTTCTCACTAGATTACTTGTCTGTGCTTATGTATATTATATATCTCCTAGCATGTCACTTAACATATTTTTAATGTTATTTGTCTCCTTCATTATATTAAACTTATACAAGGTTTTGAAAGGGAGATAGAAAAATCCATGCAGACCATCAGATGAAGTGAATGAGTCCCCACCACAACAGGATTAGGTAAATAACATTCTCTGCTCTATGAGGACATTGTTCTGCTCATCCCTATATCCCTGTTGCATGGCAGAATTCTTGACCTATATAATACGGTGCACTGAATAATTTTAAATGGATAAATGAATACAGAAAAATGCCTTAGAAACCTCCTCTTCCATTTCACCTTGAAAGTAAGTATGTTGCCTAAGACATATTGTTCATAATAATTCTATCCAGATTTAATTTAAGGTATATATTGTATTCTCCTCAGAAAAGAGTAGCATATTGATTTTACCTTTTTTTGTTTATTAGCCAGAAATTTAAGATTAGATTGTATTCTTAATTCTTCAGATTTTGATTTACTCTCATAGTGGTAGATTATTAAAATGACCATGAGTACATGACTGTACCCATACAATATACCCACTTAGCAATATATTTTTTGCAGATCTTCCATTGAGTGGAAGACTCTTTTTCCCTATCTTTTCCCTTATGTCTGAGCTGGCCTTGTGACTTGCTTTGACCAATAGAATACAGTGGAAATGGCTATGTGTCAGTTCCAAGCCTACACTTCAAGAGACTTCACATGCATTTTCTCATACCTTTGAAACTCTATTAAACTGCCAAGTGAACAACCTTCAACTAGGCTTCCGGATGATATATACATGGTACAGTCATTTTTTCCACCCCACTCAATAGCCTGAAACTGTGAGGGAGAGTTTCTTTGAGCAGACAGCCAAGCCAACCCACCATCTAAGTGTAGATGCATAAGTGAGTAGAGACAAGATCAACTACATATTGCCCAGACTTGCCCCAAATGCTCTTGAAGTGGTTTGTTAAGCAGTAACTGAGTCTTAGACTATTTCCTAAATGACCCTTTTTTAAAACAGCAGCTCCTCTTTCCAACCTTTGTCTCATCATTCCCTTTCTTCTTCCAAGATTTCTAGGTACTTCTTTGGCAATATATAGCTATAGATCTACACATTATTTAGTTTATATAGTTTTCCCCCACCTCCAAATTGGAATGGAATGTCCATATGGACAAAGATCCTATTTTATTTTGTTTTCTGGTATATCGCCAACACCTAAAAATACCTTCCACAAAATGGACATGCAATAAGTAGTTGTTTAATTAATCAATTAATTAATCTTGGCAATTTCATTCATTCTTATATGGAGAATATTTGTTTCTTTCACCTAACTAAAATTCCTCTCCCCTCCTTGATCCTCATTACATTAATTCTGTTTCAGCTATCAGATTTGTTGTTACCCAGCAAATTAATTATATTAAACAGAATAAAATAAATCAATACATGAGTAGCTTACATGAGTCACTGTTCTAATAAACAAACAAAAAAGATAATTATTCCTAGGTAGATTTAGGCATAACACTTAATTAGAAAAATAAAATCCCTGACTTTTTATCAACTTGTTCTTTAAAAAGCTAATAAACATGTAAGAGCCTTACATAGTACAGGCAGTTGATTATTCATTTTCAAAAAATTTTTGTCTGTTATTTATGATTTTATCCTTTCAAAAAAATGGAGGAATGGATTGGTGTTTCTAGAAAAGCAAAAGTACTTACTTCTACTCTACATCCCAACCCTTCAAGAAAGCATGCAGACTTAGGAAGGTCATATGCAGACATAAAACCAGCCATATGGTGCATCTATTCTGGAAATCAATTGATAGTATGTTTCTAGTTGATCACTTTTGCATTGCATTACATATGGCTTTCAAGGTTCAAGAACTGGAAATTATTTTCTAAAATAAATTGGCTTTATAGCAACCTAAAAAAAAAAAATCACTCAATTTAATACAAAAAGAAATTATCAATGAGAAAATCTAATCCATACAAAGCAAACTTACAGAGTTGAAAAGATGAAAGATATTATAAAAAATTACTACTATATTACTTTTATTATTCTATATTGATTTGATTCCAATATTAAAAAGGCATCTCAAAAGAAAATATTCTTAAATCTCTTCTTTGTTAAAAGTTAAACATATCAAAATTCTATTTAACAACCTTAGAAGAGTTGTAAAAAATTAAGAACATCTCAGAGTTCATGATAATAAAGCAAAGCATAATTTTTCAAGTCATAGTAATTATGCTGGTTATCACCCCATTACTGATATAATGTGAAGCTAATAAGCCAAGTAATTAGTATGTCTAGGTCAGAATTTTCACCTCAGTAACTGAAGGGTAAATGAAGACAAAGCAGTGTAATATTAAACATACAAACCCAAGAACAGTAATATAATGGAAATCCAAAAGATCAGTTAAATAGTGTATTTTTGTTTGCTCCAGGGAAGAAAAATATGAGAAACTGATTCAGTATTAAGCTTAGTGAAAGTTAAGACATATTCAAGTGTGTTGCTAATAGATGCTAGTACATATATGAACACATTTAAATGTAATACATGTTGTACATATGTATAAATTATGCATTAGATAAGTTACTGTCATATTAATTAAGTATTGTAGTGCCTTAATTGCAAGTAAATATTTTTTTGCTGTCTTAGAAAAGCAGATAAAACTTAAACTTGCATCAAAGAGCTGTTGCCCTGATAAGGAAGAAAACAATTAAATGTAACCAGATATTGAGAGGAGTTTCCTATTATCTATAATGGGAGCTAACTACAAGCTGAGAACAAAGGAAACAAATTACTCCCCAATTCTATGTTCAGAAAGATACTAGAGAGAAGAAACAACCCCACTCTGTAAGGCCTCTTAAGGGACACAGAACTGGCACTAAATTCACTAGACCCTACTGCATCCTCACCCCAGAAAGAAGTTTGTCTTTTTGGGGAGTACAGTGTTCTGGAAAGAGAATTACCAACATCACTTCTCCTTTCCCCAAGAAGAGTGGAGGGGTCTTTGCCATTTTCTTCAGGTCAAGTTTTGTAAATGAGAGCTCTAGATTTGGATGACTCCTCAGAGTTGACCTTAGTTAAGCCGAAGGAGAGACCTCTATGTCCTCACATTGTGAAGTTACAGAATGTTGGCTGTACCTGGAGGAGGCACAACCTTGGACAAGGATTTAAGTAGAAAATTCCTAAGAAGGCTTAAAACAAGGGGCCATTTTCCAGCAACACACCCAGCAGCTATGGAATAAGCCCTTTATTCTTGAGGGCGATCTGGAGAGCATAAACAGTATCCATTTTGCTAACCCTTTAAATCTTGGCAAGAGATATCATCAAGAACCTCCACATAGAGGAAGGGCAGAAGTGCCCCCACAGACCCCAGCACTTCTCAACGGCCAGGAGTAATAAACATGATGGGCTCCAGTGTTAAAGAACTGACTGAAGACAGTGAATGAGATCAGGAACTTCCTTCTTGTTCAAACAACATCATGATGGGTGTGTAGATTGTGTAAAGCTGTAAAGCCGTTGTGTGCATGCAGATAAGTGTGGGTCAGCTGAAAGTGCTAGCCAGATATGACAAAGAAAAAACAATTTCTAGGGAGAGTGTACAGGAATAAGCGATTTCTCTGCAAATGTTTAGCCCATAGACATGTGTCAATCAAGGAGCAATTGCAACCTTACTCAATTAAATAGGTAGACATGGCATTTTTCTTACACTTGCTCCCTCTCCCAAGACCAGAGAAGAAAGCCAAGAAGGAGGGAAGACTGTAGAAAACATCATACTTAATTCCTACTATACTCCAAACCACTAGAGCCACACAGCCAGATTATCCTAAACGAGATGAGGCATGTGCAACCCAGAGTACTGGAGATTTAAGGTCTTTAGGGCTTTAGTTGACTTTTGAGGCACTGACGCCAGTTGATCAAAGCCTCCATCTTTTGCTCTAGGGAACGGAAAATTCTGAGGTATATTTTAAGACTCCTCATAATGACTACAAGAAAATCAGCTGTCCTCATTGTGACCAACTTAATACAACTTCCTTGTGCTGTCCTCTCCTTTCTTGTTTCACTCGCCTCCTCACCCCGTGTCCTGCTATCATATTTCTAATCCTGTGGCTCAGACTGTGCTTCCCACAGAATTCAAGCTAATACACACAAAAGTGCACTTTCCTTTGTTTTTTAAAGGTTTTATTGGGGAATTGGGGGAGGGGAACAGCATTGGGGAGTCAGGGAAGGGGAACAGACAAGTTGCTGATTTTATTGGGGAATTGGGGGAGGGGAACAGCGTTGGGGAGTCAGGGAAGGGGAACAGACAAGTTGCTGTCTTCTTGTTCTTCAGTCTAGTTGTGGAGGATGTTGCTTCACTGGCCTATGTTGGTATCATCATTCCGCTCTTCCTGGATGAGGCAGATCGGTCACCGGCCTCTGGATGGTCACTCACTGTGACTATTGGCAGCTCACGCTGGCTGCGGGCCACTCACTGTAGCCTATGGCAGCCCACTGCAGCAGGGGCTGCAGCCCACACCGTTGCCAGGGCTTGCACAGCCCAGCTCCAGGTGGAGCTGTTGTTAGCTGTGGAGGGCAGTGTCACTGGCCCTCATATGTGGGATCCGAACCGGGGCCGCTGGAGTCCCAAGCCAGCTCTTAACCAATGTGCCACTCGGCCGACCCCACTTTCCTTTGTTTTTATTCCCAGCTTTATAGAAATCAGATATTCTATTAACAATACAAATTATAGCAATAATACATTTGATGGAAGATATTTTTATCTTTGGTGCTTTTAGCACTTTTATGGAAGAGACTGGGATATTCCCGCTCTGGGGCTTTTATATTGGAAGTATAATCTTGTTTGTCCCTGAATGTGATCAAGGATACCTCATTATATGTGTTTTTCTCTCATATCATAGATTTTTACAGGAAGCTTTATACTGTGGTTTTAGAAATTTGATAGGCTTAGAAATATTTCTACTTAAACTCTCTAACACTAGAGAACTGTAAAAATAATGCATTGCAACCTTGGGTTGGACTTTTATTTAAATAATAACAGAGACTATTCTTGGTTCTCTTTTTGAGAAACTACAGTTGTAGGACTATCAAAGTCACTCTGAAATATTCATGTTATAACTTATATATACTATTGGACCTTCCAATAACACACACTTTCCTTTGCACTTTATGATTTCTGCAACTTTTTTTTTCTCTCAGTGAAATGAATACACCTTGGACATTTATATAAATCATCAGTAGAGAAATGTTTGTACCTGTCAAGCTAAACAAATGTTCTACACCCCTTTCATTGCTATGAATCTACCAACTCACTACTTATTTATTCATTGTGTTTGCATGTTTGATTTATAAAGGAACAAAACTACATGATTGGATACATTAAGTATTACATTATTTTTTACAGTGAATAAATGAGAAGCATTGGTAGTTTTGAGGGAACTTTCAATTAGAATTAGAGGCTGAGGATCTTAACTCTAAATTCAAAGAAGTTTGACCTAAAATAAACATATTGCAACATTATTTGAAAGAAGTCAGCATAAACACTTGAAGCATACCCCTAAAAAAGGAAAGTGAGAGAGGTGCCCTGGATAAAAAGGGTGCCAAATATGACACAGGAAATGGGGGGCAACCATGTACAACCACTATGATTACTCAAAACACTGTTGAAAATATCAGTGCTATAGTATGATTGTATGTTAACATAATATGTTATGATTCATTTGCAGCTCATTATTTGTTGTAGTTCAAGTATCTTTTTGCTTTTTGTTACAAGTTTTCTTTATTAAAAATAATAGTTGCAATTAGTTAGTAGTTAATATATATTATTTTCCTTTTCAAAGAAACATATCTTAATAACAAGAGTAAAAATTTGGATATCCTGTATATCCCAATACTGACTCATCCTCTCTCCTTCCAACACCATCACCTTGATTGTATGTCAGAGCTAATAAAATAATGCTATTGTAAACTATAAGCACTAACACATTCTTTTGATAGAATTTAATGAGCAAAATAGATGAAAGCTTTGAGACCTAAGATAATGGACTTTTCAGAAATATACCTAATTCAGGGCTCTCCATTTCAGTTTCTTGATCCAGCTCTACAAAGAAAACTTTCAGAAATGGCTACCCATTAACCTCAAACTCAACTGTTTTGGCCATGTGTGAGAAAAAAAAAAGAATCAATTTGAATGGTTATCCTGAAAAACATAGACTGTGGTTTGGGCAAGTCAGACCAGAGAAAGGAGGAAGTCAATAGTGGGTTCATTATCAATTCAGTTACCACTACAGGTAAATGGAGCTCATTAGCACTGGTGAATTCCAGAGAAAAGTATGAAAATATGTTAGATTTATCATAGCCAAGAAGTCTGTATATTTATCTATTGACTGCACATTAGTCCATGGCTAAGAGCTGCTTCTAAAAGGTGTTGGTGCTTCCACCGTACCCTGTGCGGAGACAAATGTCTGGCTTCCATTCATAAAACTCAACAAGATAGTCACATGTGTTTACGGTAAGCATTCTTTCATTTGATTCCCTAAAACTCATGTCCTTTAGTACTGTTGAAATTTTTCTGATTTATAAAATAAGGTAATTTTGTTACTTTCTGTATCATAACTTTGTCTTTCAAAAAGCAAGGCTTTTAATTTCAGGAAGTCCATTCATCACTTTTCTTTCATAATTTATGCATTTTCTCTGCATGAAAAAGTCTTTGTTCAACTTGTTGCAAATTAATTCTAATGTTTTATTCTAAATATTTTCTAGATTTATACCTTTGGTGTCAATCTATATGAATTTTTAGTTAAATATTATAGTTTATATGAAAATAATTACACATAAATTATCTTTTTATAACATATATAATTTTTGCATTGTGTTATAATTGGCAGAGATGAGGTTACTTTTTTTTTTTCTTTCTGTACAGATTTCCAGTTCCTCTAACAGCCAATTAAAAAACACTCTATTGATTGAATTCACTTGGTATCTTTAAAGAAAATCAATTGACCACATAAATGTGGACCTACTTTTGGACTGTCTATTCCATTCTATGTATCTACATATCTATCTGTCGCATCCTGCATGACTGAGCAGGTGGGAGTGGAGAAGGGACTGCGAAGAGTCAAGAAAGAAAGAGACAAGATATAAGAGAGAAAAATGCAGCTGGGCCAGGGGACTTCAGCCTCGTGAACTGGAGCCCTGAATCGGGCCTGACTGTTCCTTTTATTATCTTACACATAAGCAAGAGTCAATGCAGCTTCCATGGTCTGTGAGTCTCACACCCAAGAATTAACCTCCAGGCCTAATTTCCCATGCCTGCAAACTGCCATTACCAGTGGCCCCATGAGGTTCTTGTCATGCACCTCTAAGAGACAGAGACTGCCTCTGTCAAGGCTGACTGATAAGAATGCAGGGAGGAGGGCTGGCCGAGTGGCACATTGGTTAAGAGCTGGTTTTGGGATGCCAGCAGCCCCCGTTCAGATCCCACATATGTGGACCAGTGACACCACCCTCTACAGCTAACAACAGCTCCACCTGGAGCTGGGCTGTGCGAGCCCCGGTGATGGTGTGGGCTGCTGCCCCTGCTGCAGTGGGCTGCCATAGGCTACAGTGAGTGGCCGGCAGTCAGAATGAGCGGCTGGCAGCCAATGTGAGCTACCAATAGCCATGGTGAGCGACCATCCAGAGGCCGGCGACTATCTGCCTCATCCGGGAAGAGTGCAATGACAATAGCAACATGGGCCAGTGAAGCAACGTCCTCCACAACTAAACTGATGAACGAAAAAGATAGCAACTTGTCTGTTCCCCTCCCCCAATTCCCCAATAAAATCTTAAAAAAAAAAAAATGCAGGGGAGAAAGGTATTATCACATCAATAGGTCATTTCACAGGCAGGCTGCCAAAACCTGAAGCAAGGGGTTTATGCCCCTTTTCTCTTTCCCTGATTTCTCCATTGGCACCCACTGACCCCCACGCAACCGTGTCTGGCTTGGTTTGTTTCTCTCTTGAGAAAACTTATCTGTTACTGACTGACCGGCCATCCTTTGGGGCCAAGTGGGGATATATACAGTAAGCATAATATTGAAGTTATGATTTGTCTTTATGGAGAGGTGCATGGAGGCAGACAGGCAGGCTATAATGTGACATCTATCAATATGCCAAAACCACAACGACTTGACTACTATAGCTTTTTTTCAGTTTTATTGAGATATAATATTGCATATACCATTGTATAAGTGTAAGGAGTAAATATAATGATTTCACATATGTATATATCTCAAAATGATTTCCACAGTTTAGTTAACATCCATCACTTCACAGAGGTACAATTATTTTTCTTATGATGAGAAATTCTAAAATCTACTCGTAGCAATATCTAAATACACAGTACTGTATTGTTAGCTATAGTCATCATGTTGTACATTACAGCCCCAGTACATATAACTGGGAATTTGTACCTTTTGACCACCTGCACCTAATTACCCCATTTCCCACCCCTCAACTTTAGCAAATGCCAATCTTTTTTTTTGTTTCTCTGAATTCTTTTCTTTTCTTTTCTTTTTTTTTAGACTCCACATATAAGTGAGTTCATACAGTATTTGTCTTTCTCTGTCTGACTTGTTTCACTTAGCCTTCAATGTTATCATGGCAGGATTTTCTACTTTTTTTAATGATTTTATTGAGGAATTGGAGAAGGGGAACAGTGTTGGGGAATTGGGGAAGGGTAACAGCCAAGTTGTCCTTCAGTCTTAGTTGTGAAGGGTGCACCTAGCTCAGCTCCAAGTCCAGTTGCTATCTGGCCGACCATTGGCCGCTCACAGCAGCTTGCAGCTGCTCAGCTCAAGGTGCCATGTTCAATCTTAGTTGCTGGTGGGCATATCCCACCATCCCATGCGGGAGTCGAACAGGAAACCTTGTTGTTAGGAGCACATGCTCTCACCAGCTGAGCCATACTGCCACCTGTTGACAGCTCAGCAGCAGTTCAGCTCAGGCGCAGCTCACTGCCCCACGAGGGAATCAAACCAGCAACCCTGTTGCTCAGAGCTCATGCTCTAACCAACTGAGCCACTCAGCCGGCCCAGGATTTTCATTGTTTTAATGGCAGAATAATATTCCAGTGTGTGTGTGTGTGTGTGTGTGTGTGTGTGTGTGTGTGTAACTACATTTTATTTATCTATTCATCAAAAAATGGACAGTTAGTTTGGACACTTGGGATGGACAATTTATTTTTGAAGAATGTTTTCACTAGATATAGAATTGTAGGTTGACATATATTTTCATCATTTTAAAGATGTTGAATAATATACTTTACTATTATTAAAGTAAAATCAGTGAGTTAGAACACATTCTAGAATACTTGTTTTGGTTTGATGTGGTTTGGCTTTCTCTGCAGATTAACAAGATAACCCTTTACAGTTCAATTCATACACTGAGCTACAACTATGACTTTGTTCATTGATACAGTGATATACTTTTATCCTTTATTAGAACACATATCTATGAGGAATATTTCTATTTGTTCACAGATTCTCAAAGCATTCCACAAGTTTATTAAATTACTTTAAGTAGAAAATTAATGGGGAAAAATGAAATTTTTTGAGAAGGAAGTATATTTTACATTAACAGACTCAAAGTTTAAAGAAATCACTGTAAAATTCTTTCAAGTGATCAGGAAAGATAATTCAGAATATATCTATATATCTATATCTATATCTCTCTATATATATACTTGAAAAATGTCACATCCTCTATTTTTTAATGTTCTAACTATATGGAACTTTTTATTGAAAAATATCTACTGACTATTGTGTTTATAACAGGTTTTTGGTAAACTAGTATAGCATATCATGTCATCCATACCATGATATGTATATCCATGGCACATATGGGATACCTATGGTATGTATGACATAAAAGGTCATAGACAAAATAGCTTATCAAAAACCTGAGGGTAACATATCATAAATAAAATTGTTTAATTTTTAAGCCATGGAAATTGCTTACTAAAATTATATTGTCTTTAAAACAAAATGTGTTTGCAATTAATGTTGGTAAAATACACCAAAGTCATCTCTTATTTCATGATGATACACAATTTTGAATTATTGCTACTTCTGGCATTCTATTTCTTGGTTAAATAGTCATTTATGTCTCTGTGTTTTCAAAGTCAAAAGCTCAAAGTAAGCCTGAAAGAATTTAAACAAAAATGTAATGGAGGAGTAATATAGAGATTTGTCTTCATAGCAATCATATTTATTATGTTTGAAAAAAATGAAAACAGGGAATTGGGCAGAATCATACTAGCTTTTCTGGGAAAAGATATTGTTTTAAAAGAAATTTTATACGTAGTTTACAGAAAAAAAAGTAACTGAAAAGCCATGAAATATTTAAACAATACACTTGTAATTAATGAATTTCAAAATCCCAACAATGATAAATTTCAATTTTTTATTGTTCCATATAGTCACTAATTTAAAACCTTGATGCTGTTCAGTGCTTGTGAGAGTTTGGTGATAGGCATTCTTATATATTGCTGTAGAGCTTGTGAAACATTTTATAGGATAATTTGGCAATTCCACTGCTAGTAATTTTCTCAATGAATATAGTTCTATTTGTATTTGTAAATATATACACAGTGTTGTTTACCTCTTTGTTTTGGGCAGTAACAAAACTGTCAAAATAATCATTAAAGGAAAGACACCCTGTTATGATATATTCTCTACAATGGAAAAAAATAATGCTTTAAAAATTAGAGCCATATCTGTATATACTGAAATTAAAAAAAAAAAAAAATTCCAAGATTTGTTTTGAATAAGAAACAAACATGAGAAAAATAAGCTTAGGATAATAAGCGTGTGTGTGTGTGTGTGTGTGTGTGTGTGTGTCTGTGTGTGAGAAAGTGAGAGAGGGAACACGTGAAATATGTCATTACAACTGATCGTATAAGGAATACACACAAAAAAAATCACAGAAGAAAACTGAAACACAAAATACAATATATAAAATAATGATAATTTGATGATAATATCAACTTTAATTCAAAACTCTGCCTTTGAAATTACATCAGCAGCTCCAATCTCTTACACAGCCTTTTGTTATAGATAAAGGTATAGTCTTCAAGATTATAAAAATCAGGAGTGCACCGAGAGTGATGCAGTCATATTGTTACTAGTCAATATGTCTGTATGTCTTAATCAAAAAACTTTCTTTATATATTGGATGAATACATAAATCTCTTAATGGAATTATACTAATTTTAAGTTAATAAAACAAAAAAACAAATATATCTATCCTATACACATAAGGATATTAGGACAGACTTTGACATAAATATTTGCCCAGAAAAATAGGTTTTGAATTCATCAATTTATACAGAATGACTCTTGTGAATGTAACCTGGACTAATTGTAATTTATGCTTTTGAACAGTATAGAGTGCTATTTATCTTAAATACACAATGATAAAAATGCAAAGCGCTTTCTACCTAGCACAAAACTATCAAGAGAAATATTGATTATATGAAACATTACACTTCTTTGAATAGTATTATTCACATATGAGGATTTTATACAGATCCTTTGAGAAATGGTGGATAGGAAAGCATTTTAGTTGCTTTTCCACTATCCCCTACAGACCTCATACTACCTTAAAATAAATCTGTGGTAATCATGTTCTGTAATAATTTTATAAAAATTTTTATCTAAATATCTCATTTTTGTAAGATGAACAGGCAGCTGTTGAGCCTGCCTGCAAGAGAAACACTTTAAAAATGCATTTCTGGACAAGAAACAATACAATAATGGTAGACAAGATTGAAATATAAGATAAAGAAATAACACATCTCTGTGGACCAATGAATTGTATGGGAAAAAAAAATAAGGAAAAAACTGGTCCTATCGGAAAAAGTGAGATAGTTACTAATTTGAACAATGTGAATCACATATTAAAGCATTATAGAATAAGCTTATTTTACTATGTCATATTAAAGTAGGATAGAGTGTAATGATAACTATAGAATTATAATATGATATTAATACATAACAGTGTATTCTTAGCACAATTATGTATCTTTATTTAATCTACACTTTTATTACATTTTATATTAATGAATGACATAAAATGTAGTCTCTTGATATGTACACTTCTAGTGATTATATTTAAATCATTCATATATAGTCATTTTCTTTGGGAAAGCTATTTTTTTTATATGAAAGCCAAACTGGATGTGTCAAATTGTTCCACTTGAGAACTAGCCACTCAATTTGAAAGATGCTATGGCTCATTTCTGTTTTATATTTTCTTCTGTGTAAGGTTCTCTATTTCCTTAAACACAGGGATTTTTTTTTTATGGCATTAAAGGTAAAATAGTATTTCATTTATTTTTCCTATATTAACACAAATGCCGTAACACAAAAGAAAAATGAACAATAACTAAGTATGTATCCTTTTAAATTCAAATATATATCAAAGAAATAAAAATACTGCACAGATTTATAATTTATTTCACCACAAAGGTTAACATCTTTATTCTCTTTTTAAAAATGAAAGAAGAAAAAGAGAGAAAGAGGGAGGGAAAGAGAGAGCTTAGAATACATTAAATTGAAAACATAGACCAGAATGAAAGATAAGTCTCCAATAACACTGAAAAGACACAGAGAATTGAATCTGTTATAAATGATTTATGCTCCAGGATCATGAGGTTAAAAAGGCAAAAGCTTTAATGCTCACTCATGCGAGAATGTCAAGTCATTGGTTTAGATAAAGAATTTGACAGTAATAAGATTTTAAAAGTGGATATTTTCTGGTAGCATTGTCTGCCATAATAAATAGAGGTCATAAAGCTTTGGTCTAAACATATTCAGAGGGGATTAATACTGCAAGTAGATCATTCATCTGAACTTTGAGAATGTACTTATAGGCCAATTTAATAAATGGATAATGACATAAAGACTATTTGTGAGCCTCAGGAAAACAAATGCTTCTTCCAGAATTTTTTTTTTATTTATTTCACCATAATTTTTCTTCTAATGGATATTTTTTATTGCAAATTTGAACAAAGCCATGCCTCTTTTAGAATCAAACACATAAATCACTTATATTAACTACAATAACAGAAATGTCACCACTACCAATGTTAATTCCTGCATGCCCAAAAAGGTGATGAGAAAAAAGAACTATATAATGAAAATGCATTTATCTTTAAGAAAGATAAATTTGAATTTGAGTGAATCAATCATTTAAAAATATTAGTTCATCTTCTAGGAGTTCACCTTTACAGAGATTGATTGTCTATAATATTTAACAAATAATCCTATTTATTTAGGCTACATATCAACTTAAAAGACAAGTCAAGCTTGTTTCAAGGATGTAGGGTAATGTGGGTTAATGATCAATCAAAATTATTTGAGTCTATCTAGAACATATAATGCAAATATCTGATATTCATTAAGTACTGAAACTAAAATAAATTTCCCTTTGGGTTCGAATAATGTTGTTTAACAGAAATGTGTTTAACAGGATAAAATATAAATAATAAATTAGCTGTATATTTATAACTATGACTTTTTCTCAACTTAGTTAAATTAATCCACAGCACTTAGATGATTTTAATACTTTCATTGCAAATAAATGCATGGTTGTCCAGTATATTAACATACAATACCCTTTAAAGAAATTGCACAAAAATTTTAATTGCTACAGAAGCATATTTTTGGCAGTTGTCCACAGATAATCCTATCATTTATACCCATTAGCACTGGTAGACAGGAGAGATATGGTTCTTAGAATTTATAGAAGTATGTGTGTAACTGTTTATGTGTGTGTTTGTGTGCATGAATATATATAGGGAATTTCGAATTTGAATGATACAAGAAGAAAATAATATCACCACTACCAAAATCCCAAAACAAATTACATTAAGGTATCAACGCATAGTTTGTACTCCAAAGAATTTCATATATTTAATTTCCCCTTTTAAAAAACATCATAACTCTCCAACATTTTGCCATTTTAATGGCTGCAAAATGTGATTTATCATTTCATTGTACCACAATTTAACTAAATACTCTATAATTCTTTCACCCATAGAATGGTTTGGGGGCCTCAACATGAATACAGAGTATATTTTTTGAAACAACATTTTAAATAAAAAATTAATGCCTCAAATACAACTGATATTTTTGAAGGAGGTGAAAAGCAAATAGATGTCCTTACTCTGTAAGAAAGATCCAACTACAGGACTTCATGCACTAAGATAAACTAAATCTTTACTACAAGCAATGACTATGAACCATAACAGTTATTCTATTCATTTTACATTTACAAACTCATTAAGAACTCACAAGTATCGTACGAAGTGATTCCACTGTTTACCCAGTTTTGTAGATGAGAAAATTGTGGCTAAGATATTGGTGACCACCAAAGCTAAGCTTAGTAAGCAGTTTAGCAGGCCATTCCATCTGTCTCTGAAGCCCATGCTTTTAATCACTACCTAGTTACAGTGTAGTTTCACAAAAACAAACAAACAAAAATGATATGAAGATACTTTAGTCTTAAAATTTCTGTGGCTATTGTTAAAACAGACATTGGTAAGCATTCTGTTCCTTAAGAGAGCTTTGCAAATGTTGATCCCTTTTCTTGCAGTCCCCACAATCATCTGAGTTCTTGCTTCCTCAGATCATAACCCTCCCTCTTTTTATTTCAAATATATTTTAATATTTTGTCTTCATTATTGAAGTTCTGAAATTTTATTAATACAACTCTAGATATGAAATCTTTACTGATTTCTGCTTACTATTAAGCAGGTCATTTCCTCAGTTTGGGGGAATTTTCTTTTAATAATTATTCTACTATCTTCTCTCTTGGCTCTCTCTCATTGGAACTCTCTCATTGCTCTCTCCTAATGGAACATCTATGACATACAAACTGGAACTTCCCAATCTACTCTCCTATTACTCAATATTTTCATACTATCCAGCCTTTACATTCACTTTTCCTTTTATTAAGTTCTTAGATAACTTTTTTTTTAATTAAAGTTTATTGGGGTGAAAACTGTTAGCAAAGTTACATAGATTTAAGGTGTACAATTCTATGATATATCATCTATATGTCACATTGTGTGTTCACCACCCAGAGATAAACTTCTGTAATGATTTATTTGAGAAGTCCTTATAACAACTTTAGTTCTATGGTCATCTGTCTGTTGTGTGCGTGGTTATTTTTTCATTCTTTTCAAATAATGGTTTTCTGCATCCCCAAGGTTTTAAATTAGTTGATATCCATAAAGTAATTAATGTAAGTGAACCATGTTCTGTATGTGATATACTTTTTCATAATTCAGAGGCATCTATATTTATTTTAGAGAATTAGCATGATCACTCTGTTAAATCTAATCAAGTTTCATTGTTTTCAATAATTGAGTTTGTGAATTTTTTCATTACATTATTTTCTTGTTGAAATATTCTATTTCCTCAATTGTACAGTCAGTTTTCTGTTTCAATTTCTTCTTAGACATTGCTCTTCTTTTTCAGAAAATAGTTCTGTTATGCTTCACTATTTAGTAAAGCCTCTTTATGTGTTATTGTCCTGGCTGGTATTCTGAGGGTAGAGTTCTGTTTTTTCCTTGGGGTTTTCTTTTTTGTTAATGTCATTGACATTTGTGTTTTAATAGTAGAGACCATTCATTGTTGGGAAGGTGACTCTCCAGGATCTCTCACTGGAGATTAACTCTACTTCGCTCCAGGACGTTCAAGAATGTTTGCATAAGCACAGATCACTGGAATAATGGAGAGGTGACTCCTAGAGATTTGCTTATATTCTCAGGTTGTATAGATGAAAACATCCTCCTTCCCTGATACACCCTAGAGTAACAGAGATAGAAAAACTCTCTCCAATCTTTGGAGAAATTTACTTGCAGCTCAGGGCCTTTCTCTCCAGAGAGGGGATGCCCAAACTTGCCAGAAGCCCCCTTATAAGATCAGGGTCTTTTACTTTCTGGGTTTCTCTTTTGTAATACGTTTCCACTATCTGAGAAGGCAATATCTGGTCCTGTGGGAATTGGGTTTAGATAACTACTCCCAATATGTTATTTCTGTAAGTAATAAACTGAGTTCATTTGGTCTCAATTTATTATCAGTTTAATCTTTGAAAGTGTGTCTGTCAAAGGAAGGGCTGCCACCACACTGATGCTTAAGAGCTGCTTAACCCCTTTATTTTATAAAATCGCGACCCACTTGGATATTCCTGATGTTTCCTCATTAATATTTTGTCATTCTCAAGAGTACCAGAATAGGAGGTGCATGATGTTGACTGGAACTATTACTGGTGATGTGAATTTAGATCATTTGATTATGGTGTTTGACAGCTTTTGCCCATCTGAGGTTACTCCTTTTTTTTTTTTTATTGTAATTAATAAGTAATTTGTGTGAAGTTTTGAATGTATGTAAATGTCCTGTTCCTTATTAATTTTGGCATCCATTAATAATTTTTACCTGAATTAATTATTACTATGTTAACAGGAAAAGCCTGATTTTTCTAATCTCATAATTCTTTTTATACTGAGTGGGCATCCACTTGTAAGAAAGAGCTTTTACTTTGCATGCATGTTTGTATTATCAATGTGGCCTTATGGATTTTTAGTCTATTTAATGATGTCTAATCTGTTATTATCATTATGTTATTGTCCTAGATTTGGCCAATATAGGTCCTCTTGGGCTCTTTTGGCATTTCCCTCTCTTACTATTTTGTTTTCGTTTTGTTGTAGCACTTAATTTATGTAAAATGCATTTTTAGACTTTGCCCCAGTCTTAGAATCAATTAATTCCCCCAAGGTGTTCTAGATCCTTTAAATGGGAAATTGTGTTTAGAAATCAATATAAGTGTACTAGGTTTGCTCATTACTGTAAACATGTTATTGCTTATAGGCATTTCAGGAGATAGAAACACTGAACAAGTTAGAGGTAAACTATAGGACATTCTGAGATCTGCTTCAAAATAATGCAGCTGAGAAGAGTAGAAAGTTGATGGAGATAAACAGAGAACAAAATGAGTCATAATCACTGAAGCTAGTTGATGGGTACATGGGGTTCATTATAATATTTTATCCATTTTAATGTTTGAAAAATTCCATAATAAAGCAATTAAAAAAAACACAAAAAAACAGAAAACACAAATTCTCCAATATTAGTAATATTTGAACAGCTATTAAAAAAGATGCATATTTAGCATTGTCCCAAAAACTAAAGTAAAAAAATACAAAACAGCAATATTCCTCTGTATTTGTAAGCAATTTTATCTTCATGTGATTAATTTATTTTATTTCTAAATTGTATTTTTTATTTTCAAAATTGCACTTAGTGAGTCAACACTAATTATATTAACTTGTATTTAATACTTTGAATTTTTATTTTGTGCATAGCTTAAATAGGTGCTCAATTTCTGGATCACATAAGATCTAGAATAAAACCTTTCCTAAGCCGATCACAAAAAGCCATTTTCTTCTCCAACTGCATTTAGGACCTACGTCCCACCACCAGCAACTATTTTTCTCTATCGCTACATGCTTTTTTACTTCTGTGATATCTGAGATACAAGCGTTTTCCCATTCCCCACTGTCTCTGGTGCCCTAAAGAGTTCATGCTTCATGTTTCACCTCAATGCCTCCCTGTCTTATAGACTGTACAATGGCTCACATCCAGCAAATTTCCCTACAGTGAAAAAAAAGACACTATCCTTTAACCCGACATATGTATTTTAATACCAGGAAAGCAGTCTAATTAGTCCAATTTTTGTTAAATGTCCAAATGTATAATTGGATGTCAGGCAACTATGTTTGACCAACTCCTCTAGAAAAAAAATGGTTCTATTTTAGTTCCCTGGAGTCAAAAGAAAAAATTTAATGTGCTAAAAAAAAGAGAATAGAAAAATGTATTGGGGATATCAAAAAATTGTTATCCTCTATTCTTTTCAAGAAGCAATATATTGTGGTTCAACTTATATGTCTAACTTATCTTTCTAAAATTTCTATTTTATAAAAAATAGTGAAGGGCCCAGCCGAGTGGTGCGGTGGTTAAGCCCTGGCTTGAGATGCCAGCTGCCCCAGTTCGGTTCCCACATATGAAGGCCAGTGACATTGCCCTCAAAAAAAAAATAAAAAATAGTGAATGCATTATATTTTATTTAATTATATTCCCTATTAATGGGCAGTAGTTTGTTTCTAAATTCTATAACCACGTGTAGTAAAAATACCACTGGGGATTTAAAATTAAGAATTATAAATCTTATACTTTTTCAATTGATATAAAATAGACTTTTCAGTCATTTTATTATCATAGTAAATGATGATTACTGGAAAATGATCACAATTACATAATAGATTAGTTAACAAACACACTAATGTAACTTTTCTTAATGCAGTCATTAAAGAGAAAAGAATCCTTTGTTGGACTAAAA
Source organism: Aselliscus stoliczkanus (assembly GCA_033961575.1). Lineage (NCBI taxonomy): Eukaryota > Metazoa > Chordata > Mammalia > Chiroptera > Hipposideridae > Aselliscus > Aselliscus stoliczkanus. Next base: position 141,039,668 of record CM066731.1, read on the forward strand.
GTACTACTTCCTTGTAAAATCTTATAATATTAAATCAATACAACAAAAGATTTTTGGGCTATGGTTGAGACACATCTGCAAAGTAACAGCAGAAACTCATTTGCAGTTAGATAAGAGTGTTCCCAAATACATATCTTCTTCCTGACATACACGACACAAAAATTACATTTGTCGCCTAATTGAGAGAAATTTAAAAATCAATGAGTGTGAATAAGAACATCATTTGATTTAATGAGCATGGATAATAAGTAGTGCTACAACTACGGAAAATGTTAGTTTTGGGTCTTCTAAGCTTTATAGGTAGTGGTAAATTTCTGTCATAATTCTGAAGCCTATATTTTATACTGTTTTGTTAAGTATATTTCCCATTGTTGGAGGGCAAGGTAACCCTGATTCTGTTTTCTTATTTTCCCTCAATTAAATTACATGAAAATGTAGTATAATTACACAAAAGAAAACCCTATAATTCAAAGGGTCCAGGGAATTAACATCAAAATACATTTGTATTTTGTATATATTTTGGACACCCAGTTTGGGTGTGAATAAGATTTATTCTACTTTTCCTCTTTTTTTCATTTTTTTAAATAATGTTTCTGTATATGGGTTGTTTTAAGTACTCAAAATGTAAAACCTATTAGAAGGTGTCTTCTTATTTCATCATAAATTTTTCTTCATTGGCTATCATTTTAGTGTATTACCTTGCCTCTCCATTTCTTTACACCACACTACATGAATAATCAGGCTGCCTGTGAAACAACATCTTGATAAAAAAGAAATCATCCGCTTACTGCATATCTAAGCATTTGCTTTGGGAAAATAGAACACATAGTCTAAACATCTCTACACATCTGTATCACACATAGTAGAGTTACTTTCAAATGTTTGTTTCCTTTTTACAGTGTAGAAAATGAAACTGATGCATTTGAGGCTTACAATAATGATAGAAAATATCCCAAGGGCTTTCATATGCAAAATATTTTAATTATCAAAGACTTGGAATAAAACCTTGGGTCACTTGCATTGACATTTCTCTTCTAGGGACTTTGTTTTAGTTTTCACAAAGTCGTATTATTAGTACTTTGTCAAATTTTGCATAAAATTTCTTTCTCTCTTGATCCTTTGCACAGTAGACAAATATAGCAATGTTCTTAGAAATTTTACGTAATAGCTGATAAATCAGCAAATCAAATCTACTCTTGTGAAGCATCAGGCTTTTGAAATTCTTAGGAACTTCTAGTGGTGATATAAGATTTAATTATACAATAGTTCCCCCTGAAAAAAAATATAGTTTACTCATTATGATAGAATCAATTGCTATGAACTCAAATGTTAGTGATTTCTGGTATTTGTATTCTTTTTTCTTTTTTTTTTTTTTTTAAAGATTTTATTGAGGAATTGGGGAAGGGGAACAGCGTTGGGGAATCAGGGAAGGGGAACAGACAAGTTGCTGTCTTTTTTTGTTCTTCAGTCTAGTTGTGGAGGATGTTGCTTCACTGGCCCATGTTGGTGTTGTCATTGCGCTCTTCCCGGGTGAGGCAGATCAGTCGCCGGCCTCTGGATGTCACTCACCGCGGCTATTGGCCGCTCACGCTGGCTAACCGCCACTCACTGTAGCCTATGGCAGCCCACTGCAGCAGGGGCTGCAGCCTACACTGTCACCGGGGCTCGCACAGCCCAGCTCCAGGTGGAGCTGTTGTTAGCTGTAGAGGGCAGTGTCACTGGCCCTCATATGTGGGATCCGAACCGGGGCTGCTGGCATCCCAAGCCAGCTCTTAACCAATGCGCCACTCGGCCGGCCCTGGTATTTGTATTCTTGAATCTGAGAGAGTTGAAATAGAGTAACTTTTCCAGTCTCATTTTTTTTTTTTTTTTTTTTTTTTTTAGGGCAGTGTCACTGGCCCTCATATGTGGGACCCGAACCGGGGCTGCTGGTTTCCCAAGCCAACGCTTAACCACCGCGCAACTCGGCCGGCCCTCCAGTCTCATTTCTAATTAGAGGAAGCCATGAGATCTATTTCTGGCCAATATAAGGTTAGCTGAAATAATGTGTACAATATAAAGGCCTGACTCATAGCTGAAATAATGTGTATAATATAAAGGTCTGGCTCATTTTTAAAAATTGCATATGTGATCCTGTTTCTGTCTTTCCCTATCTTCCTTGAGGCAACAGAGAGGATTTGGGGGCTTCAGCCAAATGAAAGGTACCAGCTTCCCTGGTACCTGGCATAGTACATAGTACTGAGTGGGGCGGGATATATATATAAAACCTCACATCAATTTTGGGGTTGATAGCAATTATCCTATTCTGACTTCATCTTCAGGATTATCTTGGCTATTTTTGGCCCTTCTAATCGCCATAAAAATTTTGGGGAATTCACTAGTAAAGTGTTACACACACAGAACTACATGCTAGGATTGGAACTGCAACTGTATCAAATCTATTTATAGATTAATTTGAGGATAATTTAAAACCCCACACTATCAATGCTTTCAAGCCAAAGCCATCACATATTCTGTTAAGTTCTACTTATTTTTTTCAAGATTGCATTATAGTTTCCTATATAGGTATTCTGTATATTTTTTTCATTAGATATATTCCTAGGTATTTGTCAGTTTGATAGTTCTAAAGATATTTTAGAACTTATTTTATTTCTCATTGTTAATACATAGAATGACAACATTATTTTTATTTTTTAAGTATAACACACCCAGCAAAGTACACCAATCTTAAATGTACAGCTTATTGGAATGTTATATATGCATACCTCAATGTGACCAACACAGAGATTAAGATAAAGAACTTTTCCAGAAGCCAATAATTTCCCTTATTTCTCTTCCTGGTAAACAGCCATGAGGGAAGCCTTATTCTAACTTCTACTACCTTAGGTTATGTATCTTTATATTTTAAATTTATATAAATGGAATCATACAGGATATATTCTCTTTTGTTTTTGGCTTCTTGTATTCAATATAAAGTTTGAGATTTATCCATATTGTTGCATATAACAATAGGTCATCCATTTTCATTGTTTTATTGTATATAATTACATGAATATACCTCAATTTATCCATCCTCATGATAATGAACATTTGTGTGGTTTCCAGTTTTAGTGTATTAGGGGAAAATAAACACAATTAACATTTCTGTACATATCTTTAAAAAGACATATGGACTCATTTACCCACGCCATATACCAAAGAAGGAAATTTCTGCATCATTGGAGATGCTTACATTCTGGTTTCTTTAATAGATATCACAAAAGAGGTTTTAATATTATGCCAATGTTCACTTCTAGTCACAAAGCATGAGCACTTCAGTGGCTCTACATCCTTGTTTACATTTGATTTTGGAAGGCTCTTTAAAATATACATATCTATACATTTTTACTTTAGCCATTCCAGTGGTGTAATATGGATTTATTGTGGATTTAATGTGCATTTCCCTATAGATTAATGATGCTGAGCATATGTATGTTCTTAGGGATATTTGGATATTTCCCTTCATGAAGTCTCAGTTTAAACTTGGGTAACTTTTTACTGATTTTTAGAAGTTCTTTATGTACACTGAAGACTGGAATTTAATTTTTACTCCCTTATTGATGTGTTCCGATAAGCAGAAATTATTAATTTCAATAAAGTCCAATGTGTCAATTTTTCTTTTTATGATCATGTTTGTGTCTTTTTAAAGAAATGTATTTCTATTTTGTAGTCATGAAGACAGTCTCATGTTTTCTTCCAGATTTATTGATTTACCTCTCACATATATGTCTATTATTCATCTTGAGTTAATTATGTGTATACCATTAGGCAGGGACAATCTAGTTTTTCATGTGGATATATAAATTGACATGGCATCATTTCTCAAAAGGTCATCCTCCACCCACTCAATTACATTGGTGCTCTTATCTTAAACCAAGTGATGGCATATGTATAGGTTTATCTGGACTCTTTTCTCTTTTGGTCTATTTATCCATCCTTGTAAATTCCCTTGTCATTACCATACTGTTTTAATTACTGTAACTTTATGGAAATGCAGGGTTCTTATTCTGCATGCCTTCAACTTTATTTTTCTTTATGACAGCCTTAGGTATTTTAGGCCTTAGAGTTTTGATAAAATTTTAGAACCATCTTCTCATTTTCCACAAAAGGAGTCATTGAGTTTTGCTTTGGTTGCATTAAATCTGCAGGTCAATTTGAGAAAATACTATAATAACAATGAATCTTTCAATCCACAAATATGGTCTATTTCTCTGTTTGGGTAGATCTTTTGAATTTATTATTTTTCAGTTCAGAGATACTTGGGGTTTGATATTTATTTAACAAGATCATAAAATTATATATATATATATATATATATATATATATATATACACATATATATATATTTATGGCTTGTTTATAAAACTACAAGGCCTGTGGTATATTGACCTTATGTCCTTGCTAAATTTATTAACTCTAATAGTTTATCAATTATTTTTCATCTTCTATTTGCACATTTATTTTGTCAGAATTATGACTTTTTTTCAATTATTATTGCATTATTATTTTTCATTTGTTTTTTGAATGATGGGACTTATTATTATTCCTGATAGAACATCTAAATGTTGAATACAAGTAGCCAATAATTACAGTTTTTTCTAGATCTCAAGAAGAGAACATTCAATATTTCACTATCAAAGAATTTTTGATGTAGCTTTTTTTTAAATACCTATGATCAGAATAAGGAAGAATGTAACATATTTCTTTTTTTTTTTCCTTTTTTTTTTTTTAATTGGGGAATTGGGGGAGGGGAACAGCGTTGGGGAATCAGGGGAGGGGGACAGACAAGTTGCTGTCTTTTTGTTCTTCAGTCTAGTTGCGGAGGACATTACTTCACTGGCCCATGTTGGTATCGTCATTGCGCTCTTCCTGGATGAGGCAGATCTGTCGCCGGCCTCTGGATGTCGCTCATTGCGGCTACTGGCAGCTCACTCTGGCTGCCAGCTGCTCACGCTGGCTGCCGGCCATTCACTGTAGCCTGTGGCAGCCCACTGCAGCAAGGGCTGCAGCCTACACCATTGCCGGGGCTCGCAGCCCAGCTCCAGGTGGAGCTGTTGTTAGCTGTAGAGGGCAGTGTCACTGGCCCTCATATGTGGGATCCGAACTGGGGCCGCTAGCATCCCAAAACCAGCTCTTAACCAATGCGCCACTCGGCCAACTGGAATGTAACATATTTCTATTCTAAGTTTGCTGAGATTTTTAAAAAGTCATAAACGGGCCTCAATTTTGTCAATCTTTTAAATAAATTAAAGAGATCATGGGATTTGTTCTGATGCTTTATTAATTAATACTGGTGGAATTTTGAATATTAAATAAACTTTTATAATTGGAATAAAGCTCATTTGGTCATTATAAATTATCCTTTTTAGATATTACTGATTTGTTAATATTTGTTTAGGGTTTGTCATCTACAGTAATATTAGAGAGAGCTTTAATTTTATTTTTTGTAATATCAAGTTTATCCAGATTACGCTGTCCTTATGACATAGTGTAAAATGCTCCTTCTATTTTTATTATCTGAAATTTTTGTGTAAGTTTGATATGATTTCTTACATATTTGGAAGAATTCACTTGAGGAGACAACTGAGTTGGAAATTTTCTCTTTTAGTAACTGTTAAGTTACTGATTTAATTTCTTTGACAGATGTAGGAATAACGAGACACTTCACTTATTGTTTGATAAGTTTTGACAGGTTGTTTTTTAAGTCATTTAAATGTTTGTCAGTATTATGTTGTTAATACATTATTATTATTTTTTAATGCCCATAGCATCTGTAGTGATGGTATTCTTTTTAATTTTTAACATCATTGGTAATCTGTTTTCTCTCTGTCTCTCTCTCTGTCTCTCTCTGTCTCTCTGTCTCTCTGTCTCTCTCTCTGTCTCTCTCTCTCTCTGAGATTGATTGGTTGATTGATTGGATTGGTCTTGCTCAAGGATTATCAATTTTATTAATATTTTCAAAGGAGTAATTTACAGCTTTGTCATTCATTTTCTTTATATCTTTTAAAAATTAATTGACTGCTCTTTATTTTATTTCTCCTTATCTTTTGGTGTAGTACAGTATTTATTATCTATAGAACCTATTACTGAGTGGATCATTCTAGACCTCTGGTTTGTTTGCAGCCTCCAATTCCAGACTACATTAGCTTCTGGTCTTAGATACATTCTTAATCAGTTCATTAATTTTGCATTTAAAAACTAACACAATAACATAAAATTATATCAAATTTTTTATATAATCCTTTATAACTTAATTTTTGTGTGCTATGTTATTTTTACTTTAAAACTCTGCATTCCAGGTAATATTGTTTTAATACTAATCCATTTTTGGACACTTTTTCAACATCATGCTGCAATAAGTTACAGGTTCAATTATAAATTTGAATTCCCTCCTCTTTCACTTCTCTATGCTATATTTTTGGTCTAAGAAAAATTAATGTATTGCTTATATCTACTTATTTTTCCCATTTTAATTATTTATGTTTATACTTGTGATATTCTAATATCCTTTAAATATTATCCTCTTCTTGGACAAGTAATAAAAGAATCACTGAAAGCAACAATGATATTTGAATAAAAACATGCTCATAATTATAATTATTTTTGTTAGTAAAATTCATGCTATGTTAAAAATTTAAGTAATATTTCACTTAGCACAATTATGCTAAGAGAAATAAGTCAGACAGAAAAAGTTGAGAACCATATGATTTCACCGATATATGGTATATAAAACTGAAAACAACAAAGGAACAAGACAAACAAATGAAGAAACAAAAACTCATACACACAGATAATAGTTTAGTGGTTACCACAGAGTAAGGGGGAGGGGAGTGGCAGATGAGGGTAAAAGGGATCAAATATATGGTGATGGAAGGAGAACTGGCTGGGTGGTGAACACACGATGTGATATATAGATGATGTATTACAGAATTGTATACCTGAAACCTATGTAACTTTACTAACATCTCACTCCAATAAACTTTAATTAAAACAAACAAACAACAATAAGAATGATACCCCTTACATAAGAACTGCATTTAATAGAAAGTTAAAAAGAAAAAAAAAGTAATATTTAAGAGGGAGGCTGATTTTGTTTCTTTTTGCTTTTGATTGGCTGGTTAGTTTAGCAAAGGGCGCTTATTTATATTAAAATTCATGGGGAACCTCTCTCTCTAAAATGGAATTTATAGTATTACAAATTTGATGATTGATTTGGTAACAGAGTTCTCTTTATTTGTCATGTTGATTGGCTGTTGATGACAGGCAGACTTTATGTATCATGCATATATCCATATTAAGGTTTATTCTCCAAAAGTACCTTTCCTTCTGAATTAGTATTTGTTATGGACTAAATTGAGTCTCTCCAAAATTTATATGTTGAAGTCCTAACCCCACAATGTGACTTAGTTTAAAGATAGGAACTTTAAGAAGGTAATGAAGGTTGAATGAAGTTATAAGGGTAGGATCCTAATCCAATAGGACTTGTGTCCCTATAAGAAAAGGAACAATGGAGACCCCTCTCTCTATCGTGTGCAGAGAGGAAACGCCATGTGAGGGCAAAGAGAGAAGGCTATCTGAGAGCCACGGAGAGAGGCCAGATCTGCTTTGATCTTGGACTACCAGCCTCCAGAATATAATAAATAAATATCTGTTGTTTAAGCCACCCAGTCTGTGGTACCTTAATATGGGAGTCCTAGCCGACTAATACAGCATAGTTTACAGGTGTTAGTAAAGAATTGAGAATAATGTTACAAAAAAGAGAAAATATTCCATTATTTTACACACACAATTTTATATAGATTAAAATATGTTTCCTTGTCTTACAAAGATCATTGAGTTACAAAATATTTATTTTGATTGTTTAGGCTATTTTATTTTATAGTATTGGGTGGCAAGGGGGACAATGAGAAAAATCAAAACCACTATCTAGTATTTTAATAGCCTATTATTTTCAGATACTTTGTTTTTGATGATGGCTTATTAACAAAAATTTGTATTATTACCTACAAATTTAAAAAAAAAATGTTTCCAAGAAGAAATGTTTTACAAAATACATTCACAGTAATACTATTAACACCTTCAGAAATGCTTAAAAGTATATTGCATGCACAGATACATAAGCATCTATTGAGTACATTTTCTATAAAATATTTCAAAAGGACTTTCAGTGAATTTCCCATTTTACAGTATGATTCATCAGTTGGCAATGTTCCACTAATGTTTGCTATAAGCAAATTTGGTAGCAGATGGGTTTTCTGAAACACAGCACTGCATAACTACCAGCGTTTTTAATTTTATTTTTATAGGATGGGATGAAGTTAATTCATGTACCATCGCTGAGTTTAAATTTTGCTTCTCTTATATGTATTCACTGTGCAAAAGTTTCCTAGTTTTGTGTTTTGAGAGTTTGAAACCATGGCAAGGATTTTTTGGAATGTGGAAGTTAGGTTGGAAAATTAGAATTCAGGTGTGAAGAGTTTTCTGGGGCTGAAGGGCAGGGAAAATCTTATCCCAAGATTTATATTTTGAATCCCTGCCCTACAAGTAGCCCAATGATGCTTTCCAGGAGACCGAAAAGATTCTTTCTCACATTCTACAATACTGTGCTTCTATGAAACAATGAAGAGTCTAGAGATACACCTTGCATCATGGATTTTGTAATCTTGCAGACATAAATTAGCAATAAAGGCATTAGCAACTAATTCTATGCAAGGAAGTGAAAAATAAAGTGTTTAAGCCATTCTTCCAAGAGGTCTGTGTTAAATTCTGTTTCAGCATCCTAAAACTTCTTTAAAACTCAACATACAAATAAGGTTTAATTTCTTTTTCTCTTGAGGAAAAAAAATAGAGATAGAAAGAAATAGTTACTCTTAACTATGGTTATCAAGTGAGGCATAGACAAAGTATGTGTTCCTTTTGAAGAAAGATATTTTTTCCATTATTCCAATAAATTGAGCTTTCAATGGTTAAAAGGTTCTTGTGAAAAATTTCTGCTTGAATATTGCTGGCATGTATTTAATTCTTATGTTAAAATTGTCTCAAATGAGGTTGCTGATTTAGGATTGGATATTATTATTGCCCATGATATCTACCCAAAGATGTGATATAAAAATGGTGTTGAATCTTTTCTTCTTTTGAAGTAAATGACCAAATTGGAGCAAATGGTTAAGGTGTCCAATTACCAGAATATAGGAAAAAGATTAAAGTATGTAACAGAAGGCTGAAACCACTGTATTAATACCTTCGTGCAATATAGTATTATTTTGAATACAGAGTGGAAGAGCAGCATTAACAATCATTTGACTAATATCAAGGTTCTTTGGTATACTGAGTTCTCTATTTTATTATTTTAAACAAACAAACAAAAAATTAAAAGACTGACTAAAGAAAAAATAGATTTATTAAAAAAAGATTTCTCTATTTTAATATACAGACATGTATTTGTGTGTGTGTGTGTGTGTGTGTGTGTGTGTGTGCATGCATATGCGCACTCTTCAGCCTTGATTTCAGAGAAAAGGCAACATGAATTAGAGGTGCAGCTGGTCATAATGTATAAGTGATCAACCTTTGTTGTTGCAAACAAATCATATTTTGAGTTCATTTATTACTGTAGATACCCTAGCCAGTCTTAACTGTTATACCATATTATAAGGTCCTGATGTTATCAACAAGAATGCCATATTTTAAACTTGACATGGTTAGTGCCTCTTTTTAGAAATTTGTCCTGCCTTCTTTAAATCCTGAAGAACCCATCCTCTTTTATTAGATCTTAGTAATATGGAAATCAATTAGTAATTGTGCAGGACAATGCAGCAGCCTATTATCATGCTAGTATTAAGACATCTGTACACTTTCCAATTTCAGAAGCTCATCTTGGATTTGGTTATCTAAGACACAAATCATTTCTAGAGTACCTTCATCTTTGTTACAAAAAAAAAAAAAGAAAACCTAAATATTGTTTTAATTCTGGAATCTCAGTTTGACTTTTAGTCATTCTATCATTTTTAGTTTTTTTCAAACACAATACCTTCAGCTTTTTTGTGCAATATGTTCTATGTGCATGTAGTTCATGTGTCACAGGCTGTTGACACTTACTATATACTTCTAGTTCCTCTCAGTAGTTTTCTCATTTATAAAATGTTTCATTACCATTTTTTTTTTATTAAAGTACAGCAGATACCATGTAACCCCCAGCATTCATTTCCTCACGTTTATAATGTCCTTCAGCATCTCCTCCAGAGCTCTAAAAACTAAAAATCTACATGATACCTATTGGGCTCTGCCTCCCAACTCAGACACTTGAACCTGAATGTAGATGAGGCATAGCTATAGTCAATGAGCCATAGACACACTATGTTCTTTTCAGTTGGGTAAACACTCTGAACACTGAGAAACTATTATTTGAACAGGTCTTAAACTAAACATTATAAAAATAGCTACCATTTACTGAGAGTCTGCTGCATAGTTGACATTTAGCTAAGTCTTATAATACATTATCTTATTTAACACTCACAATAATTGCATGGGGTACTATGTGCCATGATATATATGAGGCAAATATGACCACAAAATAGTAAATAACATACTCAAAGTCATTCGAAACAGAAATGGAGGAGACAAGTTTAAACTCACTTGTTTTTGATTGAGAGCCTACAATCTCAGTCATTAATTTATGCTGCCTCCCTCATGGCTCTCTTTGTTAACATCAGATAGTACTCTATTAATAGTTCCTTCTTAATAGGCTGCTTAGTTCTCATACAAATAGTCCTGATTCTCTTAATCATCCTCAGATATATCTGAACCCAGTAGCCGACTGAATGTAGACTCAAAAAAATAATGTAAATTGTAACTAAAAATTTATGCAAAATCGCCCCTAAAGAAAAGGAAATATACCAAAGGCATTCAGAGTTCATGTGTTCCCATGGTGATATCCCCAATTCTCATCTTTGGTAAAGTTAGCTATAGAGGAAAAGCAGATGAATGGTGAGCTAAGAATTGGTACCTAATTAGAGGCATTAAATTGTTTGCTTTAACTCTGGCTAGGCAATTCAAGGACAGAATTATATCACTGAAGACTTCTGAAATAAGGGTTGTCCTGGGGCCTCTCCAAGATAAAGATTTCATAGAGAAAAATAAAATCATATGAATGTTTTAAGAATCTATATGTACAATTTTTCTACCAGCATGAGTAAAATGAACATATGCCATTCAGATATAGCCACCTGGTACATAGAAAAACTTTGGTGTCAGTCAAGAAGCACTGGCAAGATAACCAGAACAATATCAGAGCCATGACATCAAAGACTAGCAAACACAAAGTGATCACTGTCCTAAAGGAAATGGATGTGCTCTTGAAGCAAAGTACAGCACTCTGTGAGGCAGGAACACTCATGATGGGTACTGGTTGCCGCAGAGAATGTCTGTCTTTTTGCAATACGTAACAGTAAGAAAAAAATTGTCTCTAGTGATTTGACACTAAGAATTGCCTCAGAGAACACCAGGAAATATCAGAGCTGTGAGCCCCATGGGGCCCTTTAACAATAAGATCACATATTAGACACATGAGTAACAACAGCTATCCTTGTTTCCTTAGGAGACTTTGGGATAAAGCCAATACAGCCACCTGAGCAGAAAAGCAGTCAGGAGTGGCCAAGCCACTATCAAGTCCTCATGCAATTTACCATCTCAGCGGAACCTTACAGAGGAGCATTAGGTGAAAGGACTGTTTTGAGAGCTCTAAGGACGCAAGGACACAGTGTCCAGACGGAGGCAGGCTGCATCACTTTTGGGTGTTAGACAGCCCAAGACTCCGATGGTGGAATACATTTCAGAGAATTAAGAGGTGTGGCTGGGAAAGTAAGCTGAGGAACCATCTGGCCAGATCTCAATTCATAGATATTGCTTGAGACTCAAAAACAAATGCCAACTTTTGGGCTCTGCAGAATATAAAGCTGAATTTCCCCAAATCAGGGCAAACTCTATATAGAGGCTAATGCATGAGGGAGCCACTAATGAAGTGGAAAAATCTCTGGGTGGATGGTCAGCTCTCCACAGGGAATGCTGTAAAATTCGTATCATGATGGTCCTGATGTGTCAGAAATGGTACCATGCAAATGCCCAGGCAGTGCATAGATGTGAAAGACAGAGTCTCTGGGAACTCGCCCAGCAGAATCAGAGAGTCCCAATAAAGGACTGCCTATTGCTCCACCTTCTGGAAATAGATACATCTTTGAGGGTAAAGATTTCCCAAGGAACTATAAAGATTTTTCTGAGAGGACAAAATGAGTTAGGAGTCTGCCTTTGTTTCAATGAAAAGAAAGAGATTATGGCACAGCAGACAGTAGAGTACCTACCAATGCCTCATATGCCATACAATCTGACAGCTATTTTTATAGCCTGAAGTAAAAAACAAACAAAAAACCATTCTTTTTAAAATACTTTTATGAGGGATTATGGGACAGATTGTCTGACTACACTCAATCTATTATTTCTCCATCTTGGCTCTCAAAATACTGATGTTCTTCAAGTGTTGGGCATACATAGATTACTTTAATTCAGAACACAGGGTCCTGGTCCTCAGCCTAGAGGTCAACATGAGGCTGCCTGGCAGTTGACACTTTTCAGGACCGTTTTCTGAAAAGAGATGGGGTATTGGAGACAGGCATTTTTTCTCCTTGATGAGACAGACTTTCAAGATTCTTTTCCCTGAATCCATGCCTTTTTGTACATTTGGATGCAAGGTATAAACACAATGCTTGGAGTATCACCTAAACTTTATGAGAAAGGCAAGAAAATCCATGTGGTATCAACCACATCTGTCTTAGTCTATTTGGGCGGGCTGCTGTAACAAAAATACCATAAGACTGAGCTACTTAGAAACAACAGAAATGCATTTCTCACAGTTCTGGGGTCTGGGGAGCTCAAGAGCAAGGCACTGACAAATTTGGTGTAACAACCTTCTCATTGTGTCCCCATATAAAAGGGGTAAGAAGGTTCTCTAGGGTCTCTTATAAAAGCACTAATCCCTCATTACCTCCCAAAGGCCCTCCAATACCATTACACTGGGGAATAGATTTCAACACATGAATTTGGAGAGGACACAGACAACTTCCCTGATAGAAAGTCATTGAACGAATCTGGCATGGCAGCAGGTGCTAACCTCCACACTTTATCAATAATAAAAGTAAACCCATTTATTTAAGCTTCTTTTTATTGGGTATCCTGTTACTTGTAGCTGAACACATCTACACAGACAGACAGACAGATAGACAGACATGGATAAATGTAATTAGCAGGGCTGTCAATGTAATTTTTAAAAAGATATTTTAATGTAAGCTGAGTTTTCCCAATCCTAACTAGTCTATAGACACACAAGGGATCTCATTTTCTTAATAACATTTTATGGTGTTTGATTTTCTACCATTGTAGTAGCACTCAACCCTTACATACTCGTACATACAGACATTGCCCAACAATATATTTATGAGAGTTTCAAGATAGTGTTATCAAGTGATCATTAACCACTTCCATTCTGGATCATTTTGGGCAAAACTGCAATTGAATTTGGCATTCATTTCCCTCCAGGCATTCTCTGGTTAATATTATATCCTCAGGCTTTGAACGATTTGTAATGTTCAAGCTTCCAGATGCTTTCTTACAAGGAAATAGGGAATTCCTATATGTAATATTCTGCAAAAGAACCGAAGCAATACTCTTATGCCTCAATAGTTTATTGAGTTTTAATGATACAGGTTTGTTTTCACTTACAAAACTTTTGTTTCCTATAGGAATGAAATTTAAGTCCAGTGAGATTCATCCCACATTACTCCAAGAGATATAATCCAGGAGTTATTCATGACAGCCTTCCTTTTAGTGACATAGATATGTTACCCATAGTTCTTTGTGGTTGGTCTTCTTTTCCTAAAGAAACCTAAAAGTACTAATGAACTCTTTTTTTATTAGTCCTGAGGAGCTAAGCCCAGAATCCTGCATGCCTGAAATTATCTAAGATACATTCTGCCCATCATGCTCCAGCCCCCTTTTCACATCATCCTAGTGATTTCCCATCTCATAAATCACTTGACTTCCTAATTAGACTTTTTAATACTCTTTGAGACAGCAACTCTTATCCTTGCCTATTCTTGCCAGGTGCATCTGCGTACGGGAATAGAACTTGTTCTCCATATTACAACTTGATAAAGTTCTGTTCACGACCATATGGACCATTTGGCAATATTAATTTGCATTGCCTGACTCAGTATCACCAATTTCCACAGAATCTTGCTGCCTGTCTCACTTCTAAATTAAAACAAATGCCAAATTAAATTAATCTTGTTCATTCAGACTCGTGACTGTTACTGCTGGCCTCCTGTTCAGGAGTTCAGTCCTGCAGTGCTAAAAACCCAACTCCAGTCAGTCCAGATTCCCCCTTCTCATATGCCTCACTAGCAAACCTATTTAGGTTGAACAAGAATTCCCCGCATGCTTTATATTTTCCAGTATGGATATCATTAAAAGTCTTCATATATTTTCTTTGACGGCTTTTTTTCTTCTTCATGTTTTGCTTTGCTGGATCTATTGTATATGTGCCACCTAAAATACTTTTCAGAAGTGGATGATATATAAATAATAAATGAAGCAATATGATAAAGATAGAATATGTTAAAGAAAGAAAATTTATAAGAGCAGAATCTGGACTGGAGTACATTCTGTTTTCTTCATTCTCAATTTAATTCTCTTCTACTGCACTACATCTGTTCTTAAACATTCAATAAGAATTTTTTTTTAATTTTATCTGATGATATTCATTCTATGAAAGAAATATGATCTTAATTATTTTCAAATGTATCTGGAGAGACAGAATTCTAAGATGGCTTCCAAGATTCTTTATCTGGTATGTATTATCCATAGAATCCCCTCCCCTGAGTGTAGGCAGGACCTATGAATATGCATGGTCTCACCTGTAATTAGATTATCTATATGGGAAAGATGAGAGAATTTTGAAGGTATGATTAATATCCAAAATCAGCTGATTCTTCGTTAATCAGAAGAAAGATTACTCTGTGTCAGCCTGCCTTAATCTGGTGAAAGTCCTTAAAAGCGAAAGTAGGCCCTTCCTGAAGACAGATTCTCCTGCTGGCTTTGAAGTAAGTATGATGTGAGAGCACCAGTAGCCATGTGGTAAGGAACTGTGGAAGCCTCTATGATCAGAGAGTAGCCCCTGGTCAGCAAGAAAGTGGAAACTTCAGTCATACAACCACAAGACATTGAATTCTGCCAACAACTTGAATGAGCTTGGAACAAGACTTCTACAGCTTACACCTGTGATACTCTCCCTAAGCAAGGGGCCTATATAAACTGTGCCTGGATTTACTCATGATCCAAGATAACTGTGAGATAGCAGATATATACAGTTTTAAGCCACGAAGTGTGTGATAATTTGTTATACAATAATACAAAGCCAATACATACAAAACCAATACAGTACTTTCTTGAAAATATCCTACACATATTTCACCACATCATAGAACTCAATGTAGATTCTTTGGAGAACTAGAAGGAATATATCATCCTTAAAGTTTTTCCATATTTTTGAAGCCACTGTAAGTGCCACTGATTTTGTAATATCTGCATTGCTCCCTGTTTCAAATTGCTTTTATTATAAATCATTTATCTTACACTTTGTAGGAAATTCAACTTTGAATCTTGCTTTCAACCAGTCTATTTATTATTGGTTGTGTGTTATTCTCAAGAACTGTGGAAGGTTTGGAATTTTACCTAATTTGTAAACTAAGGTGCCAGCCTGCCATGACTTCATAGATTCTGGAAAAGAGCAGAGAGTTCTGGGCTAAATAAGATTGACTTGGTTATTCATGGCACATCAGCAAACAAGAGATTCATGTTGGCATCAATTACCCTTGACTCTCAAATGTCTTAAGTGGATGTTGCTCACAAGTGGTTCTGTGTCATAGCTGAGGAGCTCTTACCTTAAGTAGGGCTACTAGAAATCTGTCAATCTCTTCCCTGGTGGTAGACATTATGTTTATTATTTTTTAAAACAAATATGCCTCCTGCTTCTGAAGGACACATGATCTCTGTCTTCCAAAGCTGTTTGCTCTACAAACATTTTTGAAAATATACACAAAGGCTAAAATAATGAGTCTCAGAAGACATAATAAAAAGGCAGAGAATATGGAAAACTGTCTCTCATCAACTACTACATTCTGTACTTGTCTTTTATTTATTTATTTATTTTTTTATTTTTTGAGGGCAGTGTCACTGGCCCTCATATGTGGGGCCCGAACCCAGGCTGCTGGCTTCCCAAGCCAGTGCTTAACCACCGCGCCACTTGGCGGGCTGTACTTGTCTTATAAAAAAATTATATTTTACAGTTAAAATTAAGGTCTTTAAGCCTGAAACCATACAACTCCTAGAAGAAAACATAGGCAGTAAACTTTTTGACATTGGTCTCAGCAATATATTTTTTGGAGATGCCACCTCGAGCAAAGGCAACAAAAGCAAAAATAAATAAATGGGGCTACATCAAACTAAAAAGCTTTTGCAGGGCCGGCAGAGTGGCACGGTGGTTAAGCGCTGGCTTGGGACGCCAGCGGCCCCGGTTCGGATCCCACATATGAGGGTCAGTGACACTGCACTCTAAAAAAAAAAAGCTTTTGCACAGTGAAGGGAATATCAACAAAACAAAAAGGCAACTGACTAAACGGGAGAAGATACTTGCTAATGATGTATCCGATAATAGGTTAATATCTAAAATATATAAAGAATGGGTTAATATCCAAAATATGTAAAGGATTAATATCTGAAATATATAAAGAACTCTTACAACTCAACATTTTAAAAAAAAGGAAGAAAGAAATCTAATTAAAACATGGTCAGAGTACCTGAATAGACATTTCTCTGAAGAAAACACATTGATGGTAAACAGACACATGAAAACATGCTCAAAATTACTAATTATCAAAAAAATACATATCAAAACCTCAATGAGATATCACCTTACACCTGTTAGGATGGTTATTATAAAAAAAAGACAACAAAGAACAAATGTTGGAGAGGACATAGAGAAAAGGAAACACTTGTGCACTATTGGTGGGATAACAAACTGGTGCAGCCACTCTGGAGGTTCCTCAAAAAATTAGAATTAGAACTGCCATATGACCCGGAAATTCCATGTCTGGGTATTTATCCAAAGGAAATGAAAATATTAATTTAGAAAGATATATGCACCCCATATTCATTATAGCATTATTTACAATAGCCAAAATATGGAAGCAAGCTAGGTGCCCACTGATAAATGAATGAATAAAGAAGCTTGTGAGATATAAATATAATGGAATATTATTCAGCCATAAAAAGTGAAATCTTGCCACTTATGACAACATGGACGGACCTAGAGAGTATCATGCTAAGTGAGATAAGTTGTACACAGAAAGACAAATACCGTAAAATTTCACTTATATGCAGAATCTAAAAAACAAAACAAATGAACAAACAAAATAAAATTGCAACAAACTCACTGATACAGAAAAAAAAACTAATGCTTGCCAGAGGAGAGAAGTGTGAAGGGATGGAGGAAAAGCAGAAGGGAATTTAGAAGTGCAAACTTCCAATTATAAATAAAATCATGGAGATGTAATGTACAGCATAGAGAAAATATAGTTATTAATATGATAATAATTATGTATGATGACAAATGGTTAATAGATGTATCATGGTTATCACCTCATAAGGTATATAAATGAGTCACTATGTTGTATACCTGAAACTAATATAATATTGTATCTCAACTATGTTTTTTTAATAAAATAAGATCTTTGGTTATTTAGTAAAGCATGTGTGCCTTTTGCCTACATACTGCTTCTTCTTTGAAATGCAAGCCCAAAATTTTCAAGCACTAAATTCAGATTAGGATACATCCACTTATATTTTCAGGTAATACCCTCTTTTTTCTATATTTCCACCCTGGCTCACAGATTTACTATTCTGTTTCTCCCACTATTCCTTTCCTCCTTTTCATCCACTTAGCCTGAAGAATGTCTAAGTCAACACAGAATCTGCTCTGCAGGGCTGGTCAAACCCAGAAGCTATACTGAAATAACAAGCTTTAGATTCAGGAAGCAGGAGGTTTTGAGATTGAAGCAAAGTTCTGAAACAGGTTACCAGGAAACCATATTATGAGGGTTATTTGACATTCACATAGCTATTAAGGCCGATACTTGGTGTGCACACCCCTGCTTGCTCTGGTAGCACATGGTAACTAGCAGCATGTGGGCATGCATGATTCTTGTGTTCAGAGAGCTCCAGAGGGACCACTCCAGGGGCTGGCTTCCCAGTGAATGCCATGGCACCCCTGTGTATGGGTTTCCTTGACACCCAGTGAGTCCCATATCCAGTGAATTCCCGAAGAGGTGTCTTCTCAGTGAATTGTGTCACACCTGACTTGCAGGTCCCTGCTTGCCAGCCCTGGCTCACAATATGTCAGCAAACTTTTCTAACATCCTATATGCCATAGAAACTGCACCTTTGTGATAAGATCTGGATATAGGAGGTTGGGAGAAGAGTTCCCTTATATTCTTTCCTTTGGGTGCTCTATTTGTCCTACACATATTTGCTATTCCCTATCTACTTTTTCCTTTATTCTTTAGCATTTTGTTTACCTATTAGAAGTTAATATCCATTACTAGTTAACTTTCATTTATATTAAACTTTCTCTGTTCAAATTACTGTAAGGTTTAATTCTCCTGATATCCAGTTCTGGTCCTAATAAAGAGAAAGAATGGATTTTAGGCCTGTTGCTAACAATTTTTAACCCAGTGAATACATAATTCCCCCTAAACTCATGGGCTAAACTAGATGTCTTTAAAATGCTGCTTACATACACCATGAAATAATTTGTAAATAGTATGTTTTCTATTGTATTTTTAATTTTTAGAAGGTTTTCACAAAAACTTTTGTTTCAAAAGGTATGCTTCATCCTGTAAATATTTCTATTTAAAAATAAAAATGTATTATTTACAACAGCCAAGACATGCAAACAACCCATGTGTCCATAAATAGATGAACGGATAAAGAAAATGTGGTCTATACAGAGATATATTAAAATATTATTCATATCAGCCATAAAAAAGAAGGAAATCCTGCTATTAGTGACAAAATGGGTGAACTTCGAAGCATCATACTAAGTGAAACAAGTAAGAGAAAGACAAATGCTGTATGATCTCACTCACATGTCAAATCTAAACTAAACAAAAACTGAGCTCATAGAACAGATTGGGGTTTGCCAGAGGAGGGGGTTGGGGAATGAGTGAAGTAGCTGAAAATGGTTAAAAGGTAGAAACTCACAGCTACAAAATAAACATTGTACAACATGGTGACTATAGTTAATAACACTGTATTTAAAAGATACTAAAAGAGTAGATCTTAAAAGTTGTCAAAAAATTTGTAACTGTGTGTGCTAATATGTTAACTGAAATGATCTCCACAATATATGCATATATCAAATCATGATATTGTACACCTGAAACTAATATGTTATATGTCAGTTAAATCTCAAAATATAAAACAAAACTTCTATATCACAATTTTGTTATAATAAAATAATATAATAATAGTAATATTAACTTGCTATCACAATTACCCATTTACTATTCATTCAGCAAAATCCTCAACTTACAGAATTTTTACTCTCACCTTTGTTGACTTGAAAGTATATTTTCATTCCAATTCCTTCACAGACTTTTCCTTTTTATATTTTAGAGTAATATAGTCTTTAATTAGTTACCTTATGAAAGATATCTATAACAAAATATTTTCTGGGTTCTAATTATAAATTTTATTGTATTACTAAAATTTTCTGCTATAATGGGTTATCATTATATTTTTTAAATTATATAATCACTCAAACAACTAAATATATTACCAGTTTTAACAAGTATTTTAAAACATATTTGATAAAATTTCACAGAAACATATATCTTACTGAGATGAATCTAAGGTAAATATTTCCTAAGCAATTAGCAAAAGAGAAGTATGTACTGCTAAAAATAATGAATACAGCATTTAGTATATTATTTCCCAAGAAAAAGTATATTTGATTATTTATGGAAATAGCAAGGAATATTGTTGTTCCAAGATTACTGGCATATACTGGGAATAGCACCGACCTGCGTGCAAAGAGAAACATTTTTGGTAAAAATCAACCATGATCCTAATTGGTGGCATCTCTCTTTTTTTCATATAGTATGTAGCACTGATTAACAGGACAATAGGAGCTAAAGATAGTCATAGTAAAAAGGGCATAAACCTGGAAATCAGAAACTCTAGGTTCAACATCTCAGCCCTGCCAATAATTTGTCATGTGATCTTGAACAAACTGAGCTACCTTAGCCTTATTTGCCTTGTGAATAAAATGCGGATATGGTGCCAAATGATTAAATTTTTTTCCAACTCTAGAAGTCTGAGCCTTTATGAACTTTGGACAGGCAGGTATGGGACGGTAAAAGGCACAAAGAGGGGCTATAAAACATGTCCAATGTCACACCACAATGTAAAGCCAGATCTGAATTCTTGTTCTTTGCCATCATATTGCAGGGTTCTGTGTCCCAAGAAAGATCTTTGAAAGATATGAATGTTTTCAAGGACAGCTTCTTTAGTATAAGAAAAAGGAGGAAAAAAACCTGTGAGTGGACAAGTCAGTCTATATTTGCTACAGATGTCAAATGAAGAGCCAGCTATTTGGTCATGGGAAGGGAAAATGGTGACTATGGGGACTCTTAAATGACAAAAC
Organism: Aselliscus stoliczkanus; assembly: GCA_033961575.1. NCBI lineage: Eukaryota > Metazoa > Chordata > Mammalia > Chiroptera > Hipposideridae > Aselliscus > Aselliscus stoliczkanus. The sequence goes on from CM066731.1 coordinate 141,060,513, forward strand.
AGAAAGCCTTTTCTGTTTCTATCATGCAGATTTCCATGGTTGCGCAAAATGGTAAAGTCCAGGGGGTTCTGGAAAAATCATGGCTGTCAGGGCCCGGCATATTTATGCTAAAAAACCATTGTTTTTTACTAATGACATGAACTTTGGGTAGGTCACCTCTCCGTGCCTCAATTTCCCAATTTATAAAATGGACCTAATTAGACCAATCTCATTCCTTCAACAAATATTTACTGAGGGCCTCTCCTCTGCAAGGCGCTTGCCTTGCTCTCTCCATCAGATCTGTGAGCCTCCTGGGTGTCTGGGGACTCAGCATGGGCCAGTGTGTGGTAGGTGAGCAGTCCAGAGGTTCTCACAGGCTCTCCTCACTCCTTTTCCCTCTTCTATTACTACCACTGATGCCTCAGGCTTGTATAGTCATTTAAAAAGCACCCTCATATGTATTATTTCCCAAAATGCTTTCAGATTGAAATACTTCGGGCTGTGACCGAAGGCAGGAGAGGGATACCCTGGAATTAGCAAGCCAAATTGTGTCCTGGCCATGCCAATAACTTGCAATGTGGCTCTGAACTAATAATTTCTTTCCTTCCTGGGCCTCATTTTCTGTAAAATTGGGGCTGGGAAAGCAAATGACCTCTAAAGCAACCTCTCCAATCTAAGATTCTAATTATGAAAGAAGCAGGTTAACGTTGGAACACTGAATGAATTTTGTACCCAAAATACTTCTTTTTCCCATCAGCAGACTGGAGGGCTAGCTCAGGCCTTCTACAACTTGTGTAGTGGTGGCGGGGCCTCAGCCTCATTCCCAATGCCTCTGAACTTTCTGTTCCCAGTTCTGCTTCTTTTACCAGCTTTTTCTCCCCTCTTGCATTTTTTTTATTTTTATGAAGGACGTCATTAAGGCTTTTGTCTGCGCTGTTTTTGTTTCAGAGCTTTTCTCACAATCCTATTTTTTGTTGGGGAATCCGCTCCTTTGCCCAACTGGCTGGTGGCATTTCTGAAAGGTCCCTTGTTTCAGGAATAAGCAGAGCTCAGCTTTTTAAAAAATATAATAGCAATATGAGTAATATCAAGTACTTATATACTATAAACTTTTTCAACTATAAATACAAAAACACATCATGTTATTTAATTATTACAGCAGCTCTAATAGTTATTATTTCTCCCATGTTACAGTGAAAGAAATAAAAACAAAGGATAAATAAATTGGCCTGGTAGAGATTAAGACCTGGGATTCAATTCAAATTATTCCGAATCCAAAGGTCTTGTTCTTTACCATTTATCTTACCAGCCTGCCTCAATAGTACATGGTATTTATAACCTACCACTGTAAAGAGAAAAAAAAAAATTGTAGGTGAATTTGATATAAAGTAAGGTAGGGCCAAACAATGATTTGTAAGAAGCAGTAAATATTATTTGGAGCATACAGAAGAGTTGTAATTAAAATATCTATAATCATATGGTCTCTAGAAAAATACATGAGGCTTATCTTCATCAACACCTATTTTACATTATATTTGTTCATAGTACTTATCATCTTGCAATATCCTTTATAGGTAATATATTTTGGATTAGTTTATTTTATTTTTTTCTTTCTATCATTCCTAGTAGAATACAAGCTTTATGAGAATATACATTTTTGTCTTATTTACTGCTATATCCTCACCACTGAGAAAAGTGTCCAATAAATGTCTGTGGAGTAAATGAAAGTCCAATATTTTATCTAAGATAGGGTATAGTTTTTTTTGTTTGTTTTTTTAAATTATTGTTATCAAAGTTTACTGATTTTTCTTATAATTATTTTTCAAAATTACTTAAGCTTTGTACCTTCTTCTAAAGTTAATAGTTCCGATAAGAAGGAAATGATGAACAGTAGATTCTTTTGTATCTTTAATTTTATTCTTCTAGAGTTATAAAACTTTATCCCAAGTGAATCTTCTTAGTAGTGTCATTTAAATTAATAAAGGAGTTTGGGAAGGTGATATTTTACTGATATTCTATAAATCATGTGTTAGATACTTAATCATTACAGCCACTCAAAGGTCAGACACTGAGCACCTGTGATATTTTGATTACCTTATCAATGTTCTCCACAATATTTTTAAAGAAACACCATTCTTAATATACACCTTTGAATTTTTATTTCATTTTCTCTCAATCTTTATGCAAATTTCATGCCATACCATCATATTAAAAAATTCTCCTTAAAATAAACAAAATTTAAATGCGAAAGAAAACTTTCTGCTCCTTTTAAATTGCTAAAATTTTTTGTCTAATTAGAAGGCTATACTAAAATAGATTCTTGTATAACAATTTGTATATTCAGCATCTCTGTATAAGCAAGAAAACCAAATAGCAAAAGGAAAAGAACCAAAATGAGCCAACAAACAAATGATAATTTGAGTGTCATTAAAATGTAGTTTTAAGACAGCTTCCATTTCCATTCTTGCTTTATATAAGGAATGCCAAATTCATTTAAATTATGACATTAATTTGTGGACAAATTCAACCAGAAAATTCTACAATTCCTCAAAGCATATAAAAAAGCCCTCGATATTGTAGAGAAAGTTGTCATGTATTCACTACATCTGTTACTGTCTGCATCAGAAATAAATTAACTTTTTATGACTTAAAATGTAATTACCTACAGAAAAAAATGCACTAGTGATTTTTTTTCTAATGTCCTCAAGTTGCATAACAAGCACCAGAATTCATGACATGAAAATACTAAAGAACCATACATTAATATTAATACAGTCCTTTGGGAAGGGGGGTCGATAATAGGTGGCTCATAAAACTTTTCTCCTAACTTAACTTCAAATACCAAAGTAGAAGGCTATTTCTTTAATGCATACAAAATACAAACTAAAATACATTTAGAGTATTTTATGTTTTGTCTATCTTCTCAGAAGTCAAACATTCATTTCTACTGAGAAAACAATCACTTGCACGGAATTCATTTTATTGTCTTTGCACAGTGACTTGTGAATTTCACACTTCCTTAATTTCACCCAGTAAGAAAGTAGAAAGGGACTTTACAGAACATAAGAAAAAGCTAAGATTTGAACTGAATCAGACATTATATCTACCCATATTCCACTGGGTTAAAAAAGAAATAAAATGTGGATTTACAGTCATTCAAATCAGTAATATAATCATGAACAAAACTAACCTTAAATCCATAACCAGGATTGTGTTAAATGGGAGATATATTTTCATTCAAAAACTTTCATCCCATAACATATTAACCAAATCAAATTCCTTCAAAATGCATATTTTATATCTAGATATATTTATGTAAAACCAGACAAATGTAAGGTGACAACCAGAAAAAAAAAAAAGGAATAAAGAGAGGACAAGAAGAAGCATGATCCTGCAAATTATAATATTTCTGTAGAAGTGCAAACTAAAATCAGGAAATTAAATGACTTGCCAAATGGTTCATAACTGTCTCACTAGATCTAACTGAGGACTGCTTTTTCAATAAAGATTTGAATCATTTAAAAAATTCTAATACATGACATAAGAATTTATGTGCTCAAAACTATATCTATGTTTATCCAGTGGAATGCAAAAGCCCCCTTCTCTTGTCTTACAAGCTGATATTGAAATTTTCAAGAATTTTACATGACAGTTTTTAAACAAAACCATTGTTAAAAATTAAGTTATATAAAGTTACAAATACATAAATAATATTAAAAGCAAAAATAATTAATACTTAAACTCATCACTTCCTGATTATTTTACTACATTCTGCTATTGTCTATGGTCTTGACATTATTGTATCATTGATGTCTTTGTGGTGGAAATACTATATAATGGTGTGCTATGGCACATCTCTGTATTCATTGGCATCATGTTAGTAACCAAAAATCTGCCATGATGGTAGTATTTTTTCACGGAAATCAACAGACACTATAAAACAGGGCTTGACTTATTATTTTATTGATTGTCTAGGCTTAAAATAAAATCTTAATATTTCAGGTTAAACTTACAAGTGTTTCTGTCTAGAGGTGCTACAATATGAATTATACAGAAAATTGAGGAAATATACTTCCATATTTCAGGGATTATTAGTCAACTCATTCAAGAAATGGCTCAAGTCATTAACAAACAAGGGAAGTTCAGACATACATATTCATCATCTCACCTTCATCTTAATCATTACTGTAAAAGAAGATGTCAACCAACATGCATGTTGGAACTACACTCATTTGTAAATTAAAAGCACAGTGAGGGTACAAATATAAGATTTTGACAAAAATCAAGTAAAGCATTTTGTGAGAATTGGCTATATGTAATTAAAATAATGAGTTTTACATATTTTTAATTGTGTTACATATATTTTATATCTGAAATATGAGTAATAAACTTTTGCAGGTATATTTATGCATACACTTTTCCAATGATGGTTGCTATCATTTATCAACTCAGTATTTTCTGTATCTATATCTATATCCATATTCTTTCTTTCTATCTACCTATCTAGCTCCTTAAAATGGAAATCAAGCAACCAATCTTTATTTCCCCATTAATTTTTTTTTCTTTTTTTTTAACGATTTTATTGGGGAATTGGGGGAGGGGAACAGCGCCGGGGAATCGGGGAAGGGGAACAGACAAGTCGCTGTCCTTTTGTTCCTCAGTCTAGTTGCGGAGGACATTGCTTCACTGGCCCATGTTGGTATCATCATTGCGCTCTTCCCGGGTGAGGCAGATTGGTTGCTGGCCTCTGGATGGTCAATCACGGCAGCCATGGGCAGCTCGCACAGGCTGCCAGCCGCTCACGCTGGCTGCTGGCCACTCACTGTAGCCCATGGCAGCCCACTGCAGCAGGGGCTGTAGTCTACACCATCGCCGTGGCTCGCAGCCCACTCCAGATGGAGCTGTTGTTGGCTGTAGAGGGCAGTGTCACTGGCCCTCGTATATGGGATCCTAACCGGGGCCGCTGGCGTCCCAAGCCAGCTCTTAACCAATGCGCCACTCGGCCGGCCCTCCCCAATAATTTTAAAGCCCCCTCAAATCATGTTAATTTTATAAACCATATTATTTTTGTTTTCTTAATGCTATACAATGACATTTATCTGTAAAAATATATATAAGTTGCCACAATGCATTATATTTAAGGAAAAAAAAAAAAAGACTGACTTTCTTTTTTTTGTTTTTGTTTTTCTTTTTTTGAGGGTAGTGTCACTGGCCCTCATATGTGGGACCGAACTGGGGCCGCTGGCTTCCGAAGCCAGCGCTTAACCACCGTGCCACTCGGCCGGCCCAAGACTGACTTTCTAATATTGTCTGTCCCTCTTCCTGTTCAGGGTTATAGACTACTCATTTCATTAATCTTCCTTTTACTTCTTTATTTACTACTTCAGATTTTTCTCCTTTATCACCATAATTTTTTTGTCAAAACCACAAATATGATTATGTAAATCCTTCCCCACCTCCCCTTTAGAATTGCCTTATTAGTTTAAAAAAAAGATATAAAACTAACAAAAATGATCCTAACAACTTAATATGACAGTTGACCAGGGTTCACAAATTTTTTCAGTGAGAGCCAGGTATTAACACTGTAGGTTCAGCAAATCATACAGTCCAATGTCACAATTACTCAACTCTGCTACTATAACATAAAAGCAGCATTAAACAGTATATAAAAGTATGAGTGTGGCTGTATTAAAATATAATTTTATTTCTAAAACAAGCAGTGAGCCAGATATGCCCTAGGGTCATAGTTTATAGACCCCAGTACAAGACTTGTAACCTGGTCGCAACATAGTTAACCAGTTTTATATCCCATCAGTCCTTTTAATCAGTCCTAAGCATCTTAAGTACAAGAGATAGCTAAATGCCCATTATTTCCTAAGTGTTTCATATAATTTTCCATTTTATTGTTGTGTGCTTTTTCGTTTGCTTTATTTATCTCTGCACCTGCATGCATTCCCCTCAAGAACAAGAGAAGGAAAGCTGTACAAAGTGATTTAAATGTTTCTGTGTTGAAGTCTTGCAGAACAGTTGAATCATTTTTCTTAGGAAAAGTAATTCGGAAAGAGAAATGAATGCAAGTTGAGAGAAAATAATAACATATGTTTGGAATATGCTAAATCTTTTAGAAATCTGTAAGTCAGATTTAGATGTCCAATAAGTAGTTAGATGATTCATTTAAAATAGACTTAGATATTATCAAGATATAAATGCTAAAAGCCATGGGGCTCTCCAGTATGTAAAGAACTTAGAAGTCATTGCTCACATTCTTACAACGAGACAAAGCTGAACAAACCAGAAAGTAATTACTGTTCTTGGACCCATCAGAGAATGGAGATTGCAATGCTAACCACCACACCGAAACCTGGAGCTATGTTGTTATGGCAGAATTGAGTCCTCCCACTCCACAAAATACATGTTGAAGGCCTAATTCCCAGTTCCTCATAAAATGACCTTACTTGAAAATAGCATCTTTACATAGTTAATACAGTTAAAATAAGGTCATTAGCATGGGCCCCAATACAATATGTCTGCAATACAGAGTCAGAGAGGCACGCAGAGAAGATAATGCAGACATGGAGAATACCATCTACAAGCCTAAGAATGCTTGAGGCCACCAGAAGCTGGGAAAGAGGCATGGAACAGATTCTCATTAGCAGTCCTCACAAGGAACCAACCTAATCATGGGAGTGGATTTGGTCACTCAAAAAAATCATATAGAAAGACAGAATAATATTGTAAAGAATGTGAAAATAATGAATGGCTGGTTAAAAATATGACTGACAAAACATGCAATTCCTAAGGAAAATCTCTTCCCATTTTAAGAAAGTAAGTTAATTGTGAAGGTCTGGAAGCCTATAAACAATCTGAAGTGTTTCTGGTTCAGAGTTTCAGTTTCATGTAAGTTTCAAATGATTTATAAAAAATATTTGGTTAATACTGAGTAAGTTGTCAAGTGATGTTCGTGTTTATTGTACTGATTGGTATCAGATTTCTCACTGAAACTAATCATTGTACTATGTTCTGCATTCATACTGCCAGATTGGTCCTCAAGGATAACGTCTTTTTGAGAATGGTAGTTTATGGGAATGGTACATGACAAGCAAGTTTGGACTTTTGGAAATTTGAGCTGTAGATAAACATGTTTCATTCCCTTGCTGGAGAACTTTGATTTACTCAAAATCCTAGAATGTTGACAACTATATGGGGTAGGAGGGTGCGGAGGGGATTATCAAATGTTTATACAACTGAAGGACATCATATACATAGATTTGTATATGTCTTCTGAAAATGAAGAATTTCAATGCAAAATGTAAGGGATGGGAAAATAGCAATATTTTAATAATTCATTTGAATTTAATCCAGCTGATAATAGGGATTTGAAGGAAAATGACCATATAAAATTTAGATGTTCCCCTGAGTAGTGGATCAAAGGAGAGGAAAAAAGTAATAGAGTTTATCGCATAGCAGTAAGAATTTTCCTGATTGCAAGTGAAATTATGAAAAAAAAAAAAGAACTTACTTGATATGTAATATTGATAGTTGTGAAATGAAGTAATAGATCACTTATGTCAGGTATTTTTATATGATGTGGAGTAGGAACCAAATGAACAAGAATCAGTTCAAGAAAACCTAACATTTGTGCACCAGTTGAAATACAATGGGCCTGAAAAGAAGCATTCTGACAAATGTTAGAATCAATCGTCCATTTTCAGGCTCAGTGGGTCTAGATTTCATCAACCTATCAAAGTAAAGAAGCTTCAGTCAAAGGAACTCTCAAGGAGTGGTTCAACATTTTCAAGGTTTATGAATGGTTCCACAGAAGGGTTATATAGGTTGATAATGTCATGTCTCCATCAGCACTGAATAAAATAAGAAAAGAATGTGCATCTTATTAAAAGTAACTAGACAGTTGGAACCTTCATAAATACGTTAAGAGTTTTACCTGTAAGAAGCTATGAATATGTAAAGTATAATAAATAATGCCGAATTCTTGCACTTCAGGGCTATAAAATTGTAAGAGGGAGCTTCAAATATCAAGATTATACTAGGTGTTATGGTCATATGTTAAGATGTTAGAATTGTTAGAATAAGTTGATTTAATCTCCCATCTGTGTAACGTAATTTCAAAGCCTTTTGGAAACACCTTCAAAAATAAATGCTAATGTCAGGATTTGAAGTAAAATTAGGACTACATTGCACAGCTGTAATGATTGATTAATGCTAACAACAGCTCAAAATTTACGCACACACCCAGGTTTTTATGAAAATTAATTTTTAAAGTTACTGTGTTTATCAGCTTCTTGGCACAATGTCAACTGAGGACCCAGCTTAGTTTTTAAAGCATAAAGTGCTAATTTTTCTTTTTTCCCCAACTTCAATAAAGGTGAAAATATTGAAAGCTACCAACAGTTTTGCAAAGTTTGATCTATCTTTATGCAGCTTCACATATTTCAGTGTTAAGATAAAACTACATTTGTATACTTTAAAACTTTAAATTTGTATACTCCTATTGTGAATTTGAATGCATGACACTTAGGAAAAAAATTCTAAATAAAAATGTTTATTACTGTAAATTATACTAGTTAAAAAGATGCATAGTTTTAAAAATAGATTATAATTATCTCCTACTTAAATGGATTTATTTCTAATTGAGTCACTAATCATAATGTAAAAATATTGATACTGTTATAAAAATGTACTTTCAGAATTCTAACATTGAAGAACCCAGAGACCAATATATGGAGGTGATAGAGGAAAATTTCTACTCTGCCCTCCTACATAAGGGTTTCCATAAGAAATTCCTGGGTAACAGAAACAACAGAAATTTTTCTCACAGGTCTAGAAAATAGAAGTCTGAAATCAAAGTAGGGTCATGCTCCCTCTGAAATCTACATAGGGAAATCCTACTTTGCTTTTTCCTAGCTTCTAGTGGTTTGCCGGCAATCTTTAGCATTTTTTGTGTTATAGAAACATCACTCCAATTCTATGTTTTTGCATGGCCTATTCCCTGTGTCTCTGTCTTGACATGGCATTCTTTTTACAATAACAAGAGTCATATTTGATTAGGGTGCCACCTCATTCCAGTATGACCTCATTTTAACTATTGCTACATCTAAAACAACTCTATCTCCAAATAGGTCACATTCTGCGGTGTTGGGCGTTAGTTCTTCAACATAAAATTTTGGAGGGAAACACAATTCAATCCATAGCATCCTCTCCTTAACAAAAGAAGGGAATGAGGGAAGGAAGGAAGGAAGGAGGAAATGAGAAAGAGGGAGGGAAAGTGAAGGAGAAGTGGGGGAGGGAGAGAGACAGAGGAAGAGAAGAATAAGAAATCATCACAGTGCAATCCACAAATGACAAATTTAGTCACCACATATTTGTACTGATTTCAGGGAGGATGGATGGATGGATAGATAGACAGACAGACAGATAGATAGATGGGTAGATGATGGATAGATAATAGATAACAACATTTAAGCTTATGTTATTGACCCATAATACATGAATATCTCCAAAATAGGAAAATTTAGCATTCCATTATCTTGAACGATATTATATGGGTAAATAAGAGAGGCAGGCTATTAGTAACCGAAGTCCTTCTTTGTACTAAACATCAGCAGAACAACTCAATAAAAATCATTGTAAATATGCTGTTTGGAAGCAATCAGTCAAGAGAAATGCAAGACAAGAAAAGAGAAATAAAAAGAATAAGTGCTAAACCACAGAAATATTCCACTACACATTGGGTGGGGATTGAGTAGACCTGCTTATGTTTAAGAGGAAAAATCACATCAGTGGATGAAGACATGACATCAGCCCAGTAGGCACAGTGGATGCCATAACAGTATTTTCTGAAATGTTGTAAGAAAAGAAAGCAAGAAAGAAAGAAGGAGAGAAAGAGAGAATGAGAGAAAGAGAGAAAGCGACAATGAGAGAAAGAGAGAAAGAGAGCAAAAAAGAAACAATATAGGTTGTTTCCCTGAGCCTCACTCTGACCCCACAATTTTTTTTTTATAAGAAATGGACTGAAGTAAGATATCTTTATTTAAAAACCAGTAATTATAAAGGAAGAGTTTTGCGTAGATAGTACAAAATTAGTTGAAAACAACAAAATACACCAAATAATTGTGTCATGAAAAAAGAAAAGAACTACATGCTTCTTTATGAGTCCAATGATACGTATTAAAGGAGCCTGCTCTCTTTAAATAAAGCCTGAAGATTAGATAGGGTAGATGATGAGATAATAGAAGACCATTAGAATAGTAACAGCCATAGCTACATGCCAAGCAATGATCTAAATTGACTGCTCAGCCCTGTGATGGAGGTATGATTATATTGAAACCTACAGATGAGGAATCCAAGAAGCAGAGAACATAAGTAACTTGTCCAGGTAGCACGGGTAGCAAGTGGTCAATCCAGGAATCTAGCTCCACAGTCCATGGTCTGTCCCCTTATGCCATGCTGCCTTTAGAGATATCAAAATCAGCTTCATAGCATTCAGGAAAGAGACAAAAGCAAAATGCAAACACAACGACAATGAAGAACACCACTTTAAAAGTAGCAAAAACAACTGCTTCCTCTGTTACAGCGTGTGGCCAATCTCTTTTTATTTTATTCCAGGAAGGAATGAAGCAAGGTCTTCAGGGTAAAATACCTAAGAATCATCCTCTTCTAATACTAGATTATTCTTGTCATTTTAAAGCATTGCCGTGTTTTAAAAAGTACCCTAAGTGAAGTACAGAAGAGGAAGGAAATTGTAGGCCAACACCATATTGGGCACAATCTTTCTTACACAAGGAAATTTTCACAAAGAGGACTCTTCTCCCTGAAACTTCAGAATATTGAGAAGAGCCAGAGAAATGAAGCATCACTAAATCCTGCATTGCAGGCAGCGTCTAACTGCATAGGGATGACCTCCCTGGATACAGGGCAGTGGAGCTAATTAATTAAATGAATTCCACAATGAGCACTAAAGAGTTAACATCAAAATAGCTCCTATTTATATAGAACATACATCACAGCCTGAGAGGGAAAAGGAAGGCAAAACACAAAGGCTTCTGACCACAAGGAAGAGCCATCAGGTTAGGAAAAGGTTAAGGAGAGCCACAGCTCCATACACGGTTCTTCTATGTACATGCACGTAATCCCTGACTTACGATGGTTTGACTTATGATTTTTCAACTTTACGATGGTGCAAAAGCAATACACATTCAGTAAAAACCATATTTCAAATTTTGATGGGTTCTTGGGCTAGCAATCTATGGTGCAATACTCTCTCACGATGGTGGGCCATAGCTCTCAGTCAGCCATGAAATCACAAGGATAAACAACTGATACTCTACAGTGTACTGTATTACCAGCAATTTTTAGATATGGTGTTTCATATTTTCACATCCCATCATGTCTACAAAACTCCTATCTGTGTCTCCTACTTCAGGGGAGAAGAAGAAGAAGGCAATTGCCCAACTGGAGGTTAATGGAAGTGTTCTCAACACCCTTTAGGTACGCTACTTTAGCTAGTATTATGTTCAGTAGGTTAGGTGTATTAAATGCATTTCGACTGATGATATTTTCAATTTACGATGGCTTTTTCGGGATGTAACCCCATCATAAATTAAGGAGCATCTGTATTCCTAATTCGAAAGTGACTAAATCTCTGTCTATTAATTAATTATTTTATCATCTTTTAAAAATCCCAATTTTAAAAAGCAAATTGATATACTATTACAAATAAATAATACAGTGGGCAGAATCTAAGCTGATTTCTACAACTAATAAGGTGTCCATGGTCAGAATGGGGGAAAAAAATGAATTTAGAACACTCGATATAGCATGATGCCCTGAGTTCCATTTCTGCCTACCTATGTTATATGTTAAAATGACACTAAAATATAGAGAATAAAACAGAATTCATGGAAATATTTATAAAACAATGTAGAATTATTACTACTTATTTTGGAAAACCAGAGTCAAATGTTTCAGTGTTCCTTCACTTACCCTATATTAATCTCTAAATATGGGCCCAACTGCATTGATACAGGAAGTTTTTGTTATAAAATTATTTGATAAAGAATAATTAGAATGAACTATTTTACATTAATATTTATCACATGTCAATTGTCAACCTGTTTTTATTGGAATATGTTATCGACACATTAGCATATTGCTAAGACATTTACAAAAGAGTTATATTATTTTAAACCTAATTATTTCTCTCAGGCTGGTGCACCGGACTCTTGATAGACAGAGAATCTGTACATATGCATATAAGAATATATCCATAGTACATAAAACATAAAAGTGAATTGACTATAATTCTCTAAAAATAGCAAGTAGTACACTATTAAGTGCACAATTTTTGGTGGAGACCAGTCCATAGATGTTACACACACATATTGGATAGTCTATTAGTTCAGTCCTGGAATTGGTAAGAAATCCCATTATCAGTCAGTTCAGTCAAGAGACAGGAATAATACCAGTAATTGAAAGAGAAAATTTCATATAGGGAATAGTTAACTAGATATAAAGTTGTTAACAATGCAGCAGTAAAAGCAATAAGGACACATTAAAATATCACAGAGGCAGTGATTGATGAATCTAATTACCATAAATGTAGCTAACAAACCTAGGAATATGGATTTGCTTTCCATCACTGTATAACAAATTAGCACAAATTTAGTGAGTTCTGCTGGTAAACCCAATGGCTTCCCGTGGAGTTTTACAGGCAAAATAATGGGATAATTCTCTGTGAGCTTTGGCAGGACTTCTGTGGCAGCTTCTTATCAAAGTCTCAGAAAGTTCCAGAGGCCAGATTCTTAGTAAGCACTCTCCCCATCCAACAGGGGGTTTCTTCCTCGCCAATCTCAGCCTGTATCATCTCAATGAATTTATCCACAGTCCAGTGGACCACAGACACACTTTCTCCAATGAGGTCTCAATCTCAGCCTTAAGGAGGTTCTCTTGCAAATTTGTTTCCTTCTCTGGTACTCTGCCTCAATCTTTGAGGAAGTAGCTGCTCTCTGTTATTTGCTAATTTGTCATTCTTTGAAGTAAGAGTCCCTTAGTAGTTAATACTTATTAGCAGTTAATACTGTTAAATTTTCTCTATTAAAATTACCGTTACATTTTTGTTTACTAACTGGGCATCCCTAACACAAAACCGATTCAGGAATGGCCTAATGAAATAGAAGCACAAAGATGAGATTTGAGGTTTGGTGGTGTCATTTGTTTTGAATGCAGTGCTGAGCTCTTTGTATTAATACAAGGGAAATGGGATAATAATAATCCATGGCATGCAGTGGAATCACAATTAGTTAACCTATGATCTATAATTGATTTTGATGAATTGCCTACTGAATTAACACTTGGGATTTGAAGTACCTGCTGCACTTGACTATTATGGCAGTAAGGTGACAACAAGTCCTATGGTGTGAATAGATCCTCCTGAGTGTACTGGGCTCTTATATATATAAAAAAAAAATTTTAATAAAAATTTTAAAAATTTAAAAATCACCAGCTAGGTTAATTTGACTCTAAACTCTCAGCTCAAGATGTGATCTAAGAACCAGAGAATTTCTGTGGCAGTCTTAAAGGGATTTCTTTTCCTTTGTAGCCACATCACGGATGTTACAAAAAAGAAGGAAATGCAAAATTAAAGTGAGTGAGTTGAAATCTGAGTCATATCATGTTTTTCATGTGAAAGTCAGGATAATAAATGGGAAAAAAATGAGACTCTAAAATATAAATGGCACATCTGCTTGGACCCAAATGAAACTAAAAATCTTAAACCCCCAGGTCATTCTGAGCTTCCAATGCTAGCGGAAATAGATTGCCCTCCTGTGTCTGAAAATACTAACCTACATTTTTTTTCAACCCCCACAATATCACAACCTAGGTCAGATACTTTCCAAGGATAAGCCCATTCCTCTCAATAACCACAACAACTACCCCTTTCGATAACTAGTCTAAAGTTTCAGGCTATTCCTGGTAATCAGGTATACACCATGACCTGGAAAGAAACAGCTTACACATTAAAAGAATTACAACAGAGGTATACATGCATGTATGTACACATATATATGTATACATAAACATATGTACTTTTATATTTATATTTATATTCATTACATACCAATGGAAAATCAGCAGAAACATAGGGAATACATGTGAAAGTAGATTCTGAGAGAATTAGTAGAAAGAGGTAGAGATATATAACCCTACATCAAGCCAAATTTATTAAGTTGGGTGCACTTAATAGAAATTACTGATATAATGTGCTATCTTGGGCCACTGGCATTGCCTTGAACAACTCACTTGGTTAGATGTCTGAAACTTGACCTCAATACAGGCCAATGTTTAATGAGACTGAAATGTCAGAATTTTGTTCTGCGTGATACAGATGAAGGAATCCAAAAGCTTCAGAAGATAGGGCTATTGAAATGAATTCATCACAGGCAACCTACACATCTATTCCCAAACTACTGGGTTGTTGGAAAAGTCATGATGCATTTTTGCAACAAAAAACATAAAAAAAAATGTCGTGACTTTCCCGACAACACAATACATCCTCCTAGAAGACCTAAAGACATCCCCCGCCTCCTTAGGTGTTGAGAAATACATTACTGAGGGGATTCCTGAATCTTGAAACAGTATATGATTTCTCTCCTCTAGAGGCCAGTTACGACAGTAAGTGATGCTATCATTGATATAGGTTTTTGATGTCAATGAGGTTGATGAAATCCTAGAATATCAAAGTTGCAGTACATAACTGCCAAAGACAATAGGGGAGCATTAAACAAAAAAGGAAAGCAGAGATGTACTGATAATGAGAATGCCCTCCCTGCAGGGATATTTGTGGGTGATGGTTACTTGATCATGGTGTGCCTAGGAAGGACATAGATGAGGGACCTGCTGAAGTATTGCTTGCACCATGTAACAGAAAAAGCCTCTAGGTATGAAGACTAAAGACCTTACTTAAGTTACCTCAATGGAGAATCATCCACATTGGCTCCCCAAGCCATACGGTAAAGGCTTGATGGAAGCACCTACAACTTACATTGCCTACCAAGAGAGTAAAATCAAATCCCCATTAAATTCATCAGTTTGACCTGTACAGAAGTCAGATGGATGTTAGGTAATTGACTGAGGACAACTGAAAATATAATCAGATGCTATCATATATCTATCAATTGCAGCTGCTATCATATATCTATTTTCTTTACTGGAGAAACATGGTCCCTGGTATCGAGCTATTGATCTAGTTCATGTATTTTTCTCCATAACAATCTAAAAAGATTACTGGAAGCAGTTCGCCTTTACCTTCTTGGCCAATATTACATTTTTTTTTTTTAAGGGCAGTGTCACTGGCCCTCACATGCGGGACCCAAACCGGGGCCACTGGCTTTCAAGGTCAGCACTTAACCACCACGCCACTCGGCCAGCCCCCAACATTACATCTTAATCGACATGAGCACTTAGTTTCCCAGTGAGTTCTAGGATTTTTAGTCAACTGTCTATTACTCTCATAGGTTCCATAATCAGTGGCTTCCCAGAAAGTTGACTGGTACCACAGAGGGCAGCTTCCAAGCCTGTTTCAGTGGCACCATTGCCAGCAATACGATCCAGCCTGTCTCAGTAGCACCCCAAGTGTGCAGCTATCTAGTGAGTTTCATCTTGCTAGCCAGCTTGGCCTGCTCCCTATATTTGCCATTTCTGTATTCATTGGCATTCTTTTTATCTCTTAGTAGTTAATCCCTTTTCACTAATTAATAATTCATTATGTTTTATTTACCTGTTCAAATTACTGGTGTGTGTATGTTTTGTTTTATTTTTCTTCTCTGATCACTGAACTCAGACTGAAACAGTAGGTAAGTTCTGCCACTTGGTCTTTGCTCTTCTGAGAGCTCATCAGTCAGGGAGCCAGTCTCAATGGCATCTCCTTGATTATAGTAGGCCACAGAGGAATGTCACACAGAGTGGCTGTCTAATGTATTTCTCAATACCTTAATGAAGAGAGTATCCTCTAGGACCTCTAGTGAGAGCTAGTGGGCAGGGTTGGGTGTGCAGTTTATATATGACAAACCCATTCCCAAACTCCTATCTACAGAAGAGATGTTATTGCTTTTGCTACGTTATACCAGGGGAGTTCAGGCATCTCAACACCATTAGCTTAGATCATGGCTGATTGTCAGTTTGACTCAATTAACCAAATTAATTAAGGAGTCCTTCCCATGGCATAAGCTAACACATTAAATCTAGGATCTCTAATGTACCAATAGCAATAAATTTAGGCAGGTTCTTTGTTATAGTCCATCCTATGAGGTTTAACACCCTTACAATCATACAACCTTTACAATCATCCCAATGCATACTTTTGCAGATTTTTGTTGATATAAATTATAAAAATCTTATAGTTCTTTTGATGTATATAAGAGGTTTCCTCCCAGGGCCAACTGCAATGATTTCCCATAGAGCATGGGGAGCGCTCACCCTGGTTGCTGGTCTAATGTAAATAAATGGTAACTGGATGTGTCTGGAAAAAAGAGCATCACCTTTCAAGTCAGCTTTCTCAAGGAAGGTAATTTCAAGCACAGAAAGGTTATTCTCCTTATAAACAAGATGACAAATTTCTCAAATTACATAATTGTTAGCTGTGTCTGAATCCAACCAGATATCCCCAAGTCTTGTTTCAGGCTGTTACTCCATCCCACTCAATGCTTTAACCTTCTCACATAAGAGATGTTGTGAGGCTATGAAAACTTACATTGTAATTATGTAACCTACACAATGTAGTCCTGTGCTTGATATTCAGCAGTATTGACCTTGTAGCTATAAGAAATAAACAATTTTTATGGCTGCCCTAGACATTTTTTTATTACTTGTCTATCACAGAGATGAGAATTTAGAGACATGAGCTTGTCACCTTTTTCCTATAAACAGTATACTGTACTCAGAAGAATCCATTCCACATAACAGTATTTGTAATGGTAATTACCATGCTAATAGTCAACTGTGGCAGCAACTTGGCTTCCAAAACACTTACTTCGGTAGACATTTT
The DNA here is from genome assembly GCA_033961575.1 of Aselliscus stoliczkanus. NCBI lineage: Eukaryota > Metazoa > Chordata > Mammalia > Chiroptera > Hipposideridae > Aselliscus > Aselliscus stoliczkanus. Next base: position 141,077,551 of record CM066731.1, read on the forward strand.
TCAGACTCAACCACAGGTAATAATGTGATTAATTATGATGCCAATGAATAATATAATGGGTTGTCAGAAAAGTCATGATGCATTTTTGCAACGAAAAACATAGAAAAAATACGTCATGACTCTTCCGACAACCCAATAATTACTAGGATCCCATTTTTCCATTGTTGAAGAGATCAGCGCTCTATTCAAGTTCAAGGACATGGCAAACTTAATCTCAAAATACCATATTTGAGAGTGTATTTCCTGGAACTCTTGACATCAATTTCACTATCATTCAATGTCCAATCAGAAGACAAAACACTTTTTTTCAATGGAGCAAGTTTTATGTAAGAAATTGTTCACTACTTATAATATTGTAAATTCAATAACTGAAAAGTCAATAAGAGAATGCTAAGGTATCAGAGAGCTATCAACTGAAGGGAGGAGCTATCATACCTAGGACTAGAGGAGCAAATAGAAGAGGGTGGAGTCAATAGAAATTAGAGGGAGACTCTTCCAACCTGAACCTAAAACCTTAGAGGGGGTGTTCTGCTTGGCTTTTCTTATGTGCCTTGGATCTCAGAGCAAGAGGATCATGGCTGGAGCCTATGACACTCTGGGGTGGGTAGGAGGAGTACTGGCCCACTGGTTCTGGCATTTCAGGAGGAGGAGGATGCAAAGATGCAAGGAGACTGGTTTGCCAGTGATGGGAAATCTGAAAACTGGATTCAGCAGCTGCTTCTCTACTAGGGTGAGGTAACATCCACAGGAAAAGAAAGGACATAGGCCGAGCACAGTTCCTTTTTCTTTCTTTGGACTAGTAGTCTAAAGCCCTATTGATAAAGACAAATAGAAAACCATCTGACAAAGTAGAAATGTGTTTTCAAGAGTCCCAACCCAGGCACCACAAAGCAGAGCATAGTTCTGTGAGTTTGGAGCTGACAGGCAATTATGTAATACTCAAAACAGGCCTTAGAGAATCTGTTGCAGTCCACTTCACATCCCATATAGCGTTTCTTGTCGCTTTTGTAAGGTTGGTGTGTTGGTGTTGTGAGCTTTAGAGTTGTATCCATGTATGCTCTTAATTAGAATGCATAAGAAATAGTACATTTGTATTTTAGTTATGAACCTTTGCTTGCAGGCAGACAAAACTGATTCTGGGCAATTGAAGCAAAATAAAAGCACTGGATTGATGTGGATTAGTAAATATCACTTGAGAAACTTAATAATCAAGATGTAAGAGGCAGAAATCCTGCCAAAATCATAGATGGAACACAACAGACAAAAAATGGAGAACCATTATCATTGTTTTGTAAGTTTCACAATTATTTTATAAAGTCTGGCAAACACTGACAATGAGAAGTTCACCTTTCTGTACTGCAAAAACATATCCAGGAAAAACTATCACTTTCTTGGTACACATATTTGAGAGAATTCATTACTGTTTTGTGTTGCAAATGTCATGGGTCATTCACTTTAGGATTAAGTGTTGGAAAATTTATTTTGTTAATTCTTGTTGAGTAATATAGGTAGAGTTAGTACAAAGTAATTTTTATCCCACTTAAGGGCTATTGGTAGCATGCTCATCTCTTGCCTCTCATCTGTTACCCAATATGATATAATTTGAAATAGTCCCTATTATTAAATTTTAGTATCAATTTCATGTTTTTCAAGCAGAGTTGAAAAGAAGTGTTAACAATAACAATAATAATAATAAATTAGCCTAGCATTATTTTGGTGCTTAACCACACACAATATATTTTTTTTAAAGATGTACAATCAATTTTAAAAGGCATATAATTTAAAATGAAATATACAATTTTTATTTAAAAATGAGAAGTAGACATATGCATCTCTAACCATATTTCTGATCAGTGAGATATAAGTTAATGAGGTTTCGACACATCATGACAAAGTTGTTAGGGGATTTGAAACTGTTTTCTGATCTCTAAATAAAGTACAGGGGAAGGACATAGCTCAAGAACAAAAAATAACCTATATTGTCACGCCCTTATAAAAATATTAAGTATGTAACTGAAAGGTCTAGTTGTTAACGAAAAAAATTAAATCTACTCATTTTTCGAAAGCAAGTAAGGATATATATGGCAGCGAAAAAATCAGGTCAATATTACCAACTACTGTAATTGTGCCTTTCTTTCATTCTTGCCTTAAGCACATGCATGTGTTTTACACTGTCAATTTAATTACAAAGAGATAGAAAGGCACACTGAAATTTTACAGGATATTTTGAAGCCAAGGAGGATGCTTCCAGAGTAAGATGATCCCTAGTCATAAAAGTTTTAATGATTTTATTAGCAATAAAACCACTGCTGCAAAGATCAAAATTATCCGTGACAGTTTCAGAAAATGGTTGTTCTACTTTTTGTATTTAATCCACAATACTGATAAGAAGTTTGATTTAATATATTATTACAAGTGTAAGAAGGGTTGTAATGGTTTTAATTTTATGAACTTCACTTTATGAAAGTAGGTAATTTTCTCACTTTAATGAAATCATTAATTATGTATTTCTAGAGGAAGAAGATAGGTATATAACCTGGCCAATCACCGCAGCAGAAAATTGCTAAGTTAGGCTACCAACCTTGATTTAACTTCCCCTGTCTTTTGCTTCTTTTTCCCAGCAATAAAGGGGAAAATGAGAATGGGGTTAAAGAAGAGTGGAAAAGCAAAGGAGATATTTTAAATGTGAATAAAGATATTTTTCCAGTTTGAAATTTATAATTACTTATGCAGATTTTTTCCTGATTTTTAAAGAATATGTTATTCAATATACAAAAAGGGGACTATTTATTTGTTATCGCAAGTTATATGTTTTATCATTTGTTTTATAGAGTGTATTTATCAAAAGCAAAGTTAGAAGGAATTTTCTAGTAGCTAAGCTATATTTTATCTTTAACAACATAATTGTAAACTTTTAGGTATATAAGGATAGTTTCTGGACTAAATTATCCTATCCTTTTTAATAAAATATATCTTAGATGAGTATCATGGCAGAATTAGTCACATGACTAGTTATTTTTAAAAAAGATGATCAAAACAGATATATTTCCACTCCAATGTATTTAAGGATTATTCTGTGTCAAATAGTGTTGTAGGAAATAAAGATTTTAAAAGACTCATTTACATCAGATCTTACATTCTTATGGATGGTAAAATATAATGTAAATACATACATACATAATAAAGTTTTATAAATAAAAGGCAAACAACCTGCTAAGTGCTATGAGAATTGGTGTTTATTTAGCACATACAATGGGTACCTACCTGAAACGTTGGAAATGAGGAAGGGTTGGAGGAGAGGATATAAGAATGGAGTTCTAAAAAAGATTACCCATAGTACTGGGATATACATGACATTGCATGATCTTAGAAACAAAAAAAATTAATTTCCCTGAAGAGAAAACTTTTGTTCAGACTTCTGAAGGAAACGAGATACAGCATTTGGATCGCACCCACAATTACAAACCAGCAGGAGTCTTTTGTTTGTTTTATTCACTGATGTAGCCAAAGGCTTGAAATGCTCTCTGGCACATATAGGCACACATTAAATATTTGTTGATTGAATAAATAATTTATGAAAGAGGAAATGTAAGCGGGAGTCAAACAATGGAGTGTCTATGCAATGATGACACTTTTGTAATTTATTATGAAAATGATGGAAAGTCATTGAAAGAATTGAAAAACAGATTGATGTTTTAGGGAAATTACTCTAACAGCTAGGTGGATAAAGGAATCAACAGATAAAAAGAAAACAAATAATAAACAGGAAAAATATAGCAATTAGGAGTCTACTGAAATACTGAAGAATAGGGCTGATCAAGGAATAGAATTGAGATAAGTGAAAAAAGCATCACAATATACCCATGAAGTAAACCTAAAGTTTTTGAGATTGGCTATACGTGGCAAGCTGGAGGAGAGACAGAAGGTTGATTTGTTGCCTGAAAAAGTAGGTGATTATTGCTGTCATTTGATGAAATGGATATAATAGGAAGAATAACAGTTCTGGTAAAAAGATGGTATATTACATCTTGGACATGCAAAGTTTGAGAGACCCCTTGGCTGGGTACCTACATGAGAATGTCCTTATAGATAGGTGCATATAATGATCTCCATGTTGGTAGAAATATAGGATTGGATATTTAGATTTGACGATAATATTTTGGTGGTTGATGAAACCATGGGAATGAATGATATACGCCTTTGCAACTTTCATCCCACTCTCCCAATATTTCTGCTTCTTCGCATTCATAGGGAACACTCCTGCCTAATGATTCAAATTGATAGCACATATCCCTCCCTACACACTCACTGTTCAGAACTCCAGAACTTCATTAATCCATTTTTAGTGTTAGGTGGGTTTATACTGTTCACAATTTGGAATCCATACATATTCTATTTTGTTGTTCACATTCCTGCCTCTGCCCAAGACATTCAGATGGGTTCAAGACACAGAGTTCAGTGTAAAAACTCCTCGTGGAGCAGTCACCAGGAACTTGACAAGATACTAATGAAGCAACATTGTACTTATCATTACACAATCTAGTACCAATACCTCCCATCGGTAGAGTTACCTTAAAAGATCATTAGAAAAAAAAACAACAAAAGACTTACCTAAATCCCTAACAGATGAAAGTCACCAATGAAAAAATATAGAAGTATTGCATAGTGGACCCAAATTCTGAGTTTTAAGTCAGAGAAACATAAATGGGCAGCAGTGCGGAGCACAGATTTTGGAATGCTCAGGACAATAGGCTCATCAACCATTTACCACTGTAAGACACACAAGTTCACTAAGACTATTTGCCTTGAGGCCATCAAGGTTAAACTCATTATGACATTCATTCATTTTATGACTGGTAATATCTTTGTTTATGTTCATAGGAAACTCATATTGTCCAGACAATATTTTGTCTCCTAAAATATAAAATGGTTAGTAAAATCATATAGGTTTCAGCACACAATTCTGCAATACATCATCTATATATTGCATTGTGTGTTCACCACGCAGAGTTAATTCTCCTTCCATCACATATATTTGATCCCTTTACCCTTATCTACCACTCTCCTCTCCCATTACCCTCTGGTAACCACTAAACTGTTGTCTGTGTCTATACGTTTTTGTTTGTTTGTTCATTTGTCTTCGTCATTCGTTGCTTTCAGTTTTACATCCCACATATGTGTGAAGTCATATCGTTCACAATTTTTTCTGTTTCCTTAGCATGATAATCTCAAGATCCATCCATGTTGTTGCAAATGACTATACAATTTTACTAACCAACCAATAAAATAATAAATAATAATGAAATAAAAAATAAAATAAAAATCTAAAATGGTTCATATCCATCATTTTTTAAATCTTAATTCACTTTTTTTTTAAAGATTATTTTGGGGAATTGGGGAGGGGAACAGCGCTGGGGAATCAGGGGAGGGGAACAGACAAGTTGCTGTCTTTTTGTTCTTCAGTCTAGTTGCGGGGGATGTTGCTTCACTGGCCCATGTTGGTATCGTCATTGCGTTCTTCCTGGATGAGGCAGATTGGTCACCGGCCTCTGGATGTCGCTCATCGTGGCTATTGGCAGCTCACGCTGGCTGTCGGCCACTCACTGTAGCCTATGGCAGCCCACTGCAGCAGGGGCTGCAGCCTACACCATCGCGGGGGCTCGCACAGCCCAGCTCCAGGTGGAGCTGTTGTTAGCTGTAGAGGGCAGTGTCACTGGCCTTCATGTGGGATCCGAACCGGGGCCGCTGGCATCCCCAAACCAGGTCTTAACCAATGTGCCACTCGGCCGGCACATAATTTACATTCTTATCAGCTTCTAAAGTATGTCCACAGTCTATCATCAGAAAAAGCATCTATATCTTTAGGCTCTTTTCAGAACATGTTACTCACCTTTTGTTCTTGCTTAAATATGGCTTTCCCTTGAAGCTTAGAAAAATTAAGTAACTTATGTGCATACGGCTAATAGAGGCTGAATTTGACTTTCATACCCAAGATGCTGTTTCCAAAGTGACCCCAAAGGCATGCTTTACTATTTCTTTCCTCTGGAGTCATTTCTGGACTTCCCAACACCATTTAGACTATGTTGTAAGTCAGTGCCCTTTAAAGAAACAAATGTAACAAAATCTAGAATTCTTCTTCCTTAACTGTAATTTCAAAATACCACTCTACTTTTGTCCTCCTTCTTCCAGATTTGATATGCACAAGAATCTCAAATATATCATATTTAAAACTAGGTATTCTGTATGTCTCTCCACCCTGTTCTCAGTAATTCATTCCCTGCAGTAGTTCAAACAAAGGAATTATAGTCAATTCGACTCTTCCTTCTCACTCAACTCTCCACATTAAGTGGAATCTACCTTGTAATGTTTCCTAAAGCTGTTCCTCACCTGTATGTCCAAAGTCATTTTCTAAATGCTGGCTTTCCATTTTTCCCACAAGTCTCCTGCAATACCCTTTCCACTCATCCTTCACGTTGACAAAGTGAGCCCAGTTCATGCACTTCCTTCCATTCCCTTGGCCATACTGTTCTGATCTTTAAAACCGCTGTCCTTCCTCTGGGATCAACCCCATTCTTGTAGGCCACAGAAGAAAGATTTCTATTCCTCTGATGAAACAGTTTGAGCTTCATTTCTACACCACTTTTATGAAAGGCCCCACATGCTGTAGTGCTCCACCAGCTTGTCCAACAGTACCCAGTACTACGGCTGCCCTTATGTTTACTGAAGAACCCAGTAGTGCCTGGACTCATGCTTTATACCACTACTACTTCATTGAATTCCAGAGGCTTCCCTGTCACTTCTAAAGCATGAAAGACCATGTGATATGCTTGGGGCCCACACGCATACACTGCTAGACTGAGCAGGTTGCATGGCTGTTAGTTAGATATGGGTACAGCGCACCTAGCTCTTACCTTCTTGCTGACTGCCGAGTATTCCATGACTTACGTGGTGGCGGTCTCTACTTCTGTCAAAAGGGGTCTAGCTTCCCCAGCAGCCACCATCAAAGGCTGGACGATATAATTTGAAAGTACAGTTTACCCTTGAACAAAGTCGAGAAGTAGCAGCACCAAAGAGGCGGAGCAGAAAATCTGCGTATAACTTTTGACTCCATAGTCAGTCAATTATTTGCATCAGCAGATTCAACCAACCATGGATGGAAAACAGTGCTTTCCATAGGTGGTTTGAACCTGCGGTTGGGAATGCAAAAATTCTGTTTTTCCCTCCTCGATTGGTTGAATCTGTGGATGTGAAACCCGTGTATAAGAAGAGCCCTGTATTTATTGAAAAAAAAAAAAATAGTATAAGTGGACCCATGCAGGTCAAACAGTGTTTTTCAAGAGTCAACCGTATTGGGAGTTAGCATCCAGTGCATGAACGCTGAAAAACAAGCTATGAGAGACAGTAAGTTGCTAGCTGATAAAAAATGTTTCTCCTCTCTGAAGGCCTATGTCAAGATTCAGTATTTTAATACAGATTTTGGCATATGATTTCGTCATATAAATTTTAGATTTTCCTTTTATCTTATATACTAATGTGATCATAAATTAACCAAGTCATGCTCAGGGACAGTCCATAGGAGAACTTCCCTCAGGAGTCTTTGTCAAGATGGTATCAGAATTAAAAGCAAACTGACATCCCATGCTCAGGAAAAGTAAATAAGTCATATATTACAGTTCCCTCTAGTTATACTCCAAGCAATGAATATAATCACAAAAAATTAATGTGGACACTACAGCTATAGGTCAGCATCACACAATGTTTTTATACATACACATCCATAACAACACTCCAGAATAGTGTCTGAAAAGATATCATTTCACAGGTATGCCACTAATCTATTTCCCAGAGTGGCAGTGTACTGCATCTTCAGATTCCCTGTGTTTATACCATGGTGAAAGACAGCCTTGAGCATCATATACATATATTTTACCAGGGAATAATTATTTGCAAGATGGAGTACAACAGATACTATTTCAAAATACAGGTGTCCAAATAAATGAGTTAAAAGAGAAAAATCAGTAAATATGATCAAGGTTGTATGCTTTGTTTGAGATATCAGAAGTTATACTTGAGATATTTGTATGCAAATATGTTTCACTTGATTTTATCTTCTCTCTGTTCCAAGATTATCCCACAGTTTAACATGATAACTTGCAATTTTGCTGTTAGAGGGGTATACAGCCAGAATAATTACATTTCATAGATGATTGAATATAACATAGTAACCTTTACACATTAAATTAATTTATTAAAATTGAATACTGTAGGATGAAATGTGCACCAAATCTACAGTAGAGAAAATTTTAAACTCACAAAGAAATTAGAGATGGGAAAGAGAAAACTTAACCCAAGAGCTGCTTTCACTGCAGCTGTGCCAGATGTATCGCACTGCTTTATAATGTAAAGGGTGGAGTTGGCAGTTATCAACTGATTTTGGCAAATAGACAATAATTTACATAAGAATATTCAGGTAACAGTCAGAGATGAAGTTATTTGCTTTGAAGAACATTTTAATTTAAAAAAGAAAAAAGGCATTGGGGTTTCATGAATACCTCTATGTCCTCCTTAACAGATGGCTCATTAAATATCATAAATATATATAGAAAATATATTCTGTACAAATTTTATTTATATAGAAAATTCACAAATATGTTGGGCATCAACTGATCAGCCATCTATTTTTTTGATAATATTTTGGTGTTTATTTTTATTTTTCAATTACAGTTGACATTCAATATTATATTAGTTTCAGGTGTACAGCATAATGGTTAAATATTTACATAATTTGTGAAGTGATTCTCCCAATAAGTCTAGTACCCACCTGGTACCATACATAGTTATTACAATATTATTGACTATGCAATCCCCTATGCTGTACTTTACATTCCCATGACTATTTTATTTTTTGGTTATTTTTACCTTTCATTATTATTATTACTATTATTTACAGATGTACAAAACAATGCAATAGTTATTTTTTTCACCCCTTACAAAGTGACTACTCCTCCCCCCTCCCCTGCACCCCCACCCCCAATATCATACATATCTATTACAATTCCATTGACTCCATCCCCACACTATATTCCGCATCCCATAAGTATATATATGTTAAATTATAGTTGACATATAATATTGTTCAGTGGCAGCTTCAGATGTACAGTGCAGTGGTAAGGCCACTACACCATCCATGAAGTGGTCTCCCTAAAATGACATGCATCCTTCTTTTCCCCTAAAACAAAATATTTACAACCTTATTGATTATATTCCCTGTCTCTTCTGTCTCTGTGGTAATATTGTAGTTATCAGTTTATGTTGCCTTGTCCCTTCCCCTTCTTCCTCATGCCCATCCCCATCCCATCTAGCCCTCATCAGTTTTTTCTTTGTGTCTCTAAGAATATTTCTGTTAACATTGCTCATTTATTCAGTTCTTTAGATTCCAAATATAAGTGAGATCATATGGTATTTGTCTTTCTCTGACTAACTTATTTCACTTAACATAATGTTCTCTAGGTCCATCCATATCGTTGCAAATGGTACGATTTCTTTCTTCTTTATAGCTGCGTAATATTCCATTGTGTAAATATACCACAGTTTCTTAATCCAGTCGTCTACCAATGGGCATTTCGATTGTTTCCAAGTCTTGTCTATTGTAAATAGCGCTGCAATGAACATACGGGTGCATACATTTTTTTGAATTAGTGTCTTGGGTTTTTCAGGATAGATGTCTAGGAGTAGAACTGCTGGGTCAAAAGGTAGTTCCATTTCCAGTTTATTGAGATACCTCCATACTGACTTCCATAGTGGCTGCACCAATCTACAGTACCACCAACAGTGCAGCAGGGTCCCCTTTCCCCACAGCCCCGCCAGCACTTGTTGTTTGTTGATTTATTGATGATAGCCATTCTGACTGTAGTGAGGTGGGTATCATGGTGGTTTTTATTTGCATTTCCCTAATGATCAGTGAGGTTGAACATTTTTTCATATGCCTGTTGGCCATCTGTATGTCCTCTTTAGAGAAATGTCTCTTCATTTCCTCTGCCTATTTTTTAATTGGGTTTTTGTTTTGTTGGTGTTGAGCTGCATGAGTGTTTTATAGATTTTGGATATTAACCCCTTATCAGATATATCGTTGGCAAATATCTTCTCCCATTCACTAGGCTTCCTTTTTGTTTTATTGATGGTTTCCTTTGTTGTGAAAAAACTTTTAAGTTTGTTATAATCCCATATGTTCATTTTTTCTTTTATTTCCCTTGCCCTTGGGGATGTATCAGTAAAAATATTGCTCAGAGTAATGTCTGCAAATTTACTCGCTATATTTTCTTCTAGGAGTTTTATGGTTTCAAGTCTTTCATTTAAGTCTTTAATCCATTTTGAATTTGTTCTTGTATATGGCCTAAGGAAGTGGTCCAGTTTCATTTTTTTGCATATGTCAGTCCAATTTTCCCAGCACCATTTATTAAATAGACTATCTTTACCCCAGTGTAAATTCTTGCTTCCATTGTCATAGATTAACTGTCTGTATATACATGGATTTATTTCTGGAGTCTCTGTTCTGTTCCACTGGTCTATGTGCCTGTTTTTATGCCAGTACCATGCTGTTTTGATTACTGTAGCCTGTGGTAGGTTTTGATGTCTGGTAGCATGATACCCCTGACTTTGTTCTTATTTCTCAGGATTGCCGAGGTAATTCGGGGTCTTTTATGGTTCAATATAAATTTTAGGATTATATTTTCTATTTCTGTGAAAAATACCCTTGGTAGCTTGATAGGAATTGCATTGAATCTATATATTGCTTTTTTAGGCAGTATGGACATTTTAACTATATTATTTCTTCCTGTCCATGAGCATGGTAGATGTTTCCATTTATTTGTATCTTCTTTGATTTCTTTCTTCAGTGTCTTATAATTTTCTGTGTACAGATCTTTTACATCTTTGGTTAAATTTGTTCCTACGTATTTTATAGTTCTTGAAGCAATTGTAAATGGGACAGTTTTCATAATTTCTCTTTCCGTTAGTTTATTATTGATATATGCAAATGCCACTGATTTTTGAACATTGATTTTATATCCTGCTACTTTACTGAATTTGTCTATCAGTTACAATAGTTATATGATGGATCTTTGGGGTTCTCTATATACAGTATCATGTCATCTGCATATAATGACAATTTCACTTCTTCCTTGCCAATTTGGATGCCTTTTGTTTCTTTTTCTTTTCTGATTGCGGTGGCTAAAACTTCCAGAACTATGTTGAATAAAAGAGGAGAAAGTGGACAGCCTTGTCTTGTTCCTGATCTTAAGGGGAATGGTTTTAGCTTTTCCCCATTGAGTGTGATGCTAGTTGTAGGTTTATCATATATGGCCTTTATTATATTGCGATATGATCCCTGTATACCCACTTTGTTAAGGGTGTTTAACATAAATGGCTGTTGGATTTTGTCAAACGCTTTTTCTGCATCTATTGATATGACCATATGATTTTTATTCTTCAATTTGTTGATGTGGTGTATCACATTATTTGATTTACGGATGTTGAACCAGCCTTGCGTACTAGGGATGAAACCCACTTGATCATGATGTATGATCTTCTTAATATATTGCTGAATTCTGTTTGCTAATATTTTATTGAGAATTTTTGCATCTATGTTCATCAGTGATATTGGCCTATAGTTTTCCTTTTTTGTGCTGTCTTTATCTGGTTTTGGAATGAACAGCCATCTATTGTTACCTGGAGATCCATTGTCATTAGAAACTCAACATAAGTAAAAACTAACTCATAATTATTTTCCTATAATGGGGTTTCAGGTATAACTCTGTGTGCTCCTTAACAGATGGCTCATTAAATATCATATATACAAATTAAATTATTATATAAATTTAATTTATATAGAAAATTCACAAATGTGTTGGGCTGCATCTTCAACTGAGCTTCCATCTATTGTGACTTGGACATCTATTGTCATTCTAAACACAACGTAAGTGTAAACTAACTTATAATTATTTTCTTATAAATTCTGTTCCAGATTTTGATATTTCTGTGATCAGTTACTACTTTTCTTCTATTTACTGATTCAGAAAATTTTGAAATATTCACAGACACATTGTTTAATGCCCCCCTCCAATCTCATTAATAATAGATGCTGTTTAGTCCTTTCTCATGACACTTGCATTCATCTATTTCTTTTTCCTGCTTGATGCTTTTATAAGCACAGCTTCACACCCAGTCTAATGAATCACATCTGTCCCCAATCCCTTTCTCTCTCTAATATATATATACATTACACAACTCTATCACATAACTGCATCACTCTAGAAAAGTGTCTTAAAAGCAAACATTTCACAGATACCTCACTATATGTATCGATAAATATCTATATTTATAGATAAATGAAAAATTTTCAGAAGACAATTCTCCATGCCCTGTGATCTTTGAACATCATTTAAATTCAAGAAACATTATATTATTCTTCAAGTGTTATTTTTAAGGCATAAAGTATTTTTCATAAGAGAAACCTTTGTAAGTTAAAACAGCTGCCTACAGATCTGCAGATATAAATTTCAGCATCAATTCAACTTTTCTTGTTAGACAAAGACTTTATTTTAAAATACAATTGTTCATCTTTCTCATTAGTCCTTCACAGTCAAGAATATGGACAACGGTAGAATTAAAGTTTGTCATCAAATAAACTCTTTGTAGGTCAATCAAATATTAATGTGATAGAAATCACTGGGTATTATTTATAGAGTATGGCCTCTAAGTACTCAAAGATTTTATGAGTAATGCTTAGAAGGTTTTACTTTGTATCGAGACAATTAATAGATGTGTTTTAGGCATTCTCAAAGTGAGGAATTAAGAAGTTTTGGGGAGACTAGGCACAGGAGAATTTTTAAGTAGAAAAGTAAAATATGGAATGACTGAAGTGCAGGCAATCATTTTCCAATATTTCCAATGTCCAAACTTTTATAGTTACAATTTCTCCAATATGTCATGGTGGAGAGACTAGGCATGTATTTACAGTGAGATATGAGGGTTTGCTGTTTAGCTTTTGTGGGATCTTCCTTTCTTCCCTTCTCCTCCCCTTGCATATCTCTCTCTTCTCTTCTCTTCTCTTCTCTTCTCTTCTCTTCTCTTCTCTTCTCTTCTCTCTCTCTCTCTCTCTTCCATTTTCTTTCTTTTTTTCTCCCTTTCCTTCCTTCTCTTCATCTTCCTCTCTCCCTCCCTCCCTCCCTCCCTCCCTCTTTTCCTTCCTTCCTTCCTTCCTTCCTTCCTTCCTTCCTTCCTTCCTTCCTTCCTTCTTTCCTTCCTTCCTTCCTTTCTTTCCTGGATAATCTCCAAAAGAAGCTTCACCCCATCCTCTACAGACACCTAGAGGTCATTATTAGTTTTGCAAATTATTCTGGGTATGTATAAGGAGATAATTCATATATAAAGAATTTCTCTTTCCTTGGTAATCATTATCTTCACACAGATACAGTGAATCTTTAATTTAAGGAAGCAGGATAGAACAAGGTGTCTGCGGTTAAGTTTAGAGCAGCTTGTAGGTATAAGCTCACTTCATGTAAGCAGAACAAAAGTAGAGCCTGGCTTTCTCCTTGTTACAGTCAGTAACAGCATTCTTCCAAAATTTATTGACCACATACTCGTACCAGCCAAAAATTGTAAGCATATATAACCTCAAAATATATTTAATGTTAAAATATTGTGTGTGTGTGTATATCAGATGCACAGAAATTGAAATTTTCCAGCAAAATATTGCAAAAGATTTAAAAGATCTTATAAAATCTGTCCTGATTTTAAACATATTTCTGCATGAAATATGTACACTGTATCCATTTTTTCTATTCTTGCTGTAACAAATCACCACAAATTTAGTGATGTTAAGTAATTCAAATTTGATTTTACAGTTCTGAAGATCAGAAATCTTTCAAAGGTCTCTCTGGGCTAAAATTAAGGTGACAGTAGGCTCTCGGGAGGAATCCGTTTTTTTACCTTTTTCAGTTTCTAGAGGCTGCTAGCTTTCCCTGGGTTGGCATCCCTTTCTCCATCTTTAAGGCCAGCAAAGTTGATTCTCTCTGACCTTACTTTCTGGTCACATCTCTTTCTGACTACATCCAGAAAACATTCTCTGCTTTTACATGGGAGAATCCAGAGTAATCTCTCCATATGAAGGTCCTTAACCTTTATCACATCTGCAAAGTTCTTTTGCTATCTAGAGTAACATTCAGTTTCAGGTTCCAGGAATTAGGATATAGACATTATGGTGGTAGGGTGGAGTGGGGGAGGGAATGAATTATTCTGCTGATCACACATATGTTTAATGCACTGTCATTTTATATGCATCCTTTGAAAATATTCTGTCAAATTGCAGTATCTGGAAGAAAAATAAAGGCTTGGTAGCTCTATAGGAATTAATAGTTTTTGTGTATGTATGTGTGCCTTGGAGGCTGACATAGAATTTAACAGAGATATATGCCTAATATATAAATTAAACAAAAAAATTAATTTCCTATGATATATTTTTAAACACACTCACTGCTACATGCTTTAGATTAATACATAATCTAAATTAATTTTTACCTCTTAAATTATTTTCATTTTTGCTGCAACCCATTCATTTAATACAATTTCTTTTCAACAACATTAATAACCATAAACACAAAAGACTTATTTGGTTTTATGCATGAAGCAAAACAATATAAATAACTTATCATACTTGAAAGGGTTTTCTCTTCGTAATTGAAAACAAATGGAACCTAAGCTAAATTAAATGAATGCTTAATCTTTAATTCCAACACAATGTTATTAATTGTTGCAAGTATGTACATAGTTATAACAGAAGAAACAAGCAATTGATTACTTTAACTTTGGAAAAGTCTAAGCTTAACACTTTGAAATGTCAATAAGAAGAAATAAAGAATTGCATTCTAAGCAGTTCAGAACATTTTTTTTAAATGAAAATTGCAATACCTGCTTATGACTGTGGGTTTAGTAAAGAATGAGTTATATTTGTTTGTGGTGGTCTCTTTATTTGATGTTTTTCCACGGGCTTTTCTAAGAACATAAAATAACTACTTATTTCAATGAAACAAAGCATTAAAAGGGACTTAGCAACCCCTTGTTAAGGACAATATATTCATGCTGTAATTCTCGTAGGAATGCCCTTATTACTTGCTGTGACAAATTTCAGAAGCTAACTCAGGTTTTCACAAGATGGTTAAAACTTAACCCAAATCTAAGTTATTCATTTAGATGCAAACTTAAAATGTATTAGATCTTTTTCTTCCAGGAAGTCTGGGATATCTCTTTTAGTCCTTTTCCATATGATTGTATATACATTTCAGGATCTTAAAAGCATCAGGGAGAGGGGAGTCATCCTTGGTTGTATGGTCCATATTAAGATCTGAGGCATTTTTCATTTTCACCACTTGGGCTCAACCAGAGGCTCAGATGAGATGCCATGAACTTCCCTCAGGTCCGTATCCTTAGGAACATCCATTGTTCCTCCATTGCCAGACTACTGCCCTTTCTGTAACATGCTGAGAGTTTTCCATTTTCCAGAGTCCCAGCTCTGATAATGTTGGGGGATGAGGAAAGAATGGGGACACAGGAGTTTATCTTGAGTCCCAGGGTCAGGGTTGCACTTAGCTAAAAATAACCTACCTACCACTGAAGCACATCTTGGGGTGACTCACTCTGAACCCCTACAGTTGCTTTTATTTTTTTTAGTGTCATTTGCTGAGTAATCTACTAATTCCAATGGAGAAGTGCGATTTTTACTAGAACCCTAGAAGTATTTTGCATTGATTGGTTGGAGTATTAGGTTCACTTCTGAGTATTTCAGTTGGGCAAACTGAAGCACATAAAGAAGAGAGGGCGGGCCGGACGAGTCGTGCATTGGTTGAGAGCTGGTTTTGGGATGCCAGCGGCCCTAGTTCGGATCCCATAAGTGAGGACCAGTGACACCGCCCTCCACGGCTAACAACAGCTCCACCGGGAGCTGGGCTGCGAGCCCCAGCGATGGTGTAGGCTGCAGCCCCTGCTGCAGTGGGCTGCCGTAGGCTACAGTGAGTGGCCGGCAGCCAGCTGCCAATAGCTGTGTTGAGCGACCATCCAAAGGCAGGCGACTGATCTGCCTCATCCGGGAAGAACACAATGACGATACCAACATGGGCTAGTGAGGCGACGTCCTCCACAACTAGACTGAAGAACAGGAGGACGGCAACTTGTCTGTTCCCCTTCCCTGGTTCCCCAACACTGTCCCCTCCCCCAATTCCCCGATAAAATCTTAAAAAAAAAAAAAAAAGAAGAAGAGAGGGAGCAGGGATAGGAAAGGTTGGAATACAATAAAATAGAAGAAAGTTGCAAGAGGTTGAAAAGAAGCTTAATGGAGATCTGATAGTTGTTTTCAAATATTTGAAGAGCTGTCATATAGAAAAAGGATTATTAGAGTTCCATGCAGTGCCACAGGATAAGTATTTGGTAATTTATGAAAGCAGGTTCTAGCTAAAATAAGGTGGGGCTTTTCAACAATTACAACTGATTTAATTTTGAAACTATATTACAAAATATTAAATGTCTAGGCAAAGACTCAAAATCATCTATCAAAATATTAAAGTATTGGCACTGAGTAAAAACTGAAGTAGATGAGCTCAGGCCACTTGGAATTCAAAGATTCTACTCATCATTCTATAAAACCTCTCATAAAAAAATTTGGATAAACTTGTGTTGATGCTCCATTATTTCATCAAGTTGCCCTTGGTTCCCTTCATTTAATGGAAACAGAAAATGGATATGTGAAAGTCTATTTCTCTTTCCCTAGTCACCCTCACTCACTACACAAATCTTCAAATTTGTGGTCTAAAGAAAACAGTACACACAAATCAGTTAGGGATTTAGGAAGTTTATACTTAATTTGGATTTAATTCTTCTGCAAATTTCTAGAATAAGCAATTAATTTTGAGAAAATAGAAAAAAGAGAACTTTCACTACCTGATTATAATGTTTCAGCAATCAACACAATGTTCAATTACAGTAAGGATATATAGGTCAATAGAATAGATCATCTAGAAATGGACACACGCACACGTACACACATATAATATATTTATATTTTATGAAGATGCAAATTAATTCGATGAAAAATATAGTCCAAATGGTATTTGAATAATTCTGCAAGCACATCAAAAGAAAAACAAAAAACAAAAAAAAACATTTTATCTTTTAGTTCACCTCATAAATAGAAATTGACTTGAAATGGAGCATAAGCCTAAATTCATGAGCTACAACTATAAAACTACTAGAAGAAAATTTTGTGACCTATAGTTAAGCAAAGATATCTTAGATAGGATACTAAAAGCACAAGCCATAAAAGAAAAACTAGATAAACAGAACATCATTGAACTAAAATCAGATTTTCAAAAGAACAGGACTAAGAAAATGAAAAGACAAATAATAGACTTGAAAGAAATATTTTCATAGCACTTATATGATAAAGAAGCATTTAGAATATATAAAGCACTTTTACAACTTAACAATAAAAGACAAACAACCCAATTACATAATGGCTAAAAGATCTAAATGGACATTTAATCACAGAAACTATACTGCTGGCAAATAAGCCTGTGAAAAGATGCTCAAAAATTATTCATCTTTAGGGAAATGAAAGCTGAAACCACAATAGGCTGTCAGTCCATGCCCACTAAATAGTAACACGCACGTGCGCGCGCACACACCCACACACCCACAAAACTTCTAGGAACAAAGAGACCAACAGAGTCCCTTCTTGTGCTTCAGCTATTCAGAATGAACTGCACAAGTTGTAATCTTTTTAGCATAGTAGTTTGTTGGGTCCACCTCACTCCCTTGGGAATAACTAATGCTATCTATCTCCCATTACCAAAAAAAGAAAAACACTACATGTAAAATTTTAAGTTCTTTATAAGGTCATATAACGAGAGATTTTTTTTTTTTAATGTAGATGTGTTAGGTATCCGACACATGTACTTAAGAAAGGCTATTTCTGATGTAAGAGTAAATACATAGGGAGGGATCAGAAACAATTCAGTTTTTATAACTCAGTTCAGTTTTTATAGCATGATACCTATATACTGTGGCAGTATTTAGTGCCATTCTCACTTCAAGGAAATGACATCAAAACTATTGTTGAAACACTTAAACCTTAAGAAGTTTCTTTTATTTTTGTGTGAATATACAACATAAAAAAATAGTTTCCCATTATGTTGTTATGGTATGGATGGATTTGATCATATCTAAATACATTAATAGTTTAATTCACCATTACAATATGTACATTTATAGCAAAATTGTTAAACATCTAATATCATTATCTGCTATATTTTTAATAACACAATACATATTTACTATTTTGCCAAAGAGATTTTCAAAAGACTCTGGTGAGAATGGACTGTGTGGGGGATGATTGTTTATGTCATTCTCTTTTCTAATTTTCCCTATCTAATTAGAAATGAAGTTGTGATATTAGGAACCTGTTTATGTGGACAAATTACCCTTCTTACCTGAGACCATGCCATTTATATAAAGGTAAAACAAACTGAAACTGTTTGTGGACAAAGCATGGCTACAGTTGCCTAGCTATGGGGAGAAAACAACACCTTTGAGACAAGACATGCCTTGTAAGATTGTTAAGCAAAGCTTTGGAGCCATGCTGTTTTCTTTGCCCCGAATCTCCAGACTGGATCATTGCCTCATCCATTGCTTCTGCAGAACCATTTTGAGAGAAAACCCAGCCCAGCATGTAGTGATTGATATCTTAATATCGGGATTTCACTAGAGCCAGCATTGGGATAAGTTGTAGATTAAAACCGGTCTAGAGTCACCATCTCTCCCCACCCTAACCCCCAAGATTTTCCTTCTATCCTTCCCCCTCCATTTTTTGAATGCAAGTCAAATAAAAGAGAAGGGAGAAAAGCTCTCAAAGAGGATATGTCGAAGGCAGAGAAATAGAGAGTGTCTTCATGGGCAAGCTTGTTGATGATGGGCTCCAAAGGATGATCAAGCACAATGGGGCACTTTGGGCTCCCTCATTCTCCGTGAGATGCCACCTGCTAGGGCCTGGGCCTTGTTCCCATTACCTGCTACATATTACCAGCCAAGTGAGTTGATTCTGATTCCACCAGAGGAATATATCCTCAAAGGCAAAAATAATAGAACTAAGGTGCTCAGAAGTGGTCAAAGAAAGATCAAAGGACAGAAAGGAAAGGAGGGAGACAGAATTATTGAAAGAGAAGGAAGAGAAGGAAATAAACAGATGGCCATAAGTGTATTCTCTCGTGTGAAGGAAGGGATGAGATTGTTGACATGGTAGGTTTGCTTTCCTTAGTGGGAAGATGAATAAAACATGAGGACATTTTAAGAGAAGGGTAGATTAATGGAAGCATAAAAAGGGAGAGATATTGAAGAGGAATAGAAAAAGTAAAGATGCAGAAGTGTGTAAACCAACATCTAAAGTGAGAATATCACTGCAATTAATTTTCTCTAATTAAATGTTCCTGTTTACTAGCACCTTGGACATAAGCACACATTGTTATCAGTTATCAGTATACTTTGAAGTGTGAATTTACTCTTCAGGAGTTTTAAATAGATTATTTCTAACTGGAAAATTTATTATATACTTTTATATTTAAAAGGTATCACTTAGGGCTGGCTGAGTGGTGTGGTGGTTAAGCGTTGGCTTGGAACACCAGCAGCCCCAGTTCGGGTCCCACATATGAGGACCAGTGACACTGCCCTCAAAAAAAAAAAAAAAAAAAATTTAATTTTAAGTAAGGCCTCATTTTCCAATGAAATTTTAAAAAGTTGGATGTATAATTGACTAAGTATATGTTTTTAAAATAAATGATTTTAAATGTGAAATTAACTTTTGAAACTTCACTATTTTTGTTATTTACAGAAACTAAAGGTGCTTTTGACATTTGGATGCTGTCAGATTGTCTTATCCTGTTGTTTATATAAATGCTGCTTAGTTAATAATTATTGGAGGCTACATTTAAAATAAGTATTTATAGCATTATACTAAATTCTTTCTCAAACAGAAACAAGTATTAAATTCTAACAGGTTTCAAAGCCTGATGATATTCTTAAGAATATTGTGGCCAATTGCTTTTGTTATCAATTCTTCACCCTTTCCTGGATCCATTTACACCTTGTGCTATGTCAATACTAGTTCCTCCAACTACAGGCAGAATATATAGCCTGTCCTTGTTGATTTTAAGCTTGACCATATCACTTACTTTATCCAGTAAGATATGGGCTGCAGTGCCCAATTCAAGTCTGTCTTTTGGAGGCATCACATGTTTCTGCTTATCCTTCGTGCACTTATGCCACAGCTAGTGGCTTGGTTCAAGGAAGATCGGAGTCATGTGAAATGGATTTGGAACAACCTTAAGCTTAGATTCAAACCCAGCTAAGCACAATCTATATCCACCAACCCTAGCCATGTGAGTGAGGTAATTCAGTGAGGTAAGAATAAATAATGTCATTGAGTGTAAAAATGGTTCATTACACATCACTATTGTGTTAACAGCTTACTGATACAAATATTTATTAACAATTATAGCAATGTAATCAGCAAGTCCAACTACTGATATCTAATCTAACCCCTTTTCATTGTACTCTTCTAAATTTATGTGAAAGTTGAATACTTAATTTTCTGCAACTTTTGTGCATCATGAAAAAAAAAGTGCATTATATATCCTCTTGTAAAGATAGTGACAGACTCATTGACATTTAAAAAATGTTTAAATCTTGATTGACAGAAATAGTGATTATAGACATTTGGCTGAATACTTTGCCTCTCATACCTTGTTCTAGGCACTGTAAAATACATCCAAAGAGAATGTATGCCAGTGTCAAATGAGAATATTAATCCAAATACTTTGTATTACTGATAAGCAAGCAAAAAAATCTGTAAGATTTGCACAATACAGTTAACCAACTGCTTCTAATGGATATATACATATAATATAGAATGATGAACATACATACAATGTTGAACACAATAACTTCTGAAATTATTGTGTTCAGCATTGTGCATATTTTAAAAAAACGTGGACTATTTGTGAAAAGTAATCAGACTGGACCATAAAATACAGATCAAAAATTTTTCAAAACATTATTATTATACAGACCATATTCTCTTACTACAATGGGATCATTTGGTATCACTAATGTGGAAAGAAGCAGATAAGCCGCATACAACTATTAATTTTTAAATTGTAAATAAATGAAGTATTACAGAATATATTATTATTAAAATTAGCAAATATTTAGTAACTAACAATATTATCAAAACTTTGATGGTACAGGTGAACAGTACTTAAGTTGAGGAATTTGTATCATTTTAACGGCTTATATTTAAAAAGAAATACTTGAAGTTAATCAACTAAATATCTATCTCAAGAATATAAAAAATGAGCAGCAAATTAAAACCAAAAAAAAAAGTTGAAGAAGCAATGAGTTCGAAGACTATTTTATAAAATGGTGTTATAATTGTTTCTCCGCTTGTGAAATACAGTGTTTGAACAAGAATAATATCTAGCTGAGCTCTGAGCAACAGCAGTTCAATGCCCAGCCTGAACTGAGCTGCCGTTGAGCTGCCAAGTGGCAGGATGGCTCAGCTAAAAAAAGGAAAGAAAAATCTAATGTCTCTTATAGCACTAATTCTAACAGTTTATTTGTAGTAATTAAAAATGTGTCTTTTTAAAGAAATTTGAAAGAATTTGGTTCATTTCATGAAGAAGAGAGACCAGGATAAGAGGAAGCAGTCTGAAGAATGAAGGTGTGAGCTGCCACCAAAGTCTCAGCAATTCCCACTAGCTTATCTTGTAGTATCAAATGTAAACGCAATATTCATCTTCAACAAGATGCAATTATTTCACAAAAATGCCTAATACAAGTCACATATGGCATGATCTGCAAAGTTTTTGGTTGCTCCACTTAACCGTGAGATTGCAGAAAGAAGCAGAAATACTGTTTTGATATGTCCCTTTCTGCAGCCTACTAAGTTATGAATGAAAGAGTAGGCTTATGGAGAGTTCATGTCCAAGGTGGAACTCTTCAATGGTTCTAATATATTACAAAAGAATATGGTGATTATTTCAATTTATAACAAACCAAGGGTATACGATTGAAACAAACGGTCCCTCTAAAGAAATTTTTCAACTAAAATCTATCAGGTAAGATTGAATGAATATTTCCAGAATCCAGTGCCTTTCTGGGTACTATAACTGTCATTGTACACAGATAAAAATAGATTACATTGTTCTTTTCAACCTATGCTACCTGTTTGGCTCAGCAGAAAGAAGGTTTTCTAGTCTCTGAATGTGACAACTGTCGCCTGTCAAAGCCAACCCCTTTGGTTAGTGACTATCAATTCTTATGTTTTCAAAGCTTTTTTTCCTCTGAAAGTTAGAGATGGAGGCCAAGAGCAAGTGGGGAGAATCAACGTGGAACTGGGGCTTGTAGAGGTCAGAATTCCCAGAGGATGTAGCGAACTATGGGTATTTAGATTTATCATGTTCCAAAATCCTTTGAAAACCAATAGAATATGGAAATACACATAACTTCATAAACTCATTGATGCTGAGTCTATCAAAAGAAATAAAAACGAAAATCTTTCACTATACTATTTTATGGTTTCAGGGACCCAACTTTATGAGAAAATTAGAATCACAGAAAAATACATCAAGTTAAATATAATTGGAACACCTGGGTGGAAAAATATTTATAAATGGCATTACTGCCTTAACTCTGACAACATGAGCAGAACTACTATAACCGTGTTCAGTGGTAATATGGAATCATATGCGGTGAAATAAAATACAGAACAAATATACAAATACATCTGCTGCTACAGATTTGCAGCCTTTTAACACCCGTAGATGTCTGTTTGGGGTCTGACTCTGACTATATCCTACTGTTTTATGTATTTTTCAGTATTTCTGTGAGATTAACAGAGCCAACCTGCAGATCTCTGCTAAAGGTTAATTCTTTTCTCAACTTTTAGAGTGTTGGGACTGTAGCACTCTTATTCTGAATGAGCAACCCTCAAAAACAGTTTTGGCATCATTTTAGGCACTTTGCTAAGTAACTTTTAATAGTCCTTTACTTCTCAGTCCAATACCTGGGCTTCTTCATGGAAAATTCCTATTTCCTGTTGTTTTTTTCTGCTTATTTTTTTATTTGTTTGTTTCTTTTTACTGTGTGTGCATCACATTTTCATCTTTATGTGTTATAATCATTTTTGTTGGTTACAGATATTTTACATAATATATTATATATACTGTGGATATAGATACCTCCATTCTAGGGTGTATTGTTTTTACTGTTTGTGTATTTCTTTAGTGACTCTGCTGGACTAGTTCAATGAAGTCTATTTCCTCTGTTTTCTGCAGCCTCTGAGGTTGTTCTTCAGAAAGCACAGCCTTGGGTATTTGAACATTGTCCTTGACCCACTAGGAAGGCTGTGGCTTTAGCCAAGCTCTCTCCAACTATAGCAGTCTTTGATTTTCCCACTAAGCTTCTGACTGGTCTCCTTCTATTGTACCTAACCCATCTGAGAGCCTCCACTAATTGGTATGCGATCACTCCATTGTGCTTGACAATGCCCATAGGCATCAATTGTTCCATAGTCTAATCCAGTTAAAGTTGAGCCCTTTTTGCAGATTCAGTTCTTGCTTCTCTGAGGCCTGCTCTGACTGGAGGAGCTTTCCTCTGGTCTCTTTCCCTGGTTCTTTCTATTAAACTTCTAGCTGGTCTACCATTGTTCTTGTTGCAGTAGTATCATGAAGCTACCAATCCCTTCGTAATCATTTAACAACAAAATGTTGCTTGTTTTCAACTCAACCCTTCAAAATAATTCTGCATTGTCTGTTCCTAATAAAGCCAACCCCTTTTGGGGTGAGCTATGGCATTCTCTCCTTTTACAATCTGCTTCTCCCAACAGGCAGAGCCTCTGAGCCCACCGCACCAGGGCTGAGAACAGGGACAGCATCCCATTTCTCCCTTTGAAACCCCATTTCTCTATGAAAACTGTGTAGGGTAGGGATGGTGGCACTGTTCTTCTCAGCTTGGCCCTCCTAGCATGAAACCTGTGATCTATGGGAAAGTTGGGGTAGGGACAATTGGGGCTAAATAGTCTCAGCCAGCTATATCTGAGGTAGACATTCTGCCCTATGTATGGCAGCTGGATGGTGTTTATGCCAGCCTGCAACAGAGCTACCACAACACAGACCAGAATGGTATGAGAGATGTTCGTGGTCTCTACCTCTAGGGGTAAAATAATACTCATCACCTGGAAACTTGAGAGAGAAGGAAGTCTTGTTTTCTTGACCACATGTACTCAGAGTAGAGGTTCTATCACAGCTGAGGGAGAGCGAAGGAATGGAAGAGTTATGGTTCAAATGCCATAAATGCTCACTGTTCTTAATGAAAATTAGTAGATGTTCTTGAATAAATATTTCTCCATTTACTATGTGCTATTAAGATAGTTTCAGACTTTAAATTTTTCAAAAATAATTTTACGATTTAAATGGTTTGCCTTTCTGGGGTGAGGGTCCACGGAGTTCCTCACACTGTCATTCTGAAAGTCCCCAACTTTTTGGTGAGTTACTGTTATCCGTTGTGTGATAATGATTCTATTTACCTATTTACATATTTACATACATTCTATTTACCTATTTACACAGGACCAGTAGAACAAACCTGAAAGTGAAAAGTGATGAGAAGCATGTTTGTGGTTGAAATCCAAAACCAGCTAAAATTTGAAATTGCAGGGTCAAGCTTTCTGCAGAATCCAACATTTTTGCTTTGTCCCAAGACCCTCTACTTCAGGTCCCTAGGTAGGCTCTCTTGTGAACAAAAAGTATTGTCAGCCAGCACCCTCTCTCCAGATCTCTCTATACCATAAAATGACTCAAATCTCCAGGTCCCACTGATCTTGTAAACACAGCAAGATTTCTACCTCAGAAAAATGTTTGGTGACTAGGTGGGAATTGGGAAATGAATGATAGTATGGACACACTCACGTGGCCATCTTCACAGAACCTCTTTGAAGAGCCTGTTCCTTTTGGGCAAATGAATGTTACCATTATTCATATAATTACAAATAAAATTAATAAACATATGAAAGTTCAAAGGGAATATAAAGGAGAGGAAATTGTTAGAAAATATCTTGCTCTAGATTTCTAATGTGAATTTAGGATCAAATTTTTAAACAATAACTTCCCTATTTGCTTAATAGAAATTTACAATCTGTTGGAGGTGATAAATTATTCATTTATGTGGTGGAACTTCATTCTGAAATACAATTAGAAAAATGTGAATATAACTCAATTACATGCTGAAATAAGCCATGTATTCAATAATGTACCGAACAGTGAGTTTATGATGAAGATCCATCTATTTGCTAGATAATATGAAATCATTATATTAATACAATATTCATTTTCTCAAGTTGAAATGAGTCACATATTTTACTTCTTGTGATCAGTAATGCTATATTTCTCAAGTGTAAACACATCAATTTTGTTTATTCAAATAATTCTAAAATTATCACATGCTTTCAGAATGATTTATCTAAACAATAGAATTCATACTGAAAAAAATATATATTTAAACATTTTTCCACTTGTTTTCAATACTTAAAATAAATTGGTTTTGCTTTTTATTTTATTTAAATTCCCTAATCAAATAATCTATTTGCATAATGCATTTCCTTTCTATCTTCAGTCTAACATCAGTTTTTATAATCAATAACAAATAAGGCGAACAAGTCTCTATTTCTACAAGAATCTTCATGGTATTTTGTTATAATTTGTGGGGTGCTGCAAAAATCAAACAAAATATTAAGCAAAAATTAAAGTTTAAAAAAATTATATAAAAATAATTTTTAAAAAGCATTTTTGGAAGAAAACTAAGTGTTTTCAGGGTATTAATTGGAACAATTTATTTAAAATTTGAAAAATAATATCAAATCCCTTCAAATGAAAGACTAGGATTCAGAATTATGTTGATGTTATAAATACACAGGAAACATAAAAATAAATAAAATGTTCAAATTTAATTATTTCAATAAAAAATGGCTTTTCTTAGCTGTCTTTATGTTCTAACTATGATTAAGGTTGCCAGCTGTTTGAAATAATCACTAAACTCCTAGAACACATAAAATGCATTTTTGAAGAAAACTGTCATGTTAGTAGGAAAAAAATTAACTACTTTAACTACTAGTCACATACAGCAGTGTTCTATAATACTTACACATAAAATATAATAAAACATTAAAAGTAGATTGATTAGTAAAAGCTCCAGATTTTAATCACATGATCTTGGAGACTAAACAAAAACAAATTAAACTTCTGAATAATATTTAATTCCTATCATGGCCTTGTTTTATGATGATACCTGTATGTTATTATGCGATCCCAGATGGCACCTGCAGCTTGGGAGATTCCTCAACAAACCTAGAGCTTCCTATCTAAAGTACCTGTGCTCCCTTGACCATAGAAGCTAGCTCAGATGGGGCTCAGAACAGGCCAGAATAGTTGTGAGTTCATGTCCTCAGGAATAACTCTCAGAAAATGAGGACACAAGAATTGTTGGATCAATACTTCAGCTTCCTTGCCCCTTGGTGGGACAATTTTGAGGTGTGTTCTATACACAGACTTCTAGACATTCCCCATATAGATTAAAACCGGTTGTACATCCTGATCATGAATGTAAACCCTGTCAACTTTCCTCTCTTCCTTGACTCACCTTCCCACTACCTCATTCAGCTCCTTGGAAGAATCTCTATAGTACATTCCTTGCACTCTTCCTTATCTCTCATCCCAAACTTTCATTTGTGGTGCTTTGTGATGAGGTACAAGGCAAAGCAGAAGCACAGCAAGTACTATCTCTACGACTTGAAGGACACGGGAGCCAATCGTAGTTAAAATAATTGTTCTCTAGAGAACATTCAGTTCTCTATTTCACTATTTAAAAAAAAAATGTTCTAAGTTTAGCTTTAGCCAGTAATTAACTCAAGACACACTATGAAAGCCAGAAGATATGCTTGGCAGCTGGAGCACAGATTGTACTGGAAATAAAGCTGAACACCTAATTGTAAGACTGATGAAATTTCATAGGACACATCCACAACCTAACCATTGCTCTTGCTAAAATCAGGACTTTGATATGGAAGTAGAGAAAGACTGATGTCCTGGGGACTAGGATGGGAACCTTTGAATGGATTCACTTGAGTAGCTTAAACCCCTCAGTTTCCCCTAAGACTGTCAGGCTGACACTAACATCAGCTGCCCTTGCCAAGGGAGACTACTTCCCACTACCACCACCATTGGCTGAAGATAAAGGACAGGTCTCACTTCAGGAGAAATCCTCAAAGATAGTGCTTGCCTGCATCAATCGTCACACTTCTTCCTGTCATTGTTTCCAAACCAATAATTACTGTCAGTGTTCAGAGTGGCTTAAGTGGACTCTTAAGGAAAATGGTACAAGAAGAAATACCTGCTGAACTTGGTAAATATCTACCAGTATGAACCAAGAGAACACATATAGGCACGAATCCTGAGAGTACTAAACCAAGGGAGAGAAAATATAATGCTGGCAAGGGGAGAGTTTTTGAATAAGGATTCACTGTTTGACTCTGAATTTAAAACATTGGCAGGACACCTGAAGCATGTCCTAATATGATGTGTTGGCACTAGAGATGATGATGTACTATAGCTATAGCTATTGAGGTGCTGAAACTGCCTTGGCAGAGTATTGAGAATGAGGCCAAAGTGTGGGAGAAGGGTGCATACAAGAGTGGGTTAACTATAAGATCAGGTAATCAACTGGGTCATGTTTCCAGATGGCCTGGAAGACATTCTCTTCACTAAAGTGAAATTATAGGCATTACCGAGGAGAATGTCAGCATTCCTGAGAACCTCAGCAGGGCTGTCTTTCATAGACCCAGGTAGAACATGCATCTGCAGAACCAGCCCCTTTGTTTCAAGGGCATAAGAGGATTCTGGAGTAGCAGAGGCCACATAGTGGTACTTAACTGACACACATGGCTGACAGGCTTAGAATATAGAACAGCAAGGACAGAAATGGCAAAGGGTTTCATAATCTGTGGGCCACTTTGGCAATGGCTAATATATGGTTGTTTCCCAAAGGCAAAATGTGTGGGCAGCCAATGAGGATATGTCCTGGCTTACAAAACCCAAGCGATCAACAGTGGGTGAGCTAAATAATAATGTTAGCCATTATAATGAAAAACCATTATTTCTATCCTTATTTTCATATATGAGCCTATTGATTTGAAGCAGAAATCGGCCAGCCCTATGTATCCTTCTTATCAGAGCACAATAGCTATAGAAAATGAGGTCCTATGATTTTTTCTAAAACTCTGCTCATAAAAGTATCCGTTTGGGGCCAGCAGAGTGGCGCGGTGGTTAAACGCTGGCTTGGGAAGCCAGCGGCCCCGATTCGGTCCCACATAAGAGGGCCAGTGACACTGCCCTCAAAAAAAAAAAAAAAAAAGTATCGATTTGTATTTTAGTGCAGCAATTTGGGAATATATTTTGGTAATCTATGTTAAAATAAAAACTAAACTTTTCACTCATCTATTTCACTTCAATGACTGTTCTCTAAAATTTTATTTAATTTTGGATGTACCAGTAAGTATTCAGACAAGTGTAACTGCTACAAGTGATAGAGAATGAAGAAATAATTATAGGAGTTAGACTTTATACAATTGTAAGAGCTGATGAAATAGTTTATTGGGCTGTTGACTCTGAGTCTATTATTAAGCCTAAAGTCATTATAGATCAGCCAGACCAGCAATCAAGAAGGATGGTTGGGAGAAGAGCGAAGACCCAAAATGTTAGCTGGAACTTACCAGTCCATGAGGACAGTAGGAACATATGATTAAAAACTAGAATCTGTGTCTCTCTTTTACCACCTCCAGACTCCACATCAGGATTAACCTGAAGAAGAAGCTGGCATCCTTTACCACAGATCTGCAGTATACTTAGTCCACATTTGCAGAAGTTGAATCAGGTAATCTGGTGGTAGTTATTGGTCTAGGTTCTCTCCCAGAACTTCTGGTTCAAAAACTATGTTTTTGGTGTGTGGCACAATAAATTTTTTCTCATTACTACTTCAGTGATTCACTGGTGTTACTTTGGCTATTTATGAAACTTTGACATTCTTATAAGGCTGTCCACTAACTATAATATAATTAGCTGTTATCTCTGCTGAGGTCACAGAGAAGATTAAAATTGCTCTGAAGGAAGGTTTCATTACATACTTTGGTATTTAATTTGGACAAATACAATTTTGTAAGTGACTGCAGAAATTTTAAAATAAATATAGTCTCTCAAAATTTATTCTTCATATAGACTCTGTCTACTATATTCTTATTTAACTAAATCAGAGTGTCAATCAAATGAGAATTAAGAGAAAATGATTACTGTGAAATCCTCATTCTGTCTCCAAAATGACATTTATTAATTTATGGCTCCCAAGAAACATTCTCTCTGTGGTCATATCCTCCCTAGGTCCTAGAATAAACAAGTTCAGTCATCCCACTCATTGAGCCTTTTCATGCATGCCCTATTTTTCTTCTTTGGTAATATCCCTCATCTTATTCTTAATATAGCTCCTAATCGTAATTCATCTGGATTTAAAAGAAAACAAACAAATTAAAAAAAAAAATTCCTTAACTGGACTGTTTATCTGCCCCTATTCAGTCAAATACTTTAAGAACAGTCACTTAATCATATTACATCATGATTGGAGGAAAAACACAGCATGACAAAGTTCCATTGCTTCCTTTTTTTTTTTAAAGATTTTTATTGGGTTATTGGGGGAGGGGAACAGTGTTGGGGAATCAGGGAAGGGGAACAAACAAGTTGCTGTCTTTTTGTTCTTCAGTCTAGTTGTGGAGGACGCTGTTTCACTGGCCCATGTTGGTATCGTCATTGCGCTCTTCCCGGATGAGGCAGATCGGTCGCCTGCCTCTGGATGGTCGCTCACCGCGGCTATTGGCAGCTCACGCTGGCTGTCAGCTGCTCACGCTGGCTGCCGGCCACTCACTGTTGCCTATGGCAGCCCACTGCAGCAGGGGCTGCAGCCTACACTGTTGCCAGGGCTCGCACAGCCCAGCTCCAGGTGGAGCTGTTATTAGCTGTAGAGGACAGTGTCACTGGCCCTCATATGTGGGATCTGAACCCAGGCCACTGGCATCCCCAAACCAGCTCTTAACCAATGTGCCACTCGGCCGGCCCTCCATTGCTTCCTTTTTAACATCAAGTCCAATCATTTGATATTTAAGCTTGGTTAAAATTTGATAACTATAACCCCTTAAAGTTTTACACAGGATAGGTAAATTAATCAATGATTAACTTGTAGAAAACCATATATTATTTGTAATGCAAAGGCAAACATTCACTAATGGTTCATGTGTCACCAGTACAGAGGTCATCTATGGCATTGCTCTTCAGTGGAAATTTCTGTAATGACAGAAATGTTCCTTCAGTGCTATGGCATTCACCAACTGTGTGTAGCTATTGAATACTTGATATGTGGCTAGTACAACTAAACTGAATTTTCAATTTTATTTTAATAAATTTAAATGAAAATTTTCAGAGGTACATGTGTCTCTAGTGGTTATCAAAATAGGAGAGATCTACAGATTCTATCCAATGTAGCTAATAATATAGGATAATAATTTAATCCCACATCGTATATTCTCTCAAAAATATAAGATATCTTGTAAAATAAAACATCTTCAGTAGATGTCTAAGAGCAGTGATTCAATTAAAAATATAAGCCATGACAGAGTAGGAGTAAGATTGCAAACCATTTAGCAACTATTGTGTGCCAATTATGTGTTAATCACCATAATGGGTTAAAAATATGAAATACAAAGTTAAAATAAATAGCCATGGTGTCCTTCAACTTGGAGAGTACAAAAGCATTTTTTTTGAAAAAATACTGATTCTAAGGTTTCCTATGTATTTATACACACTATCCTCAATTTATTCTCAGAACTCTGTTAATTTCTGCCCTGAATTTTTTCCATTACAAAATTCTTGCATTATTTGGTCATTAAAGAGACTTATTTGGAAAATAAAACTCAGAGTATACACTAGTAACAAAATTCTTACAACGGAAGTTCTGAATTGTATCATAAATTCAAGCAGCAGAAGAAAAGTGGCAGCTTCCTTGCTAATGTTACTACATCTGAACACTTTAGACAGCATCATCTATTTAGAGATTGAAGAGATGACCACACAGAGTACTTAATGGTTAGTTGATATAAATGTCTAGGTTTTAAAATTTTTTTTCTGGAACATGAACATGTGGACATACTTTTGTGTAATTGGGTATGTTCTAAAATATGAAATAGTTTAAACAAAAAAATGCATTTTATTAATGCTTTAATTTATGCATAACAGGATTATGCATAACATTTTCAATGACTAGTGTTTTGTAACTTTAAAAATCCAGAGTAAATACTTTTCTAAATACTTTCTAAATAATTACACATTGAAAAGCTTTTTTTTTTTAATGAAAGTGTATTCATTTGGTATTTGGATCTTTTTCTCTAATTCTTTTTTATAGTCTGCTAGATAAATCCTGTTATTCATTTGTTTCAATGGAGTTGAATAAAGGTCATTTAAACTGGCTCACCTTCTTATTCCCCTGTTCTTTCCCATAATCCCTACTTATATTGTAAATGGATCATAGCTTCCTTCCCAATATACCTTTTCAGTGTGAGAAGAAATATTAACATTTCATTAAATAAACCTGAGCCTATTGGATTTTAATTCCACACTACTCTTGTGTTTTATGTTGAAAATTATTGAGTTCTTTTGTAAGCTCTAAACTATTTACTGAACTTGCTGGCTATCAATTATTTTTCAATTTTGATATGTAACTAATATGGTACATAAATGTTAAAGTTTAATATTATGATGGAAAATTCTTCCAAAGGCAATGATTTTAATATAATTAACTGGATCTTCAAATCATGTCCCCATTCCCTGTTGAGTTCCCTCACTTCCTTTACAAAGGTGATTCTTGGTTAAATTATTGTTTCTAAAATATACAAGTTGAACTGTTAACTATTAAATATAATGTCTACAGGGCATAATAAATAATGAGATCCATTTTGTCACTTTCATACATGAGAGCAATATAATACATTTTACTTATGATGCATATAATGAAGGTCCTACTTGGTGTTATTATAAGAACCAATATATGCTCTTACTCATTGTTATTATAAGAAGCAATATATGTGTAATTCAATTAGTTCAGTGAACTTATTGATTATCCATGGTGTGTGCAATACTGCAATAAACTAATGAAGACTTTAAGCAGGACCAGAACAAGTCATTACACCCAATCTTCTCACTCTTTACATTGAATTTCTGAGTCTGGCTTACAAATTCTAGGCTGCTCTCACCAAAAGAAAAAAATCACCTGTTAGCTGAACTATATAAAAAAATTGCCATGGGGTCAGAACCTTACTCAAATCAAAACTACCGATGTCTGCTCACTTTATCGTTATCCCTCAGCCTTTGTATGCTGTCTAGTTTCAAATTTCCTGTGTCTAAACCCTTGCCCCAATGTCTTGTTATTTAGCTACGTTGATTGACATCAGATAATAATACATTATCTGATACATTAATACATTATTAGTACAATAATACATTATCACCATACAATAATACAATATAACAGTCATCTCACTCCTTGTCTTTGCTAATACAACCCTGATGTGTTCTCTCTCTTTCGAATAGCCATGTCCCTCAGGGATGAATCATATCCCCAGGGAATGAAATATAAATGTCCTAAGATAAACATAATTTGTTCTATTACTCTTATCAAGTTCAGGCTTATGAGATAGTTCTGGTCAATGATATATATGAAAAAGATGTTTAGGCTGCTTCCTTTTAATTGCCTTTGCTAATTCGCATGTGAATGTGTGATCCTTGGAGAGGCTAAAGGCATCTTTTGATTCTGAGTAGCTCAAGTTAATATGCTGAGAATGGCAGAGCAGAAAGATGAGGGAAAAAACAAACAAGCTGTCATTTATATTTTGTTAAGCTTATGAATTATATGAAATGATATATTTCCCAATATGTTTAGGGCATATTTAATTGGCTTTAGCTTTATTCAGCCAACAACAGTTGGCTTTATACAAATACTCACTGTACAGTCACTCTAATTTTCAGTGGATGTATGCCCTGGATATCTTGTGTAACTTTCTAACATAGAAGATTGAATCTAATACCTCTGAATTTGCTCTGTATTTCAGAAATAGTACCTCTATTAGAAATTGCCTACCATAATATTAAAATACCACTCAAAGAATTGTCCATATTTAAAGGCATTTTAAAGTATTTCCAAATAGGAATAAGGTTAATAGCTCTAATACCTCTAAAGCTAGCACTGTCTTAAGTATCTCACAATTCATAACCACTTTTAATTTAGGTACATTTCTCTTACCTACATGTTACACATTCTAACATCGTATACATTTTATTTTCATCCT
The DNA here is from genome assembly GCA_033961575.1 of Aselliscus stoliczkanus. Classification (NCBI taxonomy): domain Eukaryota; kingdom Metazoa; phylum Chordata; class Mammalia; order Chiroptera; family Hipposideridae; genus Aselliscus; species Aselliscus stoliczkanus. Next base: position 141,111,137 of record CM066731.1, read on the forward strand.
AACATGGATGGCTGCTTTTATCTCAGATACATTACCTATTATAATATTATAGACCTAATATAATGAAAGATCTGAAATAAATACTACTTGTTAAGGTTATATCCATTCATACATTATTAGGAAGAAAATTAAGAAAGTCATTGAGTCTAAAAATAATTTACTAAGTATATTTGAAAGCACAAAAAACTTAGCCATAGAACATTTAATAACTAAACATTCCCAATACATGCAACATCAGGCACAGGGATTCCCCTTCAGAAATTTATATCCAAATAGTTGTTCAAGATTTTGCTGTTGTAGTTATTGCACATATGTGAGCTCACAACAAGAGTTTCCCATTCTGGGCATGGAGCTTTGACACCTGGATTCTAAAACTACTTCTTAGGTAATGCTTATGTGAACTTCATTTGAAAACTACCTAATAAGCCCATATGAACATTGAGGAATATTCTATGAGCCAGCAGTCCTGAGTACAAAAATATTTATTCAAACTAAGCCAAATGATGAATGATGATATTCTCTAACTAGGTCCCTGAAATTGAACTCAGGGAAGCTAATTTTGTTTTCTTTCTTATTCATTTTGTTTTGTTTCTTTTATCAATAATATATACATTTTCTTTGAGGAGGGGGAGTGGTAGAGTATGTCTCATTGTTCTTTGTTCTTTTTTTTCTTGGAGAAGAAATGATTTAATATGTCCATTAATAAAAGCAATAGTGTTCCAGGACCAAATATATCAAATATATATATATATATATATATATATATATATAATATATATATATATATATATATAGAGAGAGAGAGAGAGAGAACCAAATACATATATGGGGGGGGGGAGAGAGAGAGAGAGAGAGAGAGGGAGATTTGGTAGTCCTATGGGCTTCAGGTTTGTTTTTGTTTTGTTTTTGGTGCAGGGTAACAAAACAATTAGAGAATAATATGGAATTTATATGTTGAGTTTAAATAAAATGATAGGATCTTTATCTTTAGAATAGAAAATATTATCTCAGAAGTAGACCTTAGAGAGAGAAGGTCCAGCCAACATTCTGCCACAGAACAAGCGATGCTGCTGGGTGGACAAGTGGTCTCGTGCTATTTCCAGATTGCTAGTAATGTGTGCCAAAGGAATAAAGTTGTTCAGTTGTTGTTTTTAAAATACCAATTTTTTCTTTAACCAATCAGTTATTTCAGGGAATATTTTTTTCAAAATAGAGAGAAAAACAAAATAACTTCAGTGTCTAAGTTCTAATTATAAAGAGTGATAAATGCAATGAAGGAAAAACACAAACTACTATGAGCTTATTATTTAAAAAAACAAAAACAAAAAAACCTTAATCCAGTTAAAGAAAAGCAATGTCTGAGAAAGCTTTCTATCAGGAATTGATATTTCAGCTGAGATCTGAAGGATGAACAAGAGATAATTAGACAAAGATGGAGGGTAGGGAGTGGGGAAGAGCATCTGAAGGCAACAAAAATTTCAAAGTCTCTGAAGGTATCCAGGAGCATTCTATATTTGAGATTGTGAAGAATCGAGGAGGAAACTGAAACATTAAGGACTGAATAATGGAGATGAATTTCAAAAACAAACTTTTGAAAACCATTCATTCCAACAGTTTTTGGAATTCATATTGGCTGAGAGAAGCATTTGGACAGGGAGAGGAGTGGATTTGGAAAGACCAGATTCTAAACTATTGAGGTAGCATGAACTATGATAATATCAATGGAGAGAAAATAACATATGACTTAAAATCAACAATAGTTTATTTAGATTAGATATGCAGTGAAAGTGAAGAAATTTTCTTCCTTCTGTAATAGATAAATGTGTGCACCATGTACTGAGATAGTGAACACAGGAAAGGACCATATTTGAAAGAAAACCTGTTTTGGATACAGTTGTTTTTGAGAAATCTTTGGTCCAAGTTTTGAATATATATGTTGAGAATTCAGAAAAGACAAAGACTGGCAAAGACTGACATATCAACAGTATATGAGGAAATGGCATGAGTGAGATTGATAGAGTATCTAGGAGAGGCCAAAGATTGAGGCCTGATGAAGATTTAAACTTATTAAAAGAAAGCTTATATAAGCGAAAAGTTCTTTAAAGAGATTCAAATATTCTACATGCTGAATTCAAAATAGATTACTATATGGTTAAACTATAAGCTAAAATACCAACAGATTGTCAAAATACTGGAAGTGTCAAAAACATGTATACAAGTGGACACTTCGGTCAACGTTGCTCAAGCAGTAGTTCGCCATAATCAGAAGTGTCTGGACACTGATGGTAACCACTTTGAGCACCTCTTATAATCACAGAAGTCAAATGTGACTTGTATCATCTTTTGTTATCCGTATATATTGAATATTACAATTGTAAATAGTTTTTTCCTTTCTTAAAATGCGTATACATTTTTTTGGCACCCTCTGTATTTACTCATAAATAAAAGACGGAAATGGTATTAAATACCAATATTTCTTTACTGCATCAACTATGAATAAGAAGTAGACTACAGGGCCGGCCGAGTGGCGTGGTAGTTAAGCGCTGGCTTAGGAAGCCAGCAGCCCCGGTTCAGGTTCCATGTATGAGGGCCAGTGACACTGCCCTCAAAAAAAAAAAAAGAAAAAGAAAAAGAAGTGGACTACAATCGATTTCCAATATTCTTGTCAGATCCACTATTATTTTTCTAAAATTGAACATGCCTAATCTGCTTCTTTGCCTTGTATGTGTCCCTTTCTGCCCATGTCAGATAGGCAGCTTCCTATTACTAGAGATAGTATATTGATGGAAGAAAAACATCATTCTATATGTCTTCAACTTTTTAAAATTCAATCTTCAAAGTAAAAATTTTCCTTTACTACAGAAGCTTTTCAAATGATATTTTATTGCTTTAGAAACTATTTCTATTCCATGTACAAATTCACAAATTTATGAAATACTGTAAATTCTGGATGTGTGACTATCCATCTCTATCTTCTACTTGAAAGTGACTGTGAACATCACTCTAAAAATGTTTTGTACCCAATGCATACTGAAGTTTCACTGATTTGAGATGGGTACAAGTCTATTGTCCAGATTAATATCTTTGAAAGTAATTCCTCATTATTCAGAACCATCTCTCTATACAAAAATGAAAATGTTATGTCATATACCTGAAACTAATATAATGTTATATGTCAATTACATATATCAATTGAAAAAAACAAAACAAAACTAATCTCCCTGATTGCTTCCTTTCTCATAGTACTGGATGACCCTTAAATTTGGAAATTGGGATTTAATCTCCTATTTACTATTTCGAGACTGTGAGGTATTTTTCCATGTGAGTAGGACAACATGTGGCATATAAGAAGCATGGATAACTGAGAAGTAAGTGAATAAACAGTTTTCAAGCATTTAATTATAATTAAATTACATTTAATTAGCTAATACTAAACAATTGCTCCAAGGAGAAATACAAAGTTAGGTTGTGCAAGCCTCTGGTCACAATATTTTATCTATCGATCAATACATAACCTTGTTTTGTTTATATTTTTTGAAAGACACCTTATCAAATATATATATATATATATATATATTTGATTTATTAACATTGAACTCATGGCCAATAATACTAATAACGCATGTCTGAAGGAAGCTTACCTCGCCCATGAATTTTCTCTGAAGGCACATCACAGCCTTCCTAACACTTAGGAACCCTAGTATGCACTTTAGCACTGCCCTTGGAGTAGTCTTAAACAGGGAATCATCAGCAAAAAACACAAAAATGCTAAAAACATTGACTAAAAAGACCACCATTAAGGACATTGTTTATAGTATGAGGACTGAATCAAGAAATCAGTGTCTCCTAGTGCTTTGCTCAACCTCAGCTGGAAACGTGTATATCAGGCAACTCAATTTTTTCTGCTGCTCTGTACATGTCCATACACATCTGGAAAAACCTCAAGTGTCATTAGTATTGATTTGGGGGTGACAAGCAAATTTTAGCAAGCAGTCTAATTTGCAAATACAGAATCCACAAGTAATGAGATCCATTTTATTTCAGTGGATCACAAAAGATGTGCCTTCCTAAGAATATTTATTGGTGGCCATATTATTCAGAAATGAAAACACTGACTAATGAATGATACACTTTATATGTAAAAATGAAAAATATAGATAGTTATTAATAAATGGTGACTGAAGCAGATTTGACTTTGGATTGTCAACACACAATGCAATATGCAGTTGATGTATTATAGAACTGCACACATGAAACACGTATCATTTTATTAACCAATGTCACTCCAATAAATTTACATTTTTTTTTTTTTTTTTTGAGGGCAGTATCACTGGCCCTCATATATGGGACCGAACTGGGGCCACTGGCTTCCCAGGCCAGCGTTTAACCACCGCGCCACTCGGCTGGCCCTAAAAATTTTTTAATTAAAAAAAATGGCACAGTAAAACCCCAAGTAGAACTTAATTGTATGTTAATTCTTAGTAGCTTTATATCAAATTAAGTAAAAATCAGTTATGACTTTATGATTTTCCAAAAATAACAAACATAAGGAAATATTACAATTCTCTCCCCACAGATTTTCTACCAACTAAATAACCAGGTTTCTGCATTGGTACCCAGCCTTATTTTCCAGCTTTTTAATATTGAATTACAATGTTTCTAATTTTTAGGAAATACGTGTTTTGTCTAAGATATTACTAGAAAACAGGAATTCTGTGTTTTATATTATCCCTTTTGTTATATTTAAATATCAAACACAAGCATAGGCAAGTGAGTTAATCCTAGCCTACTTATTACAAAAGGAAACTGAGGTCAAGTAAAGTTAACTAATGAATATTTCCATCTAGAAATTCATGGCCTGATTAAATAGGTAGTTAGCTTGAAAATAAAATATCTTACCCTGACTTTAAAAAAAATATTTATTTATATAATACATTAAATTAACTTTGGTTTAGAAACAGTGCCCAAATAACTAAGATGCCAGAAGCAACACTGAAGCCATCGTTCAACTTTTGCAAGCACACACAATTCAAATAACTCCCATGGTATTTTTTCTTGTTTCGAGGTTATTCACCTGACATTTCTACTTTTTTCCTTTTCAGTGCACATTTCTCTCAATCGTGTATTTTTAATGCACAGCTTTTGCTTTGAAAAAGCACAAACTGGAACAAAGAAAGTTGATACTCTCTAAAAGATTAGATGTGAAAAATAATCATGGGTGACTGCTTGGTTTACTTCGAAAATATACTGAGAATAGAGTTCTACTTTCTGTTCATTATTAGTTGCAAGGTGACTCTGAAGTAAACACAGGTCTGTGGCTTTCTCATATGATCTAGTGCTGTTGCAAAGAAGTTTTTTGACCTCTGACACATAATGGTAAGTTGCAGGCACATAGGAGTTATAAAAAGAAATGTTTGTTAAATGATTGTTAAATGGCTGAATGGTGGCATTGATTTAAATAAGAGCTTCAAGTACTTTTATAGGCACATCTGTTTTTTCTTTCTCCAACTGCTTTTTAATTCAAATTAATCACCTGCCCAAATTAGCATAACAACCAGTTTCTCATTCTTGGAACCTAAAATTAACAAATGATGCTGACTTTTAATCAGCCAAAATCCAAGTTTGTTTCCAAACACTAGTAAAAGATCTGCTCGACAATTTTTAGCTGTCCTTATATCTTTCACTGCCACAGAGGTCACATTTCAAACTGGTGCACTCCTTTTGGTGTGTATCCATTCCTCTTGCTAAGCCATATCCCCTCAGAGAGCACAGTGGTTAGTGAGAAGTGTGATCCCACTTCCTTGTTTGGCTAGAAGTCTTGTATGATTGACATTATCTAAAGTGAGAGCACTCCAGTGTATTTCTTTTATACTGAAGCATTGCTTCCAAATATGGCCTCACAGTGAAAATGTCTGACTAGCCAAGAGGGAGACTCTGGTGTCACTTACAGGCTGGGAGAAATCCTGCTGCCTGTCACACCTTGATATTAAGCTGAGGACAATGGCCAGACTCCCCTTTCCTTTATGATGAGTTCCCTACTGGAAATCGGGCCACATTTATAGCCAGCCAACTTAAGATCCTCTTTGTTCATCACAGAGATCATGAAAACACCAAGCCTCAAAAAGTAAAGAGTTGCATTTCCTTTCCTTCCAAGATGGTACCTTTGCATCAGTACAAAAATAATCATAAAGCCCATCACAGATCATAAAAATTCTGTCACAAAACATCTCTAGGGCAACAGAATCAACCCTCTTTAAACCTAGATAACAAATGGGAGAATTCAAAATCACTCTTTTCTGTCTAAAAGAGCTCTGTCCCCTAGATGCTTTCTGTGTCCACCTGACAGAAACATTGCAGCATACTTCCAGGTGACACTCTCTTGAAGTCCTGACTACCTCAGTGCTCTGCCTCATAAATAGAATTTAATAGTTAAGTATTATGTAATGACACAGGTACTGAGTTCCTCCAATTCTGATTTCTCTTTATAACATTCCCTCCTGTTCTCCTCTTCTATATTTTCCCTATCTTCATCCTAGACTGATTCTTCATCAGCCTGTATCAAAATGTGTTACTAATATTTGCATTATGTTTCATGGTTAACAAAGCATTTTCACATATCTTACCTCCCCATAGTCTTCACCACTAAATGAGAAAATAGGAACAATGACACTGAAGTTTTTCTAGTTCTACCCAAAAGGGCACACCTCCCTACGCCTGTACCTATATTTTCTAATTTCCTTACTTACAAATTTCTACAACCAATATTTAATAAAGCTTGGCTAGAAATTGAGAAGTGTAGATAAGTTATATATTAACTATATTCTAGAACGTAAGGTAACATGTTACTTTGATGATAAAGGAAAAGTTTGGATTCTAATTTTTAAAAAATTAATAACATTTTGTATATTTATAGTGTACCAGACATTGCTGTATTATTGTCTAATCTGATGCTTGCAAGAAACCCTAACAGGTATATGTCATTATGTCTGTATATAGGTCAAAAAAGAGATTTGAGGGCCAAACTTTTTTTTTTTTTAAGATTTTTTTTTTTTTTTTAATTGGGGATTGGAGGACGGGAACAGCTTTGGGGAATCGGGGAAGGGGAACAGACAAGTTGCTGTCTTTTTATTCTTCCGTCTAGTTGCGGAGGACATTGCTTCACTGGCCCATGTTGGTATCATCATTGCGCTCTTCCCGGATGAGGCAGATCGGTCGCCGGCCTCTGAATGGTCACTTACTGCAGCTATTGGCAGCTCACATTGGCTGCCGGCCACTCATGCTGGCTGCCGGCCACTCACTGTAGCCTATGGCAGCCCACTGCAGCAGGGGCTGCAGCCCACACCATCACCTGGGCTCGCACAGCCCAGCTCCAGGTGGAGGTGTTGTTAGCTGTGGAGGGCAGTGTCACTGGCCCTCATGTGGGATCCGAACCGGGGCCACTGGCATCCCAAAACCAACACTTAACCAGTGCACCACTCGGCCGGCCTTAGGGCCAAACTTTAAATAATGCCTTCCTTGAGATCTGAGAGCTTCTCCTGCTGACCATGAAAAAGTAAACATCCAGTAGATCTACAGCAGCAAGGAAATGAATGTTGCCAACAACCGCATGAGTTTAGAAGACCTTGATCCTGGAATGAATCCACAACCTGGCAGGCCCCTTGAGACACTGAACAGGGAACCAAGATAGGCTGTATCTGGGATCCTGAGCCACAAAAACTGTGAGAAAATAAATGTATTGTTTTAAACTGTTAAATTTGTGGTAATTCATTACACATCAATCGATTTAATACATCTGCCAAAGTTCTCACCGTTAGCTGGTGTTGAAATCAAAACTTCAAGCCATGGCTGCCAGATCCCAAAGACCAACTAGTCCTTCTAATGAATAATTGCTATCATTCAGATTTGGTAGAAGAATGGTAAGATAGATAGATGATAGATATAGATAGATGACAGATAGATAGATAGATAACAGGTACATGATAGAAAGATAAATAAATAGGTAGGCAGACAGATGAATAGAGATGGTAGATATACAGTCATTTTTATCACACTTAGAAACACAGCGCTTCCAAGGCTATAGGCTAGAGAAAGGCAGAAAGGCTGTAGTCACTAAAATCAGAGATGAAAAGGCCACAAAGCCTGTTTTAACCAGTGACATAAGTTTTAAAAGGGATCATTTAAACTTTAGGATATAAAAGGGACAGCAAAATTAAAAGTAATGGATAATGCCTGTGAGAACATTATATAATAAAATTTTTAAATTAAGTAGAAGGAGAATCCCTTTTATTTGGTATTCTTAAAGTTGTGCGTTGAAACCATAAGTGAAAGTTTCTCTAAACAAACATTTGCTTGACATTTCAATTTAGAAAAATGTTATTATTCCTAGGCAGTTCTGATACATTGTTCCCCTTTCCCTAACAAAAGCCATTAATCCTTGTGTATGGGTCTCGCAGTGTCTTCTGGATGCGAGCATGGGGTTTGCAATGAGAACACAGATTCCAGTACCAATGGTAACACTTATTGGCATAGGAACATAGAGCCTGCTTTAACTCATCAAAGTCTCACTTTCTCATTTGAAAAACAGAAATGATAATAGTTCCTATCTGTCATGTTGCTGTATAATCAAATATCATATCTTTTAATCATTTACTATATGTCTATGACATCAAATGCTCATAAAGAAGCTTTTTTTTGGTATTATTTTTATCACTGGTGGCTATTTAACATTCAGACACAAAGACTGAGAGCAACTGGCATGTGCAAAGAGCTATTTTAAATAAGGCATAAAGTTTCAGTATCAGAAATCACCACACTCCTCAGGTAGATTTTAAAGATCTTAAGAGCAGATTTATGTTTAACAAGCATCTGTTATGTGCTAGGAACAAGAGGACATGCATATCTTGTGAGCCACCTTCTTAAATGGCACCCAAACTCTCTGGGGCGTGCACTAATATCTCATTATACACATAGGGAAACATCTATAAATGAAGAACTGCCAATGAACTACGACATACAAAAATGCTTTTTACTTTGTTTGTTTCTGTTGTTTACACTCAGTGAATAGCAAGCCCTACACTAAAATTAAGGTTTCTTGTTAGCATCATTCCCAAAGCAGTATTTCTCAAACTTATAACACAAGCCAAGCACTTGAAGCTACTGCCAGGTCGCTATGAAAAATATGTTGGATCACTTATCTGTGACCAAAATTGAGCTGGTTCTGCTCAGCACTCAGTTCACAGAGGTAACTCTAGAACTTGCTGAACCAGGGCTAGGTTCTTAGGCTTTTAGTCTGGTCCCATATTAGGGGTGTTTGGACAATACACAAAGCAGCCAAAAAGATGGTCTAAATAGTTGGTACTTAAAAAAGGTGACTTAAGATACAAATTTACACAAATAGCTTACATATCATACCCTCATTCATCGAGTAAGAATGCCCAAATTTATACTACCTGTATATCCATAAATCCCAAAACAGACAATGCTCCAGAACTAATATAATAATGGGAACCCTTAAAAGAATTAATGCATAAACATTTTAGGAACCTGTTTAGATCAAGATGTGTTATCATGGAGAGATTGAGAATGATGCATGAAAAACACTTATACCTGAGTAAACCATGTGCCATACCGTAACAATATTCTACTTCATATAACTCTGAGACTGAAGTGGTTCATGGCCTACAACACATCTATCCAGGCAAAACTAAATGCTAGAATATCCAAGAGTTATACACAAACAGTATATTTATTCCTGAATTGCTGATATGACTGACCCTTACTCAGAAATTATATTTGGAAATATGTTCCCACTGCTAAATCTTTTGGGGCTAGAAACCTTTTACCTCCCTTAGAGAATGTCGATTTTCTCCCAGCATCCTCACTACGCTAACATAGTTCTTGATCCTTTAGATGAGTGAACCTTGTTTGACATATTTAAATGTTGTCAAACATTTCTATGCAAATGTTTATACTAAATTTCTGGTCTTTCTATGCAAAAGTTTATACTATCTTGATTTAGACATATTGTCTTTAAAGTCATTAATATTTTAATATCTCATGAAAATCTAGAAGAGAGAATCACTGCATATATGTGTGTGTGTATATATACACACACACACACACACACACACACACACACACACACACACAGGTACAGACCCAGAAACACAAACAAACTTATTTTTCATTGAGTATCTTAACAAGCTCGTTTTGGAGAAGAACTGTACATAACGTTGGATTAAACTAATGATGCTCAAACTCTGGCTTTGTACTTCCATTCTGTCCAAATCACAATTCACTTTTTTATGTGGATTTTCTATCACACTATGTTGTAGAATTTACACTGTAATTATCTTTTTTAAAATATGGTATGTTTCATTTTTTAAAATAACATTTAATAAAATGAATATATGCATATTGCCTTTGATATTTACATCTTTAAAAAAATGTACTTAAAAATCTTAATTTCCACTGGGTATTTTAAATATTTCTGTTGATCTTTATTTAATGTTTTCTGCTAAATGAATGGATTTTTAATCATGTCAAGTTAAGTATTTTAATTTTAAGAAATCAAGGGCTGCTCTAATGATGTTATAATGAATGAATATGTACTATAGTGTAAAACAGAAAAATTCTGAACAGTTAACATCCAAAACATTTCAGAGTTGCAGTCCTTCATACAGCAAATATATAATGACTTGCTCCCTTCACAGATTGAGAATTAAGTAAACTCTAGGGTTGTGAAACGATTATCATGACTATTTCTTCATTTCCTATAAAATACCAATTGATTTCCTAACACAATAAATGTTTTTTCTTTGGTGCCAAACCTTGAAACATTATGAATAAGAATAAAAAGGCAATTTAAGTATGATAAAACCATTATCAATAAAAGAAAAAAAATGTGTTCAGGTTTACTACTGGGTGTCATAAAGCTTGAATTCATTTTCGAATTAGAGCAGATTTAATGCCATATGAAATGGGTCATTTTTGATAGAGTTGTAATGCCCACTGCCATGTACTGTACAGCAAGGAAATAGGGCTGAGCTTGCCAAAATTTCATTCTTGGAAGCACTGCCAATGCAAAAATAGCTTCCTCCCTTGGGTGCAATATTCGAGAGTCTTTACAATTCTTTAGAGAATTATTGGAAGTTACTTTATAAAAGAAGTGATCAGTTATGAGTTTGAAATTACATCTCATTCTTTGTTACCTACCTAAAAATTCTTTCTGCTTTTGTGGCTGTCACTTTGCTTGTCCATTCAATATTGTACAGGAACTATTTTGTGACCATCTGCCACATACCTCTTTGGCCCCAATCTTCTTTGCTCTGATCACTATTGATTTTCAAAATGAAACCACCATAAACTAAATGGAGCAATTATTACACTTAGGTTAGAAAGAGCCTTTGCTTCTCTAAGTTGTACCTGGATGACAAAGAATCAGTCAAAAACAGCCAACAAAATGAAAGCATTTCCCAGAACCATTGGATTTTAAATTGCGATAATTAAGTTTATGTTATCATCAATAGCCCACATTTTCTATTTTTTTAAAAGTAATTAGCTATACAAATCACCACATTTAAGTCTTAAACAAATGCTTAACATAGACGGTCCCTTCCAAATGCACCATTCATATAATTTTTGAGCTTTGTGCCATTTCTATTAAAAATTGGAATATCCGTCTGGAAAAATAACTGTTTAAATAGAGAGGTCTTTGAATTAAAATCCTTTCTCTTGAAAGGCAAAACTATTGAGATAATAAAAAGATGAATGGTTGTCAGCAGTTAGACCATAATGGGAAGGGATGAATAGATGGAGCACAATGGATTTTTATTAGCACAATGAAACTATTCTGTATGATACCGTAATAGTGGATACATGATACTGCACATTGGGCAAAACCCTTAGATGTGCACAACACAAAGAGTGAACCCTAAAGTAAACTATGGGCTTTAGTTAATAATACTATATCAATAATTTGTTGAGGTTCCTCAACCTCAACAAATGTATCACACCAATGCAAGATGTTAACAATAGAGGGGACTTGTGTGTGTGTGTGTGTGTGTGTGTGTGTGTGTGTGTGTGTGTGTGAAGGGGTAGTGGGAGGGGGTGCTATAGGGTGAGAAGAGGGAATAAATGGGAACTCTCTGTACTTTCTATTTAATTTTTCTCTAAGCCTAAAAGCACTGTAAGAAATAAATTTCATTTATTAAAAACAAAAGAAAACAAAACTCCTTTCACTTACTTCTCTATGCTTCACTATCACTCTGTATATCTCTCACTAAAATTATTGCCGAGATACATGGAAAGTTTTGAGAAAGTCTGCTACTGAGTGAAATGGCCCAAATTAAAATGTTGTAAGAAAAACTCAATTAGGATTTATGTGAACACAAATTATAACATACATTTTGTTGCCCTGTCCATTTTTATGGTGAGTGGAGTAGGGATGGTGATGGCAAAGCAGAAATTTCTATTTATATCTCTCTGGAAGAAACCAATCAATTGATGATCAGACAGGTATGGAATGGCTGTTTGCATTGCTGAAACAAATAGGTGATATATACAAACTACCAGTTCTTCCACATATGTGCAAGTTGTGTATGACCAGGGACCCATTATGTGTTTTTTGTTTTTTTGTTTTCATTTTATATTGTCTTTTATTTCAAAGAAGGAAATTTATATGTTTCAAATAAATATCAATGTATGTAATGGTGTCATCCCTGTCTTTCTGGGGTTATTAGAAAGCAGGAGATATGTCCGTTAACGGATGAATGAAAAAAGAAGATGTGGTCTAGATATACAATAGAATACTTTTTGTCATGAAAACCATAAAATCTTGCCATTTGTGATAACATGGATGGAACTTGAAGGTCCACCTAAGTGAAATAATGCAGACAGAGGAAGACAAACACTGTATGATCTCTCGTATATGGTATTGAAGAAGAAGAAAAAGAAGGAGGAGGGGAGAAAGAAGAAGAAGAAGGAGGGGGAGGAAGAGGGGAAGGCAGAGGATGAGGGGGAGAAAAAGTGCATAGACACAGAGAACACACTGTTAATTGCCAGAGGCGGGGGTGGGAGTGGGCTAAATGGGTAAAGGGGTCTAAAGATACAAACTTCCAGTTATTAAATAAATAAGTCATGAGATCACAATGTACAGCATGGTGATTATAGTTAAGAATACTGTATTGCATATTTGAAAGTTGCTAAGAGAGTAGACATTAAAAGCGTTCATCACATAATTTTTAAAAAAGTTGGAGGAGGTAATATAAGAAGATAGAAAGTAGGAAACAGGAAGGAGAGATTTAAAAAAGACACTTGGAGACAGCTGGGACTCATAATGTGACTCTTCCTGATGCTAGTTAAGCTGTATAGCTGTTGATTGCATCTGTATGAGCCCTCATTTAATGTTCTTAAGTAAATATGTAGATTTCAATATTCACTAATAGTACTTTTACCATACATTAAAAATCCAAGAGTTATTATGATTCAGTTGACATCATATATAGAAACAACACATATTTAATGATATAATTAAAAACTATATGTATTATGTACATTCTTCCACTTTTAAATACACATATATTTGAAGGGAAGTGCTAACAATTTCATTCACTAGGCTTTAACTGATGAGAGAAAGAGTAGGAGGTAAATAAGAAAAAGGTGTTAAAACAAACAAACAAACAAAAAAACAACAAGCCATATCCACTCACACTTCTATTCTTGCATGTACTGAGCTGAGATTTGAAAAGGACTTAATTACGACAAATTCATGAGAGTTGAAAATTGCTACTGAACATTGGGAATCCTAACTCAAGCCTAAATTCCCCATATTGAGGACAGCTACTTTAACCCAGGGATCACAGCAGTATCTCAATTTCCAAATCATACTGTTTTCTCTGATAAAGGATGTCTCAGTTCATTTATTGACAAAGAGTAATTTCATATTTCATTAACCATTCTATCTCTTTTTTTTTCTTTTTTTAAGGTTTTATTGGGGAATTGGGGAAGAGGAACAGCGTTGGGGAATCGGGGAAGGGGAACAAACAAGTTGCTGTCTTTTTGTTCTTCAGTCTAGTTGCGGAGGACGCTGCTTTACTGATTGATCCATGTTAGTGTCATCATTGCACTCTTCCCGGATGAGGCAGATCGGTCGCCGGGTTCTGGACGGTCGCTCACCGCGGCTATTGGCAGCTCACGCTGGCTGCCGGCCACTCACTGTAGCCTATGGCAGCCCACTGCAGCAGGAACTGCAGCCCACACCATCACCGGGGCTTGCATAGCCCAGATCCAGGTGGAGCTGTTGTTAGCTGTAGAGGGTTGTGTCACTGGCCCTCATATGTGGGATCCGAACCCCGGCCGCTGGCATCCCAAAACCAGCTCTTAACCAATGCACCACTCGGCCGGCCCAACCATTCTATCTCTTGAATGGAAGAAAAGAAAGAAAAATACTTGTAGTTTAACTAGGGATATAATGTATAAATGGGAATGATCAAAACCATTATCTGTAACCCAAGGGTATTCAAATAAATCCTGTTATAGAGTCTCCCACATATTTATCATTCTCAAGTTGAATCATTAAACTTGTGAAAGTATAGATATGAAAAGCATTGCCAATATGTCAACCACCTTAATACCATCCAAACTTTCTGCAATTGCAGCACTTTCTTATGTAAGAAATGTCAAGATTTCATCAAAAAGTCTTTTAATTTGGATAATCGCCATACAGTTATCTGGTTATTTTCTCTCTCTGGTTTGCAACTTCTCTTATATGAGTTGTCATTTCTGTAACCTTTTCAATAGCAACTGTGCAGGCTTGGGACCACAGTACAGAATATCTCACTCAACAATCCTCCCACAAACCATCTGTTCCTAGAGACATCAATAACTGTTGGCATTGGGAGACTCTATGAAAAATGGAGAAGAAATTGTTCAAAATGATGAAGTAAAACTTTCTCAGTGGTCTTACATCCCTAGCATAATAGGCAAAATTTGACATACAAAGATTGGTGTTATTTAAGTAAAAGATTTCAAGTCTGGAAAAATAATAAAACAAATAAAACCAAAATCACCGAAACCCCTTCACTCACTTTTCCATCACATTCACACAAAGTTGCACATCAAAAATTTAAATTATGGTACTAAATCTCTATAAAATTATACAACATGCAAAACAAGTGTCTACTAAAAAATGTGAAAATATTCACAGTATGACTTCACCAAACATGGAAAGATATATTTATTTATCTATATATCTATATCTCTATATATTTATTTATATACATATTTGCATATGTATATGTATGTATATGTATACACAAACATATACATATATAAATGTGTAAGTATATGTTTCTCTCCTTCTGAACTCTTCACTCCCAAACCCCAAATCAAATTTATTTCTTGTCACAGCTTTCTATAAGTGATTATAGTGAAAAACAAACAACAAACAAAAAAATTCTTCCATAATTACAACAGTAATGGCAAAAAATATTTTATTTTCTGTCCTTTCTGGTATTAAAGGGAAAAGATGAGCTTCCAGGAAAAGTATCAGTAGAAAAACTAGACACAGTCCCAAACGTGTACTACTTACTACTTCCTGAAAAATTTTTGGTTTTCATTATAATGGGACCCACATCAACCCTTGTTCAAAAGAGTGAATGAAACTTTGTTACCTTCCAGTATCTTGATTTGGAAATCTCATTGCTCTGAGTAATGAATATCACCAGACAGAAACCCAGGGTTATTCATCTCACTTTCATGAGGACATTGAATCGTTTTGGATGCATTCTGTAAAGAAGTAAATGCCTTAAGAAGACACTAGTTTTAGAGTTGACATTGTGATTCCCTGTACATTTAACATGATTTGAAAAATAAACTTATGAAGTATATGGGACAAATGTTATTATCAACAATTTACAGAAAAGTATTTGGTGAGTCATTCTAAGTCACATACCTTAGAATGTGACATAGCTTAGGAAGGCAAAACTTAGAATCCATGTTTTACAATTTTAAAACAGTTCAAATTCTATTAAAAAATATTGTTTGGTTCATTTTTTTTAAATAAAATGAGCTTTTCTTTCTTAATTTTCTGATTATCATCATATCATCTGGGTGCATAAATGATAAATGGCTTGAATATAACATAAAATTAAAAGCACAAAGATTTTTAAATGTCAAATGTAAATGCTAAGATCTTAAAACTATAGGGTCTTAAAGGTCAAGAACTACACCTGATTAGTCTTGCATAGAATATAATAGCAAATTATATTGTGAAGTTTAAGTCTATTTTAAAGACTGTTTCTAAAGATCTAAGTTGCTGTACAATATAAATTAATTCTGGAAAATAACTCAGTCAAATACCTTTTATACTAACTTCCTTCTTTTTAAATGAATTCTTTTGTTACTTTGCCTGACTTCTGAGCCTGTTAAATTTCATGTCATTAATGCCTAATAGTTAATGTTTTGGTCTATTTAAGGCCTAAAGCTTAAGTGATTTGGGTTTGATGATTAGCAATTCTGTAATAGTGCAGTCTCTCTCTTTGGATCTCAGGTCTGTGAACCAGAGTAAGAGCATGTTTTATCTTGTATGTTTTATTCATCACTCTCTTACTCAGAGGGAATTTTCACAGACATAAAAGTACTTCAATCTTTCTTTTTCTGCGGAAACATTCATGTCCAATTGGACTAATTACCACAGCCAGTTAACTCTCAATTATGTAGGCAAAACAAATTGTGTGATTTAAAAAGGTGTGATTGTCGCTGCACGTGATCTTTTTTGTAAATGGGTAACTGTCAGTCTATAGAATTTCTGTCAGAGGGCTGAGTAATTATAAATCTCCCACATTAGCAAACTTTTGCCAAAGTGATGTCAAACACAAGTAGTCCATTCCAGTATTTGAGATGATTGGTTCTCAGGGGCAGCTTTGCCTCTCCATCTGATATTTGGGAATACCCAAAGACATTTTTGGATGTCACATTGGGTAGATGTACTAATAGCACCTAGAGAACAAAGGCCAGGGAAGTTGCTAAACATCTTATAATACACGAGATATCCCCTCACACAAATAATTATTTTGCTCAAAATGTCAACCACGTGGAGGTTGAGATGGGATCATACATACAATGGTTATTAGAAATAAAATCTGGCTAATAGTAATCCTGATCAATTTGTTTTAAATTTTAAAAGCTGAATGAGTTAGCTCAAGTTAATTTCTCTTCCATTAATATCTGATTGTCTTTTCAGTTTCATTTTTTTCCTATTTATTTCCATATTACATATGGTTCTAAACTTCTGGTTGAATTATTCTTCTGTAGTTTTCAGTGCATAATGAGTTAGAGAAATGGCAATGATCATTCCTTCTTTCAAATTGGGAAAAGAGACCCATAACTGACGAGTTTTAAATTCAGGTGATGTGAATTTCAGCAAACTGCTCTGCCACTTCTCTCCACTTAAGGTGGTTTACATAAAAACAGATGACAGATAGACAGATAGACAGACAGGCAGATAGATGATAGATAGACAGAATAGATAAGAAAGGCTTGAACCCTAGAGCCAGACTCCGTAGGTGTTCATCCTTGCTTCACTACATACTAGTTGGGTGTCCTTTGACAAATAATATCCTAGGAGCCTATGATTTTAAATCTATAAAATTAGTGCAATATAATATTACCTGTTTCATTAGTGTTGTCTTTACGATGAAACACACAAAGCCCTAAGAACATTTCCTTACATATAATAAATGTTCAACAATACTAACCCTCC
Source organism: Aselliscus stoliczkanus (assembly GCA_033961575.1). Classification (NCBI taxonomy): domain Eukaryota; kingdom Metazoa; phylum Chordata; class Mammalia; order Chiroptera; family Hipposideridae; genus Aselliscus; species Aselliscus stoliczkanus. The sequence goes on from CM066731.1 coordinate 141,128,898, forward strand.
ATATATTTATTTACACAGACACTTTTACCTCCAATAATAATGCTTTAAAAATAATGAAGAATTGTGTTATTTAAAACTATTTCATATTTTTTTAAATAGAACTTTTGAAAAGTATATGTTTTTTGAATAGCTTCAAATGATAAACAGATGTATAGACTCCTGTTCCTCTGTAAAATTAATCTAATTCTCAATGTATTTTTGATCATCATTGGAAATGAGGAGTAAAAATAAAATAAGTGCATCATTTTATATTGTGATATTTCCCTTAAAGTGAGCACAATCATACACAGCTCTTAAATCTCATCAAGATGTCAGGAACCTTGTTTCCACACTGAGCTAAGTGCTCCATCTTGCCCATTTCTGTCTTTTCTCCATCTACTTTTTCCTCAGCTCATTCATATAACTTCATCTCCATTTTTTTTTTTTTTTACATTTGAGGGACCCTAAAAATGGTATGTCGCTTTTATGTCCAATTCAAATCCAATTGAGAGATAAACATAAAATTCTGACAGAGGGATTTTAGCTTCTGATAATGGTAGAGAACTTTTTTGCAAGTTAACCCTTTCACAAATAAGCAATAACAAAATCTGGGCAAAATACAGACCAATAAACAAATTTCTGTTTGAAACCATCAGAGAGATACCAAGGAAACCAGGATTTGAAGTTCCAGCATCCTGAAGAGAAAGAAGCTCTTTAATATGACTATTTCCTCAGAGGATAATTCTTCTTTTTTTTTTAAATTTATTTAAATTTTTTTTTTTTGAGGGCAGTGTCATATACTATGGTCTTAGCACATTTTCTTGTGTTGACCAATTAAATACTAAACATGTTTTGTAATGAGAGTTTTTGTCTATCATTATTATTTTTAGAGTTGTATTTTATGTAAATAATATAATTATCTTCTGTTCTTTAAGTTATTTCTATCTATCATAGAATTTGTGAATCCTTGTTATTATATTTCTAGGAACAATTGAAATGAAGAAATTAAACTTCTATTTACATTTATTTTTATAAGAAATGAATATAGAAATTTGGCTTTGCTGATACTTAATATACAGACTAACATCAGGGTCCTTAGTCAAATGGCATATTTCAAATGGAGTAGAGCCAAAAATATTTGAAAAAGTCATATATTCTAAAGGACTCATAAGACTAGAAACAGTAAGTACGTTTGGAGTTAATCAAAATTTGAAAGAGACCAAGCATTTAAATAAATCCAGCTGTAATTTTCCAAAATTTGAGTTATTTTTTTTTTTCCTCACTCAATCAGCCTTTGGAGAGATTAAGTTATTTATGTACTTAAAAATCTGCATTACAATTTCTCTTTCTGGATAAAAGATAAAGACCAGAGAAATCTGCACAGCATCTGATTAGTATGGAAATGGAATTAATTGGATGGCTAGTAGATTGGAATTTAGTCATTTTAGGAATTAGATCCTGTGAGACACAGCTGCCAAAAGCATCGTATATTTCACATATTAGACAATGTTTAATTAATGGATTAAAGGTAAGCCAAGCAAATCATAAGCAGTACTCCGATTTATATTTTTACTAGTCACATATAATGTATGGCAGGGAAATTATCATGCTTATTTAACAGGGAGTTACTCAATTTCAAGCTAAAAAGCATTTGCTGGTTTTGGTCATAAATCATTCTATTTGAATCACCATCAATTTGGATTTATATTCACTATTTATTTAGCTCATCATATAATACTATTCATAATACATACCATTATATTGTGCAAAAATGTTCTGGTATGGTATTTTTGGAGTTTTTATTCAAGAATATTTTCTAAATGAAATCACAGAGGGTATATTTATGGATATTTGGCAAGAGGCATATACAATACTATTTCCCTTTCCTGTCATCTAGTAGATGGTTGCTTTTTAATCAGCATGTTCTACAGTTCCATTTGCTTGCATTCTATTTACTGGAGAGTATTGAGGAGTCCTAAAGCTGAGAATTATATTGTAGAAGGAAGCACATATATGTACTCTAGTCTGATGACTGGTAAACATGTTACTGTCAACTCTTTATACTAGTCAAATCTTGTTGTGCTCCACAATGAATCAGCTTTGTTACTGACAGTTAAATGTGTTGGCCAAACAGTCTCTAGAAAGCCTTAAAATGGGAGGGTTAGTGTTAAAAGTCAGTCTTAAAACAATTAATACTCATCACTTTTCTTCTCCACCCTTCTTTCTAGATCCCCCTCATTTTCAGCCAACACTTCATGTGTCTACATTTCTCTCTGGGAGGTGTTAGGAAACCTTCATCAGTAGGATGTGAGTCCCTAGTTACTTTGCCCTTACTAGGACACAGCTGCTGTAATTTACTATACATGGAAGCACCAAGAGATCCTTCAGTGACTCTCCTGCATTTCAGACTTATCTTTCTTAGATCAAATTATGTCACAAGAACCCTAGCATCTCTTGATGGTCATGGTCAATTTTCCTCATCCCACCACAGTGATTCTTTTTTGCCTGCTTGTCTATAAATATGAGGAAACCAAAATTAAAGCATTGAGAAAACTGTAGCTCTAAGTTCATCAGAATTTTACGAGGCCCTAATGAAAATGTACTCCCCTGAAGACCAGAATTTTAATGTTATAAAGCCCCAAATTCTGGGGACAACAATTAAATATTAATAGGTCCCAACTGGGTAACTTGGCTAGACAAGGAGAGATTTATTCCACTCCTCTCTCCACCCCTTGTTTTCTGGTCTCGTCTAATCTATTAGAAACATAGCATATACAACTCATTGGTTCAATATATATAAGATGTTTTGAACAATAGTACCTCAGCCTTGCAAAGTGTTGCTGTCAAGATAGTGCCTTAACTATGCTGTTTTAGGAGACATTGCCGTTCATTCAAGAGAACTACTACTCAGTGATGCAATATATGTTAGGACCCAAGGATCCCATGGTCGTGTGTGCTCACTGTCAAACACCCTTTACTTTAAATCCCTTTGCATTCCTGGTCCAATAAAATGCTGGCAGGACCCAATGTCAGTAAATTAGATTTGAAAGTCTGGACAGAGATGCCAAGATGACACTGAAGGCAGAGATAACAAACCCATATCCAGAATGCAATTCAAATCTCAGGGGAAAAAAATTACTGTCTCCATCATATAAGAGGAAATTAGGTATACAACATGCCATTGAGTGGTACCATATCAAGGACTCAGCATGAATTGGGCATTCAGCAATCACAGTGGATAAGCTAGTGTTGGTGAGAGGGGCCCCATATTATTAGGCTCATGCATAGATTCTGTCACTATGGAACCACTGAACAATTGCTTGGCTGAGGACAGAGGCTGTGTGATCCAGAACAATACTTTTGTCCATCTAGTCATTAAGTGCCTCTTTAATATGAAACAAAAACATAATTTGTATGTGTGCCCATTTCAACTTATCCATTGATATGCCAATTTTCCAGACCTCTTAGTCTCTGATCCTTCTTGCTCCTTCCAGACCTCTGAACGACAAACCAAATAATTTACCATTTCCTAAGACGTTGAGTATATCCTTACCTCTGAGCAATTCTCTAATATTTAAGTGATAACTGTGTCTATTGCTCACAGTCCTGCCTGTTTGGAAGATTCCCCAACTATCCTAATGGCTACATAGGAATGCAGCTATGGTATACCAGTAGTCCATTTTCAGCTTGCAACAACATATTAAGCTGACCTATCTGTGAACCAGACACCAATGTTTTCTTCTTCCATACGTTAGTTTTGGAGATTGTTCCCTCCCACCACCACAAACAAAGGCATAGGTATGGACAGAGGACAGGGCTTTGTTGAAACAGAAGTTGTTATTCAAAAATTTCATTGTATCTCTGGACCTATTCCAACCAGTTCCTGAATATCCCATTTCCATGGTATGGGGGATCATTTCTGTTCCTGCCCAACTTTGTGACTTAGTGGATGTAATAATACCAAGCCCTTGATGTCTAGGGACACTCACATAGCTATGTTACCCATGGCTAATCTCTACAAAAGTCTAATATGAGGTTAGGAGCTGCTTTTGACAGAGAATTAGTGTCTGCTTCAAAAGACATTGCTTTTTTTCAGAATGTGACTATTTTATTGAAAGATTTCAAGAGATTCCAAAGAACAATTTTATCTAGGGTATCTCTACCATTGTTGTAACTACTCATATGACCTGAGTACACATTTAATATACAAAACTGTCCACGTTTGCCAGTTAGATTCTTGGCCTGAGCTGAGCTGCTGCTGAGCTGCCAACAGGTGGCAGGATGGCTAAGCTAAAAAACAACAACAACAACAAAAAAAACCTGTCAACTACAGCTGAATGTGAACTCAGAAGATTGGGAGGATAAGGAGTACAATCAACAGTATTGTTCTAGCATTTATCTATATACTTATTGATTTATTTTGCAAATGTTTCTTTTTTCTATATAATATAAAAGCAAAAAAATATATAATTTAAATAAAATGTAAATAGAATTAGGGTAAAAGAAAAAATAGCAAATGAAAATTTTAGGAGTGAAATATTATGTACAAAATCACATCAAAGTTTGGTGCATGAAAAATACAGAAATTTAATTTTGCTGCCATGATAATAGAACATATATCATGGATCTCCCTTGTAAAGTATCATTTCTCAACAGTCATTCTTTTTTTTTTCAAAGATTTTATTGGGGAATTGGTGGAGGGGAACAGCATTGGGGAATCGGGGAAGGGGAACAGACAAGTTGCTGTCTTTTTGTTCTTCAGTCTAGTTGCAAAGGACGTTGCTTCACTGGCTCATGTGTTGGTACCGTCATTGTGCTCTTCCCGGATGAGGCAGATTGGTTGCCGGCCTCTGGTTGGTCTCTCATCGCAGCTATTGGCCGCTCACGCTGGCTGCCGGCCACTCACTGTAGCCTATGGCAGCCCACTACAGCAGGGGCTGCAGCCTACACTGTCACCGGGGCTCACACAGCCCAGCTCCAGGTGGAGCTGTTGTTAGCTGTAGAGGGCAGTGTCTCTGGCCCTCATATGTGGGATCCGAACCGCGGCCACTGCCATACCAAAACCAGCTCTTAACCAATGCGCCACTCAGCCGGCCCTCAACAGTGATTCTCAATTTGTGAAATATTTTATTTATTTATTTATTTATTTATTTATTTATTTATTTATTTTTAACTAGTTTCAGGTGTACAACACAGTGCAATAGTTATACTTTTTACCCCTCAAAGTGACAACCCTCTCCCCCAATTCACCACCCCACTCTTCCCCCCATATCATATACATCTATTACACTTCCTCTGACTCCCTTCCACAGTATAATCCACATCCTGTGACTATCTATATATTCAATTACGGTTGATATACAATATTATACAACATCAGCTTCAGGTGTATGTGCAGTGATCAAGCCTCTACTCCATCCATGAAATGGTCTCCCTAACAAGACATGTGACCATCTGACACTCCGCAAAATATTTACAACATTATTAATTATATTCCCTGAACTGTCTTTCATATCCCTGTGGCAATATTGTAGTTACCTATTTATGCTATTAATCCCTTCCCCTTCTTCCTCATCCCCTCCCCGCTCCCAACTAGCAACCCTCAGTTTTTCCTCTATATCTATTAGACTGTTTCTGTTTACTTTGCTCATTCATTCAGTTTTTCAGATTCCACATATAAGTGAGATCATATGGTATTTGTCTTTTTCCGACTGACTTATTTCACTTAACATAATAGTCTCTAGGTCCATCCATATCGTTGCACATTGTACAATTTCATTCTTCTTTATAGCGGAGTAATACTCCATTGTATAAATGTACCACAGTTTCTTAATCCAGTCGTCTACCGATGGGCATTTCAGTTGTTTCCAAGTCTTAGCTATTGTAAATAGCGCTGCAATGAAAATAGGGGGTGCATATATTTTTTTGAATTACTGTCTTGGGTTTTTCAGGGTAAATACATAGGAGTGGAATTGCTGGGTCAAAAGGTAGTTCCAATTCCAGTTTTTTGAGATACCTGCCTACTGACTTCCATAGTGGCTGCACCAATCTGCTATCCCATCAACAGTGCAGCAGGGTACCCTTTTCCCCACAGCCCCACCAGCACTTGTTGTTTGTTGACTTATTGATGATAGCCATTCTGACCGAAGTGAGGTGGTATCTCTTTGTGGTTTTTATTTGCATTTCCCTAATGACCAGTGAGGTTGAACATTTTTTCATATGCCTGTTGGCCTTCTGCATGTCCTCTTTAGAGAAATGTATCTTCATATCCTCTGCCCATTTTTTAATTGGGTTGTTTGTTTTCTTGGTGTTGAGTTGCATGAGTGTTTTATAAGTTTTGGATATTAACCCCTTATCAGATATATCGTTGGCAAATAACTTCTCCCATTCAGTAGGCTTCCTTTTTGTTTTATTGATGGTTTCCTTTGTTGTGAAAAAAATTTTAGTCTGATATAATCCCATATGTTCATTTTTTCTTTTACTTCCCTTGCCTGCAGGGATGTATCCCTCCTTAAGATCAGGAAAAAGACAAGGCTGTCCACTTTCTCCTCTTTGATTCAACATACTTCTGGAAGTTCTAACCACAGCGATCAGACAAGAAAAAGAAATAAAAGTGAAATGTTTCTTACCACCCATTATTTGATTATAATACAAAATAAATAAAATAGGAAAAGAGGGAAAGGTAGAAAATTAAAGTATATATAAACAGGTGGTAGAAAGTTGTGAAAAATAAAAATAAAAACAAACATATGAATGAAAGCTGGCTCTATGGAAAGACAAATAAATTCATAAAGCTCTAACCAAGTAACCAAGAAAAGAAAACAAAATTGCCAATATCATAAATGAAAGAATAGGCATAGCTCCTTGGCCCATGTATTTTAAAAAGGTAATTAAAGGAATACTATGAATTATGCTATGACCACAAATTTGATCATTCAGATGAAATTGATTAATTCCTTGAAAAACATAAGCTATCAAAACTAACACAAGGGGCAATAAATAACCTGATAGCCCTATACTTATTTATGAAATTGAATTAATAATTAACAAACTCCAAAACAATAAAACACCAAGCTCAGTTGCTTTCATTGGTGAATTCTACCAAATGTCTCATTAGATAGTAATACCAATCTCCACAATCTCTCTCAGAAAATACAAGCAAAAGGAATACTTCCTAACTCATTCTGTGAGGCCAGCATTACCCTAACACAGACCAGAATCACTCTTAAACATAGACACAAAATATTAAACATGCTCAACAAAGAATTAGAAAATTGAATCCAACAATGTATAAGAAGAATTATATACCAAGTCCAAATAAAATTTATTCCAGGTAAAAACAAGTCAGGTTCAACATTCCGAGATCAATGTAATCCATCATATCAATGCAAAAAAAAAAAATCATTATATCAATTATGCACAAAAAAGCATTGATAAAAATTCAATACCCACCCATGATAAAAACTTTTAGTAATTAGAAATATAGATGAATGTCCTAAACTTGATAAAGAATATAAAAGAATAAGTAGCTAACATCACACTTAATGGTCAATGATTGAATGCTTTCCCACTAAGATACCTGGAAACAAGGCAAGGGTGTCTTCTTTTATCACTCCTATTCAACATTTTGATATCAGTCAAAGCTAGTGCAATAAGCTAGCTTGACAGTTTCTTATAAGCTAAACATACTGTTACCATGCAATTCAGCAATCATGCTCCTAGATGTTGTTCCAACTGATTTAAAAAACAAAACAAAACAAAACTATGTCCACATAAGAACCTGCAAATGAATGTCTGTGGAAGCTTTAGTCATAATTGCTGACTGAAAGCAACCAATATGTCTTTAAGAGGTAAATGGAAAAAGAAAATATAGTACATCTATATAACAGAATACCATTTAGCAATAAAAGGGAATGAGAAATCTAACCAAGCAAATACATGAATGAACCTTAAATGCATATCTCTAAGTGAAAGAAGCCAGTTTGAAACAGCTATGTATTGTTTGATTCCAGTTCTAAAAGAACTATATGTATATTGGCAATAAATGATTAAATAAGTGGATGATGAACGGTGGGAATCAGGTTTCTCACTTTTGGAGTGGGAAATTACAGACCAGCAAGTTAACTCTAGAATGATCAATATGATGATACAGTTTGGATATTGCCATTCCTCATGTTAGTTTAATATAGATATAGATGGATATATATATATATATGCAAAAATTTATGCAAATATATATATATTTATTGTGTATGTATATCTATATATACTATATCATTGTCTATTTGCTTTTTTATCTGAGAGAATCTACAAGTAATGACACACCAATGTAAACACCAAACCTAGTACCAAGAGCTTAGTTTCTAATACCATTCTCAATAAAAGGAACTAGGGTGCCTTGGAGAAATGCTTCTTTCTGGGGCTTGGCAGGAAATACACACAATAAGCTTGAAGCATCTTATAGTGCTAGAAACTAGGGAAATACTAAAACAACAAAGAACCAAAAGAACAAAAAAACAATATTGGAAGTATGTCAAAGGGATACAAGAGCCAATGAAAGAGCTACTAATACCCATAACAACCTGAGCTACTGAATAAATAAAGCAGTATTGGATTAAAACCTCAAGTACAAAATAAATATCCAATATTAATATCAATATTCAATAAACATCCATACTGCTATATAAAAATTATTGAACAAACAAATATATGGGGATAAAAGATAAATTGCATATGTACATGAACTTTAATATATATATATATATATATATATATATATATATATATATATACATACACACACACACACATAAGAATGGGAAGCATAACCTCCCACATCTTCAGCGTGGACTGGGAAAGTGATTTCTTCCCAAAGTGTACAGTATAGAAAGAGGGAGGAAAGAGTAACTTTATAGTGGAGAAACTTAAAAAACACTACTTCAGTTAGGTGGTCAAGATCAACTTCAATAGCCATGAGTCATGTTGATAGTATGTACCCTGGATATGATGTGATAAGACTGGCAGTTTATATCTGTGGTCTTCCTCCCCAAAACCCTTAACCACAGACTAATCATAAGAGTCACATCAGGTAAGTTCCAACAAAATGACATTCTGAAAAATAGCTCCCCAATAATACTCAGAACTGTTGAGGTCATCAAAAACAAGCAAAGTCTAAGAAGCTGTCTCAGTCAAGAGGAACCTAAGGAAATGTGACAACTAAATGCTATATATTATCCTATATGAGTTCTCGAAACAGAGAAAGGGTATAAGTTAAAAACTAAGGAAATCTGAATAAAGTATAAATTTTAGTTAATAATGTATATATTGACAGCAGTTCATTAATTAGGACAAATATACAATCCTAATGTAAACTGTCAATAATAGGGAAAAACTAGGTGTGAAGCATATGTGAATTGCCTATACTATTTCCAGAATCATTTTTCTAAATCTGAAACTACTTATAATAAAACGGTTTATTTAAAAAGTTCAAAGATCAAAAGGCACGATACTAGGATATATTTTACAAATATAATCATTAAAATGTATTAAAGATAAGTTAATATTTCAGAATATTGAGAGATTTAGAAATATATTAAGAATGGTTAGAGAAAGAAATAATTGACTTTCTGTACAAATAAAAAGTAAAAACTTTTTCTGCACAAATATAAGGTTAAAAACTTTTGCAAGGGCTGGCTGAGTGGTGCGGTGGTTAAGCGCTGGCTTGGAAAGCCAGCGGCCCCGGTTCGTGTCCCACATATGAGGGCCAGTGACACTGCCCTCTTGAAAAAAAAAAAAAAAAAAGAAATTATTGGGACTGGTGCGGTGGATAAGCTCTGGCTTGGGAAGCCAGCAGCCCCGGTTCGGGTCCCATATGTGAGGGCCTGTGACACTGCCCTCAAAAAAAAAAAAAAGAACATAATAGGAGCTCTAGAGAGACGAGATAGTTGTGGGAAGCTGAGAATGGGAAGCTTGATGTTTCATGAGTTAAAGCATATGCTCAAGTAGAAATAAAAAACAAATGAAAAGAAGCCTGGGTAAATGGATTGGAGAAAAAATTCATGTAAAAACAAATTGCATTTTCCAGTGATGTCAATTGTATGTACAGTAAAACCTTGGATTGCAAAGTAACGTGGTTTGTGAGTGTTCCGCAAGATGAGCAAACATTTCTAATACATTTTAATGTGGTAAACGAGCGATGTCTTTCAACAAGTAGTTTGTTTCTGGAACAAATTATGCTCGCAAACTAAAGTATTACTGTAATAGATTGTTGTGGATTATGGCCCTGGATATGAAATCCATGATGGCTGAGAGCCTCTGAATAGAGGACTATTTTCATATTTTTCTCTCTATCATTACTTTATGCTTGTTTCTCCAACCCTTAGAGATAAGCTTAGCTTTCCAAAGTCCTTTGCTTCTACACCTCTGATAAAGGCAGTTGTATGACAGTGTCCAAAGAAATTCATTTCCCTATACTGCTAAAAGAAAAAGTAATAAAATAAAATAAAATAAAATAAAGAGTACTTTGATATGTGAATATATATGTAAAGTTTGAAATGTAACATTTCTTGAAAATAAGATTATATAAAAAATTAGGTGACTGTGTTTAATTTTTTATCACAGATGCTATATACCTTCTTGAAGATAAAAATTAATTAAAAACACTGTAGGAATATATATATATATATATATATATATATATATATATATATATGAATAACATTTTTTCCAAAAGAATATATATGTATCAGTACATAAAAATTAATTTATGGTATAATATTTAAAATATTCAGAGAAATCTTTATCATTTACATAATCTGATTCATTTTTCAGAAATGCTTTGTTTTTATATTTCTCCTGCATTGTCTTTAACATGTTCTAATAAGCTTGTAAAAAGCCGAACAATTTTTATAAAAAAAGTGCATCTTTTTCTGAGCTTCACCATCAATACAGCTCTTTTCCTCAGCAAATGCTTTGAAGTCAAAACACCCCCAGAGGCAAACCTCTGAAAAGGCAAATGGGAATCAGAGTATCTGTTCCACATGTAAATACTTTAATAATTCATTAACTTAGAATTCTTTTATTTTTTCTTGCAATATATAATACAGTATTTATTTGGGAGAGAGAGTGTGAGAACTAAATATTTTATATAAATATAAAACTAATACTTTAAAATAAATGTTTGTAATATTTGTTATATAAAAGTTTTTATAGTGATTATTGAAGTTTTAAAAGCTATTTTACATAAGAGTTAATTATTCATTCATATATATTTCCAAAAGCATATTAATTGTCATTTGACAAGATAAATTGAGTCATTGTCACATATTGTATTTCTACTTTTAAATAATATTTCTTAATAGCTTGTTTGAGAAATGAAGAAAATTAGGATTTTGAAAGAAATATGTTGGACATTTTTACATATGAGAAATCTCTTCATTATAATTACATGTAAAATTTGCAATAATTAACTAATAGAAGTAACATGTAAAATCTTGTTTCAAAGTGAAAGTCCTTTGACATTAAACATACTTAAAACAACTGTGATTTCAAACCTTCAAAAGTATCAAAATACAATAGTCCATTCTAAAATGCTTTGTTTTAAAATCTTTTTTATAATTCTTCACTAGCAGCTACATGCTTGAAAATTGAAGATTACAAAACAACAAAAAAGTTTTTTTTAATTATAAAAAGAAATTTCTTAAATGAAAACAACTCATCACATGATTATAATTTCCTTTCCAACTCTAACTGCTTTTAAAATCAGTTTATAAAATTTCTCAAACAATAAAATATTTAGTCATCTGGAAATAAATGCTAAGTTACTTTTTATTTCTCAGATTCTGAGCTTCTTTTAATTTTATTCCAAAAGAACCACTGTCTGTTAATGTATTGACCTAAATTGGGAGTTCGGAGAAAACAAAATTAAGAAAACAACAAACAATATCAACAAAGGAAAATGAAGGAATGAAAGGAAAACAGAAATAAGGGAGAGGACCTTATACCAAGGTTAAAGAGTATAGCAAAATAGTATCCATGCAAGTGGCATGATAGAAGGTAAATTACATTATATTCCCTCCCCTAGTAAACCACAGATGGTACTTTGGCTAAAATAAATTAATAGAGCTAATCCACAATTCATACCTCCCCATGTTCTCTCCTGGTTTGTGAAACTGGATGCAGATTCAAAGGCAGGAAAAACAAAAACTGCTGTTTAAGAAAAAAGAAAACAACAACAAATACCATGGATTTTCTCCTACACTAGCTATATTAAGAGGCTATCGCTCTGCACTCCATTTTGTCAATCCTATCTAAAATTAGTCTTGGTGTAGCTTTTGCATCTTTAACAGAAATAGCCTCACTGTGTGGCCTTCTTCACTCCTCTCCTTAAATTTCTTAATGAGGGATAGGAGTTTATAAATTTCATCCTTTGCCTCTGGTTTCTTCATTGTTCATGAAAGTTCCCCCATCAGTCTTTCAAACAGCTTTGGAAAGATTTACTGGGAAGCAGGAACTTATTGAGAGTTACTTGGCAATTATCAGTTTAACCAAAATGAAGTCTCATTTGAGCAAGTCTGTCCTGCTAGAAACATAGAAAAAAAGGGAATCGTATGCTTAGGCTAGTTGGTGATACACATTTTGCAACCTTGGAATGGGTGGCTGGCTATTTGTAGGGGTTTTTTTTGTTTTGTTTCAGCTGAGCCATCCTGTCACCTGTTAGCAGCTGTTGGCAGCTCAGCTCTGGCCGGGAATCGAACTGGTGACCCTCTTGCTCAGAGCTCACACTCTTGAGCAAGCTCTTAACCAACTAAGCCACTCGAGCTCCTAACCAACTAAGCCACTCGGCTGCCCTTTAGCTGACTATTTGTAAGTGACTAAAAGACATATATTTACTTTTGCTTTTAATTTATAGCTTTTCTGCTTTTACATAATTGATCCAAAGGGAGAAGTATAAGAATCTTCCCAACATTCCTGCCTTGGGAACAAAGTAAAATGGGGAGGATGGATACTGAGCTGTTCTGCAATCTGGTCTAGTGTAGAGAAAAAACATGGATGATGTGAAAAACAAAGGAGGCCATCCACCGAATGTCTTACTCATTTTAGCTCTTTGTAATCACTTTAACAGCTTGGCAAGGATCCAGTAGGACATTTAGAGATGCTTTTCAAAGAAAGGAGGAAATAAAGTTGTAAAACAAAGTGAATTAGCATGTGGAAAATATTATGCTAAATGTATTTTCAGAGTTGGAAAGAAAATTGAAATCAATGAGTAAAATAAAAATAAATATATAAAAGTGTGATTTTATAAAATTTCAGAGTAAGCATATTAGCAGGTAAGATGTTTCCACTCTTATTATGACCATATTAAAGTGAAACATAATAGGACTTATTATTATCCCCAAGTCCTTCTAGCAGTGAATTTTACAGTATTGCCTTTCTTTAAGTGGCAGTCTTTCTAATTATCTGGATGGGGTGGATATTTATGCATGTTTGCTATGTTCCAATTAGAAGGAAGGGATAACCTTCTAAGTATCAAAATGCTATGAGCTTACTGTCTTTTGACCTCAAACTATATAGGACACATTGATGTAGAAAATAAAACAGCCTTTCATAAGTGACACAGAGATTTCCTAGGTAAGAAACAAATTAAGATTAGTGAGGCAATGATGGCTGGTTTAGTGAGTGGGAAACAGTTCCCTATGGACATCGTATGTCTCGTTTTGTAGTTAATAGATGGCCTTATATAAAAAGTATAGATATAATTTACCATAGAACCATTTTCCGCACAATTTGTTAATTGCCCCCTATAGATCACTGGTAGCCTTTCATCATGTGTTTCTTTTTTACTCAAATAAATAAACCTAATATGTATATGAATCTACAATCTTCCTCTGGCTTAATTTTAAATCAAGAGAAGCAAATACATATGTAGGGGAAAAAAAAAGAAGAAAAAAATACCTCCTAGATACACGGGTTTTTAAAATTCTAATCCACCCCAAGTTTAAAATGTTATTTGGAGCAAACATAATTCTAGATAAATTTACAGAAAAAAAATTCACATTTAAGAAACAATGATTTTCCTAGAATAAAGCTATATAATCATGGTTTGGTCATTCTTAGATGCCTTGTTGAAATTTCTTTTAAAAATTTTAAATAATTGGAGTAAAAAGATATTAAATGTTTGTGTGATGGAGACAGAAATAAGACTGGAGGAGAGAGTGGGTCTCAAAAAAAGGTCAAAACTGAGAATATTTGTAAGTTGGAAATTTTGCTCAAAAATGAATCAGTTTAACCTCTGTATGTCATTTGTCCTTACTTAACAAATTCTCAAAATTTTAGGGCAATGATATCATGATTTTATAAGTTGGCTAAAATTAAATATGTACATATAGATCAGATATTAATTTGGGGCGTTATTTTTAAACTTTAGATGCATGCTGTAGATTTGAATGAATTATTTCAAAACTAATTAGCATCATGTTAAAAACGTGTCATGAGTTCAGGATTCAAAGTGATGACTCAAAAACTGAAGAAGAGAGTCCTTGAGTTTACATAGTCGTTAAGATTGGTTTTCTTGGGATAGTGCATGAAAAAAATGAAAATGCATTTTTATTGTTTTTTGCTTCTATTATTGTTCAGTTGAGTAATATGTTTGAAAAGCAAGACGAGACCACAAATAACCACTATTTCCTTCTTCAACCCCTCAAACTTCTTTTTTTATAACTGTCTTGTTGAATTATATCATATCATCCCTTCCACTCTCTCTTACGGGTATAAAGGGTAATGAATAATGTACATGTGTATATTGTCTTCCATTCTTTTCAATTTGGGGAATGATCTAGCTCGTGTGTGTGTGCATGCGTGTGTGTGCGTGTGTGTGTGTGTGTGTTTAGATTTTCTTAAGAAACTGTCAAGTGCATCTTCTACAGAAATATTATTATTCCATTTATGTTATTTTCTCTAAGCTCAAAGTTCAAATGGATTACTAATGTTCAAGAACAATGTAATCACTATTGTATGTTTAACCTATGGCCTGTGTTACCCCAGTATTTCTTCCTTTACTGCCCAAAGGAACTTCTCCCCTTTCCTGACTAATATCCCTCCTAGGAGTTTCATGAAAACCCCATGCACACTTTTTTTCTACATTTTTGCATTCTATTGCTGATGACTCATTATATAACACACTTTTTTTTTTCTTTCTTTAAGATCTTAAAGAAGTCTAACTTTCTCAACCATTTTATTGACAATTCCAGAGGTAATAATTGAATTCCTATAGGAGACTTATTTAACATGTCACTATTTGCATTTTTTCTTTCTATTTGTGAACATGTCTCGTTTCCATCAAATTCATTTGAATGTGCCTTAAGAGTGGAGGACATGTCTTCAACAGACTACAATGTCAGAAAATGTTTGGGTTCAAACCTGTCTCTGCTTCTTATTAGTTGAGATACAAGGTAATCAGCCTCTCTTAGGTTCAGTTTTACCATTGGCAAGATGAAAACAATAAAACCCACCTTAGAACATTAAAGTGAAAATAACTCATGTAAATAGCTTAGCCAATGTATGGCTTGTAGAAAGTTAAATTACATGTAGGTTCCCTTCTCCCATTTATATACCCAAGGTGTTCTTAGAAGAGTGACTTCTATGTAATCAAGTTTAGAAAGTCTTGGTAATAATGAAAATGCTGCTGCTCTTATATGACTATTTTATTTTATTTTATTTTATTTTATTTTATTTTATTTTATTTTATTTTATTTATAATTTATTTTAATTAGCTTCAGGTGTACAACATAGTGCAATAGTTATACTTTTTACCCCTCAAAGTGACAACCCCCCTCCCCCAATTCTCCACCCCACTCCTCCTCCCGTGACTACTATTTTAATTTCACCATTTTGCTCACCTATCTTAAGAAACAAATAACATGATTAATTCTAGATTTTTAAGTTAATGGCAAGTAGCACTATCTGAAAACACTTAAAATTAAAGCAAGTTTTTATTTGTTTTGTTTTCTGTTGTTATGGATGAGGACTGTGTTTCTGTATTTGTATGTTTTTGCATTTGATAATGGTAAACTGGAACTTCTTTTTGTTTATTTGTAGTACTTCAAACAAAATAGTAAGACCCTATTGAAGACATGTGAGGTAGTTTTAAAAAGGTGACTATCCTATAAACCTCAGTGTGTATCGTAGTTCTTTTCTAAACTCAATTTCCAAATAAAAATAAATGATATTGTCTCTCCTCTGGCAGATGGTATCTTTTCATTTTATCTAAGTTTAATGTACAGCTGAAATGATTCTTTGAAATGAAATCTTTAACTATTTTCTCCTAGAATACAAAGATACTGAATATATAACAAATTACTTAAATAGGGAAAAGTGAAAATAAAAGGGACAGGAAGACATAAATCTTTACTCTTGAAAGTCCTATGGAATTGCTACTAAGAGAGGCAATGATATGTTGAGGCAGTGATTTCGTTTGTGATGATTCCCATCTATAGCTCCAACACAAGTATATTCATGCTATCAACTTGCACCTTTTCTGTGAACATTTTTTTTCCTGAATGCCTGCCTCTTAAGAAACGGTCTGTACTATCTATGTTTTTTTGTGTTTTTTTTTCCCCAGGGACAAGATAGCTAGTTGGAGGATTCTTCAATTAAAACAACTGAGGACATCAAGGAGAGGGAGGCAGTGTGGGACTAGGTGCAGATAACGTAAGATTGTTAAAATCTGTTATGCTCAGAGAAGATGGCACAGTGTTTCAGTGGGACTGGGCCTAGAATAAAAAGAAGCATATAGACCAAGAGTCTTAGAGTATACATGTAAATCATGAGGACAAGCAAGTACAGAGTAATAACTTAGAGCATCTCTTTTTGAAAGAACTTTTCCTTCTCAACAATAGTCGGTACTATCAATTAAGTCTGGAATTAAAATGTTTACCTTAACTGAAGGAATTTTTAATTTTAAGTAATTGGGATAATAAGCAACCAACTGAGAATTACTGGACTGAAATTGGGGAATGTGAACCATAATTACAACAATGATATTATAAATTCATGAATGTTCTTCTCTCCATTGTCTACTCAGAAAACTCTTATTCATTCTTTAAAATACTATTTAAACAACATGTTTGCATTATTGTTTCTGCAAGACTTAATCACATGTCCAGATTAATGATCACTGTATTTTCTCACTCATTTTTGTCCCATGCATATCACGCTTCCTGTGGGATATACATTTTAAAATTACTATTTCCTTGTCAGTTTCCTACTCTACAATTAGATCCAGTAGAGCAGTGCTTTTCATCTTTATGTTTTCAGTATCAAGTAGAATTTGCTCAATGGTATGTGTCCAATAACTGTTATTTTCACTGTGTTGACAATTAAATGAATCGAGTTAATTATAAAGTAACAAGGCTTATTTTAATTTATAATTAGTAAAGTTTCCCTAAATAATTTGAATATACACCAAAAGATTTTAAGAAATATATATTAGTATCATTGAAAATAAACTAGCAATCAAGAGGATTACTTTGAAATAAAATACTCATTTGGAGGTAATCTCTCATTTCCTTTAAGCTTTCATCATGTAGTCTTTCCCTTGCTCAAAACTCTTGGTGATTCCTTGATTTAGGCTTTATGTCTAATGGTGGCCTGGTTTTATGCATCCTCACTTGCCTTCTCCAATGTGTAATCTTGAATCACTGATTAAAGCAAAGACTATATTCTTTCTTTTTCTTTTTTTTTTAAAGATTTTATTGGGGAATTGGTGGAGGGGAACAGCGTTGGGGAATCGGAGAAGGGGAACAGACAAGTTGCTGTCTTTTTGTTCTTCAGTTTAGTTGCGGAGGATGTTGCTTCACTGTTGGTATCGTCATTGCGCTCTTCCCGGATGAGGCAGATCGGTCGCTGGCCTCTGGATGTCGCTCACCGCGGCTATTGGCAGCTCACGCTTGGCTGCCAGCCGCTCACGCTGGCTGTGGGCCACTCACTGCAGCCTATGGCAGCCCACTGCAGCAGGGGCTGCAGCCCACACCATCACCGGGGCTCGCACAGCCTACCTCCAGGTGGAGCTGTTGTTAGCTGTAGAGGGCAGTGTCACTGGCCCTCATGTGGGATCCGAACCGGGGCCGCTGGCATCCCAAAACCAGCGCTTAACCAATGCGCCACTCGGCCGGCCCAAAGACTATATTCTTGGGGTAGGTCTGATGGACAGATAAATTTTGATTGACTCACTGAAAATTTTAAATGTTTTGATTAGTTTCTGGGATTTGACCATGAAGACATTTTTCATGCAAATCTGGATGTTATGCTTCTATTGAACTGTAAAAAGATTTGGCTACAGTGAATCCACTTCCTTGCAGGTCAAAATTAGCTGGAGCTGTCACATTTAAATGGGTGCATCTCTTTGGTTTGCTACTGCCACTACCTGGCTCCTTTTACCTCATTTCTGCTCCTGCCTAGCCCTCATAGATATTTGCCTTTATAATCCTTGAAACACATCCTCTATTTTGTTTTATTCTTTACTTCCGCAAATATCACTATATCCCAAAGACAAACAGAGCATAGGCACTGCAGTATATTTCTACTTCTAATTTTCTCATTCATCTACAGATAAATCCAAGCAAAATTAAAACTTAATAAGTATTTCTTTTGTATTTGTATTAAATTAAGTTTTAAGATGGATATTTTATGTTTTCAATTGCAGCAACTTAAACATTGTTTCAAGGTTTTTTGATAACATGCGATACCAATATGTACAAAATGAATAATCAAGTACATAGAAAATGAAATTTCATAATTCAAGGTCACTGTGCCTTATATAACATCTGACTTTGAACTTGTTAGTTCTGGGGAGGTGACATTTGACAAAAGCAGAAAAGTCATCTTTTCACAGATGGTAAAATGACCATCACCTTGAACTTTAAAATGTATAAATGGTTTCAGAGAAAATTTCACAGCAATAAAACAGAAAGCACTGGAATAGATTTTGGGGATAAATTTTTCAAAATGTCTCAAAAAGAGAAAAATAGGCAATGCCTTTAAATCTTCAAAAATGACTATTTGAAAATGTCAGTAACAATTGCCCCTAAAAAGTCCTTACAGTTTCATACTTCTGAAGTTATTTCCTTGTATTCTGACTTGCTATAATAAATGTAAGTGAACTATTATACTGAGAACTTTTTACTGAATGCTGTGATGCTCTAACATGTTAAAAATGACTCTATGAGGCAGATTATCCAGTTGGACTATTAAAATGAATCACTTTTGAAAACTAAGACTATCAAAATTTCCTTCCACACTTAAATTGGTCAAAAAGGAGTTAAGTGCTCGCTTCAGCAGCACATATACTAAAATTGGAATGATACAGAGAAGATTAGCATGGCCCCTGCGCAAGGATGACACGCAAATCCATGAAGCGTTCCCTATTTTTATGGAGTAGAGGCTTGATCACTGCACTGCATACCTGAAATTGATGTTGTATAATATTGTATGCCAACTGTAATTGAATATATAGATAGTCACGGGATGTGGATTATATGGTGGAAGGGAGTCAAAAGAATTGTAATAGATAGTATGATATGGGGGGGAGGAGTGTGTGGTGGGAGAATTGGGAGAGGAGGGTTGATAAAAAGAAAAAGAAAAAAAAAAGGAGTTAAAAACTACCATTGGTAATGAATTGAAATTTCAGAAGGGTAATTTGTTGAGGTGGACCCAAAAGTCTAAATAATTTTTTTCTGGGAAGAGTTACATTAACTTAGTAAATATGGTATTTGGACACTAATAAGTTGAGTATTAGAAGTATGGTTCATTCTTGGCAAAAGATATATTTACTTATTTGATTATGATTTTGACCACATTTAAAAGGACCAAAACATTAAACAATAACCATAAAATTATTTCATGGCATCTAAACTTCTATCTACCTGAATAGGGATGAAAATTGTTTCTCTTTTTTATTTTTATTTATTTTTATTTTGTTTCTAGAAAGCAGAATAGCAAGGTGGTTAAAGATGTCAAGACACATTGCCTGGGTTCGAAATCTGGATACTCCATTTACAGTGTAACTGGGAATGGTTTTTTTTAACCCCTCACTGATTCAATTTTTCTTCCATAAAATGAGAATGAAAATAGCAAATTCCTTGGACTAGGATTAAATGAATAACGCATATTAAATATTTAGATTAATGCAAGCACAAGTAAGTACTAAATAATTGTTAGCTTGCATTTTTTTTTTCAAATGTATTTACTAAGTTTAGACTGAGTCCAAATAGTTTAGCAGTTATAGATGATGTCCATAAAAATCTCTGTGCAGTTTAAATTTTTAATAACTTTACTTCCTTGCAATATACAACAATCAGCAAAATGCGACAGAGGAAAACTCTACCCATATGTAAATAAAATTGTTAATGATTTGTTTGTTATAATTATGTTTATTTCCCCAGATAACATGTTCACTTTATAAAAAATAACGAATACCTTAAAGTCTAATTTTCTGCAATTAAGTATTGAGTAAAATCTATTTATCTCATCCAGACATGGGAGACTTTCAATGGTTTCAATTCAGATAGTAGAGTTGGGGAGAAGGAAAGTGGATTACACTGCATTTTGCAGGTTATTCCTTTCTGATAGAGAAATAAATTGTATGATAATACTATGGACACAGCATAAAACAAAGAAACTCTATAATATAATAAATATCAATTGTGCTAGCAATAAAATAGTTCTTTATAAGAATTAGAATACAAATATTTGATAGACTTTATTTTTTTATTTACAATTTCATGTAAAGTTACATTACAGTTTATGTATGTTAGCATGCTTTCAATTCCCTGAAGTAAATGTAATGGACAGATAATTTATTTTGTTGATATAGTTATTCTTCATAATTTTAAAATTATATTTTTATATCATATGAATATTTAAATTTCACAATAGCAGTTATGTGACAGATATATAAGACTTTTTAAAGAAAATAAAGATATTTGCATGAGCACCATTTTAGCAAACAAAATGATTATCCATTGGTTATTTCTTCATTGAAGATTGCCACAAATAAATTGCAAATAGCCACTACTGATCCAGCAGGATGGAGGAGACCAAAGAGCTACATTACACTTTGCATAGATGGGACAATTGTTCATGATCAAGTAGGGTTATCTAAAGAATGAGCTCATCTCAATAGTACATACAAACAATTCATTCAATTACAACACAATAAATAGGGTAACCCTATTAAAATCTTGGAACCTGTTATACTCTCCAGAAAATTACACATTTTAGGGAAAATTGGGAAATGAAAATAAGTAATCAGCAATTTCTTTCTAAATTATTGCATCCATTCAAAAAATAGTGTGTGTGTGTGTGTGTGTGTGTGCATGCGTGTGCACAATAAACCAAGCACAATTCTAGACAATAATGAATTGGACACAACTCCTACTGTCAAGGAATATATATTGGATGAAACAGGTAAATATGTTGTCAAGCTCAGGCCCCTGAGATAAACACTCAGTGAAGGATTCAGGAAGGGTCCCTATGGAGTGCCATGGAAGAAAAGAAATCCATTCTCAGGATGTCAGGAAATGGATCCCAGAGTAAGGCAGATGTTGAAGAAAGCTACAAGAGTTTGGGACACAGGGAACAGTATAAGTAGTCCCTACATAAATAAAAGGATTGGCAGTGGCAACAGCACAAATAATAGAGTTAGGGAGGAAAAAGTGGGTAGATTGGAGAGATATATGGTTTTTAAATATTGTCTTAAGGAAAAGCATAGATTGAAGGAAGATACTCAGGCTTCCAGTGACTAAGAGTACAATAATGACAGAGATAAGAAATACCAGTGTCAGAGCATGTTTTTGAAGATTATGCCTGACATGTCTAAGAAATAATAAAGGTAAGTAGGCATTAAGCAAATAAAAAGGCTCTCTGACCCTAATGATACTTCTAACTATACTTCACATATTCAACCTGTCTTGGGCTTCTGTTTAGCTGATGAATAACAAGGATCTTTAATATAAGGCATTTTCCAACTCTAAGAAATTATCTTCTGAGATAGCAAGTATACTTCTAAAATAACATGAAAGAATACTAAGAAGAGCTTTGAAGTATTAGTTGGAAAATCTCTATCTAATCAAGATTCTAATATAATTAATTGTGTGAATTAATACAAGTTAGTTAATTGCTACATGTCTCAATTTGTTCTTCTGTACAATGTAGGAATTGGATTTAATGGCACTTAGTATCTCATCTGAATCAAGCATTCTTTGATAACATGTACATTTTTAAGAACTCATGAAAGAGGTCATCTTTCATATTGGAAATATTCCTAAGTTATCATTCATATATTACACTGTTTTGCATTTTTTTTATATTCAATAAGAACCAACAGATGTTTGCTAGAATTCAAAGGAACAAGGACTGAACCATATGTGAATTTTAATATCACCTTCTTCTACAGCTCTTTCATTTGTGTTCAGTGAGTTTTACTTAAGAGTTATTATGGGGAAATTATGAAATATAGATTAATGGTTGCATTTTTAAGCTTTTGATGTGTTGTTTAATGAGGTATGTGCTGTTTTATATTTTACATCAAAGAGACATCTGCTAGAAACCTTCTTATCATACACATCAATTGATTTTTGCACTAATAAGCATAATCATCTGAAGAATGGAATATAGAATCTCTTTTTTATACTACTGAACTTACTTTATAAATTAAATTCCCATTTTGAAACATACTTTTTAATTTTCAACTGTAAATTAATTTATTATTGGACATCCCTTTTCTAAAAAAAAACAAAACAACACAGTGAAGTGTAAGATTAGAGAAACAATTAAAAAAATATGAACAGTTAACACTCCTAAGTCATAGAATAAAGTTCAGGAAACTGCCATAATTAACAATATGTCCTGCATCATTAATGGTTTATATAGAAGCTGTTGATAGTTTTGGATTTAGGATACACATCTTTCAGTCCCTAAAAATCATTAATTTGATGAAATAATCATCATATCCTAAACATAAATAAGACATCAATTCAAGGTAAATAATAGTTTAAACAGAACCATCATACAAATTCAGATTCCCTAGAGTGCACCTGTTCTGAGATCACCACAGCATCTTTCAATCTATATCTGCATGACCTAAAATATTAAATTGTTCTTTCAGTAAAATATTATAAAATGTGTGAATATTTTCTGCATCAGTAATGTAAATCAGTGAATCATAAGCAAAGTATTTGGCACTACATTCTGAGCAGTATTAATAGAAAATAGAGAAGAGAAGCATTTGTAGATGTTAAGAACACAGAATAAAATAGAAGAAAATTGGACCAACATTCTACAATTTACAATTTTATTTTTTTCACATTTGCATCATTTTACATAAACCAATCAGAAACAGACCAAGGCAATGGGTGTGCAAATGTATAATATTCCTTAGTAAGCAAGATGGGATGTACCTACTAACAAATTTATTAGAAAATATTAAGTTTGGAATATCAAATATTAAATAATTTTCTAAGGCAGATTCATTAAAATGGCACTTTTTGCATTTTATTTATCATTCCCAATTCTAAAAATCCAAGCAAAATTATTTAGTGTTGTTTTTTTTAATTTAAAAGTGACAGTAAAACTCACTTGGTTTATTATAGTATGATAAATAAATAAAGGCTTTGTTTAAAGAATGAAAAACACAAAAGTTGCCGTGTAAAAATAGTTTGGTTTAGATATTTTAGAAACTTGATATGTTAATTGTTGTGTACAAACCTATACTATATGCTAAATTAATGGAAATATTATACTAGAGAGGAGGGGCTTTTTCAGAAAATAAAAATCAAATCACTGAGGTGGCATTAAAAAAGAATACAATCATGGAGTTCCATGAGACTTAGGTTCAAGTTTCAATTCTTTAACTTGCTTTATGCTTTCTGACCATGCTCAACCCTAGCTACTTTGGGCTTCATTTTCCTTGTCTTTATAATGAAAGATATTGATGAAAATATCCTAAGGTCACTTTAAAAATAACAAAGATTTCATTTTTTTATAACGAAGAATGCATTTCACTGTTAATTCATTGGTATAACAACTTTAAAGATACAGCTTCGAAAATATTATAGTAATGTACAATAGCTCTTATTTTTCTGTTTTAAATGTTTCAAAACCTGCTTTGTATCAGTCACACTTCTAGATAAAACTGTATGCTGTAAATAACATGTTTTCTTACCAACTGAGCACATATATTCCTCATTGTTAATTCATTAGTGCTCTTTAGTATGAAATAGTTTTATCAATTGCCTGTAGCATGTTGTATTACTTTAACTTTGTCGACCTTTTCCTGTCTAGGCATTTCAGATAAATTTCTATGTTTCAGTTGACATTTGAATTAAAATTTCTCCGTGTCTCATTCCTACATATTTTTGGAAAAGGCTTTGAGAATCTAGGGGATAACAGTTTAATCTTACTTCTGTTTGACCTTGGTTACCTCAGCTCAGAAGAATATACAACATGTCATCAATCTCAATTCCTAAATTCTATGTCCTTTATCTCATTTCTTATATAATAAATTGCTTTCTTATACTTTTAGGTCTGAAAAATGACTTGAGAAGAAGAGGAAGATTAGGTTTTAAGACTAAGGATGGAGGCAAAAATCTACTTTTAAGCAAAAATTAAATTTCCTCCTAAATGTAACAGAATAACTGAGAATTTTATATAATAAAGATGTTTTGCCAAAGCAGAATGTAAAAACACAATAAAGTAAAAATCTTTTAAACTTTTGTGTTTTTGGAAATGATGAATTATTATTGGAATAAGTTACTGAGGTATCAAATAATATCTGGGTATGGCTTCAATGAGGAAGGTAATTTCCCCAATATGTGTGCATACATGTGAATGTGTGTGTATGCTCATATTTTAAAGGCATTTTACTTTCAGATGATGAATAAAACATTCGTTTTTAAAATTATGTATACTCTTGCAATCCCCATGAAATATTCTTGACAAAAATAATCAGACTTGAATGAGAAGAAGCCTGTAGATTTAACAACAGAAAATACATGGGCAGAGGCACAACTTTTTAAAAGTATTATAGGTATAAGATCTGAACAATTGATAATGTGGGAAAGTATAGGAAAAACCCCCACAGTTGATCAATAAAGAAATTGTAAGGAAGGAAAGGCAACTAATAGATTAAGATAGAATTAGATAGAATTAAAGGTGAGGTCAACCAAATTCAATTCAAGATGTAAATTTTATTTACATTCTGATTCAAATACATATATGTATTGAAAGTTCACTGAATATTTAATAATACTAAATTGAAAATTTAGTTGAAAATTCACTGAATATTTAATAATACTAAAGAATTGTAATTTTTTTAGGGGAAAAAAAAATCTGTGAGCCTGATACGTTATATTGGTCACTAATTTAGAACCAGTTGTCTGTGTATTGGTACATTGCCTAACATACTAGCCATAGAATAAACTTTTGTTAAATGTTTTTAATTCATTAATATTTTAATATATAGAAGTAAACAGTTCAAAGCCATAAATTACAAGTACATGAAACTTTAAAAAATCATATCCAGTCTCAGAGTCATGACAAAGAGTTTGAAACACATTAATTTATTCAAATTTGCATGCTATATAAAAATAGTTTAATTTCTCTGTCAGACCTTGCTCTTTTTGGTGAAGGTCAAAGGTTTAAATTTATATGCTCATATCTCTTTTTGAATTCCAACATAGTCCTAATTGAAATTTGACATATATGCCTATTAGTTGAAATTATTCCTTTTCCATGCTTCATTAACAATGCACTTTACTATACTACAACGATAATGCTCATAATAAAAGTCTCCTATGCAATGTGGATTACATTGAAACATGATTGATTACCTCAAATGTAACATGGAATTTAAATTATAAATTTTTTTATGCTGAAATCGAGTCTGTGACTAGAATTTAAATATATATTGAAAGAAGCAAAATCAGTTTTCATTGTATGAAAATGAACAAAATTTTGAGGAACAATTAGCTTTAATTTGGCTATGCACCCATTTAGGACTTGCAGTGAAAACATTTTATTTCAAGAATTATTTATTATTATAAATTATAGTTCTGTTTGTAATTTTTTTCTAGAGTGCACATGTTTCTATGTTATTATGACTTTCTATTGAATCCAGGCACTGTGTTTTGCAATGATATAGCTATTTACAGGTTGAATATTTAACGTGCAGTTAACAAAACAACTCAAGCATGGATAGCTGCTGATTTCCTCCCCAGCATGGTTTTCCTTTGGTCAAGTTGCTTTTCCTCTGTGTTAGAGCAATCCTGACTTCCAAATAGGCTTATGCCAATTGGCAAAGGACCTGATCACAGTGGTTAGTTTAAAAACAAGCATGAAGGATATATTTGCTGAGACTTTTTAGAAAAGAAGTTTCTTTATTCTCCTAAAATAAACAAAGAAATAAAAGTTCTAAGAAATGCTCTCTTTTCCTCTGGTAGGTGTGATAACAGATCCTGTTAGATGTTTTAAGTAAAGTCCGATTTACCTGTCAGATATGATATTTGAGCTTTATGAACTACATGAGTAATTGGTCCAGTAAAATACTCATGACTATGAGTCAAGGAAGAGGTAAACACACTGTAGTAAGAGGAAATGATAACCATAGTTATTGTAGTTATTAAGTTTCCAATAATAGCAAATGCATAATATTTGAATTTATTTTATAAAGCATATACAATGGAACCTAAACACTTTAATAGTTTTTTTTGTATCACTATTTTTAAAAAGATAGAAAACTCCAGGATAATGTTATGCATTTAAAAGAGAAACTAGGTATTAGAGAAATTGACATTTAGCAGTTGGAAAATATTGACTTGGTAGCAGGGTGTCTGTTATCCTTGCTGTTACCCTGAACATTTCAATTTCAGAAAGTTGCATGACTTTCGAATCTCCTCCATGTAAGACATTCTACTTGACATTAGGATTTATTTCTGGCTTTCCATCAGTTTCTAATTAATAGCACCACTGTGTGCTACATGATGTGAGAATTGAAAATCTCTAAACAGTACCACAGGAATACCACATTGCACTTCTACTTGAAAAAACACCTGATCAGTTACCCAGCTGTTTCCTCCAGATGTTGTCTGTAAACTAAAAGGTCATTGTTTCACTAAAACTGAGATTAGTTAGATTTAAAAGCATCTTACTCACTATTAAAAAAAAAATAAAACTATTAAAACAAAGTTTTTAAATAGCCAGAAGTATATGGACTCAAAACTTGTTGAATTTATAAAATATGTTTCTTAAAGTACTTTCCACTTTCACAAATCTAAATGCAAAAATATGTAGTTTGTATGACTGACAAAATGTTTAGTAACAATGTTTCTCTATTTTTAAGATAAAGTATTGTCTTCCCTCTGAATAAACTCTCATGAAGTAAAATAACATATTATTATTTGCACAAATAATGACAGAATTTATTTTAAGATGAAAACCTAAGCAAATGGTGACTGCTTTTGAAATGGAAAATAAAATGTAATATCAGCAGACTGTTTTTCTAATGTTGATCTTGAAAGCATAATATTAATTAAGACTCAATCTAAAGAACTAAGTTTATATCTGTGTGTGCATGTTTTACTTGGCAGAGTTTTTGTATAACAACACTATTTTACTGCGTTGCATGAGATTATGTAATAATAGGACACTATTAGAGTCATAGGCATTCAAATTTGTCCTGTACATAGAGTGTTATAGCATTTAATTATAAGTATACTATTTTATAATAAAATAAGAATTTAAACATTAATCCTGCAATAACTGCTCATTTGAATAGCTAAAAGCAAATCAAATCCATGCTGTTATACTTTTTGTGAGTTTTTTTAGATTCAAGATTGTAAATGAGATTTAAACTTGGATTACCCCTTTCTACCCCTGAGAATATAATTTCTTTTCATTAATTTTATGATTCACCTATTTTCTTTCCAAATTAAAATAAAACAAAAAATCTCAGGGAAGACTACAGCAACCTTTATTACATAATTATTTATTGAGTCCCACTGTGTATATGACACTGTATTATTCTCTAAACATGGCCCAACAATTAAGGTTAACGATGTGACATGAGCGAATCAATAAAACATCGATGTTTATTTCTATGATGCATGTTTCCTAAGACCAAGGCATAGTTTGGTTTGTTAATAAATATCCCTTAGGGCCGGCTGAGTGGCGCGGTGGTTAAGCGCTGGCTTGGGAAGCCAGCGGCCCAGTTCGGTCCCACATATGAGGGCCAGTGATACTGCCCTCAAAAAATAAATAAATAAATAAATAAATAAATAAATAAATAAATAAATAAAATAAAAGCTGGCTTAGGACACCAGCAGCCCCAGTTCGGGTCCCACATATGAGGGCCAGTGACACTGCCCGAAAAATAAATAAATAAATAAATAAATAAATAACTACCCCTTGTCTTCAAAAATGATTGTGTATTTAATTATTGGTATTTTTTCCTTTAAAAGGAAAAAAAAAACTTTTGAAATATAAAGTAGAGTTTTACATACACCAGTTTTGTAACCAGGTTAAAATTACCAAACCAATACTCAAATATTAAAAAAAAGCAAAAACAAAAAAAATGGTGGGTGGGGAATTGAAAGATATAATTGTCTATTAAAAAAAAAGGTGGTATGAAGGTTATTTTGGTCTCAGCTTGAGAATACAATGACAGCAATGACAGAAATCAGAAATGTCACCAAAAACCATGTGTCTAATGTTTGCTAGGTGCCAGGCACCATATCAAGTGCTGTATATGTGTTATTTAATCCTACGAATTTTATGAGATAGGTAATTTTTTCATTCTCACCTTATATATGAGGAAACTGAGGTTTGAAAAGTTCTAATTAACTTGTCAAATGTTTGATTGCTAATAGGTGGTAAAACCAGGACTTACATCTGTATTAACCTTCAAAACCTATCATATTAAAAAACAGCACACTTACGCAGCTAGAAAGCAGTAACATTAAAGACATAGAAAGTAGATATAGTTAACTGAGTAAAATTGCTCCAATTTAATCTTCAGTCAAAAAAAAAGGATTGCTGAAACTTTATTTTGATAATCATTTCACAATGTATATCCATACTAAAGCATCACTTCATATATCTTACATTTTTGTTTGTCAAGTATATTTCAATAAAGCTGGGAGGGAGGAGTTGCAAGAAACCAGGCTGACTGTGATCTAGTCAATAATATCACTAACATTTCTGTTTATTAATTTAGTTGCAGTTTGTGACCACTTTTATCTGCTCCAAACAAAAATAAAACATAAATAAAACATTTTAAATGTTAGGCATGTATAGTCACATTCTAAAACAAGGGAAAAAACAAATGGAATAGGAAACTCACAGAGTTGGGCAATGACAGGTAGGTAGGCAATAACAGAGGGCTCAGAGCTCAAGAGCAGAGAATGAGGACACAGAATTTACCCCTGTGTGAAGATGAAACGGATCACAACTTATGTGAAATGAGGAATTAGAACCAACTTCCCTATAGAAAGCAAGGAATAAGGATCCTGCACACCCTCTCATCAGTGGATAAAGAAAAATCACCAACAACTGGCACAGAGTTTTCTTGCTGTGAAGCAGTAACTGGGAACTAGAAAGTGGATTGTTGCCTACGTAATGCGGAGGCACTTATAATGCAATGTCATCACAGAGTGAAAGCCTGAGCTGTCACTATAACACCGTCTCAGAAATCTGGATGTCTAAAAGTGATCATCATGGAACCACAAAACAGAAAAGGGAGGAAAGGGGTGGAAGAAAATGAAAATTCCCTCAAGATATGAGCTTTCAAATCCTTTTCACACATGTAGAAAGAAAGCTAGCATTAATAATCTCATTCAATAAACCTGAAAGGTAGAAGAATTTATGGCCAAAGAAATAGATATAATACAGCAATTTGAAAGTGCTTTAAAATAATAGTTTAGAATCCTCCTACATGTAGAGCAAATAAGAGCATCTACAAAATAAAATCCCAAGTCTATAAAACAGATACGTGATCATGGCACATGAGACTCAAGTTCGAGAGAATATGACAAGGAACCCACTGAAAATCAAGAAAATGAAAACTATAATCCTTAAAATCAACTTTTGAAACAGGAATAAATGGAGATAAAAAGGAGATTGGACAAATGCAAAGAATGAATTAAAGATTTAGATATTAGAGCATACCTAGAGTTAAATGTGAAATGAAAGTGGAGTAAATGGAGCTTTACAAGGATTGAAAGCACATTCCTTGATGTCACATTGAAGATAAAATCTGTCAAATTGAAGAAGCAGAGAGAGAATGCAAACCTAATGTTCACTTTGTAAATCTGCCGTAAGGTAGCCCTGTGATATACCAATGTGGAAATAAATGAAGACCAACCAAATGAAAACAAAAAAGCAAAGGCTATTTATTAAGAGCTTGCTATAGCAAGGATGTTAGTCACTACCATTTAGATTTTGTCAGAAACTCAAAAGGCAGGCAGAGGGGTTAGAATGCTTTATGGCAGGAACAAAGGAAAGCTTCAGGTCTTCCTCGATTGGAGGCTGTTGGCATAGAGAGATTGTAGGCATGCTAACTAGAATTGGGGTCTCTCATGTGTTTGATTAGGGGTGCATCTTTGGCATTCTCTAGTTGATCCTAATTTAGAAGCCAGGACAAAAATTAAGGAACTGGTCAGTTATTAATCAAGTTCTGGCAATTTGGGGTCAATTGTTACAGGGGTCATTGATTGGTTTCCCAGATCAGTGATAGAGATGGCAGTATGACTTCTGACAAGTCTGACTTTATAGCAGGCTGGCTTACTGTATATAACAGGTTGGGTTTTCGGACTTGCTGTGGATCAGAGCTTTGTTTTTATATATGGTCAGGAGATTGTCCATTTATATATTCAGTCTCTCACTAGATTAATTTTAATAGCAGAATCTACAACAGTCTTCCTTTCTTTTTATTTTGACAAGATATTAACGCTGAGCTTCCATTACCCTTAAACACAGGCTGACAATTATGGATGCTTACACTATATATCGCCATTTAGAAAACCATATAGTCAGAATTTGTCAACATTTTTTGCAAAAGATCTTTGATTACAGCCTGCATCTCTTCCTTTATACTTTTGCCTATGCAGAATCAACCACAAGACAGCAATCCCAACCCAGGCATCAGCTAACGGATGAGATTATTTGAGAACAACCCAATTTTTATATGAGATAATACCAGGGGTGCAAAAAAAAATGCATACACATGACTTGTATTAATCTTTTTGTTATTGTTATATATTATTACCATTTTAATACAGTTTTTTCCTTTCTTAAAATGTGTATACTTTTTTTTGGCACCCTCTGTATTTGTAAATTAGCACTGTCACTCTCTGCACGGCTGGGTCTAGCTTCCTCGAGAGGACTGGCGGGGATTCAGAAAAAGAAATAAAGAGCAAGAAACAGGGATAGTTTAAAAATCAATGTGAGTCAGGGGACTCTGTCTGATGGACAAGAGCCCTGAATTTGGTCAGCTTGCAGCTTTTATTGAGTACAAACAGGGAAGAGGCTTTGCTCTTTTGGAGCAAATCACATGCATCACCCAAGATTTAACCAAATTTCCCTATGCCTCACAGACCACCTCAGCCAAAAGACCCTTTGATCAATGCAGCCTTGCCCCCTATGGGGACAGATAATGGTTTACTATGACACCTTGAGGCAAGAATGCAAGGAGGACTGCTGATAGCTTCTTAGGAAGATTTCTCTTTTCCGTTGCAGTCTGTAAACTCTGCAGAAAAGGATTAACAGGCCCTTAGGCCCCATATGCTTCACCTCCTTGATTCCTCCCAGGGACCCGAAGGCGCCTGGCTTAGGCCTCCCTAATGTGCATATTTAGGGTCTTGCCCATCATTGGCTGAGCCACCCTCTCTCTTAGGGTCCCATGGGGTTTTGCCATAAACATAGTGAATATCCTGTCCCCTTGAGGCCCTGCTGTTATGGGCGAATGCAGGGAGACAAATGGTGAGGCTGCTGTGAAGCCACATAGCACTTTATAAAATAGTTACTTAAGAAGTACTTGGGGCCAGCCGAGGGGCTCAGTTGGTTAAGAGCTCACTCAAGAATGTGATCTCTGAGCAACAGGGTCACCAGTTCGATTCCAGACCCAAGCTGAGCTGCCAACAGATGGCAGGATGGCTGAGCTAAAAAAAAAAAAAGAAGTACTTATGTGTGGTACTCATGTGTAGCCAAACCTAAAAGAGGCTTGATTGCTCTCCAGTGGTTATGATAATGTTTCTGGCATGAAAACCTACAACAAATATCTGTGGAAAAGAAAAAAAAATCCACAAGAGAATGCACCCTCACTTTCAAGACCTCTTAACAATACTGCATATGAAGGTAAGTGTCTCATGAGCTTTCCATCTCAGTCAAAATAAAAAACTATTTCCCCATTTCTTTCACAGGGAGTGGGAGATGAAACAGAAATTCACCTACTCCCCAGGATCAGAGACTTCTAATTCTATCACTTCCTTTTCATAGCCTTTATTTTAGGATTCTAGCTTCTAACTGCTTGACAAAATACAGCTGCCAACTCCCTCAGTAAGTGCATTTATGAACACATTTGGCTGCTTGTCTGTAGAACATCCTTAATCCCAGCAGAAATGCTTTAAAATTTATTCCCAGAGCAGTTGCCCTCTATTTTTCTCCTCTTAACTGCTGCCATCCCTATCTCCACCATCTCTGCCTCATCAGCTCAGCACAGAAATGGAAGATATGAGCAGCCTGTGCTAGGCCACAAATCCAAACTGGAGTTCCCTTGGCAGGGAGAACACCGCTATCAGTAACGACATGGATTACACTTCAACATGGAGACAACTGTAATTCAATAAAGATTTAAAGTCAATATACACAACCAAACGTGAAGGTAACTCAAGATGTGAGCTGTCTGGGTGAAAGAACTGTGGAGTCACCTAAATGTAACTGTGAAATAAAATTGACTCCCAGTCCAGCCCTGAATGTGGCAGTGACACAGATAACTAATTAGTGCCTGCTATTTCTCAGAACGTGTGTTTTTTGAGTTTACTTTAGAAGGACTTGGAAGAAAACTGCCCAACTTTTGGAGTACTTTTGGCTACATTTCTCAGCCTTCGATGAGTTGCTGCAAATGAGTTAAGATTCTATCAAAACTAGTCTGTTAGAAAGGAAATAACATGATGAATATCCTGTCCATGACAAGTAACTCAAGACTATATACGAGGTATGATAATTACATGTGAGAACTCATCCTGGAAAAGTGCTACATACCTCATTGCTGAATATCACTGTGGTCATCTTCAAAGTACTTGCCTTGGGAAGCTGTTCACCGACAGCATCTAGCCCACCCTTCAAAACAATTTTGGAACTCTTTTTCTGGAATGTCCATCAGAACTGTCATCATATTTACGCTTGATGTCCTGAATGTCATCAAAATGTCTTCCTTTCAATATTTCCTTTATCTTCCGGTAAAGAAAGAAGTCATTGGAGGCCAGATCAGGTGAGTAGAGAGGGTGTTCCAATACAGTTATTTGTTTACTGCCTAAAAACTCCCTCACAGACAGTGCCATGTGAGCTGGTGCATTGTCATGATGCAAGAGCCATGAATTGTTGACAAAAAGTTCAGGTTTCTAACTTTTTCATGAAGCCTTTTCAGCACTTACTACTAGTAAACTTGGTTAACTGTTTGTCCATTTGGTACAAATTCATAATGAATAAACCCTCTGGTATCAAAAAGTTTAGCAACATCGTTGCAACAAGTTCACAAACTTAATTGTCATACCTCATATGTCAGCCAGGCACCTATCTACTTTTAAATATCCAAATTTCAAATCTACATTAAAGTTATAGAAAGGAAATGGATAACTAAGGAGATAGAGAGAAGAGAGAAACTGATCCCCTGTATCTTTAATATTCAAAGTCTGAATTCAAAGTTACAACCTGACGTGATTTCACACTTTTTTTTTACTTCCTAATGGTCATTTAGGATGAAATAAATAGCAAACTAATAACATTTTCTAAAAGGTTTTGTTTTGTCTGCTTTTGTTTTCCTTTCTCTCAGAAAAATCCACAGACTATAAATAGAGACACAGGTTAATCTCTAAGTCAATACCAAGATTCCCATATCACACTAACAGATAGCTAAAGTGGTCTGACTCCTGAGTGGAGATTCCTCACCCTGCTCAGCTCTGGATATGGAAGAGAGTGAACAATGGAAATACATAGTACTTAAAGTGTGAGAAAGAGGTTCAGTCACATTAGCAGATCAAAAAACTTACTCCAGCCCTGGAGATTGTACCCAGCCCTTTTTTTTTTTCTTTTTTTAAGAACCTTCATGCTATATCTTTTACCATAATTTTATTTTAAACTTTCAGTACCTTTATGTTTTAGATATATGTCATTTTATTTTTTTAGTTAATCTGAATATACCTGTCCAAATACTGTGATTTTGTACTTTTACATTTGTATTAAATGTAATACATTTAAAAATTTTATCATTTTTTTTACATGATTTTTTTAGTATTGTTTTCTTTCTTTCCTTTCACATTGGATTAATCAATTTTTTTAATCCCTTTATTCCTTCCACTGGTTTTCATGATATGCATTGCATCTTTAACATGCTTACTTCTTAACAAACTTGATTAACCAATGTTTGAAATAATTAAGTAATATGTCTAGTCTCTTCTCAAGGAGTAGAAGCAAGGACTTCAAGACATTTTAACACATCTCCTCCTTTTCCTCATTTTACTTGTGTGGTTTGAATTTTAATGTTTCCTGTAGTAAGTAGAAACTGCTGCCACTCCCGCAAAGACAGTCAAGTCCTAATTCCCAGAGCCTGAGAATATGTTACTTTACAGGACAAAAAGGACTTTGCAGAGGTGATTAAAAATCTTGAGATGGGGAGATTATCCTGGGTTATCTGAGTCAGTCCGATGTATCACAAGGGCCTTTACAAGTGAAAGGAGGAAGGCTGGAGAGTGAGACAGATGTTGATTGAAGAAGAGGTCAAAATGATAAGCTTGCTGGAAGGAGGGTGAGGCAGTCTCTAGAACAAGGAAAAGGGAAGGACACAGGTTCTCTGGAAACTCCAGAAGGAGTGCAGGTTTTTGGACACCTAGGTTTTAGCCCAGTGATGCCCATTTCAGATTTGCGAACCCAGAAAATGTTAAGATAATCAACCCATGTTGTTTTAAGCCACTGATTTGTAGTAATTTGTAACAGCAGCAATAGTAAGCTAATAAACCACATCTACTTGATACCAAGCCCTGTTTCTATCCCACCAGTCACTAGTTATACTTCAGTTGATCTACATTTAGTGTTCGTGCTCAATGATTTATTTCTTCACCCACTGCTACTTGCATCAATTTTGTTTGGCATAAAGAATATCTTCATGTAGTTGAGTGAAGGCTTTTGTATGGTACATTCTATGTATCTCTTTGGAAAGTTGATATTTATCATGTTATTTATCCCGAAAGGGATGATCTGGGTTTAGAATTCTATTTTCTCAGAGCACTATCAAGATATTACTACATTGTCTTCTTGCCTATAATGTAGATTTGGGAGATAATTAGTCACACCATAACGTTTTCTTTTGTTCTCCTATAAATTGCTTCCTTCTATCTTTTTTAGTTAATTAGCTACTAATTTAACTATTTCCTTTTATAGTTATGAAAGAAGCTAATTATAAGTAATTCTCTAACATACAATTTTTAAATAAAAAAACCAGGTTATTTGTGGGATATAATCATTTTTACTTATTTTTAAAAATATATTGACAGCCAATACCTAAGGCACAAGCTATTTTGTTTTCATTTTCAGGCATTTTTCTCTAACTCTTTATTCTTAGCTATAATACAGATTTCTATGTTATTGTTTATTTCCAGTGTCCTTCTAAACTTATTTATTATAGTTCATCTAGTCTGGTGAAACATTTTATTTTCTCTGTTTCTATAAATAAATTTGAAGAATTAAAATATATAGTATATTCTGACTATAATATTAATTTGGATCTTCTTGGATTTTGTTTTCTGATCATTCTGGCTAATACTTGACAAATTTTATGGATGCTTAAAAAATGATCTTTTATTTTCATTGAATCACTCAATTGTTTTCTATTTTCCATTTCACTTATTTTCACATTGATCATCACTATTTTCTTTCATCTATTTATTTTGGGTTTAATTTTCTCTTCTTTTTCTATTTTCTCAAGGAGGACATGAGGGTATTGATTTGAGACTTTTCATCTTTTCTATTACAGGCATTTAATGCTATAAATTTCCCACTAATTACTGCTTAGGGTTTATGGGTGTGTGTGTGTGTGTGTGTGTGTGTGTGTGTGTGTGTGTGTGTGTGTTTATTTTTTTCCATGTCTCTCTTTAATATTGTGAACTTATGGAATGCAGTTGAAATGAAATGCAGCTAAGTCTAATATCTGTGTTAGTTCTGACTCAGTTTCAGTTGATTTTTTTTTTTTTTCATTATGGGTTGAATTTTCTTGGTTCTTTGCATAACTGTCAATTTTATACTGACTGTTAGACATTGTGAATTTTAGCTTCTTTGGTGCAGGGTATTTATGTTTCCCTATAAATATTCTTAAAAATTTTTTCAGGTATGCAGTTGGGAATAATTAAATGGGGCAGGGGTGATGTTCTTATTTTTAAATTGTTAGATAGAACTGGAACAGTACTCAGCCTCAAGCTCTTTTCCTCCAAAACTGAGACAAGACACCCCAGTACTCTGCACAATGTCTGTCTGTGAACTAGGCAACCTCTAAACTACTTGGGTTGATCTTTCCCCAGTCTTGAGTAGTTTTCTCACATATATGTTGATCAGTATTCAACCGAACTGTCCAAAGGGCCTTAAGCACATCTCCAGAATTATAACTTCGTGCAGCACTGCTTTTTCCAGTACTCTATTCTATAAGATGTAGCAGCTTCCATCTTAGCTACAAGGAGAAGTCCCACCTTTAATAAATTTTAAAATGCTTTATATGAACCTAAAATTTATTGACCTATCTGTCCTATATAAAATAATCTTTTTACTTTTATCTATAATGTATAAATCTAGTAATACACGTTGTTTTATTCTTTTCTTATATTTTAAATACTTCCTTGGTATTTTAGAGTTCTGAGCAAATTTTTTGCTCTTTAAAGTGACTGAGAAAAATACACAAAGGAAATCTATTATTTAAAAAGCAATTATACTTTATGTGTGAATTCCTCTGTGCAGACAGTCAGCCACTGTAATTTACTAATATAAGTGCAGAGTTAACAGTAAGATTAAAAAAAGCAAAAACACAATCCAACAAAAAGTTACTTTGTAAGGTAATAACACTAATTCACAAGACTATATTAACCTGGCTTTCTGATGGCGAAATGAAATCGTTGTTGACATAAGTGAAA
Source organism: Aselliscus stoliczkanus (assembly GCA_033961575.1). NCBI lineage: Eukaryota > Metazoa > Chordata > Mammalia > Chiroptera > Hipposideridae > Aselliscus > Aselliscus stoliczkanus. The sequence goes on from CM066731.1 coordinate 141,166,313, forward strand.
ATTACCTTTAACAATATACAAATGCAGGGTCAGAGCCTATAGGACTTCATATCTCTTCTCTCATTCAGTGTGTAAATCCTGCCTGATTGTTCTTGTGACCTTAAGATTTTGGTTTTCTAAATGACTACTAAGCATGTAAATTCCAGTAGGAAGATTCATTTTTAAGTCTTTGTCAGTTCAAATTTAACAGTGATTATAAGGCTTTAGAGCAACGGGTCACCAATTACCAAAGGGTGAAGGAGTCAGTTGTAAACCAAAGCCTCTAAAGGGAATGTAGGACAATGTAACTTACACAGTAACTTATAAAATCAGTCCAGTCTACCTCTTAATTAACTGCTGTACTATAGAACTATTTAAACTTCTGTCATACAAGCATCATTCACCTTGGTATTTTAAGCTTTAAGGCTTTTTAACCTCAGTATCTCTGTACAATCGATATTTGTCATCAAGTTTTACTACAAGAAGAAAATGATCTGCTAATTTTTGGCCACCTGCCTTTAAGAGTTTTCAGCTATGAGAGAAATATTTGCTTTAGATAATTTCTAACGTGCTATACCTCACCCACTGCGATAAATTCACTACCCCCACCCAAATATCTCTTGCATGGACAATAACAGTGAAAGACCTTATCTAATTCAATACCAGTGTCCTAACATACCCAGAAATTAAAGTCAACTGAAATTAAATGAGAAAAAAATGCTTTATAATTACAAACATAATGTAACTTGAAGCATATATTTAGAGCAGAAAGTACTGCTTAAGTTAGCTTTTCAAGTTACCAGGAGAGTGTATATTTCTGGACACATTTTAACAGTTGATAAGAATAAGACCTTATCTTGTAGTATATGATCATGTGAGATCTCCACTAAAATTACATTTTCATAACATCAGATTAGGACACATTTTTTTTCATGTTGGATTCAGGTATTATTTACTTCTTCCACTTTAATATTGTTCTTATGTTTGTACTGCTAAAATACCACATATTTTATCAACAAAGAAAAATTGTAAAGTGTCTTAAAATGTTATTTACTTTTAAGTTAACATGTCCTATTTTATCTTCTGCATGATGCATTATCCTTAGTCAGAATCTTTGAAGAATTACCTTAATATGATGGGTGAAATGGAGAAATCATCAATGTATACAAAATACTATAGTGTTATCATTTAAAAACTCAAAAGGACCTCAATATTTCTTTTAATGTAAAGATCTAATGGACTGATATAACACTTTAAAGTTGAAATAATGCAGTGCTGGAGAGTGGATTAAAAAGTAGGATGTATTGTAAAGAAAGAAAAAGAAAAGCTTGTGATTGCTGTTTCTTTTCCCCTGTTCCCCAACCCCAGGCACCTCCACCACTACGGTAAAAACTTTCCAGGCTTGGATCTCAAAGTATAGCCAGAAACCAAGAATCTAGCACTATTTTTATGCTTGTGTCTCAGTTAAGTCCACTTCACTTCATTTTCAATATGAGTGCAATATGAATGCAGCAAGGGTCTCTTAGTGAACATTAATATGAAAAGATAATGAGTGTGATTTTCAAGTATAAGTTATAAGTAATAATATAACACGTTATAGATACATGTATATATTATGCAGTCAATTTGGCATCATTACATAGCAAATAGGTTTAGTCTATAAATTATTATAGAACTCCTAGTTGCAGTTGACAGATTAATTAGGATATTTTTCATAAAGTCTAAATACTTTTCACATCTCTTTGAAGAAATCTTTAATAGTAAGATGCTAAATGGTTCATTTTACATGAAAATTTTACTCTAAGCAACCAGTTATTACCTACTCCTTTCTAAAAATAAAGTTTACAAAGTTGTAGAATGCGAACATCAATCTAAAAAGACCATCCTTGCATTAAGATGCATTGAAGATGCAATAGCCATTCATCTGCTGCATCTCCATAACCAAACTATCACCAATTCTTGTCAGTTCAGTCTCCACCATCTTTCTCCAAAGTATTCTACTTCTTTTATCTCCATTGGGAATGCTTGAGTTCTTAAAATCTCCTCTCTAGAATTCTACAATAACTTGTTAATAGATTCCCGTTTTCTGAGTGCTGGTCTTTCAAATATATTGTTAATACTTTCATCAGATATATCTTCTAAATTCATGAATAATAGCATACCACCCACTTCAGTGGTTCCTCAATGGCTCCCCATTACATACAAAAAATGCATGCCACTCAATGTCCCCATAATCTGACTCTAAATTCTTTTATACAATTTACTGTTTTGTATACTAAAAAATGTTAGTGTACTTTCCTGAGCCTCCCAAGATGTTCTGCACGTTTCCCTCTTATATTCTTTGTTCAGAATAACCTCTCCAGCATTTTAAACTTGCAATTTATTTTTAAGGTCCAACATAAATGCCACTAAGTAGGACTTTTCTACTGCCCATAATAGATATTAAACATTGCCTAAGTCAAAGTCACACACTTATGTTCCTTATCACACTGCTATTTTTGTCTTTAATTGATTACATATCGCTTGCTCTGGATAGACTAGAAAATTCCTTGAGATCAACGATTTCATCTTCTTCTTGTTCCATCCTGCCAGTTTTTTGCACATGATGGATATGGAACTTTCCCTATCTTTATATCTGATTTTTGGATTTATACAAGTGAGGCCAGGATACATATTGAAGTACCATTTTAATACTCATACAAAAAGTATGATTTTTTGTATTTGAATAATAAAGTATCTTTTATTAATGTTCAGATAAAAGTTTTCCTCTTTAAATTAATTCTTCATTCCTTTCAGTCTTATCTGACTGTCAGTTATGTTGCTGAGAAGTTGGAGGCCAGCTTAATATGTCTACTTCTTAGATAATATTTTTAAATTTGTTTTATGTTCTAGTTTAAAATTTCACCCCCCAAAAAATCATGTAATACTTTTTCCATCCATTTAATAATCATATTTTAAAAGATCAAATTTTAATTGTTGAGAATCTCTTTTATTTTCCTGGCACCCAAGAGAAGACCTTTCACATTTTCATCTCTAGTCTGTTTATTTTCTGCAGAAAGTTTTAAGTACTTTTGATTTAACATTTTATTCAATCATTCCTGTTTGTTCTCATGAATGTCTGTAATTCTGGGTTTAATCATCATCATCATTTCTGCACATTCCTCAGGTAACATACCATCATGTTTATGATTTGCTCCATTTGGTCAGCATTCTGGGAATATTATTAAGGATTTTATACCACAACACTGATTCAATATGTATCGATGCCACTTTGCTTTTAGCCTCTCTTGTAGAGATTTCAATTCTACTGATGGGATTCAGGACATGATACTACATAATACAGTGCCTTGGTATTTTCAATATTTTAATCTGAAGGAGTTTGAGAAAATGGCAAGAGTAGGAAGTTCACTCTGACCTCCTTTCCCCTCTCCATTATTTCCCAAAAGTTTTCCCATGCAAAGAGCTCTCTCTATAACTGGATGAAAACGAAAATAGAATCTTTTCCCTTAAAGATAAAGGGATACCAAAAAGTATTCTAACAAATGGGACTTGCTAAATTTCCCCCAGCTTATTATTATGACCTGACATTCCTTAACCTATCATATTCCTCCATGACTGTCTACTCTTCATCAAATCTAGCATAAAATACACACATCTAACTGTGCCTTTAGATCTTCATTTCCTTATTAAGCTTCCTGTGTCACTTAGATTAATAAATTTGTGTGTTCTTCTGTTAATCTGTTTGCCAGTTTAATTTTCAGACCCAGCCCAGGACCCTAAGAGATGTTAAGGAAAACTTTTTCCTCCCTGGCACTACAATTACCATTTAAGTTTCTTTGCAATTCTTTATCTCAATCCATCCCTTTAAAAAATCTTAGCTTCTTTTCTTCCATACTCATTTTCCTTTTGTTATTCTATACTCTTTTCTGTTTTTACATGCATACACGTTTTCTTATATTCTATTGCTAGAGTGACAATGTGTGTACATCTTGATATGCCCAGTGGACTCCTCGTTTCTGGCTGTTGTCCTGATGCCCTTTTCATTCTCAAGAATGCACCACTTGGTCTGATAAATTGTATGGTTGTCCTAGGAACATCAAACATTCTAAAACTTTCTTCTCATCTTTGATAATTAGTATCAAGAGTTTTCTATTCTCCTCAATATTAAAACTGGTTTCTTTTCTCCCTGTTTTTTTCTTGTTCTTCAGTGTTTTCTGAAAGATTTATTTGTCCTAATGTTTATTCATTCATGAATGACAAAAGATCTATAGAGAGCATTTGTGCACAGAGTGTGTATTTGACCTTTGCTCTGTTCGAAGAATTCATTATCTCTGTTATTTTAACTATTTCTGTACCTGTTTTCTATACTCAAATTGTTAAAATGACTGCTCTAAGTTCCAAAAGCACAAGTACATCCTCTAATGTTTTTTGTCTAATATGCTTCTACCTTTGTACAACTGCGAACATAAATTCTTCCTGGAAAATACCAACAAAAGAATGATTTCTGTTCCAATGGAAGGGATTTCATCATCTCATCCTATTTTAAAGTGGTAGACATATTGTATAGAGAAATATCACACACACTCCTATATTTAAAATCAGATTCTCCTTCTTCCTGGTTATTCCTCTGGATTATGAACATCAATTCTGTTCAATCAGATCTTATGATTGAGCTATAAATTTTAAGGAATTAAAAAGAATCATCAAAATAGTGAAATCATCATTGGGAACTGGTCGAAAAATACCTCCCATAATTTTCTAAAGTTAGTCTAAAATATATTTTTTTAATCATCTGCTCCAATGTAATAAAATGCTCAATGAATTTCAAATCTCTTCTAGACTTTTCCTTTCAATAACAAAGAGGGAAGATTCAAAGATAACAGGAGAAAGGATGAGAAAAATAAAATGTACACAAAGTGGACCTATGGACTAAGAATCTTACTCAGTAGAAGAAAATTTCATCTATGTCATTATATTCTTCGGGTTTTCCCCCTCAGATCACCTCCAGTATCTAGTCCATAGCTATTCAGTATTTCTAAGTGGATTGCTCACATTTATCAATGGGCCTTTAACAATTCATGTCTCATTCTCAGACGTGGAATGCCAACAGAGGCCTAAGAAAACTTTTTTTTTTTTTTTTTAATTCAACACTGTCAAAGACCTCAAATATGCTTTATGTTGATAGCAATGAGATATGTCCTGTTTTATCCTCTGTTCACTATTTTGAAAGCACGGTCATAAATAGAGAAATTGTCATTTGGTTAGGTAGTTTAAGAGAATATTAACAGTGATAGCACCACAATCCAAATTTTTTCATAGCATAGTTTTGATTATTTTTTCTGAATGGTTTTAGTTATCACTTAGTGTTTATAATGTGTATAAACACTACATAAACACTACATACACATATTTTGGACCATAATTTCAGAAACAATAATGGCATTAATCAGAGTGTTATAACCTTTCTCTTAGTTCAAGATATATATATATATATATATATATTTTTTTTTTGTTTTTGTTTTTTTGTTTTTGTTTTTGTTTTTTGTTTTTTGTTTTTTGTTTTGTTTTGTTTTGTTTTGTTTCTGAGGGCAGTGTCACTGGCCCTCATATGTTGGACCCAAACCGGGGCCACTGGCTCCACAAGCCAACTCTTAACCACCGTGCCACTCGGCTGGCCCAATTTTTTTAATGACTGATAGAATATGGTTTAGGCAAATGTCTTCATAACTAAAATATTTTATGTATAGGTGAAAAAAATTATTTTAAATTAGCTATTGGTTTTCACCGGAAGTGTTTTAGTCTTTGTAGGCTGCTATAACAAAAATACCACAGATGGGATGAGTTAAATAATAAACATTTATTTCCCAGAGTTCTAGAGGCTGAGAAATCCAAGATCAAGGCACAGAGAGATTTGTTTTCTGGTGAGAGCCCGTTTCCTGGTTTATAGATGGCCATCTTCTCACTGTGTCCTTACAGAGTGGAATGGACAAAAGAACTCTCTGAGGTCTCTTTTATAATGGCACCAATCTCATTCACAAGGGCTCTGCCCTCATGAACTCATTGCCTCCCAAAGGCCCCACCTCCTCATACCATTACATTATATGTTAGGATTTCAACATATGCAGTTCTTTAAGACTACAAACATTCAGTCCATAATATTAAAAATCCTTAAGTTTGAAAATTGTTCAAGAACTGAAAGATCATGAATGAGTATAGGACATTATGAGTCTGAAATCAGAAACATATTAACCATCATATTTAGGAATACTCCTCAATATTGAAGTTGAAATCAGGCATCCCAGCTCTGTGTTTTCATGTAATTGCCATTGTGACTCAAAATAACTTTTAATTTTTTTATTTCTATTTGTTTTCCTCACCAGATTTGAAACTTATTATGGTGTGATTAAGCCAGTTAACTATATTCCAAAGCCAATGTATAGCACCTATTTAATAAATACTTCTTAAATGAAAGAATATCTAAATTGACCAGCAAATTAGTATTCAATCTGTACTAGATGAAGTTAATCACAGAGATATGATCACAATATTTAAAATGGCAATCATTTCTGAAACAAAACTACATAACGTTTCAAACTTCTTAACATTTTCAAACGAGATTATCATCTATCTACATTATGAAATGGAAATAGATAATGAGAAAAATATATATATACCATGTGCCTTGATAAGGTAGAAATAGCTGCAGAATCCTAAACTCCTAACTTTAAAGGTTTCCTTAAATGTTTTAAAGAGAAACATTCATTCATAATACTATTTACATCTGAAAACTATTTTTTAAATTATTGACCATTTGATAATTAAAATACATACAGTGAAAGTAATAGAGATGTTGCCTTAAAAATATGGAATCAAAGCCTATATATAGTATTCCCTTGACTAGTATAAACAGAAAATAATATTTTAAAAGTGTCTTCATTAAAGATCAAAAGAGTAATTTTATGAGGTTAGAGTCTTTACAATGTATATGTTAATGGTAAGTACTTGATAATAGGTATTACTCATACATAGAGAGGTAACTACTACATTAATTAAGGGATTTGGATACTTTTTCAAAAAGTAAAACTCAAATGGCTTTTGTGTAGTGAGACAAGGGTCTCTATATCTGTAGAATAATTTTTATTTGCTTTACTAGGTTTAACGAGACAATATATTTCCTATTGAGACATAGCTTTTAAATGCAAAGTGAAAAAGTTTTGTTTTCATCTGAATAAATTTTACCCTAAAATTTCACTGAGAATGTCCTTGAGAGGGTCCCCAGTAAATATGAAACCTATTTCCCTGCTGAGTTCTCAACAATTGAGAAAATGAAAGCGTTAATATGGAAGCCAAACTATTACTTTTATTGCTATAGAGGATGAAAGAATGTAGCTTTATGTGTTTGGGTTAAGTGGTACTAACAATGCTTGTGAAAGGTAGAAAATGCCACCCCTCCAATCATGTCCACACCCTAATTCCCAGAACCTATGAAAGTTACATTACATGACAAAAGGAATATTACAACTGTGGTTAATATTATATATTTTAAATCAGAGAAATTATCCTGAGTCTTTCACGTGAACCCAGTCAAATCCCATGAGATCATATAAGCAGAGCACTGTCTTAAGCTCGAGTCAGAGAGAGATGGTCAGAATAATGGGGATATTTGAAGCCTGAGAGGAATTCAACTCACTGATGGGGACTCATATGGAATACATGAGAAGAGATACAGGTAACCTCTGTGAACAAAGACTGTTCCTGACTGACAGCAAGAAAACAGGGATCTCAATCCTACAACTTCAAAAAACTTGGTTCTACAAATGAGCTCAATGAGTTCAAAAGACAGTCAATAATATTGTGCTAAGTTTGCACAGTGACAGATAATTACCAAAATTAGTGATGTAATCATATTGTATGGTATAAAATTGCAAATCACTGTATTGTAGACCTGAAACTAATATAATCAATATAATATGGCATATCGACTATACTTAAATTAAATTAAAAAAAAAAAAACAGAATGAATACAAAATAATAAAATTTCAGACTTGCAAGTTTAAAAAAAAAAGAAGGCTTAGAAGAGGATTCTTCTCAGAGCCTCCCAATAAGAGCCCATTGGCCCAGTACCATAATATTGGTCTTGGGAAACATGCAGCAGAGAAATCAACCAAGCCAACCCAGAGAATTTTCTAACCTACAGAAACTGGTAAAATTGTGTTGGTTTTAAACCACTAAAATTGTAATAATTTATTGCAGCAGCAATACAAAACTATTCTATTACTGACCTACATAAATAAGCAGACTTGACTACTTATCACCAGGAAATACTGGAGGAGGGAAATCCTAAAGGGTGGACAAGCCCAGGGAGGAGAGAGTGCCCTGACTCAGACACTGCAAAGGAATAGGGAGACAGGCAAAGAGAGCACAGAGGTCTTGTTTTTCTTTCCAAATTTATCTGTCAATATATGGTTATGCTATCACGTTGGGGAGTAACCCCAGAGGCCAGGGAAAATGTTGATGGAATTCGTTTGTCAGGAGTAGAGAATGAGTTTTCCAATTGAAATGTAATTTAATGTACATGTAAGTATGTATTTGAAGTTAAAAATTACTAATAATTGATTAAATTAAAACATATAAACTAAAAATACATCTGAAAAGGACTTTACCATTGATTCTAAGTGGAAATATTTTGCATTAGTTTGAATTTCTTATCATTTATATGCTTTACATTTTGCAAAGATATATTATTAAGAAAATAACCAAAAAATTTAACACTAAAAGAAATTATAACATTACATATGTAATGAAAATGTTTCCCTTAGATTGTCAAATTGAATTTTACATATTATAGGAATATGTATTATTAAATATTTGCTGTTTACTACTGTTCAAAATTTCAAAGTTTATGTCAATCCTAAATGAGTGTATATTATTCATATCAAGTTGCAAATGGATCTAATTAATTTCACAATTAACCTTAATAACATGAAGAAAAATCTGTGACCTTCATTAAATTTGTTCATTATTTATTTTCAGATTATAAGAGAATTCCTTATGGCTAATAAGTCATTCTGTCTCAAATGTTGATGGCATAAAATAGTAATTAATTAGCACATGCAAATTAAATTCATTGACATAATGCTGCAAGTCATAACTTATGCTTACTATAAAGGTTCAGTGTTTACTATATAGGCCAGTATATTACAATTATTTCAAATAGAAGTGATAAACACTATAATCAAATATTATACATTTGTTCAAAGCATACCTTTTTTAGAAAAAAAAATTTGAAAAAAATATATTCATGTTTGTTTTATTATTTTTAACAGTGAGATGTGATATAAGGAAAAGCCAGGATGTATTACTATCAGCTTACTAATAAACTTAAATAAAATGTTAACAGTTCTTTATTAGTGGACATCACTATTAATGCCATATAAGAAATATGTGAGAGAGAGTCAAGTATTTAACTATTAAAAAGGAGTGAATTTCTGTCAATATCACTGATCACTTATTAACAGTATTACATGTAAAAGGTTAGTCTTGATTTGTGCTGTTTAACATGGTAGTCACTAGTCCATGGGGGTATACAATTTTGAACTAATAAAAATTAAATAGCTGTTATTAGCTGCCACATTTGAAAGCACGGGTATAGAATATTTCCATCATGACTGAAAATTATATTGAACAGTGTTGGTCTAAATACTGATATTCACAACAAATGAAAATACTTGCACTCAAGAATCTTAAAATAACTTCTCAATACAACCTCTTATGGCAGAACAATGGAATATTCCACCACAAAAAAAAAATTAAAAAAAAATAGTGCCATTTGTGATAACATGGATGGATTTTGAGATTATAATGCTGAGTGATATAAGTCAGACAGAAAAAGTCAAGAACCATATGATTTCACTGATATGTGGTATATAAAACTGAAAACAAAAGAACAAGAAACACAAATGAAGAGATAGAATTCATAGACCCTGAAAATAGTTCAGTGGTTACCAGAGGGTAAGGGGCAAGGGGATGATAGATGAGGGTAAGGGGATCAAACATATGGTGATGGAAAGAGAACTGCTTCTGGGTGGTGAACACACAATATGACATATAGATGATGTATTACAGAGTGGTACACCTTAAATGTATGTAACTTTGCTAACAATTGTCACCCCAATAAACTTTAATTTAAAAAAAGAAATCTTAAAATATGTTTCAAATAAATGCTATAGATAATAATGCTAATCCTAGATGTTATTATAAACCAAAATACAAGGTGTAAGTATCAGCAGTATATGGGATTAAAGGGTGACAAAATCTTATCCTTGTTATACCAATCTCCGGAGAATCTTCCCCCTGTCCTTTTCTGGTCATTCATCACTACTCCCTATCTTTGCCCCAGAGGGCATTTAACATCATCTCTTTGATTACTTGAGGATGGAGGAAAGGAAGGGAGGGAGGGAGCGAAGGAGGGAGAGGAAAGAGAAGAGAGAGATGAAAGAGAAAGGAGAGGAGAGGAGAGGAGGGGAGGGGAGGGGAGGGGAGAGGAGAACAGAAGACAAGAGAAGAGAAAAGGGAGAACGGAAGGAAAGGCTGAGCTAGAACTTCATGCAAATTCAGCTTTCAGCCCAGAATGCTATAACCATTACACCAATGGGGTCCAATTTCAGCTTTTATGTTTGCATCTAAAAGACCGTCCAGGAAACAAAGCAGCATTAACATAACGACTTGCTGAAATAGGGAGAGGAAAAAATACAAGGAGAACAAGTGCGAATAAATCTCAAGTATTCTTCTGCAAGAAAAGCAAAAGATGCTTCTTCATTGTATTTATTCCCCCGCTTTGTTTACAAGACCTTTCTTAGAGCAAATGAGTTTTTCTAAAAATAATAATAATAGTAGAATTTGCATTATTCTAAGTGATTTCTTCTGCAAATAATGAAAAAGTATCATAGAAATATCAACAATGAATTAATGTAAATGTAAATCACTATAAAGGCAGGTATGCAATGGGAAGGTCTTTCAACTGTTTTACTCTTCAGACTATAGAGGAAAAAGACAACGCAATTGCAATCACAGCTCTAGTGTCTTGTCTTGGTTTTAACATGATTAGGAAATTTCATAGATTGTGTGTCCTAAAGAGGAGGCAATCAAGAAAATAATTTTGTACGCTGTATAATCATGAATGTCATCATACTAATACTAGTAAAGGCACAAACCACAATTACTTTTTTTTCCAATTCCTCATAATTTAGTATTTCTTCCTTAATAAAAAAGATTGATGCAATTTTGAATAACACAAAGTGACATAATGGCTTTTGAAAATTCTCTTTTAGTATAAAAATTACCCTAATTTATAAATTTCAAAGGCAAAATTTATATGATCATTTGAGAAGAAAATGGTAAGTATCTATTGAGAGCTGGTAAAATGATGTGCAAATGAATAATGTATTAGCATCATTGTGGTGATATCCATGATGAAGAATGGTAAGCAATTCATTACCATTTGGAATGGTTAAGTGATGACGTATAAGGATCTCAAATGTACATGTTCTTAAATCAATATACAAAATAGATAAATGCTTGGAAATGAAGATTAAGTGATATGAAATCAAACACTGATAGATTTAACCAAATAATAAATGAAAGCAAGCACAACTTACTTCAATGATGAAAAATTGCAGAATATATTCTTTAACAGAAATAAAAACTAATGGTGATAACAATCTATTTTTACATATTCAGGCATTTGTGTTTTTCTAAGCCACTTATGACAGAGGAATGCATAATTGCATTTTGTGGCATAATGAATGTAAAATGATAGATTTTAGTGTGGTAAAATTGACTTCAAAAAAGCAAAATGAAAATGTTGTTTAAATGTAAACTAATTAAATTTATTTACAAGATAACAAGAACATATCATAACTATTTTGAAGGGACATACCATAACTATTACAAAGGCAATATATCATAATTATTTTATAGCCCTTATAAGACTTTTGGAAAAGACTATTGAAATAGCTGAACATGACAAAAGAAAGATTTAAAATGGGAAAGAAGATCTTGCATACTCTTAAATGACTGACATCTGAGAGGATCTTTCAGATTGTTTAACCTATTCCAGTTACAAAGAACAAATACATGTGGCAGTTTCCTATGCCAATTGTGGGTTATCGTAAGGACAAATAGAAATGTAAAGAAGAATGGGAAAGTACTCCAGTCTGCCCTCCAATGAGGTGGATTTTTTTTTAAGAAACGTAAGAAGCAATATTGTCCTGTCTTCACAGCAGCAGCAATAGACACATTTTGCTCTTTATTCAAACTATCTGTCATGATGGCAACTCAGATATCCTTTCCTTTATCAATTTCTCCTGTTGCCGTCAATAATAGACTCCAAGTGAGATTTTTCTGTAAATTTCACAAGAGAATATATCTCATTGATTGATAAGTCATTATCCAATACACAGTGATCTATTTCTTAATCCATGAATATCACTGGCCATTGTCTAAGCCATAAGTCTAGACTTCCTTTTAATAGGCCACTGATTCCAAATTAAACAATTATAGCCAGGGTTGTGGGTTCAATTTATGGCTTATGAATAAAGACAGCTTTATTCATAAGCTTTTCTTAAAAGGAGGTAGTACAAAACAGCATTAAGGAACTCAGTTTCTGGAGTAAGACAATAATTGGGGCTGAGCCAGTAGTAGGTATGAGAACCCAGGCAAGCAATTAATTATGAGTGTCAAGTTCCTTATCTACTGTATAGGTATTTGCAAAAATATTTTCTGAATATCTACCATGTGCTAAGCACTATTCTGGGCACTTGGAAAATAAATTTGAACACCAGTGAAAAGTAGAGCCTTCAGGAGCTTATATTCTGAGTAGGAAATAAACCAAATAAATTGTGAATGAAAAAAGGGAAATATAATATGTTCAAAGTAATTAAATGTACGGAAAAAGAAAGAAAGAAAGAAAGAAAGAAAGAAAGAAAGAAAGAAAGAAAGAAAGAAAGAAAGAAAGAAAGAAAGAAAGAAAGAAAGGAAGGGAGAAAGATTATATATAATATATATGATAGATAGGGCCGGCCGAGTGGCGCATTGGTTAAGCGCTGGTTTTGGGATGCCAGCGGCCCCGGTTCGGATCCCACATGAGGGCCAGTGACACTGCCCTCTACAGCTAACAACAGCTCCACCTGGAGCTGGGCTGTGCGAGCCTCGGTGATGGTGTGGGCTGCAGCCCCTGCTGCAGTGGGCTGCCATAGGCTACAGTGAGTGGCCCGCAGCCAGCGTGAGCGGCTGGCAGCCAAGCGTGAGCTGCCAATAGCCGTGGTGAGCGACATCCAGAGGCCAGCGCAATGACGATACCAACAGTGAAGCAACATCCTCCGCAACTAAACTGAAGAACGAAGACAGCAACTTGTCTGCTCCCCTTCCCCGATTCCCCAACTCTGTTCCCCTCCGCCAATTCCCCAATAAAATCTTTAAAAAAAAAAAAAAAAAAAAAAAAAAAAAAAAAAATATATATGATAGATAGATAGATAGATAGATAGATAGATAGATAGATAGACAGACCAGGATAAGAAGAAAGAAGGATTAAGAGTGCTTAGTAGGGGGCCAGCTGAGTGGCTCAGCTGGTTTGGGGTTGGTTTGGGAACTCAAGCTTTAAGAGGTAGGGCCGCTGGTTCGGATCCCACATGGAGGCCAGTGACGCTGCACCCTCTACAGCTGAGATGGTGAACAACAGCTCGACCTGGAGCTGGGCTGTGGTGAGTCTCTGGTGATGGTGTAGGCTGCAGCAGGACTGCAGTGGGCTGCTGTGAGCTGCTGTGAGTGGCCAGCAGCCAGCGTGAGCAGCCCACAGCCACGAGAGCTGCCGTGAGCCACCATCAGTGGCCGTGCAATGGCCGGTGACCTATCTGCCTCACCCAGGAAGAGCGCAATGATAAAACCAACATGGGCCAGTGAAGCCACGTCTCTACAACTAGACTGAAGAACAAAAGGACCGGAACTTGTCTGTTCCCTTCCCCCAATTCCCCCAATAAAATCTTAAAAAAAAAAAAAAAAAAAAAGAGTGCTCCATAGGGAGTATTGCAAATATTAATAAAAAGATCATTTCATTGAGAAAGTGGCAATTGAGTAGACTTCAAGGAAGTGAGAGACTTCATTCTACAAGCAAGGAGGACCAGGGATGTCTGCATGGGAGGAAAGCAACAGAGTTTGATGTGGCCCAGAAGATTCGGATTTTTCCCAAAATATTGTGATTTTTTTAAAATATCAATTATTTCAAAAGTAAATTGTACTATAGGAGAATGCTTCCACTGCACTGGTGTTCCTGGCACAAAACAATCCAGATTATTACTTATTCATTGCCCAAATAGTTTTAGACTATACATCCTCCAGTCATTTACACATTATTTTTTTTTTCTACTATAAGTAATACCTGCCCCTCAACAGTAAATTATCAAAAATTTTGTTTTCTTGACTTGGTCCATGTGAAATTCTTTCTACTTTCTACTTCATGAAGTTTCTCCTGATACTTAAATTACATATCACTTGTCTTTATTATTGATTCAACCATCTAATCATTAATTCTTCACATGATAATGGAAAAATGCTTACTATATGGCAAGTATGTGCTGTTTCTCAGAGTGACAAACATGAGTAAGAAGAATACTTAACCTCAAGAAGTTGAAAGTCTACTTACAATTTCCTTGGGTTCTGTCTTACAGTATTCCCAGCATTCCATTTTACACTCATTATTGTCATTTATATTCAGTAAATATACCTTGGGCTTTCATGAGACCAACCTGAGCTTGAATCCTTGTTCCAAACTTGCTACAATATTTATGTGACTTTGAGTGAGTAGCTTAACTATTCCAAATCTTAGTTTCTACAATTAGAAAACTGCAAAGAACTGTTTAAGAAGTAAATGACACAGTAGATATAAAAGTTTCAAATCTTATTAATTAAAAAATATTTAGTACCTTCACGGATTCTTTCTTTGAGAGTAGAAATTAGATATAAATATTCCAAAGAGTGTCCTCTGAATAGTGAAGATTTAATTTATATCTAATTGATAAAAGAAATGCCTAAAATAAAAATAGATGTTTTATAATTATAACTTGCTAAAAACATATAATATAGATTCCATAAATATTGACTTAAATGAATAAAAGTCAATTAATTAGTTAATGTCAAGGTTTTCTTTAGTTCAAACATAAAGTTTTTTTATTTCAAAAGCAAAATCCATAACTTTTCTCATTTATTCTACTGAGAATTTATTATAGTAACATATAAACTTGAAAATAATACATTAAAATAAAAAGTTATATATTTTCTCATATTTGGACACTGATACAAAAATTACTTTGAAAAAGTAAATCATTCAAATTAAAATAAAAATTCAATTATTCCTAGGGCATATACTCCAAGAATGTGTGGTTTGAACAAAAATAGCAAAAAAAAAAAAAAAACTCATAAGAAAAAACTGGAAGAGGCTATACACACCTGTTGTACATTTATACATGTTACACGTACAAATGCACACACAAAGCTATGGAAATAAAGATAATGTGGTTATGGAACAGAATTGAGAATTCAGAAAAGGACCTGTTCATATTTGGGTGTCTGATAAATGGAAGATAATAGGTAACTTTTTAAAGTCACTTAAATTTAGTAAGAAATTTAAGGTTATCTTCGTGACTTTTAAGTATAACAGAAAAATCAATAAATCACAATCAGAAAAAAATGATAATTTGTGTATATTCGAATGAATACATGTGTATTGCAAAATATATTGTAATCAAAGTTAAATGACAAATGATTCACCAAAAAGTTAATAATCTCTTTGATAAAGAATAGGTCACTATTCTCAATGTATAAAGAAAAAAAATGTGGGCCAGCCGAGTGGCGCATTGGTTAAGAGCTGCCTTGGGATGCCAGTGGCCCCAGTTTGGCTCCCACATATGAGGGCCAGTGACACTGCCCTCTACAGCTAACAACAGCTCCACCTGGAGCTGGGCTATAAGCCCTGGCAACTGTGTAGGCTGCAGCCCCTGCTGCAGTGGGCTGCCATAGGCTACAATGAGTGGCCAGCAGCCAGCGTGAGCTGCCAATAGCCGCGGTGAGTGACATCCAGAGGCCGGCGACCGATCTGCCTCACCCGGGAAGAGCGCAATGACAACACCAACATGGGCCAGTGAAGCAACGTCCTCCGCAACTAGACTGAAGAACAAAAAGACAGCAACTTGTCTGTTCCCCTTCCCCGATTCCCCAACACTGTTCCCCTCCCCAATAAAATCTTAAAAAAAAAAAAAGTTTGAACGCACATCTTAACTGAATTAAAAAAAGCCCATGTCAAAAGAAAGCAAAGAAAAAGACTGAAAAGTGACAAAAAAAAATTAAAACAATATGTAAAAAGATGCTCACTATCATTAGTAATCAAATGAATTCAAATTAGTATAACAATAAAAACATTAACCTATAAAATTGCAATGATTTTAGGGAGAGATTAATACCAGGCAGCATTGAAAAAAGAACAGATGGGAAAGTAATCTAGCACCATTTCTTTGTACAGCAATTTTTTTCTTACAACTTAAATATGCTGCCTTTTATTTCAACAATTCCAATGCTAAAAGACTTACCTTATATAAAAAATAAGCAACTATCCATGTTCACTGGAGCAATATTTATAATAGGTTTTCTTCTCTAGGAAAGTTGTAAACAATGTGTAAGTACTTTTAAATTATTGTTTAATAATGGAATACCCTCTATTGTAATTGTATAATTTTACATATGTTAATGTAGAATTACTTTTAGTCTTAAATAGCAATTCACATAACAGTCTGTGTAGAATGATACCATTTTCACCAACACAAAGTCTGTTTTTTTCGGTATATGTTTATGTGTATCCGTATATGTATTTATTTAGTTTTTGTTCAGTAAAGTATGCACACTAAAATGTTTATTGTTGTTAGCCCCAGGGACTGGGGTTTGCAGCGGAAGTGTATAGAGAGCTATTTTTATTTAATTTTATAACATTTTCCACTGCAAATTATTTTATTGCAATTAGCACCCTTCATTGTGTAATGAATAATCCCAATCTGCACAAAAAATAAACAATATAAAGTACAGAAAAATAATAAGCTGTTTGACTTTACCATATTAAAAATTGATTTTAGCTTGTTCCAATTATCCTCTCATTCAGTAAAATATAAATGCAAAACACTATTCAAGAATCAAAAAAAGAGTCAATCTACTAACTCTTAGAATTATCTTGTTATGTTAGATTATCTTTTTAATTGAAAAATTCTTCTCTATGTGAAATTCAATGTGAAATTCCAGCTTGGCTCTTATTTTCCCTTCACCAGTTCTTTATAAAGTCCAAGCAGGATAGAAATATTCAAAGGGAAAACTTTAAAACTGATTTCATTCTCAGACTTGATAACCAACCACGATTTCACAGCAGCTACAATTCCCTATGGCATCTGATTCAAGCTAAAGGACCCCTTTTATTTCGGATATCAAAATGCAGACTACCTGCCTACTAGAAACTGGACTTATCTATGTGAAGTTACAACTTGACAACCCACTTCAGATACTTCCCCTCTTTACCAATGGCTAAAATTCAAACTGCCAAGGAGTTATTTCTCACCACTCTGACACACAACATGTTGATTTTTCTGCTTCACTGGCAAATTAAAGTGAAATTACCCACAGGGTTTCCCAATCCGAATGGCATTCTGTCATTCCTGACACTAGAAATTCTGTCTTCTTGTGGCAAAGTACTATAGGGATATTCTGTGTAAGCTCCTAGGAGCATGCATAATAACTTGAAATGAGAACAAAATAACCTGCACCTTGGTTAAGGATTTGGTGGGTTTTAAAAAATCTTTTATAAGTCAAAGGACTTTAAATAATTCCATACTTTCCAATTTTAAATATGCAGGAAAGAAAAAGTGATAGCATTCCCTTTATCTAGTTATTTGTAGTTATTCAATGGAATTTAATAATGGAATTGTTCAAGGCAATAAAAATGGCAGCTAACATTTCACCTTCTATTAGATTTCTGGGCAAAGCATCAGAAGAGTTCAGATTTTTCCATTTCATAAACTTAGACAGTGTTTAAACACCACATATTTACACTGATACATGCTGACTTTTTGAAATCATTAATTTGGCTACCAGATAAGGCATTAGAAAGTGTTGTCTATTATAGTAAGAAGAGTGAATATATAACTAAAAAACATCTAATATTTATGGAGTTCTTCCTGTATATCAGACATTTTAAGTGTTTTGAAAGCATTATCTGAGGCTATTCTAATTGAAGCCTCAAAACATCTCTATCTATATGTGTAGTAGGAGCTATTTTAAATTTGAAGCACAGAAAGATTCAGTGACTCACCCCAAATCACACAGCTAAAGTAGTGGAATCAGGATTTCAACTTAAGCAGGATTTCAACTTAAGCAGTCTGATTCACATTAGGTGCACTGAATGTGAAAATGGACCTAATATACAAAGTGCTGCCATTGGAATTCTTGAAGTCAAGGGTGTGAAGGAATATAGAAGCTCCAATGGACTGCCATAGCAGTGAGGGTGTCTGGCCTGGAGGCAGCATTACGGTTTGGGCTTTTGCTGAAGAATTTGGCAAGATCTTCAGAGAACTGGACCGTGGTCTAAGTGACTTTTACCCTCTACCCAGGGATAAAATTTCCTGTAAGTATTGGGGTTCATAATAACAATTGTATATAGTACATATAGAAAAAGAGATTTCTATCAACTCAGTTAAATATCTAGTAAAATTTCAGGACTTCCTTTTATCATTTTTTACATATTGAATAATCATCCCAATAACCAGTTGCATAATGGACATTGATTTCTTTAATTCACTGACAAAACATATCATAAAGAAAAACTGCATGGCAGCTGGTAATTCTATATCTGAAAGAAGTGTAATTTTCTTGGATAAAATACTTGGGGAATGCTCATGGTCTAAAGCAGAGAAACTGAATTATCCCTTAGTTTTGTTTAACTATTTTAAAAAGATGTGCCTACAACTAACAGCTGGTTCCCAATGTGCCTGTCAGTTTCAATGAAACCATCATCCCAGCCTGCTATTCCTTGTGTGCCTCTTGCTTTTATATTCAAATCTTCTGCAGAAAAAGTCATTTTAAGGGTCATGGATAAAAATGGGTGTGTTTTGTAAATAAGCTGGGAGATTTATGATCACGCTAGTCCCTAGTCTTGTCTTTGCTTCCTCTAAGAAATCCCTTCCTTATACTTTAAATCAGCTCCATTGCCTTTCAGCGTCTTTCCCACCAACCAAGCTCCCCATCCTTTCCTATTCCCTCCTTCCACCTCTAACAACCATCCTTCTTCCTGTTTCCTTTTTGCGTATTTCCAACTCCTTGATTTCACTGCCACTGTTATATGGTTTTCATTCATACCACTAAATTCACATTGCACTGTTACATCATACATTACCTCCTAGTTGCAAATTTAATGGTAGATTTTGAAAACTATAGGCAGTATATATGGTTTTACTGATGATTCTTTTCCTGAATAATTCCTTCTTTGGCTTCCAGGAAACAACACTATTTTGATTATCCTTCTACCTCTCTAATAATTTTCCTCCATCTCATGTTTTTTCCCCCTTTCTTTTACTATTCTTTGATTGTTGCTATTGTCTGTTTCTTTTATTCCTTGAGTTTTCTCTTTCACTTCATGGTTTTAATTCACACCTATATATGTCAAGCCTACATAAGACCTTTATAGAGTAAATGTCTCATAGAATTCCAGAATCCATTTTTTTCCATGCCTACAATACATTTTACTTGGATATCCCACAAACACCTTAAATTTAGCATACCTCAAATTAAAGCCTGTCCCCAAATCTCTATCACCTTCATCACTCATGCCTGCCTTCACAAGGCTGTTGCTCTTTGTCTATTTTAGTTAATGACATTACCATTCACCTAGCCACTAACTAGAAATTATAAAGTCAGGTTTAATTTTACATTCTCAGTACCCTTTCTCACCAGTTATACTTCCAGTCAGTCTAAAAATTTTGACTCTTCTACTTAAAAAAAAAAAATGTATTTTTTTTCTATTGATATATTTATCCCTGAAACAATAATTTCTTAAAACTTCATATGGTATTACTACATTATATTACTAGAGAAAAGTAGTACCTATGAAAATCATAAATATTCTGTATTTAGAATTTTTTGATGACTCCTCATTGCCTATAACACAAAGTCCAAAGTCTCGTCTCCTTCAGGAACCCAATCAAAATGTTTCATAATTTGGCTTTACGTGTATTTCCAATTTTACCAACTGTAATGCTCTCCCATATGTTTTTTAATGAAGCTTTTATGTTGGGATAACTGTAGGTTCACGTGCAGTTATAAGAAACAATAGAGAGAGATCACCTGTTCTCTTTGGTCTGTTTTCCACAATGGTGGAACAGTCAAAACAATGTTTCCATTGATACAAGGATCTCTCATTTTGCCTTTTTGTAGCCCTACATACCCCTCTCCCATCCTTACCATTTCAACCCTGAAACCACTAGTTTGTTCTCCATTTTTCTATGTTGTCATTTCAAGAATGTTCTATAAATAGATTCACATAGCATGTGTTAGTTTGGTATTTGCTTTTCACTCTCAGCATAATTCTTGGGAGATCCACCCATGATGTTGAATGTATAAATAAACTCTTCCCTTTTATTTCTGGGTAAGTATTCCATGGTAGGAATGTACCACGGTTGATTTACTACTCACCCATTGAAAGGCATCTGGATTATTTCAAATTTTCAGCTATTAGAAATAAAGTTGTTTATAAACACTTATGTATCCTTTTTTTTTGGTGTGAACATCTTTATTTCTCTGAGATAAATGCCTAGGAGTGCAAAGGCAGAGTTGTAGGTTAGTTGCACTTTTAATTAGTTTAAGACAATGCTGAAATAATTTTCAGGATGTCTCTACTACATTCCCACTATCAACGTGTGATTGATCCTGTTTTTCTGCAATCTCTCTGCCATTTGGTGGGTCACTATTTTCTAGTTTAACCATTCTGAAGGTGTATAGTAGTATTTCATTGGTTTGTTTTTATTTTAATTTGCATTTCACTAATGGCTAACCATGTTGAACATCTCTTCATATGCTTATTTGAATTTATATGTCTTCTTCAGTGAAAATTTTCTTTATGTCTTTTGTCCATATTTTAATTGGACTGTTTGCATTTTTACTATTGAATTTTGAAACTTTTTTATATTTTCTAGGTACTAGTTCTTTGTCACTTGTGAGGTTCATAAATATTTTCTCCCAGTCTGCAGCTTGGTTTTCATGGCCTTAACAAAATCTTTCATAGAGCAAAAGTTTTCAGTTTTGATGGAGTGAAATTCATCAGTTTTTGTTTCCTCCTTTCATTAGATCTTACTTTTGGTTTCAAGTCTAAGAGCTCTTTGCTTAGCCCTAGATCCTGAAGATTTTCTCCTATATTATGTTTTCTAAAACTTTTATGGACTTACATTTTACATTTAAATCTGTGATCCATGTTGAGGTAATTTTGGTATAGTATATGAAACTTAGATTAGAGTTTATTTCTCTGTCTATCGATGCCCAATTGCTTCAGCATCATTTGTTGAAAAGGCTGTCTTTCCTTCATTAAATTACCTTTGACCTTTGTCAATAATCAGTTGCATATATTTATGAGTCTAATTCTAGATTTTCTGTTCTGCTCCACTGATCTTTGTCTATCTTTTGCCAGTACAAGTAGTTCCTTGTAATTACTATAGTTATAAATAAGTCTTAAAAACAGAAATTTATTCCTCCCATTTTTTTTCAAAATTGTTTTAACTATTTTAGTTCCTTTGATTTTCCATATACATTCTTGGATACACACACACACACACACACACACACACACACACACACACAGTAATACAGTAATATGGCTTGCGAGCATAATTGGTTTCAAAAACAAACTACTTGTATTGCAAGACATTGCTCATTTACCAAGTTAAAATGTATTAGAAATGTTTGCCCATCTTGTGGAACACTCACAAACCAAGTTACTTGCAATACAAGATTTATATATACACACACACACACAAAAAAATACATATTGTATATTTTGATAGGTATATTAGGTTTGGATTCTCCAGAGAAACAGACCAAATCTGTGTGTGTGTGTGTGTGTGTGTGTGTGTGTGTGTGTGTGTGTGTGTGTATTATAGGGCATTTGTTCATGCAGTTATGGAGCTGAGAAATTCCTAGATCTGGAATCAGCAAGTTGTAGACTCAGGAGAGCTGATGGTGTAAGTTGCAGTCCAAGTCTAAATCTCAGTCCAAAGGCAGGAGAAGAATGATATTCCAGCTCAAACAGGCAGAGGAAAAGTCAGAGTGTCCAAATTATTAAGCTCCTTGATTCATTCACTCCTTCAAGGGATTTGGTGAAGCACACCCACATCGGGGAGGCCAATCTGCTTTGCTCAGTCTACTGATTCAGTCTTAATCTCATCCTGAAACACCTTTAGAAACACACTCAAAATAAAGTTTACCAAATAACTGGGCCCCCAATGCTTCAGTCAAGTTGACATATAAAATTAGCTGTCACAATAGGAATTGGTTGAATCTGTAAGTCCGTTTGGGGAGAATCAATCTCTTTATTATGTTGAACTTTTCAATCCACAAACATAGTAGCTCTATTTATTTCAAACTTATTTAATGTATTTCATTATCTTGCGTAGTTTGCAGCATATAAATGGTGTACGTTTTGTTCAATTTAAACCTAAATATTTCATTTTTGTGAAATTGCTAATGATATTGTCTTTTTAATGAGTGTGTCCATGAGTTCATTGCTAGTATATACAAATATTATTTATTTTTCTGTGTTGACCTTATATTCAGTGACCTTGCTGAAACAGCTTATTAGTTCTAGAAGGATTTTTCTTTTCTTTTGTAGATTCATTGGGATTTTCTACGAAAAGAATGGTATCATTTCCAAATAGAGCTCATTTTCTTTCTTTCTAATATTGGCTTGTATTATCAAAAACTTCCAGTACATGTTGAATATGAGTAATAATAGCAAATAACTATTGTGTATACCTGAAACTAATATAATATTTTATGCTAACTATGTTTATAATAAAAATCTTTTTTAAAAAGAGTAATAAGAGCACAAATCTTGGTTTGTTCTTGTTGTCAGGGTGAAGCATTCAGTCTTTCACCATAAATTATGCTTACCATAATTTTATGGGTTTTTTTTTTTTTGTAGATGCTCTTTATAAAATTGAAGAAGGTTCTGTCTATTCCTATTTTATTGAGAGTTTTATCATGAATGTATGTTGAATTTTTTCAAATACTTTTTCTGCATCAATTGATGAGATAATGTGATTTTGTCCCCTTTTTTTCCTATTAATATGTTGAGTTACATCTCTTTCATCTGTGTTGGCATCTATTGATTGTCTTTTTTCATTCAATTTGAGATCTTGGTATGACAAATTATGTTCCATTGAAATATAAACATTTTCATATTATGTTTGGAGATCTGGATCATACAAATGTTCTGTTTCAGCTAGCTTTATCTGAAATTGCTCCAGCAGGGGGAGGGGTGGCCCTGCCATGTTTCTGCCACAGATGTAGACGTTCAGGTTCCTCATTCAGCCTCTGACACTTTGCGAGTGGGGATTGTCATTACTGCTGGTTTGGAGTTGGAGTTCGGGTCTTTATATGGCATTCACTGATGCCTCAGTGGGGTAGCCTCATTACCACTGGTGATGATGAAAATCCTCACACTCTACTGGAAATCCTCTGATATCAGCCTAGTGGGGAAGGAGGAGGGCTCCTCGCTATTGCTACATCAGCATGGATGTCCAGGCTCCCTCAATGGCTGTCTTTTAAGGCCACTCCAGTGGTGGCAGTGGGGAACCTTATCAGAGACTTTAGAGGGTAAAATTCTAGGTTGCCCACTTTGCTTCTACAAGCATGAGTGGTGGTATGGCCACATTTTTTTTTCTGTAATGTTTGGCTAAAATAGGGCAGTGGTTATCTAAAAGTTTTGTCTTGCTAGGCTAACCCTATCCTGAAAAAATGGCAGCCTAGATGATACTTTGGCTGAAAAAAGAGGTTTTAGTTAATGATTTTATTAGCAGTTCTCATTGGTGTTTCTGGGTTGGTCAGCTTCTTCAGCTATACATTAGAAATACCAGGGATGCCAAAAAAAGTATACGCATGACTTGTATTCATCTTTTGCTATCAGTATATATTATACATTACAATGTTAATACAGTTTTTCCCTTTCTTAATATGTGTATACATTTTTTTTGGCACCCTCTGTATATGAGACAAAAAGAATACTTAAGGAACTAACCATTATATCATTCCCTGGGTTCTGATTTCCTAGTCAGCCTGGTTTCTTCCCTACACTTTTCAAAGTTTTCTTAGGTTTATTTTATATATAATGTTTAGGGGTTTTAGTTAAACCTAGCTGCCCAGTGGAAGGAATACCTTTTCATATGTTTTACCCTTTATCCTTACCCAAACACTGTAGGTTCTCTTACACTGCTTTTGTCTCGTTCCAAGAACGTTAATCAATTTCCTTCTTCCAATTATCATCATTTTACAGATTATGAAATCAAATAAATTATGTGGTACAGTTAGGAATAGGCAATCTATAAATTTGAATATGAAACTGTATAATTATAAACTCATTTCCCCCTACTACATTCAGCTTCACATACACGTTTGTAATAGAGACTCTCGGTCTCATATCCTGCTTTGCATAAGTCTCAGATATATACATGTATGATTGAAACTTTCCCATATGAAAGCTATGAAGCTTTAAGTAAGTCATTAGTCATTTAAATTCTCCAAATCTCTGTTTCCTCCTCTGTAAAATTAATAATGGGGATAATGATATCTATTTTGCAGGTTTGTCTTATGAATAATAATAATAAACATAAATCACATTGCAATGCCTGGCCCAGAGTAGATATTTAATATAAGGTAGTATATAATCATTGCTAAAACCTACAAAGCATAAAGAGGTAAATGTGTACTAACAGAAAAACTTAAAGAAATGGGAGACAAACACTGAATATGAGCTTAAACCAATTCTAGGCACTGAAAATTGTTTCTTAGATCTAAAATATTCAGCAGAGAAAATAGGTCTGAGCAGATTATTTCTATATCTATTGCAGAGTCATTATGGTTCTTCATGTATTCATCTTCCTCATTATGTTACACACTTTTCAGGGAATGGAACATTCCTTGACTATCTGTGAATCTCCTTCAGGGTCTTAAAATGGATGATATTTAATTAATAATTACCATATTAAATTGAATTGACATTTAACCATGTAATCTCCATCTTCACATTTTATAAAGTTATGACTTGACACTATACTGACTAGGATATAAATGAATACATTTGAGCAAGAGAAAGTGTTGAAAAGATGTAACCTGCACCAGATTAAGTTCCTGATTAAAGCTCTGAGTACAGGTTAACTTCATACTACTATAAATGCTGGAAATAATAACTATTTATAAACAATACTAGTGTTACCAAATTCCTGACAAATATTATTCTTTGGGATTTGGAAGCAACAAGTTAAAATTCTGGGAATTATTGAGATTTCCTGAAATCATATATATAATTTTTTTCTATTTATTCATTAAAATATATACATATATTTCTACTTTTTCATTAAAATTTATATATATATATATATATATATACACATGCATATATACACTATAGCAAATAATCAAACACTGAAAAATGCAGAGAACATTACTGACTAATATTTGAAAAATATAGCATTAGGACCTGCTAGCAAGTTTAATAGCATTATGCAAATCAGTCATGTGATTAGTTGTTAATTTCAACACTTAATTTGTTTCCAAATCTTATTTTTTTGAATAAGCCTCGTGATATTTGTAAAACATAAAATACTGTACTGTATAAAGTACACTACATTATACATATAAATTAATTAATATTTATTTTATTTCCAAGTTGACTCACTATAAGTAGCTGACTGGCCCCAAAACACACAGTTACAACATGGTAACAACTACAAACAAGAACAACTGGTCAAAATGGATAGTAACCCAATCTTCATTTTGTGGTCTTGGAAGTTTTGACTTTAACCTGTGAGTCTAAATTTTGGCATTCCTTGCTCTTACTTTCTACTTGACTTAGGTTAATTCTCTTGAAACAGCAACATTTCTATGCTAATGATTCAGATTTACTTTCCACAGGCAGGTTATAATACATTTTCTTTTTCTTTCTGATTCCTTGACTCATTTATTTACTTGATTTTCACAATTATATAAATTTCTTAAGTAGGGCCAATAAAAAAATTCCTAATGAAAACATGAAACATCCACCTGGGCAACAAATTCAATATTTTAATATTATGCAACATAATTTAGAGATGTCATAAGTTTTATTTGAAAAAAAATTCTAAGTTACTCTCTTAAAAATTAATAATTTCATAAATTTGGACACCCTTGTTAACATATCTTAAAGTATAAATTCATTTAGAACCTGAAGATGATATTATTCTTTTATTTATGTATTTATTTATTTAAAATAATATCAGGTACAATAAGTATTTTCAGTTTTTTAAAAAGCCTTACTTTGAAGAAAATACTTCGCACTGATACAAGAACATTAGTTAAAAATATGAAATTTTGAAGTAAAGTATTTGAATATTACCTCCTATATATGGCCTTGGCTCGCCTAACATTTGCTACAACTCAATTTTGTCAACTGTAAATGAGAAGTTTGAAAGAGCTTTAAGCTGTGCCCTACTTTAAAATCAATTGAGTTAATAAATTAATTAGTGATTAAAAACAAATGACTATTTAAGTATTATTATATATATATATATATATATATATATATATATATACATATATATACATTTATAAAGTATTTGCCTTTAGAATTTCTCCTACATGTCAGTGTATATATTCTTAAGGATATGAGAGAAGCTACATAAGCCAGAGTTTATGAAACATATATGCTATATTCAATAAGGATCCTTAAACTCATGCTTATTGTTTTTAAAGAAATATAATTACACCAGCAAAGATACTAATTGTAGTTCTACTTTTACATAGAAAATAATGGGTCAGTAGGCAGAAGATCTGAAAGTTTAACTGAGATAATCACTCCATTCATGAACCTATTATGGTACAATATATGAAAATGCATACAACAAATAAAGATGACAGGAGAAAATCAAGACAATGTCCAATGAGTATGTGCAAGAAACATGGACATAATCATTCAATGATCCTATTAAAATATATGCCTAAGTGCTAATGAGATGCTAAAGTGAATAGATTGAACATGAATAGGATTGATCAGGGAAAGCTTCAAAGAGAAGGTGAAATCTAAGTGGTGCTTAAAGGCAAGGCCATGAGTGAGTAGAGTTATAGCTACCAAAGGTCAAGAAATATACATGCATAGAAGTGAGAAGAACAGAGAGGGTTGGTAAAACCTGGCTGAAATGGGCTGTCTTGATTGGATGTTTTTGATTTTAATGAATCCTATTAGAGTCTGTATTAAGTGAAGAGTTGTATTTAGTCCTTGACATTGAAGTGCACCCCAAGTAGATTAAACATAGGCTCCATAATCATCATTACCCAACAAGAACTTTCAAAAACAAGTGACATCCAAAGTCAAGCTATATGAATTACAGATGAAATTTCAACATATAAAAGTTATTAAAAATGAACCATTAATAACATTCAAAGTATCTATTAAGCATGACCAATAAATGGTAATTACATCCTTTTCTTAAAAAAAAAAGAAATTATTTTTGTAAGGAATAAAAAATAAGTGTTTAAATATAACTAAATCATCTCAGGATTTCTGGTTAAGATGGCAGAGTAGGTAAACACTGTGCTTGCCTTCTCTCAGGACCACATCAAAATTACAACTACACTACACAATAACCATCATTGAGAATCACCTAAAGTCTAGCTGAACAGAAGTTCTACAACTAAGGACATACAGAAGTCAGCTCAAGACTGGCAACAGGATGGAGATGCAGAACAGGCTGGTCCTACACTCGTATGTGACCATTAAATATCAGGAGGTATATCTCAGTTGTGGAGGTCTCCCTAGAAAAGCTAGAGATCCCAGCCCCACACTAGGGACCCCAGCCCAGGGATCCAATGCCAAGAAGGGAATTCCCCACAATTTCTGGCTATGAAAATCAGCAGAGGTTATAGCTGGATGAGATGGAGAGAAGCTGCAGTCCCAGACAATCCTTTTAAAGAGCCTGGACATGGACTTACCCGTAATGGACTCACTCACTCTGACTCCAGTGCTTGGACAGCAACTCGAATGGTGCCAGGGACATAAACGGAGGAACTGAGTTTTCTAACATCAGACTGAGAGCTAAGAGGCAGCTTTTTCCAAGGCAGAAGGGCTGGTAGAATCCATTATTTCTTTGTTGAGACTTACCCCTCCTAGCATGCAGACATAGGAGGCCACCTTTTCTGAGACTCCATCAACCTGGCTAACACTCTTTGCCCTGCCCTGGTGAATCCCTGAGACCCTGCCCCTTCCAACTTGTGGACCATCCGAAGCTGCTTCCAGTGGCTTTTCTATATAAATGACCTGTCTTGGCGCATGCTGCAGACTTTCCTAAATCTTTCAAAAGTTTACAAAATCCAAACAAGCAGCGTCTGGCCTTGGTGTGCCCTGTACCTCTTGCTAAGCAGCCCCAAGTTTAGCACTAGTGACAACCCACCTCACTTTTTGGCTTGGCCTCTCCCAGGAACCTCTAAACATAGTGCTGGTGGCTACCATCTGCATATTGCTTTGCGATTCATGCCAGGTGGCCCCAGGCAAGGCATAGGCTACAGCTGAACATGGCCCATTGCAGGGCCCTTCTTCGCATGAGGCCCCAGACTGCCACACCTAATGACTGACTTCGAGTTGAGCCTAAGCACCTCCCACCTGCATCCACAGGCAACACACCCAAAATGCAGAATGGGTAGGCAACAGAGTCCCACTAAAGGGAATCCTGCTAAATAGGGTCAGCTCCTGCATAACAGTTCTTCCACTGTAGTCATGGACGGTTCTCACAACCAATTATCCCAAGGGACTAATTGATGTACAAACAGTAAGCAAGGCTCAACTACAAGAGTGCACACATAAAACACCCTAGAGACACATCTTGAGCACCCAGCTCAGGTGACTAGGAACATTGTGCCACTGAGCCCCACAGCACACCTACTACATAAGGCCACTCTGCAAAGACTGGGAGACATAGCAGCCCTACCTAATACAGAAAAATAAACACAGAAAGGCAACCAAAGCGGGGATACAAAGAAACATTTCCCAAATGAAAGAACAAAACAAAGCTCCAGAAAAAGAACTGAACAAAATGGAGACAAGCAATCTTCCATACAGAAGTGCTGCCAGAATCAGTTATTTCTTTGTTGAGACTTACCCCTCCTGGCATGCAGACACTGGTTATAAGGATGCTCAGTGAACTTAGGGGAAGAGTAGATGAACTTAGTAAGAACTTTAACAAAGAGATAGGAAACATAAAAATGGAGATAGAAAACATAAGAAAGAACCAGTCAGAAATGAAGAATACATTAGAAGGAAACAATAGATTAGATTGAGCACAGGTTCAAATCAGCAATTTAGAAGTTAAGCTAGCAGAAAACATCTAACCAGAACAGCAAAAAGAAAAAAAGAATCCAAAAAAATAAGGAGACTTTAAGGGTCCATTGGGCCAACACTAAACGTATCAACATTCACATCTTTGGAATACCAGAAGAGGAGAGAGGAAGGAATTGAAAACCTATTTGAAAAAAAAAAAAAAAACAGACAAAAAGCTTCCCTAACCTGATGAAGGAAATAGACATTCAAGCACAGGAAGTGCATTGTATCCCAAACAAGATGAACCCAGAGTACCACACCAGGACACATCATAATTAAAATGCCAAAGGTTAAAGACAAAGAGAAAATGTTAAAAGCAGCCAAGGGAGCTCCATAAGACTGTCAGCTGATTTCTCAACAGAAACTTTGTAGGCCAGAAGGGATTGGCAGGAAATAATTCTGTGATGAAAGGCAACGACCTACAACCAAAATTACTCTACCCAGCAAAGCTATCATTTACAATCGAAGGACAAATAAAGAGTTTCCCAGACAAGAAAAAGCTAAAGGAGTTCATCTCCACCAAACCAGTACTGCAAGAAACGTTAGAGGAACTTTTTGAAAAAGGAGAAAGAAGAAGAGGAGGAGGAGGAGGAGGAAGAAGAGGAGGAGGAGGAAGAGGACAACAACAACAACTTAAATAATAAAATGGCAATAACTGCATATCTATCAACAATTATTTTCAATGTAAACAGGCTGAATGCTCCAATCAAAAGATATAGTGGGTGAATGCATAAGAATACAAGACCCTTACATATGCTACCTACAAGAGATTCACTTGAGATTGAAAGACACATACAGTCAGAAAGTAAAGGGATGGAAAAAGATATTTTATGAAAATGGAAGCAAATAAACAAAGAAAAATGCTGAAGTAAAAACACTTATATCAGACAAAATAGACTTTAAAATAAAGGTAATAACAAGAGACAAAGGAGCCAACAATCTCACTTTTGGGTATTTATCCTAAGAAATCCAAATCACTAACTCGAAAGGACATATGCATCATATGTTAGTTAATTGTAGCAT
The DNA here is from genome assembly GCA_033961575.1 of Aselliscus stoliczkanus. Lineage (NCBI taxonomy): Eukaryota > Metazoa > Chordata > Mammalia > Chiroptera > Hipposideridae > Aselliscus > Aselliscus stoliczkanus. The sequence goes on from CM066731.1 coordinate 141,197,004, forward strand.
TATTCACAACAGCGAAGATATGGAAGCAACATGAGTGCCCATCAGTAGGTGAATGGATGAAGAAGTGGTATATATCTATAATGAAATATTAGCCATTAAAAAGAATGAAATCTTGCCATCTACAATAACCTGGGTGGACCTAGAGGTTATTGTGCTAAGTGAAATAAGTCAGACAGAGAAAGACAAATGCCATATGATTTCACTTACATGTGGAAACTAAAGAACAAAATAAACAAACAAACAAAACAGAAAGAAGCTAATTGATTCAGGGGACATCTTGATGGTTGCCAATTAGGAGGGTGCTTAGGGGTGGGTGAAAAAGGAGAAAGGATTAAGAAGTACAAATTGGTAGTTACAATATAGTCATGGGGACATAAAGCACAGCATAAGGTGTATAGTCAGTAATATTGTAATAAGTATGCATGGCGTCAGATGGGTACTAGACTTATTGGGTGATCACTTAATAAGTTACATAAATGTCTAATCACTATGTTGTATGCCTGAAACTAATATAATATTGTATGTAAACTGTAATTAAAAATAAAATGATTATTTAAAAATGAAAAAAATTATATAATTTCAAATACAATTCATTCAAGTATCATACGGGGTGGGATGTGGGCAAATACTTATTTACCTCAAAATGAGAGAAATTCCCAGGAATAAGTTGATATCAGAAATTCTATAAAAGTAGCAGCAGCAATAAGAGCAGATGCTACAGCAGTATCAATATAAACAGAATATCTTTTTTTATCTATTCATGTCATAAAAAATGATAGGTATATAAATATACAACTTGCTGATATCCTTTTTTTAAACTGGAATTTGTTTAATTGTTTATAAATCAAGTTTTTTGCTCTACCAGCATAAATAGTAGGATTTGTGTTACTCCTCCTTGGCAACGAACTGTTATGTATAAGAAAGCACACAAATCACTGTTAGTACTTTTTTCTTTGTCTTTTCAATTTGTCATTTTGTTGGTAGCCTCAATTTAATGACAAAGAGTATCACTAATTTATTAATCAGTATGCAAGTAAAAATAAATGCTTAATGTACTAATGTTTATGCCATTACCCAGGATGCTTTTCAAGCTTTCAACTACTTGTTATGGTCAGCATTGACATTATTGCTAAGTAAAAGAGTGTCTTGTACTTTGTAAAGAGCACTTTAAAAATTAAGAAAATCAAAGAACAAGGAATAATTTGAAGATTTAAATCTCTCTGTGCCTTAAGAAAGCTTGTCTTCTCTTAGGCATAGAGGGAGAAAATATGATTATGATTAAAAGGATATTTTGCCCTTTTCAGTAGTACCAAAAGTTATACAGTTCAAGAAAAGTTCTGTGCAGTGTGAAGAATTAAAACTAGAAGGCAAATGTTTTACTTGAAATAAACATTGAGAATGTCTTCTATGAAATTCTCTTATAATATCTTATGTAACACGATATCCTTTAGTTTAATTAAGCTTCTCAGAGCACAGTGTGTTTACATATCTTCCAGAATCATGGTTCAAGGAGAACTCTAACTTTTAAGGATACAGAACTTCTGTGGCCTTTACTCTCGTTTCTTCAGTTCTACATAGCTTTGTACCTGACTTTATGTACCAAGGCTTTATGTTTCATAACAAAAAAAAATCCAAACAACAACAACAACACAAAATAAAACCCACAGGGACTTCACACACATTCTTTCTTTCAACAAATATTTAAGAGCACACATAAAAAAGTAAATAACTGGGCCGGCCAAGTGGCGTGGTTAAGCGCTGGCTTGAGAAGCCAGTGGCCCCAGTTGGGGTCCCACGTATGAGGGCCAGTGACTCTGTCCTCAAAAAAAGAAAGAAAGGGCCAGCCAAGTGGCATGGTGGTTAAGTGTTGGCTTGGGAAGCCAGCAGCCCCGGTTTGGGTCCCACATATGAGTGCCAGTGACACTGCCCTCAAAAAAAAAAAAGAAAAAAAAGAAAAAAAGTAAATAACTATATAGTTTGGTTTCTACCTTTAAGAAATTTATTCTACATGGGATATCAACACATATGAGATATTCTTTTAATGAATATACTGTAAATGGAAGGGAAGTTGTGAAATACCATGGCAAAGGTGTTTTGTTTGGTGATTGCTTGGCTGTATTGGTGCTTTTAGTGCAGAAGAGGGCAGATGAATTGCTGAAGAAGCTTCACAGTCTCAAGAAAGGGGCGTCATGTGGAGAATCCTGAAAGATACTATGGCTGCCCACTTTCTAGAGAAGATAAGTAACACCTGAGGGATGACAGAAGACATGAGTCATCAACACCTTTTTGTTGAGGGTCTACAAGAAAAATTCATAAGACTCCTTGGTGAGGGAGAAGAGCAAAACTCCAGTAATTGGGAAAACTGAAGTGTAATCTCTGTATAGGTTTGAAGTCAGGACTGTTCATTCAGGTGCTGAGGCAAAAACACAGGAACAATTCCAGAAACACATGCTAGAATAATCTCAACCGAGTGAAACTGCCATACTATTTTCTCTGAGAGTCACAATGGGAGACAGGAAATTTCTCTGGTTGTTTTTGCTAGTCACTCATAAAAGGATGCTTGAAAATTTAGGAGCCCTGATTAATGGGGACAGGCCCTAGCCTTCAACACCTGAGCTGTAGGGGAGAAAAGCATTTGTATCTTGTAAGTGCCACAAAAGTTTGAAAGCATTCAGCCCAAGACTCACCTAGAGGAGGGATTTAAATTTGCTTGATGTACAGGATTTAAATGGACAGGGTGACAGCTTATATCCTAGCAAAAGTGCCTGTTCAACTTTACTTAAAACACTCTACAATCACCAAATTTCTTGAGAGAATTACATTAAGTTTACTCAGTAGACCTTAGCCCTTCTGTGTGACTTATAGGTACAGTAAACTTTGCAGAAAATTGCAGTGGAAATGACCCTCAGAATTTCTCCATAGGGCCTATATCAAAGATATTGCAGGTTTGGCCAGACCACCACAATAAATTGAATATTGCAATAAAGTGAGTCACATTATTTTTTATTTTCCAGTGCATATAAAAATTATGTTTACACTATATTGTAGTCTATTAAGTGTGCAATAGAATCACGTCTAAAAAATGTGCATACTTTAATTAAAAGAATACTTTATTGCTAAAAAATGCTATCTATTATCTAAGTATTCAGTGAGTGCTAATCTTTGTGCTGGTGGAGGGTCTTAGCTTCAATTTGTAAAATAAAAAGCTCACAATACCTGTTAAGCTTAAGAAAGCAAAGTGCAATAAAGTGAGGTATGTCTATATATGTGTCTTAACTGTAATCAATCTAACATGCTATGCAATCTATTTCGTTTCCTAATACAACAATCACAATCATGTGCTGATGAAATATCTGTTTATATTTTTTCTAGTTTATGTTTTCACCCTACCATTTTTTATTAATTCATTTATTAACATATATTTACCAGATGATTACTCGGTGTGTAATTTGTATCAATCACTGCATTAGGTCTTTGAATACAAAGATGAAAAAGGCATGATTATTTTTAATGAGTGGAATGAGGTTGCCTGAGATGGAGTGTGGAGATAGGGCTTTAGAGATTATGTTGAAAGTAGGCTAAAAACACCAGAGGCTTCAATAATATTTCTTTCACTGTGTTTTGATAATGTGATCTCAGTTCCTGACATATGTTGAAAATCATGGGCCATGTTGATGCATCTCATAAGCAATCAACATGATGGAAAGCCTCATTCTATCCTTTACGTTACAGAATCCTGGTATTAGCTCAGTGATACATCAAAATAACTACTTACTTCTATCACGCAAAAACATATCACAAACTTAGCTAAAATCTTGAATTGCATTGAGGTTTTTGAGGTACTGACTAGTAATATTTTAAAACAAGAAACTTTGATATGTGAATTTGCATGAAGTCAAAACTTGGTAAATTTAACAAAACTCCCCCAAACTGCCTTGTCAAAATAGGATACAGAGAAAAAATGGGCATTTTACAGTCCCTGGGGGTAGAATATTTACCAAGGAATTATTCAAAATCATTGCTGTAACAAAGTTACAAATGTCAAACTCAAGCTGAGATGTAGAAAATGTTATTATTGATTATTGCAAGTAAATTTTTTTTTGCTAAATGTGACTCTTTTTTAACTCATTAATCATATTTCAACTTCACAATGTAGCCAGTGAAAGTTGCCTTTCCATAATTGGCATAGATATTAAAAAGAATATTTTATAGATATTTAAGGGAGATTTATAATATTTGCAAACAGCATGTTGTCTAATAAAATGTTTAATAAAATGAAATAAATGATATGAAACAAATCTACAAATTAGCACAAAGCAACTTTTAAGTACTCTTCTCAGAATAGATATTTTTAAATACCATTAACCAAATTTAGCAAATGCATCTGTGCAATTATATATGTCAAGAACTGAGTTGAGATCTGTGATATAAAGTGCCATGATAGTAGCTCACAGTACTATCTAACATTGATTACATTGTTACTGTGCCATTAAAATGAAAACCTGGTTAGGTATTTTACATGTGTCAGACAGAGTATTGAAACTTAAAGATATTATTTATAGACTGTTAATACAAACATTGTTTGGGCTGGAGTCATTCAAGAAATTCCGTAGAAAAAGTAAATTTGTCCCTCTAACCATAGACTTTTAAGACACTGTATAATACCACTGAATATTTTGTGAGAGACAAAAAAAAGAAACAAACATATATATGGTGATGGAAAGAGAACTGACTCTGGATGGTGAGCACGCAATGTGATATATAGAGGGTATATTATAGAATTATAATTCTGTATTATAGAATTATACCCTTGAAACCTATGTAATTTTACCAACCAGTGTCACCACAATAAATTTAATTTTAAAAAGGTAAAAAATAAAATAACACTCTAACTTATAAAGATAAAAACAAACAAAACCCAAAAGAACAACAATAAATAAAACCAAATAACAATCGTTATTATTAGAGTGTTTCTAATATAATTCTAACCCAAAGATGACATTAAGAACTTGAACAAAATTAAAACCAAGGCATTAAAAAATTAGCAATGACTGAAATATAACTTGAAACTTGATGGGTTATTGTGAAATTGATGTACAACTTGACATCAATCAGCCACAGTATTTCCATCTGTCCAGCTCTACTTTTCCCTCTGCTCATAATTCTCCATGATTAATCTGTTCTCCCTCTAGCATCTCATGCTAACCAGTCAACATTTTAGAAAGCATTTTGAAATCACATAGCATAAATTCAGAGAACAGTTAAGTTTGGATATCAGAATGAAGAAAATGAAGAGAAAGCACCATTTAAAAAGAATATATATATATACACACACATACTAACATTAGCTCCTTTTCCTATAATTTGTATTTGCAATCAATCAGTCAGTTTTAGCCATAATTGGAAAAGTGTACTTTCTTCCTCTCCTTTCGCTATGGGCTGAGGAAAAAAAGAGCCTTTCATTAAGAATTTACTTGAGTGCTTGCAAATGGAAATAGGAAACCTTAGTCAGGTCTTGAAGTGGTCAAGGAGGGCAGCTATTAAGATCCTATCACACATCACTGACACAAATCTTACCCTATGTAGGCCAGAAGAGCACAATTTAAAAGTGGAACGATGCTTGTCTAATGATGAAGTATTAACTCCATGGAAGATGGGTAACCTGGAACGTTATGGGGAATTAGGAAAAGAGTCCTCTCATTCTTAGAGAGTTTAGATGGTACTGTGTATGAGAGTTAATATCTGTATTGTGTTGAAAGGTAGGGGTGTGTGTGTGTGTGTGTGTGTGTGTGTGTGTGTGTGTGTGTGTGTGTGTGTGTCTTATTTAAGTTATGAACTGAGAAAACAGAAAATTACAGAGGCATGTCTGCAGTTCTCTCTCATGAAATAACCAAGAAAAAGCAAGGACCAGAGAACAGATAGGTCACGAATGGACTGCTCTGTGGATGGCCTACAAAATTTCTTTCTACAAAAAGCTCCAGACATATTTTTTGCTGGGGAGGTGGCGGTGTGAATGTCAAGTTTGAGGAAATGCCCTTCTGGGGAAGTAGAGATACATGTTGTGTCTCTATTGAATGCATAGGTGAGTGTTAGGTTTTCCCAAGAAGTTGGATGGAGGTTGTACATTTGAGTTGGAAGAAGATATTTTCACAGATTGGTAAAAACTTGAAAGAGGGCATTTAGAAAAAATGGGTGTATAAGAGGGAATCCTTTAGAGGATCACTAAGGGAAGGACTCATCTTGTTAGGTATTTTTCTTTTGCACTATGTGAAAGATCTTATTTAGTATATAGTTCTATATTTTATGCCCTATGTTTCCCTATGTTTATTAATTACCCTAACACTTATTCAAGTCTCTTGTTATGCTTATACTTGCATACAGCTGTACATGTGAACAAAGAGATGAGGAAATTAAGGGAACCAAAGCATGTTGACACGTTTACTGCTCTCTGTTCAACAGAAACATCACCCGAGTGAGCATAACCTGTCCAATATCTTCAGGCTCTGAATATCACCAAAGTCATTGTCAATCACGTTGGAGTTGGGGGGATTTAGGAAGACCCATGACTCTAAGATAGATACAGCCAGGAAGAAATAAACACTTCTTATTTTTCAAAATATACTATAGGACATGAGAGGGGCCTGTGAAAAGCATGTGTCTTCTCTGAACCTTATATTTGCTATCTGTCAAAAGGGAATAACTTGGGTGTTTTGCTTTATTCTTAGGTTTACAAATAACGTGAAGTAAAAATGTGAGAAAAAGTTCTACAAGTTAGGGTAATCCCTATAAATGCAAGGTATACTTATGAAAAATAATTACAAAATTATTGTCAGAGTTCTTTATTGATAGACCTAAGGGAAGGCCATTTAATATTAAATTTATGGCTGGAATCACAGTGCCATCTAAAGACTCCATACCAGAACTATGATAATCATGCTTTTGGGGGATGTCTATATTGTATCAAAATATGTGGATATTTTATTGGCATTGTTCCACAACAAAGTGCTGTGTAGTGGTTCCAGAATTAAATTCAGTTTGGTATGTAAATCTTTCATCAAAGAGTTCAGAAATCTATTTAGACCTTAAAGCAAATGTGACCAGGAAAACAGAATGGACTTTGCATTTGTATAATAACTTTATATTATATTGCTCTTTAAATATAACAAGAATGACATTTTCAGGAAGCTTAGTCAACTAGGTCCTTATTCATTAAATATATATTCTATGCTAAGAAAAACCTAAAAGATGATATATACATGCACAGAATAAAGGAAATAAAGGAGACTAATTTAATACATAACTAAGAAATGGTTTTGTGTGTTTCGTTAATATTCACTAAGGACCAACATCGTTCAGATACTCACAGAGTAGGAGTGATAAAATCAGAAAATATAAAGATCAGTCTTACTGTAAACATAGATGAACTAATATAATAAATGAAACACATATATTATGGTTAAAGACACAAAACCAACTAAAAATACAATTAATAAAATTATTCATGACAACTCTGTTTTATTCCTTAAGTAAGTGTTCCTTCCTTTATTTGGCCCCTCAGGGATCCCTTTTTGTTAGTAGTTCCATATGTGTTCTGTCATTTTACCCTGTAAAATCAGGAACAGCATATATATCATTAGGCTAAAAGTTATATGCAAATAGAAGTCCTTATTAAGAATTAGAATTAATCTTTAAACAATTCAAGAAAAGTTAATTGCCTAGGCCTCCCTAGAGAGGATCTTCCTGACACATATACTAACTAGTCTAGCAAGCTTATGAGAAGCAGAAGTTCTATATAAAGTTAGGGTTTGGGGCAAAATCTTTATTTAATAATCAGTGTGAATTATACTTGTCCTTTGTACATGCCTGTCTCCTTTCAGAAAGTAAAAGGGTTGGCTTTGGATAGGCAACTTAGAAGTAAAGCTGATATTCAGGGATTCAGATACTACCCATCTCTCTAATTCTTTCCAAATCAGACACATGACAAATTCATATAATAGGCTTGTAGTAAATATGTGTTTAATAAATAAATAAATAAATAAATAAATAAATAAATAAATTGTAGGACCTACACATCGATCATATCTCTAGAAAAATAGAGAGGTATGCATGTGTCTTGAATAATATTTGAGAAATTCTGGAACTAAGTGTAATTATATAAAGATATTTCTGGTTTTATTTTTATCTTTCATAAAAATGTGCTTTTGTTCACAAGATACCTTCCATATGAAAATATACTTCTATCAAAAAACATTAAAAGAAGATCTCTGTCCTATTTTCTGTACTTTTATGATCGTGAGGAAAGTGGTGAGAGAATACACCTATTTCAATGTTCTTGAAATGTTAACAACATGGTAGGTCGTTATGAAAATTACTGTAAGCTAAACAGATGTGACTAGAGCTAACCAAAGGCAAAAGACCATCATCAAAGGCAGTCTGTGGTCTATGGTTCAAACATGGTGTTTGGGGGGATTTTCAAGCACAGGCCTTATCAACTGTGCTGTAGTCTGCCTTGTTTTAAAAAGCCTGTGGAATATCCATTTTAGTTCCCACCTTGTGCACTGAAGGCTGGATGTCGTCACTATCTACATTCTAGTTGACTCACACTTTGACAGAACGACAGGAAAATGGCACATAGCTTTTGAAAGGTTACTGAGAACTTCTGTAAATTAACCTACTGTGGCCTAAATTGGCTCATTCTTTTTTAAATTGAACAACAGCAATAAGAAGGAATGAAAATCTAATAAGGCACAGCATGGAGATACTCTAATAAACATGTGGAGGAATTTTTTTTTTTTCAAAGAAAACTCTAGGAATTTCATAATGCTAAACTGATCAACAGAGCCCTTTTATCTGATAGCACAATTTTCTCAGATTGTAAGGCAGCAGGAGTCCAAGAAAATGTTGTACCTATAAAATTAAATAGAGCCCAACAGCCTTAATTTGTACTCAGTTTGAAAGTGTTTATACATTTTTATTAAGATTCCTTCATTAGCCCCTAATACTCAACTTGCTACTTCTTGTGGATATATTGGGTCATCGGGAAAGTCACGATGTGTTTTTCTATATTTTTCAGTGCAAAAATGCATCATGACTTTCCCGATGACCTAATATTATTAGCAGAGGTCATAAATTAGATGACAGCAATATCTAATTAGAATGTATCACATTTGGTTGTCACTTTTTCTACCTGAGACTTGTTATGCCACATGAACAGACATGGGCTTAACCCTGAGGAGTTTGAGAATTCCTCAAAGGCGATTCACAGAAGTATGACCAGGTGTGGGGTGAAAAAATAATTATCAGATAAGGCACTCTCAAACTCCTTTGCTTTGGAGATAAAATCTTATTTAGCCATAATGGCTGGGGAACAGGCCACTTCAAATACATTGATTTTTTGACTAAATTATAGTAAACTCATAAGCCTTTCTTATTTATCATATAAAAAATAATGTACACTGAGTTATTAATAAAAATCATGCTTGACATAATAAAGGAAGAGGTGGTAAAATACAAGATTTGTGATTATCATTTTGGAGACATGAGATATATATATATATATATATATATATATATATATATATATATATATATATATATACACACACACACACATGCATATACAAGGTCTGACAATTAATTCATTAACTTGTTGCAATGATGTTGCTAACCTTTTTTGATATCAGAGGGATTATTCATTATGAATTTGTACCAACTGCACAGTTAACCAAGTTTACTATTTGGAAGTGCTAAAACGGCTGCCTAAAAAAGTAAGATGACCTGAACTTTTCGCCAACAGTTCATGGCTCTTGCATCATGACAATGCACCAGCTCACACGGCACTGTCTGTGAGGGAGATTTTAGCCAGTAAACAAATAACTGTATTGGAACATCCTCCCTACTCACTGATCTGGCCCCCAATGACTTCTTTCTTTACTCAAAGATAAAGGAAATATGGAAAAGAAGACATTTTAATGACATTCAGGACATCAAGGGTAATATGACTACAGCTCTGACGGCCATTCCAGAAAAAGCCTTCCAAAATTGCTTTGAAGGGTGAACTAGGCACTGGCATCAGTGCAGTGCTTCCCAAGGGGAGTACTTCAAAGGTGACTGTAGCGATATTCAGCAATGAGGTGTGTAGCACTTTTTCTAGGATGAGTTCGTGAACTTAATAGTCCGACCATATATATATATATATATATATATATACACACACACATACATACATATATGTATATATTATGTATATATGCTATATCCAAATAGATATGAACATAGATATAGAGAAATATGTAAAAAATATTCTATACAGTGTCAGGTATGAAAAATTTGATTTAAGGTAATATACCAGTGCTTCTTAAGTACAAGAAGTGCCACATACTCCAATAACAAGGTGGAATGTCTGGCTTTCAGAAGTGGTCCTAACTGTATATTTCAATATATTAAAACCATTCTAAATACATTTAGAGTTAGTCCTGAATAAGATGGAGAATACACCGAACAAAACTGCTTTCTTGTTGGCTGAGGATCCAATAAGAAAAGCATTTTGAATGATTTTTAAAGAAGAGTAATTATTGAAGAAAGTATAAGTTGGCAAAAAAAACCCCAAAACCTTCTACTAACAAGTATCAAGGGAAACCAGCTTTTTCAAATGTGTAAAGCATTATCCTAGGGATTAGAATAAAATCAATTCTCTATTTTTCTCTCCCTGCCCTATCAAGTTTTAGCAGGAAATGTATTTCAAGTTGAAAGTTGATAGCTTTCAAAATCTTGTTTCACAAATATCAAGTTAAAACACCAGCTATCATATGTAATTTTAGTAACTGTTTCAAGTGTTCATTTTTCTTTCTATCTTTTCAATATATTAAATTTTATTGTGAGAACATTTAAGATCTAGTCACTTAGCTGCTTTGAAGTATATACTACAATATTGTTGGCTAGAATCACAATGTAGTGCATTAATTTCAAAAATTACTCAGCTTCTAACAGCAAGTTTATACACTTTGATCAATTTCTCCCCCAATTCCTCCACTTCCCCAGCCTCAAGGTAACCACCATTGTAATCTATACTTCTACAAGTTTAGCTTTTTTGGATTCCACATGTAAGTGATACCATAAATTATTTGTCTTTCTCTCTCCAACTTATCTCACTTTGCATAATGCCCTCATTAGTAGTTTAACAAAACTACCATCCATGTGGTAGAATTTTCTTCTTTCTAACAGCTGAGTACCCCATTTATATATAGATACCACTTCTGTATCCACTCACCCATTGAGGGACACTTAGGTTGTCTCCATATCTTGGTTTTTATGAATAATGCTGTGGTGAACATGGCATGCAGATATTTCTTTGACATCCTGTTGTAATTTCCTCTGGATATACCAAGGAGTGGAATTGCTGGATCATATGATGGCTGTATTTTTAAATTTTTTAGGAACATCCATACTGTTTCCAGCTGTGGCTACACCAATTTACATCTTCTCCCAATTCCAATAGTACACAAAGCTTTCCTTTTTCTCCACAGCCTCTCCAATGCTTGTTATCTCTTGTCTTCTGTATGATAGCCATTCTAACAAGTGTGAAGTCATATCTCAGTATGGTTTTGGTTGCATTTCCTAATAATTAGTGATGTTGAACATCTTTTCATGCACCTATTGGCCCCTTTGGAAAAATGTGTATTCAATTCCTCTGGACCTTTTTAATTCAAATTGCTTTTGTGTTATTGAATTGTATGCATTCTTTACATATTTTGGATATTACGCCCTTATCAGAAAAATGATTTGTAAATATTTTCTCTCATTATGTAAGTTTCCTTAACATTTACTTGATCATTTATTTTGCTGTGTAGAAGCTTTTTAGTTTCATGTAGTATCATTTATCAATTTTTGCTTTTGTTTCTTGTATTTTTGGTGTCATACCCCAAAATCACTGTCAAGACCAAAAAAAAGGAGCTTTTACCCTATGTATTCTCCTAGGAGTTTTATGATTTCAAGTCTTATGTTTAAGTCTTTAATCCATTTTCAATTAATTTTTGTCAGTGGTGTAAGATAGGAGTCCTATTTCATTTTTCTGCATGAGGTTATCCAATTTTCCCAACTCCAATTATTGAAGAGGCTGCCCTTTCCCCATTGAGCATTCTTAGATCCTTTGTCAAACAGTAGTTGGTCATATATGTAGGGGGTATATTTCTGGACTCCCTGTTCTTTTCTATTGGTCTACATTTCTATTTTTATGCCAGTACCATACTGTTTTGATTACTATAGATGTGTAGTATAATTTCAGGAAGTGTGATGTCTCCAGCTTTGTTCTTCTTTCTCAGGATTATTTTTACTATATATGTAGGATCTTTAGTGACTCCTTACAGATTTTATAATTGTTTTTTTTCCTATTCCTTTAGAAAATATCATTGGAATTTTGATAGACATTTCATTGATATAAAGATGGTTTGGGGTAGTCTGGATATTTTAACAAAACTATATCTTCTAATCCATGAACATTGGATAGCTTTCCACTTGTTTCTGTCATCAATTTCTTTCATCAAAGTCTTGTCATTTTCATTGTATGGATTTACATTTCCTTGGATAAATTTATTGACAAGTATTTTATTGTTTTTAATGCTACTGTGAAGGGGAGTTTTTCTTTATTTCTTTTTTAGATATTTTGTTGTTAGTATGTAGAAACACATTGATTTCTGTGCATTGATATCATGTACTGCAATTTTATTAAATTTGATTAGCTTGATTTGATTGAGTATATAGGATTTTCTATACATAAGATCATATCATTTGCCGATAAAAACAATTTTATTTCTTCCTTTCTAATGTACTTTTTTTTTAAATTTCTTTTTCTTGAATAACTGCTCTAAGTAAGATGTCCAATACCATGCTGAGTAAGAGTGGTGAGAGTGGGCACCCTTATCTTACTCCTTATTTTAGAAAAAAGGTTTTTAATCTTTCCACCATGAGTACAATGTTAACTGTACTCGAATATAATCGAAATATATGTAGCCATTTTTCTATTTTTTTATGAAAGCATGTTGAATTTTGTCAAATGCTTTCTCTGAATCTATTTAATAATTATATGATTTTATCTTTCATTCTATTAATGCAGTGTATCATATTCATTGATTTGTTATGTTGAATCATTCTTTCATTCCAGGGATAAGCAGTGTATGATCCTTTTAATGTATTGTTGAATTAGGTTTGCTAATATTTTGTTAGTATTATCAGGGGTATTAGCCTGTAATTTTCTTGTAGTGTCTTTTTTTGGCTATTGTATCAGGTAAATGCTGGACTTATAAAATGAGTTAGGGAGTGTTCCTTCCTCTTCAATATTTTGAAAGACTGAGAAGAATTGGAATTAATTCTTTAAATATTTGGTACAATTCACCAGTGAAACTGGGCTTTTCAATAATGGGAGGTTTTTGATTTATGATTCACTTTCCTTATACTTTTAATTTTCTGTTCAGAATTTCTATGGTTCTATCTTCTGTTTGGTCTGTTCTGCTATTAATGCTATTTATGCTCTCATTCTTCATTTCATTCATTGAATTCTTTGGCTCCAGGATTTCTCTTTGGTTCGTTTTTATCTCTTTGTTAAATTTCTCATTTTGTTTGTGTATTGTTTTCCTTATTTTGTTGAATTTTCTTTCTCTGATTTCTTGTATTTCATAGTTTCCTTAAAACAGCTATTTTGAATTCATTATCAGGTTAAAAGCAGATGTCCGTCTCTTTGTGTTGTTACTAGAGAATTATTGTGATCATTTGTTAATGTCATGTTTCCTTGATTTTTCATGTCACTGGAGTTTTGCATTGCTGTCTTTGTATTTTAAGTAGCAGTCACCCCATCCACTCTTCCCTAGCTGCCTTCAGGTGGGAGATATTTTTCATTGGTCCTGATTATATCTGAGGCTTTCTCTGACCTTGTATGAATACACCTGCTCAATGTTTCTTGCCTCCTCTTGTAACAATGTTCCCAAGAGTTTATGTCATGTCTCAACCTTACAACTCCCCAGATGACTGCTGGAAACCTCTTATGTTTTCCTAAAGGTAGTGCTACAGCTCAAGTTTGTGGCTGCTTCCTTGCTAATAGACCCCAGCCTGTTTTATGTATATAATCCCTGTGTACCAGGGCTCTCTTTTGATGCTGCCCTTGAGAGTATGCACAAGGGGCCAGCTCTAGAATAGGGGGAGATTTGGCTTTGGCACAGGGTAATGGAGATCCTCTGGGTCAGTTTGTGGGTGGGCTTCTGCTGCAGTACAGAGCCACATCTCTTTTATGAATTCTGATATTCTTATCTGCTTCTTTCTCAGTCTCCTCTTCTCCACTGCCCCAGTTGTGTTGGCCCCACCTCAATACTCTGGGTGCTATGGGACTGAAACAGGTTTCTCCAGCAGCAGCCCACACATCTGGGGAAGCTGGGCACTCACTCACCACTCTGCCCCTTTCCTCCATGACAGAGATCACCAGTGGCTAGTTCAGCCCCATGCTGTGCACCTTGGGCAGAGGGGCAACACAGGCAAAGTTCCTCTTATCTTCTCTAATGTGTACAAACTATTTTGGGGCTTTTTTTTGCTCAACAGAGTGCTACAATCTCTCCTCAGAAAACCTGGAATTCTACAAAGGCTCTCTCACTCATCCATGAGTGTCGATCCAAGTCAGCATTCTCCAGGTGTTCCCTGATCATGACTAAGAGGAGGTGAAGCTGATTCACAGGTTCCTGCCAGTTCCACTGCCAGTTCCACAGCCCGTACTGAAGCCTTTCTGCCTATTACCCAGTACACAGGTGGATGAGTCTCCTTCTGGGACCCTGTGCATATTGGGCTGGATTCCACTACTCCCACAAAGGGACTTTTTTCATGGATAAATGAATGCTGAATTTTAGTTGTTGAAAGGAAGAACAAAAAAAAGGGGTATCTTATGCTATCATGGATGCAGACATCCAAGTCTTTATTTTATTGATATTTCCTATCAAAAATGGGATAATAGCTCTTAGCCATCATATATATATATATATATAGTTGTGTTAGTTTTTTTTTTTTTCTTCCTACAAAAATAATGGAGGGGAGTCTGGTTGCACCTCCATCATTCAAGGTAAACTACAGCCCAATGGCTAGCTTCACTCTTTCATAAAAGGAGTTATTTTTATGTGTTTTAAAATTAAAAACACCACCAAATATGGAACAACATTAATTGATTTTATGTGTCATATGGGAGTTAATGCTGTTGCTCTGAGGTATGGGTGTTAAACAATAGCCATAAAAAAAAGACAAAGTAACTAGTTAATTGGTTGACTATTTTTCTTCTGTTGTTTGGTTTCATTTCTCCATTGACATGGTGGTGATAGTCTTAAAATCGTTGGCATTTCTGTCAGATGACATGATAATCCCACAAGAGTTGGTTTCTTATTTTGAAACACTCTGCACTGGGAGGAGAAAGAGAGGCTGAGAGCCATCTTTGAGGGCAAAGAGATGAAACCACATTTCCCATTGAACAAAGACAAGTGCTTAAGTACAATCCACAAAGTAAAATCAGTTGTTTGCACAGTATTACCATGAATCTACATACATTTTAAATGTACTGAAATAAAGTAATTTTAAATTTTATGTCTTTTTCAATGCCCCCTTTTTTTGTTTGTTGTGATTTTATCTATTTATAGTAAAATTGTCATATAGTCAATTAGTTATTTGGCAAAAGTATTTGTGACAAAAATGCTTACGACAAAGATATCTATGACAAAGATGCCTATGACAAAAATACCTAGAACCCCTCATTCTTAATCTTCTAAAGTCACCTTTTAAATTCAGAAGCTCAAAGAATATTAGTATAGCCTTTGCACTTACGAATAGCAACCTTGTATAATTAGGTTACAAAATCTATTTGACTTGGGAATATGTACGAATGATATTTACAGAAATGCCATAATCTCATTTCTTGGTATATGTTGAGTTTATACTAATAGCCACAAATCAGTAAGTTAAGAAATAAAAGCCATCTGCTACTATTTGTTTAATGGTGACCCTCAGATAAGACCTCTATTTTTACCATGGTAATTCCTCAATTGGTTTTACATACAAAAAATCTAAAAAAGTGTATGAGTTTTTGTTTTACCCATTCTGGTCACTTTAGAAACTTAAGTAAGCTACTAGTGACTTATCTTACAGTCCTTAAGTCTAAAAGTCTCAAATTAAACTCACAGAGAAGCAAAGTAACATACAAGTTTAATTATAAACAGTGTCATACATTTCTGGATGATATATACATAGGGCAATAAAATAATAATATTGAATATTTTTAAGATCTAGGATTATAGTTTATTTTTTAAATGAGTACTATAGATGACTGTCCCTTTTTTCTTTTTTTGGTTGCATTACCTAAATAATTTTTCAGCTATTCATGATGATTTATAATGCGCCATAGCTTTGTGTCAACCACAAGAACTTCACGTTCTAAAATAATCTTCATAAAATCTATTTCAGTTTTAAAATCTGCTAATGTTCTCTTATACTATAAGCTACCTGCTCATCATTCACCTTCCATACTCAGTATGAAAGCTGGCTAAAACTGACAGTTCATGGCTGAAATTGCTCCTAAGTAGAAATAGATAGCTTTAGAAATAAAGCAAAATAGCAAAATGCAGAGATAGGAAAAGACCTTACCCTCTCCTCATAATATGGTGCCTGTCTGAGGCAGGTCTGACATTTATGCTCTACAT
This sequence comes from Aselliscus stoliczkanus, assembly GCA_033961575.1. Lineage (NCBI taxonomy): Eukaryota > Metazoa > Chordata > Mammalia > Chiroptera > Hipposideridae > Aselliscus > Aselliscus stoliczkanus. Next base: position 141,213,719 of record CM066731.1, read on the forward strand.
TTTTTATAAAGACACACAATATCCTTTCCCTTATGAAAATGTCTCATCTCTCAAAAATTGCTACTTTCTATAATGCATATAGGTCACAGGTGGATTCCAATTGTTTCTATCATCCTGGAATGTGAAATCAATACTTTTACTGGATTGACCCAAATTATTAAACTATACTTCCTTCATAGTCAAATGATCGATCAGGTATGGGGATAAAGAGTAAAATTCACTTCAGTCTATCAGAACCACAGCAAATAATACCTACTGGGGAATGTTAGTGTATATTGATAAGAATTATAGAGTATTAAGTTGACTTTCTGTTAAGGAGCCTGGAAGCAGAGTCTGCATTTCTCAGAAGCTGGTAAAGTTTTCCAGTGTTTGCATGTCCATTAACTATAGGTTATAGCTTTCTATGAATACTTCAACAGAAGAAATGTGAAGAGACTATGTGAATTTTGATATGGAATACTCCAATATGGAGATGGAAATTAATCTATGATCTGAATTATTGAAAGCAATGTATTAGTTTGCTCTCCCCAAAGCAAACTGAGCAAGAACAGAAAAATAATATTTCCATCCTTATAAAAAGAAAATGAACTGATGTAAAGCAACATCTTACCTAACAACCATTACAAAAATGAGACTTTTGTAAGCCCTCTAGAAAATTTAGTCAATGTCAACAACAACAACAACAGCAACAATAAAAAAAGAAATTTCTCTACATCTAGAATATTTGTTATGAAACAAATATCAAATTTGGTAATGAATGCCTTGTGTATTCCAAAGCTCCATTGAAAAATATAACTTTTAAATAATAAAGGCTTGTAGTGTTATGTTCTATTTTTTAAATGATTTTTATTTGTCATTAATTGTATTTTGTCATAGTATTTCATTCTTTTGATGTTTTCTTTATTAAATCTCTAAATCAAGTTGGAATATTTTTACATGTTAATGAAATATATAATCTTATCACTATATGTCAGTTAATACTATTATTGTACTATTATATCATATTAATTTGTTTTATAGAAAAACCTCTGAAATGTTTAGTGCTGCCTTTTCACATAAATAATTCACTGTTAATTATTATGCTGACTCATTATCATTTAAACATACTCAAAGAATAAATTATAATTTAAAAATTGTCTAAAACTTCTGGGAATTCTGATTTCTCATTTCAAAAGCTGAAGATTGATATTTGTCATGAATTTTGACCATTATCTGAAGGGAAATTAGAGTTTCATGACCTAGAGAGGTTGACAGTGGAACTTTCCCTGATTTGTTTTCTTTTAATATATTGTAGTTTATGTGGGCCCAGACATTTTCCAGTTTTAATTAAACTTACCCTCACAAAACAGACAATGAGCCTTAAAACGTACCTGTAAAGAAAGCATAGGATAAGGCCTAAATTAGTAAAATCTAGCTTAAGCAAACAACTAGCAAATGATAGAGGGAATTCAGGAACACTGTATAAGAGCCATTTTTCAGCCACATTACTTTATGGTCTGTGTGTGTGAGAGAGAACAGATTAAATAGAAATTTAGAGACAAGCTAAAGACTCAGTAAATGAAGAAAAAAGGATATACTTGTAAGAACTAAGTATAAATACAAACTTTACAATGCAACCAATGAGCAGCTGAAAGATTGAACAATCCAGGAACTAGCATTGCTGGACCAGAGGCGGCTTCACCCAGGAGTGGTGAGCCTGGTTATGGGAGAGAGGGCAGAGGGTCTGTGCTATGGGGAGAAGCTGACTGCTACAAACAAAGAAAGGGTTAATCTGGGCATAACTAGTTTATTTTTCCCAAATTGGCCAATCAGATAAGTTATTCCACCTCTGATCCCCAGGCATGAAGTAACGAAAGAATGAAAAGATATCAGAGTATGATAGAGAATTCTATGATTCCAAAGAGTCCCCTATTTTCCCCATTTTAATATTTCTGAGATCAATATGCCTCTAAGAATCAATTATGTCTTAAAATTACTAATGAACAAGCAGCAGAAAAGATATAGATATCAATGGCTACTATGATTAACCTGGCTGCTATTTGAAAAGACATAACTAGGAAACTATAACTATTCAAAAATATGAGAAGAGAATATAAATCCTGTTGTTCTCTGAAAACCTTTCTTTGACATCACCTGGGGAAATTAAGGAAATGACAGCATTACCAGTTTCACCATAAATGAGAATGGTGTGGAAGAAATAGCAGAGACAATAATGTACCACTCCTAAGAAAAGTGACATTAGTGATGACCTGGATGGCTGGAAGAGTGATATAGAGTTGGAAACTTCTGGACTCAAAGCTTATTCAGAAGAGTTGGACCCTCTATGTTAAGAAGTTTTGGAATAACCTATCTAATTTATTTCACATATTTCTCTTTTTATGTATGCGCAAGGCATACATGATTAAAATCTACATCTAAGTAAGTGCAGAAGAGCTCTCCCAATAAATATAAAATGCACATTCTAAGTCATAAAACATGTTGCTATAGTTGAATTGGCAGCATTTTTTTCGTAGTGGTCCATATAATAATAGCATATTTTGCAATCAATAACAGTTTAGATTCAATTAAATAAGAACAGTGATAACTTTTGTTGCACTCTCCCTACATCATAGACACAGTATTTTGCATGCATTTTCATTTAATCATCACAAAAACTCTGTAAGATAGAAACTACTGCCAGTTTACACATTAAAAAACCAAGTCCAGAGGGGTATATTATAATCACCCAAGGTTATACAGCTACTAATTGTAGAAATGAACCTTCAAATCCAGTCTAACTCTAGACACAGCCAAGTTAAACATTACCCCATGTTGTAACACTCAAGAAATACTATTTAACCAGGTCTGATCAAGATGGCAGAGTAGGTAAACACTTTTACAAAGTGTTTTTTGTCAAAATTACAATTAAACTACAGAATAACCATCATTGAGAATTGCCTGAAGTCTAGCTCTACTGAAGTCCTACAACTAAGGACATGCAGATAAAGCCACATTGAGACTGGTAAGAGGCTGGGAGACACAGAACAGGATGATTGAACACCCACGTGTGACCATTAAAAATTGGAGGATATCTTGGCTGTGGGGTCTCCTCCAAGAGGAGCAAGAGGTCCCAGCCCAACATCAGCCTCCCAAGTTCAGGGTTTCAGTGTGGGGGAGAGAAGTTCCTGTAATTCCTGGCTGTAAAAACCAGTGGTGATTATGGTTGAGTAATACCAGGGCAGCTGCAGTTCCAGGAGCTCCTGATAAAGGGCCTGCATACAGACTTCCTAGCTGATGGAATCACTCACTCTGAGCTCCAGTGCTGGGGCAGCAACTTGGAAAGTGCCAGGGACAATACAGGGAAGAACTGAATTGTATGGCTACAGGATGAGGGCTGGAGGGACGGATTTCTCCCAGATAGAGAAACTGGTGAAAGCCATTGTTTCTTTATTGAGCTTTCACAATTCTCAGGGTGCAGACATACGCAGTTGCCACATTTGAGTTTCCATCAACTTGGCTAACACTGTTCATTCGCCCTGATTCCCTAAGATGACACCCCACCCATATTTCAGGCCCACCCAAGCCACTTCCAGAGGCTTTACTGTATAAACTGCCTCCCTTGGCTCATGCTCTGGGACAAAAATCAAGCCTACTGACATTAGCATCATAGGGGTACCAGAAGGAGAAGAGAGAGACCAAGGAATTGAAAACCACTTTGAAGAAATAACGATGGAAAACTTCCCTAACCTGGCAAAGGAAATAAACATATAAGCCCAGGAAGTGCAGAAAGTCCCAAACAAGATGAACCCAAAGAGGCCAACACCAAGACATATCATAATTAGACTGCCAAAGATTAAAGACAAAGAGAAAATCTTAAAAGCAGCAAGTGAAAAGGAGCTACAAGGGAGCTCCTATAAGACTGTCAGCTGATTTCTCAACAGAAACTTTGCAGGCCAGAAGGGATTGGCAGGAAATATTCAAAGTGATGAAAAGCAAGGACCTAAAACCAAGATTATTCATCTCATCAAAGCTATCATTTGGAATCGAAGCACAGATAAAGAACTTCCTACACAAGAAAAAGCTAAAGGAGTCCCTCACCAAAAAAAGTATTACAAGGAATCTTAGAGGGACTTCTTTAAGATGAAAAAGAAAAAGAAAAAAATTATGCATAATAAAATGGCAATAACTACAATATATATCTATAACAATTACTTTCAATATAAATGGGATAAGTGCTCCAATCAAAAGATAGGAAGATCAAATGGATAAGAAAAACAGATACCTACATATGCTGCCTATAGGGCACTCACTTCAGATTGAAAGACACACAAAGACTGAAAGTAAAAGGATGGAAAAAGATATTTCATGAAAATGGAAACAAACAAATAACAAAAGCTGGAGTAGCAATACTTTTACCAGGCAACATAGACTTTAAACCAAAGGCTATAACAAGAGACAAACAAGGGCCCTGTAATCCCATCTTTGGGTATTTATCTGCAGAAACCAAAAATGCTACTTTGAGGGAACATGCTCATCCATATGTTCATTGCAGCATTGTCTACTGTGGCCAAGATGTGGAAGCAGCCTGGGTGTCCATCACTGGATGAATGGATAAGAGGAGATGGTACATATAAACAATAGAATATTGCTTGGCCAAGGAAGGGAATGGATTCTTGCCGTCTGCGGTGGCATGGATTGACCTGGAGAGTATATTGCTGAGTGGAGTGTCAGACAGAGAAATACAGATGCAATGTGATTTTGTTTATATGTGGAATCTAAAGAACAAAATTAACAAATGAAACAGAAACAAACTCATAGATACAGAGAACATTTGTTGGGTGCCAGATGGGAGGGGTGTGGGTGAAAAAAGAGGAGGGGATTAAGAAGTACAAATTCGTTCTTACAAAGCAGTCATGGGCATATAGGGTATAGCATAAGGAATATAGTCAATAATATTGTAATAACTATGCATGGTGTTTGATGGGTACTAGATTTATCAGGGTGATTGATGGGAGGGAGGTTGGGGCAAGGGAGAAAAGTTGAAGGCATTAAAAAGTACAAATTGGGGCCGGCTGAATGGCTCAGTTGGTTAAGAGCTCGCTCAAGAGTGCGAGCTGAGCTCTGAGCACCAGCGGTTCGATGCCAGCCCAAGCTGAGTTGCCGTTGAGCTGCCAGCAGGTGGCAGGATGGCTCAGCTAAAAAAAAAAAAAGTACAAATTGGTAGTTACAAAATAGTCATGGGGATGTAATGTACAGAGTCAGTAATATTGTGATAGGGTGGTACAGTGTCAGATAGTTACTGGATTTATCATGGTGATCAGTTCTTTAGGCATGTAAGTGTTGAAAAATTATTACATACACCTAAAACTAATATATTTTATGGTAGCTTTGTTGTAATAAAAATCTTTTTTTAAAAGAAAGATTATTTACTTGAAAGTAACTATCTTGTTTTGGGGGCAATAAATAACCTCAGTTCCAAAACTAAAATAGCAAAAATACCCTCCCTCCTTAGAAAATCTCATCACTATCTTTTATTTAAAGATTTAATAGCATCCTGTCAGATACATTTTTTTCAGCGATTTTAAAGGTGTGTTGTGAAATACTTCAGCTACTGCAGAATAAGAAATATTGACCCAACTTGTACTTTAACAAGTACACTTTTTATCTTTTATTTATGAATGTGGAGCTGAAAAGAGTTATATTCTATATAGCTACTGATGGAAAGAAATAAATTAACCAACATTGGATCCAATTTTTTATGGAAAATTAGGTTTTAGTTTTCATTGGCCATAAACTGCAGTGTTTACAGCCTCTAATGAAAATTAAGCAGAACTTAAAACAGTTCCACTTTCAATATTTAGATGAAAGCTGGCTCTGAAGATTTTCAAACAAAAATTAATTCTGTATATACATGTGGGGTGTTATTATATAGCTGTCAAAGAATTATAAAATGAACAGAAAAATTATATAAAAATAATGGGAAGAGAGCACAGTATTAGAAAAAATGTCAAATTAATATCTTCTAATCTAATTTATCAAAAATGATTTTAAAATTTAGAAACATTTTATGCCATTTATATTCAATGTGTTTCATTTATGAATCATAATAGAGATTCTTAATCATGGAAAATCACCTAACATATTCCATATAAATACACATTTCCCTTGTCTGAAGTAATTGAAAATTCTGTTTTTGCCAATTTGTATTTCTGTCTCATCATATACCTAAAATGCTTTTGTGCAAGGTTCTGCAAGATTGTTCCTAAGAACTCCTAGCAAAGAGTAAATGCAAACAAACATTTGCCTTCTAAGATGTATTATCTAGGTTTCTTCAGCTGTTAAGATACTAGCATGACTTGGTTTGAGTAGACCAACTTATCCTTGATAGAGCATTGCTATCAGTGCATATGTACTTATAACTGCATTCATGCCTAAAGGTAATGAATGATATGAGTATATGGAAACATCAGCTTGGCTTATGGCTGTGATAATGGTTAGTTTTTCTTACTGAATAGGTTTTCTGCCTTAGTAACCTCATGTCTTATGTTAGTATAGCAGGTCAATGGTGAAAATATACAAGCACCCCAGACCAATTGACCTTTATAAGGAAGGATCATGTTCTACATCTTGAGTGAGTAAAATTAGTTGGAAAAGAATCATCCTTTGAATGAGAGCCATCAAAACAGGTTTTTTTCAGGGGCTAACCGAGTGGCGCAGTGGTTAAGAGCTTGCTCAAGAGTGCGAGCTGAGCTCTGAGCAACAAAAGTTCGATGCCAGAGCTGAGCTGCCAACAGGTGGAAGGATGGCTCAGCTTAAAAAAAACCCAGCATTTTTCAGTGAATACATCAAATGTTTTTGTTTTTTTTTTATCGGACTTGAGAGTATTTATAGACAAAATGAGGTTGAATTCAAAAAAACATAATGTATATTTTTTCTCAAAATATATAATGTATAAAGCACATAGTATTTACCAGGCACTCTCTTAGATGATATACTGAAGTGGAAAAAGCCACAGTTCCTGCCTTCAGGAAAGCAATGATCACGTATGGAAGAGATAAACGTAGGCACTCAGGGTATCTCCAAGTACAAGATATGTGTTGACGTTCTCACTGATATAAAATGAGTTTCTATTTCTTGATATAGGTTTGGGGAAGATAAAAATGAGATATCAGAAGTAATGTTAAAGAGTCAAATAATTTTAATGCAAACTTATTTGATTATATTAGGATAAGTAAGCACATGAATCTGCTTATAATGTAAGAGGAGGAAATAATTTTATGAGAAGCAAAATCACGTACAGCCAGGTATTAGAGCAAATGTCTACAATAGATTCACCATTAAATAAAAGTTCGTTTCCTAGTTCTATAAAATATTCAATATAAAATGTCAATGTAAAAATACAAAAACATTATAGGAGCAATATCAATGTCTCTTTCAAAAATAAGAGTTTTCCTCAATATCCACAATTTTTTTTTTTTTCACTTTTTGCATGTGGAAAGATGCAAATCTCTGTCATAGCTTATATTTCCTATATATATTACACACTCACACACAGAGAAAGGAGATTATGTTTTCATGTGAAATCAAGGATTTTCGAACCAACCTAGAGTTATTAAAATTTAATTATGTAATGTAGCCTCTCTAAGAGTTTCCTACTCAAGCCCTGACTGAAATTTTTCTTTTCTCTTTGCTTCCAGGAACATATTGGAAAACAAAGATTAAAGAGAATTCTCAAGTAAGTCATTTACTGAGAATTTAATCGTGAAGTTGCCAACCATGCTTTGATTTTTCATCGTCTTGTTCCAGGGTTATAAACCTACTAATTCATTCATAATTATAAATAATTCCCACCACATTATGTGCATACATTATTAGAGGTGTCTCCCAACAGAATTTTGTCAACTTTCTCTATACAATTAATTAAAAGCCCTGGTTCATATGTTATCAAACTTTTACAGTGAGTTAGATAGAATATATGAAATCTACACTGAAAGTCTCCTTTAGCCCAAATGAGCTCATTCCCTAGTTTGGAAGCCTCTTGGTTTCATGGATTTGAAAAACATTAAAGCCATCAGAGAAATTACCTGGGGCACAATGTGGTTTTGCTGATAACAGAAGTATGTTTCACAGCAAAGGGAGCCAGACCCTGTATTTAATTAAGAAACCAATTCTGAAGAAAAAAAGAAAAAGAAAAAGAAAAAGAAGTCAAAGGAGAAAACTTCTAGCCTAAGACTATGATCCTATATGCAAAAAAATGTAGAAGGTGTAAAAGTGGACCTGTGACCATGAAATATTTGCAGATTACACTGTAATTTTAAGAGAAACTCAGATGAGCACAGTCTTCATATCATCTGTGGCAGAGTGAAGTTCCTAATCTACAATTTTACCTAACCCAGCTTCCTCACAAAGGCACCTCTGAATCATCTAAGGAGTTATAAAACCTATCAATGCCTGGGCTCTAGCACTCAAGAGATTCTGTTGTAAGTAGTACAGGAGGGAAACAGAGAAATGGCTTGTGTATAATATATTTACATATATGGATCTCCTGGTGATTATACTGTGTAACCAGGGTTGAAAACATTGAAGTCCTACTCTGTTAATTCAGCAGAATCTGGAGTCATTTAAAACCGGATGTATTGTATCAATCTCCACAATGTTTACTTTGTTTATTCTATTGGTTCCTCAGCATTACTTAATATTTTAAAAGATCAGTGTGCCTTTAGTGTGAAGCAATAGGTAATAGGCCAAATGTGCAGAAGAAGGGTAAAATTGGCAATGTCAAAAAGTATTAAAAGTGGCACTTTACCAAGTAATGTACTTGACATTTCAAAGATCTATTATATCTATTGTCTTATATGCCTATTGTTTCCTGTTTTGGTTCTCTTTTAGAGTCAGGTGCAGAAGCTTGAGTTAATCATATTCCTTCTATGCATGGCAATTTACATCTTAAACCCATGTAACATTCTTTCTGTTTGTTAACCTCTTAGCCTCCTTCCATTTTTCCCACACCATAATGGGCAGCCATTCTATCCTAAATACTGTATAATATTTTGTTACACATTTAAATTATTTAAAAATATGTAGAGGGAGTTCTATTATTCACATTTTTGCAGGTTAGGAAGCTGTAAATCAAGTGGCTTTTTATATGCATATTTTTAATGGAAATATTGGTTCAGAAGATATTGTAAGGTTTTAGAAATATTTCTTTGCAGAGTTTGTAGCAATTAACATTCTCACTAGAGATAAATGAGTGCTTCTTTTCATATACAGTTGCTAAAACTAGAAATTATCATTCATCCTTTATTCTTACTAATCTGATAGGTGGAAAGTTATTTCATACTGTTGCTTTAATGTAGTACACTTGATAGCTAGTGCAGTTGAACACATTTTCATATGCTTAGTGGCGATTTTCATTTCTTCTATTTTGAGTTGTTTGTTTAGTTTCTTTGACTATTTTGCACTTAATATTTTTTTATTAAGGTATAATTAATATTTGACAGAGTTTGAATATTCAGCCAGATATGTCTGTGCAATTGTATACATGTGTATAACCATTAGGCAAAACAAGGTATAGACCACTGCCATCCAACCAGTATGTTTCATGTGTCTTTCCAACTAGCCCTCACACAGGTGCTTCTTCCCATAGCAGCATTATGATTTCCATCGTTAGAGATGTGTTTTTTTTCTGTTGTTAGACTTCATATATAAATGGAATCATACAGCACAAACACATTTCATCTGGATTACTTTGGTTAACATATTTGAAATTCAGCCATGTTGTTGTATATCAAGTTTATTCTTTCTTTTTATTACTTATTTTTTTATGTTATATGAATATAGAGCAAGTTTTTCATGCATTCTTATTGATGACATTTTTTTGCCAATTATTTTGGCTATCATGAATATGGCTCTTATAATGTTCTTGTGCAAAATCTTTTGTGGACATACATTTTCAATTCCTTAGGTATAATACCTGAGAAAATAAGTGGAATTACTTGGTAATACCAAAGATATAAGCTCTATTTAAAAGTGCAATATAGTTTTCCAAAGTGATTGAACTATTTTAAACTTCTACCATCAATGTATGAGAGTGTCAGTTGCTCCACACAGTTACCAATATTTAATATTTTGGGTTTTTTTATATTAGCCATTCAGGTCAGTGTGGAATGATAGCTCATTTTCATTTTAATTTGTATTTCCCTGAAGTCCTCTCCATGTGATTATTGATCGTGCATCTTCTTTTTCTAAGGGAGTTTTTTTGGTACAGAAAACAGGTTTTCTGTAGAGAAAAAAACCGTTCAAATTTTTACCCATTTTTAACAAATGAGATACTTATTTTTAATTGCTAACTTATAAGAGCTCTTGATCTATTCTATATAAAAGTTCTTTGTTATGTGTGTTGCCAATAATTTTTTCCTGTCATGGCTTATATATTCATTTTCTTCAATATGAATTAATGAGCAAAGATTTTCAATTTTGATAAATCCAATTTATTAATTTATTATTGTCAATGATTTTAGTTGTTGGTCAAGAAGCCTTCTTTTACCCCAAAGGAGAAAAATATTCTTTTAAATGTTCTTTTAGAAGTTTCAGATTTCTGAATTTACAATTAGTGTTATTATTTATGACAAATTAATTTTTGTGTGTTGAATTACAAAATGATTAATTTTGTTTGTTGTTTTTTTTTTATATGGAAAATAGATTGCTCTAGCATCAGTGTTAAAAGGGAGAAAATACTTGCAAATAACTGATCTGACAAAGAAAACTCATGCCTGGAATATAAAAAGATTTCTTAAAATTCAACAGTAAGAATAAAACAAATAACCCAATTAGCAGGTAAGGAAAAGACATGAAGAGATGTTTTACCAAAGATATTATAGAGATTTCAGATATAGAGATGAAAGAAACAATGTTCAACATCACTGGCCGCTATACAAATGCGAAGTAAGACCACAATATGTTATAACTACTTATTAGAATGATTAAACAAAAAATATTGATAACACCAAATGCTGGGGAGGATGTGGATAAACTGGGTCTTTGCTACATTGCTGGTAGAAATGTGGAACGTTACAATTGCTCTGGATAAAAATGGCAGTTTCTTAACAAACTAAACATTATTCATTCAGTATATGACCAAATAAACCCACTCCTAGTCATTTATTTAGAAAAATGAAAACTTAAAGTCAAGTACTATACAATTTCATTTACATAACATTCTCCCAATGACAAAATTAAAAGAGATGAAACAGATTAATGGCTGCCAGGGAATAGAAATGGTAGAGAGGGCAGGGTGACTCCAAATGAGTAATACTACAGAAAAGTTTGTGGTAATGCGTTCTTTCTATATCTTCAGTGGTGATTACATAAATATACATGTGATAATATGACATGGAACTATACACATACTATGTACCAATGTCAAATTCATGTTGTGTTGTACTATAAGTACTCAAGATGTCATCAATGGCAAAAACGGACTTAAGCAGGGAAACTGAGTATAGATCCTTTCTGTACTTTCTTTGCAATTTCTTGTGAATCTATTATACTACTTACTTCAAATTAAAAGTTAAAAATATATATTTTTCTTTATGCTGTTGTATTTTCTTGGCTTCTTGTTGAAAACCAATTGACCTAGGAGGGTTTTTTTCTTGACTCTCTAGTGTATTACATTGGTTTATTTACTTATCTATATATGAATATGTAGGATAGGGCTACCTTATAGCCTAACTGGGAGAGCTCTCTGCGTATTTCTGGAGAAACCTGGGTATCTAGCTTTGACAGTTGGACTAGATTAGGTTCTTGTGCCAATCAACTCACCAAGGATCAGTGATGTGCTGTTTAAAAATTTAAACTCCGTTTGTGACATCCAACTGATGGCTTTTCACTAACATAAGATAGTCAGCTTGCTTATATTACCAGAGCATATAAAACACTTCACTGGAAATTTCTGCCTTGAACTTTATTAAAGCCAAGATTCATCACACATGTCATGATGTTTTAATCTTAAGACAAAATACATCTGTATAGAAAAACTCGGAGAATCTGTGTACCTGGAAATCTCTCAACCCTGATGATTGTCTGCAATCTCTTTTTCTTACTGTATCATATCCTTTACCTTTATTTAAAGCTTGACTTAAATATAATGTTTGGTGTCCTGTGAGTCATTCAAATATCCAAAGCTGAGTAATCCTTAAAACAATCTAAGGGGAATGGTTTTAGCTTCTCCCCATTGAGTATGATGTTAGCTGTAGGTTTATCATATATGGCTTTTATTATGTTGAGATATGATCCCTGTATTCCCACTTTGCTAAGGGTTTTTAACATAAATGGCTGTTGGATTTTGTCAAATGCTTTTTCTGCATCTATTGAAATGACCATTTGATCTTTATCCTTCATTTTGTTGATGTGGTGTATCACATTAATTGATTTACGGATGTTGAACCAGCCTTGCGCACTAGGGATGAATCCCACTTGATCATGATGTATGATCTTCTTAATATATTGCTGAATTCTGTTTGCTAATATTTTATTGAGAATTTTTGCATCTATATTCATCAGGGAGATTGGCCTGTAGTTTTCCTTTTTTGTGATGTCTTTAACTGGTTTTGGAATCAGGGTGATAGTGGCTTCATAAAAAGAGTTTGGGAGCCTTCCCTCCTTCTGGATTTTTTGGAATAGTTTGAGAAGAACAGGTGATAGTTCTCTTTTGAATGTTTGATAAAATTCACTTGTGAAGCCGTCTGGTCCAGGGCTTTTGTTTTTTGGGAGCTTGTCAATTACTGATTCAATTTCCTTGGTAGTAATCAGGGTATTTAGATTTTCTGTTTCTTCTTGCGTTAGCTTTGGAAGGTTGTATGCTTCGAGAAAATTATCCATTTCTTCCAGATTGTCAAATTTGTTGGCATATAGTTGCTCATAGTAATTTCTTAGAATTTTTTGTATTTCTGTGATGTCTGTAGTCATTTCCCCTCTTTCATTCCTGATTTTGCTTATTTGAGTCCTCTCTCTTTTTTTTTTTGATGAGCCTGGCTAGAGGTTTGTCAATTTTGTTTATCTTCTCAGGAAACCAGCTCTTGGTTTCACTGCAGATTGGTGCAGCCACTATGGAAGTCAGTATGGAGGTATCTCAAAGAACTGGAAATAGAGCTACCGTTTGACCCAGCAATTCCAGTCCTAGGTATTTATCCTGAAAAAACCAAGACACTTATGCAAAAAAAGTTATGCACCCCTATGTTCATAGCAGCACAATTTACAATAGCTAAGACTTGGAAACAACCAAAATGCCCATCAGTAGATGACTGGATTAAGAAACTGTGGTATATTTATACAATGGAGTATTACTCCGCTCTAAGGAAGAATGAAATCGTGCCATTTGCAATGATATGGATGGACCTAGAGACTATAATGTTGAGTGAAATAAGTCAGTCAGAGAAGGACAAATACCATATGATCTCACTCATATGTGGAATCTGAAAAACTATGAATGAGCAAAGTAAACAGAAACTGTCTCATAGATATAGATGAAAAATCAGGGTTGCTAATTGGGAGAGGAATGGGGATGAGGGAGAAGGGGAAGGGATTAGACAGCAAAAATAGGCAACTACAATATTGCCACTGGGATAGGAAAAACAGTTTGGGGAATATAATTAATAATGTTGTAAATATTCTGTGGAATGTCAGATGATCATAGGTCTTGTTAGGGAGACCATTTCATGGATGGAGTAGAGGTTTGATCACTGCACTGTATTACTAAAGCGGAGGTGGTATACCTACTGTAATTGAATATATATAGATAGTCATGAGATGTGGATTATACTGTGGAAGAGAGTTAGAGGAAGAGTAATAGATATATATGATATGGGGGGAGTGAGGTGGTGAATTGGGGGTTGGGGGTTGTCACTTTGAGGGGTAAAATGTATAACTATTGCACTGTGTTGTACACCTGAAACTAATTAAAAATAAAATAAAATAAAAAAAATCTATATATTACTGTAACTTTATGGTAAGTCCTGATGTCATACAGTATAGTATCTCTAACTTTATTCTTCTTTTTGCAAATTGCTTTGGTTTGGACCTATAAATTTCCAAGAAAATTTTAGAATAAGGTAGTCTAAATTTTAAAATACCTACAGGAAGTTCTATAGATCTATTTGGGAGAATCTTGACTCTTCCAATCTATAAGCATGCTTTATCTCTCTATTTATATAAGTCATCTTCAATTATTTTTCAAAAAGATTTCACAGATTAAAGGTAGAGGTCTTGCTGATACGTTATTGGATGTATTCTTAGGTATTTAATGTCATTTTTGATATTGTATGTTTTGAGATGTTTAAAAAATTTTTCAGGGCCAGCCGAGTGGCTCATTGGTTAAGAGTTGGCTTGGGAGCTCAAGTTCTGAGCAGCAGGGCAACTGGTTCGGACCCCAGCCAGTGACGCTGCACCCTCTATAGCTAAGATGGTGAACAACTCAACCTGGAGCTGAGCTGCCGTGAGTTACCAGCGACAACATAGGCTGGAGTGGGCTGCCATAAGCTACTATGCAGAGCTGGCAGCCAGCGTGAGCAGCCATGAGCAGCTGTCCGATGGCCAGAGCCCGATCTGCCTCACCCGAGAAGAGTGCAATGATCATAATACCAACATGGGCCAGTGAAGCAATGTCCTCCACAATTAGACTGAAGAACAAAAGGATAGCAACTTGTCTGTTCCCCTTCCCCGATTTCCCAACGCTGTTCCCTCCCCCAATTCCGCAATAAAATCTTAAAAATAAATAAATACAGATTATATGTGTAGAATACACATGTGCAGCCTAATAAAATAATTAGATGCAATATTTCAAAATAAAACGTATCAGGTTATTGCTAATATATAGAAACATGATAAAAAATTTTATATTGATATTGAATCTTGCATCTTTGTAAATTCAAATATTATTTCTGAGTTTTTTTTTGTTTTGTTTTGCATCAAACTGCTGTTGCTCAGAGCTCAGCTCGCAATCTTGAGCGAGCTCTTAACCAACTGAGCCATTCAGCCAGCCCTTATTTCTGATAGTTTTTCAAACACCCTAGGGTTTAGTATGTAAACAATTATGCTGTTGATTTTCTCTGTTGTGTCCATTTTCTATTTTCTGGATTTCTGCTCTTATTCTATAATTTTCATTCTTATTTAGGTTTTATGTTGCTCTTTATCCTGCTTTTTGAACTGACAGCTGAGGTAACTAATGTTATATCTTTAATCTTTTCTAATATAATTGTTTAAAGTTATATAATTTCTTCTAAGTATTACTGTTGTCATATTTCACAAACTTTAATGTTATGTTTCATCGCTATTCAGTTCACAATAATTTCAGGTCTCCCTTCTAATTTTGTTGTTGTTGTAGTTGCTTCTTGGGTTATTTAGAAGTGTATATTTGTTCAACTATCTGGGGATATTTGGTATCTTATTAATATTGATTTTGAGTCTAACAGTGTTGTAATAAGAGTATTCTCTTTATGATTTCATTCTTTAAGATATTTATCAATGCCTGCTTTATGTGCCAGCATATAACCTATTTTGGTGAAATTTCCATGTCTATTTGAAAGAAAGTACGTATTCTTCAGTTTTTCAGGAAAATCTTTCATAAATATCAATTAGGTAAATTTGGTTGATGGTGTTATTTAAATATTCTCTAAATTTTGATTTATTTATTTTATCAATATCTGAGCTATATTTTAAAAATTTCTAACTACAGTTGGAAATTAGTTTATTTCTGCTTTTATTTCTGTTAATAGTTGTTTCAGGTATTTTAAACTTCGTTTTTACTCACATACGGAATTAAGAGTATTTTGTCATATTGTTGAATTGATCTTTTTACCATTATGGAATGTGACTTGTTTTGTCTTTAGTTATATACTTTGTGTGATATTACTAGAACTCCACCAGCCTTCGTATGCTAATGATTTGCATCGTACGTCTATTTTCACCATTTTACTTTTAACCTATCTGTGTCTTTATACATAAGGTGTTTGTTGTAAATTACTAAATTTGGATTCTTGACCTTCTAGCTTGTCTTTTAAGTGGAATGTTTAGAGTATTTTAGTTTAATATAATTATTGACGTGGTTAAGTTTGAGGCTCCTAATTTTTGCTCTTTTTTTCCATATATTCAATTTAGTTTGGGTGCTTCTGTTCCTCTTTAACTGCTTTCTTTTGTATAAACTGATCATTTTTAATGATTAAATTTTATCCTTGGTACTGATGCTTTCACTAATTACTTTAGAGCAGGTTTTCTCAACATCAGCTTTCCTGATATTTTGGCCTGGATTACTCTACGTTGTGAAAATTCTGTAGGATGTTGACAAGTTTTCCTTACTTCTATATATTAGATGCCAGTATCACCCCAATCCCAGTTGAACCAACCAGAAATGTTTCCAAATATTGCCAAATATACATTAGAGGGGAAAATAGCCCTCAGTTGAGAACTGCTGTTCTAGAGATTATAATATTACTGTTTAATCAGAGTCTACCTTCAAAATTATTATATTATTTTAAAAACAGTATGAGACCTTTTATATTCTGATTCCAATTTCCCAACTCTGCCCTTTGTTTTATAATTTGATTTTCTATATGCAAGAACACTATGATACATTGTCTTTTAAAATACATTTTCTATTATTCCTGCTTTAATTAACCAAGACTTATTTAAACACACACACACACACACACACACACACACACACACACACACACACACAATTTACGTATCTACCAAATAGGCACCATCTGCTGCTCTTTCTGCTGCAGATCTTATGTTCAATCTGATTGGATATAATTTCCTTTCAACCTTAAGAAACTCTTTGTTTTTAGCATTTCTTGAAGTTCAGGTATGCTAAAAGTCAATTATCTTAGCTTTAGAACAACATTCTGAACATGAATTCTCTCTACTTTATTCTGTCTCAGAATAGCTTTCAAAAATATTATCTTCATTTTTGAAAGATATTCAGCTGAATATAGATTTCTAGGTTGACAGTTCCCCCTCCCCTCATCAACATTTTTAAAATGTCATTCCATTGTTTTCTGCATTCCATTGTTTTTGATGAGAAGTTAGCCATTTTTAGTAACATAATTTTCATCTCTATTAATGTGCTTTATTTCTACTGGCTGCTCTTATAATTTGCTCTTTTTCTTTACTTTTTCAGTAGTTTAACTACTAAGTGTCCAGATATGATTTTAGTTACAAGTTTTCTTGCATTTATCGTGCTTTTTGTTGCTGATGTCCTTTATTCTGTTGGCTCCTATTTTCTTTAATATTGGAAAGACTTTAACCATTATTTCTTCAAATTTTACTCTTTCTTACTCTTTTTTGAGTCACCAATTATGTTCTTAGACATTTCATACCTTCCCATAAATTCTGGATGCAATATTTGCCTTTACTATTTTTTAGTCATTTTGTTCTTTTTATTTCATTTTGGATTCTTTTTTACTGACCTGTATTTCAGTTCACTGACACTTTCCTCTGATGTATCTAGTGTGTTTTTAGTCTCTTACATTTATCATTTATTTGTGAAAACATATTTTACATTTCTAAAACATTATTTTCAATGACTCTTGTAAAATTTCGCATTTCTTCAAGAAATTTTTCTGCTTGATACATTATCATATTCATTATAATTTATATTAACTATAAGACCTTGTATGATGATTCCAATATCTAGCCTCTCTGAGGTTAATTATATTGATTATTTCCTCTGTTGACAATGAGCTGTAGTTTCTTCATTTTTAATGTATCTGGTAATCATTGATTGTATGTCAGGTAGTTCATGAAAAAGAACAGTGGAGACTGAAATAAACAATATTTATCTCCACAAATAGGCAAGTTCATTTAACTCTCAGGTTATTATTGTGGGGGCTTAGTTAATATAATCTATCATTAATTTGGTTCTAGGATTTATTAAACCTCAATTTGGTTCAGTTCACTACTGCCTTCAAATGCTTTGAAATCAGCATCAGCACTTTCTTTTCAGCATGTCTTGGTTTCTAAACATTGGTGAAGTACCAGAGACATGCAGCTTCTTTATAGCCAAAGTCCAGAGAACTTAATTGACCTGCTCAGGTTTACATAGTTAATAATTTATAAACCAGCATCTCTGAGCTTCCCTAGTTTAACAGCCAGCACTTTACACTTCAAGTGAATAATGAAAATTGTATAGCTTGGAGGAGTACCTGAGGTTTTGTTATAAATCCTGCATATAAGAATAGGTGGTATAACTCCCAGAGCAGTCAGAAAGAATGCAAAGAAAACAATGGATTGCAGAATGTAAGACACATGTGACATTCAAGAGCAGATCATCTAAGTTATTAAAACAATGAAATCTGAAGAACAATAAACTATATTTTATTTTACCTTGAAATTCCCATCTTAGTCATAATATTTTCTCTATTATATTGGTCCCAGGTTACTGACTTAGAAATAGTTTTCACTTCAGGTTTAGGCAGATGCTAATCATGAGTAAAAGATGTCATTGTTATCTATTAATTCCCCTTCAGCTCCAACTTTTTAATACCCTCACGATTTCTCTTTTCACTTTTATTAGAATCTCCATTAATAATTTAGTTTATTTTATTCTCTTCTGTGACTGATTGCTAGAAATGCTAGCTGTGACTTGGTGTACACTCTTCCCACATTTGTTTATTTCCATATTTTTATCTTCATTTTAACCTTAGCCAGCTCAACTAGTATATGTCTAAAAGATATATCCCAATATACCCAATGTCTAAAAGAGAGAATACAAATATTTATGTCAGGGAACTCATTGCCAATTTTTCTATGAACTAGAAAAATATTCTTGACATAAAATCAATTTAGTCCTTTGAGTAAATGATGGAGCAATGGGCTCAATGTCACACATCATAAAAAAAAAATCTTATTTAAAAATTATAAAATTTAAAGGCACAGAGTTGCAGATTGAATCAAAAAACAAAACCCAACCATATGCTGCCTCCACGAGAAACATCTCAGCTACACAGACAAATATAGACTTAAAGTGAAAGGGTGAAAATCAAGAAAAGCATGTGTAGTCATACTTAGATGAAACAGACTTCAGGATAAAAAAGGTAACAAGGGACAAAGACAGATATATCATAATTATAAAAGGGACAATACAACAAGAAGACATAATACTCATCAATATAAGAGGGTGTCAAAAATATGTATACATATTTTAAGAAAGGAAAAAAACGATTAAAATCATAATACTCCATAGATACTAATAACAAAAGATGAATACAATTCAAGTTTAACATCTGCAATTATAAAAGGTACTCAGAGTGATTGCCATCAGAGTCCAGATACTTCTGATTATAGTGAATTACTGCTTGAGCAATGTTGACACAAGTGTCCACTTGTATACATTTTTGTGGCATCCCCGGGATACGTCCCCAATCAGGGAGCACCAAAATATACAAGGCAACTACTAACAGAACTAAAGTGAGAAATTGACCAAAACACAATTATAGTAAGGGACCTAAATACATCATTGTCAGCTATGGATAGATCATCCAAACAGAAAATAAATAAGGAAATATCAGCCTTAAATGACACATTAGATGAATTGGCCATAATTGACATTTATAGAGATTCAGACTATACATTCTTTTCCAGTGTATATGGAACATTTAAAGGATAGACCATACATTGGGACATAAAACTAGCCTCAGAAAATTTAAGAACATTAAAATCATACAAGCATATTCTCTTATCACACAGCTTTAAAACTGGATAGCAACTGCAAAAAGATGGCAGGAAAAAACACAAATACATAGAGATTAAACAATAGGCTTTTAAAGAACAACTGAGTCAAAGAAAAAATAAGAGGAGAGATCAAAAGATACATAGAAAGAAATGAGAATAAAAATGCATCCTATCAAAATTATTGGAATGCTGTGAAAGAAGTAATTACAGAGAAATTCATATCATTACAGGCCTCCCTAACAAAAATGAAAAATCCTAGATAAACAACCTCACATTACACCTTAATGAACTAGAAAAAGAAGAATAAATGAAACTCAAAGTCAGCAGAAGGGAGGAAATAAAAAAATCTGAGCAGAACTAAATGAAATAGAGAACAAAAAGACAATAGAAAAAATTAATGCAACAAATAGTTGGTTCTTTAAAAAAATTAATAAAATTGACAAACCCTTGGCTAGATTCACTAAGATAAAAAGATAAAAGACACAATTAAACAGAGTCAGAAATGAAAGAGGCAGTGTTACCATGGATAACACAGAAATACAAAGGATCATCCAAGAATACTATGAAGGACTATATACCATGAAATTCAATAACCTAGAAGAAATAGACAAGTTCTTAGAAACATATAGCCTTCCTAAACTGAATCACAAAGAACTAGAAAATCTAAAGAGACCAATTCAAGGAATTGAATCAGTCATCCAAAACATTCCCAAAAGCAAAAGTCCAGAACCAAATGTCTTCAATACTGAATTATAAAACATTCAAAGAGGACCTACCACCTGTCCTTAAACTTGTGCAAAAAATTGAAGAGGAGGCAGTACTTCCTAACTCATTTTATGAGGCCAACATTATTCTGAGACCAAAACCTGGTGAGGATAACACAAAAATAAAAAATTACATACTAATATCTCTAATGATTACAGATGCAAAAATCCTGAACAAAATATTAGCAAATCGAATACAGCAATACATTAAAAAGATCATACATCACAATCAAGTGGGGTTCATCCCAAGGGCATAAGGATGGTTCCACATATACAAATCAATCAATGTGATACACCACATAAATGAAATAAAAGATAAATATCATATGATTATATCGAAAGATGCAGAAAAAGCATTTCACAAGATACAACACCCATTTATGATTAAAACACTTAATAAAATGTGTATAGAAGAAAAATACCTTAACATAATAAAGACCATATATGATAAACCCTAATCTAATATCATAATTAACAGCAAAAAACTGAAGCCCTTCACTCTACATTCTGGAACAAGACAGAGTTGTACCCTATCACCATTGCTATTCAACATAGTATTGTAAGTCCTAGCCAGAGCAATCAGGCTAGAGAAAGAAATAAAAGGCATCTGAATTGGGAATGAAGAAGTTAAACTGTCACTTTTTGCAGATGACATAATCTTTCATATAGAAAAACCCTAAAGACTCCACCAAAAAGCTATTAGAAACATAAATGAATAAAATTGCTGGCTACAAAAATCAACATACAAAAATTCATTGCATTCCTACATACTAACAATAAAATTTCAGAAAAAGATACTAAAAAAAAAATTCATTTTGCAATTGCAACAAAAAGAATGAAATACCAAGGAATAAACTTAACAAAGGATGTAAAGGACCAATAAACTGAAAACTATAAGATATTTTTTAAAGAAATTGAAGAAGACAAAAAGAAATGAAAAGATGGAATGACACTCCGTGTTCATGGGTTGAAAGAATCAACATAGTCAAAATGGCCATATTACCCAAAGCAATATACAGATTTAATGCAATCCCATCAAAATCCAAATGGCATTTTTTAAAGAAATAGAAAAAATAATCATCAGATTTGTATGGAATCACAAAAGACCCTGAAGAGCCAGCCAAAGATATCCGAAGAAAAAAAAATGACAGAGATATCACACTCCCTGACTTCAACTTGGACTACAGAGCATCAATAATTAACACAGTATGGTGTTGGCAAAAAAAGCAGACACATAGACCATTGGAATGGAATTGAAAACCCAGAAATATGCCCACATAAATATGCACTGATAATTTTTGACAAATGAGTCAAAAACATACATGGTAGAAAAGAAAACCTCTTCTATAAATGGTCCTGGGAAAATTGTAAAACCATGTGCAAAACAATGAAATTAGAATGCTATCTGTCACCACGTATCATAATTAACTCAAAATGGATTAAAAACCTAAACAAAACTCATGAAATAATAAACTGCATAGAAGAAAGCATAGGTACTAAACTTACGGACCTTGAGTTGAAAGGGGATTTTATGGATTTGACTTCAAAGGCAAAGGAAGTAAAAGCTAAAATAAATGAATTAGATTGTATCAAACCAAAAAGCTGCAAAGTAAAAGAAAACCATCAACAAAACAAAGAGACAACCAACTGAATAGGAGAAGATATTTGCAAACAATACCTCCAAAAAGGGGCTAATATCCAAAATACGTAAGGAAATCATACAGCTGAACAACAAAAAGACAATCCAATTAAAAAATGGGCAGAAGACATGAACAGATACTTCTCACAACAAGACATACAGCCAACAGATATATGAAAAAATGCTCAACTTCACTAGCTACTAGGGAAATGCAAATCAAAACCAAAATGAGGTATCACCTTACACCTGTTAGAATGGCTAACATCAACAAAACAAATAGTAACAAGTGTTGGAGAGATAGTAGAGAAAAAGGAACCCTCATTTACTGTTGTTGAGAATGTAAATTGGTACAGCTGCTTTGGAAAACAGTATGGAGGTTCTTCAAAAAATTAAAAATAGAATTACCAAATGACCTAGCAATCCCTCTCCTGGGTATCTACCCAAAATATCTGAAAACATTTATCCGTAAAGATATATGTACTCCAATGTTCACTGCAGAATTTCTTACGGTGGCCAAGGCATGGAAACAACAAAAGTGTCCCTCAATAGATGATTGGATAAAGAAGATGTGGTATATATACACAATGGAATACTACTCTACCATAAGAGAAGTTGTCATTTGTGACAACATGGATGGATCTTGAGATCATTATGCTAAGTGAAATAAGTCAAACCAAAAAAGTAGAAAACCATATGACTTCACTCCTATGTAGAATATAAAACTAAAAGCAACAAAGGAACAAGACAAACAAAAAAAAGACACAAAATCTCATAGAAACAGACAGCAATTTAGTGGTTACCAAAGAGTAAGAGGGGAGGGGCGATGGCAGAAGAGGGTAAAGGGGGTCAAGTATATGGTGATGGAAAGAGAACTGACTCCGGGTGGTGAACACATAATGCAATATATAGGCAATATATTACAGAATTGTACACTTGAAACCTATGTAGTTTTTCGACCATTTTCTCACACACACACACACACACACACACACACACATTTGACTTTAAAACATTAGAAAAAAACATTTATATAATTTTTTAAATAAAATCTTGGCTATGTTTTGCTAAAATATATTTTAAAGCTAATGATATTTTAAGACTAGCTGCTATACAAAATTATAATTAAAAGTAGGCTTTACTCCTCTTAGGCAGAAAGTATCTAGTGACACCATTTGCCTAGCAACAATTTTTTCCAATTCAGTTCTTAAAACTTCCTACTTATTATACTCATTTGAAAATATTTTGAAAAATGTTGAAGTCCAAGTTTTACTATGAACTATTTAAATTATAATTGTTGGGGTGGGAATCAGACATTGGTATTTTTTTTTCAAGCTCAGATTAGCCTAATATGCAACCTAGGTTGAGATTATGGCCCCAATTTAAGCAAGGGAGTTGGTAGATAAAATATGTGTGGTGCAATGCTAATTACACAGTGAATAATTGATAAATACCTTATGGTTGGCTTATAAAGATTTATATCAACACTAGAAAATGACAACACAAAGGAAGCATTAAGCATCACATTTAACATATCACTTAGCATGAGGGGTATTGTGGGGTTTGTTTTTTGTTTTGTTTGTTGTTGTGTTTTTTTTTTCCCACTCAAAAAACTCTTTACAGCTTACTTTGTGTTCAGAGACTACAAAATGCATTATGTATGAACCTATAGACAGGCATCTCAGCTCAGGTTGTATGTTAACAGCAACATTTTTGTGATGATATAATGTGAAGAAAAGATTATACTTTCTCACTTAGATACTTCAATTTTTAAAGCTCCATATCAAAATAATATCATGTAATACAAGTCATGTTTATTCTTGTGTTGACATCTACATATTGAGAGAGGAAAGAGGTATATAGTTCATTGCATTTCATTTCCTTTTCATATTTATCAATACAGTTAGTCTGTCATAGATAATGTGTCATTATTTAATTTTGATAGTCCTCATTGTCATTTCTTCACAAATTATAAATTACAACCTACATTTTTGCATGTCTATCTTATAATCAAAACCAAAAAACTGAAATGGACTTTTTACTAATTTTATTTAGTTCATATGAAATCATTTATTTTAAACATGATAATTATGCTTTTCCTATTATCAGCCTTACAATGTGTATATTATTTTTTGATTGCATCGATTTTTTTTGTTTTTTTATGTGTATACTTTTTGTTTGTTTGTTTGTTTGTTTTTTTGAGGGCAGTGTCACTGGCCCTCATATGTGGGACCTGAACCAGGGCCGCTGGCTTCCCAAGCCAGCACTTAACCACCATGCCACTCAGCCGGCCCCTACTTTTTAAAGTATCTTTTTGCTGTACCTCCTCTTACTGGACTCCATGTGAATTCACTCTCCTCACTCATATTCCAACCTTCTACAATATTTATTGTCTGATTCAAGCATTTGATTTTATCTTGTGGATCAGTCATTGTGGCAAGATAATATATTAATATAACAATCCAAAGAATCCTATATTTACTTCTTTCCAGAAGGCAGCCAGGTGCTTTATATTGCCTTTTCTCAGAGAACTCAAGAAGCGGAGAGTAAAAACAGCTGAAATCATCAGCTTTTCCTATCATTTGTATCAGTCAATCTCCAGAAGAGTTGTCAGCGATGAGGGGGAAAAATGAGAGAGGATTTGGGAAACAAGAACTAAGAGCAACTAAGACAGAGAAGACTGTAAATCTTTCTCACAGAAGCTGTGGATAATGTTTGCTGGCAGCAACCTGAGGAAGTGGCAAACACCAGAAAATAATGACCTTACACTTCCAATCAAGCAGATATTGAGCTTTTTGCCTTTCCATTGACCTCAAAGATGACACAAAAACAGCAGAGTTACTTAACCTAAAGAGACCTTAAAGGCTGGGATAAAGTCTTTCAGTGGATACTGGCGAGGACTGGTGAATAACAACTGAGGCCCCATTAATGCAAGGTTCTAAGTAATAGTACATTAGTGGAGTGGAAGAAGGGACCAAGTCATAAGACTGAGCTTGAATTGTAGCTGACAGCTTGGATGGGGCTTAGACTTAGAATTAATAAATTAAAACAGAAAAAAATGTGCATCAGTTCTGCACAACTGAATCTATATTCACATGTTAGTGTTTTATTGCTGCAATTTAATTATGTTCCATTAATAGTGTTTTCACTTATATGAGGCCCCTTAACACCTACCAAAAGTATCTCACATACAATAAATTGTCAAGTACTTGCTGGTCTGTCTCTTTATATATCTATGGTTTTTATGACGGAAAAAAAAATTATGACAATTAAATGAAGTGTTTAGAAATCTTGAAATTAAAAAAAAAAAATGATGAAATACTATTGTACTTCTAATCCAAAGGTCAAAAAATATATCCCAGCACATAATACTTAATGAGTTCAGCATCATTATTTTGTGCAAATATATACGTGTGTATATATATATATGTGCATTTGCATATATATGTATATATCATATGTGTAATATACATTATTGATGAGCAAAATTTACAAAAATTGAATTTGTAAGTTAAATATTGAGTGTTTCAATATTGGCTGAAATAGTAGAAGGCTTAGTAGCTTCACAGATAGACTCGAAAGCATTTGGAAAATCACATTTGTCTTTCCAAGAATAACATCTTCACCACTGACATATTTTACTTTTTTCATAGAACAATAAATCATCATAATAAAATATAATATGTTTCATCTATATGTGCACGATTGTGTTGATATATGCATATCTGTCATATAGATAAATAAAACTATATATATCTTAGTAATGTTCCTGAAAAGTCATACATAAATAGAATTTATTCTTATTAAAGCAGCATGGTTGCAATTTCAATGAAATATTCAATGTGTACAATTCCTTTGTATTACCAGTAACCATATCCTTATTTGACTGTTTTAGACATTCAAAATAATTATTTTTATGTAGAGTTTAACTAAATCAGGCCACTCCTAAATCATAACAAGTCAGCAATCATCAAACAGGATCCCTCCCGAAAGCACCATGTTAGCCCTGTCTTTACAAGCCATGGGAAATTATTTGTGAGCCCAGCTAACTATTAGTGTCCAGCGAAAGTATTTTTATTCCCTAAGACTTTCGTATTCCACCAAGTGATACCAGGGTGGCTGGACAACAGTACCAGGGTGTCACCTTATAGCCTGCCTGTCTGCCTCCATGCACCTCTCCATAGAGACAGATCATAACTTCAATATTATGCTTACTGTATATAAACCTGTTTGGCACCAAAGAATGGCTGGTTAGTCAGAAATGGGTAAGTTCCCACGAGAGGGACAACCCAAGCCAGACACGGTCCCGTGTGTGCCTGTGTGTGCCCGTGGATGTCAGTGGGTACCAGTGGGTACCAACAGGAGAAATCAGGAGTTGATAGAAATAGGGCGTCAACTCCTTGCTTCAGGTTCTGGCAGCCTGCCTGTGAAATGACCTATTGATATGATAATGTCTGTCCTCCTTGCATTCTTATCAATAAGCCTTGGCAGAAGGAGTTCTATCTTTTAAGAGGTGCATGACAATAACCTTATGGGACTTCTGGTAATGGCAGCTTGCAGGTGTGGGTGATTTGACCCTGAGCTATGTTTTTGGGCGTGAGAGACACAGACCTCAGAAGCTACATTGACCCTACATTGACCCTAATTGACCCTCCATTGATCCTTGCTTATGTGTAAGATAATAAAAGGAATGGTCAGGCCCCATTGGGGCTACAGTCCATGAGGCTGGGTTCCCCTGGTCCTGAACTGTTTTCTCTATTTTGTGCGTCTCTTTTTTCCTTAACCTTTCGCTGTCCCTTCTCCACACCCACCTAGCCCAGTCTTGCGGGACGCGACACCAGGCAAGAGAGATTATGTCACAAGAAGCAGCCTGTTCTCGGGAGTCTCTTTGTGCCAGTGGGCCTTACACTCCTCTCCATCACTGAGAGACAGCAAGGCAGCCCAGCCTAGGAAACTCTTTCTTCCCCCTTAGGCAGTGCCAGCAGGGACCAGTGAAGTCTTAGAAGTACCAGATAAATCAAGTGACCAAAATAAAATGATTTTTCTATACTGGTAATTTTCAAATCATGTTTACTAATAATCAAAATGGAAACCGAAGTAATGTAGCTGATTTCCTTAAGGAAATCTGAGTATAAAGGGAATTAATGAAAGTAGACATTTTTATGAGATGAGAATGGGCAGTAAAGTCATGGAAAATGGTTTTCTGAAAGCAGCTGTCATGTTCCACAGTATTTGAAAGGGTGTTTCCATATGAGTTACTATGTCTGAGTCAGTTCTTAGTTCTTTCTGCTCACTACCTGAGTCAAAATAGGTTGCAATGACTGTTCAACCAATTCAAAGACTGTTGAGAGCACTTGGAAATCTTAAGCAGAAGAGCTTTAATGCAAGGAATTAGGTGCACATGAATCCATTGGAGAGCTCTAGGAAAAGAAGTCAGGTCTTCTAAACTCAAGGACATTAACGCTGTATTGACATCTGGAGGTCAGAAAAATGCTGCCACTGTCATCGCACCTCTATTAAAAGGGCCTCTTTCCCTCGGAACACTGGTGGGTCTGGCATGGGAAGAATGGCCCATACAACTGTTTGTGAACACCAAAGGGTTCTATGATCTTGCCCTCTAGTAAAAGAGAAGATGGTCTTTGCTTCATTTCTACCTTCCCATATGTAATTGCAGGAACCTAAATTGCATCCAGAATTCCAGCTTCAAGGGAATCTGGGAAATATGATTTTTAGCTTTCCTGCTTCTAAAGGAAATGTAGAAAACAAGTTGAGGAAATCAATCCATAATATCCAGTATAAATATTAATTATATACAGGAATAAAGCTCTCCAACTGCCTAATATCAGAGCTCTTCTTGTCCATGTCTCTACAGCAAGGCACTATTTGGAAACACAGACTACATGAATTCATCTCCTACTACTCCCCACCTTGAGAGAACTATAGTCCTATGTGTCTACTTCCTGTTCTTCCAACATACCATCTTGCCCATAATTGATAGTCATTATCTTTGTCATCCCTCCACCTGGAAAGCTCTTCCCTTGGGTTTTCTCATGGCTTATTCCTCATCACTTAGGTATCAGCTCATATATTTTCCCATCAAAAATTTCTTCCCTAACAACTATATGAAATTTCAACCTTCTTTAATTATATTTTTGCTCCAGTAAACATTTTTGGAAGTCTACAATAGTTTCAGATATTTTTTTAAATATAAAAAAGTGCTATATGTATTTTAAGAATTTAGCCATGAGCTAAGCAATTGTTACAAAGATAGATCACTGGATTTTAAGGAAGAGTAAATTTACAAGAATTTCTAATTCCATTTAAGATCAAATCCTTAAAGAAAATCCAGAGATGCATGGCAGTGATAAAAGTAGGCAGACTTAAGTGAGATCAGATGGTGGTAAATGAGAAGAATAGGTAATAGAAGTTCAAGTCAGTAATACAATTTCAGATTTCATGAAAAATCTGTCAATTGGTGTGTAGAAATAAGATAGTATTACTTTCTTTGGAATAATTTTTATTATACCCAATTTATTTTTTAAAAGATTATTTTATAATGACCATAGTAATAAGCATCCTAAAGATGTTTTTTCTTATCCATTTAGTTATTTGTTTGTTTATTTATTTATGTTTCCCACAAATATTTATTTAATATCTACTGGGTACCAGATAATAGAATTGCGATGGATGTCATTTTCACATTTCTAGAGCCGATTCTGTTCAAAAGCTAATGATAAATAATTAAGACAGTCAATATTCTTAGATTTTTTTCTCCCTCAATGGTATTTATCTACGAACTAATAAGATTTCACAGAACCAAAACTGCATTCTGCTCAAACCATCATTTTCTACTAACAGGTTTATTTCATCAAGGTAGGTCATGGCTGGTGAAGCAAAAATTTAACCAAACAGATTCATTCAGTTTGAATAAAGTTGCAAATGTTATACCCTAAATTATACAAGATCTTAATTTGGAATTAATTTTGAAAGAGATGTAACTTAATTAAAAATTGAAAATGATTGATATAAGCAGATGTTTATTTTTTATTATAAATTAACTGTAATGTAAAATAAAAATTTTGAATGATTTATTAAAGACAAAGATGGGGGCCGGCCAAATGGTGCATTTGTAAAGAGTTGGCTTGGGACACCAGCTCTGAGAAGCAGGGCCCTGGTTCAGATCCCACATATGAAGGCCAGTGACGCTGTGCCCTCTACAGCTAAGAAGGTGAACATCAGCTCCACCTGGAGCTGGGCTGCCCTGAGTCGCTGGCGATGGCATAAGCTGCAGTGGGGCTGGCCAGCAGCTGGTGTGCGCTTTTGTGAGCTGCCGTGAGCCACCATGAGCAGCTATCCAATGGCAGGCAAGCGACTGCCTCAGCAGGGAAGAGCACAATGATAATACCAGCATGGGCCAGCGAAGTGACATCCTCCACAACTAGACTGAAGAACAAAAGCACAGCAACTTGTCTGTTCCCCTTCCCCGATTCCTCATTGCTGTTCTCCTCTCCTAATTCCCCAATTTAAAAAAAAAAAAAGATGAAAGCAATCTCTTTTTTACATTACACTAAACTTGATTAATTAGTACAGTCTATAACAATCCTCTAATTTTAATATGCAGACAACTTTTAAAATATAAAATAAACATGAAAATTAATTAATTGATGTTGCAAATTATTTCTAAATTATTTTTGCTATTATTTTATCTGATAACATTGCAAGAGTTAGCTTTCACCAAGACTACTCATTATGTGAATTTTTTATTAAAATGATTAAAATGATAGAATCACATACTGCATGATTATTTAAAGAAAAAAAACACTACATGACAGAATAGTTTCAGAGAAGCATCTTGACACTTCATAAATTGGTTGCAAATTATAGTATATTAATATGCAGCTCTCTTACATCACCTAATTCTCCCAAAGTTGTAGCACTTCCTTCAATATAAGATATGAGTTAACTGTTTTCCAAAAGAAAATAATATCATTAGTAGAAGTATTATATTAATTCTATTGAATTGTATAGTTTAAAAGTATCATAATACATTAATAAAGTATATATATATTTTTTTTTCACCATATTAGACTTATATGTTAATTGTTGTTTCTGAAACAAATTCAATCTGTCCTCAAAAAGTTTTCTAGACCCCAGTGACATGCTTAGACATTTTAAAGAATGTCACAATAAACACACACATACATTATGCATGTATATATAACACATAAAAAATTCAAGCATATTAGCTTAATAATTCACTTTCTACAATATAATCTAACCCCAAATTAAAACTATATAATTGACATTAAAAAATAATAAAAGTAAAAATAATGTCATTGACAATATGATATAGAATATAGTTTTGAACTTATTTCTGTAACTCATAACAAAACTTCATAATACACATTTTACAGTTCTATACTCTTATTCTCGCTTCATAGTCTTTTATAATTTATTTGATATAAAATCAGAGAGACAATTTAACCCAAGTAATAATCCTATGTATAAATATCCTATAAATATTCCTCAGTTAAATATACATGTTCTGTTTACTAGCTTGATTGATGGAACATTTGTTACTTAATAAGTCAAATCATTCAACTTTGAAATATAAACACAACAGATGTAATAAATCTACCTATGTATGTATCATTTTGGGAAGATCTTGATTCTGAATTTTCTAGTTGAAGAATATGAGATCCAAAGTGCTTCATACACCTGGTTATTTATTACATGATGATTCAAAAACCCAATTTAAGCCTTCCAACTTTAAGTCCATTTTTTATCACAGAACTATAATGCTATTTTAGTCCTACACCCAGCACCTTCTTTTTTTGCACATTTACTTCTGAAAACTCAATTATATTCAAGCCAAGTATAGGTGTCCACATGAGTGTTTGTGTACTTTTGCATTAAAAAATATATTTGCTATATTTAAAAAGAAATTGTTAAAATTTTGACATAATTCAGATTTATAGAAAATTTACCAAATTAGTACAAAATTCCCAGGTTCCAAATACCATCCTTTTCTCTCTCAATGGATAGAAATGTGGGTAGATAAGTGGATTATTAGATTTATCATTGTTTTTCCATTGTGTGAAAATAAGTTGTAGACATAATATCCTTTTAGTTCCAAATTCTAAAGTGTCTATTTCCTAAAAGCAAAGACATTCTCTTTGATGACCATTGGTACAATATTATCTAATTTAAAGACATTCACATTTCATCAATTGTCCAAATAATGAACTGTTGGGAGCCATCAGCACCCCAATATATGAAAAGGTTTCATGGTCGGTTATAGTCTCCATGCCTGTGAACCCATGTGCCTTTTCTCTACATCAGATCCTATAGGAGACAGTACTTTCACTGTATTTATGGCAAGTTCTTGTGGTACGCCAATGAGATAACTACACAGCCAACGATGGGTAAGATCTCCTAGAAAAGAGGGGAGACAACCTAAGCCAAGTGGTAGTTCCATGGGGACCCTAGGACTAAGAAATAGGGGACTCAAGCCCCTTGGAATCAGGCCCAGACCCCTGGCCACATAAGCAAAAAGCCTGGCTGTGAGTAACTGATAATAACATCAATCTGTTAAGCTCGTTTGCCTAAGATAACCTCAGTGAAAAGTCTCCTTGGAGACTAAAAGTCTCCAGGCCATGAGAGTTCCCATAAGGGACAACTTGCTGACCATGAGCTATGTTAATCTATAGCCTTAATTGGATTATTTGCCTTTTACATTGTTGTAGCAACAGACACTGAAGCTTTAGCTCAAATATATGCCCTGTGAGTCTTACTGCTGGAATCTGGGACTAGATTCAAGGTAATCATGGTAACCATTCTTCAAGTGATATGTAGAAACTGAGTCTGGGTCATAAAGAGATTATCATAGATGAGATTATCCTTAAACATAGAAAAGGTCACAGTGTGCCCTGGGAAGAACAATTATAAGGACTAAAAGTCTTAAGAGAAAAATACATCAAAATTATGTGGAACTTAAACTTGTGATTGGATAATGGTCAAAAGTCCCTATAAAAAGGATGTTATTGCAATAAAGTGTGACACTTTTTTCTCTTTAACTCCCCCGGTGTCTCCACTGTCTCCCTTCTTTATTTTCTTCCCCTGCCGACTGCCGTCTCCACCTGAGGGAAACCCTGGTCAGCGGAGGCTGGTCCCCCGCAATGAATGTTATAGCAGAAGAAAAAAAAAATCTAGTTCAGGATCTAATCCAGGATCATGTGTTTCAATTATTTTGCAATTCATTTGAAAAAATATTTTTGAAAGTTATGTTTATTTTAAGAAAAAGTATGTATGATAAAGAAAAGGATCTCTCATGGCAACTGATTAGCTCATGTAGTTAGAGCACAGGAACTTAGCACCAAGGTTGGCAGTTCAATTCCCACATGGGCCAGTGAGCTGTATTCCCTGCAATTAGATTGAAAACAACATGACTTGGAGCTGATGGGTCCTGGAAAAACACACTGTTCCCCAATACAATTTTTAAAAAAGAAAAATACCTCTTCTTTTTATACAAAATTTAGATGTATTTTTTCAGATTTTATTTGTTTATAAGAATTACAAGAAAATGTGTATCCTACTTTTTCCACACAAGCATGTAACTGGGAGAATCAGATGTGATGAAAGAAGAACACAGTCTCCTTGTGACAGGACACAAAGTAGTAGTAGAATTCTCTAAAGAATTTCAGTGATTGATTTTTAGTGGCAATCTCAACAACTAGATGAGATGTTTGGGTGTCAAAGGGATACTGTCTTTTAATGCTAGACAGTGACCAACAGTGAAAGGAAGACCCCATGGAAGAACAGCTTACATCTAGGAGCTACAGTAAAATATTAAGCAGCAGTTACTGGGAAGACCAATTATCAGAGGCTTAAGTTGTAACCTTCACTTTATCAGCATATTCAGAGGAAAATAACTATTGAAGGGAGAATAGTAAGGTGTTTACTTGGGCATAAATAAATCATGAGCATGTCCACATTTTGATAAATGATATTTTTAAATATGATTTATTTTTAGTGCTAAATATTGTCATATGGATTAACCATTAATTATGTTGTTATTTTATTGAAGTTTCTCCTATTATGAATAGGGATGTTATAGAGATACATATAAAATATTTAAAAATATGGTAAAATATCTAGACATAAATCTATTTTATATAATATAAACTTTATAACAAATATATAATTTTATATAATATACATTTATATGCTTATAACTACATAATATACTTATATATTATGTAATTACATATAATTATACAACATATAGCTTTATATAAGCATATATTTTACAAGGTATAAATTTTATACATATAAATTTCTAGAAGTGAAATTATTGAGTAAACAAAAACAAAATGGGTATTTTTTATAACAATTTCCAAATTAATCTACTAATTAAATCTACTAATTTACCTACTAATCTAAAGGTTAAGTCACTATGTTTAAGTATGTACATGTGTTTAAATGTGTTTTTTGTTTCCATCAGTATTCTGTGAAAATATTGTCCATTGTACCTTGGAAATATATGGTCGATTTGTACTAATATTATAGAAGAAAAATTATGTATCAACTATTTTAATTTTCAATCTTATATTGCTAAAACTACTAAATTTGTTTCATGTTTATTAAATACTTGTATTTATTTTATCATGAATTGACTAATATGTTCTTCTACTACCTTTGCCAAATCTTAATGAGTAATTCAAAACAGCTCTTCACGTAGTAAGAGTAATAAGATTTTGTAGCATGCTATACAGTTTTTTGTTTTTTCCATTTCATTATTTGCCTTTTAATATTTGTTATGCTCCATTAACATGCTATGAACTGAATGTTTATGTCTCCCTGCCACACACACACACACACACACACACACACACACACACACAGTTCACAAGTTGAAATCTTAATCCCCAATGGGATATATAAGGAGGTGAAATTTTGGGAGATAGTTTTAGATGAGATCATGAGGGTGGAGCCCCATGATGAGATTAAGGTTCTTATAAGAAGAAAAAGAGACTAGAACATCTGCAAACCAAGAAGAGGGCCTTCAGGAGGAATATAGTCACCCTGCACCTTGACCTTGGATTTCCCCACCTCCAGAATGGTAAAAACTACATTTTTATGGTTTAAGTCATCAATCCTATGGTATTTTGTTGTAGTAGCCCTAGCCGACTAAGACTATATATTATTATTATTATATTATATTACATATTTTTTATTATATTAATCATATATACATTAAATTCACTAATTAATATAATCAACTGTACTTTTAGGCTTTCAAAGCATGTCCTTTGTGCAAGAATCATAGTTGAATAACCTTTAATAAATGCTTAATTTAAACTTTAAATGTAATGTTGTTCAAAGGCTATACAAGTAAATTCCTAAGCAAACAAAAACTGATGGGTGAGAAGTAGGTGGAGTTTTGGTTCTTCTAATCCTCTTTACCCAAGATCTGGCCTTTCATGATCAAGTTAATTTGATTTCTCTCATATAATTGACTTGCCCTTTGTAAAGTCTAGGCTTTTCATAATCATTTTATAGAATCAGTGGTCACTTTAACAATTCTTCATTTTTTATTTGCCTGGGAATTTTATCTGATATCCATCCATCAAATATAATGCTGTTTCAAATATGTTTCTATGAATTATAATATACTTTTGTCATAGATATGGTGACAATATAACCTAAACAAGAACTCTTTTCAAAGTGGAAGGGCACACAATTAAGAATTATACTAAAAAAAAAAAGAAAAAGCGTAAACTTGAACTTTCCTATCAAAACAGGATACATAGTCATTCTAATCAAAGACAGTTAACAAATAGTTAAGTGATGTGTCTTTAAATGCATATATATTTTTCTTTTTTTTCTTTCAACTTTTAGCATTCATATGCCAGGAAATACTATAAATGTTGGAGATATTGATATATGAGACTTAGACCTTGCTTTTTTGCTCACAGGAAACACAATCTGGCAAGGAAGTCATAAAAAATAATCACTTGAAATCTAGGTTATATGTCATGTGTTATGACAGGCCTGGACCCATGTGTGGTCTCATAATGTCACCGAAGAGAAAGGAGGTTCACAAAAGTATTCCTTTAAAGAGGACCATAGACTTCTTGCTCTTTGCTATGTATACTGTTTTATTTTTATACATTTTTTTGAAATATACTTTCTTCCTTTCCCCCCAAATTTGATTCAATCTCTAAAACTAAGGTGGCAGCTCTTATATAAAGACCCACTGAGTCTAAATAAAATTCCTCTTTGGTGCTTACTGAGCCCATCTGCATGCACCTACATAAACTTTCATTGACATGATTACACTCTGTTAACATCTGGCTTAGTATTTTATCCTAGTTTCAAACTTATATTCATATTGAAGAACTGGAACCCTGTAGGTATCTTTTATCTGAGTATCTCCAGCATCAACAAAGTGCCTTTATGTGTTTATTTGTAACTGTTAATGAGAGTGTACATATGTTCAATACACTTGATTTTAGCCAAAAGGCAGAGAGGCTATATAGACATATGTTCAAAAGTTTCTCAAGTTTACAATTACTTTATTTCCTTGGAAGCTGCTTGAGAGTAAAGAGCATAACTCTGATACTCTAGTCTTTCTGATAGTGGAGGTTTTTTATGACAGTAAAGACTCATGAAACCCACAGGACTGATCATATCAGTTACTTCTGAAGGTATAGCCCAAAAGCATCAATCATCATTTGTGAAGTAATTGTTGTTAGTATATCAAAAACAGGTCTTAAGGTTCTCATTAAAAAGTAAAAGTCTTGGGCCGGCCAAGTGGCGCATTGGTTAAGCGCTGGCTTGGGACACCAGTGGCCCCGGTTTGGTAACACATATGAGGGCCAGTGACACTGCCCTCAAAAAAAAAAAAGTGGAAGTCTCCGATAGAAACTCTATGAAATCTAAACTTTTCTAATCAGGATTATGTATTATCCAAATCTTTCTAAAAGTAGAACCTAATGTTGCCTAGGTACATAAAGCAGTATATCTGATAGTCAGTGAAGGAGATATTTGAGGGAAGTTTGAAAGTTCATTAAACAAGGCATCCAGAAGATCAACATACTTCTACTTTGCCTCCACCCCCTAACCATTTATTTTCATCCACTTTGCTGATTACACTGCATCTCTCCAAGTTCAAAATGCTGGTGCATCTCCCATCTTAGTCCTTGGACCTCTGCTATATCTCACACAGTCCTTTGGCCAACTCATCCAGTTTATTGGATTTAAATGCAACCTATATGCTGACCACTCTAAAATGTATATTTCTGGCCCAGTCCTTTCCTCTTAATTCAAGATTAATAGCTTCACTTGAATAGCTATTACATATCTCACATTTCATGTTTCAAATGGAATTCTTAAGCTTCCCATAAAAATACTCCTATCCTCCCCAAGCCCACACCCATTTCAGGAACAGTAACTCTATCCTTCCAGGTGCTCAGACCAAAAAGAGTTCAGAGTTGTTCCTTCTTTTCTTTCTTATCCTCCATATTCAATCTGTTGGTACAGCTCTGTCTCCAAACTGTACCTTATTTCAACCACTACACTGTACCTTCTCTGCTGCCACTCTGTTCTAAGTCTGGGTTATTACAATAACTTCCCAACTGGTCTGTGTAATTCTACCAATGCTCTCATAGAGTTAGTAGGAAAACAGGAGTCAAATAATTCTGATCCCTCCCACAAAGCCCTCAGATTTTTTTTTCTCTCTCTCCACATGCAGAGTAGAAACCTAATTGCTTGCAGTGTCCAACAAAGGCTCGTATGTTCCCACCTCTATAACCAGTTTTACTTAATCTTTGTTTCTATCACCTCTCCCAACTTACTCCATGCCCGCTACACTAGCCGCAGTGATGATCCATGAACAAACTAGGAGGAACAGTCCGGCTTCAGAGCCTCTGCCTTGAATTAATGCTCTTTCCTCAGATATATAAACTCATGTTCTCATACCCTTCATGGTTTCAAGAAGCTTTCTTTGAAGCCTTCCTTCATTAAAACACTTCAAAGTTTAACCACAACCTTGTATACTCTGTCACTTTACTGGCTTTATTTTCTCCCTTCCATTATATTACCACCTGACATACATTTTACATTCATTTTTTATGTTTTTCTTTCTCTATTATATTTATTTTTGCTGTATTCATATCCTGGCATCTAATATGTTCTCCAGTAATATTTATTAAATGTTGAATGAGCCTTTTAGTTCTCAAAAGACACTATGTACATAGTCTGAATCAATGTTTACATTCAGAGCCATACCTGAAGCCAGCTCTGAATCTATTTCAAATTTAAAAAAAGAAAAAACTCTTGCTTATTTTAAGTCATGTATTATGAAAGTCAAGAAAAGGACATTGTTTCCTTTTACTTGACATTTGCTGAATTTGAAACAATGTCTGGGTTTGCAAAATCTAGTTCAAGTTTTCCCAGAAAAACATTACTGGAAGGGAATTTTTTAAAACTTTAATTTTTTATCCATAATATTGTGTTGCCAATTTTTATGGATAACTAAGGCAGTGTAATATACAATGCGATCATGTCACAGAGTTACTATAATTAACCAATAAAATTAATGCATTGCAAAAGACCTAGAATAACCAACATAATATTGGAAAAGAACAAATTTGAAGGACTAATGTTATCTGACTTCAAGACTTACTGCAAAGTTACAGTAATCAAGACAGTGTAGTACTGCTTAAATAACAGACAAATAGATCAATGGAACAGAATAAGAATGCAGATATAGACACAAATAAAGAAAGTCAACTGATCTTTGACAGAGCAAAGGAAATACAATGGAACAAACCTTTTCAACAAATGGTGCTGGAACAACTGAACAACTGAACATTCATTCAAAAAAATGAATCCAGGCACAGACCTTATACCCTTCAAAAACTAACTCAAAATGAATCATAAATGTAAATGTGAAATGCAAAACTATAAAACTCCTACAATATAACATAGGAGAAAATTTAGATGACCTTGGATATGGCAATGATCTTTTTATAATAGATATAAGGCCAAGACACAATCCATGAAAGAAATAATTGATAAGCTGGACTTCATTAAAATTAAAATGTCTGCTTTACTGAAGACGTTGCCAAGAATGTGAAAAGGGAAGTCACAAATTGGATTAAAATATTTGCAAAAGTTACATCTGATAAAAGACTTCTATCCAAATTGTACTAAGAATTCTTAAAACTCAACGATAAGAAAACAAACAATTAAAAAATGAGCCAAAGATCTTAACAGATACCTCAACAAGAGGACATAAAATGGTAAATAAGAATAAGAAAAGATACTCAGCATCATACCTTATCAGGGAAATACAAATTAAAGCAACAATGAGATACCACTATACACTACTAGGATGGTCAAAATCTAGAACAATAACAACACCAAATGCTGGAGAGGATGTAGAGTGACAGGAACTCTCATTCATTCTGGTGGAATGCAAAATGGTACAGTCACTTTGGAAAAGTTTTGTGGTTTCTTACAAAACTAAACATACTGTTACCATATCCCACTCCTTGGCACTTACTCAAAGGAACTGAAAACTTACATCTACACAAAAATCTGCAATGGATGTTTATAGCAGCTTTATTCATAATTGCTAAAACTTGGAAGCAATCAAGATGTCCTTCAGTAGGTGAATTGATAAACTGTGGTATATTCAAATAATGGAATATTATTCAGCACTAAAAAGCAATGAGCTATTAAGCCATGAAAAGACATAGAGAAAACTTAAATGCATATTAGTAAGTGAAATAAGCCAATCTGCAAAGTCTAAATGATGTATGATTCCAGCCACATGACATTTTGGAAAAGGTAAAACTATGGAGAAAGTAGAAAGATCAGTGGTTACCTGGAGTTAGGGGACAGGGAGGATGGATGTGGAGGGCACAGAAGATTTTTAGGACTGTGAAACCATTCTGAAAGATACTGTACACAGTGGCATAGGTAACCCAAAAATAAAAAATAAAATAAGAAAGTCTTCAAGAGATGAATACCAATTAAACCTGTTTTGCAGCTACTGTAACATTAATAGGATGGCTGTCACCCAACTATGAATACCTCTGAATGCATTAGATAATAACTAGATTAAATAAATCTATTATGCCTATTATTAGAAACTAAAATATCTTTCACTAACACTATTGTTTCCAGTTTTCTTTGTACCAGACTTTACCAGAAATGTTTTATATTTTACTTCCATCAATTAATTATATAACTTTCCATAATATAGAAACGTAAGGTGATTTTTCCCAGAGATCCTTCTTGACCCTTCGTTATGTTGACACTGATTTGAGGCACATCCAGAGCTACTCTTCCATGGTAGCTGTGCACAACTGTTCATCTGCTGGCCTTCCATTTCTCCAGTTTGTTTCTCCATCATTTTGATTCTATCTTCTTTTATACATTGTTAAAATTCTTACATTTTTAAAAAAATATTTGTTTTATACAGGTATTATTATTAAATCATTCTTTTAAAATTGGGGAAATAAGGGCCGGCCGAGTGGCTCAGTTGGTTAAGAGCTCGCTCAAGAGTGCGAGCTGAGCTCTGAGCAACGGCGGTTCGATGCCAGCCTGAGCTGAGCAGCCACTGAGCTGCCAACAGGTGGCAGGATGGCTCAGCTAAAAAAAATAAATAAATAAAATAAAATTGGGGAAATAGTGGACGCTAATGTGAACTATGGACTTCGAGTGATCATGATGTGGAGAACCAAGGATTTAACGTGATTTATTTATAACAGCTATTATCTTTAATGTATTTAGTGTTGCTTCTTTACATGATATCTACTATAATTAGCATTTCTAATTCTTTAAGCTGAAACCAAAGTCTAACCTAATATTTTCCAAGGTACTAACCTGCTTTTTTGTATGATTTATGAATATATTTAACTGCTTCTATTTGCTTTAATAACTATTAAAATGTTTTATGTGTGCTTCACTAATGCTTGATGAGCACAAATGACAATGCAAGTGACGCATCCCTCCTGTGTTTGCCCTGACTGAATTTCAGGAGGTCTCTGGGCAATAATAAAGAAGGATAAAGCCTTTTACTGTCCAAATTTTCAACAGTTGGTTGTGTCCTTTATATATTAAATTGGTTAGTACTTGGCAGTCTTTAGTGTATGTCTGTTTTCTTAGAAAATCATCCCATTAACCTCTATACTTCTATTTCTTACCCATATTCAAACAGTAAAAATGTCTTCATATGTCTTCAATCAGATTGTAGACCTCTGATTGATGCCACTGGAAATGTATTTATTACATTTTTTTTTCATGTTCCCACTTAATCTCACATTACTTATCAATCCACCAATCTAAGTGTTCCCTGTTGAAAGGTCCAAATTCCAGGCTCTGTACACTTTTGAAACACTACTGTTTATATCTCAGAGAATCAACAACCTCCTCATTAAAATCCTCAGTATGTTAGAGCAGCAAGCTCTTTTGCATGTGTAATGGATACCAGCCCCTGCATTTGGTTCCAGGCATATTCAGGAGATTAGTCATGGCTCTCACCTCAAGGAGTTTACAGGTAACACCTTTGTTTACAAAGCTCTTTCACATAGATTATTTTTATTATTTAATCTTCATAATGCCCTTTGATATTTTACTAATTATTATATTATTGTCCACTGAGTTACAGTCTATAGTGAATTCAAGTGCTCATGTATAAGATTTTTTGATGACATGTAATGCAGTTATATGATACCTGTTTAAAAATCACATGATATACACAGATAATATATAGATAATTATTACAATTGCACCTTACTGGTAATCAGAATTGGGTAGAGAGCTTCTTTCATTTGCACGCATAAAAGAAGTTGTTATATAATGGTATATACTTTCTAAAATAAATAATGACTTTTCTCTCATGTTTTCACTTTTTAACTTTTTATAATGAACATATATGCATTCTTGATCAGGAATATACATATATATTTTGGTATCACACTCTTAGGTAGACACTTGATTCAGGAGAGCCAAATGAGGTCACATAGATCTATATACTAGTAACTGTTATCAACAAAAGTAATTTACAGATTGCCTGAGCTAAAATCTACAATAAGCATTCCCCGATAAATTGATAAACAAGAGCCAAACAAAGTTTTCCCAGTAGCTTTCCCCAACACACAGACAGAAAACATTGTTCTTGGTGTTTTACATATATTCTAGTCAAATAATGTTTCAATTATAAATTTATCTATAGGATAACCCAAATAAATGAAACATACTTTAATCATGCTTTTCTGAATGTTTCCCAAAATAAGCAATCTATTAATCTATCAGTCTATCAAACATTACTATAACTGATCTAGAAATTTGTATTTTTTTCAATTGATAACATTTAAATAAAGGTAAGTACTTGAAAATTAAAATCATTTTATTAGTAATTTTGGTTGGTTATATAAGCAAAGATTGCACTAGCACAACTGTCAGGTCACACTAGTTTCATGGATAATTGTTTTTGCATTAAAACAAAGCAAATTTATAGACTGCAGAAAATAGGGTAATTATACTAAATGTGATTGAAAATGAGTTAATTTGAACTTGGCTTGCCACTAAGAATGGAAAAAATTGACTGCAAGTATTTTATTGTTCTACAAATGAAAGCATCCAGCTTTTATATGTATGATTTTTCGTCCTTTTGATATATGTGTGTGTGCATATATACATGTAGGTTCATGTGCATATGTGAATCGGCCTTTTTTTTCCTTCGTTTTGCTTTTTAAAAGAAAAATCTCTAGATTCCTAAAAACTGAAATGTGTCTCCATGAAATGAAGGATTAGGCCATTGGGGTGAGATTTTAATAATAGTGGTGAAATTCTATGATCTTGAAGAGGGAGGTATTTTTTTTTAAGACTTAGCCAAGATAAACAATGGCTTAAGAAGCTGAGGTTTCAATGTAAGAAAGACGCCACATGCCTGCTGTTACTAAATGCAAAGCAAATACAGATACAAGTTGAATATACTCTGTGGGTTTTTTAAAGTACCTGGATTTATAATAAAATGGTGCTTAAAATCGTGAAACTTCCTTTTCTTTTGTAAAAAGTGCATGGTGCCTGCTGAGTTATTGTTAATGTTCAAAAACCAGTATCATAAAGAAATGTGTTAGAATCAGACAAGTAGATCAGCTAGTATTATCACTTAAACAAGAAAATATATTGCCATAGAAACACCCTTAGGCCTCTTTCAGATTACGTATTATGGGCTTTGAAAATTAAAGCACGGCTCAAAGTGACACAAACAGAGACACTCTCAAAATGCTTTTCGTTTATTAAGTCCCATTCTCTCTATGACAAAATGATCTTCCTCCTGCCTCTAGAAAGCAATCTCCTCTCAGACTTTTCAACAGATGCTAGCTTCCTATCCCCTTTGGCTCTGAAAGACCACCTAGTGCTGAATATATTTAAGGCCGATTCTGATATTAGACCTTGGATTTTACACCTTCAAAATTCAGCTTGTCTGATAATAATTCCAGACTAACATCTAAGAGGTTTCTTTACTGGGAGTGTGAAATATCAAATGTCTAATATGGAATTGCCCCTTGTGTAGTAAAATCTCTCACCATAGCCAACTTTAAGGATACAGGTCAAATTGGGTGTGGTAAATTTATTTCAGTTCTCTCACTGTCCGTGAAATGTAAGGTTGTACAACAAGATAATAATATATGTCACTAATTAAATCTATCCCTTTCTGAAAGAGCAGGAATCAAATTCTTCTCAACTAGGAGAATCTAACAGGGTCTCAACCTGCTGCTTAACTTCCAGTCCTCTTATATGCCTTTTTCCCCTCATTAGTTTTTTTTTTGTTAAAATCATGTTTAATGTGACTCACAGAACACATTATAAAAGAATAATAATAACCCATTAAAAGATACAATATGTCCAAATTGGAGATTCTATCTTCATTAACATGCCATCAATGACACTCCAAAATTAAGTCAATATGATAAATTTTGTCCTGAATCAAAAATCAAATGAGTGATATAACTTTTTACTATGACAGAAATAAAATATTTTCCCAAAATATCGTAAGGAATTATGCTTTCCAAAGAAAATGATAAAAATAACAAACTATAAGAAACATTATGGGCTGGCCGAGTGGCACGATGGTTAAGCACTGGCTTGGGAAGCCAGCGGCCCCAGTTCGGTCCCACATACGAGGGCCAGTAACACTGCCCTCAAAAAAAAAAGAAAGAAACATTATAAGAGTAATCTATTTATTTAATGAACTAACTATTGCACTAAAGTCTTAAAAATCTTTTTTCCAGATAACTAGCCATTTAAAAATATTCTAAAAGGGAGAATGAATAATCTCTGCTCCTTTCAGTTCATATAAAAATATAACTTATGGATATCCTTATTAGTTGACAAAAAAAGTGAAGATCAACAAAATAATATGGTATCTCATTTCTCTTAATTATTAGACATTATTTAAAGAACTTGTAATTGGCAATTAATAAGAATGATGGCCAGAGCCAGCCGAGGGGCACACTGGTTGGGAGCTGGCTTGGGACACCAGCAGCCCCGGTTCTGATCCCACATGTGAGGGCCAGTGACACTGCCCTCTGCATCTAGGATGGTGAACAAAATCGCCACCTGGAGCTGGGCTGCTGTGATTCCCCCGGACAGCATAGCTGCAGCCCCGGCTGCAATGGGCTGCCATAGACTACAGTGAGTGGCTGGCAGCCAGCGTGAACAGCTGGCAGCCAGCATGAGCTGCCAAGAGCCACTGTGAGCGGACGCCCAGAAGCCGGCAACCAATCTGCCTCACCC
This sequence comes from Aselliscus stoliczkanus, assembly GCA_033961575.1. Taxonomy (NCBI): domain Eukaryota; kingdom Metazoa; phylum Chordata; class Mammalia; order Chiroptera; family Hipposideridae; genus Aselliscus; species Aselliscus stoliczkanus. The sequence continues at coordinate 141,257,645 of CM066731.1, forward strand.
AAGAAGAGTCCAATGATGATATCAACATGGGACAGTGAAGCAATGTCCTCCACAACTGGAATGAGGAGTAAAGGGACGGCAACTTGTCTGTTCCCCTTCCCTGGTTCCCCAACGCTGTTCCCCTCCCCCAATTCCCCAATTTTTTTTTTTTTTAAAAAGAATGATGGCCATTAGCATTTTTATCATACACTATTTTGGTTTTTATCCTCTTTTATTTTTTCTTCTCTTCCTTTTTCTTTTTCTGTTTTGTTTTTTTGTTTTTTTAACAACTTTTACTCTTTTCCTTTTTCATAGTAAATGGCTAGTAAAAGCCCTAGTGTTTTGTTTTGTTTTGTTTTTTAAACAACATTCATATTCAGATATGGACTATTTCAGATCAAACTGAAATTCTAGATAGTATTAATATTGGATTCACATCAGTTTATGATGATTATATTTTCATTATTTCACCTGTGTTCTTCAGCCATGAAGATATTTGCAACTTATGAGATATCTTCAATAATACTATTATACTTATTGTTTTTGTGTGTGTGGTTGTTGTCAGTAGATTTGACTTGCAAGAAATATATAAAATATAAAAATAGAAGAGTAGAGAGCAAAATTCCAGATTAGGGCCAACATAGGTTTCTGCTAGTTTGGTATTTTGGATAATAGGTTTGCTTGCCCTACTGATCTGATCCATAGACAGAGGCCAGATACAGATGGGGAAATAAAGCCTCTTGTGTATAGAGAAGGATCTTTTCAATGGAGACAAAATACAAATGAGAAGACTATTTAAAAAATTTTAGAAGGTAAATTAAACCTATAGGACAGCCATGTGAGGGGATTTCTGCTTGTATTTTTAGTAACCTTTCTGGACTGAACAGAATTCAGTGCAAAAGGAGAGACACCTAACAAAAGTGAAAGAACAGAGCTGAAAGCTTGATGCGTTAATTTTACCCGCTGACGGTCAATAGCATAAAGGCATTAGAAACAGAGACTAAAATACACAGTCTATAGCAAGAGTTATTAAATGAGCTGCTGATAGGCTTACAACATAGGTAACAGAAGAGACTTAAATACACATTTTCATACTACTGAATCTGAAAGTGCCTGAAATTTCTATTTTTTCATATCTTCTCCCCAATTTTTTCTTTATGTTTACCCATTTCTTCTGGTTTGTGACAAAGTCTATTTAAAAATAGCACTTTATAGATCAGAAATAAGAGTATAACTTTTATACATAATTGCTTCATTGGGTATCCAAGATAACACTGCTCTTTGTTGAAAAACCCCAGAAATATAGGCACCTTAATTCCAGAAGAAGGGCCCAGCTAATATTCAGGATTGTGTGTAGTAAACTGAGTCTTTCGTAGTGAGGCACATCACCATGAACAAAGGGTTTTACAATGTCTACTTTCAGTTCAGTAGTATTTATTAACTCATAGAAGTGTCTTACAATCAATAGTCAATTTTAAAAGTAGAACTATGGTAATTAAATCCTAAAAATTGATTATGAAAAAACGGACTTACACTTGTACAACTCAAGCAGCATGGACATATTTAGCAAAAGGAAAACATACTACCCAAAATACACCATCTTGTAAATTATAGAACAATACAATATAAGACTAATGTGTAAACAATATGGAATGCAGGCACAACTTTAAATGTTGTTAATAATCATAGATAATAGCTGTAGATCAACCATAAATGGAAAAATAAGAAACAGTTAAAATCATTAAATTTAATTGTAATGCTTACAATTAGTCAGATTATAACAATTTGTTTAGAAATAGATTTCAATTAATAAATAAATGCATATGTCAGTCCAGGTAGAGATTAAACATTATGTAATTTGTTTTCACGTAGGTACCACATGGTTTAGAAAAATAGTGTACTGTTTACCATCATTAATACCCTCAATACCAAATCCTTTACTAAAATAAAAAAAAATCTATAATATGAAATAAAATAAGTATTTGGTAGGTTTACTTTAGGTCTCTGCATTTCTTTATTCTTTTAATACCTTTATCTATAGGTTGATTTGTTTTTTTGTTCCTGTATTCATTGATATTTGTACCAGGCTTGCATTTTTTTTTAATTGAGTTAACCTAATGTTCAATGTAGCAGAAATATTTTATTATAACATAAAATAATATATATAGAAAATTGAAATATTCATATGAGGCAAATTAGAGGCAATTCAGTTAGGAAGTACAGCTTCTGCAGCTAGATATACTGGGTTTGACTTAGCTCAGTAACTTACTAGCTATGTGACATTAAAGGATATTTAATCATGTGGTGCCTCAGTTGCTCCATTTGTAAAATGGGGAAATAATTCTATAGTTCCTTCTCTGTGTGTTTGTCATGAGAATTAAATGAGTTAGTGATCTAGAGCGTTTAAAGCAGTGCCCAGCACAAGGCAAATGCTCAGCATATGTCTAATATATTGACTATACTCAATATATATTTTATTATGTAATTATATTATTCATTATTTTCTACTCTCTGACAATTTTTACAAAAGGCTTTTAAAACCATGATAAGCATAGAACTTTTAACTAAAAATTATTGAAACAACTGTGGTAACATTCTCTTTAAACCTATATTAGAAGATACTGAAGCTTATAGGCTGGCATAGGTGATGACCAAAGAGTGCATTTTAATTTCAGTTAGCATGCCTCAAATTCCTGTTTACTCAAACTGTTTAGAAACTTGATAATTTTACCTCCTTTTAAGTGGGTCTCAGTTGTTACTGAACACATCAGATTGTGCTTTCATGTTACTAAAAAATAAACTTAATCCTTTTTAGGAAGCTTCCAATTAATGTTCATGAAACTCATTAGAGCTCCACTGGAGTACAGACAAATTATTTATAAATATATTATAATGCTGAATAAGCAACAGGGATTATAAAAATTATTCCACAAAATTCAATATATTTTGAAGAATCTCTAGAGATTACAGGGGGGAAAAAAAGCAAAGCTGTGTTGAATATACTGAAAGTAGAAATGTCTCCATAACATCAAAATATTCACTTTTCTCAGAAAGTCCTTTTAAAAATCTAAGACTTAAGTCCCTCATGATTTACTTTGGTGTATGATATCTATTGAACGTTTCTCTTTCCAAACTTCAAAATTAGCACCGTTTATAATAATGAGGTGCTAGTATCTCTGTGGAGAAAATGCCTTTGTCAAGTGTAATTAATATATATCACCTTCATAAAAGTGATAAATTAAACATATCTGGGTCTCTATTAAATAAACCAGTGCCCAGGTGGAGTACAAGGAATCAAAGATGGACTTGGGAAATTGTTTACTGGGCATTCAGATTAGGAAAAGGTAAGGATCAAACAACTGTGATTTCGTCAAACACAGCAGATGAGAACAAACCAGGTCTGGAAGTAAGAAAAAGATTAAAAATCCAGAAGTAAGAAAAAGATTAAAAATCCAGAAGTTAGCATGAAATGAAGATCAGGGACAAAGGCAGATTTTAATCAAGTGGGACTGAAATGAAATATATTACAACCAAAAAGGCCACACTGACTATAATCTTTCAGTTGGCCACTGGAAGTATGACGTGGAGGTTGGACCAAATTAAAGATATAAATTCAAGGCAGACAAGCATTCCATTATGCTTTGTTTTTGCTGATATTGATGTATTTTTTTTAATTGGACTAGCAGCAAAATAAAAAAGGAAATGGTTAATAACAAGAATCATATGCAGCTTCACAAAATCAAGTAACTATGTTCAAGGAAGTTAAATTACCAGTTATTAAATAATTGTAATGTAGAAAAGCAAGAGAGGAAAGAATTCAAAGTTAAATTGTGCCCAAGTCCCAACCCGAAATTGGAGAGATGGTATTTGCCAATTTAGGTGAGTCATGCAATGCCTCTGTGACTTATTTACTGTATTTATCAAATGAATGAGACAAGCTCTGATCCTAGTACCAGAATCCTGTTTTCCTCAGGAAATCCATACTTAGAAGGGAGTCCAGGACACTGAGAATGAGACAGATGTTCTTCATTTCACATAACTGACTTTTTCCATTTATATTTATATACTACTCCTTGCCAGGTATCTAATATTCAAAAGGTAAAAATTTGGAAAGGAGACTTCATAATTCTTCTTCACTTAATAGTAAATGAGAAACATGTCTTTTTGCCTAATTCAGTATTCTTCATATAAAGCCTATAGTTTTATTTTCCTGTACCCTTTTTTCAGGCACTGTCTTCTAAAGTGCCTCCTTCCAATTTCAACAAGTACCCATCCTACAACATCCTTCAAAAACAGGTCAAGGATTTTAACTTAGCAAAGTTTGTTAGCCTATATTATTGTGAATAACTCATTGAAAAAAATGTGTTATTTAAACTATTTAAAACTATTTCTAACCCCATTCTAATTAGTCTGCATTAAGAAAGAATGACTGCATTTCACAGCACAGCCAAAGGATGACTGAATGCATCCTAAAAAAGCACTAAAATGTTATAGCAATATAAAAGCTTTCATTGTACCCATGCTATAATTACAGTTCCTTTAGATTTAATCCAATGTAACCACAATAATTAGACATTATTGACTAAATTTGTTATTTGCAATTTGAGATAGGTATGAATGCAATGACCACTTTTTACTAAACACTTGAGTACACTTGTTTCAGTGTAACATTTTTAGGAAATAAAGATAGAATATAAATATAATTTACCTGCAAGGTTTTAATTTGAGCTTCATTTTAAAATTATCTCCTCCATTAAACCAAGTGAACTGAGCAATTGTTAGCTATTTAAGGATACCTGTGGTTGTGATTCCATCATTCACATTATTAAAAATAATATATATATATATATATATATATATATATATATATATATATATAATTATGCATTCTGGGCATATATAGTGTGATTGAAAAGAAGAAATCCACTAAAAATCCAAAATAGAGAGACAGAGAGAGAGAAAGTTTGGGGAGGAAGACGAAGGAGAAAAAGTAGAAAGAACGAAAACAAAAGAATAAAAGGATGAAATAAGAAAGTAAGAAAGAGTGCTCTATTCTAGGTGTTTTCATGAAAGCTATTCAATTTAATTGTGCAAAAGACCTAATTCTGTTATTTTTGCATTTAGGAAACTGAGAGCAATTTAAAAGGGTCACCAAGATTATAATTCTAATCCATTGGGGAAATGAGATTATTTCATCTCTCCAATAGAAACTTTAGTAAATACTCTCTTTCCTCAGTATATCCTTTAGTGAGAAAAACAATCAAAATTCCAAGACAAAATGTTGTACTAAATCGCCTAAAAAATTTGAAACCAGGACCCTGCCCTGCCAGTCAAGATTAGATAAATCTGTTCGCTCAATTCAATCATACCAACACAAGTATAACAGTTTTCATACAGACATTAGTTTATGTTACAACAAAAGTCCGTTTGGTTCCAGTGTCTTAAATCTTCTTTTCCTACCTCTCATTAGGTCTTCTCTGACCCTAGTCTCTGTCTAGCCCCAAGGCTATACTTGTGTCACATTATAGTGATAAAGAAGTTGGCCTCAGGATATTCATGGTCTTTTCCTTATTGGTAGATAAGTGAGGGGGGACTTATGGCAAAATAGTAAGAAGTGAAGGGTTACAATTGAATCATGATATTGAAAGACATTGGCTTATCAGATAAGTAATGACATTTTTTTTTTCTTTGCAAAAATGAGTCATGACTTCTCCAACAACCCAATGTTTATCTCCCCACTTAATATTTTCAAAACCATAGTAATTATCTGAAGGATTACTGAGCATACACAGTGAAGAGAAGACCCGAGGCAGTATAAAAAAACCTTTCATCATTCACATTGTTTTGATCTAACAAATCATTCATACAAAAAACTATTTAAGGGCAGCATATTTTGTGCCTAACCTGCATAAGACCTTTTTTTTAATTATTATTTTTATTATTTATTAATAGTTACAGATGTACAAAACTATGCAATGGTTATCTTTTTCACCCCTTACAAAGTGACTCTCCCCTCTGCCCTTCCCTGTCCCCCACCCCCAATATTATACATATCTATTACAATTTCCATTGACTACATCCCCACACTATATTCCACGTCCCATGACTATATATGTGTTAAATAATAGTCAACATCTAATATTAATCAGCGGCAGCTTCAGATGTACAGTGCAATGGTCAGGCCACTACACCGTCCATGAAGTGGTCTCCCTGACAAGACATGAGTCCATCTGGTCCCCTAAAAAAATATTTACAACATTATTGATTATATTCCCTCAACTGTCTCTTCTGTCTCTGTGGTAGTATTGTATTACCAGTTTATGTTGCCTTATCCCTTCTCCTTCTCCCTCATGTCCTTTAAAACAAAATAAGATATGATCTTTATCTTCAAATAGTTATAAACCGTGTTCAACAGTGATTCAAAGAAAGAAGAACTCGGTCTGAAATGGAGGTGTATTAAGAAAAAAACAAGGGCCGGCCGAGTGGCTCAGTTGGTTAAGAGCTCGCTCAACAGTGCGAGCTGAGCTCTGAGCAACAGCTGTTCGAGGCCAGCCCGAGCTGAGTTGCCGATGAGCTGCCAATAGGTGGCAGGATGGCTCAGCTAAAAAAAAAAAAAAAAAAAAAAAAAACAAAGAAAAAAACAAATACAAAAGTAGTAGGTTACCATTATCCACGTCATTCAAATATACAATGAATTCAGCTGCTACATTTGCTTCAGTTTATAGGAATATAAGTTCCAACAAAGAGGAATCAAGACATTTTTAACCTAAAATTGTGGTAGCAGATACACACTTCATGAGTACATAAAGAGGAATATATAGCTTAGGGAAGATAAGGAGTAGAAAGAGAAATCTGAGATATTATACTATCGTGGTTTACATATGTTACCAATAATAGGCAACAGTAGGGGGTTGTGGGTTTTTTTTTTTTTTTTTTTTTTTGCTTTTTGTTAGTCATCAACCACAAGCAAAGAAGGTAACAGAGATAGAGAATGTAAACTAAATGTCAGGTAATTTTTACAATAGAATGGAACAATAGTCATTATTATCCAACCATTTGATGGGAGAAGTATACCTCCACAAATAGTTTCAAACCAAAGCAAAATGTATACCATATATAAAAAAGGAGAAAATTCCCAAGAAAAGGTAAGAGAACAATATTATTGTACTTATCTGCATGAACTCAAGCTATATTGAATTATTCAGCTCTCTAAAACAACTTAACCCAGGAAAACATAAAAGCGCAATAGGATTTCAACAACGCAATTCGAGATTAGTAAGGCACAGCATATTTCAAAGATGAAACAATCCAAACACAAGCTTTCTTATTTATATAATTTCATCTCAAAAGATGGATCAAAGGTAATGTGTATCTAAAATAGGACACTCAGAACTTTATTAAGCTCAGAAATGTCTACAATAAATTGTAAATACCTATACTTAAAAATGCAATGGGTGGGTATTGTAAAAGAAGAAAGTTTTATTTTATTTGATCCACTTTGATCACACCAATGAAATGGAGATAGATTGTATCACTGAGCAAGAGAAGTTCAATTATATAAGCATACAGTTTACACACACATACAAACACACACACACAGTAACATGCTTGTTCTAATCATCTGGGTTTTAACAACAAACCTTGCCTTTCTCTTGGCCTAAAGCAAAGTTGCAAAGAATGATTTGAGTTAATATGTATTTCAATTCAAACTATAACAATATTCTTTATTTTTGCTTACTCTAAAATTCAAAAGCATTTACGTGAAATATCACAAGCAGCAGAATAGATTTTTTACAAAAGATGGCCCATAAGAAATAAGAATAGAAAATAGTAGCTATCTATACAGACCTTAATTAAGAAACATACAAACTTTCATGATAACTAATGCTTCCATGTAATTCACTTTCCAAAAGCACTTAATTCAAAACCCACTGATGTCCTGCCTGACTGTGCCCCACTGCAGGTGATCTATTCTAAAAACAATGAATCTGACACACAAAAAAATAACACTTGATCTCAAGTATACTGAAAGGATCACGCACATATCACCAAACTCAGTAGGTGAACCTGTTGTCAAACACTCTATTGCATGTGAATCACAACCATGAAACCTTGGATGGAACAGAAACCAGTGGGGTGGTAAAATGGTAGAAAATAACCTTAAAAAGTTTTTGCCATGGTAGCAAATCCAAGTTCTTTGTAAACATCTAGTGAAAAAGATTTTTTTCTCACAGTCATGTAAAAACTAAGTGTTTATTGGTTTATCTGAAAAACAGAGATATAATTATTTTGTAAAATAATCAATTATTATGCTAATTCTATCTTTTCATCTCATTGTCATCACTATATTAGATTTACATAGTTCATACAACAATCTATCTCTCCCTATCAATTGTTCATCTTACCATACAAATACTAGCACATTAATGAACAAAACTCGTTGCTTCAGTATGAGCCATTTTGTGGTTCAGTGAGTTAAATCACAACTTAAAATATTCCCAATTGTGAAAATTTACTGAAGTTACTTAGTTACTGTCCTCTTTCTGTCTTCATTTATGAAATAAACAAAATTGTGATACATTTTATTTTCCTAATTTGAAACATACCTTTGTATTTAACTGCACATTTAACTGGTCTAAATGATGTTATGAATATCCAATGAAATAATCTTTTTTTTTGATATCACGAGAAGTTCTTTCAATGTTAATTTAATAAAACAATGGTTTCTTCAATTCTATAAACAGCTATATTTCAAGGTCATTCTTCCAGCTATAGCTTATAAGGAATATTTTTAAAATAGTTAATTTGTATTCCTTTATTTTCTGAATTCAACTGGGCACAATCTTATCCTTGCCAGCAAAATTCTAATAGGTATACTATAAAAGAGATGGAAATAGTAAAATAAAATTACATGTTTTATAAAGTGTTGCCTGAAAGTCAAAAGTGATCAGCTTTCTGCTAGAATATTAAAACTTAATACAACAGTATCTTTATCAAACTTGTGTGCAGAAAATCGTTTGTTATTAAAAGACTACCTTACAGAATGCTGAAATTGGGGTTATAACATCTTGCTGGGGAGATGGGGTGCAGTCACTCTTCCACGGAGTTACTTTCAAGGAATGGGACAAACACTTACATATACTGCCGAGTTTTCAATGCTACAATAAATTTCCCAGATGCTTAGAATATATATTGTTATTTCAAGTTTGTCTTCTGAAGACATTATATAAGCTTAATAATTAAAGTTGATTATCTTGGAAGAAGGACAAAGTGATAGGGAAAAAGGAATGAGTTAAATCTAAAGGCATCCACATTTTTTTTTTCCTGAACAAAAGTAGCTCATTAACTATTGAGTCAACCTAATGTGTAAAAACACATAAAAGAGAATAAATAGTAAATGTTAATACCTATATTAAGGAAATGAAGCAAGCATAGTAACTAATTTCATAATGCTTGTATAGAGGTACATGATTCCTTTAGTCCTTGAATTAAAATTTTGATAAAATTTAACATGGATCATATAAACTTGATTTGAGAAAGTAAAAGTATTTTACATGTTTCTAACCTTGGAGAAAAATATGGTATTGTTTATTGCCAGGTATATTAGGAAACGGTGCAGAGATGCCATGTGTATCTGATGACCCTTCATCTTGGCAGTGGGGCTACGGTGAACAGCTGAACATTAAGAACTGCTGACACACCCCCAATCTGTCTAGAATGCAGATACAGCTGGAATACTGGCACTGGGTGGTGCTAAATGTTGTTTTGCCCAAAACCTTGATTGATTTCAAAATGACAATTAATAATCTGTGAATAAAATAAAATTGAAAATACATGTGCTTCTCAATCTCTTATGACCTAGAGCATTTCTCATGGTAACTAATGTCTAAATGTTATTCATGTGTTCAATTGTTTATATGGATTCACCCATTTATCGATAAATCATTATTAGGGTATTTGAGTACATTCATATTTTCAGATTAAAAAAAAAATTCAACCCTCAATTCAGCTTCCTAACATTCAGACTCATTTCAAGATAAAATGAGCAGTCTTGGATTTAGATCGTTAAAATATTCAAAAATCCATTGAGTGACTATTTGGCAAAAATATCAGTTTGGTGTATATAACTTTAAAGTTAATATTTAAACCTGACTTTAGACTTTTCCCCCCAACTAGATGATTTAATTTAAGAGTAATGATTCTGAGGAGGGGCAAGATGGCGGCTGTGAGGAGGGCTCCATGAAATCTCCCCTGGAAATATCCACAATTTGAACTTCTAATACGTCTCAAAGAGACATCTACTCATCACACAGAGCGACTAAGAGTTCCACACAAGGATTGCTGGAAGGTGGGCAGGCCGGGCGAGTAGGGGAGAAGGCGGCGAGACGCGTGAGGTGCAGCCCGCACCCGCGGCTGCTGAGTCATGGTGAGTGTTCCCCCAGCTCGCTCCCTGCGGCCCGCGGCCCACCTAGAGTTCAGCCAGAGCGCGTTGGTTTGCGGTCTGAGGCAGAAGCTCAGGCCGGGCAAGTGCAGGAGGAGAGAGAGGAAACGACTGTGCAGAGGGACGAGCTGCACCCGCGGCTCACTGGGTCCCCAGGAAGTAGGGTGCAGAGCCCCGCAGCGGCAGGGCAAGATCAGTCCCTGCACCCTCCCGGTTCAGGGATCAGTCTCTGTGCCCACCGGGTCCCGCGGAGCGCAGAAGCCTGAACCCCGGGAGCAGGGGAAAAACAGAGGACTCACGCACGGAGAATCAGCACGCCGGGCGGAGACGCAGGTCCCCGAGAGACGGAGCGGGGATCTTAGCCACACGGTAGGGTGTGCGCAATTCCCTAAATCCCAGCAGACCCTTTGGGAGAGCAGCAGGAACTCCTCTGGAGCATAAGAGGCAAAGGCCTTAGCTTAAAACAGTGTTGGAACTGTGGCTTTATTTTTATGTTTTTTATTTTTTTTTCCTTTTTCTACTCTTGAACAGAAAGCAAAAAAACCCAATAACCCACCCACTCCCACAAACTTTGGCCCCCGCCAAGATAGTCTTAAACTGACTCCTGAATGGAGCAATAGGGGCAGACTAGGAAGATATCCCTACCTGCAGGGGGTTAAGAATTTCCACCCAGGGACCGGCCAGGTGGCACGGTGGTTAAGCGCTGGCTTCGGAAGCCAGCGGTCCCGGTTCGGGTCCCACATATGAGGACCAGTAACACTGCCCTCAAAAAAAACAAACAAACAAAAAAAACAAACATACTCTGGCAATGAAGTGTGACACTTTAAAAAAAAAAAAAAAAAAGAATTTCCACCCAGTAAAGGCTGCAGAGTGAGAGTACCTACCCCACCCCCACCTTTATGCAAGGCTTGGGAGGCAGGGCCGGTTCACCTGCTGAGGCACTAATTAACAGATTCTTAGCAGCAGGCTTTTGGTAGTGAGGAATTCTTTAATTCTCCACGGCTGTCAACCGAAAGGGTGTCCAGAGACACTCATTGAGCCTTTGGGGGTGCAGCCGGCCTTGGGACAGGCAAAAGCAAAAAGGCAGTGACTTTGTAAAAACCACCAATCACACGTCACAACCACACTGAAGTACAGCAAACCTGCAGTGCCAGGATCACGCTAGGCATCAAGTGGCCTACTGTTCCCACAAGATGCACAGGAATTTTTGTACAGCAGACAAACTGAAGAGAGCTTGGTGGACTTTAGCCAAGACCGGCACGGGTATTTTTGGTTTGTTTGGTTTTATTCTGTTTTGTTTTCCCTTTATTGGCTGCTTATCTTGGTTGTTTTTGGTTTTTATTTCTATTTCATTCTTATCATTTTGTAGTCTTTAATATAGGCATATATATAGGTGTATATAGGTGAATATATGTCCATATATATGGGTGTGTAGACAAATATTATATATATATTTTTTTCTTTTTCTTTTTTCCCCATCCTCACTTTCTCTCTTATTTTATTCATTCTTCTCACTGCTATACTTTTTCTCTTTTCCTTTTTTCTGCAAATTTTATTTTTTAATTTTTATTCTTACTTTTTTATTATTATTTTAGTTTATTTTTATTTTTTAGGTATAGCTAATCGGTTTCTCATGTTTATTCTATTTTTTATTTTAGGATATTGTATTTTGTTTCCTCTTCTGTTATTATTGTGTGTGTTTTTTGTTTTGTTTCTGTTTGTTTTCTTCATTAGTATGATTGATATTTCTGTACAAGTTGACTGTAGTTTGATGGTTGGATTTTTTTTTTTACTTGTGCGAGCATTTGGTTTCCTTTGGTGGCTGCGGAGGTTGTTCTTGTTGATCTGTTATGCTCTAAAATCACTCTGCAGCAGTGGGTCCAAACAAACAGACACAAGAATCATCATACCCAGAGGCCAACTTTAGATAAAACCAGAGCATTTCTGGGTTTGACATACAAGAGTCACACCCAAAAGGAAGTTGCTACAGGTACTAGGGCCCATAGGGTCCAAGTTTCATCAGAGGGGTCAATCCTCTCACAGCAGCTCATAAACTGCAGACGCTGCTGATCCTCACAGCTAATCAATCTGGGAGTCAATCCCACCTACTGACAAGCCAAAAGTAATCAAAACTAAAACTTCAACAAGTGAGGACGCACAACACAAGGAACACCTCAGATACAAGCACAGGAGAATAGGGAGACCGAGTAATTCAAATATAAAGGACACACACCATATAAGTTTACCCAGAAAAGACTGAGAAATCTGGGGGATCTATCTGTTATATTGAAGCAAACACAAAGAGTAAGCCAGAAGGGGGAGACAAAGAAACACAACACAAAAGAACAGAAGAAACTTCCTGAATCAGTGGAAATAGAGGAAATAGAGGTAACCAACCTATCAGAGATAGAGTTCAGAATACTGATTATTAGAATGTTCAAGGAAATTAATGAAAATATAAAGAAGGATAGAGAAATCATGAAAAGCAAACAGCTAGAACTTAAGAACACAATTACTGAATTAACTAACAAACTTGATGGAATCACTAGCAGATTGAATGAAGCAGAAAATCAAATCAGTGACTTAGAAGACAAAATAGCAGAGATCACCTATGTGGAACAACAAAAAGAAAAGAGAATGGAAAACATGGAAAATAGTTTAAGAGAGATGGGGGACAACATCAGACGCAATAACCCACAGGTCATTGGAGTACCAGAAGGAGAAGAGAGGGAGCAAGGGATTGAGAATATATTTGAAGTAATAATGTCTGAAAACTTCCCTAACCTGGCAAAGGACATTGAAATACAAGCTCAGGAAGTGCAGAGAGTTCCAACCAGGATGATTCCAAACAGGCCCACTCCAAGACACATTATAGTGAAAATGGCAAGGGTTAAGGACGAAGACAGAATCCTTAAAGCAGCAAGGGAAAGGCAGCAAGTTACTTACAAGGGTACCCCCATAAGATTATCAGCTGACTTTTCTACAGGAACTGTGCAGGCCAGAAGGGAGTGGCAGGAGGTTTTCAAAGTGATGAAAAATAAAGGCCTACAACCAAGATTGCTGTATCCAGCAAGGTTATCATTTAAAATCTAAGGCAAGATAAGGAGCTTTGCAGAAAAGAATAAGTTAAGGGAATTCATTACCACCAAGCCAGCTTTGCAGGAAATGCTAAAAGGGCTTCTTTAAGTAGAAGAGAAAAACAACCTAACTAAGAAAGACTACGAACACAAATAACAAAATGGCAATAAATACACACCTATCAATAATCACATTAAATGTAAATGGATTAAATGCTCCAATAAAAAGACATAGGGTGGCTGAATGGATAAGAAAGCAAGACCCTAGCATATGCTGTATACAAGAGACTCACCTCAGATCCAAAGACTCATACAGGCTGAATGTAAAGGGATGGAGTAAAATATTTCATGCAAATGGTACTGAGAAAAAAGCTGGAGTAGCGATACTTATATCAGATAAAATGGACTTTAAATTGAAGAATATAACAAAGGACAAAGAAGAACACTTCATAGTAATGATGGGATCGATCCAACAAGAGGACATAACTCTAGTAAACATCTATGCACCTAACATAGGAGCCCCTAAATATATAAAACAGATATTGTCAGACATAAAGACAGAGATCAACAGTAACACTATCATAGTAGGGGACTTCAACACCCCACTGTCACTAATGGACAGATCCTCCAGACAAAAAATCAATGTGGAAACAGTGACCTTAAATGACACATTAGACCAGATGGATTTAACAGACATTTTCAGAGCATTTCATCCCAAAGCTACAGAATATACGTTCTTTTCAGGTGCACATGGAACATTTTCTAAGATAGACCACATGTTAGGCCACAAAACAAGTCTCAATAAATTTAAGAAGATTGAAATCATTTCAACTGTATTCTCTGACCACAATGCTATGAAACTAGAAATCAATTATAAGAAGAAATCCGGGAAGCTGACAAATAAATGGAGGCTAAACAATATGCTATTAAATAGTGAGTGGGTCACAAATGAGATCAAGGAGGAAATCAAAAGATACCTCGAGACAAACGAAAATGAAAACACCACGACCCCAAATCTCTGGGATGCTGTGAAAGCAGTCCTAAGAGGGAAATTTATAGCAGTGCAAGCCTACCTAAAGGAGGAAGAAAAATCTCAAATCAACAGGTTATCCTTACACCTAAGGGAACTGGAAAAAGAACAGTAAAAGAGGCCCAAGGGGAGTACAAGAAAGGAGATAATAAGACCAGAGCAGAAATAAACAATATAGAGAACAGAAAAACAATTCAAAAGATCAATGAAACCAAGAGCTGGTTTCTTGAGAAGATAAACAAAATTGACAAACCTCTAGCCAGGCTTATAAAAAAAAAAAAAAAGAGAGAGGACTCAAATAAGCAAAATCAGGAATGAAAGAGGGGAAATGACTACAGACATCACAGAAATACAAAAAATTCTAAGAAATTACTATGAGCAACTATATGCCAACAAATTTGACAATCTGGAAGAAATGGATAATTTTCTCGAAGCATACAACCTTCCAAAGCTAACGCAAGAAGAAACAGAAAATCTAAATACCCTGATTACTACCAAGGAAATTGAATCAGTAATTGACAAGCTCCCAAAAAACAAAAGCCCTGGACCAGACGGCTTCACAAGTGAATTTTATCAAACATTCAAAAAAGAACTGTCACCTATTCTTCTCAAACTATTTCAAAAAATCCAGAAGGGAAGGCTCCCAAACTCTTTTTATGAAGCCACTATTACCCTGATTCCAAAACCAGATAAAGACATCACAAAAAAAGGAAAACTACAGGCCAATCTCCCTGATGAATATAGATGCAAAAATTCTCAATAAAATATTAGCAAACAGAATTCAGCAATATATTAAGAAGATCATACATCATGATCAAGTGGGATTCATCCCTAGTGCACAAGGCTGGTTCAACATCCATAAATCAATTAATGTGATACACCACATCAACAAAATGAAGGACAAAGATCACATGGTCATTTCAATAGATGCAGAAAAAGCATTTAACAAAATTCAACGCCATTTATGTTAAAAACCCTTAGCAAAGTGGGAATACAGGGATCATATCTCAACATAATAAAAGCCATATATGATAAACCTACAGCTAACATCATACTCAATGGGAAAAAGCTAAAACCATTCCCCTTAAGATCAGGAACAAGACAAGGCTGTCCACTTTCTCCTCTTTTATTCAACATAGTACTGGAAGTTCTAGCCACAGCAATCAGACAACAAAAAGAAATAAAAGGCATTCAAATTGGCAAGGAAGAAGCAAAATTGTCATTATATGCAGATGACATGATACTGTATATAGAGAACCCCAAAGACTCCATCAAAAAACTATTGGAACTGATAGATGAATTCAGTAAAGTAGCAGGATATAAAATCAATGTTCAGAAATCAGTGGCATTTGCATATACCAATAATAAACTAACGGAAAGAGAAATTAAGAAAACTGTCCCATTTACAATTGCTTCAAGAACTATAAAATACCTAGGAATAAATTTAACCAAAGAAGTGAAAGATCTGTACTCAGAAAATTATAAGACACTGAAGAAAGAAATCATAGAAGATACAAATAAATGGAAACACCTACCATGCTCATGGATAGGAAGAATTAATATGGTTAAAATGTCCATACTGCCTAAAGCAATATATAGATTCAATGCAATTCCTATCAAACTACCAAGAGCATTTTTCACAGAAATAGAAAATATAATCCTAAAATTTATATGGAATCATAAAAGACCCAGAATAGCCTCAGCAATTCTGAGAAGTAAGAACAAAGTCGGGGGGATCACGCTACCAGACATCAAAACCTACTACAAGGCTACAGTAATCAAGACAGTTTGGTATTGGCATAAAAACAGGCACATCGATCAGTGGAACAGAACAGAGAGCCCAGAAATAAATCCAGGCATTTACGAACAGTTAATCTATGACAAGGTTAGCAAGAATTTACACTGGAGTAAAGATAGTCTATTCAATAAATGGTGCTGGGAAAATTGGACTGACACATGCAAAAAAATGAAACTGGACCACCTCCTTACGCTTTATACAAGAACAAATTCAAAATGGATTAAAGACTTAAATGTAAGACCTGAAACCATAAAAATCCTTAAAGAAAATATAGGGAGTACATTTGCAGACATTACCTGGAGCAATATTTTTACTGATACATCCCAACGGGCAAGGGAAGTAAAAGAAAAAATGAACAAATGAACATATGGGATTATATCAGACTTAAAAGTTTTTTCACAACACAGGAAACCATTAATAAAACAAAAAGGAAGTCTACTGAATGGGAGAAGTTATTTGCCAACGATATATCTGATAAGGGGTTAATATCCAAAATTTATAAAACACTCATGAAACTCAACACCAAAAAAAAAGCACAACCCAGTTAAAAAATGGGCAGAAGATATGAAGAGACATTTCTCTAAAGAGGACATACAGATGGCCAACAGGCATATGAAAAAAAGTTCAACCTCACTGGTCATTAGGGAAATGCAAATAAAACCCACCATGAGATACCACCTCACTCCAGTCAGAAAGGCTATCATCAATAAATCAACAAACAACAAGTGCTGGCGGGGCTGTGGGGAAAAGGGGACCCTGCTGCACTGTTGGTGGGATTGCAGATTGGTGCAGCCACTATGGAAGTCAGTATGGAGGTATCTCAAAGAACTGGAAATAGAGCTACCGTTTGACCCAGCAATTCCACTCCTAGGTATTTATTCAAAAAAGTTATGCACCCCTATGTTCATAGCAGCACAATTTACAATAGCTAAGACTTGGAAACAACCAAAATGCCCATCAGTAGATGACTGGATTAAGAAACTGTGGTATATTTATACAATGGAGTATTACTCCGCTATAAAGAAGAATGAAATCTTACCATTTGCAATGATATGGATGGACCTAGAAACTATTATGTTAAGTGAAATAAGTCAGTCATAGAAAGACAAACACCATATGATCTCACTCATATGTGGAATCTGAAAAACTGTATGAATGAGCAAAGTAAACAGAAACTGTCTCATAGATATAGAGGAAAAATCAGGGTTGCTAATTGGGAGAGGAATAGGGATGAGGGAGAAGGGGAAGGGATTAGACAGCAAAAATAGGCAACTACAATATTGCCACTGGGATATGAAAAACAGTTTGGGGAATATAATTAATAATGTTGTAAATATTCTGTGGAATGTCAGATGATCATAGGTCTTGTTAGGGAGACCATTTCATGGATGGAGTAGAGGTTTGATCACTGCACTGTATAACTAAAGCGGAGGTGGTATACCTACTGTAATTGAATATATATAGATAGTCACGGGATGTGGATTATACTGTGGAAGAGAGTCAGAGGAAGAGTAATAGATATATATGATATGGGAGAGGGGAGTGGGGTGGCGAATTGGGGATGGGGGTTGTCACTTTGAGGGGTAAAATGTATAACTATTGCATTGTGTTGTACACCTGAAACTAATTAAAAATAAATAAAAATTTAAAAAAAAGAAGAGTAATGATTCTTCTTATTCATTCTTTCAATACATATACATATATAATAGTAGGGTCTAAATTTTTTTGTTTGTTTGTTTGTTTGTTTGTTTTGAGGGCAGTATCACTGGCCCTCATATGTGGGACCGAACCGGGGCCGCTGGCTTCCTAGACCAGCGCTTAACCACCGCGCCACTCGGCCGGCCCGTACATTTTTTTTTAATAGTCAAAAACAGATCTTAATATTGCATTTTTGTTTTTTAAATGACTATTGCTTCCACAGTGGTGTCAAAGGCATAACATTTTTCTTCTGAGAACCTTGTTAAAATTGGTTAACTTGGTAGTTAATTTCATTATTAGTATTATACCTGATCTTTATGATATTAATAAGACAGTTTCTATTTATATTTTCTATTTCTTTTCATTTTTTTATTGTCTCTTCCTTGATACATAGATATACTCTACTAATATAAGGATTCTTTAAAAACTGTAGATTTGACTCCCATATTTACTTCACTGGAAGAATAAGTATGGTAAATTAATATTTTGCTTTGTCCAGGAGAAATTTTGATATGCTGTGAAACAAAGCATTTTTATAGAAACAACTTGGTATTCAAAGCATAAATCATGTGTTTGACAAATGTAGAATCTCTGAGCTTCTGAGCTAAATTCTTCTGGCAAAAATTTATTTTATGATTCCTACTCTATTCATTATTAAATTGTCTAAGCGATCCTAAATCCCTTTTATTGAGATGCATTTACGATAATCCTATCTAGCCCTACCTACACCTATCCAACTTCTATAAATGAATTAGGAAAACAATAAAGTCTAATTTCCCCCTCTTCATTTATCTTTGACCCAGCTTTTATTTTCACCTTTATTTTTTCATGTAGTGAGTGCTACACAGACCCTCAATTTCATAAATTCTTAGTACTTTCAGGAATGATCAACTTCTTAACTAGTAAGTAGAGTCACAATTTCAATGTGGCTCAAAGTAGCTGATATTACTATTGTGAATATGGGGTGAAATCCAGATACCCCCAAAATTCTAGATACGAACATGTTCAAAACTGCCAGATATGAGCATTGTAATTTTGTTTTATTTATTGATAATGTTTGTTGTTGTTGTTCTCCATTCCTATTAGGAAAAACAAAAAACAAAAACAGGCAAGTTCTTTTAATGTCTAATAACCCTAATAGTAACTGGCTAGGATGGTTCATGGCAAAGGCTTTCTCTGTAAAAATCAATTTAATCATTAACAACAATCAAAAAGATACATTGAACTTCAAAAACTGAGAAATCTTTTTAAATGCTTATAGTAACCCTACCAAATATTTGGATAGAATTTCTACACTTGTTGCTTAAATATGAGATTTTCAGAGAAATTAAATACACAGTCAAGGTCAGGGAGCAAGTCAGTGACCAATCAGATCTAAAATGTCATGGCTTGATTTCCAGTCTGGATAATTTTGTAGCTTATATGAGGCATTACCTGACATTTTAGTGCATTTTGTCAGGCACATAGAAAAATTTTTTAACTAGTCACCTAAGAAATGCACTAAGTTATGCCAAAGTCACTGAATAATGTAATTCTTTGTATAGTAGTAAAAAGGCCAAATAGGTTATTTATTATAGTAGAAAATACATCATCATTTAGACAAAAGCCATGTGTCATTAATTTACCCTTCCAGAGAGAAATTATGAAGAACTAAATTTCGAGGCATACATGGGTGAATAGAGCATAAAGAGGCAGAATAATTTGACTTACTTCATTGTCTCTATTGTCTTTAATTAACTGATGGTCAAATTTAATGTTTGAAGTTCAAATGAATCTTTCCAAAGATGTACCAAAAATGATATTTAGAAAAAAAATTTGAGCACATATCCAAAAGTTAAGAGTATAATAAATCACATTAGAGAATTATATACAAAAGGTATAACAAAAATAAAATTTAGAATGGTTTTTATTTAGAATTAGCTTATAATCAAACTATTTATTAACTAATAACTATAATATATTATTTGAAGTTTTCCTGCCATCATTAACAATTTTCCATGTCAGGAATAATATTTTGTAGCTTATGATCTTTTAATGATACCCCTAAAAACTGAAAGTACATCAGTATAAAGAGAATAGTTATAGTCGCAAGATACGAGAATTAAAAATTAAAGTTCTAATTAATATCAAAAGTGAATTTAGAAAGAAGATACACTAAGGCTTTGATTAATAGAAACCCATAGCTAAGGCTTTAATTAGTCAAGATTTTTTCCTTAACTTAAAAGTGAGAACTATATTATAAGAAAATGATCTTATATCAAAAATTTGGTAAAAAATAATTTAAACTAAATTTTAGACTAATAATATTGCTGTTCAGTCTTCTACATCATATATTATCTAAGAGTAAGCCATATAAAAATTATAATCCTACAGCACTGTCAGCTTCTTAGTCCTCACCAAGGATCTAAATTACATTCAACTTGTTAGAACGTGGAAAATCCAGTCAATGACAATGCTCACTTCACTTGTAGACAGTGATATTTACTTCATCTTTGTTAACGCTGATTAACCAAACTAGGAGAAGAGTGCTATCTGTGCATAAGTGTTCTTAGGGTAAGAGGCACAATAAGGCTTTTATGATTATTGAAATACTAATCTAATGCAAAATTATCAGATATATTTTCATCAATTACACATGCAAATGTTAAAATAACGTTTTAAGTCTTAATAATTTTTTCATGCAGAGATAGGTCATTCTTTCATCTTTGTTAAAAATATTTATATGAAAGACCTGATTTCCACTTGGGGAATATAAAAGCCATGAAACAGTTGATTTACTGCTTTGTTCAAAGTCAGAAAAGTAGTATTGTAGGGGACCATGTGCATTCCCTAATTTTATAGAAACAAAATACCCATGGCTGTTCTGAGGATCTGACATATGCCAAGAGGTAGAGACAGTTGGACCCTTCTCAGGAGTCATCTAAGTGCCATGGATCAGCCAGAGCTTCCAACAGTTTAAATCTTAGCAGAGAGGATGACCAGGATTCATGTTGAGAGATCTCTCATTACCCATTTTCCTGAACTTTTCGCTCTCCCTGGGTGTTCTCATGGGGGCCCCCTCATGGTATTTCTGCCAAAAGAGAGAGACCCCTCCCCTCCTACAATCATGTGGCCTGGCTCTTCAGAGTGTGTGTGTGTGTGTGTGTATGTGTGTGTGTGTGTGTATATAATTTTTTTTTTCTTTCACAGATAGGCCTCTTATGAAGTGTTCCTTTCCTCTCTTTTCCCACTCTCACTCATTTCTACATTTGAAGCAGGTGACGGTGTTGAAAAGTCATGTTTTGTTTTGTTTTTTATACTTTTCTCTGCAAATTCTGATATGGAGATTTGTCTTATACATGCTTTACTGTATCTGTAATACCTACACCTCTGTAAACAAAGGGAGGTAGAAATAGTTTCATAAAAATATGCTGTGATACTGATTCATTGCATTACAAATGGCGTTTATTTATTCAACATAATTATTAAGCACTACTTATATGCTAGTTTCTAAAAATAGAATTGCGAGCAAAATAAATGTGGTCTTTAACTTCACGCAATTTACAGCCTAGCTCAGAAGTAGTACTCACCTGGCACTCATGAGGCCATGTTCCACTCATAACAGTTAAGAAGGCAAAGCTAATTGATCTATGTCTCAGTCCAGCACAGTTTTCTAAGTAATCACTACCAATCCATCAAAATCGTCACCAGGTATGATATTTTTTCATTGTCATTTGTTATTAGCTGACGTTAACAGGAAGAAGAGAGGAGATATTGCCTACCATTATATGCCACAGAACACACAGAACCATCTCATCAATAAATATTTATTTGTATGATAATTATTTATTAAATTAAATAAATTTTTGATGACCATGGCTTTTATTTTAAAGTAATATCAAACATATACTAAGTGACTAGTAAATTACAGAAAAGGTTGAGCTTGTATATCTTCCTAAGTAAATCTGGAAAAGTTGAAGAGGGCCAGGACATCTTGAGCTGAGCTGCTATTGAACTGCTAATGGGCAGCCGGATGATGACTCAGTTGGTTAGAGCGAGAGCTCTTAACAACAAGGTTGCCGGTTTGACTCCCACATGGGATGGTGGGTTGAGCCCCCCACAACTAGATTGAAAACAGCGACTGGACATGGACCTGAGCTGCGCCCTCCACAACTAAGATTGAAGGACCACAACTTGACTTGGAGTTGATGGGTGCTGGGAAAAACATACTGTTTCCCAATAAAGTTAAAAAAAAAAAAATCCTTACATAGCTGAAAAGGCCTAACATTTTCTGGCTCGTGTTATCTCTCTGAGTTTCTCAATATTCTCCTTCAATAACTCACTTTGCTTTAGCCCCGTTGACTTCCTTTCTGTTTCTCAAGCACATCAAGAATTTTCCCATACTAGAAACTCTACTTTTCTTTTCCTTCTGCTTCGGCTGCTTTACCTTCTTTCAAAGCTTTGCTCACTCATTTACCTCTTTTGAATCTCTGCTCATATGTCATTTTAAAAAAGGGCTCCCCAAACCTTCCTGTTTTAAATTCCATACACTCTTATACAGCACATGTTATCTACTTTGCCTTTATTTTATTTCCGTATAGTTATCACCGTAACAAATATTACATAATTTAAGTAGCTATTTTATTATTTGTTTAACCCTGTTCACTAAAATACAGATTACATGGTACCAGGCAGTTTGTCTGTTAATTCACTTCCCTTAATAGCATCACCTAAAACAAATGTTTGATAGATTTGAGCATGTATTAAGCCTTGGTTGAATAAAATAAGTAACATATCCTTGTTTTACTATTTATTTTATTTATTTTTTTTTTATTTATTTATTTATTTATTTTTATTAGTTTTCAGTGTACAACACAATGCAATAGTTATACTCTTTACCCCCCCAAAGTGAAAACCCCCCTCCCCCAGTTCGCCACCCCACTCCCCCCCCATATCATACATATCCATCACAACTCCCCTGACTCGCCTCCACAGCATACTCCACATCCCGTGACCACCCACATATTCAGTTGCAGTTGGCATACAATACTATACAACATCAGCTTCAGGTGTACAGTGCAGTGATCAAGCCTCTATTTCATCCATGAAGTGGTCTCCCTAACAAGACATGTGACTATCTGACACGCCACAAAATTTTTACAACATTATTATATTCCCTGAACTGTGTTTCATATCCCTGTGGCAATATTGTAGTTGTCTATTTGTGCTGTCTAATCCCTTCCCTTTCCCCCCCACAACTAGCAACCCTCAGTTTTTCCTCTACATCTATGAGTCTGTTTACTTTGATCGTTCACTCAGTTCTTCAGACTCCACACACAAGTGAGATCACATGGTACCTGTCCTTCTCCGACTGACTTATTTCTCACAACATAATAGTCTCTTCACAACAATATCAATTACATTCCCAGAACTGCCCCCATAGCCCTGCGGCAACATTGTAGTCCCACATATACTGTCCAAAACCTTCCCCCTCTCCCTCTTCCTCACTCCCTCCCAACCAGCAACCATCAGTTTTTCCTTTATATCTGCTTGATATGACATCAATCTTCTTAAATTGTCTCTCTGGGTTAGCTTGTTTACCCCTTTCTTTTGTTTAAAAAAGTCCTTTTAACATTTCTTGCAGTGCTGGCTTGGTGGTAATGAATTCCTTAAGCTTATTCTTTTCTGAGAAGCTCTTTATTTGTCCTTCAATTTTAAGTGATAGCCGTGCTGGATAGAGCAATCTTGGTTGTAGGCCTTTATTTTTGTGTCACTTTGAGTATCTCCTGCCACTCCCTTCTGGCCTGCAGAGTTTCTGTAGACAAGTCAGCTGTTAGTCTAACAGGAGTTCCTTTTGTATGTAACCTGCTGTCTTTCTCTTGCAGCCTCTAGGATTCTGTCTCTGTCTTTAACCTTTGCCATTTTCACTATGATGTGTCTTGGTGTGGACCTGTTTGGGTTCAGCTTGTTTGGAACCCTCTGCACTTCCTGGGCATGTATGTTGATTTCCTTCACCAGGGTAGGGAAGTTTTCAGTCATTATTTTTTCAAATACCTTTTCAACCCCTTGCTTCTTCTCTTCTCCTTCTGGTATCCCTATGATTCGAAGGTGGTTGCGCTTCATCTTGTCCCATAGGGCTCTTAAACTATTTTCATTGTTTTTTATTTTTTGGTCTTTTTGCTGTGCCAACTGGGTGAGTTCTGCTATTTTATCTTCCAAATCGCTGATCCGCTCCTCTGCTTCATCTACTCTACTGGTGATTCCTTCGAGTGTGTTCTTCATTTCAGTTATTGTATTCTTTAGTTCTAACAGGTTGTTTTTTATGGTTTCCCTATCTTTCTTTATGTCCTCGCTAAGTTCCTTAAACATTCTTATCATCAGTGTTCTAAACTGTGTCTCTGAAAGGTTGGATCCCTCTGTTTCATTTGGTTCCATTTCTGGAGGTTTCTTCTGATCTTTTACTTCTGACATGTTTCTTTGTTTCCTCATTCTGGCTGTCACTCTGGGATTGCTTTGATGTATTAGATAGATCACCAGGAGAGCCCTGGCTGGATCACGCAGGCACACAGCTCACGGCCCAACACTCCCAGGAGAACTCCCAGTCTCAGCCTGTCCCAATCAGCCGCTCGCAGATCAGGCCGAGCAGCCCGACAACCAATCACCAGCCTGGCAACTCGGCAAGCGCAGTGTGGAAAGCAGAGACCCAAGGCGGCTTGCGTGCTCCCGCGTCTCAGTGAGCAGCCTGTTGGAGTCGGATCACTCCCACTAGGCGTTTTCCTGTCAACACAGCACAAGCCGAGCGGAGGGTGGGGATCCGAGGTGGCTCACGCTCCCGGGTCTCAGTGAGCCGCAGTAGGAGCCGGAGGGCACCGCCCTATGTTTCCCTGGCAACGCAGTATAAGACGGGCGGAGGGTGGGGATCCAAGGCTGCAGGCACGCGCGCGCTTCGCCAATTACACCAGACCAATTAGGTCTCGGACCTGATCCTTCGTGGGAGGGCCCAAGCCCGACAAAATGGCGCCCTCCTTACACCACTCGCGTGCAAGCTCCGCACCACGGGAACAACAATCCAAAAACCTCCAGCCTTTGCACCAAAGGTGCTCAGCTCAGTCTGTCCCCGCAGGCTCCCGGCTCACACAGCCACTCCCTCCACCAGGAACCAGGTAAGTGCTCACCGGTGAGCAAGCCCAGGCGCCGGCCCCACTGATTCTCCAGCCGCTCTTAGCCTCACCGAGCTGAGCAAAGAGAGTCCTCACTAATTTACTGCCGGCTGTCTTAGAACTCCTCTTCCCGGCAAAGGAGCTCTGGGCTGGTGAGCTTGGGGTGCGGCCGGAGGGTCTCTCCCCCAACCAGACAAGCTTCCCACGACTGGGGCTTCCCTCACGGGGCTCGCCCTCTCTCGTCTCCGCCCCTCCTACCAGACCCGTCGTGGCCTCCTCTTTAAGTTCTTCGTTTAGTGGTTCTGTTCCTCCAGTGTTCCGGGGACCTCCAGGGTTGAATGCTGTATAATTTGCTTGTAATTTTGGTGTGATCCTGGGAAGCAGTTAGCACAGCGTCTGTCTATTGCGCCATTTTACCGGAAGTCCCTCCTTGTTTTACTATTTAATTTTCATAAGGTAATATGAAATTTTTAAAAGTTTTTTACAAATATTGAGCATGATTTTTCCTTAAAAAAACAAAAATAGGGCTGGCCGAGTAGCACATTGGTTAAGTAGAGCTTGGGATGCCAGCGGCCCCGGTGCAGATCCCACATATGAGGGCCAGAGACACTGCTCTCTACAGCTAACTACAGCTCCACCTAGAGCTGGGCTGCGAGCCCTGGTGACGGTGTAGGCTGCAGCCTCTGCTGCAGTGGGCTGCCATTGGCTACAGTGAGTGGCTGGCAGCCAGCATGAGCTGCCAAGAGCCGCTGTGAGTGACCATCCAGAGGCTGGCGACCGATCTGCCTCATCTGGGAAGAGCGCAATGACGATACCAACATAGGCCAGTGAAGCAACGTCCTCTGCAACCAGACTGAAGAACAAAAGGACAGCAACTTGTCTGTTCCCCTTTCCCGATTCCCCAATGCTGTTCCCCTCCCCCAACTCCCCAATAAAATCTTTTAAAATAAATAATAAATAAATAAATAAATAAATAAAAATAATGGACATTTGATATCCGCCCCCCCCCATGCCAGGCATGGGGTCAGCCTTCACAAATAGTGACCCAGAAGTCTAGGAAACACAGGATACAAGGCCAAGGAGTAGGTGTTCTTTGGTATAAACTTTAACCAATGAGAGACAGAATATAGGATGGACCCATCAGATCCATTTCTTGCCATTCAAGGCAGCAGTTCATACAGCTTCTTCCAAGATCTTCCATATGGCCAGTTCTGTTTTTTTTTTGGTGAAGCCATAGCCAGCTCTGTAAAATCCTATCTTATTTTTGCATTCCCTCTTTCTCTGCCTCACAACCCTTTAAGTACATCTTTCAAGAAAGAGTAGACATATAAGTAATTACTCAGGGTTAATTTCTCTAGAAAAATAGAAGTCTACAATAGTTCAATCCCAGGATGAAATTACTCCAAGTACAAGAGGTGGCTATTACCTGAAAGGAGCCTGTAATCTAATCAGTAATGAAGTAGAGACCAAAATGTTAAGTTACAGAATATAGGATTAGAGAGTAAATCCATATTCAAAATTAGGTGTGGTACAGGTAATAAGAATAAGAATTGGAAGAAGCAGAGTGATTGTTATAAGTTAAATTTTTCAGGAAATATTGATCATAAGGGATTTATTATATGACTTGGAAAAGCATATGTTTCAGGGAATTCTAGTCTAGAGCAATACTTGAACCAGGAAAATATTACAGAAGTATGCATGCATAAAAGGGACAGTGAAAAGGCTGGAAATGAAGATTTGTTTCAGGTAATAATTAAAAGCAATTAAAATAAGATATAGATGGAATGAGGATAAGTGCTAAAAAGAATGATAATCAAATATCTAGTTTCACACATATAAAAGGAGATAGAGATAGATGATTTCCCTTTCCAATGAGATAAATACATAGGATGGTACAATATAAGACTTTCCCTAGAATGTTCCATAATTTTCTGATTTCACACTCAATATGTGTGTGTGCTTGTATATATATATTTCTACTGAAATAACACCATTCATTCCTTTGACTTATTCTATTAAAATGCAATTTCCTAAGAAAATGAATATTTTTAAAGTGAGTGAAATTAGGAGGTGTGAGCCTACAAATATGGGTCATTGCTGGTAATGCAAGACTAGGAGAAAGGATGAAATAAGAAGTTCTGTGCAGCCAGGGAAGCCAGTAATAGTCCAGGGACTTGAAGAACAACTGTGCTCTAAGTGGGTGAAGACCACAGAAAAGGATGCCAAAGGATCCGGGAGACTCCATCTGTCTCACAGTGTTGCCCAGAAACAATCCTGACAGAATAAATGCAATAAAAAAAACAACAACAACATAGGAGTCATAATGAATTGCAGATGATACAAAAATCATATTAATAGTAGATAGCATTCACACTGTATTAGGTATAACTCATATGGTTTTACTGTCACAAATTAGAAACTTGACAAAAGCTTGCACTGGACAGTAGATTCCATGGAGCCAGCAACCAAGATTGTTTTATGCATCACTGTATACCAGAACTTGAAAAAGCACCTGTCACATAGGATTTAAATAGTATTTATTAAATCAAGAGATCGATTATCTCAGAGGCTCCCCAACTTTCTCTGTTCTCAGTAATTTAAGGTATCAGTAATTTTTTCATAGCCCCTTTAAACAAAAATACATAGCTAACAATTTCATTTATGAAATAGCTAGCTCTAAACATCTTAATAAGTGTTTATGCCCTAACAACATGACACCTATTTGTCACTACATAATATCTCACATCCTTGTTCCCTGTTTCATATTGATTTTATCCCATGCTTGCTTGTCAATATGATTGCTAAACACCCAGCTTCACAAAGATATGGCATCATCAAAAAGAATGGTGCCATCTAATACAGAAGCAACTTCAAGCTTGTAATTTGCTTGATGTCTGACAGATTGCTTAGAAAATACAGAAACATTAGAGTTTCCAGTGCTTTCATTATCAAACAACATATACTAGCTTACAAAAACTAAACTATATTAAACTCCTTTCACTTGAAAGAATTTTTATTAATTTCATTATATTGTTTAAATATTGTTTACCAGACAAAGAACTGATGTTATGTTATCAGTTTTAGTGCCATTATGAAGTATGTCTTCAAGTCAGCTACTTAGAATCTTGACTGCTCTCAGCGAAGCTGTGACTAACCAAACAGCAGCGCAAGTAGGAAAATGCTTTTAAGGACAGCACAAACATGTTTACACTTCAGCAAAGGGCTTCTACTGTGTATACTTCTGATGTACTCATGGTAACAATTTTCGAGAGACTATGGTTTCTAAATAATGGCTAGCTGGTTTTCTAGCATTATTCAGACAAAACTCAGAAGTAGTAAGATAGCACAGAAGGATGGATAAGTTTGAAAGGGAAAGGCAGTGAAAACATGGAAGCAAGTTTTTGTATAGTGTGATAGCCTAGTTTATTGTAAATAAATTCTTAGTTATTTCTATTGTTGAAACCATATAACATTGAAACCAATGGGCATGGCCACTTAATTCCACTCAATGACTTAGTAAAAGCAATTTAATGTTACCTAACGTCCTCTGATTTTGATTTAAATAAATAGAATCAGGTCTACATTTATGCTCAATATGAATGAATCCAAGTATAAAGGAGGAATTTAGCCACCCTCAAGAATTCTTCAGTACTTCTGGAAACTTTAAAGAGATATTATAAGGTAGAGCAATTACAAGCAGCCTAGATCTCTCACTAACTCTGATTCTATCTGTATACATCCAATTTGGGAAGATACTTGAAGATTCACATTGTTGGTTTAACTGAACCTGTATTACTTTTAGCAGAATAAAATAAATAATTGACCTATTTATTGTCATTCTAAACATATTTTGATGAAGAAAGCCATAGAATGATGGGCATCCCATGGCATGATGTATTTGAATACATTAAATACTTTCTGTCTGCTTGAGGTTTCTCTATTGCGCTAAAAGGTTTATTTTCTTTGGCATCATTTTTATCACTTTGTATCATTATCTCCCTCCATATTACCCACCCAGACATTAGCTAGCCTCTACTTCCAATACATCATTTCATTCCTGAAGATATTTTCCAAATATGTTTCATTACAATGACTTGATTCTTCTTTTTTTGTTTGTGCCTGAGCATGTATAATGTCTCCTAATGATAGGCTTCAATATCAGTGTATTCTCTATTAGCATCATTTCCAAATATAAGTTTTGTTTTTAGTTTAGGCTTAATTGTATGCATTAGGAATTAGAGGTAGATTTTTGTATTTCATTTCATTTTGTTTCTTTCATTTTAATATAATCCTGTAGTGATTCACATTAAATTTTATCAATGGTTGATTATTCATGATTAGGTCTCAGTCTATCATATTTGTGATTATTTTAATACCTGTATATATGCTAAATTTAAAATCAAATCATGAATTTTTCAGAGGCACTTTTAAAATACTGGTAAGTTGAAAAATAACTCTTTTTAAATTTAAATATTTAAAAATGGCACTAACTTTCAGATGTAAGCTGTACTCCAGCTTGTCTCACCCTCCGTGGACCAGTGAAGGAGCTATGCATGTTTTTTCTCACAGCAAGCACAAAAGCACAAGAGGGCACACCTGACTACATAAGCATATTTCAAACATTGACCAAAGAAGTCTTTCATTCTTCAGTTCACTTTCCCAAGGCTAAGTAATAAAGAATTACACTAGCCCATGTAAAGTAGGAGAGAGTGAATTGTATATTTTTTTAACAATAGTCTAATCAAGAGGAGGGATTATTATATATTTCAGTTAAGCCAGGATTGTATTTTGGAGTAGGCGAAAAGGGCAGACATGAAGAGAATTGTAAGATTAAGGATATTTAAAGTAATATAAATAGGACATAGGGATGGGCTACTATGAGGCTGAGGAAAGGTTTGTTGGGAAGGTGCCAAGAATTATGCCTAGAAGTATAGATTCAAGATTTGATGTCTAGTGTGGCCATCCACTGAGAGAGTGAACAATGAAAGAGATGAGAGTGGTTTTATGGGTGGGGTGGAGGGATGTAAATGTCATCATTTCTCGTATTGTTATCATCATCATTATTATTGTTGTTACTACTAGTTTGGAAAATTGATGAGACTAATCATCCTTCCGTGCCTTATTTCCCATGCTTGGGCATAAGTCTACTTAAAGAGGCCGAAGTCACTCAGCTATGTCGAGGGCTAACAGCATTTTTTTTTTTCTACACAAAATAGTTCCTATAAGATCATCCTTCCAGCTTTCCCTTCCATCTTGATATTGCCATGATCAACCAACTATAAAAATTACTGAATCTATTCACTGGTCTGTGCTGAATGTGTGTGTCTATCTATGGATGTATTAATATACATAAACACATGTGTGTGCTTTGAGTTAATTTTCCCTGTTTCCATCCCATGGGCTTCATACATTTTTTTCAATCTTATTCTCTAACCACTTTCAGACTAGCAAATTAGCATGATCTAAAGTCCAGATTTTTAATCGTCACAAATATGTTACTTTTTTTTTTTTTTTTTGAGGACAGTGTCACTGGCCCTGATATATGGGATCCAAGCCAGCGCTTAACCACCACCCCCACTCAGGCAGTCCACAAACACGTTACTTTTAATATTTCTGTCTTAGTTCATCAATTGCAGGCATAAAGCACGAATTATGTCATCTCCCATACTAATCTCAAGCTTTGAGATACTCTACCCTATGCTGGCCTCAACATCATGGACCCCTACTTGTCCAGGAGATTGGATTAAAAAGAAATATTATATAAAATTCCATTTGCTACTTTCTAAATGTATCAAAATTGTTGCCATTTTCACAAAAACCTAAAATATTAAATAGTTTGGATTCCATTTGGGTAAAAATTTTAAAATATAGAATTTTTTCTACTATGAACGAGTGTAACAATATGGTCTGCCTAGAAATCAGAATGAGCTTAAAAATGGGGCTTGCTCCTACTTAAAACATTTTCACATCTGAAATAGTTAAATTACATTAAATCTCTTAATGAGCAGCACTACTTAGCTTAGCATCAGCATAAGTGCATTTAGATCTCACACACTCACACACACACACACACACACACACACACACAATTTCTGGTAAATCATTTAGTGTTTTCAGCACAGCTGCACTATATGAGTATTTATTAATTACCTGTAAAATTGTTCAGTAAGTGCCAGCTTGGCATATATTGCACATAATCACACATTTCAGCCACACAGTTGTTTATGTCATTTTATAATGATGCTAATAATTACCAGACAACTAAATTATTCAGCAAACTATAAATGTTATATTTAATTACTTTATCATTTTTGTATGTTGCCATGGAGATTAAATTGCTAACTTCATCTCTAAATTAAATCATTTTATAATTTCCACCTTTATCAATATGAATGTGGAATGAATTAATAAAACTGGAAGCCTGTACAAACAAGTTAGTATTTTCTTGATGTGGTTTCTATTCACACAGCTTCTATATGATGCTGTGAACATTTATCAGGTTGTCTCTAACATTTTCAAAGCATTCCTGATCTCTGAAAATTAAAGGGAGAGGAATAAAATAAATCCTTCATGAGATACAATTTCCACCTTCTGCCAGAAACTAACTGATTAGAAAAGTCTTTATAGGTTAAACTAGCCATTATATTTTTATGGTTCTGTGTATTTGCAAACATAAAGAATAATGTTTTCTCACTACAAACTGTTCTCATACAGTAAATACTAGCACAGTCCACTGCAGCAGCCTGTGTAACAATTTATCATATATCTAGTTTTTTTTTCCTACAGTATGTTGTTTTGTAGGTCTGCAAGCTTCTCTAAGAATATTCCTGCATCTAAAATCACTTATAATTTAAAACTATCTTGTGATAAACACTGAACGTGTGCCATCCTTCCCATAAAGCACTCAGCATCGATCCTGCAACATTTTGAGTATAAGAAGCTTCGGTCATTAAAATGTGTTACTCTTCTTTTGAATAACAGATATTGACAGCCTCTAAAGACACACATAGCCTTAACATCACTTGACGGTTCTAGTTGCATTGAAAAATTTAAAACTATATTACAATTTAATCAAATCTTTAGCCTGAATATACACAATTCTAACATGTCAGCGTTCTTTATGGGTGATAGAAACCATCAAGCTTCTTGGGCTTATCTGTCCAATATAATTTGAGAGACATTCATACTAAAATACCCCAGTCCATTGCTGGATTATTTATGAATAGGGCAAGCTTAATTTTGGATTGGGTTAAGTATATATAAAAGTTATTTATTAACTCATTCATAATTATTTATGTATCCAATTGTTGACACAACATGAATTTCGAAGATACTTGGTAAAATAACCTATTTGTTGAAAATGTACAAGTACTTGTATAGATATTTCTCCAGTACATAAGTGGACATTCAGAAATGAATAACATGGTGCTCCAAAATTTCAACCAATATTGGGGAAAGGGTAAGTGAATGGAAGAAACCATAGTAAGAGGTGGAATGGTATTAATGCCATAATATAAACAAAGTTCTATAAAAATTCAAAAGAGGAGAATCTCAAATTCTATTGAGTTCCTGGAGAGACAAATATTTTCTTTATAAAATTGAGAGGTTTATATTATAAAATGTAATTAAATATCAAATCATGTGTCCAGATCATGTGAAGTAACATTAACTCTTGCCTGGATTATTGATAAAACCCCTCACATGATTTTTTGTTGTTGTTGCTTGTTTGTTTTTATTAAAGTTTTTTGGGGTGACAATTGTTAGCAAAGTTATAGATTTAAGGTATACAATTCTGTAATGCATCATCTATATATCGCATTGTGTGTTCACCACCCAGAGTCAATTCTCCTTCCATCACCATATATTTGATCCCCTTTACCCTCATTTACCACCCCCCTCCCACCCTCTGGTAACCACTAAACTATTGTCTGTGTCTATGAGTTTTGTTTCTTCATTTGTTTTTCTTGTTCTTTTGTTATTTTCAGTTTTATATACCACATATCGGTGAAATCATACGGTTCTCTACTTTTTCTGTCTGACTTATTTCACTTAGCCCTAAAGATTCCACCAAAAATCTAGAAACAATAAATGAATACAGTAAAGCTGCTGGTTACAAAATCAATGTACAAAAGTCCATTGCATTCCTATATACTAACAATGAAACCCCAACATGGTTTTATAGCTTCTAGTCTGCCCCTTTTCAAGCCAAACTCTAGATAGATGTTTCTTGTGCACAAAATATACATACTATCACTCCAATACTTACATTTCTTTTAGTGTTCCAAGTTTTCTCTAGAATTAACTCTAACACCATTAGTATGGTACACAAGTAAATTCAAAATGGCACACTTGCTTAACTCTCTTTTTCCTATGTCGGCACTTTCCCTTTTTATTCTATTCACACCAGTCATACTGGATTTTTGGTTCAGTTCTCAAATATATCATGTTTTATTTCATTTCTTGATATTTGTCTATATAACTCCTTCTTTCAAAACATTTTACTCGCTCTTTCCTGGGTAATTTCTAGTCAAGGCTCCCATCTCTGATTAGATATCACTCCTTAAGAAAATGTCTAGTACTTAAGAATTGTATTAGGTGACTTTTCTATAGCCTCATTTAGTACCTGTGCTTTATCCATAATAACATATACTATATTGAATTTTCTAAATATTGTTTATTATTCAATAAATATTAAAATATAATAAAAATGAACACTTCTTCCACTACATTAAAAGACACTGAAGTCTAAAATCTGAAACTTGTAGAAAAGGAAATCCCTAATACAAATGTTATCCTCTAGCATTTAGGAAGCATTATGCATTCTCAATTGTCTGATACATTTATAAGGCTAAAAGATGGAGACAAATGTTAGGCAGTATAGATTACAATTAACTTTGTATCTAATCAATATATAAAGAAGAAATT
Source organism: Aselliscus stoliczkanus (assembly GCA_033961575.1). Classification (NCBI taxonomy): domain Eukaryota; kingdom Metazoa; phylum Chordata; class Mammalia; order Chiroptera; family Hipposideridae; genus Aselliscus; species Aselliscus stoliczkanus. The sequence goes on from CM066731.1 coordinate 141,291,732, forward strand.
GTTCATAAGAATATAGTATTAGTATTCAAATTAAGAATGTGTGTTACAGTGTTTTTCCTTATTTCATTTATATTTTAGATTCCGTTAGGAAAAGATAAGAAAATTAGCAAGGAAATAAAATACAAAACCACTGTGACATAGACAAAAGGGTTTTGGTTGTGTATTTTACCATTAAAAAAAATGAGTTAAAAATCATGTAATACCATTAAAAGCTATCCCAAGATAAGTTATAGTAATGCTGATTAAATTTATCTAATAAATTACATTTAATCCTAACTTTTCTCCCTTTTCAGATACCACTCCTTCATTGTTTGCTAAGAAAGCCAAAAGACAGCCAAAGTGTTTCTAGAGCTTTTCTGCAGTGTGGTGACACAGTCTCTTTCAGCCAGCCCTGGAACCTTGATATTGATGTGTCTCTCTAAGCTGCAGAGGAGATAAATTACTAGTTGTCACTTTTTAAAAGTGCCTTTTAGCTCTTCAGACTATAGTAAATGAATAAAGTAACTTAAAATAGTAATAAATTGTGATTTATTATTAATATCATCCCTGCAGTGACATGTCAATATCAAAGGGCACGCTAGCAAAGAAAACCACTAGTAAGAACTTCAAGCTGAGATACAGATAATATTCATGCATCTTGCCTAACAAATGGGGGGGGAGGGGAACAAGTATCAGGTAGAGCACAGCAAGTGATCAGCAGGAAAACTAAGAAGTGAAAGGGAACACGTGAAAATTTAGAAAAAGGTAAATTCTATGTTTAAATTCAGAATTAGGCCAGAGAGCCCTTTTCATGTATAGTTGACAATTCAGGTGCTTAGATCAAAGTGAAAGGTCTCAGTATAAACCCAAGCTGTGCAAGTTTCTACCTGTTGAAAAGTTGGTTCTCAATAAATACTGCTATAATCATTAGTTCAGGTAAGTCTGGAGTTCCACCAAAGATCAATTTTGCTAAAAAACCTGGTAACCTCCTGGGAAAGAAGCCATCCTAGATGAATGAAAGTGGGAAAGTTTAGGTGTAATATGATGACCTTTATTGAATCACTGGAGAATAAGACCCATGGGCATATATCTGATTCTTGAGAAAGAGAAGCTGCATGTAGAAATAGAAAAGGCTGTTTCACTAAAAACTGTGAAGTAAAAGGCATAAGGATATACTTCATTGGGTCTAACGTTAAGCAAGCGAGGTGACAGAGCAGAATTACTCTCACTTCAGTGGGAGTTGCTTAACCTATATGTCAAGAGCACAAGAGTAGAGTGCAAATCTGCTATGCATTGGAGAGGTGCAACAACTTCCATAGAGAAACTTGGGGACACCTGAATTTCTCTTTATGGTATGAGACCACATTCCTGATGCAGATAACTAGCATTGTGTGTGTTAGGCAATGAAGAGGGCTTAATGTATGTAAAAGTGCCTGGGCTCAATAAATACCAGCATTATATTTTTCTTCTATCTACAAACATTCCATTAGGGGTCACATTAGTTTTTTAATAGATTTAAAAACCATCTATAGCCTTAGGATTTAGAATAGATTTTGAAGGTAAAATTAACAGGATTTGACTGGATCATCTATGGAGGTTTAAGAAAGAGAAAACTTAAAGATGACTCTAGGGAGTTTTGCTTGAGCAAAAGAAAGAATAAAATAGCCATTTACTGAAATGGAATAAAAATAACTGCAGTTGTGAAGGTTTGGAGGTGAGAACAAGATTTCTGATTGTAATATATTGTCTGAGACGCCTATTAGACAATCAAGAATTGTAAAGTTAAGCTGAATATAGAGTTCCAAGTGGCAGCCAGTGCTCTGTATAAATTTGAAAGTCATCAAGTATGACAATTAATGAGATCACCAAAAAAGGGTATGTATATAGCAACCGCGAAAAGCTTCCAAAACCGAGTGCTAGAACATGCAAAGGTTTCGAGTTCTGAGAGCTGAGAAGAAATCAGCAAAAGGGAACAATGATCACAATGGTGCAAAAGAATTAGGAGAATGTCTTGTCCCAGAGTGAAGTAGGCAAGTGACCAACCTCTGACAAATGCTGCTCACATACTGAGTTGTTGTCTCAGAATCAGTCATGGAAATTAGCAAGACAAATAATCATTGGTGACTGATAAACACATCACAAGGAGCCTATATTGCGCCTTTGTACAAATTAGAAAAACAGTGCCACTTCTCCTGGATAGATAAAAGCCCGCAACAGGGTTCCTAGTTTGGTGAGCAGAGCACAAGCGAGATTTCCCCCTCCACAGACTGGGCACTCCTGAGTAATAAGAACATGCAGAACCTATAAATATGAAAGGCTTATTAAAAGGAATTTTGCTTTAAAAGGGAGAGAAAAAGGGCAGTAGCTGGAGGGAGCAGAGGTATCGAGGGGAAGATTTTATTTTTAAGATTTCGAGCACATGCATTCAGTGTCTTGTCCATACACATGACTCTGATTTTTCCTGTACACAGTGATGGCTTTTTTTTCACAATCATATCTTCTGCCTGAAGGCTTAACTCATTATAGGAGGGCCCTGAGTCAATGTCCCAAAAGCCATTAGTCAACCCAGGTGGATGGGAGTTGATAAATAAATACCCTGGTATTCTAAACGCTTACTTTATGGCCAATGTTCAAACTCAGGAATCTTCTTAAAATGTATTAAAAATAATCTCTTATGTTTTGTAGTAGAAGAAAGCAATGTTGCCCATGGTACCAGAAATGTAGCTGTTATCTCAGCAAATTATTTTTTTCTTTATTCCTCTAAACATAGAATAACGTAAGCTGTTTGCTTTCACTTGGCAAAAACAGGAGTGTATCACATTCTGCCTCAGGGATGCATCATATTTTTGCTCTGTGCTCTATTTAGCTTGTAAAGATTTGGTTCTTTACCATTCCACTGAATATTTTTATGCAATCATCAACAGAACCTGGGGAGAGGGAGACACCAAGTACATTGGGTGCCTCTGGAACACTCATGGATGGAAGATAAACCCCATCATAAAACAGGTACCTTCCATCTCAATGATGTTTCCATGGATATAGCAGTCCGAGACAGGCTGAAAATTTTTCCTCCAAAAACGAACATCCCTATATGATACAAAACTATATAATTCAATCTATTTAGTTATACATTTTTATTAACACAGATATGTGTTTTGAGGATTTTAAAGTATATTGTTAACGATAATTAACAATATTTAATAGCATAAACGTAAGTACCTTGACAATATAAAAGTTCACATTTTTATGTTTTCCTTAAGTAAAATACATTCTGAAAAATGGAATTCCCTTAAATCATGTACATATAGCCTGAAACATACACTGAAAGGTCATTTTATATGTTCCACTAATAACAAATTAGCTACTTTTTTCCAAAATACAAGATGTTAAGAGTTTAAAATGTTGAAGGTGTATTTTTATGTTATTAAACAAAATGCAGATTGCTAATGAAAACATCAACATATTTATGTAGAGAAGCTTTTTTAGCTTCTAGTTTTTTAAATTACCATTACTAGACTGATTTTAAAGTAATTTATAAGGAACCATAACTATGATATAAGCAGCATCAAAGAATGGGAAACCAATTTCAGATATGAATATTAAATAAAATCTTTCTAAAAACTGTAAATCATTGTTATTAATGTTTATTTAAATATTTCTCTTCATTCATTACATTTAGAGAATTTTCATCTGCTTCTCTGTTGTACTGGGAGATTGAACTGTTTTTATTTCATCAAAGGATAAAATATGTAATTATATTGAGTTAAAAATATAAAATCATGTTAGAGAATATCTAAAGGAGTATATTTATCAATGTTTAATATTCACACATTTCAATTTATTTCTAGTAAATTTCCTCTAGTAAGCTGTACTCTACTTGTTAGAACGATTATCTGATAAAGTTTTGAATTATAAAGAATTGATTTATGCAAATATATACTTCATCTTAAAGGTTAAAAAAAGGAAATCTAATAGTATTCATATTATATAAATAGATATAATGGCTTAATATAATATGCATACCACTAGTGTATAAATGCAAACTAATGTTACAATATATGGTACAAAGATCTCTGGATATGTACTGCAAAACCATGTGGGTGATAGGTGTTAATTATATTTTATTCTACTCCCCCCACCTCATTTGCTTCAAAAAAGATGTGTTTTTAACTTTGTCTGTTTGAATATTATTGTATTTTATGTTTGGATGAATAATTAATGGTCAGTACATCACTTTTGTTTTCGAGCATTTCAAAATGTTGTTTGATAGTTGTTTCAAGTTTGGGAAACTCAATTATATGTATATGCAAAATAATTTACACACCTCTATCAAAAATTTGCGTTGATCCTGAAAGGTGCTGAGAAAAAATGCTTCCAACTATATCTAATAATATGCTCTAGTCATCTTTATCATAAGAAAAAACTTTTCCACTTTAGATGTAACTGAAGGTATATTTTAGTTTGGTCAAATGAAGCAAAATGCATAAGCACCTAAGCCTCAGCTTGAAATAAATATAGGTAACATTCTGTGAGGCTAGGGTCTTACATTTGTATCTGCTTGAATGTGAGTAGACAGGAAATCCCGTCTCACTGTCTTCTACACTTTAGTTATGTGTATATTGTCCCCATTAAAGTGGAACCTAGCCTGGTTCTTTACAAGCAATCAAATTTTGGCTACGAAGAGAAGAGTAGAAATATTTCAGGCCTCTTCAAGTCTAGAATAGAATGATTTTTCTTAACTAAAAATATGGTACCCTTCTAGGATCAGCACCAAATAATATGAATGTAGAACAATTTGTTTATTCATCAACGAAAGAAAAGTTTGGTTGCTTTCAGTTTGGGGCCTATATGAATAAAGTAGTACAAGCATTCACGTGCAGGGTTTTATGTAAACATAGAATTACAAACCAGCTGAGTAAACACTTAGGAGACAGATTGCTAGATCTTTTGGTAAGCTACCAAACTGTCTCTCAAAGTGTCTGTAGTGTTTTGTATTCCTGTCAGCAATAAATGCCAGATCCTGTTGCTCCCCATCTTCACTAGTAATTGCTATTGTCAGTTTTGGGGATTTTAAATTCTTCTTCTCCCCCCTCCACCCTGTCTGTCTGTCTCTCTCTGTGTGTCCCTCTCTTTGCCATATATATAAGAATGAACATTGGTTCTGTTTCTCTGGAGAACCCTGAATAATACACTGACGTTATAATATTTTTAGTGGATATCACATTTGTATTTAATTACGTGGTATTCCTAAACACGGGGGTTCTATTATTGAATTTTATCTAGAATGAACTCATTTTTCTGTTAATTAATTGATTATTTTCAATGGCAGATTAAATTGATTTTTCTGTTTGTTGATGTTTTCAATTGCATTTCTTAGAATTATATTCCTTCATGCATTTTTAAAATGTCTTACTTTTAACTTGAAGTTCTTTGTTATTCTTTCTTACTCTTTCATTCTTTCATCTGTTTCCATCCTATCTATTTTGGAACTGTTCCTAGGTGGCTCCTCATTTCCTCAGTCCAAAAACAGGTCTTATATAGACATTCCGGGCCCATGAGGATATAACAAATAAAACCACCATGCTATTAGGTACCAGGACCTTGTCAGCTAGCCTCCACGAAAGGCATATACTTTTACATCAGGCATACCCCATGCAATGCCATAAGTTTATTTCTCTTCGCCCTCATTCTTGTTTTTTTAGCAGTAATGTATTTCTAGTACTCCACTCTGAGAACTGACACATAGAAACACTGACCATCTTCAAAAAAATTAGAATACAAAATAAACACCACTGACAGACTCAAAATGAATAAAAAGCAATTGAATAGTGAATAAGTAAATATACAATTATACACTTTATAGTTGTTAAGAGAGGATGGTGGAATACAATGGGTAAGAAAACATCATTATAATTTGACAGCTAAATAGGCTATATTCATTATCTTATGAGTTTAGAGAAGACTTAGTGGAGAATATGGGATTTTTAAGAACTTCATGAAAAGGGAAAAAAGACAGGTGAGTACGCTAACAAGAGATTCCTATTACAATATTATTTCATGCATTAGTATTTACCTCTATTAGTTTTGCAGCTGTTTGCCTTATGATGAGCTATTTTTTTGCTTAGGTAAGTATTTCTAAAGTTATAAAGTCTTTAAAATGCTTGACAAAAGGGAAAAAAAGCCTTCTTCTAACTAGAATTTCAGAGTTGTTTTATTTTAACCATTCTGTTTCCCTTGCCTCTGAAGCCAAAGAACATTAACTACTATGAGACCACACTATTAGGAGGAAACTTACACGCCCTAGTGGAAAACACAGCTGATGCCATTCACTCCCTTAAGATGTATGGTGTGAATAAATGCTAAAGATACATTAGGTATAGTTCAATTGGTCTGGGCTAATTAGTTTTAGGAGAAAAGAAAAAGTAAGCATTACAAAAATTGTTTTCTTTATCTTCCTTAATGAGTGGTCACTTCCAGACATTGGAACTACTTTAGCAAGAGTTGGACTAAAAGGCTATTTGACCAAGAAATCTTGAACTGGGCATAAAATGGGTTAGTGGACTGGATGATGTTAAAGAGTCTGTAAACCATAAAATTATATGGAACTTCAGATATCTGGCACTGTAATGTGGTGAAAAGAACAAGACATTTTAAGTCACAATATATGGCTTCTCTATCCAGTCTGTCATTTACTAGTTATATAAATTCCATGAGCCTCAGTCTCAGTTTGTAAAATGTGGATAACAGTGTCGCTTGTCTGTGTGACTGTATATGGAGGGAACAAATTTAATCACTAAAAATGAATTATATATTCTCCCCTCTATTAAATAAATGCTAACTAGATAAGATTTTAGATAATTGTGATATTTCCAAGGTAGTAAAATATACTTAAGCTATTGAAACACAATCATCTCACTGATTAATCAGATAATAGAAAACACACAGTTTCTCAGTCTCTCTTTCACTCTTCTCTCTTTCACTCTTCTCTCTCTCTCTCTCTCTCTCTCCAACAACAACAACAACGTTAACAACATTACCTATGAATGTTATTTTAATATTGTATTTTCACCTCTTTCCTTCTTTGGTAATAGCTCAGTTTTGAAACTAACAATGATTTCTTTACTTATTATTAACTTTACACTTAAGGCTTTTATTGAGTTTTTTATTACTGGATTGATCAAGTCCATGTTATATAATATGAAGCATAATAAAGAAAATTTTAAATATAGCTCTAAATGTTATAAAATAGTTTCCCTTAGAAATATCTATTGCTGTTGTTCAAATTTTAAGCCTAGTCTAAGATTAAGTGGTTCATTTATTCAACATTTTGATTGATGTCCAGTACATCTCTCCTTATCAACACAGCATTTATCCTGACTAACCACACTGAATAATCATTGGCATGCCACTTAACCATTTAAAAAAAAAAATGTGGTCTGCTTAAAGTCACAAAAACTCTACTGAATAACAGACATGCAGTAACGATATTATTATATATCAAAAATTTCTCTAGCAATATAGGAAATTTTCCTGGATATCAATTTACAAAAAAAAAAAGGTAAGTTTTTGTTTATTAGACTAAAATTTCACTCACAGCATTTTATTTTAATCTTCAAAGGGAACAGAGCATGTTAGCTGTTATTTAAATAATTAGAATCAGTAGGAGTATATTGGGCTGCTTCCAGGTGAAAAACACATTCAAAAACCTTTATAAAGAAAAATTTTGAACTATTGAATTATTGAGTGGCAAAAGTAAAGCCAAAATTGAGACACTATGTTATTATAATAATGATAATACTCTCATTTAATATAATTCTCAGAACAGGCACTGTTCCTATCCTCACAGATAAAGAGACTGAGACACAGTCAGGCTAAGTAACTCACCAAGCATCAATCCATTATCAACCGCACAAGCTGGGGTGAAACCCAGTAAATCTGGCTTTGGAATCCAACCTTTTAAGCTCCATGGAGTCTCATATTTGCACCACAAAGTTTGGACCATAGAATATATATGAAAACATCTTGCAAGCCTCCTGGCACATAATAACAGTTAGCGAATCTGAATCTAAGCTTACCTTTAAGACTCATTCAAATCAAAGTTTCTTTCAATGGCATAATCTTCTACCTTGGAGATTTTTTTTGACCAAGACTCCTTCACAGTTTCTAAAAATAATTACGAAGAAAAAAATCATTGTTGGAAAAATAAGTGGTTGAAGAGTTCTACTTTCTGGTCCGACATGTAAACATCTTGCAAATTGTCACTCATGTCCTCACAAGAAAAAATACAAAAAAAAAAAAAGTGTGCAAATCAACAACTCTTCTTAGACCCATCAGAAAATTGAGGTCACAGGGCAAACTACTGCCCCAAATCTGGAAAGACAAAGCAAATACGGAATATCACAGTTTACCAGGAGCAAAAAGCTCAAGAGTAGCCTGCAGCTAGAACCAATAACACAGCTGGAACCACTATCAGTAGGAGGTCTTTAGACTGTAATACATAAATTGTTGCAGGCTCAGGGTAGACTGGCTTGAGAGTTTGCAACTCTGAGGAGGCCCAGTATTAGCCCCCCACCCCCACCCAATTATTGTCACTTTATCACCAGGAAGCCCATTGCTCTCACGGTAAAGATTAGAAAAAAAGTCCTTTGTACTTCAGGCAGGAAGAGGGAGAAAGTAACCAATCTTAAATACACCGAGAGCTCTCTATTCTCCTTAATAAGTCCTGCTCTCAAGAAAATATATATATATATCTTTTATAACCAGAGATTAATTTACTGGGGTTTTACTAAAGATTAACCGACTTTGCAGAAGAGAAATACTGAACTCCAGCCCTCCTAGCCTTGGACATAGAGGAAGAGAAATGCCCAACTCAGGCCCACTTAAAGACTATAGAACATTTCCCCTCCACCACAGCTTACAAGCATAATGACAAGTGATTGCAGCTGAAAGAACTACAAGCCTCAGCCTCTAGGGAATATGTAGAAAAACTCAAAGACAACAGAAGAGTCATAAACAAGGACACTAGAAGAAATTGCAAGGTTTGACTGCACAGTCACAGCAAACAATAAACATGGCCTCCCAGCCAGGAAAAAACAAAAAAATCCTCACACTAAAGCCCTATCTAGCTCCACTTTACCTGATATGCAGTTATAAATATGGTAGATATAAATTTAACTATATCAATAATCATTTCTATGTGAATGGTTTAACTATACCAATTAAAAGACAGAGATTGACAAAGTAGATTAAGAGAAACAAGACCCAACTTTAAGTTGTCAACATGAAAGAGAAGTGATTAAGCTCAAGATTCTTGTTCCTCAAGGCACAATTACTTATCAATCCCTCTTAATAATGACTTTTTCCCTCCTAAATTATATCAGTGTTTTTATATCTAGTGTATCCCTTCAAATATTCTGCTTTACAAATAACAGAAACCCCGCTCAAAGTGAAAGTGATCTAAGCAGAAAAAAATGAGCATTCCAGGTCATGGCATTCATTCATTCAAAACCTCAGGTCTTGCCTGAACCCAGAGCTCAAACTATATATATCACCAAAAGCTATTTCCCCTTTCTCTATTAAGTTTCTTCTATGTAATTTCATTCTCAGATGGGTATCAAGAGGGCTCCTAGCAGAGCCCAGGTTCTAAGACAACCAAAAATAGTGACATTGTTTCCCCACCATTGGGGACCAAACTCATTTTGTTTTATAATTCTAACTGGCTTTGGTGGCCATTCTTAAACCACCATTGTAGCCTGAACAATGTATTGTACTGTGTGGATTGGGTCTATGTGGATTAAATGCCACTGAGAACATGTGAGACATGATCCTCCAGGAGGGAGCAATATGTGATTTTTTTTGGAGGGAAACAGCTATAGTTCTCAGGACAGGGGTGTTTGAAAATAGATGTCTGCTGTATGTAGTTTAACACATCAGGTGTTTTCTCTACACTGTACTCAAATAATTTGCTCATTGTTCCTTTCCACATGATTTCTAATATATTCTTAGAAAATTGAACTAATTTAAATTAACCGCACTAAAATGAAAGAACGCAAGTTGAAACAAATTGAAGAGCTGAATATCACAGTTTCCTCCCAACTGCATAATTCTGTAGGTAGAATTAGGAAAGATTACAGGAATAATCTGGACTTTCATTCTATTCCTCAGTGCAAAATGAATACTATTTTGAACAAGAACAAGTAATGATTGTCTAAAATATGAAAGTGTTTTTTCTAGTATATCTGATTTTAGTGTTGACAAATGAATAAGAGTTTTGGTTCATTAGTTTTTGAGCATTTTGTCATAATTCTGACACATTCTGCTGTGAAAGTTCTATATAATAATAATAAATCTTTCACAAAAAATGTGGAAGAGCAATTATAAATTCTACAGAAACATCTCTTGACATTTTTAGGATGAGATTCACATTAGGTTCGCCCTCTTCTCCATTTAGGCATGACCTTTTCATACTGAGAGATTCTATCAGATAGGTTACTGCACTTCAGGGATGGCTAATTAAAACAGCTTATAAAAAGCAAGAAAATAGGAAGACAGAGAGGGAGAAGGAAGGAGTGAAGGATCAACACGAATTTTGTCTCCTGCATTTGTCTAATCAAATAAGTCACGTTCATACAAGAGCTTCCCTTGCTCCTGAATGAGCATACTTTACATATTGGACATGAAGTCATAGGATGTGTGAAGACATTTGTAACACTAAACACACCAAAGGAGCAACCTGAATCAGAATAGAAGCCTAATAATTTTTTTTTAAATAACTATCCTACCTAAAGACTGAATTTTCTAATCAATTATATAAGTCTCAGAAAAAATTGCACCTTACACTCAAATAGCCATGCTACCAAAGCTTAAAAACAAACCAGATCTATAATGTGGAGACATTATGGAAAAGAGTTATTAGCCAAGTCAGAAATTAATGTCAATTATACTTGCATTGTCATTTACAATTATTTGCTTATGAAGATGTATTCTTGATATATTAATGACATTACCAAATATTTTTTTAAAGCATAGATTGCACAATTTTGTATTTTTTATGAAACTTCCAGCTGTGGTTAATTTTAGTTCATAATGTCAGTTTTAAGAAACATAACTAGGCTCAAGTAGCAATTATACTTCATAAAAAACTATAAAATAGTGCTGACACTAAAATTTATGCTTTAGAAAATTACACTTTGATAATTTGAAATTATACAATCAGTAAGTAGAGTCACCTGACCTTACCTATGTTCCACAAAGACCCTAGTTAAGATTACAGATTAGAATTTACAGCTTTCAGTGCTTGCTGTGTGGCTGGCCATAGATACCATAATTATTTGCCCTACAGAGGCTACTAAATGGCTCCTGCATTTGCTCCTCTAGTACTTTCTGTCCCCTCCAACCATCTTGACTACTCATCTTCCATTGTGCAAGAAATAGAAACCATAATACGATAACTGTCTTAGACATTTCCGGTTGCTATAACAAAAATGCCATGCACTTGGCTGCTCAAACAATTAACATTTATTTCTCACAGTCTGGGAGCAGAGAAGTCTAAGGTCAAGGCTCCAGCAGATTCTGGGTCTGATGAGGGCCTGCTTCCTGACTCATAGACAGCTTCTTTGCTGTGTCCTCACTTGGCAGAAGGGACAGGAGAACTCTCAAATCTGTTTCATGAGGACACTAATCCCACATATGACAGCTCCACTGTAATGACTTGATCATATCCCAAAAGCTCTACCTCCTAATATCATCACATTAAGAGTTAGAATTTCAATATATGAATTTTGGAGGTTCACAAACATTTAGTCCATAACATTAACCAATGACTGTCTAGTTTGCATGTCAGACTCTATCCACTATATGTAGAAGATATGGAGTCATGCTATATTAACATGTCTTCAGGAAGTCAATCCTGTTGGAGGATGAATAGAGAGTATTGAGGAAGAGTAGGTATACAAATAATCTAATATCTTACTAAATTTTACTAAAATCTTACTAGAATAAGATAAAAAGCCCATGAGGTAAGCTTTATCATAATAAACTGCTAATATAACCTCTTACTATTTACTGAATTTAGAATTTTTGGATAAAACTGTAATCATCATTCTGTAAATAATATTTAGGAGAATATTGATATCTCACAAGTTGTAAACACAAATTCTAACATAAAAGTATTCCACAGTCAATTGTTTTAAAATTAAATAAGAATTAATTTCTACACAGCTGTCTATAAAAAGAAACTCCTAAAACAGAAATAGCAACAAATTAAATTTTAAAACTTCAGCCTACAACTAATATATTTGATCACAGAAATGTTTTCACATCACTTATTAAAATATCAATGGATATTAATGTTTTATGGCATCTAGTTTGAGATATTTTGAATTTTTAAAAATATAGTTGTGTTTTCAGTAATAAGTGTGCCAACCAGCTTTGCAAGATGTTTTGCAAAGGCTGCCAAATGTTTTCATGGAAAAGAACACTGGTCTTATCAAGAAATATGGCTCTCTACCTTTGACTTCTTGTATAATTTTAGAAAATGATCACACTTCTATGGGCTTAATTCACCTACCTATTAAATGAAAGTTTAGAGGCTTTCAAGTAAAGATTATATCTGGCTAATCACACATAATTTTTTCTCTGACTCATTTTTATTAAAACACCAAACAAAATGAAACTGAAAGGAATCCAAAATTGTGATTTGTCATCTTATTTTTATATAAAACAAATTTTCTAGTTTATAAAAATAAGGTATTCAACCGAATGATTTCTAGAGTCTTTCAATATCCAAGATACTGTAAGAAATAATGCACAACATCCAGCTGTTGATTGTAAAAAATATTTAATGATTAAAGAATAAAGTATAGTGTGTAATCATGCTGTAAATTGTTTCTTTCTTCCTTTAAGACATTTTTTGAAGTGTGCCATTTACTAATGAAAATATATTAAATTTCCTCAAATTTAAGGTATCATCAAATCTAAGAAACACATTACTTTTTGTGCCATAAATAAAAAACATCTCTAGTTAAATTAAATCATATCATTGACTGAAAGATGAATACCTACATCAGAGATGTTTAAATATGGGGAAAAACTGTGTGTGTGTGTGTGTGTGTATATATATATATATATATATATATATATATATATATATATATATATTCCTTTGAACTTTGTAACACTTCCTATAACACATTTTTTGCAAAGCCACTGTCTTAAAGAGTCATTACAATAAAAACTGAAAATTTCTAATTCCTGAAAATTTCAAAGATTTGTGGCTCCTGCTATATATACTAGGTAGGTAAAAGTATAAATATAATTCTTCAAAATAACAACAGTAATAATAACAAAATCAAATCATTAATTTTATCCCTATACTTAGCACTGAGAAAACTGAAACTTTTACCTGTGTTGATTAATGAACCTGATAAAGTTAGCTGCAATGATGTCATAAGACCTTTCTTTCCAAAGTGAACACTAAATTGATTTAAATCACTGTAGATTAACAAATACTTGTAGCATGGTAGCAATTTAAGTTTCTTAGTCTAAACAACTTCACAAAATCTAAATCATACATTATTCAAGGAGTATAATCATCCAAATCCTCCCATAGCAATTTAAACAAACTGCTAAATCCTTAGTGTGGACTGTAAGACCCTGTGTGCTCTGGCCACTGCAGGGCTCGATGACCTGGGCTCTCACGTATGGTCCTCTTGCTAACTCCTCTCCAGACATATTAACCATTCTTTATAACTTAATGGGGTTCAGTGATCAGCCTGGGCATAAATTTCCATTTTCAACTTTTGAAGCACTGAGTACAGGTACAAAATCAATTAGTCTTTGATCCTGCTATCTCCTACACAAGGAATACTTCTCTCCCAGACCTTGATGGCAATCACAGTTTTAACATTTTTCATATCCTTATAATTTGCTCTAATGATTCTTCCTCCTAAAAGCTTTCATAAAGCACCATAGTTAGCCTCTTCCCATGTCCAGTAACTCCCAATTCTGTTGTTGCATTATTTAATATGTTGTATGTAGCTTTGTTACTCTCTGAAATTATGCAATGAGTCGTCGTTTCCAATGTAAGAGTAGTGTTTTTAGTTTTTTCTTCAGCACTTGTAATTCTTTCAATAGTGACTAGAATTGTATGGCACTTTTTAATGGACAACAGCTGAAGAACCAATATGACAGTTTATTAGCAGAAGAGAAAATACAATAATAGCATCAAAGTCAAGATATGCATCACAGCCAAAAGCTGTCTCACGAGAGGCCTGGAAAGGCAGGTGACAGTGCCATTGTCTTCCCTCTGTAAGAGACACATGGACACAGCTCTTTCTTTCAAATTGGAAACCACTGTTGTGTGTAAAGAAAACCTCAGAACCAAGATGCCAAAAATTAAGTCTCTGCTGGCATTTCTTAGGTGTCTCACAAAGACCACATGGGCAAATCGGGAGTCTCACTGTTATCAACAAACAATGCTGATAAGCTAGTACCAACTGCCTTGAAACTTCTGGGATCCAACACTATTATCGGTGCATTTCATTTCATGCCTAGGGATAAGTGTCATGCAGGGCATTTCTTATTTTGGTAGAGCAGTTATGGCTAATTCTAGGCCTATTGGAATTAACCCTACCAGCAGAGGCACAGTAGGGTGTGTGTGTGTTGAATACATTAATAAATCTTTACTTCAAGATTTTTCCTAAAATTTTAAATTTTTATCCTAATTATTTCTGCATAGAAAATACATTTGGGTATTTTTTTAATTCTGGTGGCAGAATGACTAACTGGGCACCAAAATTTGTGCTCCCCTTTCCATAAAATAAAATATTAATCGGGAAGCAACTTCCCAGCTTAAAGTTACATTTCCAAACCCTCACCAAAGGAACATGGGATAACGTGATTTGTGTTGTTTCTGAGCTAACAGAATTAAGAAGTAGGGAAGGCTTCCCACCCTATCTCCCCCATATACTTTCCTGATTTAGAGGACCCTGAGGAATGCGGGGATGGTTAAATCACAACATGGAAGGCGATGCTGACCAGGAATACCCTGGTACATGTGTGAGAAATGGATCTCATTGTGCTAGTCGCTGAGATGTTGGGATTTATTATTTACTGCAGCTAGTGTTTTCTCAGCCAATATTAGTCCTGAGAGAGAAGGACACCAATAAAAGGAAACCTACTCAGAGTGGTCGAGTGGCGCGGTGGTTAAGCACTGGTTTGGGAAGCCAGCGGCCCTGGTTCGGATCCCACGTATGAGGGCCCGTGACACTGCCCTCAAAAAAAAAAAAAAAAAGAAAGAAAGAAAACCACTCAGTTACTCTCTGATGATTAGAATTCATTTATTTGCAGAATTATAGCACATTAATTTTTCATTTAATAGCTGATACTTGAATTTCAATTCAGCAATCAATTTTTATATAATTTACTGGGCACATGTTAAATATGCTTCTCTTGATATATTTTACTTAATCGGTAACAAAATGTTTTATGATTGCTATTGCTTGTGCATAGGTGCTACATTTGATGTGTTCAAGGTGTTTTATGTCCTACACTGTTCTAGTATTTCTGGATTCATGCTTTGTATGTTGCATACTCACAAAACATTTAAAATGAATTTTTCAACTTTTCGAAAACATGTTTTCACTCTGGATTTCTCCCCTTTCTAAATAACAGTATTTACTTTATCCAGCACACAGTTTGGAATATGTTAATAATCTGTATTACATTTTTTCTCTAAATACCCCAACTCAAGTTGATTATTAGGCCTAGTACAAGTCACATAAAATATTCTGTTGATTTGTTAAGATTTTCTTATTATATGTTTATTAATATTGCTTTTTTTAGCTATTTTTTAATTGATTATTCTCTTTTTGACACAACTACTATTTAATTAGTTATATGTAAGCTAGTAACTCCAGACAATTATACAATGTATAATTTATTATAAATGAACAGGACTACAAGGTTCTTAGCAAGGTTACTTTTACATTTCTTGTTATAATACTTTATATGGTATAATGTAATTCCCAGCATAAATATAACATTTTTTTAAAATGCAATAAAAACCATCCTTTTGCTTTTAGAGGACTATTTGAATTTCTTTAAATAAGTAATTATAATAGTAATGTAAAGTCTTCTGTGTCTCTAGCTCTGCTGTATCTCTTTAAAATTAGCATCAGGATTTGATGTTTGTAGTTTAGTCACATAGATAAAACTACTTGTTTCATATTTTATCAAAAAGGAGTGTAAATATGCATGTTATTAGTGTTTTTGATACCCTAGGTGTTTTAATTGAATAAAAGTTATAGTCCTTTAAGATCCATTCCTTTTATTATATTAAGAAAGTATTCCTGTTTTCTTTATTTTATTCATATCTACCTCACCCCTTCCCCAAAGGCATACAGTAATGATATTCTGTTAAAGATGGTAACAAAATTATTTCTGCTAAATAAGAATAGCAATCAAATATTTTGTACATGTATTCTAGTTTCAAAACTTATCTATCAAATAAAGTTGCAATTCTTATATATCTAGCAATTACCAAATTTTGAATGACAATGCGTCAACCACATGAAACGGTAGTGTTTTGTTTTGTTTGTTTTGTTTGGGAGACTTTGTTTTTGCACTCCAGTACCTGCTAAATCTATCTTTATCTCAAGAAACTTCTTTATTTCAGTAGAAGCAGAGTGAACCTAGATATACACCACCTTGCCTTTGTTGTATATTTTGACCAAGTTTAGTGAAACTCTCTTTGTGAACAAACCCACAAATATGAATAAACTAGGACTATATATTTAAAAATCACAAACTTGCATTGAAAATAAAGTAAAATTAGGAAATTTTAAAAGCAGATTGGAGACTCAGTGATAACTATAAAGCTTTCTATAGAAATTAAGCCTGTATTTTATTAATTTAATAACATTAATAAAATAGATTATTATATTAACAATTATAGGTGATTTTAAATAATATTAATAAATATTATTAAAGAATTATGTTCATACTCCTATAAACCTTCCTAAATCTCACTACCTGAAAGAAGCCTCTGCTGATATCTTGGCACATGCCCTTTGTGTGTACAAGTATATGTGTGTGTTCAACAAAAGTTGGGATGGATATTATTATCCATTAGATTAAAAGGAAAATGTAGGTCAGAGACTGTGTGAATTACTCTCCTTCCAAAAATAGTAGTTATAGAGCTGTATTTTCAGTTAACAATTCAATATATATGCCCACCAACAAGTATTTACTAGGAGATTTACTATGAAAGGATGATGTAATTGAAACACAGTGGATGAGATTCTAAAAGCATGGATTCCAATTTGCTAACCAGCCATAAAATACTACTGCATTTACTTAGACTCTCTCAGTCCCTGGTACTTCATTTATTTGTTGATTCAGCAAGTGCATCTTAAATAATTGCCTGTGATGGGCGCTTATCTGAAAAGTGAGGCTCAGACTACATGATTTGTAAGGTTAGTTCCCAGTAGCTCTAATATATATTCAATAGAGCTAGATCAATCTGGGAATAGTCAAATAGTCAATTCAGGGGATGGTAAGATTAGATTCTCACATCACAATCTCCCAACTGTCCAATTCCCTTATCAGTACTACTCATAGGAAGCCCTGGGCCATACAATGCAGTTGTTACTTTATCCAGACTGCTGATAAAACTTACTTGCCTTTTATCAAAAGGCCACCTCTGAAATCATCTTAATGTATATTGATAGATCACTGTATTATAAATACGGTAATATTTTTCCTCTTTATCAACAGGTGTTGAAATTGCTTTGTCTATTCTTATGGTAAGCCAGCTAATTCAAATTCATAGAATATGGCTTATCTTTTTAATGGGAGTAAAGAGTACTTTTGTAAAACCTTAATAATGGTATTTTTTTACAGATTTAGAGAGAAATATATTTACAGGCCCAGGATACAGTATGAGTAAGAGGTGTCTGAGTAAGAGCTTATTTGGAGTTCAAAGTGGCGCCCTATTGATCACAGGCTGTGTTTGGCTTACGGGAATCAATCAATGCAAAGACAATGATATTTTTTAAATGCTAATAAATTAGCTAATACTAATTATGATTTGTAGAGCTATTTGCCTTATACCTTTTTATCTATTAACTATCACATTTCAATAATACTTTAAGAAATTCAGCGTAAAAATAAGTTCAATTGTAATTACAGTACAATACATAAATCAACAAAGTATGACTGCTTTTCTTTTGCATCATACAAATGAATCAAACTGAAAATCAAAATGCTGTGTAATATGTCAAAGAAATGCCATGAACATGACATCCAAACACTTCTTTTATGGAGAGTAATGCATTTTCCCAAAGAACTCTCACACTTCTCTGTTTATAGGCCATAAAATATTTGACGGCTATTAAGAAAACTCATGGTGTCTAAAGCCCTAGGATCAGAAGGTAGAAAACATCCTTAACATTTACTTCTGAGGAATTCAAACTAGACCATACTGAAAGCATCATTTAATTAACTTTTAAAAGAATCATATATATTTTACAAAAATAAATTTTAGAAATATATTCATTACTACTTTCCTTCTGTAAAACAGATTAAATAAGATCTTAACAATGGATAACAATGAATTCAGTTTTTCATTATTTTTCCATAAATCATTTTACTTTTTCTCTTCTTTCAAAAGTTAGATTTATTGTTCTATCTATATTATTTTTGTACTGTGCCTTAGGATATATTTCTTTGTCTTCCTTCTTCAGCTTTAACTATGTCCCTCCTGGCCAACCACATTTCATAACCATAGTTACAAAGGAAAGCCTGGAACTAATCCAAAAAAGAGTTGATGTAGCTTGATATACATTCTACAAAATTACAATTTATTGATTAGAGAAATTGTACACAAGTGGGGGGAAGGGTATTTTGAGGACTTTTAAGAGGAAACCAAAGAAAGTAGTAAAGCGAAAAGGAAAAGAGGAAATAACCAACTGGGTAAGAGTATAAAACATTGAAAATAAGTAAAAATCCAAAATCTTTACTCAGTGGTTAAAAATAAAATTTAGAAAATGGGCTAAAATTTTTGATACTGCAATATATGTACACTGGAATTGAACAGTTAAAGAAATCAATGGTGGATGGCGGGGATCAGGTTTCTCATTGTTGGACTTGGAGTTTACAGATAAGGGAGTGGAAGGGGCTAGAATGATCCATTGATCTATCTAATTGATTAGAATCAGAGATGTCATGTTTAGCTTCAAATAGATACATATGGTTATTCAGAAAAATATTTATAGGTAGGTAGGTAGGTTGAGATATAGATAGATAGATAGATAGATAGATAGATAGATAGATAGATCTATATCGATATCGATATAGATATAGATATTGCTGTCAGCCAAGATGGCCTAGAAACAACCACCTTAGTTACAATAATGAAAACTAGCCCCTACATATTAGTTTCTAATAGCATTCTCCAATAAAAGGAACCAGGGCTTTTTGGAGAAATGGTAGATTTCTAGGACTATGGCAGGAAATACATGAGATGAACCTGGGGCATCTTATAGTGCCAGAAAGTAGGGAAGTGAAAAAAAGAAAGAAAGAAAGAAAGAAAGAAAGAAAGAAAGAAAGAAAGAAAGAAAGAAAGAAAGAAAGAAAGAAAGAAAGAAAGAGAGAGAGAAAGAAGAGAGGGAGGGAGGGAGGGAAGGAGGGAGGGAGGGAAGAAAGGAAGGAAGGAAGGAAGGAAGGAAGGAAGGAAGGAAGGAAGGAAGGAAGGAAGAAAGGAAGAAAGGAAGGAAGGTTTGAATGAATGAATGATGGATATATGTCAAAGGGACACAGGAGCTAACTGAAAAAAACTGAAAGAACACTCAATGGCCAAAACTGGAAAAACTAGAGCA
This sequence comes from Aselliscus stoliczkanus, assembly GCA_033961575.1. NCBI lineage: Eukaryota > Metazoa > Chordata > Mammalia > Chiroptera > Hipposideridae > Aselliscus > Aselliscus stoliczkanus. The sequence goes on from CM066731.1 coordinate 141,311,588, forward strand.
AGAAAACAAATTATTTTGGATTATAATCCACAATAAAATAAGTATCCTTGAGTCCATACTTATGTAAATATATTATTGAAAAAATAAATAAATCAGTGGAAGAAAACAAGTCTCTCATGCAGAAGAATTATAAATAATTTATATAGAGACTCTGCCCTCAAGGAGAGGAAGTGGGAGTACATAAATCCTCAATTGTTAATGTGTCGCCACCTGTACCCCACCCTTTCCCCAAAATATATTTGGTACTGATTATGCCACATATACCCCTCAATTGCAATTCCTAAAATTTGAAAGAAAAACAAATGACATAAAGATAGTTGCATTATGGCCCTGTTTGGTGTTATAAAACATCTTCATTATTATAATCACATTCAACCTTTCCAGTAGTTCTGGATACCTGGGAATATAGCAACCATTTTTCAGAAAAACAATTGAAGTTTTCAAAGGTCTCCAAATACCTGACTTAGTCATGACTCAGAACTAGTTATCCTGACTCCATATCCAGTGTCATTTCTACCATCTCTCTCAATACCACACCTTGATAAAACCCATCACCAATATGCTTAAGCCACAACATCTGTAAATTCCAACATATACTGAAAGTTTCAGAGAAACTGAGTAAATGAATGTATAAATACATACTCCTCTATATAACTAAGCTGAAATTGAGTTAGAATCACATACACACATTCAACACATAATTTTTCTTAAATATACATGGAGATATAAAGATAAGCATAAATTATATAGAGATACACATTGTTTCTATATATCTGTATGCATATAATACACACATAGACACACATATAGGGTACATCTTGATGTTCACATAGATTGCCCTTTTGAACAAAATTTATATTGTTTTCTAGCTTTTTAACTGCTTTAAAAATCTTGCATTTCTATGCTTTATGTTAAAAGGTTTTCACCTATTATTTTACTTTTATCTTCAAAATGTTGTTCCCTCCATTTTGTAAATGGCAGAGCAGCCTCTTTAGGCTAGGTATGAGCAATTAGTCATAAAGGCAATTTGGAGTGTGGTCATAAATATATTCAAGTGTTTAGCTTACTATCTACAGATACAAGGGAAACAAAGAAAAATAATTGTCAAACAGTATGTAGGGAATATGCTAGTAGTCATAAAGGCAAATATAGGAATTAGTAGCTCTTAAAAGTCTAGCTGCCTATAAATATTAACTTACTGCAACCAATTTTCCACTAGGATGACTATAGACCTCAAAAGTGCAATATAATTGGTAAAAAAAATTTAGCTTGAACTGAGTTTACCAACCTGTTATATCCTAGATCAATGAAGCAACCAAAGATGATTTATTTTTTTCTTGTTTAGTGCCTACCTGGAAAAAAAAAAAAGACAAAAGAAAGGGCAAATCAATGTCAGGTATATTAATTTATAGATACTTCACAAAATGCTGCAAGACACTGTGTAAGCAAGAACAATTGACAGCAAAAATATTTCTATTCAACATTAACTATGCATTCATTATAATTGTACAATTTACTTTGCTAAAAATAGTTCAAATATATCCTCTATTCAAGGCCAAAAGTTTTTTCTGAAAGAAAGGATTTATTGAGCCATATGCTAGCCAGAAAAAGGAGCAGGTCCTGGGGCGTGCAGTCTAACCACGAGCAGCAGGGATAGATGGAGATCAACGTGTCTGTGTCCTGGAACTGACTGGGCTCTTTCACAACAATGAGTTTGGGGAAAAGAGATGTAAATTGTTTTGAAGGAATGTACATTGGCTATAGATGAGAGGGTGGAAGATGGTGAAGAGGGGCTAGTTCTGGGATAGCCAGTAGGGAAGCAGTATTTGCTGCTTTGGGGTTGGTATGGGGAACAGTCCCAAAAGTTCCTGTATACGCAGGCTGTGGTGGCATCTGGTGGTTGGCTACTCTCTCTAGATAAGACCTGAAATAGCTGCCTGGAAGTTGATTCAACGTTTCAACACACATTCAGGAATGCGAGTGGTCTTTTGTTGGTTTCTACCCATGGCTCTGTTAAGGAATTAATTCTCCTTGTCTCTTTTTCCCATGCTCTGACCCGCTGTAATTTAATTTAGGACATCTCAGAATTTTTTTCTTGTCACCTCATGTTGTGTTGTGTGTTTATTTAGGAAGATCACATCACAGTGTTTTGCTTTCTTTTTCCTGAGACACTGAACCCACTCGGAGAGAGCTTTAGCATCAGTGCCTTGGTGGCGTTACCGGCTGCAATATCCTGACTTGTCTTTGAGAAGTTTTCTTGTGTTTATACTGTAACCTCCTTACAATTTTTCATAGTGGGGGGAAAAAAAAAGGTAAAAATCAGAAGTCTGACAGCCTCTGTTTGTTCAAAAGAAACTGCTGAGAACATAAAGGGCCAGTATCTTTCTCATTGATTGTTTGAACAAAAGCTGGACAGATTCTCAGGGTCCAATTTTTTTCTTTCCCTCAAGTCCTTCAATCTTGTGTCAATGCTTTGAAAAACTTCAGGTTCAGAGAAATTGTTCTGCAAGTCATCCTTGTCCAGGTTGGGATGGTGTGGGGCATGAAAGGTCCTCTCTAAAAAGGAAATGTGGGGTACCATTCATTTTGCTTTTGCACCATCTTAAAAAAAAAAAAAGGTTAGAGTAAGGTTAGAGTAAGCTTATTGGTAAGAAAGTCTTTAAAAGCTGACAACACAAAACCAAAATCAAGGGGAAAAACTGAGATTCAAATACATACACTTTTTTTCTCCACACCTCCTAAATTCTGTCCCACCCCCAAATGATTATAATTTCAGAATATTGCTCAATACAATGTGTCAGTTAGGTCCTTGACATGCTCAAAAGAATTGCCTATAGATGAAAATAAAAAATAACTTTAAGCAGAATAAAGCAAACAGAAATAGCCTAATTTCATTTACCCTGGGTTAAAACAAAGATAATTGAAAAACTAACTTCAACAAGCATCCACCATGAACAAATAGTAAAATGTTAAATTCAAGATTCAGATATTTAAATGTTTGAGTATATTTTAATGTTTTAGTGCTTGACTTTACAATCAGCCTGTTTTCTCACTTGAAACCCTGACAGCACAAATTGCAGAATCCTATCCTTTCCATTGTCAGTGTGCCTAATCATTTTCTATTGGTGGGAAATTAAGAGCTATTTGAAAAGCACAAACATTCTTAATTAGCATGTCCAATTTATTTTAAATGCACATGTTAATATGATAGCAATAGAAGGATAATGAAAATGAGATATTTGATCTATTTGGAACGGAGAAAGTAAATGCCCCTCCCAGGGTTAAGAGCACTGGCAAAGAAAGAGTCCCAAAGGTCAGATACTGAGTTAGACTGTGAATGAGAAAGTAACAGCTCCCCAGTCTTTGGTCCTCAGAGAGCATCCACCCTGGTGTTGACTCTTACCACAGAGGTAGGATTAAAACTCGTGGAGGAAGGTGCCAGGGGCAGCTTCTTATACAGCTCTGAATGTCATCTACATGATAAGAGATGGAGAGCAGTAGAGGTAAGGCTCACATCAGATGCCACAGTGCACAGTCCCTCTAGTAGAACCTCAGAATGAATAACTCTTTCCTCAGAGAAAACACAGAGCATCATAGCAATGCTTATTTGCTGGCTTATTTGCTAGCTGAGTATAATAGGAATGTCCCCAATTGTCTCGCCCTCCATCAAAGTGCCTGTTAGATTAGGAACAGGTGTCTCAGGAGTTTCCAGAATCATTTTCTGGGTGAAGCCTGGACTTCTTATATTTCAAACTAAGTCAAGCTCTTTTTCATCTATGCTCTGGGTTTAGTGTGTTGCTTGGAAATGTCAAGTGAGTAGCCATATGTGTCCTGTCGGTAGCATCAAAAATTCCCACAAGGATGAAAAAGAGCCTTCAGAGAAACTAAAAATAACATCACTTTTAGGGACAATTCAGTGCACTGAACTCTCTCTGTCCCCAACCTCTCTCTCCCACAGTATTTCTGGGCCATCTGTGTCTGTGCATGACCTCAACACAAATTGTATTTTCTTTCATTAAGGAGCTCCTAAATCAGCTCCTGCTCAAGTACTTGTGTCTGACACTCCCCAGGTCAATCTCAGATGGCGCTGGGTGGCAGAGGTGGTACATAGGGGATGTAATAGCACTCACAATATTCTTGGCAGTGGTGAATATTTATTGATTCTTTGATCTGGTCTAAAAAAATGTACTTAGTACTTCATATTCATTGCAGTTCTCACAGCGAGCTTTGAAGATAAGCATTCTTTTTTATTAATAAGGCAAATGAGCCACACTACTTTTTTTTTATTTATTTACTTTATCACTTGAAAGAATGAAAGACCACCACACATCTTACTCCATTGCTTAAGTTCTCTAAAGATCTCTCATGGTGATCAGTTTTAACCTTTCAGTATATATGCAACCAAATTTCTTTTCTGTCTCTTCATCCACTGCTCACTAAATTTTCTTTTTTTTACATGAATTATATCCATCCAAAATATTCCCTTAAATAACTCAATCAAAACACATCATAATTTTTACCATAGAGATCAAAACAAAACATAAAATTATATATATGTATATAGGTATATAGGTATATAATATGTATATATGTATATATGTATATATGTATATGTATACATGTATATATGTACATGTATGTATATGTGTGTATATACATATATGTATATATGTATATGTATGTATATGCATGTATATACATATATGTATATATGTATATATGTTTATATGTATATATGTATATACATATATGTATATATGTATGTGTGTATATGTATATATGTATATAGGTCTACAACGTGTTTTTACACTTTTTAAAATTAGCTTTATTTTTTTTATTAAATGTATCGGGGTGACATTAGTTAGTAATATTATACAGGTTTCAGTTGTACATTTCTGTAATACATCATCTACATATCGCATTGTGTGGCCACCACCCAGAGTCAGAACTGTTTTTACACTTTTTTTGATCATACATATTTCTCTAAGGCAGTACACACAGATTGACCTTATTTAAAGAAGGAAAAACAAAATAAACAAAACAAAACAATACCTATTATTTATAGTATAGATGTACTTCAATTTTTAAATCAATTCCTTCACAGAGATATATCTTGAGATGTCAAGTAATGCTACACTTAACATATGCATATACATCATTGCATTTTCCCACGTAAATATTCTTAAGTGTTGATACACTCTGCAAAATGTTGCAGTGATCCAGATTCTCATCAACAGTACGTAAGAGAGCTCCTTTTCCCACACTCTTAGCAATGCTGTCCCTGAACTTTTTAAAATTTCCCTAGTCTAAGTTTCACTGTTTGGCTTTACTTTGTATATGTCACATTAATAATGATATTGAATATTTTTCATGTGTCTTGAGCATTTTTTAATTTTGTAGCGTTCTAAACTCCCTAGAAATATTCTGTGCCTATTTTTCTTTTTTGTTGCTTGGCTTATGATATATTATATTATTTCATCTTATATTTATTTCCACATCTTTGTTATTTTCTATTTGCTTGTCCTGTGTTTTACTATATTAATTGAGATTTCTTTGTTGTTTAATTTTATTTATTTCAAATAAATGTTTATTTCAAATCACCAATGTCCTCTGGCATACTATGGAAGAGAGGAAATGATAGGGGGAAGACCTGTAAAATACTTGCAACCCCATTACATTGGCTAACGTTGCAGTTTGTTGAGAAAAAACAGATTAACAACCTCTACTGGCTGGTTCACTTTTTATTTTTTTTTTTTTTTTTTTTTTTTTTTTTAAATTTTATTTTATTAGTTTTCGGTGTACAACACAATGCAATAGTTATACTCTTTACCCCCCAAAGTGAAAACCCCCTCCCCCAGTTCGCCACCCCACTCCCCCCCCATATCATACATATCCATCACAACTCCCTGACTCCGCCTCCACAGCATACTCCACATCCCGTGACCACCCACATCTTCAGTTGCAGTTGGCATACAATACTATACAACATCAGCTTCAGGTGTACAGTGCAGTGATCAAGCCTCTACTCCATCCATGAAGTGGTCTCCATAACAAGACATGTGACTATCTGACACGCCACAAAATTTTTACAACATTATTATATTCCCCGAACTGTGTTTCATATCCCTGTGGCAATATTGTAGTTGTCTATTTATGCTGTCTAATCCCTTCCCCTTCCCCCCATCACCACCCCCTCCCAACTAGCAACCCTCAGTTTTTCCTCTACATCTATGAGTCTGTTTACTTTGATCATTCACTCAGTTCTTCAGACTCCACACACAAGTGAGATCACATGGTACCTGTCCTTCTCCGACTGACTTATTTCTCACAACATAATAGTCTCTTCACAACATTACAAATTACATTACCAGAACTGCCCCCATAACCCTGCATGCAACATTGTAGTCCCACATACACTGTCCAAAACCTTCCCTCTTCCCTCTTCCCCACTCCCTCCCAATCAGCAACCATCAGTTTTTCCTTTATATCTGCTTGATATGACATCAATCTTCTTAAATTGTCTCTCTGGGTTAGCTTGTTTACCCCTTTCTTTTGATTAAAAGTCCTTTTAACATTTCTTGCAATGCTGGCTTGGTGGTAATGAATTCCTTCAGCTTATTCTGTTCTGAGAAGCTCTTTATTTCTCCTTCAATTTTAAGTGATAGCCGTGCTGGATAGAGCAATTTTGGTTGTAGGCCTTTATTTTGTGTCACTTTGAGTATCTCCTGCCACTCCCTTCTGGCCTGCAGAGTTTCTGTAGACAAGTCAGCTGTTAGTCTAACAGGAGTTCCTTTGTATGTAATCTGCTGTCTTTCTTGCAGCCTCTAGGATTCTGTCTCTGTCTTTAACCTTTGCCATTTTAACTATGATGTGTCTTGGTGTGGACCTGTTTGGGTTCAGCTTGTTTGGAACCCTCTGCACTTCCTGGGCATGTATGTTGATTTCCTTTACCAGTGTAGGGAAGTTTTCAGTCATTATTTTTTCAAATACCTTTTCAACCCCCTTGCTTCTCTTCTCTCTTCTCCTTCTGGTATCCCTATGATTCGAAGGTGGTTGCGCTTCATCTTGTCCCATAGGGCTCTTAAACTATTTTCATTGTTTTTTATTCTTTGGTCTTTTGCTGTGCCAACTGGGTGAGTTCTGCTATTTTATCTTCCAAATCGCTGATCCGCTCCTCTGCTTCATCTACTCTACTGGTGATTCCTTCGAGTGTGTTCTTCATTTCAGTTATTGTATTCTTTAGTTCTAACAGGTTGTTTTTTATGGTTTCCTATCTTTCTTTATGTCCTCGCTAAGTTCCTTAAACATTCTTATCATCAGTGATCTAAACTGTGTCTCTGAAAGGTTGATCCCTCTGTTTCATTTGGTTCCATTTCTGGAGGTTTCTTCTGATCTTTACTTGTGACATGTTTCTTTGTTTCCCCATTCTGGCTGTTGCTCTGGGATTGCTTTGATGTATTAGATAGATCACCAGGAGAGCCCTGGCTGGATCACGCAGGCACACAGCTCACGGCCCAACACTCCCAGGAGAACTCCCAGTCTCAGCCTGTCCCAATCAGCCGCCGCAGATCAGGCCGAGCAGCCCGACAACCAATCACCAGCCTGGCAACTCTGCAAGCGCAGTGTGGAAAGCAGAGACCCAAGGCGCTTGCGTGCTCCGGGTCTCAGTGAGCAGCCTGTTGGAGTCGGATCACCCCACTCAGGCGTTTCCCTGGCAACACAGCACAAGCCGAGCGGAGGGTGGGGATCCAAGGCGGTTCGAGCACTCCCGGGTCTCAGTGAGCCGCCGTAGGAGCCGGAGGGCACCGCCCTATGTTTCCCTGGCAACGCAGTATAAGCCGGGCGGAGGGTGGGGATCCAAGGCCGCAGGTGCAGGCATGCGCGCGCACACACACACACTTCGCCAATTCCACCAGACCACCAGGGTCTCGGACCTGATCCTTCGTGGGAGGGCCCAAGCCCGACAAAATGGCGCCCCTCCTTACACCACTCGCGTGCAAGCTCCCGCACCACGGGAACAACAATCCAAAACCTCCAGCCTTTGCACCAGAGGTGCTCAGCTCAGTCCGTCCCGCAGGCTCCCGGCTCACACAGCCACTCCCTCCATCAGGAACCAGGTAAGTGCTCACCGGCGAGCAAGCCTGGGCGCCGGCCCCACTGATTCTCCAGCCGCTCTTAGCCTCACCGAGCTGAGGAAAGAGAGTCCTTACTAATTTATTGCCGGCTATCTTAGAACTCCTCTTCCCGGCAAAGGAGCTCTGGGCTGGTGAGCTTGGGGTGCGGCCGGAGGGTCTCTCCCCCAATCAGACAAGCTTCCCACAGCTGGGGCTTCCCTCACGGGGCTCGCCCTCTCTCGTCTCCGCCCGTCCTACCAGACCCGAAGTGTCCTCCTCTTTAAGTTCTTCGTTTAGTGGTTCTGTTCCTCCAGTGTTCCGGGGACCTCCAGGGTTGAATGCTGTAAATTTGCTTGTAATTTTGGTGTGATCCTGGGAGGCAGTTAGCACAGCGTCTGTCTATTGCGCCATTTTACCCTGGTTCACTTTTTAAAGCATACTTAAACAACACAGATGAAGCATGAGGCTATTTTTTTTTTCTTTCTTTTTTTTTTTAGCAGCCGGCATAACTGTTAATTTGCTTTCAGATTGCATTTTCAAATTTCTTTGAATTTATAAAAAATGCATGTCAACAGACCAGAATTAAAAAGGTGACAAACTGTGACGAATTAAAAGTTCTAATTTAACAGATGAGCAATTGCAAATAACAAAATCTCAGGCAAACACAATTTTAATGAAAGCTGACATGCTGGAGATTTTTTTCTTTTTGTTTTGTTCCTTTTCATCAGGTAACAACAAATTAGGAAGCCAGGCTGGAATACTGTGATTGTGATAACCAGCTCATAGCCTGTGCTGTTAGATTTGTTCTTTGTTTTCTGAAACGATATATGACACTTCTTTTGTTCTAAATAGATATTTTCTTTACTCAGATGTATCACAAGTTGTTCAAGTCCAGACCAGTTATGTGTTATTGCTATCCAATGCTATGCTTCTTGGGGTTCCTACCTCTGAAAACCTTATTTTTCTTAGTGTTCAGAACTAGAGAGAATCGCTTGGGCACAGTGAGGAAACATAAGCTTCCTGTGGTACAAGAGTAACGTTTTGTGACTCGTGAAAAGGAACATAGATCCTGTCTTGCCTTGCAATCACAGAGAGAGCATTAATTTAAATTGGGAGAAAGGATTAAATGTGGTTAAGAAATGGAGAAAAATTGGATGTGGTTAAGGAAATTCATGGAATATCGAGCGTACAGACATGTTCTTTTTTAATGTATTGGGGCTTCTAATAAATGTTTGCTGATTAATTAGAGAAATAATATCTACCTGTCTCTTGTACATTTATAGAGCAATAAGAGCAAAATGTGCATAATTGTAATGAAATTTGTGTGCAGAACTCCCCTTAGACATTTGTAAATGCGTACCTGTGTGTTCACCTTTTTATCCCAGTGCACTGATCCTGAACATTTGATTATGTTTTCCTAGTTTCCTTTATTTTCTATTCAAACAGGTTTGATATTGTTTTATTAAAGAGATAATAGGAATTAATACAATGAGAAAATAAACCTGCAAAGAATATCTTTCTTTTTCCTTCTTTATTTAAATAAAATTACAGTTTAAGGCTTTCTTTATTTTCCTTTAACATACACCGAATTCCTCCAGATTTAAATATATATTTATAGTTAATCTTGAAAAATATTCTAATTATCATTTTGTAAAAATTATAATATTTGAATTATTTATAAATACATTTTATTTAATATATGTTAAATATATTATAAATATATTTATGCAATATATATAAAATATTTATTATCTAGCACAATAGTTCTCGGCTTAGAGAAAGTTTGTCCCCCAGGGGATTTTAGCAGTTTCTGGAGACAGTTTGGTTGTCACAACTGGGTAGTTCTACTACCTGGTGGAACATCTAATGGGTAGAAGTCGGGATGACCCAAGGATCCCACAATCCACAGGGCAGCTTTCCACAACCAAGAGTTATCCAGCAAGAATGTCTATGGTGGTGAGGCTGAGAAATGCTGCTCTCGACCACCCACTGTCATCTTACTGATCATGAAAATTTAGTCCAGATAACTTCCCAAAGGAAGATATATATATATAATTAAAGTTATCTAAATTCGAGTCTGTGTTCATTTTTTAGAAGTGATGACACTGTGTAGTCATAGGGTGTCATAGAAGACAGGAGATTGGAGAGGACTGTGAAATGATATATGTGGGTTGAGTTTCAAGATTAATATCACTAATATTGTGGAGAGAATGAATTAGAAAAACTTTGCTAGGATTTAAGGTAACAAGGAAAATATAAAACATATTTACATTTATAAATATTTCAAATACATAAATATTTTCAGAAATAATAAACAATGTCAGTGTTGATGGAAAAATAAAGCCTACCAAAGAGTTTACCAATCAGCTAAATACTAAATTATTGAGGCAGTTTTATCTGTCCAGTGCCAACTGTTCAAGGAGGCTCTGACATCTGTAAAATAGAAAATATGGCTAAAATAGATCGCATGATATATTTCTGATCAATGACAGTTAAAGTCTTTACAACACCTTCTATTAAAATATCAGCAGAAAAACTAAAATATATCAATCAGTTGACTGATTTGACTTTCCTCCCACCTCAAATATTCTTAGAGCAGTTTTAGGTTAAACTTAGCAAAATTGAGAAGACACGTCTTCTCAATATACTTGCTCCCCCACATACACATGCACAGCCTCCCTCATCAACATCCCCACTAGAGTGGGACATTTGTTAAGATCAGTGAACTTACATTGACATATGATAGTCATCCAAAGTCAATAGTTTATATTATATTTCACTCTTCCCCAAATAGTTTTAAAGGATGATTTCATAATAGTACTTGTATATAACAAATATTATTTTAGTATAAAAATTTTAATACTGAATAAAAGAGGCAGGATCTAAATGATGGAGAAACCAAATGGGGGAAAAAAAGGTGAAAAGGTAAATGGTTGAGGACAGCTACATTGGGAGAATGGCTCTGGATATACCCCAAATCGAAGCCAACAAGAGAGGTTAAGAGGCAACTCTGGGAAAACATCACCCTAAGTTTGTATACTATGAAAACTTATAGAGTTAATTAATAGAATTAAAATGAAATATTTTTGGTAAAGTCTGGGAGAAAGAAAAGTAGAAACATATTGTTAGTTTATAATCACAAAGAGTAACATTATTTCACCCAATTATTATTTAATACATTCAAATATATTTATAGTGGCGTGACAACCATCCCATTAATTTTACCCTAGTACATCACATAGTTTTGTTTTACATTTTTTTGAAAACTTTCTCATTTTATCTTTCATTGTTGGGTTGAGAAGTGGTTGCCTATATCAATCTACAACTTTTTGAATTTGTGAATTGTACTCCATTGCATAAATGTTTACAAATGAGGCCTTTATTTCTAAACTCTACCTTTTTTTCTTCCCACAGCTTGCAAAAACAGCCACTAGCACACACCATTCACACTCCGTTTTTCCCCTTCTTCCCTATAGCAAAAAATTCCTTAGGTACATAATCTGCCCTCCATTTTACCACAGATGACAGTTTTACAAATATTTTACCATGTACTGTCAACTTCTCAGTCTCTGATAGCAGATTCCTTTCCATCGTCCTCTTGACCATCAAACCAATGACAAGTAGTTTGAAGACTGTTGTTGGTTCTGTTTTTTATTTTTTAATAGTAGTAACTTTTTTCCAGTATGAACTTATATATCAATTTAGACATGCTAGATAGGGCTATAGTAACAACCCCCAAAACTCAGTGGCATTAAATTAAAAAAAATTCTTCTTCATGCTACACACAATCTTGGGTCAGCAGAGTGATTTTTTCCATGTCTCCTGCAAGTACCCAGACTGATTTGAAACCTCTGTCATCTGGATCATCATTGTTCAGTGTAGCAGAGGACATCAACATGAAAAATTGAGCATCTTGAATGCTTCATCCCAGAAGTGACACATGTAATTTCCAGTCATATTTATTTGGTCAAATCAATTCATGAGACCACATCTAACCGCATGAAGGCAGAAAAATAGAATCTTATTTTGTTCCCAGAAAGAGAAGATCTGGAAAAATCTATGAACAAAGATAATGTCTATCTTAGTCTCAGGGATCCACACTAAATGTGAGCAAGTGAAGGAAAATCCTCAAAGGACAAATGAAGTATGGAATGGCGGAAGAATTATCCAAATTATTTATGATATAAATAGCATATTTTTCAATCAAAGAACTCTATTGTATCAACTTCTCTCAGCAACCCAACAATCTACCAAATGTTTACTTGATCCTATTTTTATATAGCCATAATAAGAAAAACGATGCTAAATGAAAATAGTAACATTTATGGCATAGAGTTTCACTGTTTCACCAGTGGCCACAAATAATAATCTCCCATAAATAAATACAGTATTTACATTACATGAAAAAATTAAATCTTATTTTATGAGCGGCATATTCCAATATAATTCTAAATCATTTGTTTCTATCTGAATGGAGAAAGTCTAGTTTTACTGGGAGTCTCATTTAATGGGTAATGTGGTGCAATTTAATCCTCTATACCAAGTAAATATTCTTAGTAAACTTGTCTTGTCCTTAGAGCCAAAGCATGACTATATAAACTATTATTCTATTGGCCAGCTTCATAAATATTTTTTGCTATTAGTTAAAATTTAAATTGTTTTCAAATAATAACAAGCCAGAAATATTATACTAAATGATAGTGCTGTATCAATTCTAATCTCAAATCCTAATCCCAAAAGTATCCAAGAATTTACTGGTCTTTCATTTTCATAAAAGGTATAAAGTTCCACCTGAATATAATTCTAAAAATTTAAAAGAAAAGAAAATAGTCTTTGAACTAGTCTAAGAATGATAACTGATAATCACTATTTTCTTCAGCTACTATTATCTGAAAGAAGATGAAAGCTCCTATATGACTCCCTTCCCCAAGTTCCTTGTCTCCCTGCTTGGGAATCATTCATCCATTCCACAATTTTCTGAGCACGATCTACATGTAAAAATACAATCACATCCTGGAGACATAGTTGTCATTGAGCTAACTTTCAATTGAAGAGGCATTTTTGAGAGTCATACTATATATTTATAATTACATTTTAACAGAAGTACTCTGAAAAAAATAATTTAATGAGAAACAAGAACATAATTGAAGTAAGACATGAAGCAAAGGCTTCTCTGAGATAATAACATTAAAAATAAAAATTTTATTCAGGCAAAATGAGGGGAAAAGAATACTCCAGGCAAAGGGAGCACCATTTGCAAAGGTCCTATTGTTAATTCCACCAATCTGGACAAGGAAGATTATCAGTAGAAAAAAACACAGTAATTATAGACTAAGTCCTGTAGAGCTTTATAGACTAAGGTATTTTTAAGATTTTACTCTGTGTCAAAATTACCTAGGAATGAAATAATCAGATTTGCTTGGTGAATGATTGATTAAGATATAATGGGAATAATGGGCTGTGAAGAAGGAAAGTAATGCAAATAAAAATGCTGTTTAAGAGGTGCTTAAAGATATCTGAGAGAGAAGATAGTATCAGGAATAAGATGATAGCGATAGAAACAAGTATACAGATTTGAAAGTAATACAAATAAAAGTGCTATTTAAGAGGTTCTTAAAGATGTCTGAGAGAGAAGATAGTACCAGGAATTAAGATGATGGCAATAGTAACAAGTATACAGATGTGAAAGCTACTTAATAGGTACACTTGAAAGTTCTCAGTGTTTGATTGGGCTGAAAGATGGAGGAAGAAGTAGGTCGTCATTCAGAAAGCCCAGTTCTACAACCCAGCTAGGAAGCTGCTTTACATTTTGTTTTTTCTTGATAATTCACATTTCCCCATGAATGTTTCCATTACAATTTCTCTTTTTTCCTATGCATATTATCTGGAATATCTCAGTTCTCTTCCCTCATGGTATAAAAAAAAGTTACTAGGTAATTTCAAAGTGTACATTTCTAAAGATGCACCAATATATAGGTCTGACTAGCTGTACATGTAAGTCATGTGAATATCTTTCTTTGTCTATATTTACAATTGTTTCCTATTATTTCATATCTTATAAGAATTATTAAACAAACATTATAAATAACTAAATATACAAATCATGCTGGAGAAGGAATACAAAAGTGAGCTAAGCTTTCCCATCATGATGGATCTTCATAATCAGTGAGACCCACTTTACATGAGTTTCTAACTCCTGAGATTACCCACGGTGTGTCTGAATGGACAGAGACACCCATGGAACCACATTAGGGGACAGCTATTAAAGAAAGGTAAAAGCAAAGATGGCTTCCATGGTAGAGGCAAACAATAAGTAGTCTTAATACCATTCTTGGTAATATAAGTGAGTTTTTGCTATAGGTATATGAACTTGTAATTATATTCAAATACACTGAACAAAGACATAGATTCATCCTTTGACTATTATTTCCTAGAAAGTCAAGTGTCTCTCCCCACACTACTGTATCAATTCTCTCCTACTGATCTTGAACCAGACCAACTCTGCCTTGATCCCTTTTAGCTGATTTTATTTGGTTTATTATCAGTCCTTCCCCAATGAGTCTTGATTTGGTTCCCTAAAACCAAGATACTGTTTAAGTTGGCTTGTTTCTCTTTTCTGTATATTTTGCTGCCAATTAGTTGCGACATAACCTGACATGTATATCAGTTTTAATATGGTAACATGTTATGTGTTTCTGATAGTTGGTGAAGGAACATATGGCTCAGCGTCTTTGTTTTTAGCGGGCAAGTCATTAAACGAACTACTGAATGTGCATCTGATGGTACTGTGAAAGGATTGTGAAATAGAACATCAACCCAATTTTCTCTTAGCTACTGAAGATGTAAAGCCACCTGTAATATTCCTTCCTGTCAAGTAAGAAGAAGAAAAAGGTACAATAAGAACATTCATTTCCATATTTATTACAAAGCTATAATTTAGAGGTAGCTCCATTCTCTTATGAGTACCACTAGAGAGCTATTGAACTTTAAAAATTGGTAGCCTGCTATAATAAATATTCAATTTCAATGTAAATGATTCCTCCATAGTCTGCTATTTTAGAAATGTGGGAAGTCCAAAAGTCATGACACAATTAGTGTTAACAGGCGATATAAAGGAATCAGCAGCTATTAAAGTGGTAGGATTGAGCTCCAGTATCATTATCATGGGAACTGAGCTCTAGTACTGTCACTGGAACCGATAGGTCAAGTGTGGCTGTGCTTGCAAAAATGAGTCATTATAAAAATAGCATTATAAATTTTATGAAATTTAATTTTTGAATTTAAGATTTAATGTTGTAAAATGTTAAAAATAGCCATTTCATATAAGTCATGGATTAATAATTTATATTAGGACTTGCATGAAGAAGTTAATATGTAGGAAGGTCATGATCTTAAATATCTTCAGGTAAGGGCACATGTTTTGTGTCTCTGTTTTCAACTATAGATCAGTACATTTTAATAATTTAAATACATGTTATGGTATAAATACTTGCAAAATTAAAGTGAATTATAATATATAATATTAAATAAGTTCAATCTTGTCATATTACTTAAAAGAGTAGGAGTTATATATAAATAATTAATTTTTTTAAAGGATATTTTTATACCATCATATGTTTTATACATTTGACAGGCATCAGATCTTGAAAGGATTAAACACACACACACACACACACACACACAAAGTTGAGATAACTTCTAACATTATCTCATTAGAAACATGGCTGACTGAGCTGATGTGGAAAAATACCCACACTCAAAGACAAATGAAGCTACACATAATATTTGTTTTTAATAGCTAAGCTCAAAAATTAGAAATATGATGTTTCTGATTAATGAAAAGATAATTCAAAGCCAGAGTGGTGAGGAACAACTCATGGCTAGAAGCTTATGTAGGTTTTAAAAAAATATATTAGGGGTAGGAATAAGCATAGGAAAAGTTAGTACCCATGATGACATAGCAAAAAATTGATTCCCTAAGCACTTGTGTGGGGAAAGCAAACAAGGAAAACAGCATTTGTCTGGCCCTATGGGTAAAAAAGCCACAATATTTCTTTATACAAAATGGGGTCATTGTTTATTGTGCCCATGCTTTATACAAAACATAAGTTGGGGCCGGCCGAGTGGCGCACGCAGTGGTTAAGTGCTGCCGTGGGAAGCCAGCAGCCCCGGTTCGGATCCCACATATGAGGGCCAGTGACACTGCCCTGAAAAAAACAAAACAAACAAAACAACATAAATTGGTAAATGAGAAAAAAAAAATCTCTCTCTCTCTCAATATAAAGTATATTTGTAAATTTATACATAATATATTAATATATATATATATATATATATATATATATATATATATATGGTCTGAAAATTAAGTTTGAGAACTCAGAAAAAGTGCCACATACTTCGTTGTTAAATATCCATATGGTCACCTTTGAAGTACTCCCCTTGGGAAGCTATACACCAACACCAGCGCCTAGTCCACCCTTCTAAGCAATTTTGGAACTCTTTTTCCTGAATGGCCATTAGTGATGTAGTCGTATTACCCTTGATGTCTTGAATGCTATCAAAATGTCTTCCTTTAAAGTTTTTTGTTTGTTTGTTTTTTGTTTTTTGTTATCTTCAGGTAAAGAAAGAAGTTATTGGGGGCCAGATCAAGTGAGTAGGAAGGGTGTTCCAAAACAGTTATTTGTTTACTGGCTAAAATCTCCCTCATAGTGCTATGTGAGCTGGTGCATTGTCATGATGCAAAAGCCATGAATTGTTGGCAAAAAGTTCAGGTTGTCTAACTTTTCCGTGAAGCCTTTTCAGCACTTCCAAATAGTAAACTTGGTTAACTATTTGTCCAGTTGGTTCATAATGAATAATCCCTCTGATATCAAAAAAGGTTAGCAACATTGTTTTGACTCTTGATTTGGACTGATGGAACATTTTTGGTTGTGGAGAATTGGCTGACTTCCATTGTGCACTTTGACGCTTCATTTCAGGGTCATATTGGTACACCTATGTTTCATTACCAGTGAAAACACAGCCCAAAACATCATCTTGCCTCTGCAAAAGATTTTGGCAAACTTCGATTCTCCTTTGCTTTTGTTCATTGGTGAGCTTCTATGGGACCATTTTTGCACACATCTTTCTCATGCCATGATTTTCAGTTAAGATTTTCCTAACTGTTTCTCTATTGATGTTTATTTGATCTGCTATGCTTCTTACAGTCAGCCAACAATTTTGATGCACAATTTGATGAATTCTTGCAATGTTTTTGTCAGTTCTTCTCGTTACTGATCTCTCTTCATCAGTGACTCATTCTCTCCCCTCAGAAATACATTTAATACATTTGTACACTGCTGTTTTCTTCATGGCATTATCCCCATAAACTTGGACTAACATGTCCCTGATTTCACTTCCACTCTTGCCAAGTTTAACAAATAATTTAATGTTTGTTCATTGCTTTAATTCAAGCTCAGACATTCTCATGACAGCACACAAAAACACGCCAACAACAATAATGAAAGCCACTCAGCAAGACACCGTCACACGTCGACAGGAACACAGCTGTGAGACACTGATATACTAAGGTTATGAAACCTTACTGAGCTGTTTGTACAGTGCTGCCAATGTAGGGCATGGTGGTAAGTTCACAAACTTAATTGGCAGACTTCGTATGTATACACACATATGTAAAACAACCTGTAACAAATTAATACATAGGGACTGCCTGTCAACAGTTATTGCTATCATGAAAAGAAATCTATGTAGATATTTTGTGCTTCCTAAGGGAATAACATCCCATAATGCATCATGCACCATGCATGAAGTAGACTTGACAAATAAACATCTTCCTGAATCTTTTAAGTTCACTCAATCCAACTACTGATACTGAATAAATACAGAGGCTAGAACATATCAATCATATGTTAAAACATACCAATCTATCATAAATCAGTTAAGGGACACAATCATAAAACCTGTAGATCATGTGACCAAATTATTTTAACACACAAATGGTAGGAGAAAAAAGAGAAAGAATGAAAATCTATAGATTAAAAGAGACAAGCAACATACAAACCAATCACAACACGTAGGCTTTATTTTGATTCTTAGGCAAACAATCTACTAAAAAATGTATAACATTTATGAGGCACTTGGAAATTTTATCATTGACTAGATATTTGATAATATTAAAAAATTACTGTTAAAGTTCAGTAATGTATTGTGACCATTTTAAAAACATATCCTTATTTTAAGAAGTAAATATCAAAATATTAATTAATAAATTAACATGAGCTATAGAAATTTCCTTAGAATAATAAGTAAAGGGGAAATGAGTGGGAGTATAAATGAGAAAACACAAGCCATGAGATAATAATTGCTGAAGCTGAGTAATAGATATATGGAAGTTCATAATATCATTCCGTCTATTTTTGTATATATTTGAAATAGTTCATATTAAAAAGGTTAAGGTCAAGGGCCCGCCGAGTGGTGCGGTGGTTAAGCGCTGGCTTGGGAAGCCAGCGGCCCCGGTTCAGGTCCCACATATGAGGGCCAGTGACACTGCCCTCAAAAAAAAAAAAAAAAAAAAAAAAGTTAAGGACAAAATTATATATTGAGGTAGTAAAATAGATTTGAATGAGTACTATACTATACTAAAAAATAAATGGTGACTCTCAAGACATAATATAGACCATTAATTAAAATACAATTAAATTGATAATTATTCTCTTCAAAGGCAGAAGTTAAATCCTACCACCTTTGTAGGCCTCATAATTGCTGGCACATAATAGTTACTCAATAAATCATCTTCATAATTTGATTTTGTTTTGCCTTTTAGAATACAAAAGAGACTTTAATGACACATGAGTGAGATATAGTCCATTACAAACCCAATATGTAGTTTCTATTTCATGATTTAGAAATATAATTATACTGATAAAGATGGGTATGCACATAGCCTGAAGTGAGTAATATTTATGTAATAATAAATTTAAATATTTTCTACTCAATCTTTAAGAAAAATCAGTTATTGCCATTTTCAGAATTGATACATGATCTATTACTTTTTTTTTTTTTTTTTTAGGGCAGTGTCACTGGCCCCCACACGCGGGACCTGAACCAGGGCCACTGGCCTCCCAAGCCAGCATCCAATCACTGCGCCACTCGGCCGGTCCCATGATCTATTACTTTCAAAAAATTAAGTGAGCTAGAAGAAGTCATTGCTAACCTTCTCTGAGAATTCTTAGGCTGCCTATAAGCCAAGTTTCAATCTCTTATGGCATTGTTCATAAACCACTAACCAAAATAGCTACAAACGAGTGAAATATAATGAGCACATGAGCAGTGAGTGAGCCCGATGCATTTGTAAAAAAGTAAATCATGTCAAGCAAACTTAATTACTTTCTCAATTGAAATACATAATTCATGGAAAAAGTGAATGTAGTAGATGTGATAGATTTATATTTCATAGAGTTGATGTAATGACTCAGAATTATGATTTGAAAAATAGACTTAATTGTCTTACATAAGCAGGCATTTCTTATTGAAAATGGAAACACCAATTAAATCTGTTGATAGAATGGATAAGGTCTACAAATTAGTAATCAAACCTACTCATAAATCTCTCTCTTCCAAACCTTTGGTAAAACATGACACACTGAGTTCTGTCATACCAATCAAGTTCTCTAAAAACAGAAACTGAAGACACATAATCAAGAACTTGGGTGTATTCCTGATGAAAAAGTGAAATTAAGCTAGGTAACTCACCTGTAACCTCACTTCTTCTTTTACTTATGCTTCTCTATCATGTAATTTGGAAATAACTTTTACCTCCACCCTTCGTGTAACTTAGAAAGGAATAATTGTTAAAAATAAATTTCATTCAATATTAGTGACTGAATGTGTTATGCCTCACAGAAGTTTTGATGATATTTACATTTTTAGAAAAATAATAAAGAAACAAAAATACATTCAAATTGGAAAGAAAAAGTAAAACTATCTCTCTACACATTGTCTTGTATATAGAAAATCCTAAGGAATTCACACACAAACACCCACAAAAAATCAGAACTATGAAAGAATTTCAACAAGGTTATAGGATATAAGATCAACATATAAAAAGCAATTGTTCATCTAATACACTAGTAATAAACAATTTAAAAATAAAATTAATTTTAAAATTTCATTTATAATAATATAAATGCTACTAAAGTAGTTAGGAATGAATTTAACAAAAAGGATGCAAGACTTGTATACAGAAAACTATAAGATATTGTTATAAGAAATTAAAGAATACCTGAAAACAATGGAAAGACACCCCATGTTCATGGATTGGAGGAATTAAAGTTGTTAAGATTCAACACAATTCCCATGAAAACTAGAGTTGGCATACGAGTATTTGCAGAAATTGTCATATGCTGATCTTAACATTCATATGAAAATGCAAAGGACCCAAAATAGCAAAACAATCTTGAAAAACAACAAATTTTGATGACTAACACTTCTTAATTTCCAAACATACTACAAAAACAATAATAAAGACTCAGATACTGGCACAAAGATGTACATAGAACTATAGGATAGAACTGAGATTCTAAAAACAAATCTTTACATTTCTTTCTGACAAAAGAGCCCAGGGCTATTCAATGGAAAAAGAATAGTTGTTTTCAACAAATGATGTTTGGATAACTGTGTATCCACACATAAAATGAAGGAGTGGTTTGCTCTTAATGAGTTTGCAGATATTCATAAGGGAAGAAAATTTTTGGACCAAAATCTTACCAGATGTCCATGATAGCTCACTCACTTGTAAGCTAAAAGAGTAAATGTGCATAGACTTATGCACTCCTCAATAGATTGAAATGCCTTTTTTTTTAAGTAGTATTTTATTTTATTATTATTATTATTTTTTTTTTTTAATTAGTTTCAGGTGTACAATACAATGCAATAGTTACACTCTTTACTCCGCAAAGAGACAAACCCCATCCCCCAGTTCGCCACCCCACTCCTCCCTCCCATATCATACATATCCACTACAATTCCTTTGACTCCCTTCCACAGTATACTCCACATCCCGTGACTATCTTTATATTCAGTTACAGTTGCCATACAATATTATACAACATCAGCTTCAGGTGTACAGTGCACTGATCAAGCCTCTACTCCATCCATGAAGTGGTCTCCCTAACAAGACATGTAACTATCTGACATGCCACAACATTTTTACAACATTATTGTATTCCCCAAACTGTGTTTCATATCCCTGTGGCAATATTGTAGTTGTCTATTTATGCTGTCTAATCCCTTCCTCTTCCTCCTTATCTCCAGCCCCCTCCCAACTAGCAACCCTCAGTTTTTCCTCTATACCTATGAGTCTGTTTACTTTGATCGTTCATTCAGCTTTTCAGATTCCACATATAAGTGAGATCATATGGTACTTGTCTTTCTCCGACTGACTTATTTCACTTAACATAATACTCTCTTCACAACATTATCAGTTACATTCCCAGAATTGCTCCCATATCCCTGCAGCAACATTGTAGCCACCCACCTGTGCTGTCCAGAACATTCTCCCTCTCCCTCATCCCCACTCCCTCCCAGCCAGCAACCATCAGTTTTTCCTTTATATCTGCTTGATATGATTTCAATCTTCTAAATTTACTGACACTTCTTTTGTGGCCTAACGTGGTCTATCTTGGAAAATGTCCCATGTGTACTTGAGAAGAACGTATACTGTTTTTTCAGGGTGAAATGCTCTAAAAATATCAATGAAGTCCAGCTGGTCTAAAGTGTCATTTAAGGCCATTCTTTCTGCGTTGATTTTCTGTCTAAAGGGTCTGTCCATTGGTGACAATGGGGTGTTGAAGTCCCCTACTATGATAGTGTTACTGTTGGTCTCTGTCTTTATGTCTGTCAAAATCTGTTATATGTAATTAGTAGTTCCTATGTTGGGTGCATAGAAGTTTATTAGGGTTATAGTGCCCTTCTTTGTCTTTTATTGTAGTCATTTTAAAGTCCATTTTGTCCAAAATAAGTATTGGTACTCCAGCTATTTTTTTTCTCATTTCCATTTGCATGAAATATCTTATTCCATCTGTAAACAGCATATACATGTGTCCTATTTTCTTATCCATTCAGCCACTCTCCATCTTTTGGTTGGAGCATTTAGCCCATTCACATTTAAAATGATTATTGATAGGTGCATATGGATTGCCATTTTGTTATTTCTATTCCTGGTCTTCCTGGGTTAGCTTGTTTTCCCCCTTTCTTTTGTTTGAAAAAGACCTTTTAACATTTCTTGCAATGCTGGCTTGGTGGTAATGACTTCCTTAAGCTTATTCTTTTCTGAGAAGCTCTTTATTTCTCCTTCAATTTTAAGTGAAAGCCATGATGGGTAGAGCAATCTTGGTTATAGGCCTTTATTTTGTGTCACTTTGAATATCTCCTGCCACTCCCTTCTGGCCTGCAGAGTTCCTGTAGACAAGTCAGCTGTTAGTCTAATAGGAGTTCCTTTGTATGTAACCTGCTGTCTTTCTCTTGCAGCCTCTAGGATTCTGTCTTTGTCTTTAACCTTTGCCATTTTAACTATGATGTGTCTTGGTGTGGACCTGTTTGGGTTCAGCTTGTTTGGAACCCTCTGCACTTCCTGGGCATGTATGTTGATTTCCTTCGCCAGGGTAGGGAAGTTTTCAGTCATTATTTTTTCAAATACATTCTCGACCCCTTGCTTCTTCTCTTCTCCTTCTGGTATTCCTATGAGTCTAAGGTGGTTGCGCTGCATCTTGTCCCATAGGGCTCTTAAACTATTTTCATTGTTTTTTATTCTTTGGTCCTTTTGTTGTGCCAACTGGGTGATTGCTGCTATTTTGTCTTCCAAATCGCTAATCTGCTCCTCTGCTTCATCTGCTCTACTGGTGATTCCTTCCAGTGTGTTCTTCATTTCAGTTATTGTATTCTTTAGTTCTAACTGGTTTTATGATTTCTCTATCCTTCCTTATGTCCTCACTAAGATTGTTAAACATTCTTATCATCAGTGTTCTAAACTCTGTCTCTGAAAGGTTGGATCCCTCTGTTTCATTTAGTTCCATTTCTAGAGGTTTCTTCTGATCTTTTACTTGTGACATGTTACTTTGTTTCCTCATTCTGGCTGTTGCTCTGGGATTGCTTTGATGTATTAGATAGATCACCAGGAGAGCCCTGGCCGGATCACGCAGGCACACAGCTCATGGCCCAACATTCCCAGGAAAACTCCCAGTCTCAGCCTGTCCCAATCAGCCGCTCGCAGATCAGGCTGAGCAGCCCGACAACCAATCACCAGCCTGGCAACTCTGCAAGCGCAGTGCGGACAGCCAGGACTCGAGGTGGCTTGTGCACTCCTGCATCTCAGTGAGCAGCCTGTTGTAGCCAGAGGGCACCCACCCAGCGTTTCCCTGGCAACGCAGTATAAGCCCAGGCAGAGGGTGGGGATCCAAGGCTGCATGCGAGCGCAAGCGCGCACACACACACACACACACTTATGCGCCAATTCCACCAGACCAATGAGGTCCCAGACCTGACCCTCTGTGGGAGGGCCCAACCCTGACAAAATGGTGCCTTCCTGTACACCACTCATGTGCAGGCTCCACACCAGGGGAACAATAGTCCAAAAACCTCCAGCCTTTGCACCAAAGGTGCTCAGTTCAGTCCGTCCCCACAGGCTCCTGGGCCTGGCTCACACAGCTACTCCCTCCACCAGGAACCAGGTAAGTGCTCACCAGAGAGCAAGCCCGTGCATCAGCCCCACTGATTCTCTAGCCGCTCTTAGCCTCACTGAGCTGAGCAAAGAGAGTCCTCACTAATTTACTGCCAGCTATCTTGGAACTCCTCTTCCTGGCAAAGCAACTCTGGGCTAGTGAGCTTGGTGTGTGGCCGGAGGGTCTCTCCCCCGACTGGAGAAGCCTCCCCACAGCTGGGGCTTCCCTCACAGGGCTCGCCCTTTCTCGTCTCCGCCCATCCTACCAGACTTGATGTAGCCTCCTGTTTAAGTTCTTCGTTTAGTGGTTATGTTCATCTAGTGTTCCAGGAACCTCTGGGGTTGAATGTTGTATAAATTGTTTGTAATTTTGCTGTGATCCTGGGGGGTAGTTAGCACAGCGTCTGTCTATTCCACCGTTTTACTGGAAGTCCTCTGACATGACATTTTTATGTGCTCACAATCCGCCCTTTTTCCTGAATATGGCACTTTGCACTCTGTCCTCCTACAATACCCCTGAATAAGCAAGGCTATCAGATCAGTAGCCCATTTCTAGAGCTATTCACCTTATTTTTCAAAACAAATAAAAATAGACAATACATATTGAGTCCTAATATGTAAGGTTCTGTTCTAAGTATTTTTATCTTTTAAATCTCACAGCAATCCTTTGATAAAGATTCCACGATGATCATTTCACACTTGAGGAAAGTGCAGTACAGAGAATTTAAGTGCCTTGGAGATAATTATTCAGCTGGCAAGTCTAGCTTTAACCAAAACAATCTGACCTACAGGTATTCAGAGATAATTGAGACTACTCAGGTGTTCATAAAATAGTTGATCACGTAAAACATCACCCCCCACAATGCAACCAAAGTAGATAAAATCAGATGAATATGAAATCAGTTACTACCTACTTCCCAATTTCAAACTTGCTGTACACAAATACATAATCTGCAATAAAATTGAAAATGAAACAGAGTGCTTGTCCACAAAAAGTATGATAAAATAATAAATTAATGAGCCCATAGATGCCTGAGTTCTGTTCATTTGCTTTACTAAAAACAGATATTTAGATAGAATTTTATTTTTTCTACTTGAAAAAAAAATCCCTTTTTCTCTCCAGCCACAGAATGAAGACCCTTTTGAAACTTCTATTTTAAAAAATGTGCTTTCTTTTCTCACAATAATACAGCTTATAAAAGATAATAGGTCTAGCAAAAAAATGTACTTCAAGTATGTCAATGCTTCATTAGCTAAGGAAATATAATTTGTTGTCGTTAGAGTTTAAAATTTAATACTTACATTTAAAGGAATTAGAGTGTTTCTTTTAAATATCCTGTTTTAAAAGTGGAATTGCAACCTGATGAGGAAAGATAGGGACTCCCTTGATTTAAGTTTTGTATGTAACTATAACCTTACAAGCACAAATAATGCTGTTTCGTAAGTACTGATTTGGATGACATCATTTTGATTACTACAGATTCATAAAATCTCAGGACTGGAAGTGACCTTGAGAGGTCATTTACAGCTTCACTCTCAGGCGGCACTGTACTTAACTGCCCCTGACAAATGTGCATCTTTCCTATTTTTAAAGCCATGCTGCAAAGAAGTTCATATAAATTAATCACACACATAGCTCTAGAGAATAGAAAGCTCATAATGGCATTCCTGATTTAACCAAATTATTATTGATTGCATCAGCACTTCCATGCTTTTCGCTTGTAAGTCAGTAGCATCTTAAGGACTCAAAATTCTTGTCTACTTCTGAGGATATAAGAAATCACTCCTCACCGGAATTTTTATTAACCAAACCAACTGAGAAGCCAAAGCAACCACATTATCAGGGATAGCAAACTGGCAGTATGTAAACTAGAATCCCTAATTCCAAAACATATCTTCAAGTGGAAATCAGTTAAAGTCAAGGTAAATATGAATATATATATATATATATATATATATATATATATATATATATATGATGCATTCTACTAAATGGATGCAAATACTAATAAAGATTTTTCCTACTTTAACGTTATATGATCTTTCCCTGTGGCCTTGCTTCTATTGCACACATCATTCATTAGATTATGAAAACCATTAATGTCAAGAAGCAGAACAAAATGAATTCACTGAAGGGCCGCTATTAGCATATCAAGCAGCTATTTCTCACTAAATATTCCTGACAGCTCTCATTACGGAGATGATGGATGAGCTTTATAAGTAGTAGTAGTTTCTGAGGAAAATAAAATCTTTAA
Source organism: Aselliscus stoliczkanus (assembly GCA_033961575.1). Taxonomy (NCBI): domain Eukaryota; kingdom Metazoa; phylum Chordata; class Mammalia; order Chiroptera; family Hipposideridae; genus Aselliscus; species Aselliscus stoliczkanus. The sequence continues at coordinate 141,337,675 of CM066731.1, forward strand.
GCATACTACCATGTGTGGCTGAATAACTAACTAGCAATCATCTTTCAACAGTTTATATTTTTCCCTTTTTAATGGGAAAGTGTTATAAAATTCACAGGTAGGTTAAATGCCTGCGTCAAAATTCATTTAGAAACTGCGAGTCTAATTTATGAACTGAATATTATAAGTGCTTTTAGTTAAAGATACATGGGAGCCAATCATCCAAATGCTCTACAAACATAGGAAATGACAGTAAACTGAGAAAAACAGTTGGAAATCTGAATTTTGGAAGCCGCTGTTACTGGAGGGACTTTAAAACAAGCAGAGAAACTCAGATCATTGGTTAAAAAGCAAAATTATGATACTACTCCTTATGTTTTCAGTACAGCTTTAAGAAAACACTGCAAGCCTTTACATAATATGAGTGCGAAGAAATAATCACAATTACAACACTACCATTTGCTTTCCTGCTCAGGTAAGAAGGGAGCATTATAAATCCCAATGGTATGACCATGTAACCTGAGCCATTACATCTTACAATTGCCTCTAACTCTCTTACCTATATAACTTTAAAAGTACGCACTTATTATTCATAAAAAGACTTACTTTTTCAACCACAGACAGCAGTGATTATCGTTTTTATAATTTCAATAATGTATTTCTCAAAAAATAATATTTAAAGATGCATCTTTTTCATTAGAATAATATTTAATAACTCCCTCTAGATAAACTATATATATTAAAAAGTTAATAGATATTCATTATCAACACATACAACTACTTTTAGACTTAGATGAAATAAACTTACATTAAAAGAAAAATAAAATTGACTAATAACATGCAGTCTTATTTTTTACCCTCTTGTTTTATTTTCCTTTTTGAGGAAAGGTATTTCAAGTGACATAACAGAAACAAAATCTCCAAAGGACCTCTACTTAACAATTTGGTAGTCAGTATCAGTGTCTTACATAACATAGTGCCATCACTAACATAAAAATCTCAACTCTTCCTTTGTCTTGTTGATAAAAACAGCTGTGTAACAAAAATTCAGGTTCAAGCTCATAGAGAAAAAGTACACAGTGATAATATATAATATCATATCCACATAAACAAGCCTCATCATGAACAAGAGGAAGGTAAACCTTTTAGGTTTATCAAGAGAATGCAGAACAATGGAGTTTACAAAGGAAAATGGAATTATTTCTGCCAACAATGTCTTCACACCTCCAGCCCTGCTTTTGGGAGCAAACAATTGGAAGACTCCTGACTATTTATTTAGTGCTTCACTGAAATAGGATATACATAGTCATTTCATTTTAATAAATGTGCAGTGAGTACGAATCTTCATTGTATGAATTCAGATATGCTAGAAATACCCATTATATATAAATCTAAGTTGTGGTTTAGCCAGGCTAGTAGAAAATTCAACCAGGGAGACCTAGACTGATTCAGAAATAGGAAAAGGGCCTCTGATTTTCAGATGACCAGGTTTATCACCCCCATCTTCCATCCTGCCCCCATTTGAAATCCATCCACCCCCATCTGAAATCTGATTTGAAGCCACTTTAAAAGTCTGGATTTCTTTTCAGGTCCTGGGAAACTAAATACCCAGAGTCCAGCCTCCCCCACAGCTAGTGAGTGTTACTTCCAAGATAAATGAATTAGTTCTTGTATATGGTGTAAGGAAGGGGTCCAGTTTCATTTTTTTTTGCATGTGTCAGTCCAATTTTCCCAGCACCATTTATTAAATAGACTATCATTGCAGCGCTATTTACAATAGCTAAGATTTGGAAACAATTAAAATGCCCATCAGCAGACAACTGGATTAAGAAACTGTGGTACATTTACACAATGGAGTATTATGCAGCTATAAAGTTGAAAGAAATTGTACCATTTGCAACGATATAGAGGGACTTAGAGAACATTATGTTAAGTGAAATAAGTCAGTTAGAGAAAGACAAATACCATATGATCTCACTTATATGTGGAATCTAAAGAACTGAAAAAACGAGCAAAATAAACAGAAATAGTCTTAGAGACACAAAGGAAAAACTGATGAGGGCTAGATGGGACGGCGGTGGGCATGAGGGAGAAGGGGAAGGGACGAGGCAACATAAACTGGTAATACAATACTACTGCAGAGACAGAAGAGACAGTTTAGGGAATATAATCAATAATGTTGTAAATATTTTTTGGGGGACCAGATGGACTCATGTCTCGTTAGGGAGACCACTTCATGGACAGTGTAGAGGCCTGACCACTGCACTGTACATCTGAAGCTGCCACTGATTAATATTAGATGTTGACTATAATTTAACACATATATAGTCATGGGATGTGGAATATAGTATGGGGATAGAGTCAATGGAATTGTAATAGATATGTATGATATCGGGGGTGGGAGGAGGGGTGAAGGAGGGGGAATCACTTTGTAAGGGGTGAAAAAGATAACTATTGCATTGTTTGGTACATCTGTAACTAATAATAATAATAATAATAATAATAATAAAAAGTTAAAAAAAATAAATAAATGTTACTCCATATGTCTCTGTGCAGAAAGATACTTATCCTACAGGCAATGGAGCAGTGATCTCAGAAGGCCTTAATTATAAGTAATGGACAAGTATGTTCAGGTAAGACGAAAAACATTTTCTCTTTCTTCAAATAGGGCTCCCTGGTCCCATTTGGGGATATTTTCCCTGAGAATCTCCAGAACAGGATATTATTTTTACAAAAATATGGGTTATAGAATTAATTTCCTCCCTGATTTCTTCCTATTTCCATTACATGGATTTGTTTGGCTTACACAAAAAACGGAGAGAAGAAGTTGTCTGTAAGCAAATCACCATCGACTCCTTCTGTATCCACCATCTGTGGTCCAGAGACAGAAATAAATGAGGCCTGGATATGCCATTACGAAACTCACACTTTAGTGCACAAATTCAAATATAAATAACTTGAATACAGAAAAAAATTATGCTGAAAAAGTTGCAAATATGCTCTTAGAAAATAGAAGGAACAAATAACACCATCTTTAGGAAACATGAGAAAACATAACATCACAAATATAAAATATGTGATCGGCTCTTTTCTCTTCCTTCCTCTTCCTGTCTTTCCCCACCCCCCACCCCCCCATCATTTCCCCAGGGATGTTCACCATGGATTGGTATAGCTTCACATCAGGCCCTTTTGAAGTGGGAGGGAGTTAAGTATAGACTTAAGAAAAATATCTGATGAAAATACAGTTAAGTTTATTTCATAGGGAGTCTTATAAATATGTTCAAATAAACTACTCTTTATCTGAACATTACATTTTTTATAGATAATTCCTCATCATAGATCATGAATTTATTTATTCTAATACAGATAGATAGGTAGATATTGATAGATAGATGATAGATTAATTAATAGATGATATATTGATAAACACATATATATTTAAAATGATATTCTGGAGCTCCATTCAAGCTTGTATATTTCTGACAAAGAGGTGTTGAAAATATTTTTTGAATATTGGAAGATTTAAAAAATGTTATCTGTTATCTCTGGGTAGTGGGTTTGTACATAATTTTTCTTTCTGCTTTTGATTTTGAAATAATTTATGACTCACAAGAAACTGTAAAAATAGTACAGAATACCTGTGTATTTTCACCCCAGTTTCCCCAGTGAAACATGATATATAACCATAGTACATTTTTCAAAACCAGGAAATTAACACTGACAGAAACTATTAATTAAAATTTATTTTATAAATTTTAAATATAAAAATTGTGTTATAATATTTATAACTTATTCAAATTTTACCAGTTTTTACATTCATACAATTTTTAGGCAATTTTAATTTTCTTAAGTTTTCTGGCTTTTTTTTTTTTTTTTTTTTAAAGATTTTATTGGGGAATTGGCGGAGGGGAACAGCGTTGGGAAATCGGGGAAGGGGAACAGACAAGTTGCTGTCTTTTTGTTCTTCAGTTTAGTTGCGGAGGATGTTGCTTCACTGTTGGTATCGTCATTGCGCTCTTCCCGGATGAGGCAGATCGGTCGCTGGCCTCTGGATGTCGCTCACCGCGGCTATTGGCAGCTCACTCTTGGCTGCCAGCCGCTCACGCTGGCTGCGGGCCACTCACTGTAGCCTATGGCAGCCCACACCATCACCGGGGCTCGCACAGCCCAGCTCCAGGTGGAGCTGTTGTTAGCTGTAGAGGGCAGTGTCACTGGCCCTCATGTGGGATCCGAACCGGGGCCGCTGGCATCCCAAAACCAGCGCTTAACCAATGCGCCACTCGGCCGGCCCAAGTTTTCTGGCTTTTACAGTTTTTTAATAAAATGTGCATCTAGGTATGTAAGAAGATAGATATAATGCAAATAAATAATTATCAATTTCCTATTGTTTTGCAGAAATGTCTTGACTGGGTTTTCCAAGGTAATGGAATATATCAGGAATAATCAGGTTTTAGGAACAATAATCTCTATTTTGATCACTTTTACATTTTCTTCCATATTAATAAGAATATTTAACAGTAATTTCAGGATTTCTACAATATTAACCATTCCATTTAAACACTGCACTTACTATAAAGCAATTTCCATTACCTAATATCTAAGCAGTTCGGATTAATGTTATTTATTATTTGTGCATGCAAAACAGAAATATCCACGTTGTTTATTTTGATGGTTTGGTCAAATTTGATCATCTTCCTTCAAGGAAACTGTCTTATATGAACAATAAACCCAGCCAGTGTTGTTTTAGTATTTAACATTTTGAAGAATTGCCTTTTACTTTGGCTGTGATTTTCTTACACTTTTTATCAGAAACTTTCTCATGAAATGAAATGCGTCATTATTTTTTTCATTCATCGACAAGTGTTAATGAATGACATGTGAATGACAGCAGAGGAGTTAAAAACATGATTGAGGTGTTATTCCTGCTGTCAAGGAGATCAAATGTGCACACGGATTCCTGTAATGCAAGACAGAAAGTGGAGGCAGAAGAGCAATTTACATAGAGTTTAGAGGAGGGGAAGTTACTTCCAGTTAGAGAAGAGTATAAGCCCAGTGGGACGTTGCATCATATTAATGGGGAAAAGAACAAGCTGTGATGCTGCATAGAAATGTTCTCTTCCTTTTCTCTGGAGTTCATTTCTCTAACCTGTAAAATGGGAATAATTAGTATTTACCCCTTGAAGATGCTAGGTAGGTAAAAGAAAATATTGCATGTACAGTAAAACCTCAGATTGCAAGTAACTTGTTTTGTGAGTGTTCCACAAGATGAGCAAACATTTCTATTAGGTTGGTGCAAAAGTAATAGCAGTTTTGCACCAACTGAATAATACATTTTAACTCGGTAAATGAGCGATATCTTGCAATACGAGTAGTTTGTTTCTGGAACAAATTATGCTCGCAAACCGAGGTATTACTGTAAAATACTCTGAAAGTGCTGAGCACACACATTTTACCTAACTCTGCTGTGTTAAGCATAATATTGATGGAGAAAAAGAAGTGGCATTGAGACTGTCTGTTATGATAGAATTTAGTGAAATTTCTGGGACAGTACTGCGCCTCTATTATCCTGACTAAATCCTCTGTAAACATTTTTGCTTCTTTCTTCCAAAATGTACAACTATAAATAAGACATTCAATTAAATTCACTTAGTATAATTAGATCTGCAATCTTCTCTTTATTTTCTTTCAAATTTCTAAAAAACAATATTTAAATCTATTTTCATGGCTTTTCTCACAGTGTTCCTATCTCCTTAATGTTTTTCATTGCAATTACATTTATAGACAACTGTGGTTGGTTTGTACCAGGGAAATAGAAGTCTGAAGTCATAAAGATTCCAGAGGGCCTTCTAAGTTTATCTTGATTCTGATGATTTAAAAAAAAATTGCTATCTGTCAACCTTCCACTACCCCTCGCACTGTTACAGACATGTGCATGTCTACAGTCTGTGTGGGATCATAGGTCACCACCATGTAGCGAACATGGCCATACATCTGCCAGGCAGCAGTCCACTGCAGAGGGGGACTGGGCTCTCCTGGGCTGAGGAAAGAAGGACTCACTAATGCAAGTGTTTCTGCTCTGTTTCTTGTCTTGCAACTTGCATGGTACTTATTGAGTGGAAGGAAAAAAGAATTGGTCATGAGACTATGGCTCAGTGATCATTCAGGCTGGACCTATTCCAACAACTTGAATTCAAGCACCAAGTGTTTCATCCTCATTTCAGCACCTTAAGCTCTGACCCCAGAACACTAAACAGTAAAGTTGCTTCGAAAAAGTTATGTTGAGAAAGAAATTTAAAAATGGTATTGTTGAGGTTGTAGGTTTGGGGCGAGATAAGAGTGTCTATAAATGTCGCCTGAAATGAACGTTTTTAAAAATATGGACATTTGCTATAAGATACTGTATTTTCTTTGCCTTGATGAAGTTAAAAGGCAACTTAATGGACTCTTTCTACCTGAGCAATTTCAAATTTCTTCAAAACTCTTAAACAATTTTAGAAGCACATGCCTGAGGATCCTTTGCAAGTTGATTGAGCAATTTAAAAATAAAAAGGAAACAAGGAAAATAAATCAATGGGAAGGTTTTAGCCTAAAATATCATCTCAACAGTTATGTCTGCAATATAACCACTCATATGTGGTGGCTTGTTAGCGGCTGTGGTTATAAATCTTAGCGTCCATCGTATTCAAAGGAGATAATATACTGCTGGTAGCTATCTATATACAAATACATGATTTCTTAATCTATGAACTGCAATCATTCTTTGGAACTGATGACTTGACAGCGTCCTCTGTAGAAAATTCACTTATGCTTAACTTTCACTATGCCTTAGGTAATAATTTCACTCCTTATCTGAGAGACCCTTAGAGTACTGATTGTGTTTGTTCACCTTCCGGATACCAAACTCTTAATGATTTTCCTACTGTTATACAGTCATAGTCATACACCCGCTGCCAGCACCACTGACTGATACCAGAAATCTGAGCCCTCCATCTTGTTCTCAAAGCCAACCTTGAGCTCTGACAGGAGGAATAAACCAAACCTAACACTGTATTCCATGATGTCTCCCTTATAAGTTTATTACCTTCAGCGAGCTACCCCAGATCTGCTAACTGGGTGCCCATCTTGCCTTCTGGCACCAATTTCCTTTCTTCCTCTTATCCTATTGGTGTCAGTAGACCTCAGTTTTATTTCTTACCCCTAGTGCAATTTTAGTAAATTGTGTGGTTGCATCTATAGGAACCAAGTGAAGAAGAGCAGATGTAAACTTTGGCATCAGACTTACCTAGGTCAGAATCCAGCTACCACTGGCCATGTGACTATAAGCAAATTTCTAAAACTCTATGAGCCTTATTTCTTCACAGAGCTGCTGTTATGATTAAATTCATCAATACATTGTATTTTTCTGTACCTAACCCAGTACCTAAATGTATTATGTGATACAAAAAATAAATAAATAAATAAATAAATAAATAAATAAATAAATAATACCAGCTTCTTCTCTCTACCTCCTTCTAATGATAGCAACTTCTCTTATACAAGGCCTGATTATCAAATTTGCTAACTCATCCTAGAAAAAGTGCTACGTACCTCATTGCTGAATATCACTACAGTCACCTTTGAAGTACTCCCTTTGGGAAGAAACTATGCAGTGATGCCAGTGCCTAGTCCACCCTTGAAGGCAATTTTGGAACTCTTTTTTAGGAATGGCCATCAAAGCTGTCATCATATCACCCTTGATGTCCTGAATGTCATCAAAATGTCTTCCTTTCAATATTTTCTTTATCTTTAGATAAAGAAAAAAGTCACTGGGGGGCCAGGTCAGGTGAGTAGGGAGGGTGTTCCAATACAGTTATTTGTTTACTGCCTAAAAACTCTCTCACAGACAGTGCCGTGTGAGCTGGTGCATTGTCGTGATGCAAGAGCCATGAATTATTGATGAAAAGTTCAGGTAGTTTTTGTTTAACCTTTTCAGCACTTCCAAATAGTAAATAAACTTGGTTAACTGTTTGTCCAGTTGGTACAAATTCATAATGAATAATCCCTCTAATATCAAAAAAGATTAGCAACTTCATTGCAATAAGATCCCGAACTTAATTGCAGCTGGATGGCTAGGGAACCACTCCATATGGTTAGGTATCCTGAATACTGAATGCATGATTTCAGAGTGGTTTTCCTCTTTCTCCAGTCAAGGATAAACATGGCCAGACACTAAAATTTTATGGACAGATTTAACCAGCAACATACTATTACAATAGGGAAAAGTTTCCAGCATGAACTATCTCAACTTTGATGTGTGCAGAGGTGATGCAGCCTTTTAAAGATAGAAGGAGGAAATAGGGAGGGGTTGAGCAGGGGTTCAGTAGAGTCAGGGAAGTAAAAAACAGCAAAAAATGGGAAGAAGATGACAGTCCATGTAAAACCCAGCTGAGTTTGTTGACTGGTGCTTATTGGAGTTAGCGTCCCACTTTCCCACAGACACTGGGAGACTGGAGCCCTATCTTTAGGTGTTTGCTGGAACAAACAGTAAATTCCTTTGGGAGTCGTGAGCTTTCCCAGGCAGGCTCCTTAAGTGAGGTTAGGGTGATCTTACAGATGCAGCTGTGAGCTATTAGAGACTATGTAAATGTTTTCTGTAGGACTTTATAGGTCAAGGTTGAGGCCTAGTTGAGAAAGGGCTCAGAGAAGCCTGGCTAGAGTTTGCTCAAGGAGAGAATCTTTGCCACACACACACACACTCTTGGCCTCTTTCTGTTGGCATCTTATCTGATGAAATATACTCCTCCAGCTTAGTTCTCACCCCTCTCATGACATTTCTAATTTGGAAAGAACCCAGAGAACTCAGAAGACTCAGAATAGCGTTTCACCATTCACCTGTGCCTCACCTCTTAGCTCCAGTTTTCCTCAAACCTCTCCCACCCTATCAGGTATCTCGGTCCTGAGAGCTACATTCCTGCTTCCCTGTGTCACTACAAATATCCACTCAGACTGCCTCAAATCATGAGGCAGGGAAAACACTCATTGTTTATTTGCTCAAGTCTGTTTGTGACAGCCAAGTGTGTTCACCAGCAATCAGTATATCTTTAAATTATGTTCATACACACACACACACACACACACACACACACACACACACACCCCAGGGGTGCCAAAAAATGTACACACATGATTTATATTCATCTTTTGTTACCGGTATACTCATATATTGAGTATTATAAATTTAATACAGTTTTCCTTACTTAAAATGTGTATACATTTTTTGGCCCCCGTGTGTGTGTGTGTGTGTGTGTGTGTGTGTGTGTGTGTGCGTGCGTGCGCATTTCTCAATGAATTATGTTTCTATCTTAATTGCAGAACTAAATAAATTGATGTTTGCTTATCACAAGTTTGTCTTAATTTTCAGAGTCTAATATTCCCAAAAGAAAATAGGCTCATATATATGCAACTCTTTGAATTACAGTGCTTTAATTGTTGTCTTTTATTTTTTAAAAATGAACACAAAAGCACATCATGTATTTAGTATTCACTTTCCCCACTTTGAAACATCAGATTAAATTGGGGTTTTTCCACCAATATATATGTAACATATGCATGATTCAATAAATATACTGTTTTTTCCTAATGCTTTTGAGGTCAAAGAACATATTACACAACCAAAGATAGCTCAAAAGTTCTTTTCAGTTTTAGGTGAATCTGGTCAGATCTGATTTCCCCTGGGTCTTATTTAAAGGCTTCTCTCTCAAGCCCATCTCTATAGGGCAGACTCATATCTAGCTCATCGGGTGTTGGTATATAAGCCCCACCCTTCTCTAGGGTGCCACTATAATCCTTTTTAGCTCCATAGCAACTCTATCCTGTGAACCTAAGATACCCGATAACTATTATTTACTAAGCTATTAAAATAAAGGATTTTCAGCTTCCTCAGGTGCAGAACTGGAAAGAAGCCTAGAAGCCTGGAAGGCTTACCTATCTGGCTAAATCCTGCAATCTATCAATTAAGTGCAGACTGGTTTATGTCACCAGTGCTCAATGGAATCTAATTTCTTATTGTAGCTTCTTAGTGCTAGTCTCTATCTTCCGGTTTCTTGCTATTAAGTCTATTTGTTGCTGATTTCCTGTTTCTTCCTCTGTGAGTAGTACTATAATTAATGGATGCTATTGTTTCTCAGACCCTCTTGGTTGCCACTTAATCATTTTCACTGTGTATGCTAAAGATAAGAAAGTTTTAGAAATGTCATTAAATTCCTGTAACTCTAACTATAGCAGCCAGCTATAAGCAGGTTACAAAGTATAATAATGGCAGCTGGTAAGAGTGATTATGTTAACTGAAGGTAAAAAGTAAATGTCTCTTGAATAAATTTTGTTGGTTTCATAACTAAAATACTCAGGAACTTTAAAGATTCAAGGAAAATTACAACATGTGCAAAAATATCATCTACCAGGGGTTGGCAAACTTAGACAGAAGAGCCAATCCTGTCCCTCACAACAATTTAAAAATTATTTGAGAGCCATAAAATAAATGAAATCACCATTATGTGATTAATGTCCTTTAAAAAATGTTATAAATGAAACTATGATAGTTTTATTTTCATTTTCAATTTTACTTCAGAGCCTCATGTACATTCCCAAAGAGCTGCATGTGGCTCGCAAGCCGCAGTTTGCCGACTCCTGATCTAGACAATAGCTTATCAAATGGAAGGATGCGGAAGAGAAAACCATGCATGGGTTCTGTGAAAAATAAAATAGCTCCTGAAGTGACTCCAGTATGGTCTTTCTCCTTCTCTGCCCAGCTTCTGTAGAGAATGGACAAACCACGACAAGACCAGTTTAACTAAGAAGGCTTTAAGGCTAACACTTCATCAATCTACAATAGCTTTCATGAACTGTGTAAGTCTAACCATAAAATCTTTCTATTGTGTGACTAGGTCCGAATGGGAAGGTTCATAGAGCAAGAAAAAAAAGTCCTTTTAGATAACAAATGAATAGTAAATGAGATCTCTTTTATAATCAAATTTAAAAAGTAAGCATGATTTAATGGAGATCCTTCAGGAACTAAAGATACCATTTGTTCTAAATAAACAAAACTGAAAAATGGTTAGAAACTTCAAAATAACAAGAAGAGGAGGCATTTTGTCTACTGTCACTGGCAGAATTAAAGGATATCCATCAAACGAAGAAAAAAGTCAGTAAACTATTTCTATTAATTTATTCTATTTTTAAAATCTTATCATCAAGAAAAAAATGATTTAAAGCATTTGGGAAAAAGTTCACAATCTTTTTTCTAAGGAATGCTTTCTTGCTGAATAGAACTTGAGAATAAAACCTGTTGGACTATCTCTGAATTAAGGGATGATAATACAGGTCTAAAGGTGTTAATGGCAGGGTTTACCTCCCCTATTCAGCTTTCCTTTATCTTCATAATTTTAGGTTCTAACTACATATTATAATTCTGAAAAATGTAGTTGATTAGATATAATAAGAAACTCTGAAATAGCAATTAAAGATCTTTATATTGATCATGTAAAGAGCTTTTTTTATTTTTCTAGATTAAACACTAGAGAATAGAATGCCTTTCCAGTATCTCACTATCCTAACTTTGAAAGTATATGCAAACAATAGTTCATAATCCAAGGGTAGAAATAATCTTAGAGAATATGGATCTATAGTCAAAAAAACCCTATATTTGAAATTCATCTTTACATCTCACTTACTCCACAGTTCGTTGTCACCACACATCTTTCAGTTACAAAACACAAAAAGTAATAACATCTTCCCTCACGAGATATAAAACTAGACCAATATGAAATATAATGCACAAATAAATAATTGAAATTATGCTCTATACAAATTCAAAACAAAACAAACAATGAAACTAGTGGGTACCTGGGGTTTGTAAAACTGCAAAGTTTGAGGGCACAGTCCTCCACAAGACTTCCTTCACTTTTAACATTAATTGCAGTTTTGAGGGGCTTCTAAAATCCCCATCAGTATTCACTCAGAGACTCACAGAACTCACCAAAAACTATTATACTGATGGCTGCAGTTTATTGCAGGGAAAGAATACAGATTAAAATTAGCCAATGGAAGAAATATAAAGGGTGAAGTCGAGGAAGCATCGAAGCACAGAGTTTCCAGGTCCCTCTCATCATGGAATTAGGATGTGTTAATCTCCCAACACCAATGTATGAAAATACATATGGGATATTGTCAACAGGGAAAGTTCACTAGAGCTATGATGTCCAGAGTTTTAATTAGGGCATCATTATGTAGGCATGATTGATTGATCGGCCAAATGTTGAATTCAGTCTCCTGACTAACTGATATTGCATGATAAAGCTCCTACTCTCATCTCATAGTTGGTCTATTTGGCATTCCAAACCCCCACTTTAAAACTCAGCAATAGTATATTTACAGATATGAAGTGTGATCAAAACATATGGTGAATATATATATATATATATATATATATATATATATATATATATATATATATATATATCAGTAAAAGACACATTGCCATTAATCCTTCTCAGAATAATCTCCCTTGCTTTGAACACACTTATACCATCATTCTTGCCACTCTTTCTGAAACAGTTCTGGAAGTCCTCTTTTGTGAATGTCTTTACTTCATCCTCCATCATGACAATGCTTCATGTCACACCTCACTTCTGGTATACAGGACTTTCTGTCAAATACAAATATTACAGTGTGTCCTCATCCACCTTATTCACTAGATCTGGTACCATGTGACTTTTGGCTCTTTCCCAAAGTCAAAATGATTCAGGACATCGAGGCAGCCACAACAGCACAACTAAAGACACTGACAAAAGAGGACTTCCAGAACTGCTTCAGCAAGTGGCAAGAACAACATGTTTGAAGTGACAGGTAGTACTTTGAGGGGGTTAATGGCAATGTGTCTTGTACTGTAGTAAATTTTTTAAATTTAAACATTCACTGATTTTTTTTTTAATCACACCTAACATTTGGAGGAGCCAGTGTAGGGGAAGGATAGTTTAAAGAAATAATTGATTCATTCTATAAAGTCATTCCCTTGACTTACCACCATTTGTATCTTACGATAAATTTTTGTAGAACTCTTTAGCATAGAAATCAGCAATGGTTAGATAAAACAGGTTCTCCTTCCTCAGGCTACTCACTTTCCCTCAGTATTACATTCTGGGAAGGCTTTAACTCAATTTAGCAATACATTTGACTATCAATACCAGTATTATAACCTTACCAACAATGTCAGTGCTACATTATCACAGTGCAGCAATAGATGTAACATAAAAATAAGAATAAAAATGTGTATGTGTTATGTGTGCCATTGAGTCAGCACCAACTCCTGGAGACCCTATGAATAAGTGATGTCCACAATATCCTGTCCTCAATAGCACTGCCCAGTTCCTATAGACTCATACCTATGGCTTCTTTTATGGAGTCAATCATTTTCATATTTGGTTTTCCTTTTTTCCTGCTGCCTTTTATTTTTCCCAGCATTATTGCCTTTTCCTGCCTTCTCATGATGTGCTCAAAGTAGAACAGTTTCAGCTTTGTCATTTCTACCTCCAGCGATGTTTCAAGATTAATTTGCTCTAGGACTCTCTTATTAGTCTTTGTGGCAGTCCAGAAATCAAAACATATCCACACATTACTAGAGTCTTACTCATTAACAATTAGTCCAGTTCATCATCATAGTACATATGATGCAAATATCTCCCAAAGCAATGTCACTTAGGTTTGCTATTGATCTCGTCAGGTTATAAAAGCAGGGGTGGTCTTAGCAACATCTGGCTTTAACCTTTCAGGCATCTGCAATAATTGAGCTAAGAGATGACATTATCTCTTGCTTTGAGCCTTTATCAAAACATCAATGTAGGGCCGGCCGAGTGGCAGGGTGGTTAAGCGCTGGCTTGGGAAGCCAGCGGTCCCGGTTCGGGTCCCACATGTGAGGGCCAGTGACACTGCCCTCAAAAAACAACAACAACAACAACAACAACAACAACAACAACAACAAAAACCATCAATGTAATATTGAACTTCCATCACCGAATAATCCATTTATTCATTCTATTACACTCATCTACTATTCCTCCTTTCTGTTTATTATTTAAGCTAATTCAAATGCTTCCACCTTTATGGGGTAAGGAATAGATGACAAAAGAAATTAAGACAAAGCCTTTATTTTGCTAAGAGGAGGGACTATTTAAGGAGGGCCTATATAAACAGGAAATATAGAGAAAAGAGGCAACATGTAAATGTCTTCACTCCATATTTCCAACTATCAACTACCAAAACAGATATTTGAGATGGGGTGCACAATTTGGTAGAAACTCTAATAGAGATTTAGAAAATCTGAAAACATCACTTCACCAATGTCTGAAATAGTTTGGGCTCCTCAGAATAGACCAAGGCCACACCCAAGATGGTATTCCTGGGAAGGAAGAAGGTCAGAATAGCTAAAGGAGGTACCAAAGCAGCTTTATAGAGGCCCCTACTAGAGTGCATGAAGTATGAAATGGCTTCCCATACTATTCTGTTTTCCTCCTATTATTAGTGAATTTGACTATCTTTTCAATATTGGATAATTGGGTGTTTTTATCTGTGAATTTTCTAGTTATAACCTTCATTCATGTTTACTTAGGCTGTTGTTCATCTTTTTATTGATTTTTAATATTTTATATATATATATAGCATATGTCATTTTTTATATATTACAATTATTTTTTCTCAATTTGTTTTATAGCTATGAACTATATTTATGGTATATTTTGTTATACAAAGTTTTAATTTTGATGTGACCAGTTCTAAAATTTATTTTCCATATAATTTCTTCCTCATGTATTTTGCTTCAAAATCCATCTCTTATCTAGAATTCATTAAAATATTTGCTTAGGAAAAAGAAAAAAATATATTTGTTTAGGTTTTCTAAAACTTTAAAAGTTGTTTTTCAAAGGCTGGCCAAGTGGTGTGTTGGTTAGAAGTTGTCTTGGGACACCAGCTCTGAGCAACAAGGCCCCAGTTCAGATCTAACGTTAGGGCCAGTGACACTGCGCCCTCTACAGCTAAGATGGTGAACAACAGCTCGACTTGGAGCTGGGCTGCCCTGACTCACCTGGCGATGGCGTAGGCTGTAGTGAAGCTGCAGTGGGCTGCCATAAAGCTACCAAGAGTGGCCGGCAGCTAGTGTGAGCAGCCGGCAGCCGGTGTGAGCTGCCAAGAGCCGCCATGAGCAGCCGTCCAGAGGCTGATGACCGATCTGCCTCACCCGGGAAGAGCACAATGATAATACCAACATGGGCCAGTGAAGCTATGTCCTCCACAGCTAGACTGAAGAACAAACAAAGACAGCAACTTGTCTGTTCCCCTTCCCCAATTCTCCAACGCTGTTCCTCCCCCAATTCCCCAATAAAATCTTTAAGTAAATAAATAAAAAGTAAAAGTTGTTTTTCACATTAAGGTTCTTAAACCACCTGGAGTTTATTTTTTTTCTGTATAGAGTGAGATTAGGATTTAATTTTACTTTTATCATGTGGAAAGTTAATTGTCTTAATACCATTTATTGAATAATTCATCCTTTACCCACTGATTTTTAATGTCTCATCCATCATATGAAAACTTTCTTTTTTGCTATTAAAGTCATCATATGATTTTATGTCAATATTGAACATTTATATAACTCCATTGATATGGAATAACCTTTTCTTTCCTGATATAAATGCTACCTAGACATGATCTTCAAATATAAGTGTTTTTTTTGTATAATTGCTGCATTCAATTGGATACTATTTATTTAGAATTCTGTATCTATATACATGAGTAAGATTGGTCTTTTAAGTTCCTTTTTTGTACTATTCTTATTCTTGTTTTCATATAGAAAATTTAATCTGGCATCCTAAAAGATTAACCAACAGGTTTAAAAAAAACACAAAACTGTGAATGTTTTAATGTAGTTCAAAATTAAATGATTCAAAAGAATGTCTCTTTATCCTATATCTATTTCACTCCCTCTAT
Organism: Aselliscus stoliczkanus; assembly: GCA_033961575.1. NCBI lineage: Eukaryota > Metazoa > Chordata > Mammalia > Chiroptera > Hipposideridae > Aselliscus > Aselliscus stoliczkanus. The sequence goes on from CM066731.1 coordinate 141,353,665, forward strand.
GACCTAATCCATGGTAAATTAAAAACAAAACAAGGAGGAGTAAATACTGTCATTAATATGATAGATTATAAAATGCTTATTTACTTCACATTATTTGGTATGATTAAATGACACCATTTTTTTAAATTTACAATGTACATTTTTGTAGTCATACTAATCAATTTATACTGTTGTCTTTTCTCCATTCATATATAAACATAAATGTTTATATATGATTATTGACAACAATACCTCCAAATGATTTATCTACATTACACAAATTTAACTATATTGTGAAAAAAAAAAAACTATTATGAATATTTCCCATATGGTTAAAATTACAAACTTACAAAGAGCAGGGACTTGGCTTAACTATTTCTAAAGAATATGAAATAGTCTAAAACAGTGTACATGTTTTTCTCACCTATAGAGACACAAAAGGAAGGGTTCCTTTTAATACTAGAGAAAATTCTGTACGTATAAGTCTTATAAAAATGTTGATAATAGGGCCGGCTGAGGGGCACGTTGGTTAAGAGCTGGCTTGGGACGCCAGTGGCCCCAGTTCGGATCCCACATATGAGGGCCAGTGACACTGCCCTCTACAACTAAGATGGTGAACAACAGCTCCACCTGGTGATGGGCTGCTGTAAGTCCCCAGGATGGCATAGCTGCAGCCCGTGCTGCAATGGGCTGCCATAGGCTACAGTGAGTGGCCAGCAGCCAGCGTGAGAAGCTGGCAGCCAAGAGCCACTGGTGAGAGGCCGTCCAGAGGCCAGCGACCGATTTGCCTCACCCGGGAAGAGTACAATAATGATACCAACATGGGCCAGTGAAGCAATGTCCTCCACAACTAGACTAAAGAACAAAAGGACAGCAACTTGTCTGTTCCCCTTCCCCAATTCCCCAAAGCTGTTCCCCTCCCCCAATTCCCCCAATAAAATCTTTTAAAAAAAATTTTGATAATAGAAATGTTTTAAGAGAAGAAATAATTTGTACCACTGAAATATATATATCAGCAATTTTTTTTTTTCGGTAGCAAACATACTTCTTAATAAAAGCTATAACCAGAGCATAAGCTATGCAAAGGGGTGCAACTTATAGAGTATGAGGTATAGGTCTGGAGCTATGGAGTCTGAGTATATTGAAGTATGATTTATTACTAGGTCCCAACTCTGACTCATAGCTATGGCAAGTTGCTTAACCTAAATAGTGTCCTGCAAAGTCTCTTCGGAGACTGGTAGCAAGCCTTGATCTGGATCCTCCCTTCTGTCATTTTGTTATACTGTTAAAAGTTTAATATACATTAAAATTAGAGAACACAGAACTTGGGAAAGGCCTTAAAACAAGTCCAAAATGTGATACACAGGAAGAATGCAACTAAATGATAACAGAAAGCTACGCATGCAGATTATTCTCAAAGACCTCTTTAGATTTTACAATCTTTAGAAGAGCTCCATTTGCCTGAAAAATCAAAAAACAGAAAAGAAAAGAATATCAGTGGGCCAGTGTTATCTAAAGTGTGGCATTTCATCACAAGAAAGTGATTCAGTTAGTTGATCATTCTATATGTTTTCTACAACATTTGGCAATCCCAGAAAATGTTAGAGGTCTGAAAGAAGTGTGAATCATCATTATCTTCAAACACGGTGCTAGAAAGGCAGCTTTGGTTGTTGTGGCATCTAACACAGCATTCTTAAAAGTAGCACCTCGGTCAGTTCTGCACTGTTTACCGGCTATCCTTGTTAACACCACTCCTATTTAGTGAGTTTAATGAGTATAAATTAGGAAGAAGGGGGATATGGGTAAATCACAAGAAAATCAGCACATAAAGACTTTGAGTCACTGTTATTCACTGATCATTTTGAAGCTTTTATACTAAACTTGAGTGAATATTAAGAGTAGATCCTTTGAAATGTATTTCACAACAAAATGCAACAAAATGATAAATATAAGATATAATAAAATCTAAGTGATTTCATACCATCAAAGTATAAAACAAGTTAATTTCTACAGCATGACCAAGTCCATCCAGTACAACTTATTGAGCTATAGTTCAAGATATAAGTAACATAAAAATGTCCATTTGACCAAAGATACTAAGTTCCAACATTGAATATCATTACCATATCATATCATAATCACTGAATATCCATTTACCACTAGAAAATACAAAGAAGTATAATCCTGGTTTATATAGAATTGAAGCTTACATCCTAATTACAGATATAAAGCCCATCTACCTAAATGGGAAACTTACAATAAAGGGTATTCTATAATTGACAGATGAGCATTACATATATAAGAAGTATTGCAGAGGTTCAGGGACATGCCATATCATGATGAGCTGATATTACAAACATTTTTCTGATGATAAATGAAAAAGAGTGAGTAGGCTTCAGATAAATGTAATATAGTCTAACCAAAAAGTGAGGAAAGGACCAAAGTGGTACAAAAAATGTGAAGTGAAATGGATGGCACAAATTTTTCAGAAAAATATCGAGTTGAGGATAACCCATCAGGATTGCCCAAGAACCAAGGATAGGCAAGGAAGTGAGATACAGGCAATAGCTCTCTCGACATACTCCACTGTATAGAGTTAGTGGTCATTATCTGATGTGTCACTGGGGCTAAGCCAACAGGTGTATGTTGGTAGTGTCTATGCGAAAGCCCTGGAATGGGTGGGAATGAGAACTACTAAGTCAAGACTTGGGCCACAAATCTGCCAGCTTCGCTGACTCTTCTACTGTTTTAATCTGATTTCAGGAACTCAGTAGAGTGAAAACCACTTCAAAACTCCCATTTCTATGTTTGAAATTCATAGTGACAGTTTCCTGACAGATTCGGTAACACTTTTGCAGACCACATCTGTAGACCAAAAGCTTTATCCATATGCATTACAGGAACAGTCATTTAATCTGATGTTTCATTCTCTCTGTGGCTATCAGCAAAAAGTATTTGTCAATAAACAAAGAAAGAGATAGTGATGCAGGAAGATATCACAAAAAGCCAAGCAACCTATCCAGGTATTTGATACACACATGAAGGTTAGACATAGAAAAAGACTCCAGATACAATCCAAAAAAATAGAAACCAATGAAAACATGGAAGTTTTGAAAAAAAGATTATGAACAGAGAATTTCTATGCCAAAGCAATGAGTTGTCATGGTATTTTTGTAGAGTACCAGTGGCCTCAAACAAGAAACGGGCTTGAGGCTGGACAATATAAAGCGGAGAGATCATGTAGATAATTATCAGAGAACAGGCTAAAGCTAGATTTCAGAAGACTTCTAGGAAATCTTGCATCATAATGCTTATATGCATCTGGTCTGTCTAGCTGAGAACTTTCACATGCTTCTATCTACCCATTGCCTTTAGTAGAACATGTTGCTGAGCCTCACGTTCTTTGTGGCTTTTCCACGCAATGTTCCCTCTGTCTCAAATACTCTTCTCCCTGATTTTCCCGTGACCACTCCTGCACCTTCTTCAGTGATTATTTATTTATTTATTTATTTTTAATTAAAATTTATCAGGGTGACAATTGTTGGTAAAGTTACACAGGTTTCAGTTGTACAATTCTGTAATACATCATCTATATATCATATTGTGTACTTTCTTTTTTAATGTCAACTTAGTGAGTCCTTCCCTGACAACCTGTTTAAAATTTCAATCTCACCCTCAACTGCCAACACTGCTTAATGCCTTCCCGTACCCTGCAGCACTGATCACTCTTATATATTAAGTAGTTTCTAGAGATGCCTTTGTTTATTTTCTGTGCCCTTCACTAGTTTATAAGCTCCATCAATGCAGAGATTTTGTGGTTTTCTCTACTATTAAATCAGAAGCATCTAAAATAATACTTGTTGACACTAAGAATATGCGTGGTATGACTGTCAGTGTGTTAATAAGTATAATTTTCCAAATAGAATCTGTGGCCTTAGTGAAGTCAAATTGAGGTTTGAAAGCATCCGAAGACAGAAATAATCCAGTTTGATAAAAAAGTAAAAATAGGGCCGGCCGAGTGGCGCATTGGTTAAGAACTGGCTTGGGATGCCAGCGTCCCGGTTCGGATTCCACATATGAGGGCCAGTGACACTGCCCTCTACAGCTAACAACAGCTCCACCTGGAGCTGGGCTGTGCGAGTCCCGGTGACGGTATGGGCTGCAGCCCTTGCTGCAGTGGGCTGTCATAGGCTACAGTGAGTGGCCGGCACCCAGTGTGAGTGGCTAGCAGCCAGCATGAGCTGCCAATAGCTGCGGTGAGCGACATCCAGAGGCCAGCAACCAATCTGCCTCATCTGGGAAAAGCACAATGATGATACCAACATGGGCCAGTGAAGCAATGTCCTCCACAACTAGACTGAAGAACAAAAAGACAGCAACTTGTCTGTTCCCCTCCCCCATTCCCCAATAAAATCTTTTTAAAAAAAGTAAAAAGAAAACGTAAGATATAGAAAGAAATAGACATATGATGAGAATTTAAGTCTATAAAAAGGCCATATATTTTATAAATGATATGATAGGCCTATAAGATAATATTAAAAAGGCAGGATTATACATCAATTAGAGTAAAGGAAAAGTCATAGCCAGAGGTTTAAAACCTGAAAAATATTACTGTTGGTCCAAACAAATCAAACAAAGATTGTGTGGCTAAAGTATAGAAAATGAAAAGTGATATACACTAGCATTATACACTAAAATTCAAGAGGAAACAAATATATATATATATATATATATATATATATATATATATATATAGAGAGAGAGAGAGAGAGAGAGAGAGAGAGAGAGAAGTGAATGTATTTATAAAGTAAAATAAAGGGAGGGAAAGTATTATTGTGTCCAGAAAAATGTAAGTAAAACTTAGGAGCTCAAAAATAATTCCAGAGTTACCATGTAATAACTTTCTTAGGATATCATGAGTCACCAAAAAGCATTACTGTTACTATGAGTCACATTACTTATAAATCTTAATTTGATTTCATAGATCTCCTTGAAATTTTGAATCTTTTCTAAAAGAAAATTTTAGTATAAACTGAAACTACAACTAGGTAGCAGGGAGCTTAATAGGAATGTCACATATGTGGGATGAACAAGTGTGTGAAAAATGAAGTTAGTGTTAGTAAAATTATACTGTTTGAGAGTTTGCTTTTAATTTGAGTAAAGCACCAGTTAATGAGGACAATTAGAAGTCCCAAATGTTAATTTAATGAAAATCTCCAATTACATTCTGTAAGCTTTTCCCATTAAATATATCAACTTTTAGCAGTTGTTCTCATTAGACATTAAAAGAATATCAAAGAAATTAAAATAAAGGGCATGTTTAAACCAATGGAATTAAGGTATATAAAGACTAGCTGAAATCGAGTGAAAATTTACAAGAATTACCATAAATTTCCCAGAAGAATAGAAAAGTCTGAAAGACAAATGTAAAAACTGTATGAGCGTTTGTATTATAATTTCAGTCCACGGTTGATACACTGTAGTTAGTCTAACTCATGATTGAGACTTGTACTATTCAATGTGGGCGTTTTTACCTCCAAAATCTATTAAAGGTGCCCACATTATTTAGATTGAATATTGACAAAACCATATATTAGATGCCCAAACTATCACCAAAGAACCTTGATCTTTGCTCCTGGGTAGTAAATGTTTTAGAGCCAGGTCTGGCAGGAGAAATTCTTGCTTTACATTTCTCTAGTTCTGTGCTACAATTTTGACCACCACCATGATTAATCACAAGCTTTATATAAGTCCTGTTTTTAAAAGATTTTAATTATTTAAAATATTTTTGACATAATATTTTCTATATCTGTACTTGTTTTGCTTTTAATGGTAAATATGTGCATTTTATAAATAGTCCTTTTCAATAAATATTTAAACAGTACTGCAATGAATATCCTTGTCTGTTCATCATTTGTTTATGTGTGATGTATGATATTTTAAGTTTCATGAAATATATACTAGATTTATTGGTGTGTTCCTTATTATCCACAGCCCAAAGCTTTTGCTATAAGAACAAACTATATAGACAAATTATTACATGACATAAATTTCCTTTCCCACCCCAGGGAACCTGGAGTGTATAAGCTTCTGATTTTGGTAATCAATCTACCAATCTATTCGTTACATGACACAAGAGCATGAGCTCAGACAACTAGATTTTCAGAAAAAAAAAATTCTTTCATTACATTTTTCCATCTATTCTCATCATCACTTCAAATATCTTTCTTATTTTGTTGAATATGTTAAATGTTGCTGTTTTAAAGCCCTCGTGTGATTATTTCAGTATCTGGGTCAGCTGCATTAGTTTCCACTATCTATCTGTTTTTTCTCCTTGGATTTTAAATTGCACATTTAACAGTATATATGAAAAATGTTGAGGTTTTGATGATGCTATCTTTGTCCAGTGAGGGTTCACCCTCTCTTTTAATAAGCAGATAGAATGGAGGTTGATAACCTGCTTCCACCAGGGACTGAGCTGACCTGAGGCTGGGTTGCAGTTTTAATATGGTCCATTAACCTCCTCTCTGTTGCAGATCCCAGGTTCTATCCCTTCATGGGTTTTAACTGAGGAGAGCAGGGCGGGGCAGGTGTCCACAGGACCACTGAAGGCTAATCACTGCTGTGAAAACTGTGAAATCTCTGCTCTGCTTTTATTCTCTCAAAAGAATGTTGAGCCAATCCCTTAGCTCTCTCTTATTACAGGGAATCTTGGCCACTTAAGTCTCAACTTTGTGTCTCTGAAGCCCTATAAGACTATCAAAAATTCTACCAATTTCTCTGTTTCTGGGTAATATCAACTCTTGCCCCATTCTGAGAATCAAAAGTGCCCTGAGGGGGATAAATAAGGATTGCAGAATATCTTCCTCACTTCTGTGCTCAGAATCTGCTTTATAAGGATTTTGTCCCCTAAAGACCTAGTTACTAGAAAGATTATCCATTGCCTTCAACATTTATTTTTCATCTGGCTTTCCAAGTTTTCCTCAGTGAAAGCATTGGTCTACCACAAACTACTCCATCATAGCTGGAAGCTGAAATCCCTCCCTCAGGAATTTGTAGTAAGAAAAAGCAAACTGAAAGCAAGCAAACAAGCAGCAAAAGAATCAAATCAGTTAGCAGTGGATACTAAGACTGTAAGGAGAAATTTGAGGCAAAGTTAAGTTTAATATGCTAAGCCAAATTCATAACAAAAAATAATAATAACACTGTCAAATAATACAAATCCTATAGAAGCACCCAAGTTCTCCTTGGAAAGTTAATACATATTCAACAATAAAGAGTTCTGTAATGCAAAAACCATTGTGAGAAATTTAGTTTAGGGTTTTAAATTCTGAAATCATCAGAGATTTCAATACATTCATGTGCTTTATGAACCTTCAAGATCTCTTCTACATCACTGTCCCAAATGTATTTGACCAAGGAATCCTTTCATTACAGAATTGTAAAAACTTGGACACATAAGTGGTACCAGGAAAAATTTGATAACATTTGATAAACTATAAGTCTTTACAAAATAAACTAAAACAATATAGAGTAAATAGAAAAAATGAGTGACATTTAGCAGAAAACACAAACCTAAGCTGTTGAGGTCCTACCAACATCTTACATGCAGGCATGCAGGCTTATGTTGCTTCTACTATTCTTAGATTACCTTAACAGCCCTACCCACCCATGGGCCAATAAAAATATTTACAGTAAGCACCTCCACCAAAAAAACAAACATAATTGATATAAAGTATAAAGTATTTTCAATCAGTATTTTACTTAATAAACATTTCATTCCATTCAAAATTAACTACTACATTTATGTACTCTATTATTCTGAGAAATGGTTTGTTTCAGTGGACAAATCTCATGGGCATTCTTCTGCACTGAAAAATTAGTCCTGCCACCAAGTGGTGAGCTTGATTATGATAGACACTTCAGACTCAATTCTCATAAACACTGGGCTAACAATGATCACCTCTGTGAAAGAAAAGAAAAGAATGATGTATCTACAAAGACTCTCTTTGACCTGAGAATTTTTCTACTATTCTGCATTCATTTAATATCTTAATAGTACTGTGAGTTATTATGTTATACATGTGTTAGCTACTCTAGAAAAATGAAATTTAAAAGACCTTTTGTGAACAACTAACAATACAAAATTTAAGAATGAAATATCTCATAAAGCTAAAAAAAAATAAGGAAATAAAAATCTATATTATCTATTTTCATTTGTGTTTCACTGGATAAAAGCCAGAAAAAGGTGATTAAATTGTTTGTGGAGCAAAATTCGAGACAGCATATTGACCCAATATTCATTTTCCTATTGCAAGCCAATGAAATATTATTGTCAAGGTTTCTACAAATGCATAAACTATTTTTATCCTTCATGGACTGAATAGAGCTTGAATAAAAGTAGTGAATTTTAAAAATGAGAATGAAAGAGCAAAGAAAAACACTACAGACAAAGTATTTTAGAATAAATAGCGTAGGCATCCAGCCGGTAGCCTAAGTATGTCCATTGTGCCAGGTGTAGGACAAAAGACAGTGCAGGATTCTGACAAATGAAACAGCACAAGCTACATCCATATGCGTTCAAATTCATTACTTGTGTAGTGCGTGGGCAAAGCAAAACACATCAAGGCCTAGATTCAGCATGCTGGTGGCTATTTTTCAACTTCCATTTTAGATACTGCCAGCCCCAGAAAGTAGGGGAAAAAAAGCAAGGTTGAGAAAGTAGGCCCTTTCTTTTCTTTTGTTAACTGCTCCATTGTCCCATCCTTCATCGTACAAAAACCTTCTATTTTTGTGAAACTTCTGGGAGTGCCTTTCTATTTGCTAGATGGGATGCTACTAGATTCATGAATCACTTAATAAGGCCAGTTAGATCTTGAAATTTACTTGAATTTTGTTTTATACCAGTGCTGATGGAAAACAGTACTGGTTCAAAATGGACACAGACCATGAAGCCATACGCTCCCTGGTTTTATCTGTAGCCTTAGAGTCCAGCTAGGAAGTAGCCTGTATACTTGCAGTAAATGACAATGCTTCATCTGTCATTCTTAATCTGATTTTCCTGAAGAGTATAAAGTTGATGCTTCATAATTTTCTCTTTGTAGAACTAGTCATTTCTTTGAAATTCATTCTGTTTTAATAGGATATTCTTTACCACCAAGAAGATTTACTTCTGAAAACATAGTCCTTTCAAAAGAAAATTGTAGACACCCCCAGAAGCGATTAAGTGTGAACAACAATTTTTTGTGTTTATTTATGTAATGACACTTTTTTAGTCCAGTGCAATCTCTATAAATAAATTTCTATTGTCACGACAATATGAAAATAATGACTGTTTAATTAGACATTTCAAAACTGAGCTTCTATTTCTTACATTTAAAACTAAAATGTGTTTCTTTCTAAAAATAGTCCACCAGGCTTCTGTCTCAAAATCCCAGAAGATTCCCTCTGCAAGAGCCTCTGAAGTTAACCTTAAGCTTGGGTTTGACTGATTCCTTACTGTTTTCTCTCCCTTTATATCTTACCTATGTTAATTCCTGGCTGTTTTCCTCCACTGTTCCTATTTCTCTCCCCACACCTTTCAACATAAATTGTCAAATGCCTTATTCAAAATTCAGGCCCTGGGGAGAGGGGGGGTTCACCAGGATAACTGTGAACCCCTCAAGGCTGGCTGCAGGAGAAGGGTTCATCTGTGAATGGAAATTTGTGACATTCACCCTTAGCAAAGCCATAGGATTTCTAACTACCTTAGATTGTTAAGTTGATATGTAAAAACATCAGCCTAGACATCCAACCACAATAAAGGAAAATCTTTTCTATCTGGAGAGAACTATGATCACATGTAGTATTGGGTTGTCGGAAAATTCACGATGCATTTTTGCAATGAAAAACATAGAAAAAAAACACATTATAACTTGTCCGACAACCCAATATGTTTAACTTACCTCATGTACCTTTGAGTCTCTATATTACAGGCCTCTAAGACTCTTGATAAAAAATTAGAATCAAGTTGCCTGAAAGAGAGATTTCTTGCAGATATTCCATAAATCCAACATTACCACTTCCACCTGTCTCTCCCGTCTGTCATTCCCAGTGACTGGTCAAAATATGAGACCCTGCAGCCTAGTGTCTTCTCACCATTATTATCTGTTTATAGGGCTTTCATCCTCACTTTTTAACTGTTAACATTCAACCCAGATTAAAACCCATTGTAAAAAAAAAAAAATAGTGTGTCCAAGTAGTTCCCTCTATTCCCTTGCTTTAATTGAAACCCAAACTTCAGCAAGATGATCTCTTCCCTCATGCTCAGTCTTCTGGGTAGAAGCCACTCTTTCTCCAGACTTCAGGGCTGCACTGATGAGACAGCACAGGGAATTGGGCTGCTGGTGACGGGATGCCAGAAGGCCAGGAGAACAGCTGACATAAGAATGCCACCACTCCCTCACACCCTACACAAAAGTGCAGAACTAGATGTTTATTATCTTCCTTCTAATCACTCATTTCCTTGCAGATATTCCACATGTACAGTTGATCAAGGTTTGACAGCTATACAACCTTCCTGGGATGGTGATGATGAGCAGACTGACCTTTTGCCCCCAAAGTAGGCTTAAACGTACGATGTGTGATCAGAAAGTATGGTGAATGCATAAATTTAAAAAATAAAAATATTACAGTAAAAGACATATTTCCATTAATCCCCCTCAAAACACTCTTCCTCATTTTGAACATTCTTATCCCATTCTTCTTGCCTCTTTCTGAAGCAGTTCTGGAAGTCCTCTTTCATGAGTGTCTTAGTTGCGTGTTTGTGGCTGCCTCACTGTCCTGAATCATTTTGATTTTGGGGAAAAGCCAGAAGTCACACAGTGTCAGATCTGGTGAATAAGGTGGATAAAGATACACTGTAATGTTTTTATTTGACAGAAATTGCTATACCAGAAACCATGTGTGACACAAGAGTCTTTCCATTGTGATCAAAACATATGGTGATTGCTGCTGCTGAGTGCCATCCAATGAAAAGGCAGGGATCTTCAATATGGAAAGCGGCTCATTAAACTTTAGTAACAGTGTGTGACCAGTTTCAACTTGTTTGGTGCAGTCAGTCAGGTGTGAGCTACTGTTGAGACAAGGTGTGTTTTAAAGTGTGCCATAAATCATTCTCCATTATGACAATGCTCCATGTCACACATCGCTTCTGGCTACAATTTCTGTCAAATAAAATCATTACAGTGTGTCCTCATCCACCTTATTCACCAGATCTGGCACCATGCAACTTCTGGCTCTTCCCCAAAGTCAAAATGACCGTGGAAGAAAAATGTTTTGCATTGATTCAGGACATTGAGGCAGCCACAACAGGGCAACTAAATATATCATGAAAGAGGACTTCCAGAACTGCTACAGAAAGTGGCAGGAACAATTGGATAAGTATGTTTAAAGTGAGGAAGTATTTTTTTTTTTTTTTCGAGAGCAGTGACAATGGCACTCATATGTGGGACCGAACCGGGGCCGCTGGCTTCCAAAGCCAGCGCTTAACCACCGCACCACTCGGCCGGCCCCAGCACTTTTTTTTTTTTTTTTTTTTTTTTTGTGAGGGAGTATTTTGAGGGGGATTAATGGCAATGTGTCTTTTACTGTAATAATTTTTTTATGTAAACATTCACCATATTGTTTGATCATACCTCGTATGGTTAGTTTTGTAAGAAACTACGAAACTTTCTTCCAAGGAGGCCATTTTTGTTTTCTACCAAAAGTGAATAAGAGTCCTTGTCTCGTTCCCTTTTCGGGATACAATGACCCACCCTTAAATATATGCTTACATATTACTCTTTTTTTCTTTTAAGACTTTTCTTTTCCAGTCAGTATTCATTGCTGCTTTATATCTGATATCATAACATTTGGTAAAAACCCTTACACAACTTTCCATAGCACATGGCAGTATAATGATCCCCCTGCTACCCCAATGATACAAGTCTCACTTTCCTTTGTATCTCAAAACTATGTAAAGCAATCCCTGTGATTTTTTATACATGTTTCATTAACTAATGCATAGGTGTATAAATGAATGAATGTAGAATATAATATTTGTTTTCCTTCATGCATAATGGCACACAAGACTTGGAATATAAAGCCTAGTTATACAAGTCTTTTCTGTTTTTACCACATGACAGAACTACAGGACTAGCAGGATATTATTAGAATTTGAATTAAGAGCTAAAACTAATTACAATGATGAATAGTGCTAATTCTCTGGAGAAAAATACTACTGGAGAAAGCGCACTGCTCAGGAGACAATGGAGGAAGCTTATAATAGGCTTTGTTTTGCGCCCCTTATATAGGGTCAGACATATCTAACTCTAGATATCTAAGGGAGCACAGTAAGCAAAACATTAAACTATGTGTCAGGAGAACTGGCTATATCCCTAACTCTGCTTATAAAAATCTATGCGACCCTGGACTAAGTCCTTACTTGGCTTTATCCTCTAGTTCCTGATATGTACAATGAAGGGTCATTCCAACTTTCAAAAATTGCACTGATTTCCTACTAAGTGTTGCTCAGATGCTTGGGTCACCTCAGGGTTAGACAGTCATAATCTCAATCTCAATGTGCTTACATTATAGAGATAAGGGAGGGCAATAAATGCAGAAATAAACAAATAAAAAAACACATACCAAATAGCAATAAATGACATGAAGCAATCAAATGAACTGATAGAATGGAGAGAGCCTCTCCAGGGGATAATATTAAATTGAGTGGTCTTTCAACCTCTCTTTCAACCTCTCTGAGGACAGGATATTCAAGCTGAATCCTGTGTGGCCAGCAAGAGACAACCAGCCTTGTGAACATCTGTGTAAAAACAATTTTACCTATGAGGGATAGTTGGTACAAAGTATTTGAAACAGTTGTTGCTTCTAAGGTCACTCCTATCTCTCAGATTCTGATTTTATTGTTGTTTGATCATGGCCATTGAAGGTGTGACATTTCATCAGTGAGGTTAAATAAGAAAATTAATATCACTCTTTGGGATTTTCATGAATGGCAAACATGACTTTGAAAGGTAATCTATCTGTCTACCTTTAATAACTTGTAAATGTTATTTATCCCATCATCTACCCTTATCTCTTTCTCACAGAACAGTACATTTTAAAAGTCCATCACTACACAATTTAACACCTCGAATTATTTTATATTCCAAGGATCATTTAACATTTGATTTGAACTCACTTAAAGATGAGTTCAAAGATGATTTAGCAAAGAACTCTCTTGAAATCATTGGTATTAGACAAATCAAAATATGACTCAAATGCTAGAAAAATAAATTCTTACCTAATTTGCTTAGCTAAAGGGCCTTAATGAACATTAATCAGTTTTGATATTAAATTGGCAAAGCTAACATTCTTGGAGAGGTTTATATATTCATTAATTTTCCATATTTATTAGCTCTAATGTGATTCTTAGGTGATTATTATACTCACTATTAGATTCAAAACAATAACTTTTTGAAATTATGTAGCCCAATGCATTCTTCACATACTTCACAATACAAGTATATATTATCTCCATTTTAAATATAAAGAAATTAATGCTGAGAAAAAATAAAGAATTTATTCAATGTCCACAGGCAGTTAGGAAATTCAAAGCTTGAAGGCCAGGTCTTCTTTGTTCCTTCCTTCTTTCCTTCCTTCCTTCCTTCCTTCCTTCCTTCCTTCCTTCCTTCCTTCCTTTCTTCCTTCCTTTTTTCCCTTCCACTATGTGTCAGAGGCTGTGTAAGCTACTGATAGGTTGGTCATGAATAAATCCAATCTCTGTTTTCAAAGAGCTCACAATCAAATAGAGGAGACAGAGAAAGACCAACTTCCCCTCAATGTCAACGAGGATGCAGTAGCAATATATAATGGAGCCCTATGGGAGACTTTTCTTACAAGAGCCCACTCCCTTCTTTTCCATCATGCAAAAACAACAGGGATTTGATTATTTAAACATATCATCCATACTGAATTAGTTTGTTGAGAGGCTGGCGAAATGGCTCAGTTGGTTATGAGCTCGCTCAAGAATGTGAGCTGAGCTCTGAGCAACAGCAGTTCAATGCCCAGGCTGAGTTGAGTTACCACTGAGCTGCCAACAGGTGGCAGGATGGCTCAGGTAAAAACAACAACAACAACAAAAAAAACTAATTAGATTGTTGAAGTTCGACTCTTTACATCTACTTTACCGAATAGAAATAGCCATTGTCCCTGTAAAAAAAAAAAAATAAAATAAAAAAGGGACATAGCAGAAGAGCTATTCAAATGCAATTCAGTTAACCCTTCTGCAGCACTGCCCTTCATTTGCATTAAAAGTTGTATATCTGATTAGGTTATACTGACACTGAAATCTGGCAAGTCAATTTCCCCACACTAAATGTGTAAACTTAACTAATTAGCTAATTGTGTGGATGATATATTCCACTAAAACTGTAAAACTGCTTTCAATGATCAATTCAGAGAATATGAGTTTGGCTAACTTGTTCCATTTTCACATTTAACATGTGTACAAATAATACTTACTTTGAAAGGAATAAAAAATAAATAGTGTCTATCTAAATCAAGGTACTAAATTTATTAACAAAGTAGCTGAGTCAATAGCATAAAGTTCGATTCAGATGGTTCTTGGTTCTTGTCTCTGCTCTTCCACTCACTAACTGTATAGCAACTTGCATTGGTAAAGTTGATTAAGCTTGAGAAGCCTCAGTTTCCTCATGTCTAAAATAGGGATAACATCTAGTTATCAGTCGATGTTAGGACTTCATGTATTAATACTTATATAATTCCTAGCATAGTTCCTAGTACATCTTAAGTGATCAGTTAAATAACAGGAAGAATATCATTCCTGCCCAACAGAATTGTACCTCACATTCAATCCCTCTTAGTTATAAATAAGATTAACCAAAATGTTTCAAAATAATTTACCTTATATAAAATATTCAGAGCTGCTACATCCATGATTATGAACATTTTCTTTATAGATAAGGCTACTTTTTCCTCCTACCTTTAAATATCACATTACCCTAAAGATCTTCAAATAACTAGTCCAGAGCTAAACAGTTATTATAGGCCAATCATTTTATTGCTCATCAGCCTATCCAACCGTCCTCACTATCCTAGTGCCCCAGAAGGCCTCAGGACAAATCAGGATGATTGTGAGCTCATTCTGACTTGGGGTTCCCCTCATTAGTCTCTTCCTTAGGTTTTCTGTTTGCTCTGAGATAAACGGAAGCATGATAAGAGTTTTAGACATCAAGTAAAGCATGGGTAGATATCTTTCATAAACTGAGTTAACCTGGCCATGCATTGTATTATTATAACCACTTATAATTGTAATTCCAATTAAAATGATACCCGACAGGCTTCTTTGGGAATGAAGTTCAGAGAAGTGAAGTTCTGGACTAAATGAATGAAACCATCTAATTACCTTGTTCTTTAGTTGGGAAAGCAGCCAGAACATTCATCAAAATAATCCATATTTCTCTCCCACCCAATTCCATAGCACTGGAAATTGCAGCATATGAAAAGAGAGAGGGAGAAGGGCAGCGCAAGTCAGAACCACTTTTTGCAATGACCATCTGGCTATTTTAACCCCCTGTCGGCGGCACACTCGCCTGAAAGTCAGCCGAAGTGACTTTCAACAGAAAATCATCTGCACTAACCAAAATGAAAGACTCTCCCTGGGAATTTTTAAAGCTTCCAAGAACAAGCCGAGCCAAAATGAATGCAGTCAGTATTTCAGTTCCAAAAAGATGGCACTAGTTTGTTAATAACCACCGCCTTTCCTCTTGACAGTTGTTTAGAAGCATCAAGTTTGGATCCACTCAGATTTGAAAGTGTTGGACTCTGTATTTTCTGGAGTTACAAGCACTCCCTTCCTTCTAGAGGTTTCAAGAAAATGAGAAACATAATGAGAAATCAACATCACTTCCCAATTCCCTGGTATATTCAATATTTGCTCCCATATAGCATTTCCAAATGCCTGCTTTGCATTTGGGCTTCCTAACTGCCAGAGTCTTGTCAAGAGAAGTCCCAGAGCACTTACTATTCATCTGCTCTGTGTGCCCTGCAGACTTCTTTAATTGAAGTGCAGTTTGCACACTTTGGTAGAACTCTGCCAGGACCAAACCTGTGCAGAGGAAATTGAGGACCAGCCTCACCCGAAAGTCATAGGCTTTATGTTTCATTGGCAGCCTCTGCAGAAAGTGCTGCCAAAGGGTAAGAACACTGTCTATGAATCTTGTATCTCCATGTGGGTCAGTTTTGGTTCAGTTGTAAGCAACATATATCTGTTTAAGCAGAGGGGGACAGTGTCTTATCCATTTCTATATCTATGTATATCTATTTTTATCCATGTCTATGATCAATATAGATGGATAAAAGATCACACAGAAAAAGAAACAAGCAGGAAAACACCAGGTAATTTTTATTTTTACATTTTTTTTTAATTATCGGGGATCTTTAAATATCTTAGGATTTTCTTAAAGGGCAAATACTGAAGGATACCATCACCTAAAGAAAACCCCCACTTGATATTTGACTATTAATTGTTTGGAGCTATCTATCTATCTATCTATCTATCTATCTATCTATCTATCTATCTATCTCCTTTAGAAAGCTAAAACATCAGAAGGGCTTTTCCATTTGTTTAGCTACTAAACTTCCTCCCATGCAACATATGTTTATTTAAATCATTTCCAGCTACACATTTACAATGTGTTTGTAAAATTAGTTAAGAGACTTTAATTGGGCATTGGGGATTAACTGCACTATTCCCAAATCTCCTTACCAAAAATACATGAGAACACTGAGTGGTTTATTTATAACCTTGCTACTTTGGGCCATTAATGGTGCCATCATTTTCCTCCTCATATTTTTAATATCTCTAACTCAAAATTCAATGTATAGCCTGATTTGTTCATGTTTTATAAAGTAGCCTACAGCAATTTTAAGTTAAATACAATGCATCCAGCTGCTAAATTTGGAACAGAAAAGGATGGGAGAGTTCCCAAAAAAGCTGCATTAAAAATGCAAATAGAATTTATAATTTTCCTGTTCATTGCCCATGAAAAGAATTAACAATATGATTTGTCTTCCATGTAAAAATATACAATATTATATTATGTTGCTTAATTATGGGAAAAAACAAAATTAAGAAAACAAGAATATTTCCAATAGGAAAAATATTATTCCTCATTATTCCTATAACTATGAATGTGTGTCATTTCTATGTGTATTAAGACAGAAGTAGATAATAATATCTTGTCACTTCCAACATTGTGTGAAAGAATTTTTGTAATGGGTGTGTGTCTGGAAATCTGTTTGGCTGTGATAATAATTAACACACAATAAAGAAGGCTGACAAATTGAATCCTACTCCCCTCCCAGTCATGCTCAGCCATGACACCAGAAGGAAACATGCTAAATCATCTCGCTTCTAAAGGGATATTCCTCTGCAGCCTACAACTGCAGCCCTTCAAATGCACTGGGCCCTTGTTTTTCTCTAAATCAGGGTTTTCATGAAGCAATTCTGATAACCTCTCCTGATTTAGGCAAACCTGTGTCAGCTTACTCTGGAAGATGTGGTTGACTGAGGCATGACCCACAAGGCATTTGATCATAGCTTTAGCCTTACTGTCCAGTTTCCATTTGTTGAAGGAGGGAAAGTTCTACATTAAAACAAATATATTAACTACTGACCAAGAAGATAGCCTTAACATTCCTTTCAGCTTGATTAAACTTTAGACAGGTTTCTTCCTCACTCCCTTTTTGTTAGAGTATTTACTTTAGAAAACTTTCAATGGTAAATTATGTCTCTGCCCTTTTGAAATGTAAGTCTTCTTACAACCCAGAAATGTCTTTCTCGAGGTCCTGGAAGCAATCTCTATGAAATGTCATCATAGAAGGAGAGAGCAATATTATCTCCCAGTTTCTGTAGTTGGGCAGGGTAGGAGCCCAACTTCAATAAGCAACAATTAGTAAATGGCCTACCCCTAATGTTTTCTAGTACTTTTCTGAGAGTTCAGAATTTAAAAATCCTTGTGCCATTTGTTCTAGTAGAATTGAATTCAGTCTTTCTCCCCTATTGCTCCCGTACTGAAATATTCCTGAATAAAATCTTCCTTGACTATTTAGCTGGTCTGGTGCAATTTTTCTTTTACAGTAGTCAGCTTTATTTTGTTTTGTTTTGTTTTTTCTTCCTCAGCAAGAGTGAGACAGATGCTCAAACCTCATTACTAGCAACTAGCCATTCACTGCATGAACAGCTTAAATAAGAATAATAAGCTTTTATTTTACAAAAGGAAAATATTCTGGTTACTGCTGAAACTCTTTTTGTAGGAAAATTTATAAAGATTGCAAGCTACCTATGTTTTTATGGTTTTATGATAGGGAGGTCAGCTTGGGACTGTTCCATCCTGTTTAACTTGAATATATCCACATAGAAAATAACCCAAAATTACTTTTTAAACCTATTGAGTCTGTGCTAATTGCTCTCAAGTTTTGGGTTTTGTTTTGTTTTGTTTTGTTTTACCCCCTCATCCTCCTCCTTCACCTCAAGACACTACCCTATCCCTCAGTTCTTAATGAAAAATTCTGATGGATTCCTACTGAGGATGAAAACACCAGTGAGAAAGGAGTCTGAATGAAGAGATAATTTGTCCATTATCTCTTTAATGATTCCCTAGTGGTGCCAATTTCCACCAGTCCTGTAGACTCAAGTGGCAAAGATAAAAGTATATTCCTGCTGATGAAGTCCACTGTGATATGAAGAATGAATCTCATTGGGGCTGATGTCAAAAGGTTAACAAGGAAATGATTAACTTACATACAAAAGCTCCTTCCTCTTCCTGTACCTTCAAAGTCTTCAACACAGAAGGAAAAGGCTGTGCAAGGGAAGAAGCCATTTATGACTTTCCTACAGAAATTCTAATATTTTTTGTTTCAATTTACTAATACTGTGTTCTCTTTAATTTTATGAACTTTCAAAGTCAACTAAATTGGGAGCAAAATATGTAACTAAGGTAACTGCTTCCATAAATCAAGGGATGAAAAGTAGCCACAATAAATTAAACAAAATAATCAAAAATGCTTTCAAATTATTTTCCTATTAAATACGACACATGATTGTGGGTTAATATTAGTTTCATGCCCTATGAGCTCAAAGCCTCACTCACAAGACTTGCACTGGAATAATGAATGATGTGTATATCACATGCATACCTCAACTATATCAAACCATGCTGTGTATGTGTGTATATATGCATGGTCTACAGGTAAGTGAAGCCATGCAGATGAACTAGTCAATGCCATGAAATATTCTCTAGAGCCAGAAGAGAGCTGGTATTGATTGAAGTTTAATTTTATAGCACAGGAGACATTCCACATAAATCAAATTGTTCAATATTAATGAATATATACTTAAATAGTGTAAGAAAAATGACTTATGTTCCTTTTAGTAAAAAAATATATATTTCACTTAATTAATTTTAAGAGTAATTATTTCATTAAAAAAAAACTACCTTAATCAGACATATTAGTATGTAAAGAGCCTAAAAATCTCAAATGCCATGAGAGGTAGGTACACTCATAAATGTAATGTAAGTGGGTAAAGCTGTATAATTCAATTAGAAGTATTATTCCAGTTGTAAACTGGAAGACTGTACCTCTCCCAAGACATTCACATTCCTTTTTAAAACCATCTCCTGGCCTTCACAAGTCTGCTGCCTAGATATGTTCTCCTATCTCCAAATATGCAACCCCGGAAATACTGGATCCCCCTGCTTTCTGGATATGAAAGGTAATATTTTTATAACTTAAACATACTTAGAATATAAAAGTCCATCCTATTTGTAATAGTCACATACCAGGTCAATGAGTTGTATTTGAAGGGTAAATTATTTTGGAAACAGAAGTATAAACTAATAGAACATTAATTGTATTGATCCGTTTCCTTCCTCTCTCCTATTCTTGATGCACATACGGACTAATGCCTGTGTACTTATCTTCCCCTATTACTTCTGAATTCCTTCATTTGGATGTATTTTCTGGGGTATAATTACCATAAAATCTCTTAGCAAATTCATGATGATATCTTAGCAATAGATTTTACTTCCAGGTCCTGTCATTTGAAATGTTTGATATTAGATGATTGGTTTGATCTTTAGTACGTTACAGAAACTTTCACCCAAGTTGAAACCAATATTTGGAAAAGTGCTGTAAGTATTGGGACTTCAAGATGGAACGGATGCAAGGCTAATGAGTCCTTTAGGGGTTTATAGGAGCAATCAAAACCTTGGGAGAAACAAGAGGCAGTAAACTGATTGATGGTCCTTGTATACTGCTACACACAGCAAAGCCATGAGGAATTCACATGTGTATATTCTTTTGAATCCGTAGGAGGCTCTCGATGACTATGTGAATTACATGTGATGTGCTGTATGTAGGAAGCAGTCGCAAAACAGTAATGAACAAATATCAATGATTATATGTAAATTGCATTTATACAAAAGTAAGCATCTTGTACTGCTTTGGACAATAGACTGATTTAGTTACTACTAAAATGTAATTATAGAACAGATTTTGTTCTCACTAAAACTAGTTTTTCTTCTACTAGATAACATTTTATATGTTTTGTCACATGCCAACCTTTATCTCCCAAAGCAGTTATGTCAGACCCTCCCCCAAAGCCCTCCTAAACAAGAATTAAAAGTCTAAAAGTCTCTGTGTGGTTTATAGCAGGGAATAGCAGCCACATTCCCAGTGAACAGACAGCGCAATGAAAAGCAGCTACTATTTTCACAATGTGTCTTGATCAATTTAGGACTTCGGGTCCTGGGAGCCCAGATTCATGCCCATTTGGCAGTGCTGAGAGAAACACACTTAAATATCAGATGTGCAGTAGAGCTAACATTGTCACATGGGAACTCGGCAGTAGTTCACTCCTGATTTCCACCACTCAACAA
The DNA here is from genome assembly GCA_033961575.1 of Aselliscus stoliczkanus. Taxonomy (NCBI): domain Eukaryota; kingdom Metazoa; phylum Chordata; class Mammalia; order Chiroptera; family Hipposideridae; genus Aselliscus; species Aselliscus stoliczkanus. The sequence goes on from CM066731.1 coordinate 141,374,625, forward strand.
GTATAAAACATTTCCCAATGTTGCTGTCCAAAACACAGGAAGAGTGGCAAGGAAGGAGACAAGATGGTAATGCAAGAAAGAGCTAATAAAAGAACTAAACGACTCACAAGCAATCTGGCAAGCAGTGATCAAGCCTGCCATGCCTCTGGTTCACTACTCTGAAGGCAAAATGGCCTTTATCTTTCCCTAAACAGAAAATGCTTCAGTTAGCTTTCTATCCCTGAAAGCTTGCAGATATTACCATAAAAATGTCCCTTCCCTGTCTTTAGAGTGTAAGTGGAGGAGGTTAGTGTGATTCTGTATAATTTCCACAGACTTTATTCTTTCAAATATTCTGTATTCTTGTATATGTATTAAAAATAATCTATTTCCCTTCTTTTTGAACAATTAAATTATTATGTCAACAGTCCCAGGTATAAAATTTTATTTACAAATAGAGTGATAACTGTAATCCACAATTTAAAATATGAAATATTTATCTTTTGCATTTTATGGTAACACACACTTAAGAAAAAAAAATAGATGCTGCTCTCATTTTCTTACTGTTTGTGGATATGACATTTGGTAGCAGATTTTAAGCATTTGCTTTCAGGATAAGCAATGTGGGTTGTTGCCAGGATGCAGAGATTGAAAAGAAGGGCCCTTTTCCTTGAAGTTCTTCTGTAAAAGATTTGATACTGTTTTAAAGTTTATCTTTAAGAGTACATACATAAGCAAAAAAGCATACACAGTACAAAACCCTACGACTATTCAGTAAAGATATACAGACTGGAGTAAACTTTAACTACTTGTCCTATAATTACAAACTGAGACTGAAAATAAAAGTATGGATTTAAATATTTTATCAACTAAGATAGAGTATATCTTTAATGTACCTTTTATATATATATATTACATTAAAGATATTAGAGAAAAATCTTAATTTACAAATAGTCCTATAAATTTGAACCTCATATATATACTTTATTAAAAGACTAAAACATTTTCTTCCTACCTTTTTCTTTTCAAAAAATGTTTACTAAGCTCCTGTATGTGCCAGGCACTGTTTAAGTCTCTTGAAAGACTTCGGTGAATCAATGATTTCTGCCCTTGTGGGTTTTATAATCTGGTCAATAAATGAATACTTCATGAATACCTCCTGTCTGACCCTGAGCAAGTCACTTAGCCTCTCTGTACTTCAGTTCCCTCACCTGCAGAAATAGGATATTAATAGCGTCTAACCCATAGGGGTTCAGTAAGTATACATTGAGTTAATATGTATAAAGTGCCCTGTACAGAGTAAGTCCAAGAGTATAAACATTAATTTTAGTCATTTTTTTCTAACTTGTGTTAGTGTATAGAAAGAAAAATATATTAAGTCAAACCATATGAAACTGACATTTTGTAGGCAATGGCATACAGCATATAGTTCAACTTATAATTTAAGACAATGGTTCTAATCTAATGGCTACATATTATAATTATTTGGGGGAAATTTTTTAGAATTATTTCAGGGAACTACCAATTCTAGGGCCTACCTCAGATCTATTAAGTCACAATTCTGTAGGTGAGATGCTGGGTCATTTAGAAAAACAAAAAAATTACCAGGTGATTCCAAAGGCAGCCAGAGATGAGAATCACAGCCTGTTTTTTCAAACATATTTTATCTCACAGAAAGTAGTGAGAAAATCTGAACAATATGATGTCAAAGGAAGCAGAGAGAAAGAGGAAGAGGCAGTCGATGGTGCTAAATGCTGCAGAGAACTCATGTAAAGATGAAATTACCTTATAATATTTAGGGAGGCATATTCATTTGGGTGTTCCTTGGGTTAATGACTGTCTCCCTTGAAAAATATAGCTACTTTATTTTTGCTCCTGTTTCATTTCTAACTGATACTCAGAAGTGGCCCAGAGCATGGGATTTAGGTAGTCATTTGTGAGAAATGTTAACGGGGAAAAAAAAGGTAAATATTTTTGATTCACTTTCTCCCATCTTGATAGCAGAGAATGGTTAAACAAATTCAAACTTAACGTTTTTAAAAGGAAATTCACTATATTTAAATTTTTACTAAGATTTTTCTGTGTACTACATCTAAAAGTACAAAATAAAAAGGCAGCATATTTTCAAAATTCAGAAACAAAATACAACTAAAAGTTAGCCTACAACAAGAACGTGAGCATCTCCTAGTCTATGAGAAATGTTGGAAGTTGGCTACTTCGTTTTCAGTTACCTAATGGAAATACAGTTTTTACAGTGTAATGGCTAATTTTCAAGCAATCTTTAGAATGTAAACTGTTCATCATCAATAATAAGGAATCTTTATCTGAGCCATGTAATGGGTGAATCAACTTGGGAAAAGACCCTCAAGTTATAAACCTCAGTCCCTAGTATCCTACTCTTCAACATTTTAAACATGAATGTGATTTTTTAAAAGTAAGCTTATAAAATCTGTGAATGATGATGAAAATTTGGAAGGAACATAATTTGTATGACAGAATAAAGATTTAAATAGATCTTGACAGATGTGAATAACAGCCTGCATCTAAGAACATAAAATGAAATATTAAAATAATTGCTGATAGGATCACTTTGGTGAGGCTAAAATCCTATTCTGTATGCTCATATAGCACCTTGTGCAGATTTGAATTTCATACACCATGTTAAAATAATATATTCTATGATAAAATCCCACAGTATTTTGAAATTATACATTTATCAGCTATTTCCACAGAACAATATATGTCTATTCATTCTTACATCTTAGGTCATCTAGCAGAGTGCCTAGTATAAGGATATATTTTTGTGGAGCTGAACACAAATATAACTTACTATGACAACAACAAAGAACAATTTAAATAGAATAAACAGGTGGCATGAGTAACTCAGAAAAAGTATAAAATGGACATGATGGAAGGGGTATGAAGCTGCCCTCAAATATTTGAGATATTGTCATTTAGAAGAGGGCATTGAACCATTCTTTATGATTACAAATTAGTAAAATTAGTTAATGTCTAGTATTTACAAGGACATAGATAAGAACCATACATGAGACATTTTTTTTAAATCTTAAAAAATGGAAATTATGGTCATGTATTGTTTTGAGTTTTCTAGCCATGATGTTTTCAAATATATATTGGTGGCCACTTACTGCAAGAGGAACAGACCATCATTCACTCCTTCAGTAATGTGCTCTATAATTTTAAACTAAAACAACATATTTGAACAAAAATATCCACCAAAATTTGAAATTATAAAAATTGAGGGCTTTTCTATATATACATTTAACTAACAAGTAAATGGATAAATGAATATACAGAGAGACAGTTAAGCTCAAAGTGAAATTTTCTAAATTTAAGAAGAAACCCTTAAAAGATTACATGAACCACTGAACCAGCATATGCTAAGGACATATTTCTATTTGAATTTGATTAAATATTTTAAATAAAAATATTGTCCCTTCTATAATAAAATTAGTTTTATATGAGCTCAGATGGCAATTGCCATGTTGCTCTTTAAGCCTCCATAGATAGTTATAGCATATAAATGGAAATTAGCTCCTTGAGATTTACCATTTTTGAAATTGCAACAAAATTTTTATGACACTGGATCAGAAAAACGGGCACTCTGATGTAATAATTAATTGAATTTTCACATATGTCTGATAGTTCTCCACAATACTCCAAAAGGAGAAATCGGGAAATCCTTTAAAATATTTTGGGGACATGAAGTAAATACTTAATAAAGACGTGTTAAATATTCCATTCATTGTGACCATTATTATTTGTGGCTTAGCTTTCATCATAAACAAGGAAATTGATTTCATAAGCTCTGCTTCTCTTGGTGCATTGATATTTTTAACTCATCATTTTTTTAGATTTGTATCCTGACTCTTAGCATTGTCCTGGGTTTTTTTTTTTTTTTTTTTGTAAGCAATTACTGTGTATCTGGAAGCAATGTATCCGCTGCTGCAGGAAAAGAAAGAAAGAAAAACCTGCCACAACATCACCAAAAACCCAGCAGAATGTTAGAGGACTTATGCATAAAAAGATCAAACATAGTCACTACTATACTGAAGAAAAAAGAGAGAGAGGAAAAAAACGTACAATTGCAGACTTCAAGAATGAAAGAGTGATAGTAAAAGGAGAGAAATATAATAAGAAATGAGAGAATCAGAAAAATAGAGGTTCTGAATATATTAAAATGAAGATAAGTAATTAAAAATACTAATAGGACAAAGCACATTTCATAACTAATCAGAATTTTAAAATTAATAGTTATATATGAGCTTTATAATTAGACTAGACATGTTACATAAGTCCAGCTCTGTATTCCTGTGCTTTTTGTTAATGCTCAATTATAATGCAAAATAAGTAAATAATAGGGCATTCGATATCTAATATGATGTATAACAATGTAGTAAATGGAGACATATATGTCAACTATTTTGAATTACCACCTATTGAGTACTGTATACAAGTGATTAAGAAAAAGCAAAATTTACTTTCATAGATTAATGCCTCTAAGATGTTACATGACTAAAAAAGTAAAACCAGCTATTTAGCGTTACTTGTAGTGATAAAGGAAAGGAGAATTATAGGGTCATGTAAATACTTAATGCAAAAAATAAAATACAATATGAAAACATATCGATAAAAGATATCAATAAAGCAATATCCATTTTCAAAATGCTTTAGGATATATACCTTGGTTCTACTTAACACAAACTTGAGACTTTTCAATTATTTAATTAAATTGGGCCATAAAGTTGGCAAACAAGAAACAGAAATTAAAAACATATATACTCAGTGAAAATTCTAAGTTTTCTGAATTATCTTTCTATGTGGGTTAATACATGTCAATAGCAATATTTTCTACATTTAAACTCTCTCCGCTGTGTACAAAAACCCTTATGTCATGTAAAAAGAACTCAATTCAAGATAGTTGGGCCTTTCATTTTAGTTGTCTTTTCTATACTAAATTATATTACATATTTAAAAGTAAGCATATTTCATTATATAATTTTTAATATTTTCATCACAGTCAAACAAAAAACAATATATTCATGTATTTTTTACAAAATTTTCCAAAAATTTGAAATGATCAGCATGGAAAATTCTATCATAAAATGGTACCCTTTTCCATTCAGTTTTTTAGAATTTTGGCATAGATCTTTAAAACTGGATCTTTAAAATTAGTTCCAAAATATCAGGAGCAAAAAAAATTTAAAGTCAACTTAAATTATCTCTCTCCCAAAGTGGTTTTTATTTTTAACATTTCCTTAAACATTTATGTAACTTTAGACCTTTATAATGAGTTTGGTCTATCCAACAACCATGAGCTAATAAAAGAGAAAGCTTCCAAAGTTGGGATCTCTCTAAATTCTTTTTAAACTCTAAATCAAATTATTATCTAAAATACTTTGCTTTATTACTGCAAAGATATATAGATGATAGAAAGAAAATGCACGCACACACATTCACATACATAGGGACACATTCACATGTAAAAAGAGAGCTCCCAACATTACCATGGTGATCACTTATTTAGCATAGGGAATATAATCAATAATATGGTAATAACTATGTATAATACAAGGTGGGTGCTGTTGAATAACTATGATGTACACCTAAAACTAATATAATATTGTACATGAGCTACATTTTAATAAAAAATTTTTAAAAAGAGCTCCTAACATATTTAAAGGTAGGTCTTTATTCATTAAATATGAAAATAATAATCATTTTAATATATAATGTATTTATTTTATTACATATAACATTTTATATAATATATATGACATATATATTATCAGGTAGTATAAAAGAATATATCCTCCCAATTCCAAATTGTGTACTGTGTTCTTATATAATTATAATCAGGCCCAATTAGGTAGTGTTAGGTACTCAATGTACATTAAATACTGTTAAAATAACTGGATTAACTTACAAAAAGTGCATTAAATTTTTCCCTTTGGACACTTCTAAATTATGTGTTATTCATCTCTTTAGCATAGTTCTTACCTTCATTAATATTTAATATAGGATTGTCTTTTCACCCTGATTTATGCCCTATCCCTTCCAAGTGGTACTCTATGCAACATCATCCCATCCCCCACTGGGCATTATTTCTTAGGGTTCCAGGAGTTCTTTGTGAATGCATAAATCAATGAGCTCACTAATATATACTAACTTGATAAGTCAAGTTAGGATCTTAGTTTGTGAGATCCTGCTGACCCAACAAACCACACTTACAGCAGTCTCCCACATCTTCCTCTTCCCAAATATTTCACACATCTTCTGTCCATATGGACCAGAACAAGAGTTGGAATGAAAGACTTTGTTAATTGCCTTTGAGAAGCTTCTTTGACATTCTATCATTAGACCATGTGCTTCTTAGGGTGTCATATGTAGAGAGTTCTAAATTATATAAATGTTATATATCAAATAGGGAAACACATATTCTTTATTTTTATCATACTAATTTCCTAAATCACAGTGGTTATAACAAGTCTCAAGATAGCAGGCACCTAAACCTTGTCTTTGGTTGTCATATTTTTTTTTCTTTTCTCATTTAATACAGAAGAAAGGATATTGTGTAATCTAGAGTCAATCAAGGTTAGTTGACCTTTAATAATGACACATTGTCAAACGCCTGTCAGAATATGGGAGAGAGGACAAATTTAACAAGAAGTCTATTTTACAAGTTAAGCACCCACAGAGCTTACTTCAAGTCTAACTTAAGCCCCCAAACATTATTCAAAAACACGTCCCACAGATTTTAAATGGAAATAGACTATTTGAATAAAATTGAAGAGATATTTATATCTTACTGTCAAATTCACAGTGATATCTATCTATCTATCTATCTATCTATCTATGTATAAAATCACATATAATCTTTACAGTAACCTTGTGAGGTACTCAGAATAGGAATTTCCATTTTAAAAACTGAAAAGATTAAGTTCAAAAGAGGTAAGTAATTAAACCAAGGTTTATTTTTTAATCAATACTTATTGTTTCTTCTTCATACTAGCCTTGCTCTTGCTGGGTTTAAGATCTATGGGAGGAGTCAATCATTTAACTAATTAGGTCATTAAATGTTTCATTATGCTTATGATACTGATATGAAGGGGAAGCTCTGGCTGCAGTAAGTACAGCTAACAGGAGGACCTTTATCTAGTCGTGACTTCAAGAAAGTCTTTCTATGCAAATGACTTCTGAGCTGACTGATAAAGAGGAGAGTGAAAGATACAGGGAAATGATGCAGAGAAAACAGCTTGTGCTGACACCCTGAGATGGGGGAAAAGGATGATATGATAATGTGATAGAACAGAGAGCAATTGAAATAATGGTGCTATGTGAGAGTGGTGAGTAGGCAGGACAGATAATACAAGGCTTAGTAGACTATATTCAGGATTATGATCTTAATTCTAATGCCAGTAGGATGTCATGAATAGTTTTAAGCAGTAAAATGTGCATGTTAAATTTGAATGTTAAAAGCATCACTGTGGTTACAGTATGGGGTGCAAGAAGATCTCTCAAGAATCTTTTATAGCAGTTTAGGCAAAACAGTAATTTCTTGAGTTTAAGAAAATGAGAAATATTTGATACAGAGAAAACAAAATCTAAAAAGACCATGAATATTTTGGAAAGAGATAACAAAACTGTTTTGGAAGAAGGAAATTCTCAACATTTATTGTGCAACACCAAATAGGCTATTGGAATCATCTCTTTACATTCAGCCCACATTCTGCCAAAAGAGGAAGGAAGCCCACAAATGATTCACATTAAGAGGATTACAAATAGAATCAGAGTATAAAAAGATACTCATCTACACCAAATATACCTATACAAATCTTTCAAAAACAACGAAATGCTATTTTGCATTTAAAGCAGCAAATGTTGATAAGGTTGCCAGAAAAAAAAACAATAAATTCATTAATATTGTTAAGATAATTGGTACAATAATTTAATAATACAAATTAGTGATACCTATCAAAAGCCTGAAAATGTGTGGATGCTCATTGACACAAAAGTCGCACAGCTGCATTGAATCATTTAAAAATCTGCAAATAGCAATAACTGGAAATAATTTTGTCAGAAACTAACTCATGTAATGTTTACATCAAAGCAATAATATATGTTGTGCTATTATCCTTGTTTTTCTGATGAGCAAACAGGCACAGAAAGGTTAAGTAACTTTCTTAAGGTTGCAAAGAGAAAATGCTGGTTTAACTTGAAAGCTTTCTCTGTATACCATTCTGCCATGCCTTTTGGAACATTTTTTCTTTTGTGCTTTACATTTAGTTGTATACCTTCTATTTTGCTCTATCAGTCCAATATCAGATTCATCTTTTTTCCCCCAGAGTGCCTGGAATGTAGTAAGTGTTGGATAGTTTTGTGAAATAAGCAAATGAATGAATTCATGAATCTTAAAAACTAAATAAACCTTTTCAGACACTGCCACAACGCTACTACCACATCTTCCAAAAGCTCACCAAGTAATTTTCTTGGATCACTCAGTTCTCTAAAAAACTCATATTCAGTTGACTCTGAACATTTATTGGGCAGTTTTTGAAAACATTTATGAGACACTATGCTAAATCCAATGGAAATGAAGATTAATTCCACGTGATCCCATATTCAGAGAGCTCACAGTCCTCGGACGGAGGCAAACATGTAATCGCACCCTGTGTGTATATGTGAGTGTGTGTGTGTGTGTGTGTGTGTGTTATGTATTGTTATCTATAACTATGTAATAGAGTCAGCACCATGATAAAATTTTTGTACAGATTCATGAGGACCAAAAAACAGGATTACATAGCCCACTTTGTGGGTCTGGGAAAGTGGAGATGATATCCAAACTGAATCCTGAGACATCCTTACATATGCGTTATTGTAAAAGTGAAGGTTGGAGGAGGCAAAGACATTCCAGGATAGCAGGAAAAGGATGGCATATGGAAATGGTGTGTGTGTGTGTGTGAGTGAGTGAGTGTGTGTGTGTGTGTGTGTGTGTGTGTCTTGAAGGTGGCAGGGATGGACGATTTTTCTAAGAATTACTTGAAAAAGTGCTCTTGATTTTTCTCTGACACTACCTAAATGTATAGATCTAGGTACCTCCTCCTTACTATTAAATACATTAATCAAGTTATTGTTCAGGACTCAGAATATCAGATTTTGAATGCATGTTAGTTTCAAAAGGATTAACTCTATGCAAAACTGTAGTAGAAGCCTGATTTGGCAACCTTTTTACATGCATCTGTTCTAACTCTAAAAATGCTTTATTTCTTCCCAGAGGCCAATCGTTCATGTCAGCCCCCTGCCCAAATATTTTTAACCCACTTCTGCATCTAAATTATTCATTGGCCTTATCAGCTAATCTCTAAAATTAATTTTAATAGTGGCATTCTATCCTTGAAATGTCATATTTCATGTCTAACAGACAACTGCGCTTCAACTCAAAATATTAATCCTGTACATGAGTTCATTTTTTATAGACTATAAAATACATATAATCGCAGTTGATACTTGGAATAGCATTGTAATAAAAGCAAGGTAGCTATTATTATGCCATTTTTTAAGATGAAGTTAATGAACTTCAAAAATTAATTGGCTTACTCAAAGTCACAGAGTCCTTGGTACAACAAATACAAAAGCCCACTTTATTTATGTCTTGGGAGTAATTTTACCCCGACACCTTCCTCTTAAGGGCAGGCTTAGTGATTTTGCTACTGGAGCAAGCTGAAAGTATATGTATTTGAGAGTCTTTCAGTTACTTCTGCACTATACCTAGTAGGCAGGCTCCTACTCTAGCTACATAGATTGATTGACCTGTGTTCACTCTCTATCTCTGTCTTGCGGTGACATTCACGTAAATTGACACTTAAATGTTTTATTAACAATCATCTGGTTTAGAAAAAATTACACATTTGTTCTTTAATAATTTTCACCTTAGCAATCAAACTCATTTTCAAAGATGTAATGTAACTTTTGACTTTACCAATGTCGGACCAATGACCTTACTATTTTTATTTATGGATCAAAGTTGTGGTTGTATTTTTGCAGGTATTTCCCCTTAAATTATTTTGTCCTTGCCTTTCACTCACAATGATTGAAACAAAATGTTGACAGCTAGACAGAAGCCTGTGAGGAAAAACCATAGAAAATGTCAGCGTGGTCACTAGTTAGTCAACAGGAAAAGAATAGACCCATGGGGCTCATTGGCAATAAGTGAGCACTGCAAGATACCTAGAGACAATATCTCAGTGCCCTTTTTACCTATAGGCAACTCTAGCAAGTATGGTTTCATTTAAAATGCCTTGTCCCCCTTACTTATATAGGACTAAAATCAAACTCTTTCACCCAGCACCTCCATCCTCCTAATCTTTTCTTCTTTGTTCTCCATTTTAGTTAGTTACATTACTATTGTCGACCCATGCTAAGAAAGTCATAATGACATATTACTTTACCTTACAATCTTCCGTTAAATCTTTCTCAAATGCATCTTTTAATCTTTCTCCATAGTTGTGATCCCGGCTCAGGGCCTCAATATTCCCACTGCGATTATATAACAACCTAAAATTGGCTGTCTGAATCACATTGCCTTCCCACCCTACCTCTACCTTAACACTTCCATTATCTTTGACAACAATTTTTTTTTCACGCACTTTCTCCTTTAAAACCTTCTGATGGCTCCCCAATATGGATATGATAAACCTTAAATCTTGAACTCCTAATAAGTGTTTTTTTGTTAGTTTGGGGTTTTTTGTTTGTTTGTTTTTTGGGGTTTTTTTTATGATCTCGTTCGAATCACATCTCTAAAAACATAGTTGCCTGAATCAAATGCACACACACCCATATATTCCTGCTGGAAAAAAAATGTCTGACCTTCCTATGAGTCTATCAGAGCCTTATTTAGAGGAACTTAGAAGGCTATCTATATGCTGAGATTTCAGAGATATAATTCATCTTTCCTTCTTGACAAAAGCTAGTCCATCTTATGCTGCTGTTAAAGATATATCTGTTTAGGGATAGTAATAGATACAGCAGATTGGTCTTTCCTTGAGCAAATGTGTTGGCTTCTTTAACAGTAAAACAAAATTAAATAAGTGGTGTGTTTTTTTCTTATTTTTTAGTTTGTTAGTTTCACTTTCTGAAACTTTCACATGTTAACTTGCATTTTGCAATTACAAGGGGAGGATTCAGAATGCGTCCTCTACAAGCACTTTTTTGAGTATGGGGTACTATGTTCCCTGAACATGCTTGCTTAACATCTTCCAAATTTATGACAGAATTTGGTAAATGTGGGCATATACTCCATTCACTTTAAGATTCAAGTAATTTCTTAGAAGATAGGGTTGAATGAAGGAAAATAAATTGAAGTGATAAAACAGAAAACAGAAAGGATCCTGTGACCTTTAGGTGGGTGTAATGAATAGGTAGAAAGTCTCAATAGGTTGAGAAGGGGGTGGTGGCCTGATTCCAATTCTAGGAAATGGGGAAGATGATTTAGACACCCAAATTCAAACTTCATTGGCTTCTTGTACACCCTCTTCCTTGAAGATTAACCTGAAATATGCTAAATATTGATGAAACATCACTTAGAAGATTTGAATATTATCTATGTAAAATATGCATATACGTGGCTTTCACACACACACACACATACACACACACACACACACACACACACACACACACACACAAGTATATACCAAGTATTGACTTTTCCTCCTGAGTTAGACAGCGGTTTTTTGACACTATCAAAAAAACTGATAACCATAGTTCTAAAATATCCTGACAATATAGAATCATAGCAGTTCTTATAAGAATTAAACTTTATAGTTAAATGTAAATATAAATTCATTATGTGAACTATCTATTAAATTTCTCTGTCTTGCTCCTTTGGAAAATTTTGCTTATAAATTTCAATATTATTTACATCAGTAAATATTCCTAGCATTTTCAAAAAAAAAGCAGGTTAGAGGAATTAGGTTAGACATTTGATCACTACTGAAATAAACTTTACAGCATTCTAAGTTTTAGCATTTCCAAGTTAACTCCAGGGAGAAAAAGTACAGATTGCACAGTTGTTGTTGTTGTTTAATAGGCTGAAAGTAAAAATTAACATGCAAATTTATTTAATGGTCAGCGGAGATAGTCTTGGATTTAATGTAAAGCAGAATATACTAAAGAGCAAGCATCATCATTGTTAGGGAGTAGTTCAACAACAACAAAAAGCTCTGAGCTCTACCTTTAAGGAACTTGAGTAAATTCTTGCAATTTCAGGTTTTATATTTCAGAAGAAAAACTCAGCCCTCATTATTTTCTACTCCACTGCTTCCAAGTAGGAATAATTTAGGTCAGAGTTCAGAGTGAGTTAGTTGTGGTAACTGTCAACAAAATAATCTCCACTCATATTTCATTCTTTATGAAAAATAAATGAGTGTGGGGCAAGAAAATTGACAATCTTATGGAGACAAGAATCTGTTAGCATCTGTATTTGCATTTTAAAATTACTTTTGAAGAAACAATAATGGGCTTTCTACGTTCTTCCCAAGACACTAAAGATGGCATTATGAGGTGGCTCATATTTGTTTTCCCATATCCCTAATAACTATACGTGCATTTCTTTCTTGACCCCTATATTTGCTGCAGTCAACCTCTTGGGTAGCAAACAAACTCTAATAGAAAATGATTCCAATTAAGCACCACTCTGAAAATGACTCTTTAATCTTTCTGTTGTCTTCTATTGTCAAAAAATATGTGCTCAAGACAACCTGAAAGTACTATAACAACAAGGATTTTATGTTTAAATCACTCATGGCATCACAGTCAAAGTCAGTGTCTAAAATGTTCCATTCTCTGCTCTAACTGATATTAGTTTTCTTTTCACGGTTTATGAAAATTTCCTTAATTTGGTTAAAGGCACATTTATTTGCATCAGAAAAAAAGTCTTGAAAAATAAAAAATAAAAAAATGTTCTGTGAAAATCTCAGGGCACAAAGACAGAAGGAAGGAATGCTATCTCAGGCAGTGACTTTGAAGGCATTAACCACGTGGAATTCGCCTGTTGGGTTCAGTGTGAGACTCACCCTCTGGTGGGGATGACTCAGAGCTCATGGTTTTCTCAGCATTTGGGATATTCAAAAATGGTTTTTTGCAGCCTTGCTCACTGTCCCTTTCATGCCTCAGATAGACTGTCCTCCTTTCTCCAACTGCCAGGAAGTTTGTTGATCACATTCAGGATGTCGCTGTCCATGGTGCTGCCCACAGACACAAAGCTTGGGGAGGACCATACCCTCAGCAGTCTCTCTGAGTTCCCAGGTACCAGTGAAATATAAAACATAACTCTCACAGTGAATTCCTTAGGTTTCTGGGGATGAACCTACAATGAGCCTTTCTCTACTATTTTGGATCAGGTTCTGCATGCCTCTTTTCTGTGTGTCGCGTAGGTATCCATGAAACAGAAAGTTGCTGGTGGTTTGTTCAGCCTCAAGAAAGATACTCCAGGGCCAGGCAAGTGGCTCAGTTGGTTAAGAGCATGAGTTCTGAGCAACAGGGTCGCCGGTTCGATCCCACATGGGCCAGTAAGCTGCGCCCAAACTGAGCTGCCAACAGGTGGCAGGATGGCTCAGCTGGTGAGAACACGTGCCCCTAACAACCAGGTTGCCAGTTGGACTCCAGCATGGGATGGTGGGCTATGCCCATCCACAACTAAGATGAACACAGCACCTTGAGCTGAGTGGCCATGAGCTGCCTCCAGGCGGCTGGATGGTGACTGGACTTGGAGCGGAGCTAGCTGCATCCTCCACAACTAAGATTGAAGGACAATAACTTGTCTGTTCCCCTTCAGCAATTCCCCAACACTATCCCCCTTCCCCAACTCCCCAATAAAATTAAAAAAAAAAAAAAAACAGAAAAAAAAAGAGACTCCATCTGGGTAAATGATGACTTCAGTCTCAGGGGTTGATTAGTGTGTTGGTCACAACTCTTTCTATTGAAAGTTTCAGAAACCTAATTCAAAACCGAAGTAATAGTTTATTGACTAGTATGTGCCAAGCCGCAGGCTTTAAACACAAAAATAATGAATTCACCACCACCAAGACACTCTCTCTCTACCTACCTACCTTGCTTATTTCCAGTTAGGTGGTATTTACATTCTCTTCTCTTGTAATAGGTCTCAATCAGTAGTGGTAAGCTTGCCTCCCAGCAGTCCTTGAGTAGCCACCACAGCAGGCCATGTATCTTTTTCCCAACACAAAAATGCCTTAAACAGAGATTTACTATTCCTACTAGTACCAGTCACTGCTTTACATGTTGGGGATACATAGTCAAAAAAAAATTTAAAAAAAGAGTCTCTGTTCATGAAACCTCTATCTGATGTAGGAGTGAAGATATCTATTTAAAAAATAAAAACAGAATGTGTCAGATGGTAATGAGAACAGTGGAGAAAAAGGAAGAAGGGGGGTAAAGAGTAAGGAGTGGGTTCTATTTCATTTTGGAAGGTCTCATACAAAAGAGAAATTTGAGCAGGCACTTGAAGGAGCTCACTATAGCTCCAGCGTGAAGGAACTCAACTTCCAGAGTGAACAGCATGACTAGAAAAGGAGCCACTAAGAAAAAAACTGTAAGGAGACCATACACTGTTGGCCACACCAGCTGTATATTTATCTTTTGTTCACAAGGTTAGAATCTAATTTTAGAAGAGAGAGAATAGACTTTTTTGAAAGACTTTTAAAAATTACCAAATAATTGTCTGTATTAGAGAATGGAGCTTTTACTGGGTTGAACCGTGCTCCCCCATGCCCCCATTTATGTCAAACCAGAACATAAGAATGTGATTTTATTTGGAAATAAGATCTTGTAGATGTAATCAGGGTGAGCCTTCGATCCAATGACTGGTGTCCTTATAAGAAGGTCAGGTAAAGACACAGAGGCACATAGGGAAGAAGGCTATGTGACAACAGAGGTAAGGACTGGAGTGAGGCCTCTCTAAGTCAAGGAATATCAGAGATGTTTGGAAACCACTGGAAAGGAGGAAGAGGCAAGAAAGGATTCTGCCTTAGCAACTTCAAAGGGATCATGGCCCTGCTGACATCTTCATGACACACTTCTAGCTCCCTAAAAATCTGAGAGAATACACTTCTGTTGTTTTAAGCATTTCAGCTTGTAAAACTTTCTTATGGCAGCCCTAGAAAACTAATATAGAAGTCCTCTCGTTTTACATAACATAGACACATTCCAGGTTTCCTTTTTATGCCATCCAGCTGATAGTGCCAGCCCACCACCAAAGGGACATTCCTCACTACATCCTGCCACTTCACTGAGAAGAAAGCGCTGAGAAGAGAACTCCAGTCTCAGTTCTAAGTTGCCCAGGGCCGCATTGACACTCTCCTTCTGAACAACTGTCTGGGGCTTTCCTCTCCTATATTCATGCTGTGCTGCCACCAAGATCAAGTGATTGCTGTGACACTGGCTGTACATGTCAGACTCCTGGTTCCTTTTCCTAAAGCAGATAGTCACAGTCACCCAGTCACGCTGATACTTGCCCAGGTCCTTTCGTAGGTAGTTGATCAGAGATCAGGTGTTTTCTCTGTTCCCAAGAAGCACCCATTTTTTTTGTCCATCAGCCCTGATGTGTCAGTAGGTAAGCCTTCAATCTCCACTTATTGGGACAGTCTTGCCCGTAGGTGTACTTTGTTTGCACAGTCTCTACATTAACTCTTCCTTGACTCCAGCAGCTCAGCTATAGTGTCTAATTCATCAGCTTCTATGGGGACAAGTCGTGGGAACCCATTTGTTTCAGCAAGCTGCTGCTCTTTCCCCTGAAAATGAGGGGCTGTTGCAACACAGGGAGCCAGTCTTCTCTCAACTCAGAGTTCTGTGCCATCAGATCACCTACGGAGAGATTGTTCATGGGAGACAAACCCAAACTATGGTTTGTTTTCACTGAGTCTCATTTTGGCAGAAGACAGAGGCAGTAATCCCAGCTTTGCTCCCTGTGTGAAGAACTGCGAAGGCTGTCAGTCAAACTGTCCATGGAGATTACAATCCTCAGGTTTATCCTAGAGAATGTGAGGGACATGCTCCAATCCCTGTTTCTAAGTCCTATGGGAAGTCAAGACTGAGCACCGCTAGGATAAGCAGGCTTTGAGGGGAGAGAAAGATGAACGGATTGGGGCAGGAAGTTCGAATAGTTCAAGACCCTGATTTACTGATGGAATTTCACTATTGCAGACTCTACTCTTCCTCAGATGAAGCCAAAGAAACTCTTAAGGGCTGAGTTATTTGTATCTTAGTGTCTAAGTGTTCTTCACACCTAGCTGTGGCTCCAATGAGGCTAGGATAGGAGCCTGTACTGATGATGGACTCCAGGAGGGAAGGGAAGGGAAGTAAAGATGCAGACTCTGAAACTAAAATGGTTTTAGTCACATTTAGGACTATGCTGTATGTCAGTCCCATGCAGAAAATCAACAGCCTAAAGGAAAAGCTAAATTAAGACTCTAATAGCCACTGGAGTGGGTCACTCAGATATAACAAACTCATTCTTTTTTTTTTTTTTTGGTAGAAAAAGTTAAAACATCATTTCCATTTTTTTCAAGAACCAGAAAAGAAGGTGATTTCAAATGAGTCACAAGCAGAGCAGATGCACCACATTTTGTATCCAAAGCCTAATTTATAAAGCTGAATTTATCAAATGATTGAATTTAGTTCCATAAGTTTGTTTTTGTTTGCTTTTCTTTCCCCTTGCTACATTGCAAGATCACATTGGATGCAGAAAACAAAGAAGGCATATTGAGATTGTACATCAGAGTGTACCCTGAGTCAGTTGAGATCATAATACATGACCATACAAACACAAAATACCAGCATTTCTTGTATTATTACAGAGTTTCTTGAATTCTTCATGGAAACTCTGTCACAGGGTGACCATGTATAGATTTAATTCCATACTTTTAGGAAACTAACAAACCAAAAGTAAAGGTGAGACAAAGAAGTTGCTGAAAACATAATTCAACTTCCAATCGACAGAAGGGTAGAGTAGGAAGATAAAGAACTATCTCTAGATCCCTTTCTAGATGCTACTCTTAATTGCTGCATGATTAAAACCATGTTAAAAGTATTTTATGTAATAAAATTAGCTGTTTACAATGAAGAATTATCAGTTAGGACTCAAATGGGTAGGTCAATTTTCTCAAAGGTCTCTTCTTCCAGAGGGTAAATAGTTGTTAAACACAGTGCCTGCTTTAAACAGTTGGTCTGACCTAAGGAAAGAGATCCTCTGAGCCTGAAAGGAGTATGAGGTAACATATTAGGAAGACTCAGCAATAAATTGTAAAGAATTATTTTCACAAATGTGAACTAGTGCTAGATGTATTGATCAGTTGAATATTAAGTGGAATGGATGTGCTTTCCATGTGAAAAATTCTTGTGATTTTTACAAATAATTTAGGTACAAAGGATTATGACTAATAAATACTTTACAAAGACACTCATATTTAAAGCACATGATGATGTCCAATATTAAAGCAGCTGTTTTTTCTGTAATGAAACATGATGGAAAAGAATAGAAGCTTATTTTATGTGAGCTGCAGATAATTTCCACTAGAGAAGTCCTTTGCAATTCCACATCTTTCCCCCTAAGGCAATACAAATCATTGTGTTAAAATATTATAAATTTCAAACTAAACGATAATATTTAAAAATAGTACAGAAATGTAAAGTACAAGTAGAATGACTTTTATGGAAAAGAAATATGCTTCTTCTTGAATATGTCTAGGAATGCAAGCCACTCGATTTCTAGGCATTATTTCTACAAAGAAAAAATTAGAAACAGCTCACAAGACTACAAAACTTTTCATGTGCAGATTTGTCCCTGTTCATTTGAAAACCCAGAAACTAGCATCAAATTTCACACTAATTTCACACTAATTAAATGCAAAATAAATGTGTTGACATAATTCTATTTGTCTTAAAGAAAAACATTTCATTTTTTTCAACTGTATATGTGTATATATATAATATAGGTATAATATACAATATATATTATATCTATAATATAAATATCTATATATATTATCTATCTATCTATATAGATAGATATAGATAGATATAGATATAGATATAGATATAGATATAGATAATAAACCCTTTTCCAAACCAATTAATTTCATGGCTTATCCTTAACCAAGACTAATATGATTTCCTTAAAATTAAAGATTTTAAAATTTAAACCCTCATTGAACTATCAGCTGGATTTCACAAATCAATTAATACATATAACAATTAAAATGCATTAAAACAGAATATAGAAGTTTTATTTAAAGCAGCCTTATCCTTTGGAAGTTTCACTTCTAAAACACAAGTTACTCTCAGGCACTGCTCTGCATCTGTACTGAGCTAATTTCAGAAACAATCAGCTGTTTCAATCCCTCCATTTGCCTACAAATATCTGTAGTTGTGAAAATTTCAAAGAAAAAGTTCCTATGTTAAGGCCATACTTTACTGTGAAATGAATTAGGTCAGAAGATTAAAATCAAAATTTCCTTTAAGTATTTTCTGCAGTAAGTTTACTGAAGCATTTATTGTTTTTGAAGCAAAAGATTTCTGATAAACAAAAGAAACCCAATCTCTGAAATCATCAGGGTTTTTTTTTATTGTCAGTTCTGTGTTTGTTTGGAGCCAACAAAAGTCCACCAGCCCACTTCTTTATTAACTGAGAAGCAAGAGAAAGAAAGAAGGAAGAAATTCAAAGTTCAGAAAAGAACTCCATTCTCCCATTCCAATGAAAATTAAAATAACTGATAGACCAGAGTCAGCTCATGCACATGTTCATTCTCCTCTTCACATTTTCCCACATCACATCTGCTGATGCAAGACTTATGGAGACACCAGGTAGTTGTTCTTAGCAAGAGAAGTTTCAGAACTGTTGGGAGCCGTCAGCACCCCCATATGTGACAAGGTTTCATGGTCGGTCATAGTCTCCACTCCTGTGAACCCATGTGCCTTTCCTCTACATGGGATCCTATCGGAGACAATACTCTCACTGCATTTATGGCAAGTTCCTGTGATACCCCAATGAGCTAACTATGCAGCCAAAGATGGGTAAGATCTCCTAGAAAAGAGGGGAGACAACCTAAGCCAGGCAGTAGTTCCATGGAGACCCCTGAACTGAGATATTGGGGACTCAAGCCTCTTGGAAACTGAGGCACAGACCTTTGGCCACATAGGCCAAAAAAGGCTGGCTGTGAGAAACTGCTGATAACAGCCTTATGAACTAACTTGCCTAAGATAATCAGTGAAAAGTCTCCTCAGAGGCCAGAGGTCTCCAGGCCATGAAAGTTCCGATAAAAGACACTTACTGACCATGAGCTATGTTAATCAATAGCATTGTGTGAATTCCTTTGCCTTGTACCTTGTTGCAACAACAGATACTGAAGCTTTGACTGAGAAACAGATGCTACCTCTGTAGGATAAGAGAGGTATGAGACCACTTTGATTACGAGGTATTATATTTACTAAGAAATAGACTTTAGACTCAGCCATTCCTAGTCTCTCTCAGTAGTAACTCAGTATACGCCCTGTGAGTCTTACAATTGTGTATTAGCTGCTGGAATTTGGGATAGTTACTAAATAGTCAAGGTAGTCATGGTAACCATTCTTTAGGTGATAAGTAGAAATTGAGTTTGCAAGGAGAACATCATATTAAAAGATAAGATAATCCTTAAACGTAGAATAGGTCACAGATTACCCTGGAGAGAACAATTACAAGGAAGTAAAGACTGTGAAAGCCCTGAGAAAGAAAAAACATCAAACTCATGTGAAACATAACTTGTAATTGAGGTGATGGTCAAGAGTCCCTATAAAAGGGCGACATGCTGTAACAATAAATTGAGACACTCCTGCGAAACTCTTTCCGGTGTCTCCGCTTTCTTTCTTTCTCTCTTTCTTTTTTTCCTCGCCAACTCCGTCCCACCCGAGGGAATCCCTGGACTCCACGGAGGCTGGACCACCGCACAGAACCAAGGAAACCTGTGGTATTCTGTTCTGAGTTCCTAATTTATCTGTAAATGAAAATTATTAGAAAAAAAAATTACTCTAGTCTTTTTGGTCATAGCAGATGAAATTGAAGATTTAGTACATTAGTAAGTGAACGGAGCCTTACTATTAAAAATAAAGAGTGGGAAACAACCAAACAAAGAGATCATTTACAATTAAACAAAAAGATTGCTTCAAGAAATGAGTTTTGACTAAGGGTTTGGTAAAGTTGGTGTCAAATTATCAGCAAGAAAAAGCAAACAAAACTTCCTGAAACTTCTGGAACTACAAAATGTAAATGCTTCTCATGTGTCAGGTCTCATTAAGTTTCTAATCGTCAATGTACAAAAAGAAATTGTGGTACAACAAGAGATATTGATAACCACCTATTTCTGCTACCTTAGCCTCTGTAGTAAATGCCTGTGGGTTGCATTTTTGAGAAAACTCAAAATTTGGAGAGTATTGGGGAAAAGGTATATACATTTACTAGAAATGATGTAACTCTTCCAAAATCTCTCTTCTTGTTCCAAATATTAATAAATTTATTAGAAGAATTCAATCAGGAATTTATGTAAACTCTATTCTTTAAGGAAAAGGAGGTAAAATGATATTTGTTATGACATTGAAGTCTCTGAAGGAGAGAGAAGATAACTTCGTAGTAAAAAAAAAAACTGGTTTACAAGTTTGGGTGTTAATATCAGAACCTCAATTCAAGTACAGCTTCCTACATTCATAGTTGTATGAGTTGGGGAAAGTTACTGAATTGGAGTTTCTGCTTCTTCATGGAAAAACAATTTTTTAAATTGCACTTTCCTCTTAGAGTTTTGCTATGGATTTAACGTTTGTATCCCCCAAATTCACATGTTGAAATCTAACCTCCAATGTGTTAGTATATAGGGCCATTGGAGTGATTATGTCGAGAGTGGAGTCCTCATTAATGGGATCAGTGCCTTTATAAGAGACCTCAGAGAGCTCTTTCACCCTTTCCACTATATGGAAATACAGAGAAAAGACAATCATCTATGAACACCCAAATGGGCTCTCACCAGATACCGAATCTACTGGCTTCTTGATGTACTTCCCAGCCTCAAAAATGTGAGTTCTATTGTTCATAAACTATTCATTCTATAGTATCCTGTTATAGCAGCCTGACCAGACTAGACAGATTTTTATGAACATGATATTAGATCGCTTATGTAAAATGTGTTGCAGGGTATTTAGCATATAATACACGTGCATTTATTTGTGTTATTGTGATAAATACTTTTCAAAAGGATAGCTGAGACTATAATCATTGTGTGATCAATCATTGCTAATACAATGGCTTATACCAAAAGTCACTATAAATTTTATAAATATATTTGTCATATTTTGTGTCATAACTCCATCAGGGCATAGTAACAGTAAAAATAATCATTATGTAAGGATGATAACCAGCACTTATTGATACTGGCTCTATGGCAGGCACTAATAAGTATTTAATAGTTTAATATAAAATTTAACAACCACCGAAATGACAGTAGATACTGTCATTTTCTCCATTTAACTGAAGAAGCTGAGCTACAGAGGTATACACTAATTTAGCCAATGTCACACAGCTAAGTTAGAACCTAGATACAAACCCAAGCAGATTGTTTCCAGAACCCATACTCTACTCTGCTTTCAAGTCTAATCTTGAGTACTGTATATGGACAATAAGATATGGAAATACATTTGTTAAATGAACAAGGATAAATATATCCAATCCTATGTCCAATATTCCAACAGATGGAGCATTTATTTAAAAGTTGTCACTGAGGATTTAACCATACAACTCCCACTAACATTGGTGACAATCATACAGCTGACTCACTGTGTACTTTAAAAATAATTCTCCCTGAGTTGTTCTTATTAACTTGTTTAAAGCTAAACATAATCTAAGAAAGAGGCAGTAATATACAATGATATGCAGTAATCCAATTAGTTTTAGGCTATGTTGTTCATTAAAGAATATAATTTTTTTTTAGTCTTATCAAGAATCGTGTCATTACATTTACTTTTTTTATTGTATTCTAGCATTAAAAATCTTCGAAGAGGACACTAAAATGCTTAGCATTTTAAATGTACTTCTGATCCAAGGACACATATTTATCTGCACACACATCTATTGACACTCTTATATATTTAAAAATAATGTCTTTATAAGAATGTATCCCACTGTAGCTATTCATAGGTTCAGTGAAGTCAAAAACTTATGTATCAAAAATCCTGTCTAGACTAATTCTCTTTATGCCATTTCTCAGGTGAAATCTACCTACATGTTAAGATGGCATAGAAATTTTTTTTTTTTTTTTTTGAGAGCAGTGTCACTGGCCTTCATATGTGGGACTGAACCGGGGCCACTGGCTTCCCAGGCCAGCGCTTAACCACCGCGCCACTCAGCCGGCCCCATAGAAATTTCTTGAAAAGGAATTTGAACTCATTCTATGATTCTTGTCTGTCAAATCAAAACGTCCTGAAACTCCCTTGTAACTGATAGGTTAATGTGATATCCTGAACTATTAATAAAATTACAAAGCAATATTTCACAACTGTTAAAAACCATTGGGTTAAGACCAGGTGGAAAGGATGAGATTCTTAGGTCTAATCCTTATCAGCTTGGTGATTTGGGCTATTTATTTAATCATCTGTAAAATGGGGATAATAAAAATCTAACTTAAAAGAACTATTGTGCGAACAAAAGAACATCATGTGTATAAAAATACTTTAGTATAAGTCACATAAATCCTTAACAATTGTAAGCTGTGACAACCTAGATGGACCTACAAGGTATTGAGAGCTGAGTGGAGTAAGTCAGAGAGAGAAAGACAAATGTCATATGATTTCACTTATATGTGGACTCTAAAGAACAAAATAAACAAACAAAACAGAAACAAACCCATAGATACAGAGAACATTTTGATGGGTGCTAGCTGGAATGGGGTTTCGGAGTGGGTGAAAAATGGAAAGGGACTAAGAACTATAAATTGGTAGCTACAAAATAGTGATGGGGATTTACAGTACAGCATAAAGAATATAGTTGATAATTATGTAATAAGTACGTATTGTGTCAGATGGGTACTAGATTTATCGGGGTAATCACCTCATAAGTTATATAAATGTCTAATCACTATATTGTACACCTGAAACTAATATACTATTGTATGTCAATTATCACTGAAAAATAAAATAATTATTTTAAAAAAACGTCTGGAGGCAGAAATACACCAACATGTAATGTGAAAGATAAGCTTGGAATAGGGCAGAAGATTCTACCATAGAATAACCAGACATAAATTTGATGAAATGCACGTGAATAAAGACGAGCCCCTGGAATATACTTTTCACAAGAAGTTTTCCATAAAAAGATCAAAAAATGCCCTTGTCTCTAGCCAGTGTTAATTGAAAACTCAAAGGTCTTCCATGAGATGACATGGATTTCTGAACCACGTGTATTTTTTTCTGAACAGTAGCTATAGTATTTCAAAGTGACACGTAACATTAGATCTTTTGAGGTATCCAGTTAAAAAGCAATCAGCAAACCATGTAGCTGCAATTATTTCCCCTGTCCACCCCTCAAAGAGGCCATTTATGGATACTATTTATTACCTGAATGATTTTACAATTTTGTTGAAATTGTTTTGTCAATGCTTGCAAACCTCCATGCTATCAGCTAGGACTTCAGCCGAAAAGGAACTGATTGTACGTTCTTTTATGTGCCAAAGTAGCAGGCACCCACAAAATAAAGCTTCACTGATTAGACATTTTAATCATCCTATGACTTTCAGAAGCTACACTTGCACAAATTGCCTGCATTCGGAGAGCAAATTAACAGGCAAATATCAGTTTCATTATATTTATGCACTGCACTGGTGAACTATTAATAGAACTGGATTTATCGAAAGGCAACAAAACCATTCTCTGATGGTTCAAAAACTCAAGCTCCTCAGCTTCCTTAGGTAGAATTTCAATTTGCCCAGAAGGGAGATGGATTTCTCCCAGATGGAGTTAGTCCCAGGTGAACTGACAGGTCAAAACTAAATGACCCCAATGTTGAGAAGTTGGCAAAGATAAGGGCTTCAAGATTAGAAGTCGACTGGCACTTATGACTTTTATCAGAGATATATCTTTTGTGCCAGTGTAATCTATATTTCATTCAGAAAAATTATCTGTGCAGTCAAAGCAACATAGATTACTCAAGAATGACAATGGCTACAGGGGGTAGTTTTAACTTAGGATTTAGGAAGACAGCCTTATAAAATTTGATTACAAAAGAATACATAAAAGTATATACAACCACAATGGATCTACAATGACTGTGATGTATGTGTGTATGTTTATGTGTGTGTGCACACACACTTCTAGTTCCTTCTCAATAAGGGACTAATGGGCCTTCTAGTAAGGATTTTTATTCACCCTGGATTCTTATTCTTCCAGATTCTACACAATCACATTTTTAAATCCACTACTGTTCCAGTAACAACTGCTTACTCTAAAAGTAGTGTGTCCTTATTATAGGACTCATTTCTATTTGCAGAAGTCTTTAGTCATTCTATTTCCTAAAGCTCATTTCACATACAGACTTCATCAATGGGTTGCATAAAGGCTTTGCTTAGTTCCAATGTACTTTACAAAATGTGAGCTGACTGCTTTTCTTATAAAGCATTGGATCCTTTGCACCCCTATAATTCTGAACACATGATCCTGCATGACTCCTTTGTCACAATCAGAATTCTTTTCAGATATTTCATTGTTGGAATAAGTACATCGTACATAACTATAGCAGTTATAAACTTGATTGTGATCCACACTAAAACCCAATCTTCCCATCTTCAGTATCATCAAAATGACCCTTCTTGTGTCACTTTAGTAAATATCTCTTCCATATTTAACTTCCATAGAGAAACCCCGTGGTATTCAAGTTTAATGATTTCAAATATGTGAAGATGTAGGCTGACATAGGAAAATTTTAATTTTCAAAATATTGAGATTTTCAATTTTAAGAATCAAACATCTAAGAAGAAATAGATAAATTATAACTAAATATTGTGTCCACAAGAGTCATCTTATAATGAAAGAAGATGAAGAAAAATTGTGTGTGTGTGTGTGTGTGTGTGTGTGTGTATACACACATTAACACAGGAGTACAATCCTCATCAATTGATTCATTATAGGACTAGGACTTTCCTGGATATCTCTTTATATATGTTTGTCTTATATTATAAAAGAGAGTTGAAAGAAAGGGTTATATATAACATTATACCAATATATTGTAAAATCTAGTTGGAGTGGCTAGTTCTAGAGAAAATGTTATCAGAGTTGAACGAAAACTCAACTCTGCTTACAAGGTATTGGGGAGGGAGACAATGGAAAACAATCTGATTTCCATTATAAAATGTGTGAGGTGCAGGATATCAGATGGAGTTAACAGAAGCATTATTTAAAAGCCTCTTTAGTGAGTCATTATCCTCCCAAACGGTCCCGCCACCCAGCCCACTTCCACCTGACACTAGAAGATGGGAGGTTTTTCCCCTGGAGTTGAAGGAAAGATGATATGAACTGAAGCTTTTAGGCAGTGCTGAGGGTGGGATTGGATGACATTCTGAAAGCTGGCAGGTTTAGTAACAGTTTGCACACTGAACATGGATACCCCATCCTAGCCTTTGTTGGTGGCTGAGTTTATACAGCCACAGGCGGAAGAGAGGGAAAGTGTCCCGCAGAAAGACTTCCATAAATAAAAATAACTTATTATTATTTGGGAATTCCCCCACTGAAAGGACCTCTGTGAGTCATATCAACTGACAAGTTTCTTTTCAAAACAGAAAACTTCTGGCAAGTTCTTACAGTGCCTAACTCTAAAATATGAACAGAGCCGAGAGTCCTAACATACTTGATGAGAAAATTCTCTCTGGTGCCCCTTCCAATGGGAGGGGTCTATTTCCTGACCCAATTGATGTACTTTGCCCCAATAGAATGTGTATATAAACGAGATGAGCCACACAACCAAAAGCTGTAAGAGCCATCACACAGTTCCACCTTGGTTCTTTTCCCTCTGCCAAGAGAATGACAAAGCATATAATGTCTTCTCTTTCAGCCTGGATCTCAAAATGACAGAAATGGAATAGAGTCCACAGCCAATTTGCAGGTGTCATGTAAAGTGAGTGAGTAATAAGCTGGATTGGTAAAACCTCCTGCAATTTGGGGATTGTTTGCTACCAAATTGCAGCCTCAGGAGCTGATCAATACACCAACCATGCAGATAGCAGAGAAAACCAAAACAAACCGTTGGTGAAACTGTAATTTATATTCTTAGAGAGAAAGGAGAACATGCTATATCCATGAAAAATTTAAGTTTCTATAATAAGGGAATGTTGAAAGAACAACAAAGAGCTCTATGATATGATAAGCATATACTGATATAAGATAAATTTTAAATTCATTAATATATTGGGAAGGCAGATGGAAAAAAGTATCTACCAAATAGAAAAATGCCTACTTGACTTTCTATTCAGTTAGCCATTTGATTTTGTAAGCTATACATATGAATTGCTCTGAGATAAACAAAAATTAAATTCAAAAAATAAAAAAAAAATCAGATAATATTAAAAAGTAAAATATTTTTATAAAATGTATACACTGTGGTACATTAAAAATAACAGACTTAAATTTTATAGTTTTAATATATAGGGAAATTTATATAGGCATGTTCCATTTCTCCTTTTAAGCATGAAATCACTTGGAGTTATCTCTACCTACTTTGGCCTTGAATCTTCTTTAAGCTGATTTACTTATATATTATAAGGGGCTAATTCATTGTATTGTCTATACTATCTTATTACCGAGAAGTTACTTTCTATAATATCTTTCTTCTCAGACATTGAGCAACACTCGAGCTGAAAGTTTGGTGTTTTGAAAAAGTTAACAAAGAAAAACTGCTCTTGAAATTTGTTGGAAAGAATCTTATCAAGTACTGTTGACTACACACACACACACAGTAATCAAACTTCAATGAGTTGACACTTGGGTCTATGATCCACAGTCTGAAAAGTTCAATTCCATTCAGCAATCCAAACTCTTAGGTTGCCTCAAGACAAGGGCTCCAGATAAGTCTCCAAATGTAGATGGCATCATAAATCATACAACTTCCACCAGGATTTTTAGGTCAAGTAGATGACTTCTTAATGTCAACAGTCTTTTGTCAAAATAATTTGACATGATCCAGATGACCAGGAACACAGATAATCATATTTTAATCTGCATGATCTTGTTCTTGTTTTCCTAGGTCTTTTTTTCCGTGTTAGTTTAAGATTCTAGATGGTTGTGATAGTTATAGCTGCTTCACTATTACTTCCTAAATGTCCCTGTTCTCATTGCTGTTCTTCTCATCTTTCATCTAATACTAGCTATTAGTGACTATGATTTAGGTAAAAGATATAATCAAATCAAAAGTCCTATTGTTCCCATTTTTTGGCGGGTGCCATGAGCTTCCTTTAGTACCAGACCCATCTATAGAGTCGATTGTTCTCATGAGTATTTGTTTTCAACCACTAGATGGCAAACACAACACTAACTCAGACAGCCAGAAGTTTAAAATCCCCTATTACATAATACCTAGCATTGGCAGTTTGTACCTCCATCAAAACAAACCCGAAGCGTTTCATAGGAACTAGGTTTTGTAAGTGAACATTCACAGAAATAGAACTTGGTGAACAACTAAAAAATGTATTGTGCATATACAAATGCTTCTGTAACTTTCCTTTTTAAAAACATTACTGAAACTCTGTTCTTAATAGCATTCTCTGTTGCCAGAAAGAATATGAATAAACCCAGCTTTTTTGTGTGTGTGACATAGGCTTTGCTCATGATCTTTAGGGGAATTTAGACAAACTACTCCTTTGATTTCTTTTTAGTTTATTTAGCTAGTGTGTGCCCATTGTGGACAATTTTAATATTAGAGGTAAAAAGTTAAATTTGCTAAAGTTGGTTGTTCTTTCATCAAAACTTCATCAATTACTGTATTCTCTAGTAATTTGCCATATATATATTTACACACACACACACACACACACACACACACACACACACACACTATATTCCAAATTAGCAAATCATTTATCTGCAAAGTCTAAAATAGTAACAATAGGGAAAAGAGACATTAGTAATTCTTTGGAAAAACTCTCTTCTTAGAACTCTGACCTTGAGTAAACAGAATCCTTGAAGGCATGAAAATGTACCAGTGGTGAAGATGGGAGAAAGCAATGTTCAAGGTGGTCTGCATTTCTGACTCCTTCGTTAAGTCCTCCTTAGCTGTTCTGAAGCTATGCAGTTTACCTAATTTACCACCCAAAGCCATTTACCAATAAATCAAACAGAAGCCAGAAAACGAAGCTAAATCATCCATCATGCCTGTAGAGGCCTACTCTACCTAAAAACAAACATCATTTAATTTCAGTTTACTGTAGCAGCAAGTGGAAATAACACAGAGTCATCATGAGCCTGGTAGTGTCTCCTAACACAGAGATCCGGTGCCAAGTTGCTGAGTGATTTCAATAGCAGCGTTGAATAATCATTTTCATCATTCATTTTAAATGAACAGTGACATGTCATTAATTAGTATTAATCAGGAAATTACCACATAAGCACAGAGAGAATGGTGGCCCATATATGGCTCATTAGGCTTATATATTTTAAGACATGAATGGGAATTTTAGACTCAGTATTTATAGAATTTAATAAAAATAACTCATTTTAAATATTTCTAACATAATATACAAGATAAATACATTTTAAGTAAATCTTCTTAAAGTAAATGAAATGTTACTTTTGGCCAATAACCTTGACTGTTTGTTTTTCTGAAGGAGTAAGAAATATACTTTTCACAGCAAAAGTACCACAGACCAAAATAATAAATGTCACACGTGAAAAATAAATCCTATAAACAAGTGCATATTTCTACATGTTACTTTATACACTGTATTTCTTATATTTATAGGAGAAGGTCGAGCAGGGTAATATGTACTAAATAATTAACTCAAAACTGCAACTTAACCATTAATTTTATCATTTTTACTGACTAGAGAGAAATATTACAAACTAAAAATAAGAAAAGCAAGTCTACTTCTGTATTTTCTGTATCTGAGACCTTTAGCAGACATTTTCTTGAAAATAAACAAAGTGAGTTTGTAACCTCAAGGAAAACATCTATTTGTTGTAGGAATGTAAGCATCATGCATGATAACATTATGCTTGGGTAAAAGATCCATTAAAAAAGAAGATGGCTCAATGGATTTTAATGTCAAAGAGTACACAAAGTTCTTTGATATGATTTCTGCTTGCACGCTGCAACAAACCTTTAAGAAACTAACAATTCCAAGTGGTGGTTGCAATACTTAGAAAAGGTGTTAAAAATAATTCCACCCTTTTCAACTATAGGCCAGATTTTCTTCATATATTTCAAAGAAAACAACATATTGCAAATAGAGTAATGAGGCTCCAGATGTCTTATATTTCACAAGTCATGAAATAAATTTGCAAAAGTCTGAAACAATGGTACTCTTTTTAGGTAGGACGAATTCTCCGATGTCTCCCAAGACTCTTACCAGCTGGTGTACAAGTGCAGTTTAATCCCCTCCTAATCCCCTCCTCTTGCGTTTAGGAAGGACCTATGAATATAATAGCATAGTCAGTCTTGATTAGGTTACATTATACAACAAAAGTGCTGGGATAGTGATGCTCCTGGCTATTACCTTTTGTAAGACTCACAGGAGACTGAAGAGGGTCTCTCTGCTGGCTTTGTAAAAGTAAGCTGCCATGTTGTAAGAGTTACATACAGTATGGTTCCATTTCCATATGCTCAAAAATAGGCGAACCCAATTTACGGTACTGGAAATAACTATACTGGTTACCACTGCAGGGGCATGGAACACAGTGACTAGAAAGGAGCACGAGGAGGATATCTGGGGTATTGGCAATGTTCTATTTCTTTTTCTGGATACTAGTTACATGAACTTATTTAATTTATAAAACTTCAAGTAGTTGAACTATGGCGATTAGTGTCCTTTGATGTATGTAGGTAATATATCAATAAGTAGTTGTAGTTTTGTCATTTCATTGAACAAGCATGTTTTACAACTCTCTTCTATAACCAATAATACTACATGAGACAAGGATATTAGATTTCGATTTCTGTGTAACAAGTTATCACAGATTTAGAAGCTAAAATACCATGTATTTTTAATCTCTCTTTCTGTAGGTCAGGAGTCTGGACACAGCTTAGCTGGGTCCTCTGCTCAGGGTCTCCTAAGGCTGCCAAGGTGTCAGCTAGGGTAGGTTGTTTGCTGGAACTCAAAGTCCTCTTCCAAACTCAAGAGGTTGTTGGCAGTATTTACTTCCTCGTGGATGTATCACTAAAGTTTTCAACTCTGGGAGGTTGCCCTCGGTTCTCTATGTGGCCCTCTCCATAGGCAGTTCACATCATAGCAGCTTGCGTCTTCAAGGCAAGAGAGTTTCTCCTTCTGAGACTGCATATTATGTAGTATAATCAAACCAAGGGTGTGACATCCCATCACCTTTGTCATAGTCTACTGATTAGAAACAAATCACAGGTTCTGCCTGTAGTCAAGGAGAAGGGATTATATGAAGGAAGACAAAGTAATTATTGGAAGTCACTGTAGGGTCTTTTCACTATACAAGGTATCAATGACTGCCATTAAAAAAACAAACAAACAAAACAAATAAAAAACAAAAAGCATAACCATTCTTAATGTTGCATTTCTCCACGCCCAGAAAATTTCACTTTGGAGATTTCCAAAATTAATGTCTCTTTCCAGAAGCTTTAGGAAGCCCTTTAGAAAACTGCATTATAGCTGTGCATGTATTAAATGATGACTAGTTTTTGGAATAAGAAGTATTAAAATCAGCATGTTCCTGCTGTGTTAATCAGAGATTCTGGATTGTTAAATTAGCATAAATTATAATAATATTTCCCCTAGTCTTTTTTGTTTCTCAACTTCAGGGCTTCTGTACATTTTTCTTTAACAGGTACTTAGTCTATAAGATAGGGTATGAGCTAAAGCTTGTGCATGTGATATCACAGATAAAATATACCAATGAGACCATTAACTAAAGAGTTCCTATCAGTTTTTATTAAGTGGTAGAAAAGTAATTCAACAGTAAATTATTTTTCAATGTCTGATTCAGTTAATTGAATGATGAATATATTTAAATGAATCGCATCACATCCAGACTTCAATTAACTTCAAAGAAGCATTTGCCTTCTGAAATTAAGGCACTGAAATATAAGGTGAGCATTCTGTGCTATGATATTTCCCAGGAACATATGGGCCTCAAGATTTAAAAAAGAAAGGTAAAAGTATGTGTCAATGATAAGTAATTAAAGGAAGAGAAATTTGAGTTATTGAATAGATATAAAGATATGAAAAGTTTATTGTTTTGCCATTTTCCCTCTCTGTTTTCTTTATGCAGTAATACCTTGTCTTGCGAGCATAATTCGTTCCGGAAACAAACTACTCATATTGCAAGACATCGTTTGTTTACCAAGTTAAAAGGTACTAAAAATGTTTGCTTGTCTTGTGGAACACTCACAAACCACATTACTCGCAATCCAAGGTTTTACTGTATCTCACTTTCTCCCTTACTTCCTCATTAGCTCTCCAATGTACTATTTACTGCCCTGTTTTGGAGTCTAGAACATTCAATGCCTATGTATACTGATCAGTCAAAAGTTATCTGTTTGGACCGGCCGAGTGGCGTGGTGGTTAAGAGCTGGCTTGGGACGCCAGCAGCTCGGGTTCGGATCCCACATATGAGGGCCAGTGACACGGCCCTTAAAACAAAAAGTTATCTGTTCAATAAATGAACATATGAATGAAAGGAATAGATGAATCCTCCTTTTGGTATTTTTTATCTTTCTGTTGTTTAATCCTTTCCAAGATTTATTCTTTGCACCTTCTCATGGGCTATATCATCTTGAAAGCCTCAAGAGTACTATGAAAAGTGAAAAAAAAAAAAGTGCCATTGATTTAATTCAGCAGGTGAAGAATTAAGACATTGATGAAGACAGAAAGGTCTGCTGGTTTAGGTTGCAGGAGAAGCAAGACCTGAATAAAAAAAATAAAGCCCCAAAGCATTAAGGCGAGATGAAATTCAATACTATTTTAAGGGAAATGGAGGGTTTGAAAGAGCCTTCTGTGTTTACATCACTCCAGGCTGCTGATGCTGTTGCAACTGCTAATGCTGTTTGACAGGTGTGTGAGCCCCACTTTCAAGTCCTGTATTCCACAAGATGAACTGGCATTTAAGCTCCTCAGGCTCCCCTCAGGAGCCATTCAATGAATATATCAAAGAGCTTTTGTTTTGCTATGATTCCTTAAAGGTCAAGTTGTAAACATTTAATGGCTATTTGATGATTAAAAGGACTATTTATCATAGACGGTATAGTTTAAAAAACGTTTTGTTTTGTTTTTTTAATTTTGATTACAAATCCTTAAGAACAAAATAAGGTAATGCCTGAACACTCTGCAGTGACATTATTTTAAAGTTTTGTGATAATAGGTTCTTAGGCATATTGGAAATGCATACCTGTATTAATATAAAATATAACAATTACTTTGATGTAAATTCAATATGTGGTTTAAATTTATATTCTGTCATATTTTGAGTTTATGTTGGACGTGCTATGAGGAGCTTTTTACAGATTTAGCTTTATAATGGTTTAGCTGTTTAATCAGCACTTTCATTAGTAAATATTTTCTATTTATTTAATATATAATTAAATAATATTTAATTTCACTTCAACCCCCAGGAGTCTTCTTAGAAGGAAAAAGGTCCTCTGCTTATTAGAAATTATAAGTACTAGTTAAAAGTGGATGTTGATAGTAAAGAAATTAGATGAAATGACAGTGTTGGAGTTCTCAAACAAAAATGTCACTCATATTAATTCTGTGACAATTTGGGGTGGTTAGCCACAGAGAAAAAGTGCTTATGGCCACTGGTAGACAGAGACTAGCACCTCTGCCTGAGCTGAGGGTTGGCTGTTTAGAAAGTATCTTCTTGGATGTCCTAGGATGAACTCAAATGAAACTCAAAACCGCTAAATCACATGTAAATGTTAAGAAACAGCTTCTGCTTTTGACTTTTGTTTTCAGTCATAAGCAATTTGGAAGAAAAAAAAAAGAGCTTTGACAGGATCATTGTTTCTTACTTAGATCATCAGCATTTATTCATGCAATATTTACGAGTATTCACTACATACTACATACTAGAAACAGAAAAATGTGTAGAAACTATTTCTGAATTTAAAAAAAAAAACTGTAAAGAAAAGAAAAGAATCAGGATTCAAAGGGGGAAAAATACATGTATGATACACTACAATTACACAAATATAAATTGAAGAACATATCAAAGAATATAGAATATGGAACTTTAAGCTAGAGGACTGCAGGAGGGAAAAAAAAGAGAAAACCTGTCTAGATAGGAAAATATTAGGAATGAGAGTTTGTATGAAAGAGGAAAGACTGGAGAAAGGGGAAATAAAAATCCCTGAATAATATAATCATCTTCATGTGTAGAAATACTAAATTATCCAACTAACCATGTTAACTTCTAATAAAAGGCTTACATAGAAAAGAGTAATAAATTATAATCTGAGAATATAATCTTTCTTACCCTTTTTAAACTACCTCACATTTTGACTAAATATATTCAGTTCAACAGCTGGCAAGCTAAGTTAACTAATTTTACTAATTTCAGAAATTGTTTTTCACAGAATTAGTGAATTAGTCCACATTAAGCTAGATATTGAAAACTGTATTATCTTAATGTAACAGAGACTTATTTTATACTGAGTATACTAATGCATAATCAAAATAACTAAACAATTATAAAACATAAATCATCTGTCCTTCTTGGGAACAAAGTAAACAAATTCAGTTGTGGAATTTAAAATATACATATACAAAACATTTTTATTAGTGTCTTTTACAAGTTTAAATTTAAGAACAAATATGTGATTTATGTAAAAAACTTTAACATCTTAGTGGCGTAAGTATATATTCCATTTCACTATACTTAAAAAAAACAAAAACTACTTATGCTGACTAAAAATCGAGAGTGAACCTTCATTAGCTTGAAATAATATCTACTAAATATTCCTCCATAAAAGATATAGATATATCCCAATTCTATGTCCTGTTTTACTAATCATATTACAATTTCTATACCGTCAAGATTTTTCTGTTATAACCATAATTTCCACAGTTTTATGTACTTATATGATTTAATTTTTAATACCATTGTCTTTCTTTATGGTTTTTAAACTCCTGGTAAGCTAGATTTCTTTTGCCTTGTTTTGTTTTTCTAAGAAGGATTTGTGTTGCTATATTTTCTGAATTCTTACATGTTTGAAAATGTTTGCCTGCTGCTTTGGCTCCAAACAACAATTTAGTTGGATACAAAATTCTTAAAGCACACTTTGTTTTGCTAAGGATGTTATAGTCGATGCTGTGTTGATAGGATATATAAAGTATACAGCCAGCTTGATTTATTTTTACTAGCAATGGTGACAAATTATTTTCCCCAACTGTCTATGGTATTTTTTATCTTTTTTAACATCTAGTAACTTTAACAAGACATGTCTCAATATAGATTATTTTAGGTCAACCAAGAAATTCCAGATAAATTACCATCTGGAGAAAATTGTATACCACCAATATAAAATTGTATTTTTATGAAAATGGGTAGTGCTATACATACTGGGCAAAATGCTACATGGGGTTTCATATGTAAGTTACATCAAAAGGTACCTTGGAGCTGGCAAACTCTTCTTTTCTAAGCTATTGAACAGATTGTATGTGATCTTACAGTTCTATTCAGTTTCCCATAGTCCAGTAGTTCTTCTTCTGGATTAGTGAGATATCCTTTCAAGAGTTTAATTAGTATGGTTCAACCACAAGAGGGAAACAAAAAAAAATAATAAGGCTTTTATTTTCATAAAGAAGTTAAGAGGAAAATAAAGAGAAATGAATATTTATTTCAAACCTTTTCTGTTTTCCAAAGTTTTGTGCCTAGCAAAACACGTAATCGAAAATCAGGTTTACCTTTGTGTGTCCATGGCATTGTACCAAATATTTTTAAAGACCTTTATACAAACTTAGGCTGTCCTGATGGTATACACACTCAGCTATAAAGTATGTAGAAAGATGTGAGGTGTTGGGGCTCTTATTCTTTAATTTTGGCATATTTCTGTTTATTACCAGCTGTTTGCTTTTACCATCCACTCTCCTATCTCACTGACTTGTTGCAAAAAAACATAAAAGAATCATTGCCTTTTTTTCCTATCAAAGTAACACCATCTTCTTCCCTGCTTATATTAATCATACCAGCCAGGACGTGCAAAATCACCACAGAATGATTCATTTTAACCACATTAAATTGTATTTAAAGCAAGCATACAATCATAAACTAATGGTAGCAAATTCTATGTGATTTAAAGTGTCACCCTTCCTTAAGTTATTACATAAGGCTGACAATGAAAGAAAAACCATGTGTAGTGAGTACATGTAGTGTGTTTGTATATATGTATAATAATTTTACACATATAAGTAATTTCATACATTTTTAAAGTAGTTTGATGTCTTTGCTGATACCTTTTTTTTTTTTTTACATATAAGGTTATAGATACTTTGGAGCCCATTACTATATAATGGGAAAAATAGAACACAGAGTTTCTGTAAGTCATCTGTATATTTGCTCTAGTTTATTATGAGTATATAATTCAGAATTCTTTTTGCAGGTTTATTTTCCTCTGAATCTTACTTGCTACTCTTTATTAAAAAGGTCATGGGATAGTCAAATCTTATTATCTTATTTGCTAGGATCAGGGAGTAGTGTTTCTCAAATAGGAAAAGTATTTGTAGAAAAAGAAAAGAAACCAAGTTTATCCTCAATATGAAAGAAAAAAACATACTGTATGAACTTAAAAGAATTTTCACACAGTCCCCAGAATGACTTCCAAAGAAACACAAGTCCTTTCTCAAAGTTGGATTGAAAACCAAAGAGATTTCTCTAAAGCTGTAAATAATGAAACCACTATGTGAAAATGCCATTTTTTCTTGAATAAAATTGTTAAGATATCAGCACTTTATGTATGAAATCTTTGTCAATTCTTTGGAGTTAGTTTTGTAGCCCACAAGAAGGCTTTTAGCAAGCACAATTTGAAAAAGAAGTGGAAATTTTAAAAAATGAAATGCTGAAGTGCTTTATAGTAGAACCATGGGGAGAGAGAGATTCCAGGGAAAAGAAAAACAGATACAGTTGCAGAAAAATATGAATGGCAACAAATAGTCTTAAAGTATTCAAAAAATAGATTTTCTATTTTGACACTGACACTAAATTGCAAAAAATTTCCTAGTTCTTAGGGAAAATGCCATAAAGCTTCACTCAAGTTTCTGTGTAGGATAAGGGATAGAGAGGAGAGATAATTGAAACTGAGGTGAAGCTCAATTGAAAAAGAAGCTTTATACAATTTTATTTTTCATTTACCAGGTTATAATATCTGCTGTTCTTTGGGAACATAAATTTTCACACTACATTAGTTTTCTTTTTTAGAGGGCAGTGTCACTGGCCCTCATATGTGGGATCCCAACCGGGGCAGCTGGCATCTCAAGCCAGCTCTCAACCACCACGCCACTCAGCTGGCACTACATTACATTTTTAATACAATGTTTTCTCCCCAGGTTTTCTGGATTGATGTACTGGAAGAAAGCAATGAGACCAATTGTGTTACGTTAAGTATGTTTCATGTATTGCTCTTGGTCTGAGTGGGGGAACAAATAAAGTGACCCAGCTAGCACAAAAGAGATAACTAAACATTTAGTCACCAGTTTGTAGTTCAACATGTCCAATTAAATAAATTATTAGTCAAGCAAATCAGCTATTGTAGCATCTTGTTGAACCAGCATTAAGGGAATTCTTATTCCACAGGATGTTCTGGGACATTGTGGCCTTTACAAGAAAACAACCACAGATTTGGTAGAAATAGTTGCCTTTTGAACTTTGCAGTTAACAGGCTAGTACATTGTTTTATCTTTCCTCTTGGAAGTTTTCCTAGAAGTTACCTGCTTTATCATCCCCATAGTTTTATAAAATTAGGGTTGAGTATTTTCTAGTATACAGTTGCCTAAGTGTGCTGTGTTTCACATGGTTTAGCAGGGTGTTCAGTTAGTGTTGATTTTCTTAAAAATATAAAATATCAAAACTAATCAAGGCATAGGTAATTTACATTGGTGCAATAGTACTTCTAAGGAAAAATGACAAAAATGGGAAACCATAAATATGCATTGGAATTAAATATTCTGCTTTTTCATATACTTCAACTATTACATATCACTACTTAATTTAGATTGGATAATTTCCTAATCAGGTGTAAAATAAAAATTCACCCCAAAGCTTTAATTAGGCTCCAACACATTTGAGCTCTATTCTTTCTGCCTTGGCGCTCTATGTGTCTAGGTGGCAAAGCTTAACACCTCAGCATTCAATTTTTAATTATTTGCTCTCCCTAATAGATCTGATGCTGAGCTTATCTAAAGTAAGGCCTTTATCTGTGTCCTTATTGTTTCCATATAGCTATAAAGTGCTTCAGGCTTTTTTTTTTTTTTTTATCAAAGTAAAAGGTAGTTGTTTCTCTCCTTTACACAGTTCCTATTATTACAAAACAGAAGAAAGCCAGAGACACTTATAGGCTGCATATAATTCAGGATAAAATTTATTCTCTTAGTAATCTTCTAGTCATTCACACCTCCCTCATTTGAAGATCACTGATCATAGCCTTTACTAATTACTTTGAACAAAATCACTAACGATAACTTAATGAGCCCAGCCATTCTTAGTCACTTAACGGAACTTTGCCTTAATCTTTTGACACACATCTGAACAAAGTAGTTTCGAAGAATTTAAATAAAATTTATAAAGTATGTAACCTTGCCCAAGTTACCAAATTAAAAGTCTACCTAAGGAATTTAAACTGCTTAAAAATAATGTTTCTTTTTATGATTATTTATAGGCCATGGGTAATAAGTAATGTTCTTTTTTGTTAAATTGGATCTTAAAATTCGGTCTTTCCAATAGTCTCCCCCATACTCAAATATTATTAATCCTCTCTCCTATATCATCAACTCTTATGACTCTCCATCTGTCATTCTGATGCTAGGACACCGTATGCAAATGTGCATGTTGAATGACAGGATGAGATCAAGACAATCACTGCTATTTGGGAGTTCCACTTCTTCCTAGTAAATTTCACAGCCTTTTCCCAAAAAATGCTCAAAAGATCTAGATGGGCATTTCTGCTTTCAAGGATGGACCCAGCTCTCACCTGAGTAGCCAATCATGTTCCCACATTCTGCATGGAATAACTCCCACTAGACCAAGGATAGTAGTACTTGCATTCCAAAGAGAGTGCCCACCATCTGGAATTAGGAAAACTCTTGCCAGAAAACACAATCCCTCGAGTATTAGATGAAGACAATACTCTTCCTTAAAGATGCCTTCTAGGTTTGATTCATCTCTCCCGTAGTACCAAATGTAACCATTTATATGTGGGATCAATAAGTATATGCTAAATGTATAGATTGAAGAATCACAGTAAACTTTTTAAGGCTCAGAGGCAACAGTGGTGATACCTTACATGATTCTTAGAAAAAGTATGGCAAATCTGTGAAAGAGCAAAATTCAGTAAGTGAAAAAACCCACAATTATTTTTATTGAAAAAATGTGAAAGCAAAATATCATATTTATTGCATTAGTTTTATAAAGCATCTTGAACACATCCATACAAAACAAGTAGAATTCAGCTTAAAAAGTTTTATGTAGTAGTTCTACTGACGTTGAGTGTCCTGATTGTTCTTGAAAAAATACACACACACACACACACACACACACACACACACACACACACACACCCATAAGTTAAAGCCCATAGATCACAAATGCCATTGAGGTCACTACAGTTTAAAGATGCAGCCAGAATCTCTGGCTGCTTTGCTGCCTTCTCATGAAGAAAAATAGTGTTTAAAATTTTCTTAATGAACTTACATTTATCATTTTTCTTCTCCCTTTTCTTTCTGTTCTCAATACAGTCCTGTCATGTTTAGAGTTGATGTCAATGAACTTGAATTTTTCTTAAGTCAGACTCCCAACTAAGTGAGATGAATGAAATCAATACTCTTCCCTTTACAGGTGAAATGAGTTTAGTAACATATGTAGTACTGTACCTTCCTCTCCTTTTTTCCCCTTTGTACTGTAATCCATCAATGTATCGCTCTTGCCACCTGAATGAACACATCTTAATATGAGATTTCAAGCAACAATTCTTTCTAAATGTAATGAAATATTTCAGTCTTTGTTCTTAAAAGCCGACACCTAGATTTATGTTCTTTGCTCCTCCACAAGAATTTATTTCTATTATTTTTACAGGATTCTTAGTATTCACAAGCGATTAGTCAGGTCCTTGAGTTCATGAAATATCTAATCGCCATAACAAAAGCCTAAATGCTATTCAGTTCTGAGGGTTGACTGAAAAAAATAGAAGGACTTTCAGGAAAGAGGTTTTATATTCAAGGCCACCACACTTTGTGGTTTGCCTCTGTATCAGGAAACACCTATTTGCCATTATTCATGAGGCTTCTTCTATTAATTCTAGAATTCTCTCTGCAACAGTCCTTATATGAAAAAAAACTTTATCAGATTGCTTGGTGATGCATTTTGTGAAGTATAAGATGCTGTGTGATTTTTAAAAACTTTTTCAATCACATAAATCATTATTATTGACCTATTCTAATTTTCCATCCCAATTACATATGTTACAACATATGATTTAAGCAGGTGATAAAAAGAATTCAGTAAGAAAAATGTTTATTCATACTGATTAAAGGATAAAAATCATTTTTATTTTCATATATACTCATGTGTTTCACTTTTTTTTTTTTTTTTTTTTTTGAGGGCAGTGTCACTGGCCCTCATATGTGAGAGTCGAACCAGGGCTGCTGGTTTCCCAAACCAGCGCTTAACCACCGCGCCACTTGGACAGCCCCTGTTTTTCACATTTTTTAATACTATTAGGAATTAGTTGATATTGTTCAGTATTTGTCATAATGAAAATATGTAAGAGTCATAAGCTAGACATTTACTAAACAATAAATATATATATTTGGAATAAGAAATAAATAGATGTATTTGAAATAATGACTGGAAACATTCTGGATGTTAAAATAGAAAATCTGAGGAGACATTAAGAAAATGAAGCCAGGTAAAGAGACAAACTAGAGTCTATAAATTATTGTTACTCTATGGGTTGGAAAAGCCAAAAACACAGGTGAATTTCAGTCAAATGAAGAAGAGCTATTGGCTGAGACAGAACTTAACTTGAACTGTTACAGCTACAATTTACTCCCCCAAAATCCAATCTCCCAATAACCATATTTTATGTCAAAAGCAACAGGCAAAGGAAGTAAGGGTAATTAGTAAGTAGTGAAATCCATGCTCTAACTGGTTTGGAGGGAAGTCTGGGGAGTAGATTGAGACAGGTTTATACAGTGGAAAAAGATGCAATCAACATGGGACAGATGTGCAAATACTAAAGGATTTTATCAAGCCCGATAACTTAGGGAATACTTGAGTGTCTCAGGCTTCTCGTATCTCTCAACGTAGTCAATGTAGATAAATCATTGTATGTACATATTGCTTGACCCATTGACTGTTACTGATTGGGAGAAATAAAGGGACTGCAGATAGCAGAGTTCTTTCTCCAGGTTTGGTGGTCCCGCACACTGACTTGAGGAGTTAAAGACCAATTGCCTCTTATGTATACTATTCTTCCTGGTACTCTCACCACTCATACAGATCAGGTGCACCAGGTGGGGGATAGAATAACATAGCAGAAAAACAATAACCAGATTTGAAGAGCTTTTCCACAAAACCAAGTGATAAAGACCAAAAATAATCAATAACAATAAAGCAAACAGTAAAGCAAACAAAGAACCCATCAGCACTCCTAGTAAAAATAGGTCACGGCTTTTTAACTGTAAACTTTGAAACCTATAATCCAGAGGAGACAGAAGATTCACAGAATTAATTCTATGCAAATAAATTTTAAAACTTACTTTTGAAAAAGATAAAATATAAAAGCCTTGTCAACTGCTTACAAAGTTTGAGGCATTCCAATCTCCTCATCTTAAAGAAAAGTAGAAGCCAATCACTGTGGCTCAAGAGCCCAAACTCAGCTCCCTCCAGATTTGGAATTGCTATTAACATTTGAAGAAAACAATTATTTTTACTTTTCACCTTCAACCACATAAACATGGCATAAATTATCTTAATAAAAAAAATGTTCTACCAACAATATTAATTTCCCAATATTTGAAATTTAGGGAACAATACACACAAAAGTAGAATTAATATTCATTCATCTTCTCCAGTGTATTAATGGTGGACATAGGCATGTAGTAAATACCTTAGATAATTAATTACTCTCACATCATGGTCTTTTTTTGGAGAAATAAGCTCGAAGATACCTAGAGTCTGATATAGAAAGATGCTGCTGGGAAATGGCATCTTCACCCTATCCTGCAGTAAATATCAGATTTTTTTCAATAGTTTCTTGCAATACATAAGGTAATAGACACAGAGCCAGACAGATCCCTACAACAATCAAATGGCTCAGATTGCATAGCAGAGTTCTAGAGGATGGTATAAACACTTTGCAAAGGGCAAGGAGAACCTCCCTGATAGAATCCCCACTCTTCATTGATATCATCTCACGAACTGTTTCCATGTATAATAGAACTTGGGGACATGAGAACTCATAGCTCTATGCAATGTTATCTCTCCCGTCTTCCTTTATTTAAACAACTTTTTAAATTCTATATCCTTTTTAATGAAAAAAAACCTTCACTATCTTTTACTGTGAATATTGGCATCTTTCTATCATATTATTTGGGACAATGATCAATTTGAAAATTAAAAACTGAGGTCTCTTCAGACCATGAAAAGCCCTACATAAGATCCAGAATAAATTGCATTGACTTTTAATTCCATTTTTAGAGGACTTAAAAATAATACTTTCAAACTAATAACATTATTATGAAGAAAATCCTACTTTTATTAAACTAGTAGAGATAAGGAACAATGAATTAATTTTACAACACATTCTACTCATCTGAAATATTTTACAATGTTTAATTCATTGCTGTTCCCAGTCTAACTTCATCCTTTCCTTTTTGCCTCTTCACATCCAGCCCAACTTTCTAATACATAGAGCTTCATTCCAATTCTTGTTCTCTCTCTTTTGTCCTTCCTTCGATAGACGAGATATAACAATAGCATGTTTGGGGTGGGTCTAGTTATGCATGATCTCACAGCACTTATTAAAGGAAGTCTATCTCTCTTTGGGGAACTTAATTCAACAGTTAACGCTCCAGATTACCAACCTGAGGGTACCAACAGATCGTGCGAGTGTGTGAGGGGGAACCCCTACATTAATTCCCTGAAA
The DNA here is from genome assembly GCA_033961575.1 of Aselliscus stoliczkanus. NCBI lineage: Eukaryota > Metazoa > Chordata > Mammalia > Chiroptera > Hipposideridae > Aselliscus > Aselliscus stoliczkanus. The sequence goes on from CM066731.1 coordinate 141,417,229, forward strand.
TAAACCTTCTGACTTCTCTAGGATCAAAATGGAAACAAAGAGCCTGAAGAGTCTATTACTGGCTTCATTTGTTGATGTGTGACAGTAATGTCTCTGCTTGGCTGACTGCCCATGTCTCTTCCAGAGAATTATTGCAGCAGTTGAGCAACTTGTTCACTATTTCTGCTGCCACCAACCAATTATAGTTGTACCCACCTATGGTTACTCAACTGGAAGACCTCCTTCTTCCACCCTAAGTAGGAAAATTGGTACCAAATAAAAGCCACAAATGGCAGGTAAATCCTTAGGCCAGGTACAGAATGGGAGGCAAATGGTTTCTCTTGTCTATTGTTTCTCCAGATGCCAAGAGAACAGGTTGGAAAACAAGGGCCTTCCTAGATGCTAGAAAATCACAATAAGTATCCACCGTATCTACACAAATAAAGAGAGGATTCAATCAATCCTTGCACAGTCTTGATTCTTCCTCTAAAACGGGGTATAAATAGACAGAAATTTTTAGCCTTTTAGGCGTAATAATTGCATTGTGTTATGGGTCATTTTTTGCCACTCTTGCTCATTGACCTGAATATTATCAGCTATTTACTAAGAATAAAAATGGCTTCCTTCAGAACAATTAGATCACACACACACACACACACACACACACACACACACACACACACACACACAAATAACCAATCATGTGTCAGTAATGCCTGAATCATAAACTGGGCCCACATTTTTTATAATCTGCTTTCATAACTCTGTAACTAAATTGTTAACAGTTGGTGTGGGTACCTTATATACAGCATAGACTTTCTAATAAGTCCTTTCCACTTTAGGCTACCACGCATTTCTTTTTCACTCTGAACAATTTTCTCTAAAAGAGTAATAGCTGTATCTTTTCCTGAACACCCACTCACTGCTTAGCCCACAGCAATCTGTTTTCTGTCCCCATTATTCCATTGTTGGTCAAAGTACTCACTCCTCAAGGTATATTTAATCCTCATTTTTGTCTTTTCACTTCTCAGCAGCACTTATTATTGTTGACCCCTTACTCTATCTTTAACACTATTTTGTCTGTATCCAGATCATTTCATTCTTTTGTTCTCTCCTCTCTCTGGCTATTTCACCTCAGTCCCTATTATCACATTTTCATTTTCTACCTGAACTCTAAATCTAAGATTAGATCTGAGATTCTTTTATCTTCTCATTCTACACTATTTCTTTAGGCAACCTCATCTACCCCCATCTTTAAACTTCTATTATCTTCCAAAACACCATAATGTCTAATAAATATCTTCTCCTTTGAGTCTCCTCTGAACTGCTGACCCATCTATATATTCAACTGCCTACTTGACATATTTGCTCGGATGTCCCAAAGGCTCATGAGGTCTTCAGCAGATGAATGGTGTTTGCCCATATCCCTCAACCTTCCTCATGCAGACCCTGTACAGTGGCACATGCCAAAAGCCTCTGCAGCTCTGGGCCTCAGGAAGAAGCAGAAAGTTAACCTCCTCAGAGAGAGGTTTTTTGTTTTGTTTTTTTTTTCTTTATGAAATGCTTAACCACAAACTTGAACTATTTTCCCCGAACCACCAAGGTAAATCGTCTTGGTTCATTCCCTTGATCTTTTCTTTCAGTCTTATGTATATTGACAGTCTAGATACCTAGTTTAAAAAGTACATGTTATTTTGAGCTACACCTTTGCATTTCACACATGCCTCCTATCTATCCTGCTCATTCCACAGAATCCCTCTGACTTTTACTTCCATCCCAACTTAAGAGAAAGTTCTAAAAAAGTTCTAAAAAGTTCCAAAAGTTCACTAAAACATTTTACCAAAAATGTTAAGAGCTCAGGTATAACAGTAGTGTTAAAAGTTCTATCAAATATATTACAGTTGCAAAGAATGCTATGGTATAGAGATCTCCAAAGATTTTGACCATGACCATCTGTAAAAGTTTTATTTTGTGTTTTAAAATTTCCTAATTTTATTATTTCCTAATAATTCAAACAGAATTTGCTCTCATTAGAATATTCTTATTGCACCTGGAACTAATAAAAAATAATATTGACTGTCAACTATAATTTAAAAAATAGTCATGAGGATATATAGTACAGTTTAGGGAATACAGTCAATAATATTCTAATAACTTTGTACTGTGTCAGATGGATAATAGACTTATTGGGGTTATCACTTTGTGAGTTATATAAATATTTAATCACTATGTTGTTCTTTATACCTGAAACTAATGAAAAATTTAATTTAATTTAATTTTAAAAAGAAAATGAAAACAAGCAAAAAATAATCTTATTGATAATTTTCACTAAAACAATGTTATTGACTCTCTGCTTAATTATTTTTGAAAATTGTTTTAACATTTAATGATAGAACAATATGAATGATTATTTCTATACTCACATTATTTCAATACTTGATATTTAACAGCTGCTATAGATGGAAAAATAGATTTTATAAATGTATAAGTTCTGACAATTAAGTTCGCAAACTCATCCTAGAAAAAGTGCTACATACCTCATTGCTGAATACCACTATGGTCACCTTTAAAGTATTCCCACTGGGAAGCTATGCACTGATGCCGGCACCTGGAATGGTCATCAGAGCTGTTGTAGTATTACCCTTGATGTCCTGAATGTCATAAAAATGTCTTCTTTTCAGTATTTATTTTATCTTTGAATAAAGAAAGAAATCATTGGGGGCCAGATCAAGTGAGTGGAGAGGGTGTTCCAATAGTTATTTGTTTACTGACTAAAAACTCTCTCACAGGCAGTGCCGTGTGAGCTAGTGCATTGTCATGATGCAAGAGCCATGAATTATTGGTGAAAAGTTCAGTCATCTAACTTTTTCATGCAGCCTTCTCAGCACTTCCAAATAGTAAACTTGGTTAACTGTTTGTCCAGTTGGCACAAATTCATAATGAATAATCCCTCTGATAACAAAAAATGTTAGCACCATCGTTGTAACAAATTCCAAACTTAATTGTCAGACTTCATACATAAAATCAAATGGAAGAAGCTCTTCACATGCTGAGCTCACTAACAAAGCATCATTTCCCTTTGAGATAGAAGTAAAAAAGAAGACAGCTATCACCAATCTTATACAACAACATTATATTATCAATCTTAATCAGTATAATAATACAAGAACAGCAATAGCAGAGATAAAATGATTGGAAAGGAAGAGACACAACTGTCCTTATTCACAAGTGATATGATTATGTACACATTAAATTTAAAGGATTCCATCTTCAGTGTCCATTCTCTTAATTACCATGCTATTTTACCTCTCTAATCCTGTAAAGGGAAGGAAGAAAGGAAGCCCCCTCTATCATTCGGGGTTCCTCACAGAAACTAAATCAATTGCAACCAATGGCTCAAAGTTTGGGAGAGCTGGCAAGTTTGAATATGTTGGGCAGTCTGGCAGGCTGAAACTCAGGCCAGAGTAGTGCCTGTTGTCTTGAAACAAAATTGCTTCTTTCCCAGGATACCTCAGATTTTGCTCTTAAGGCCTTCAACTGACCGGATGAGTTCCACCAATATTATTGATAGTAATCTTCTTTACTTAAAGTAAACTCATTGTGAATGCTAATTACATCTACAAGATACCTTTACAGAAATATCTAAAGTTACGTATGATATATGGGAGGTGAAGGGGGGAGTGGGGTGGCGAATTGGGGGTGGGGGGTTGTCACTTTGAGGGGTAAAAATTGTAACTATTGCACTGTGTTCTACACCTGAAACTAATTATAATAATAATAATAATAATAATAATAATAATAATAAATAGAATAACCAAGGCATTAAAGACCAAGACTCTAGTTTTGGGGAATGTTATTAGACAGTGAGATTATGAAAAGACTGAGTACAGAGGAAAACTAAAATGTCAGAAAGTGTTGAAAGATCAGTATGAGAATGACCGTGATAAGCAATCAGCACTTAAAGTGAGTCCATGGCTGTCTGTTATGAGAGTAGGTAGTAGAACAAAATAATTATGGAAGAAGTGGAAAACTAAAAATTTCTGGCTTTCGAGGAAAAAAAAATCTAAACTAATATTTGACCAAGCTAGGCATCATAGCCTACTTGTGTTGACACATACAATTAACTATACCATTTACCAATTGCTTTTTTTCCAAAGCCAGCCTGATGTTAATATCAAAATCTGGCCAAGCTTTCACAATATAAACAAGACCATATTTTAAATATGGTTTAAAAGTCTAAAATAGAAAGCAATCCATCAGAAGAACGACATATGACTACAAGTAGAGTTAACTCCAAAATGTATGAATGACTTAACATTAGCACATGTACTGATATAATCAATAACTGTTTACACCATTACTACTTGACACTGCTCTAAACTATCCAATGTAATTAGACAATAGAAAGAAATAAAAAATGCAAGATGCAAGTGGACATTAGTGGCAGATAATAAAATTACATACATAAAATACCAAAATAAATAAATAAATAAAATCTTACAAAGTAGTAGAGGCAATAAATAATTCTACTTTGGCTGATTACAAAAATCATTGTAATGGAAGAAAAGATATCATTTACAGAGCAACAAAAAGAAAATACTGGAGAGTAAATTAACAAAATAGGCAAAATCTACATAAAAATTAATATCTACTGAGGGATATAAAAGAATCCAGTAAATGAAAGAAAATTTGTTATATTTGTTTATATTTAAGATGGCTTGCTTCCCCTTCTACACCAAGTTATCCAAAATTAATTCATGAGCAAAAATTAGAAATGGGAAGGCCACGTTGTGACTGAGGGAGGTGTGTAGATGGTAGGACACATAGATGCAAAATGTCATGAAAAAGATTTGAGCTTCACAGTTTATAGTTTCCTTTTAAAAAAAAAAGCTAAATATTGTTGGAATTTAAGTTATTTTATTAATTTTTAAATTGAAATATACGATCATAACTCATGGCACAAAAGTATCAGGATTGCATTTTTAAACATTTTAATCCTAATATTACAGACTTTAAAACATACCTAGAAATAAGGTTACTTGATATTACTAGTAAAATCAAACAACATAGAGAAAAGATGAATAACCACTGAAAAATTCGAGATATAGCACATATACAAATAAGTGGTTATGCAAAAAAATGTAATATGTCAATATTAAAAGAAAAAACCTTGAACAAATGAAAAAGATTTCTTACCAATTATGAAAACAATAAAAGATTTAATTTAGGAAAATGAGATACATGGCACTTCTCCCTAAGTATAATGGAAATCTATTCTTATTATATAGTAAATACACATGAAAGAGTCTAGAAGAAAATTTTTAAAAATAACTAGTTAGCCTTAGGTTAGGTAAGATAACAGGTAATATTATTTTTCTCTTTGAACTTTTCATTTCTTTTAAGTTTTCTACCTTAAATAAGTTATCCTTTAGAGATTTAACCAATACATCATTTAATGCACAATTTTAAGCAGCAATTCTCAGATTCTTATTAAATTTCAATGTAAAATTTCTAGCATACAGAATTGAAAATTTCATTAGGCTGGCCCTCCAACTTAGTATGTCAACAATGCTAAGATTTATTCAATTACAGCTAATGAGACAAAATCTGATGGCAAAGTTCACACTTGTTTACTTCTTTGTGAGAAGAGGTTATTCAGCCACAGCATTCAATTTTAGCCTGAACAGATGGGGCTGACTATGCAGGAATTTTTCTCTAAATACTCTACCCGTATTATGAGCGACACCTTATGCAGTTTACTTGAGAATTTTTTTATCTGGCAAGAGAAATGCATTGATGGATAATTCCATCAGTGTAATGATTGCCACAAACAGACAACATTTTGGAAAAGACTGAGTTGTGGTTTTCCTTCAATAATCCTCTGAGACAAATATTTGTTTTCTCTTCAGTATGACTCCACATAACCCCTCATATTAGCTTTCATATTATAACTAACCTCCTGCTAGCAAAATATGTAATGTACAATCAAACTCATTCAACAGTTATAAGGTCTATTAATGTGGGTGTAGATGGGATCTCAACTATTCACTTACTAAATATTAAAATAAAAAATAAATTTGAGAAAGTATTTAAAAAGCTTATTAAAGTTCTGTATATTTTGAAAGTGTCTTACAATAAGATATAAAATTAAATTTATGACTCTTCAGTAGTGTTTTGCAAATTATTGTTAATAAATATTCACAGCACATAAATTTGAGAATAGTAAAGTGAATAAACATTTAAAAGTTCCAGAAAATCTCGGGGGATGTTAAAAGCACTCTCTCTGAAGCATTTACTATGATAAACTAAGGACCAAGATGAATTGGGAAACTCTTATCTTCCAGGGAAATGACAACCCTGGATTTGTGGAGGCTTAACTATCTACTTTATCTACAGCAAATGGCCTCTCAAAAAACAGTTGATTCACATGCGACTGGTTCCTTTTGAAAGTACAGTAAGCAAGTTTTCAGAATACCAGGCCAATAACAAAGCTTGCTTAGAAAACAAAATTATTCATCTGATAAGAGAGGTCAGGGCCGATAAGAAAAGTTACATGCTGAAATTGAAGATTGACAGCAGTGGTACAGAGCTAGTGATAAGCAATTTGAGGAGAAACCTGCAATATTACACAGGAGAGATGCCAAGAGCAGAAATTCAAAGAAGATAAGAACTAGCTTTTGAAGATTTTTTTTGGAGAAAAAATAATGGCAGAATTTTAGGAAATGGGTCTTAGTAAAGATGCTTTCTTCAATGGCTGCTAAAATAGTAGTAGGGCCCACTAGACAGTGAAGTTTGCTAAAGAAGAGTGATAGAGAATATGTATTTTATTTTATTGACAAATAAAAATTCCTATGATAGTCAGAATGGCAAATGAGAATTTATAAAAGGTGTATTCTATATTACCAGGTAGATGAGGTGGAAAAAGAAAACCAACAATGATATTAAAACTTAACATTTCCCATAAAGAGAAAAAAAGCATTTCATTTGCTTTAATCAGATGTGACTAAAAATTATCTTAACTAATTCATTATAAATGATCACTTTGCTGGGAACTAGGGACACAATGAGGAATAAGACTGTTCCTGCCCACACAGAGGGAGTGGAAGAGACTGGCAAATAAATGGCAATTACAGTAGAGTGAGATGAGAGCTGGTCATAAGTAAGCACAGAACGCTCTCAGATACAAACCCATGTTGGAGATGTTAGGAAAGTCAGGCTGAGAAACAATTAAGACATAATGAAGACAAAGAAGTGTTCCAAGCAGAGGGATAGGGTCTACAAAGATCAAGGGGAGATTTTGTTTCTTCATTTGTTTGTCTTGTTCCTTTGTTGTTTTCAGTTTTATATCCCACATATCAGCGAAATCATATGGTTCAGACAATAGTTTAGTGGTTACCAGAGAATGGTGGGAGGAGGGTGGTAGATGAGGATAAAAGGGATCAAATAAATGGTGATGGAAGGAGAATTGCCTCTGGGTGATGAACACACAATGGGATATATAGGTGATGTATTGTAGAACTGTACACTTGAAACCCATGTAAATTTACTAACCAGTGTCACCCCAATAAACTTTAATTAAAAAAAAAAAAAACCAAAGGGAAAAGGAGAACCATTTGGTTAGCATGATTAAAGCGAATAGTTTGCATGAAGGCATTGAAGACTTGATAGAAATGAAGACAGAGGGGTAAGTAGGGGAAGACCCTGAAAGGCTCATAAATGCCATGCTTAAAGGAGTTTGCATTTTGTTTGAACTAGTAAAGAATATCAGGGAGGAAAATAATGTCAGTATTAAGAAACATAGCAGCAAAGGACACTGAGAGATGTTGGAAGAAAGTCAAGAGAGTCAAGGATCATAGAATCCAAGGCAAAATCACTCCTCTTAGAAGGAGGAGTAAAGGACAGGCCGAGTGGCGCGGTGGTTAAGCGCTGGCTTGGGAAGCCAGCAGCCCCGGTTCAGGTCCTACATATGAGGGCCAGTGACACTGCCCTCAAAAAAAAAAAAAAAAAAAAGGAGTAAGAAATAGTAACAAACGCTAACATACAGTAAAGATGGCACAGACACAGGTCTATTTATCGTATTTAGCACCATAGGGAATGCCTAAAAACAGATTCAAAAGACTGAGTGGGGGTGAGGCAGAAGTAAAATTTCAAGTTTTCATATGACAAGAAAGTGAAGAAGTGGAGAAAAAGGAGTGAATACACATTCAAGGAAGGAGATCTACTGGACACAGAGTTGGGCATATGGTAAAGAGAGTGTTTTGTGGGCAAAAGGGACTTACATATATTTCAAATATAATGGGAAGAGACTAATAGAGAAAACTTGAAGATACCAAGGGGAGGAAAAACAAACGATACTCACGAAGCAGTTCATTTAATAAATGGATTCACTACTGTCTTAAATAGTAGGAAAAATAATTATTTAAATAGAGATAGAATGTAAGGAAAAAATGATGGATACACATTTTTGTCATTTTAAAACAGGGTGGCAGGAAGTTCAGAGGAGATCTCTGTAAACTAGCTCATATTCTAAAAGGGGGCTAGAATGGTGTAACACAATAATGGATTTTTTTTTAATTGCTGCAGAACACAGATCAACAGAATGCCTAGAAAAATTGAAAATAACTTCTGGATAGCTCAAACAGCACAGTTAATGCCAAGGATCATGGCTTTATTGTGATGGAAATTTGCATCATTGTGTTACTTTTCCAGCAGTGATTAGAAAGGGGCCAGTACCAGAAAAGATAATTGGTTGAGATAGGATTTTGTTTTGCCAAGAGAATAGAAGAAAAAGACAAGGGAACAAGGATTTTGTTGGAGTTGTCAGGAAAATCATTAAGGTAATGGACCATAGGACCTGTGCTGATAGCCAGGAGACACTAGGAAACCGAACATCACAAAAGGGCTGAGCAATATCTGTACTGGAAATAATATATAATAAACTCTTTATTGGTCACCTAGTATATCGCAAGGACTTTGCACTTAATGATTATCTAGTTGTTACAATATTTCTGGTTGTATACTGAACAAAAGAGGAAAATTCAGCATTTGGGTTTCTGCAATCTTTTAATATGAACACATACAATACCTTTAATTCCTTAGCATGTGCTGAATATCACACACAGGTAAAGTTGTACAGCATGCACTCTAGCTAAGGACTCCCGTCTTTCTATTCTGGGTATGAGAAGTGAAGGAAGGAATAAGAAAGTGAGCCTTCATGTTTAATCTAAAAAAGGTTGGAACATGTGTTTTTTCATATTAAGTGCAATCAAAAGGTTAAGGAACCTGAAGAAAGTGTGTAGCTAGGTTTAAAACGTGACTGGCATATCTTAGCTATTACTTAAAAAACTAAAGCCTGATTTGATTAAATAAGCTACCAAGGATCACACAGTTTAAAAGATCCAAAATTGAAGTCCAAACTCAATTCTGGCTGATTTAAAAGTTTCCATTCTTCCAATGTGATACATTATCCTTCAATGTGAAAGAGTTGAAAGCATAGCTGCTTATAGATATAAAGCAGAATATTTTAAGATAATAACTTAGAAGTGACATAATTATCAATAAGGAAAATGTCCAAGGAGCATCTTGGGAATATAGAGGACAGTGAAGGGGTAGTCAACAGATATGGCTACAGCCCTGTAATCAGTGGATAGATTTCTCTTCTGGAGAAATCCAAATATGAGATTAACCTCATATTGGAAGATGGCAGGATGCTATTTAGAGAGAAAGGCTGTAGGTGAACATCAAAGTCCTTAGAATGACAGGGAATGATCTGGAGGTTGGGGGTGTTAAAATGAGGAAAGCTAGTGACATGTATAGCTAGCTGGCCTCATCTTCAAAATGTGGTTGTTGTTGCTACTATTGTACATTTAGAAGGCTCAGAAAAAATAAAATCACTGGCGCTGGATTATAAAAGTGGTGAGGCTGCTTATCCCATGCCAGTACCGAGCTATTTGGCTTGCAGGATATGAGTAATATTAATTAAAAGACCTACAAGGAATACAATCTTTTTGGAGCTAAAATCAGCTAAGGCAGGGAGATTTTGAGAAGAAGATAAAAATTTTGCCCCACAGAACGAGGATTTCAAAAGACAAAAGATAAGGTTTTAGAGGAAGGTGAGCTGTGGAAGTTGGCTCCAAAAAAAAAAAAAGAAAGAAAAAAAGAAAATGGCTGCATGCACAGAGTATTGATTACCTGAAAAAGCTGGTATTTTGGGTAGTGACTAAAGATAACAGTTATCTGAGGTATAAAAGGCTGATGCTTGCAAGCCTTCCCAAAAGAAAAGTCTCCACAGCCTCCTGGAGTATAAGGAGGTCTTATTCTTTGGAAGAGGAATCATATTCATCACATGATTGAACTTCCAAGAACATCCAGTGGATGTCAGCAAACCCACAGCAGGATTTGCCCCACAGTGTTGGCACCCATAGAAATCGCTGCTGGATCAGAATTGACTCAAGATTACAAAAAGCTACTTTCAAACCTGAAAAGTTGCTTCTTCAAAGTTTTTTGAGTTCCAGTAAAGAACTTTTGGAATTATATTTGATCCATAAAAAGTTATTATTAGGAGCTAATTGATTATATTTGAATATTAGCTTTCTATTAGGTCATATCTACAAGCTGCACATTTCTGAACTTAAAAACTACTAATTTATTTCTTCTAGTTTTGAATCAAGTTTGAATAATGCCAAGGTCAGTAAATTATATATACCTGTAGTGAAAGTAAAAAAAAAATGCTTTTATAATATCACCTTTTTCTCATATTACATGAGATACATATATGATATAATATATGTAGCTCTTTCTATGAAAAGTATTTAACTCACACCACCAAATAACATCAACATGCATCATCAATGGCCTTTTAACTGACTCTCTAGTTCCCTGAAGTGACACAAAGATCATCTACACACTATCCTAGAAGTCACATGGTAGATGTCAACTTAAATTAAGAATAAAACACATTTATGTACTACTGTAAAAGTGTAAAAAGATACTGATAAAAAGTTACATTCTAAATTCACTTGAATTAATCTTTTATTTTTAACTTGGAACAAAAATACAAGAAGCCTTTTTTATGCTCTAATGAGCACAGTTTTTATACCCTGATGTTTGGAAGTTAATCTTACTCCATCCCAAACAAGTAGATTCTCTGCAGCCCTCCCCCAAAGAGAGAGGAATAAATGCCTTTCTCCCATTCTTTAAAAAGGAAGAAAACAGAGACCTCAGCCGTAAACAAGTGTCCAACTCTGTGTTTAACTGTCATGTTCCAGGCCACTCCCACACACTCATCTCACCTCTCCTTAGGTACATGGTAGCCTAAGGGTAAAGACTTCAATTCTCACCTAGATGTGGCCATATGATTAAAGTCTGCCCAAAAGAATGTGAAGGAAAATGATGCAAACAACTTTCAATACGTCCTGGAAGAAAGGGAGGATGACCTTTATTTCTCTTCCTTCCTCTAACTTGCTACTTTAAATGTGGACATGGTGGGGAGCCATTAGAAGACATGCAGACAAGAGTAAGATTCTAAGGTGGCCGAGGAACTATCAGAGGGGGCCTGGGTCCCCCCTGGCCTTCATTCAGCAGATCTGTATTCTCTAAATTCATTTTAGCACGACATTGACAACTTATGTGCTTGGCATGAATGGTGGTTTCAGACGGAGAGCCATTTCTTTTTATCTGTGGTTACACATGGCATGAGGCAGTTTTCTGAATCACTAAAAGAGAAGTGATGTATTAAATATCTATTACCTTTGTATAGAGCAACCCTAAAATAGAACAAATCCAAATAAATGACTCAGTTCCTAAATTTGAAAGAATGTTACATAAATTTCACCCGCACAGCAAGCACATTTCTTGGTTAAAAAACAAACAAACAAAAGTTTCTGGCAGCAAAAATCATCACTTAGTAAATCAGGTAGTGTGTTAGGGACTCTTAGAAGTCAATAAAACACACACACACACACACACACACACACACACACACGCCTCTCTTCTCAGCCACTCTTGCCTCAGGCCAGGGCCAATGACTCACTGTGGGGCAATGAAAGGTGGGTAGAGACGTCTAGGCTTTGTCCTCCGCCATGACAATTTTGGAGTGCACAAGTTCTCAGTTGTCCACCTATAAAAATGGAACTGGCCAATCACAGTGAATGCTGTGGGGCACCACCAAGGTTTCCTTGTCTGTGGTAGTGACAGCCTCAGCTGAGTTTGTCTCTAGAAATTTCCCTCAGCAGAAGACAGCTTCTTTGCCAAGTCTATTACCCTTCTCTAGGGATAGCACATGTCAAAATAGTAAAACAGCCTGGCCCCCTTCCCCATGTAAGACAATCCTGAAGAATTAGCTCAGCTCCTGACCTTCCTGTGAGGTTAACAGAAACCTCAAGTAAGACTGCATTACAGATCAACTTCTCCTGTGCCCAATCTTACTTTCTTATGTCACCCACATGTGGTGATACCCAGGGCTCTCCCTTCTAAACTCCATAGACACAAATCTTCACCTCAGAGTCTGCTTTCTGAGAAAGCCAGCCTAAGATAGACACTCAAACTGCAGTTCATTTTGTCTGAGCAGGAAATAAACCTTTAGTGTGTTTGTTATTCCAGCAAAGCTGAAGGATATAGTCATTCAGATTACTTGTGTTTCCAAGGTCTAACCCCCACCCACTACTGCTGAAGGTTTATGAGAAAGGTATGCAGAGGAAGGCATGGGCAACGCTGCATTTTTATTACTGCATAAATTTCTCCCGACATCTGAAGCTAGGTTATGCTGTGAGTTGGTTTAACTTAGAGACAAGTAAGGAGCTGATGATCCCTGAGCCTTACCTTAATTTCTTAGTGGCCTAAAATAGATACCTTGCTAAGTAATCCCCAGCCCTTTGTTTTATTTTTTGCCTCAAGATGAAAAGGACCCACTGTAGACTGTATTGTGATCACAAATATTCTTCACTGCTCCCCCCTGGAGGATTATTATATCCCCCCACACACACCATTTAAGTCAGGCCTGGACATATGATCTGCTTAAGACAAGGAAATATGACCATAAGTGACAGGTAAAATTTCTGAGCAGAAGCTGTAAGAGCCAAAGCACTATATTCTTTTTCTCTCTGCCGTGAGAGCTTGCAATGTATCAGAGAGTGGCTGATTCCTCACCTTGGGCCCAGAGGACAGGCAATATGGAAGAGAGTCACAGCTAACCATCAGCAACCATACAGTGCAACCAAGAAACAACCATTTGTGTCATAAACCCCTGAGGTTTTGGGGTATCTTGTCAGCAAAACTTACCTGATAATTGGATATCTAAGAGAGCAAGGCTCAAACTTAAATGCTAAATATATATATACCAAATCATACCGAAGGAAGAGATTTAATCCTTTACCTGTGCACAATGAAAATTCCAACCAGTCCCAACAATGTCCTTGACTTTGTACCAAATAAGCACGGCAGACTCTGATTGTATCAAAGCCACTAAAGTTAGGTGATTAGAACTCCAATGTCTGTCTGTCTGTCTCTCTCTCTCTCTCTCTCCCCCCCGCCCTCTCTCCCTCTCTCTCAAGATGTTTTGATAATGTTTCTTCATTGGCGCTTCCAATAATATTTATTTCAAACCAATATACTTATAAAAGCATTGGTAATATAAACACTGTGAATTGCCACAGATGATGAACACCTCAAGGTTCCACCTGTTTTTTTCCAAAGCAATAAAAATGTTATTTATGGCCATATTCATTGAGTAATAATGTAGAAAAATTATAATGACACATCACCAAATTAAAAAAAAAGTTTCCCCATACCCGTCAGGCTCTCTCTCTCTCTCTCTCTCTCTCTCTCTCTCTCTCTCTCTCTCTCTCTCTCTCTCTCTCTCTCCAAAACTTAAAACAGTCTAGTTTTACATGTTACAAATTATATAAATTATATATATATGAAATTATGAAATGTCATCTATTCGTGGATAGGCAACTAGGTATTTTTGTTAAGTATAGAATGTCAAGTTTTCCATGTTTATAGTTTACATGAAGAAGTTGAAATGGGGATTGAAAAACAAAACAGGGAGTGGGGAATAAAGAGCAGGATATAATGAAAATACTAAAAGACACAAAGACATGTCAGAAGCAGATTCTGAATTAGGTAAACTGCAAAAGGGTTGTCAACCAGGTAAATACATTTCCATAAGAACTTTTTCTTTGTTAAACCAAAATAATTTAAAATGATTGGCATTAAACATCAATCAGGATTATAGTGGACATCAGTTATAATTGATAGCTGTCAGAAACCAACATAATCATAGGTACTATAAAAAGCTCTTTGTTATTTGCTTTCAGAATATCTCAGAAGCCTTTTCTCAGTTGAACTTTGTGCATTTATAAATAGCAAAGATGACTTTGACTTATTTTTATAATTTATTCTGACTTTATGATTCTTGCTTAAAATCTTTATTTTATATTTCTTCAAAGATGGGAAAAAAAGATTATGAAAGGCAACCAGTGAATTTTAAGATAATCTATGTTCCTACTATGACAGTGTCATTTTTCACAGTGTAATAATGTATGAATTCTGTATTATCTCTCTTTTCATCACTAGCTTGTAATTGTTTCTTCTGAAAACAATAGCATAATTCATATTTTGATACTAATGATGTGACTACATGAAATGACTCATATCAATGTTTTGGTAAAAAGTAAAGTTTGTGGTATCCACATACTCAACCAATATTAAAACAGTGTGAGGGATAAATAAAGGTTTATGTGGACAGACATTTTTATACACTGTATGTTTGATTCAATGCTTCTGACATACAGAGCTCTGAGTGAGTTGTGAGACCCACAGGAGAAGCATGAGTTGTTTAAGCTGGGTACTTAAACTTAAGTGATATATTTATAACCATATAAATTGCTTTTATAAGCAGTGGCTCCAATGGGGCTTACTCAAGTAATCATATTTCATACAAGACAATATATAGAGTGTTGGTAAGGAATTTGGAACAAAAGCTGGGCCAGAAAGTTTTTCTGAATTATCAGTTGGAAATGCAGAATAGAAAAATATAGAAGCCAAAGGGGATTAAAAAAAATTAAAGAAAAATGATAAAGAGAAAAGATCTTACACCCATAGGAACTCAATAGGTGTAGGGTTAATTAACATGTTGCTGAATTAGCAGAAAGCAAGCAAGCAAGCAATCTCCTTCACAGTTTAGGTGGAGTCAATGGTAAAAACAATCTTCCTCAACTCATAGGACTCCTCTTTCCTACACTGTGCATAAACCTATTTTGAGCCAGGATCCAAATATTTAGCACTTTCTGGATCTCCCATCCACAAGCCATATCCAATGCTGGAACATCAAAGATAAGGATATAACATGTTTCCGTTACTTTAAGTCCCATTTTCCTCACCCTGTGGTAACCACCATTCTGACCATAGATTAATTTTGCCTGTTCTGAATTTCACATAAATGGAATTATACAATATGTACTATATTGTATCTATTTGTTCCTCTCTCAATGTCATGTTTTTGAAGTTTACCCATGTAGCAACAGCGTTGGTGCTGCATCTTTTAACAGGCTATGCCGCACCTACTTGCGGTAGGGTACACTGCTAATAGCTACTCCCCTCCCTAGACTATTGCATTTTGCTTATAGCATCTCACATTTGGGGTAATCCAGAATCAATGTTCAGCTGATGTAGGGTACAAAAGAACAGCCTCTTACCTCTAATTGAGGATAACTCCGTGGTGTGCTTCCCCATGAATTAGGTCAAGCCCAAACTTTATTCTTGCTCAGCTTTTCCCCCTTTGCTATTTTGCTTCTCTCACTCCCTGGCTGTCCTGTTGATAAAAAGCATTCTGTCAGAAAAATCAGGTGCAACTGAATGTGCCTTACATTCTATTTCTAGGGTTGAGTCAGAAAATTAGTAGTGGGAATAATCGTAGGAAGCTGATTCTAGAGGATTCTAAATTGAATTATCCACTATCACCTAGTTATTGGCCCACATCACTAGTGATGCGTATACGACTGATAATCTCTGACATGCTGTAGGAGTATAATTGTTTATACTCTTACCTGAGGTGAATGGAACTGGACACATATTAAAGAGGATGCCTGGCTTGTACAGTACCTCTGGCATTTGAAAGCTATCAGGGAAAGAGTACTTGTAAGGATTCCGGAATAAAATGGCTATTGCTGAGCACAGTGATGCTTAAAAGAAAAAAAAAGACAAATTCAGGGCAATCAACCACCACTTTAAAGCAAAGTATTGAAAGCCAGAGAACTTCTTTGTCAGATGCTAAATAATCACTCACCTGCTGTAGCTGGAGACCTGACTGTATGAGAACCAGACTCAGCACCTAAGCTTAGGAGCAACAGAACTTCATAAATGTTGAATTTCCAATCCTGGCAAAACTCTCTTATGCTATATTTTTAATAAGGATGAAGTGAGTCCTGGACATTGGCTGAGGACATTTGCACAGATGCACATGAAAATCTTGAATTAAAAAGGGCTAAAGAGTAGCTTTCATCCCACATGAGAGTAAAGCTGATTACATTTTAATGGGAAGGATTCTGTAGAAGGGGAGAAGTTGAAGTTACAGAAAAGAAACAAGATGATCACAATACAAGTCTATGAACCAGTAAGACAGTAAGATTTTTCAATGGCCATAATGAAGGAAAAAAGGCTGCTGGCTAGCCTTGCCTTGCACTAAGGAAACTGTACATGAAGTTGAAGACCATGAATTTAGAGTAGAAATAATTTTTTCATCTCTTACCAGAACATAAGATTAAGTGCAAAGAAGTAGGTGGTTGACTTTACCCAGTTTTGGAGTTGATGAAATAGTCAATGGGAAATGTTGGTGAGAATATTCGTGGGTGTGATAAGACATGGAATCTAAAGAATATAGGGAAGGAAGAAGACAGGAATAAATAGGTTTGTAGGAAGAAAACTAGGAAGTTGTGATCAAAATAGAACATCTGAATTTATCAGTTTGGGCCGGCCGAGTGGCTCAGTTGGTTAAGAGATCACTCAAGAATGCGAGGCTGAGCTCTGAGCAACTGTGGTTCGATGCCAGCCCGAGCTGAGTTGCCGTTGAGCTGCCAACAGGTGGCAGGATGGCTCAGCTAAAAAAAAAAAAAAAAAAAAAAAAACCTCTTCTGTCTTGAATTTATCAGTTTAGCAGTAAAGACATTTTGCATAGATGAAGATCTAGGGCATTGCCCAATGGAGTGGTGACTGAAGCTCTGCCAATGAACGAAAGGTCAATAAAGATGGAATAGCAGGACATGCCCATGGAGATAGATATCATCATTTCCAGTAATTTTGAGACTAATATTATTAGGTTCTACTTTCCTGGTCCTCTTGATCACTGATATGTACCCCTCACTTGGCAGACATTTTAAATGCCTGGCTCACAGACTTCTCTGCAGCTCAACTCTTTCTATCAATGCCCTTAACATTTTAGGAGTAAAAAGCAAGATTTCTGGAAATTATTCTCCAGTACTTCAGATTGAAATAAAGGTGACACAATTTTAAGAACTGGTGAATTTGGCTAAAGAACACATGAGAGTTTTGTTTTGTTTTGTTTGTGTTGTATTCTTGTAGCTTTTCTAGAAGTTTAAAATTATATCAAAGTAGTTAAAAATGAATCTGTTATAGCATTGAAACAAGAAGGATTACTGATGATTCGCTACATACAACACAATTTAAAGACCACTTGATTCTAATGTAATAAATGGCAATAGTCATAGTTGTATTTAAAGCAGAGCCTATGCATTATGAATGTGCCTCACAATGCAATTAAATAATTTTTGCAAATATGTTAGTATAAGTAAAGCAAGTTGTTTCAATGGATGCTGTTGTGGTTTTGTATGATATATTCACTGTTCTCTTTGAATTGGATATTTGGTATCTCTTTCATATGATGTATGTTTAGAAAATCTTTCAATCTTTACCAGAGACCTCAGTTAAGAAGTTGTCTCCAAATGCACATATGAGTTTCTAGAGGCAACAAAATGATGTAGTAGGACCCTGAATTGAATCTATACTGGATTTCAATTCTGGATCTGCCACATTCCAGTTGCTTCACCTTGGGCAAGTTATACAATAACTGCAATCCTCCATTTCTTCATCTATAACATGAAGACAATGATAAATCTTTCATTATTATGGTTGAGATTAAAGCTATTTTATACAAAGCATTTTCCACAGTTGTTCCTCAATAAATGACAAATATTCTATTACAGTAAAGTAAGTGGGAAAAAATGGTTGAAAGATACAGTTCTGTCATTTGAAATGATTGAGAAATGGGGCATTTGAGTAAATCATCTGCTTTGATTTACGAAGCATTATCATATGTACATTACATGCTTACCAGTTTTCAAAGAATAAAAATGATATACATTTAATACTCAAAACCTGATGAAGTAAACTTTATACTACTTTAGTAATACAGCATCACATCAGCTCTTGTGGACAGATTACACATGAGTCTTCACATCAAAGGAGTAGTTATGAACGTTCCTGTTCATGAATCAAGTTTGTGTCATTTATTAAAAACTAGTAACAGATAGGGCCAGCCAAGTGGCGCATTGGTTAAGAGCTGGTTTGGGATGCCAGCGGCCCAGGTTCGGATCCCACATATGAGGGCCAGTGACATTGCCCTCTACAGCTAACAACAGCTCCACCTGGAGCTGGGCTGTGCGAGACCCGGCGACGGTGTAGGCTGCAACCCCTGCTGCAGTGGGCTGCCATAGGCTACAGTGAGTGGCCAGTGTGAGCGGCTGGCAGCCACCGTAAGCTGCCAATGGCCGCAGTGAGCGACCGTCCAGAGGCCGGCGACTGATCTGCCTAATCCGGGAAGAGCGCAATGATGATAAAAAATAAAAATAAATTAGTAACAAACTACAAGTGAAACAGCTTTTACTGTAACTATGGAAATAGTGACTGTAGCTAATTAGAAAAAATAAGTATGTTTAAGTGCATAAATAAATTTTGAGGGAAAATAATTTAGAGAAAAAAAATACAAAGGTTCAGCAAATGTGTGCTGAATTTATAATGTAAATTCCTCCAGAACAGGGTTTTTTTTTTTCCCCTCTAGCTCAGTTGATCACTACTTGATACATAGTAGGTGCTTAGTAAGTATTTATTGAACAGATGATTAATGGAATGACTATACTAACATATTACCATATTCCCATACCTTTATCTCATCGTATAAAAGAAGAACCTCTGCTAAAAATATATTTCCTCTAGTCTTGGTTGGTAGTATTTGTCAGTGAATCAAAAACATGGTGTATTTTCCAGCATGCTTTGTATCTGTGTATGTTTACATAAGCTACAATACTTAGTGTCTCAAATTAGTTATTGTTTCACAATCTGTAGCAGTATGAAATGGAAGATGATCTCTTTTATAAACTTCTGGATGTATTCCAAGAAAACACTTAGAAAATTACAGCAGACAAATTAACAAGCTCATAATAGGAGGTAATTCCGATCATCTTCATCACATTCCTCTCTATGACAACAGAATGAAAATGAAATACCTACAATCTTGAAAACCAACAGCTTTGGGAGATTGCCATTTTGAGTTAATTAGAAAAATCGGCTTCTTCAATGTTCCACATTGACAAAAAGCAGTCAGGTCTTGTTTTTGAATCATAGGGCTGCAGAGACAAGTTATTGAGGAGCAATCTGTACTCCAATCAGAAAACTACTTGCCAGTTTCTGAACTAAAAGTCTTAGGTCTGGAATATATAGTTTCATAAGATGCATCTTTTAATATAATGTAACAACTCCAGAATGCAGGTATTATTATCTCCATTTTTAGGATGAAGAAACTGAGTTACTGAGAGATAAAATACATACTCTAAGACCACACAGCTAATAAGCAGTAGGTCTAAAATTCAAAACAGGTCTGCTGCCTTTGAAGCCCACACACCTAACCTTATACTATGATGTCTCCTATTTTAGAATTCAACACAATATAATTCTGTTTTTCCATATCCTGATTTCAGTCCATCATATCTTTTTTGAGCATTTCCATAAATCAATGGGAAATGCCATTCCTTAGGAAAGTACAGCCTTCATCCCATTATACTTTTTCAGAGAATAATGAATGATCTAATTAGCAAGGCTGTGAGAAAAACAGCTGTGCCTACCTGGCCAGCCTTAGTCTCTCATTTGGAGCATCCTACCCTCGGCACGCTTGCATTCTCTACTTATCTGTGTGGAATGGCTGGAAGGATCGGCTCACAGCTTAGGAATAAGATTGTGGTTGTCCAACTTGATCAATATTAGGGTGGGTTAGTTCAATTTAGGATATATGCTTTAGAAAGCTAATTCTGATGAACAATCAAGTGAGGTTTCCTAATTCTGCTTTTTTGTTATAATTAAAACCATCCGTCCTGATTTCTGACATAGCATAGTGATAAAGAACATACTCTGAAATCATATACCTAGGGACAAATCTGATTCCCCCATTTATACATAGAAAAATTACTTAACCTTTCTGTACCTCAGGTTTCTCATATGAAAAACGGGAACAGGTTTCCAGTAGAGATGGCAGAGTAGGTAAATGCTGTGCTTACTTCTTCTCACAATCACATCAAAATTACAACTAAACTACAGAACATCCATCACTGAGAATCACCTGAAGTCTAGCTGAACTGAAGCCCTACAAATAAGGACATACAGAAGAAGCCACCTTGAAACTGGTAGGAGGGCCAGAGACACAGAATGGGCTGGTCCCACCTTAAGTGTGACCATTAAAAATCGGGGGTATATCTCAGCTGCAAAGGTTACCCCCAAAGGACTCAGGGGTCCCAGCCCCAGACTAGGCTCCCCAGACCAGGGTTGCAATATCAGGGAGAAAAATCCCCGTAACTTCTGGCTGTGAAAACCAGCAGAGCTTGTTACTGAGTGAGACGAAGGAGGTAGTAGTCTCAGGTGCTCCCCTTAAAGGGCCCATACACAGACTCACTCACTGAAAGACTTACTTACTCTGAGCTCAAAGGCTAAGGCAATAGCATGAAAGGTACCAGGGACACACGGTTAGAAACTGAATTTTCTGTCTGCAGGGTGAAGGCTGGAGAGGCAGCTTTCTCACAGATGGAGGAGCTGATGGAAGTCATTATTTCTTTGTTGAGCCTTCCCCACTCCTGGCATGCAGACACAGGCAGCTGCCTTATCTGAGTCTCCATCAACTTGGCTAACACCATTTGTCCTGTCCTAGTGATTCCCAAAGACATTGCCCCACCCAACTTTTGGGCACACCCAGACCACTTCCAATGGCTGCTCCATACAAATGGCCTGTCTTGGGTCATATGTTGGACATTCCTAAATCTCTCAATGGTTCACAAAACCCAAATAAGCAGCATCTGGCTTCCACATGTCTTATACTTCTGACTGAGCTGCCCTAAGCCTGGCACCAGTGACAGCCAGCCTCAGATCGTGGCTTGGCCTCTCAAGACACCTCCAAGGTAGCAGCTATCTGCAGATTGCTTTGAGGCTTCTACCATGTGGCCCTGGACAGGGCACAGTTTGCAGGTGAACTTCACCTGTAGCAGGTCTCTGCCTAGGAGGCCCCAGGGCTGGCATGACCAGTGGCCAGCTTTGGACTGAGCTGAAGCACTCCCAGGCCACCTGCACAGATGACACACCAAAGGACAGGACAGGCAGGATCCAGAGCCCTGCTTTATAAAGTGAATCCTGCTCTATAGGGTCAGCCCCTGCAATCACAGCTCCTCCATGAGAGTCACAGCCACTCTTCACAACCAATCAGCCTGAGGGCCAACCCTCCTATTGACATGCAAACAGCAACCAAGGCTCAACTACAACAGAAGGAAACACACAAGCTACACAAGGGACATACCTGAAGCACTAGCTCAGGCGACCAGGGAGACGGTCACTGGGCCTCACAGGACTCCTACTACATAGGCCAATCTACTAAGACTGGGAGACATATCAATCCTATCCAATACATAGAAACAAATACAGGGAGACAGCCAAATTGGGGAGACAAAGAAACATGTCCCAAATGAAAAAAACAGAACAAAGCTCCAGAAAAAGAACTAAACGAAATAAAGAGAGGCAACCAACCGGATGCAGAGTTCAAAACACTGGGTATAAGGATGTTCAGCAATCTCAGGGAAAACTTCAACAAAGCGATAGGGAACATAAAAATAGAGAGAGAAAACATAAAAAAAGACCCAGTGATAAATACAGAATACAATAATGGAAATGAAGAATTCATTACAGGGAATCAACAGTCAGTTAGATGAGGCAGAGGATCCAATCAACAATGATTCAGAAGATAAGGTAGCAGAAAACACTCAAACAGAAGAGCAAAAAGAAAAAAATGAGGTGAATTTAAGGGGCCTCTGGTGTAGTCACACTGCCAGTCTGTCTGCACTCATGCACTTTTCCATAAAGACAGATCATTACTTCAATATTATGCCTTCTTTATGTATCCCCACTTGGCCCAAAAAGATGGCTGGTTAGTCAATGACATGTAAGATTCCTCAAGAGAGGAACAACTTAAGACACACAGAGCCACATTGTAGCCATGGGAGGAATCACATAGAGGAAAAAGGGCGTAGGCCCCTTGCTTCAGGTTCTGGCAGCCTGCATGTGAAACGACCTATTTATGTGATAATATCTGTCCTCCATGCATTCTTATCAGTAAGCCTCAGCAGAGGAAGTTTCTGTCTCTTAGGAGGTGCATGACAATAACATCATGGGACCTTCCCTAATGGCCGCTTGGAGGCATGAGAGATTAGGCCCTGAGCTAAATTCTTGGGTGTGAGACTCACAGAAATGGAAATGTATTTTCAATGGAAAATACATTGATCTTTTCTTATGTGTAAGACAAGAAGCAGTCAGGCCCTATTCGGGGCTCTCAGTCCACGAGGCTGAAGTCCCCTGGCCACAACTGTATTTTTCTCTTATTTGTGTCTCTCTCTTTCTTAACCTTTCACCATCCCTTTTCCACTCCCACTGCTCTGTCATGCTGGACACAACACTCTGGGACAACATCAGGCATTCCAACGTTCACATCATGAGGGTACCAGAAGGTGAAGAGAGAGAGCAAGGATTGAAAACCTATTAGAAAAAATAATGACGGAAAGTTTCCCTAATCTGGCAAAGGAAATGGAGATTCAAACCTAGGAATCACAGAGAGTCCCAAACAAGATGAACCCAAATAGGCCCTCACCAAGACACATCATAATTAAAATGCCAAAGATTAAAGACAAAGAAAGAATCTTAAAATCAGCAAGACAAAAGCGGTTATCTACAAGGGAGCTTCCATAAGACTATCAAGTGATTTTTCAGCAGAAACTTTTCAGGCCAGAAGGGACTGGCACAAAATATGCAAAATGATGAAAATAAAGAATCCAAAACCAAAATTATTCTACCCAGCAAAGCTATCATTTAATACTGAAGGATAGATCAAGAGCTTCACAGACAAGAAAACTCTAAAGGAGATCATCAACACCAAACCAATATTAAAGAAAGCATAGAGGGACTTCATTAAGACATTAATTAATTAATTAATTAATTAATTAAAAATATGATTTTTTTTTTTTTTTAGCTGAGCCATTCTGCCACCTGTTGGTAGCTCAGTGGCAGCTCAGCTCAGGCTGAGCATCGAACTGCTGTTGCTCAGAGCTCAGCTCACACTCTTGAGCAAGCTCTTAACAAAATGAGCCACTCAGCTGGCCCTAAAAATATGAATATTACAATGGTAATAACTACTTATCTATCAATAATTGCTTTCAATGTAAATGGATTAAATGCTCCAATCAAAAGATAGAACATCTTAATAGATAATTAAATATGACCCTTACAAATGCTGCCTACAAGAGACTCACTTCAGATCAAAAGACGCACATAGGCTGAAAGTAAAGGCATGGGAAAAAGATATTTCATGAAAATGCAAACAAACAAATAAACAAAAGCTGGGATAGCAGCAATTATGCCAGATAAAATAGACTTTAAAACAAAGACTGTAACAAAAGACAATGAATGACCCAGTAATTCCACTTCTATGTATTTATCTGAAGAAATCCAAAATGCTACTTCGACCAGATGTGTGCATCCATATGTTACAGCATTGTTTACAATGGCCAAGTTGTGGAGGCAGCCTGGGTATCCATCAATGAATAAATGGATAAAGAGTAGATGGTACATATATTGTAGAAGGTCTGACAATTAAGTTTGCAAACTTGTTGCGATGATGTTGCTAACCTTTTTGATATCAGAGGGGTTATTCATTATGAATTTGTACCATCTGGACAAACAGTTAACCAAGTTTACTATTTGGAAGTGTGAAAAGGCTGCATGAAAAAGTTAGATAACCTGAACTTTTCAGCAACAATTCATGGCTCTTGCTTCACAACAATGCACCAGCTTACACAGCACTATCTGTGAGGGAGTTTTTAGCCAGTAAACAAATAACTCTTTGGAACAATCTCCTGTCTCACCTGATCTGGCCCCCAATTACTTCTTTCTTTACCGGAAGATAAAGGAAATATTGAAAGGAAGACATTTTGATGACATTCAGGACATCAAGGGTAATACGACAACAGCTCTGATGACCATTCCAGAAAAAGAGTTCCAAAATTGCTTTGAAAGATGGACTAGGCACTGGTGTCAGTGCATAGCTTCCCAAGGGCAGTACTTTTAAGGTGACCATGATGATATTCAGTAATGAAGTATGTAGCACTTTTTCTAGGATGAGTTCGTGAACTTAATTGACTGACTTCATATAAAATGGAATATTGGGCCGGCTGAGTGGCGCGGTGGTTAAGCGCTGGCTTGGGAGGCCAGCGGCCCCGGTTCCAGACCCACATATGAGGGCCAGTGACACTGCCCTAAAAAAATAAATTAATTAATAAAATGGAATATTTCTCAGCCATAGAAGGGAACAGGTTCTTGTCAACTGTGGTAGCATGGATAGACCTGGAGGGATTGTGCTGAGTGGGGTATGTCAGACAGAGAAAGACAGATGCAATGTGATTTCGCTTTTATGTGGAATCTAAATAACAAAATAAACAAACAAACAAAACAGAAACAAACTTATGGATACAGAAAATATTTTAATGGTTGCTAGATGGAAGGAGGAGGTTGGTGGTTGGTGAAAAAGGAAAAGGGATTAAAAGTACAAGTTGGTTGATACACAGTAATCATGGGGATATAGGTAGGGCGTGGCCTAAGAAATACACTCAGTATTATAATAACTATGTATAGTGACACATGAGTACTAGATTTATTGGGGTGACAGATGGGAGGAGGGTTGAGGGCTGGTTGAAAAGGGGGAAGGCATTAAGAAATACAAATTGGTAGTTACGAAATAGTCATGGGGATATAAAGTAAACCATAGGGAATATAGTCAATAATATGGTAATAACTAGGTATAGTGCCAGGTGGATGCTAGACTAGTCAGGGGGATCATTTCTTAAATTATATAAATGTCTAATCACTGTGCCATACACCTAAAATTAATACAAAATAATATTGAATGTCAACTAATTGAAAAATTTAAGATGGAGAGGAAAAGATAAGTCATGGGGATGTAATGTACAGTATGGGGAATATACTCAATAATATTGTGAGAGCATAGTATGGTGTCAGTGGTTGCTGGACTTATCATGGTGATCACTTTTTTAGGTATATAAATGTTGAATAACTAAGGTATATACCTGAAACTAATATAATATTTTACGTTAGCTATATTTTAATAAACATCTTTTTTTTTTAATGGGGACAATGACACCTGCAACAGTTACCCATGGGCTAGGTCACACATGCTTACACTACTTCATAGGAGCTGAGAAGCCCCAGATATTCTGTTTTGTTATGTAAAGAAGGTCTCCTCACTTTTTCCAGCCTTTTCACTTATTTCTTTGATCTGCAGAACATGCTATGATGAACTTCTCCAAAAATTCCGGCTCCAAATTCTGTGGTAAGAGCAAACTCTTTTTTTTTTTTTTTTTTTTTTTTGCTATTTCTCCCCCATCCTACTTCTGTTCTCTAACATGATCCTTTTGCTTTAATTTTCTTCTTCCTTCACTACTAGACCCTACAATTTATGGTTTTCATCTTAGATTATGTTTTCCACTTCTCTCTAGGATCTGGTATTGATAGGTATAATCCTCCTAAAAAAACAAACCTTGAATTTCACACACACACAAGCTATGCACTCTGTCAAGGACAACCACTCCTGATATAAGAGGACTGTTTTTCAGTCAAGGGTATACGAGCAGCCACACTCCCCTACTAAAACCTCAAACAAGCTCACACTTGTAGTTAGTAGTCTGTTCCCACAAATCCCTAGAAGAGGTTCCATAAGTTTCATTCTTCCTTGCAAATGAGGTTTAAGGTTAAGGTTTAGGAGTACAGTGTTTTGCCTTTGCTGTACGACTTCCTTTGACTGGCCCTTTCAGTAAACATCTATAACTCCACCATGCCTATTAACTGGGCTATGCTACTGGCCATAAGCACCACGCTTCTAAGCAATTCTAGTCCAAAACTTTTACAAAGGCTCCAGGTCTCTCCCTACCATATCCACTTATGAGCAACAGGAGCTACTACTTGCCTAATAACTCTCATGCCAGTTAATTATCATTCAAGAATTGCAAATATCCAGAGCACCACTTGGAATTTTCAAATCTCACCATTTTTCCTAGAGAAATGCAAACAAGTATTTATGCAACTATTACATATTGGACATTTTTGTGCGCTAAAATGCAGAGATAAATAAGATAGCTCTCCTGCAATCTCAAGAAAGAGATGCCTAAATAAAGTAATAACTAAAACTTTTCAGTAAGGTCAGAAATAGTATTTTGTGCCAAGTGGAGTGGCAATACAGACAAGTACTTAGAATCAAGGCAGAACATGAGACTAAGTGATTTGAGCTGAGCCTTGAAGGATAAATAGGAGTTTGCCTGGTACGCAAAGAGACAAAAGGCATTTCATTGTCATAGCTTCACTAACCAACAAAGCAGAAATATGACCAGCGAATGTGACAGTCTCCATTAGAAAGCCGGGTTGTGAGGATATACAGTGGCTGTTCAGTTAGAACAGGCGGGCTTTGTAGCAATTTGTCTGCCAGGAATAATAAAATGTACAGAATAATTAGCCTGAGTCTCTAATTAATCTGTGAATGATTTTTGGTTTTAAATTATTTAGCATTAAACATTCTTTATTAGATTTCAGAAACTGAAGCCCCAGGCATACATGTACAATTTTAAAAGTATCATTTGTCTCAAGTCTTAAAAAGGGCCTAATACTAAATAAATTAAATGGTTAATACTTCCAGTAATTTTTATAGAATACATTATATCTGAATGTAGAAAGTATCTTACAATATAGAAGATCATCCTACCAAAATGTCCTATTATAATTTGGAATTGACAGTTAAATATGAGAGATCTAGATCATGTTTAAACAATACCTAAAATTATAGATAACAAGTATATCAGTTTATTGTGTTCATATTTCTGCACATAAAGCTAGAAGACAGTGTTTTAATTCATCTTTGTTTCCTTAGCAGAACCTGACAGTGTTATCAATAAATGTCTCTCACATAGATGGTTTTATTAATAGTTATTTATTAAATGGAATCAATTATATATTAAGACTTCAACATCATGTATCGCACAGTCTTATGTTGTCATTTTTAAAAAAGACTCCAGTAGGTGGATCTTCTATAAATTAGGCAAGAAAAATATATTATCCAAAACTGAAAAAAAATTCAATTTGAAAGTTATCTACAAAATATATTATTGAAGTTGAGGATAAGATTTTGTGTTCCATCAATATGGATTAGAACTAGAGTTTAGGAGAGCTAATTTATATTTGTCAAAAGTCAAGTTTAAATTTATTGACAAAAATACATGTTCTAGGATCATACAACTCACCATGAAAGAGTTTCTCATAAATGAAATCAAAGCACTACTGACTACAACACTGACAAATGTTCTTGTCATCAATGGTTCAATTTGTCTTTTGAAATGTTTCCCTATTTTTAATTGTGATCAAAGTTCAGTATTGTATCAGTAAATTAATGTTCCATGATACAATAGACTGATTGAAAGTATTTTTATTTTGCTACTGATATCAATCAATCACAAGTGTCAAGATAAGTACAACATAGCCAGCTAGCTAGCTAGCTAGCCAGATAGATAGATAGATAGGTTAGATGGATAGTGGCAGACATACAGACATAAATGACTCATTAGTGTAACTGAGACAAATATTTAATAACAGCTCATTGAAATCATAGCAATTGAATTAGCTTGAATGTGGAAAAATATAAATAAGACAATTTCATCTTTATTGTCAAAAATTTTGGCCATGTCATTTATCTTTGAGATCTATATCTATATCTATCTATCTATCTATCTATCTATCTATCTATCTATCTATCTATCTATCTATGGTCTTTCAAAGATTACCTCATCAGATCCAAGAAAATGTGGAATATTACTGCATACTATTCATACTATTTTTAGTCCAGGTCTACCAAAAGTGTCTTTCAAATCTTAATTTTTCCATTTCTTATTAAAGGAAACATAGTTCCTAATAAACTACTGATAGAGAAGAGAATTCTAATTGCACTGCCATTGGTGGCTCCTATGGATTAAAATACTACCTCTGTAGTGGGATCTTAAAGGGTTGGGGCTTGGCTAAGTCCTTAATGATGAACTCTGCATACCCAGCAGCTATTTTTATGGTTAGGGTAGGGTGAAGTGTCATAGAAAGAACAATGACACACAAAACCAGGAACTCAAAGGAGAGGAGTACGCCCCCTTCACAATTCTTTCTGAGTCCAGCCCTGCCGAGAAGACCATGCATGAAATAAGAACCTACAACCGCTACCTAGCCTGTTATATCCTGTTTCTTATAGGATATATCTCAACTGAAAATCCTATAAAGGACATAAGGAAGACTTTGAAAGAGGAATAATGTTTTTCTCTATTGTGAATAAACCTAATTTAAGCAAGCTCAAAACTTTAGGAAAGTTTTATGGTTGTTTTGGATCCAAAAAGGTAATATCTGCTCCCTCTCCCCCTAGCCTGATCAGCAGAGTAAAGCCCTGACAAACCACAGAATGGCAAATATTTCATCTGATTTAAGATGTCAAACTAAGGAAGGGAAGAAGCATTGCATCTGCAGATGTACACACCATTTCCCAGATCAGCGCAAAGAGTCCAGACCCAAGAGACAGAATTGCGTCTTCTCCCAAATGCACATGGCAAGCCAAGGAGGACAACATTCTCAGGGGGACTAAAGGGGCACTTCCATCCACAAAACATGAAGCATCCAAGGTACTTGGCATTATGAAATAAGGACAACAAGCAGAACAGCAATACCAAAGGAAGCAGGACTAATGAAACAGAAAGAACCAGAATTTAATGCAGTATCATTATCCTATGAGAGAAAATAAAAACTCTTAAAATATGAAGCAAGGGTATGTGGTTTTAAAAATTATTTGAAGAGATTAGATATGAATAATGTGTTAAATGAAATACAGAATCATTGGGTGAGTTGACCAATGGTATGAAAATAGATGTAACAGCCATATCAGACCAAATTCCCTCTTGGACACCACACCATCATCTGAAATGTAATTGGTCAGAAACAAATAGTGTCTTTCATCTTCCACAAAAGGAATGCCTTCCCAAGTGTCCATGTTATTATTCACTCCAGTATCCTCAAGTCCAAAATTTTGCCACTCAGAAGTTTTAAAGCCATTTCATGGCTTGAATTACATTGAACACTCTTTGGGGAACTCTTTCATTTCACTTCTTTTGCAGCTCTTCTACTCTCCAGCAACATATAGAACATATTGTATAAATACTTTCTCAATTAACTATAATTGTATCTCATCTTGAGGCACATTCAACAAAATCTCATATTCGGAGCATCTTTTAGAAACAAGAAACAATTTTAAAAAAAATCAAATTATGGTAGCAGTTGTTAATAGTATCAATATGGAAATTACTCATTGTCTTAAACTGTTTTGAATAAAAATATTTAAATAGTATATAAATCAAATTTTACTACAGAGCTGTTTGTTAGTAAACAAACTACTTTGTAAATTTGGGCACATTTTTATCCTAGTGTTCAATGCTAATGCTGATAGGGCAATTTAGGGTAGTCTTAAAAAATAAACTAGACTTTGACAATTATTATTGCATATGCAAAATACTCATTCTCAAGTTTTCCTTGCCCATTAAAAAGTGATTTCTTTTGGCTATTATTTAATTTCCTTTGTGTCTAAATGTTAGTATCAGCTCGGAATGCATAAAAGAAAACCCACAGAGAAGAAATCCATCCATTGTTATTACTGAAATAGAACTGCAGCTGTTTCGCACCTGTTGCTAAAATCCTTTTAGACATTCTCAGTTGAGACCCTAATCGTTCTATGGATATGCAATTCTGGACCCCTGTGTGAACAGAACTATGTAAATATTATACACAATTGTAAAGAAACAGCTTCATGAGTTTTTTTTAAACAAAAATTTACATTGAAGTTCTTACATTAAAGTCAAACATTTTATTATTGTTCAATGGCATATGTGGCCAAAAACAGAAACATTTGGAATTGAGAGTTGGAAAATTAGCTGTTTATATCTCCTGCCATGACAGATGAGGAAATGTTACCCATGATCTTCAAAATAATCACTAACATTTACTGAATAAATGGACATATAGTTATCAGGAGCTTCGTTTCATAACATAAACAAAGGCTTTAGAAAAGTCAAGTGGCTTGATCAAAGTCATGGAGCTAAAAAGTAACTGACCCTAAATCTCATGTTTTTAATCATTATGCAGATGTCCTCTACTCTGTGAAAACAGACATTGATTAACACCCTATTTAATACAAGGGGCACATGTGTGAAGTCTCTGATAAGAAGTAAAGCATAAACTTATTTAAACCTATTACATCTTTCAGAAGCAACAACTCATAATTCAGAACAATCCATTTTAAAATCACAATGGATATTTTTCTACTTTTAGGACAATAAATAAATTAAGGATAATATATATCTTTCAGAATTACCTCTATATATTTTTAATCAAGTAATTTCTTGGTTAATACCTATACTATCTTCAAAATAGATCTTTAAATGCATACCACAAAAAAGCTTAATGGAACTGTATCTGAGACTATATACAAAGAGATACACAACTTCAGGAAGTTGTGTTTTCTAGCCTCTTTCAAGTACTGACAGAAATGTCAGTTTGATCACCTTAGAAAAGAAGTTGCTTAAGGCAAATATTTAAAAGTATCCATAGAATCTCATTCTATGAATGATCTATCATAGGCATAAACCTGTAAGTTCACTAGTTAGATCACCCTGAAAATCCTTAAATCCAGGATAGAAATAGCCTTTAAGGTATGGCATCCGATTTTAGAAATAATGTAGGTGACATCTTTTATTACTTTCTAACTGCAGAATTGCAAACACTAATATTAATAAACTGTTTCTTAGAAGCAAGTATTTCATGTAAAATGCCCTATTTCCTCTCATCAGATGTTGTTAAAAGCACTGTTCATGCATTCCTAAATGATCTATTATGTTCAATCATTATAATTTGGATTTAAACTACAGCATAGCTAATAAACACTGACTCAGAAACTGCATAACCTCAGCAAAATTGTTAATAAATAGTAAAACGTTGTCAATTTTTATTTATTAAGCTCATTTTTTTTTCATTAATACTTGAATCATTTAACAAAATTCAACCTCTAACCTTGACATTTTGGCCTTACCATACTAAGTCATCCTTAGCGACAGCATGTATCACTAGCCTAAATTCACTTTAAGAGAAAATACAATATTTTTGGATAAAGCATGTGTTTCAGAGCAGAGAAGCCTGGATTCAGTGTTGTCATATATAAGTTAACCTAATCTCATTCCATGTTCCCATTTTCTCAATTATAATAGAAAGAAGGAGAATATGATAACCTCACAAGCCAGTTGGAAGTATTTAAATTATATATATAATCTTAATGGTATAATATAGATATGTTTAATTATACATAATATTATATATTAAATATATATGTATTTACACTGCATAAATATCATTGTAGATCCTCTATAAAAATTAATGAATAAGTGAAAATAAGTGAATATACTGAATATATAAAATTCTTGACATAAAGTGCTTTCTTTTCTCTTGTGCCCTGGGCATGAACTCATATTTTACAAAGAAAAATCTTACCGATTCAGAATAATTTAGGGGGAAAAAACAACCATCCAAATTAGTGAAAGAACACAGACTATCATTTTTTTATACAATTTTTTCAAAATTGCTAATTCTCACAATGTTTCCAAATAGGGGGCACTACTTAAAAAACAAACAAACAGATAAATTCACCTAAAATAAATTCAATCTCCTTACATATAAACCATAAGTAATTGTAAATATTATGGAGTGCTTACTATGTGCCAGGTGCTAGTCTAAGTGCTTTTAAACATAATAAAATAATTGTAATCCTCTCAGGTAATTACTTTTTATTGATGAGGAAACTAAGACTTCCCCATGTGACCTGCCCAAGGGCACAACACATACTAAGTGGCAGAGATGTCTAACAGCAGGGCTCATGCTCCTTTCCACTACTCCTCTACTATAAATGTGACAGGCAAGTTTTCTCTCAAGTAGGTAAAACATGTAATCTTCCAGTGTTGATTACATTATTATGTTGCTTAGTCAAAATTAATTCTTAATAAAACCCATATTGCTCCCCTTGTAGTTAGCCATTGTAAATACTACAGTCCAAATACATTCATCTCTGTTGATTGTTTAAAACAAGAGGATAATATTAAAAACAAGTTTTACCAACTGAATTTGGATTTTGTAATGTATTTTTTCATGTAAGAGTAACAATTATCTATACTTTGAATAACACATTAGTTTTAAAAGTTGCTTAATAAGGTATAACTGTGAAAACAAAATTTTGTTGATTTTTTCCATTCACATTTAAAAGGAGGAGTTGAAATAAGTAGGAGTATAATATTCTTCTCAGGTATGTAAAATATAAAACCATATAAATTCAACAA
Source organism: Aselliscus stoliczkanus (assembly GCA_033961575.1). Classification (NCBI taxonomy): domain Eukaryota; kingdom Metazoa; phylum Chordata; class Mammalia; order Chiroptera; family Hipposideridae; genus Aselliscus; species Aselliscus stoliczkanus. The sequence goes on from CM066731.1 coordinate 141,450,258, forward strand.
GATTTAGAATAAAATAAAGCTTTGAGTATACCCTTGATTTTTAAATTTTTCAACAATCCCAATAGAGGGATTTGATTATCTCAAATGTAAATTTAGAAATTAGAAGGTAGCAAATGAGAATTGATCAAAATTATAGTGGAAATACATTCCTGAACGTAAGTCTTATAAAAAAAAAGGAAAAGAGTTACTTTAAAAGGCTGTAAAATTTGATCTGATTTTTGCCAAAACATGACTTAATATTTCTGTACTGTTTTGTTTTGCTGAGAAGCAACGGACAAAACTAAATGAGCTCAAGTTTCCCTTCTGAGCCATAAATCCATGAATCCATGAACCCTGTATACGTTAGGGTACCCATGATAGAAGAGTTATACAATTCTGCCTTTGTGACTCATTTTATATTCTCAGTTCCCCAGTCAATACCTCATTAAAGAATATCTTTAGTGTGAATGGTAAAAGTTAAAAATTATGTATGTATTCTAGCAAGAGTACACAAAATTTGGTGAAAGGGGGTCTGTAGATACTCTATACTGTAATGAGTGAAAATAAATCTCAAAGTGTCTAGCTCCAAATGATAGCCATGGAAGTATTTGATTTCTAGAGGTAGTTAAAATTCTTTTAAGATGGATCAAACCAATTAAAGTCTTTATAAACGTTTGGTTGTTGAGTTCAGAAAATATAAAAATAATTCATGGCCTGTTGACATCTTTTTAAAATACAGAAAGGAAATTAGCCCTCTAAAACATCAACACTTCAGTAGAGTTTAAAAATTTTTCAAGAAACCAAAAATTCAGTGTCACATCACAAATTTTACTTGAATTGATTGGGGAAACACTTAGATTGGTAGCATTAATTGCTTAAAATGTGATGTGATATACAATTTTTCATGTGTTTGTGAAAATAAAATCATTATATTGTTTCTTTTGAGTCAGAGACCCCTGTCATATAAAAACCCTTAACCCTTTCATTTAATTCAGAAAATATAATGTATTTGATGCCGTGTTACAACGGGTTAAGTCATTCTCCACAGTGAAGGGCACAAATTTCAGCAATAACATATTCTGTTCCACTCTCATCCGTATAAATATTGTTTACACTCTAGGACTATTGCTTTGGGAAATTACTGATGAGAGCAGCTGGTCTTTCAGAAGAAAAGTCGAAAAGTCCTTTCTGTCCAACTAGGGGCACTTTCAGTCCCTTGCTTTATCTCTATGGCACAGAAGCATGCAAGATTGGATTTCAGACTTTGAAATAAAAAAATAATAATAAAATAAAGTAAAAACCTTCAGAAAGAAACTCTAAAACTTCACTTGGTAACTTTTGTCAAGCTCTGAGCCATCTCTCTTTACTCAGAATCCTTTGTGAAAAATGAAATAAAAAGCAGAGCCTAAGCTATACAGTGTAATCGCATCCCACTTCAAATGCAACTCTTTGCTATTGAAGTGAACATTGTAATTGCAATTATAACTCTACACTGGTTCATGCATAAATTATTCAAATTTGGGCAGTAGATTATCCAAACATTATCTGCAAGAAAGCCTTCTGAAAGCTCACTAGCAATTATGATACAACCCTTTGCTAACGAACGCCATACAATTAAAAGCTTAATGTATATTTAGACCCTAAAATGGTCAATAAAGTTGTTTTAACACAAATCTATTTTTAGATAACTGCTTATTAAAAAGTCTCTCATCAAATCTCAAAAAATTCACCTTCTTTCTCTGAAAAGAACAGACTGAGAGCTCATCTACGTTGTTCAAAGTGAGTATCTATACTTCAAAGGATTAATATCTTTCATAAAGATATGGAAATCTGGATATCACTGAGAAAAAAAAAAGAAGACTCTCAATTACTGTTAAAATGTCGGTATAATGTCAACTCGTATGACCTAACTGACTTTCTACACTAAGCTACATAAAACTGTTCACATGAAAAGTTAAATCGAGCATTACAACGTTTTATCTGAGTGCTAAAGTTAATCATTCAGTCCTGGCCTTTGTAAAGGTCATAAAATTCACAAATCCTGAGGCATGTTGTTGTTGGTATTGTAGACTATGTAAATGGCCTCTTTAAATATTATATAATCGGCTGTTTACACAGACACACGTGAGGTCCCTGATTGCCTTCCTAAAGTCTTGCATCAAGTCAGTGCTGACTTGAATGCTCTACTTGATTATTGTTCTCTAAACCATCATGAGGATCACTTGTAGTTACCTTGATTCAGTGCATTTTGTAAAATTAGAGACTCAATAAATGTTTACTGCTTAACCTTTGAACAAGGAATTTATTACCCATTTCACTGAAATGTCCAGAGGCGAGTCTTGCTTCCACCACAACTGGGCCTCTTATACCTATTGCTTCTCATTGGTTCTGAAGAAGTTATATACCTATTCCTGAGCCACGTACTAGGGCAGCTGAAATGTAATTCTCAGATGGGCTAGGCCTGGCTCACATGACCAGGAATAATTTATGTAAACTTACAATCCCACTCTCATCTCTTCTTGTTATTTGTATGTTTTAGATATAAATATTTCCCTGTCTTGGCTATACACAGGTGACAAAATATCAGGAACCTGTCTTGTGATTCATTATCTACATTGTTTAACGTTTAGATGAAAATTTGTCTCCCATACCTGAATAATACCTATCACCTTTGTGTGAAAAGTAGACTATTGTACTTAGTCTTACTCTCAACTCACAATTTTCTCCTATTGAAGGGAAGAATTTCCAGTATGGTTCAAATAGCTGTTATTCTGTCAACACAGCAGAGGCGCACAGTAGGCACTACATAGGAATTTCTGTTTAGGTATACATCTGTTTTTATACTCTGCATCATTCCATAAAAGATTTCAACTTGGTTTCCAGGAAAATATACCATATGACAAGATGAAACCAAATGGATTTTGGCATCATAGCTAAAGAAAAACAAATGCAGTAAGACAGCATCAATAAGATTCAGGGGGTGGGGGAATCATAACTGTCAATAATTTGTATATAATTAGTACAGAAACACTGTAAATTTGCTTTTATGCTTCAGACCAGGAAGACCAGGGTGAACATTATCAGCGTCCTAAATAGAGTTTCTCTAAGACTTTAAATACACACACAAAGAGACATTGTTTTACATAGTTAAAGCCATCATCAATATCTGATTTTTCTCCCTCACTGAAGGGAGCCAGGAACACAAAACAGTAGCGCTGGTCATAAGGTAACCTTGGAGAAAGTGCTCTGAAATGATAGTCATGATTCTACAGTAATAAGTACAGACCTGCAGCCTTATTTTTATTCTGTTTATGAAGCCCTGGGGCAGAGAAGGAGAAGAAATGTAGGTTAAGGATGTGCCGTAAACTCCTCAATGTCCAAGTATGGAATGGATATAAGGCTATTAGCAGAATTTTTACTGCCAGCAAAGAGAAACTCATGTATACAGGAGAGGCAGTTTATTAGGTAGAACTGTCTGAGAAGCAAAAGAAGTAAAACCAAAATCCTGTCCTCATCTTTCATTATTCTAAAAATTAAATTACTACAGGCACCTTGCATATCAAAATTATATTTATCATCATTCAAACACATTAAGACCAAAAGAACTAGAGAGTATATTTTAAAGAAATAAATAGCATTAATTTTCTTCTTTCAACCTGGATGGAGAATAAAGTGATTAGATTTTTAGATTTATATTTATGAATAATTTAGGAGTTATGAAGAAGACACTAATTGTTGATGGGGCAACCTTTCCTGAAGAACACTCTATTAAAATAAGCAGGACCCTCAGGGTATTTTTGTCAGTTTCAGGAAAGCACTTTATTTCACTCCAGGAACTTCTATAGTTGAATGTTGCATTAAATGAAAGAAATGGTTTAAGCAACACAGTTGCTTATGCATACCAATGGAAAATCTCAGTAGAGATATTATTTCTGATTTTAAGATGAAAAATAAAATAGTAACAGCCACATGGGACAGAGTTATAAACAAAAATAGAGAAAACCATAAAGAATTTCACAAAAGAGCAATTGTCTCAACAGTATTACATACTCAGCTAATCTGTATGTAGTGCAGTCTGTGGGTAAATCAATTGGTAATGAACTCATGGCCTATAAAAAACCTCAACAATCATATAACCCAAAAAGGGCATTCAGTCAATTCATATTTACTAAGTGCCTACTATATAAGAGATGCTTTTCTAGACACAGAAGTCGGAGAAAGCTTTAGGTATTTGTGAATTACAAAAGCTTACCAATATTCAATGTACTATAAGAAGTAAACATCAAACCAAAGAGAGAGTGACATACACATTATATTCTATTTCTAGGATTCTTCCTATTTCTAGGATTTAGGTTTTGTAATGTGGCATTCTTTTTTTTTTTTTAGGGCAATGTCACTGGCCCTCATATGTGGGACAGAACTGGGACCGCTGGCTTCCCAAGCCAGCGCTTAACCACCACGCCACTCGGCTGGCCCAGCATTCATTTTAATAAAGAATAATAGATGTGATGTTAGACAGAACAAAACAGAGAATAAGTATAATAATTTCTGAGGCAGATTTATTTGGATGAAGAGTTTGAAACTGGAGTGAGGAATAAGGGAAAACGGAGAACGGTTAAAGGACCAATTTACTATAAATCAAAACTCATTCCTTGCATTATGTGGGGTGGACCTTAAAGTAAAGTAGAAAAATGAAATTTTGAATGGTTGTGTCTCCAGCCCACTCTAACCAGATTAGGCATTTTTCTGCATTGAAAACAGACCATAAGAAATACTGCAAAATACATAGATCATGAGATTATGGTTATTTGTATCTTATACATTTCTTCATATTCCAAAAATTTCCAGCAATAAATACTAATTACTTCTAAAAGCAGAAAAAAAACTCAATAAATTATACTTTATATACAATATAATGTTAAAACTAGTAAAAGTCAATCCACATTTGCTTTCACATGTTCCAAAGTACATTAAAAGACACTTCATATTTATGTAAATATATACATACTTGAATGCACCCTTCCATACATACATCACCCATACATTCCACCTGCAGCACAGAATTATTGGTTTCCACTTCACTGTGCAAGTCAAGGTTCCATTAGCATGGGATCATGCTGTGAAAACTACCAACTGTTAAGAATCATGAAGACATTGATTTTCACATCTCTGGTCAATGTTGTAGAATGCTTAAAATAATCATATATTTCCAAATATAATACTAAAATATACATTCAAACTTTTTATTAACTCTCAAGGTCTGTGTATTTTCAATGTATAGCTGTGAAGACAGATTAATATGCCTTCCATGGTCATTTAATGCTAAGTAAAATCTCTGTTAATTTAGCATATTGAAGAAACATCTATTTATTTTTATATATTGAAGAAACTCCAAATAACTGTAGGTTTTCAACTGAACAGTATTTTCAAGGAGAAATATAACAAAAAATATTGGACTGGAGTGAGAGCGTATATTTAGGAAAGATGTAAAGCTGTTTTCTCCACTTAGAACAAAAACTGACTACAACCCCAAGTGTAGGAATTTCATAACTTTCTACTATTCTATTAGGAAATATGGCAGCCTAAAGTGGATGTCAGAAAATATAAGACCTCATCCTCATCTCTCCATGCTTCACGTGTGCAAGCGTGCACACACACACACACACACACACACATACAATTTGTTACATTTGTGTGCAAGTTAAAAAAATGTAAATGTTATATTTATATTACATATAAAAATATAAATAAAATATAAATACAGACCTGGTGCCAGAGATAGGGAACTCCTATTTGGTCCTCAATCAGCATCTATACTTGGAGACCTCAAACCTTGTCTCACGTGATACTTGGTCATTAGCAAATGCCTCTTGCTGCTTCCACATTTCTTTTTGCATTTCAGAATTCCCTCCAGGCCCTAGATCCTCATGGTCAATTACTTGCCACTCTGAGATAGATAGTAATGTATTCTCTGACTTCAAACCAAACTGAACTGCAGGTAACTAGATGAAACTAAGACCCTTATTGGCCTAGACACACCACATAGTTATTTATTCTTTGGAGTTCTCCCTGCTGGAAGATCACTTCGAAGGAAGTAAGCCACAGGTACCTTCTACTCTCACATTCCAGAAACCTGCTTAAGGTATGTTACCTCTATGAAAAGAAAATGGGCACATAGCCCCTTCTAAGGGATAATTTGATCACAATATTTTCACTTTGCTTTCAAATTTTTCCTTCTCCATTGCCCAAACAATATTTTTGAGTCTTGAGAAAACTTGCTCTTTTACAGTATATATTTTTCTTATACTTTGTGTGTGGTGTGTGATCCCATCTGAAATACTTTATACTTCCAATTGTTCCTGCAATATATTGCCAGATCCTTTTGCTTTGACCTAATACTCGGGCATATTCAATACCTTCTTTTTTCCTTTAAAATAAATATGTCTTTCTTATTTTGCTACTCAAGTCTCCTGAGAAATCTGAATTCATCATAACTTTTCTACAACTACCACCTTTATAACCACCTCCTAATGAGACTGGTCTCATCATTGCTCTCAACATATACCACCCTAGCTGCAATCTTGTTAATGTTACTCACTGTGCTTTATATGTACTTTGTTTCCATGCAAATCTGGAAACTTCCAATATTCAACTTCAGACACCTTTTCTGTGTAAAATTTTCCCCCAATACTTAACCCATCTGGATCACTCTTTGGTCAGGCAACTGTGAACAATATACAAAGGTCTGACAATTAAGTTTGCAAACTTATTGCAATGATGTTGCTAACCTTTTTGATATCAGAGGGATTATTCATTATGAATTTGTACCAACTGGACAAACAGTTAACCAAATTTACTATTTGGAAGTGCTGAAAAGGCTGCGTGAAAAAGTTAGACGACCTGAACTTTTCGACAATTCATGGCTCTTATATCACAACAATGTACCAGCTCACATGGCACTGTCTGCGAGGGAGTTTTTAGCCAGGAAACAAATAACTGTATTGGAACACCCTCCCTACTCACCTGATCCAGCCCCAATGACTTCTTTCCTTACCTGAAGATAAAGGAAATATTGAAAGGAAGACATTTGGATGACATTCAGGACATCAAGGATAATACAATGACAGTTCCAATGGCCATTCCAGTAAGAGTTCCAAAATTGCTTTGAAGGGTGGACTAGACAGTGGTGTTGGCACATAGCTCCTCAAGGGAAGTACTTCGAATGTGACCATAATGATTTTTAGCAATGAGGTATATAGCACTTTTTCTAGGATGAGTTCGCGAACTTAATTGTCTGGCCTCATATACATCACTTTTTGTTATTTGCGGTACTTCCTATTCTTAATATATTTTATTTATTTTACATGCTTATATATTATTGGATTAGGAGCTTCACACAGACAGAGTTCATGGCAGGCAATATACACATGGACAAAATGCAATAAATATAGCAAAACAAATTTAATATGTATATGGAGTCCTAAAGAGAGAAAGTAAGTATGGCTGTTTCAGACATTGTCCCTCTATTATGACCCAAGTAAATAAAAAACACATCAGTAAATAAATACTGAATTTCTTTCTTTATGCCATGTACACATTCTAGAGTGTTTTAATATTACAAAAACTCAATATGCTAATACAAATCTAATGTTCTGCCAGTAGCACATGATTTTTAATATCTTGACAATTCTTGACACAACAGCCTTCACTGATGCAATGCTCTAATCTAATATCTTAAGAAGCCATGTTTATTCTTCAGTCTTTTAGAAATAAAAAAATCTCAGCTTGCTCTGCCTGTTTCTTCATAAGTGCTTTCTACTCTAATGCATTATTTAAAGTAAAAACATGTGTGTGAGCCTATTTCTACTGGATATTTTATGTTCATTTGTTTGCAGAGATATAAAGAACATAAGTATCACTTTTGTATATTTAAATAATTCACATTACCAGAGGTCCTTCATGCTTACTAAAACAGAGGTATCTTCCAATAATCTGTGAGAGATTATACCAAATGATGGTTCTCTAGGTACAATTTCCTTCCTCATTTCCATTACACTTTTGCTTCTGATATTAGATATTTAAGGCATTGGTGAAAATAAAACTTCAGCGTTGCATTACTTTATTGGGAATTTTTTATTTCCTATGGGATAATATTATTTCTGGAAGCACATTCAAGGTCATTTCTAAGGGTTGTCTTCATTCTTTAGCTGGGGAATCTCTCAACTAGGAAGTAAGCTCCAGGGACATTTTCTCTTTGCAGCTGAATCTACAGCACCTGAAAGAATCCCTGCCATTCAATAAATATTTGTTAAGAAACTAAATGACTAAATTAGAAAAAAAGATTATTTTTCTCTATATATACTTTCATTTTTCTTTCTTATGCCTTTCTTAAAAGGGCCCAACCTCACTTTTTCCCTCTGGGCTACAAATCCTACAGCATCTTCAGGAACTAATGGACAGAAACAGTTTTAAACTGTACTTAGTGATAATAGAAGACAAATTGATGTCGGCTGGGCAAATATTTATGGACATAATGTAAATATAAGTATTATGTAAATTAATGTCCCTCCCTCCAGAAATGTTGCTTGAGTTTCTCAAGTTTTACCAACTTTTCATAGGCACAATAGAAATTAAATTTTTAAAGCTGTTTTCATATAGGAACCTAGGAGGGAAATACATGCTACCTCTCCTCTATGTCACATAATATTTAATGGTAGAATGAAAAGAGAGAGAGGGAGAGGGAGAAGGAGAGAGGGAGAGAAAGAGAGACTTATTGCATCAAAATATGCAATGCATTTTAAAAAATCATTTAGCTGTTTTAGATTATATAGATTTAAACAGCTAATTAGATTACAGGTATAAATATCTCAAGTTAAACAGAATTTCAGCATAAACACTTGTTCAGAAGACTGTCATCACATAAATATTATAGCATCTGAGTAAATCTTAATCTCTTAGAAGCTCTGACTTCTTTAATTATACTATGTATTACTAAATTCCTTTTACATATGATTGAATTATTAATATTTAAGAAGCAAAGTCAATTAATATTTAACTCCTGTTGCAGGAGCTCACCATGTGGCAGTAATTCCTTTATACGAACAAGGAATCTATGGACTTCCAGCTGTGACAGAAATAAGATTGAAGAAGAGTTCCTCTGTCAGCTCACCTTTCCATTGTTAGCATGTCACTTACCATAATAAATCATTTCAAGAGGCATATCTTACACTATCACTTCTGCTTGCTTTACTCAATCGTCACTTTTGGATTCATGTTGAGATATACTTTGCATTTTTATAGAAAGCTTTATTCAATGTTAAACTTGATTTTTAATGTTGAATCACAGAACTTAAATTCTATCTTGAAGTATTAAAACTGTTCATATTTTGAATCTGAAAAAATGCAGGCATCGAATAGTAATATTAACAGTTTTGTAATTTTATTATCAAATTATTATTCTAAAGGCCAGGCCCTTTAGGTTATTTTTCTTTGTTTTTATTTTTTAAGATCATTTATCTACAAATATACAGACACATTAAAAGACGCTGTATACTTTCAAATAAAATAGCTGAATTTTGTGTCCTCATGGAAAGAAACATTATGTTTGGATGCATGAGAAAAATAATATTGATAGGAAAAAATATTTCAAGTTATTTTTCATAAAATATTAATATGTATAAAATATAGGACATAACCATACACAAATGTTGATATTCCTTTTACTATAATTGAGATTATATTTATCATCTTTCTATATCTTGTATTTATCACTGCAAAATGTACTGTTGAAATCTCCAGGTGAACTAGTAGAAAATTAATTCCTTATTTATTTATTTATTTATTTATTTATTTATTTATTTATTTATTTTTTAAAGGGCAGTGTCACTGGCCCTCATATGTAGGATCCAAACCAGGGCTGCTGGCGTCTCAAGCCAGCTCTTAACCACCACACCACTCGGCTGGCCCCAATTAATTCCTTATTTTTAATGGAAGCATAATATTCCATGGTGTGTATACCCCATAGTTTATAAAGCCATTTCACTATTGGTAGACATTCCCTTTGTTTCCATTATTTTCTATCCTTTTCTTCTATTCAAGGTATTTTCACATTATGTATTAAGTAATAATACTCTTGTTTATCTATTTGATAGACTTTTTAGACTGTGTGTATATATGTATCTTTACTTTAAAAATATTGCCAGATTACTTTCTCAAGCAGTGTATGAAAGAGTTAACTCTTTTCCATATCACTACCAGTGAATACAGTGCTTTTTAATTTTTTGACAGGCCTATTAATATAGTACAATATGTTGTTTTCTTTTGTTGTGTTTGTGTGTGTGTGTGTGTGTACATGTGCACATTTTTCTGATTCTCAAATAAAACATTTTTCAATTGTATTTGTTGACCATTAAGGCCAAGTTCTTTACTATTTGTCTAGAGACTTGGTAATATTTTTCTTGTCAGTCTAAAAGCTATTTGGTAAGATATATAACATGCTGCCTAAGGTATTAACAAGTACAATTCAGAAACAAATCAAAATGAAAATATATGACTAATGGTTTATTCCAAGAATGCAATAAATGCATTATCAAGAAGTCTATCAGGAAGTCTATTACTTCTATATATTAATAAAAGAGAAATAAATGAGCATATTGATAAATGATTAAAAGATCTTTGATAAAATTCAGCAGTCATTTCCAATAAAAGCACTAAATGAAAGATTAATGGAAATAAAATATGTAGATATTATTTTACTACAACCCAATGGTACATTTTATAATAAATAAACACTAAAATCTTTCCAGCTAAAAACAGGGATGAATGCTATCACTATTAAGTACTGTTTTGAAAGTTTTAAGAAAAGCAAATGTCCAAAAACATTAAATAACTAGCATACATACTGGAAAAGAAAAGACAATATTATCCTATTTGTATGATAGAAAATCCGAGATATGAAATGGTCAAAAACAAAATTAATAAAAGACATTACTAAGGTAGAACGACACAATATAAATATGCAACACCCAACACCTTTCTCTATTCTAGCAATATGTACCAATCTATAAGGGCAATTTCTTTTGGATAATGAGAAAACCAGAAAGATAGTTAGTAACAAATATATCAAGAAAGAACAATACAAAGAAATCTATAAAATGTTATTAAAAGAAATGAAATATCTGAACAAACAAAGTCCTACCAAGTTCCTGGTAAGAAAGAGAAAAGCCACTTCAATACCTGGGAGCTGACTTGGTCATCACATGTTCTCCTGTTGAAGACACAAAATTTCATAGAATAACACCATCAGACAAGGATATCTATCACTGTGATGAATAAATTAAAAAGTAAGACTACTGCCTAATCATGTCTGAACACAGATAAAACCTGAATATTGTCCAAATAATAAAACTGATCATACATCTTCCATCCTGGCTAATGTGAGTGTCCATTTATTCTTTACCAATTACAACTCTAATCTCACTTCATTCATTTTGCCTTATAAATGAAATCCATTATTACCCTCAATTTCAGAATGCCCTTGTTTCCTTACAGCGTCCAATCCAGGGCAAAGTTCTACTTCCTTGAATCCTCTCCAAAAATGACTTAACTCAAGCCTAAAACCTATCATAGACCCTTTTAGTACTATGAGACATCCTATGGTTCCCCATGTTGTTTGCTCTCCTTTGTTGCAAAGAACAGTGATCTCAACTTGCGCAACTATAGTTTGTTCCTGGTGGGTTTTGGTTGGTGGGTATACATTGAATGGAAAGACAAAGAGTATAAATCTATCAATTCTTCAATAATTAATATTTACTTTAATGTTTAAATAGTAAAAGGGATCAAATATATGGTAATGGAAGGAGAACAGACTCTGGGTGGTGTATACACAATGTGATATATAGATGATATATTATAGAATTGTACAACTGAAACGTATGTAACTTTACTAACAATTGCCACTCTCAATAAACTTTAATTAAAAAAAAAAAACAAAGAAGAAATTAGGAGGTGGTCCAAGATGGCAGGTTAGGTATACACTATGCCTGCCTCCTGCCAGGATCACACAAAATTACAACTAAATTGTAGAACATTCAACCTCAAGAATCACCTGAACAGAAATCCTGTAAATAAGGATATAAAAAGGGGGCCATATAGAGGACATTGGGAGGGGCAGAGACACACAATGAACTGACCCTAAATCCACAGGTAGTGGCTGAACACTGGGAGTGACAACTCAGTGGCAGAGGCATCCCCTGAAGAGGGGCAGGGAATGCCAGCCTCACGTTGGGCTCCCCAGCCCAGAGGTCCTGTAATGGGGAGAGGAGTCCCAACAATATTTGGTAGTGAAAAGTAGCAAGGACTCTATCCATCCTGGTGAGATGTAAGGCAGCTTAAAAGGCCTGTGCATAGACACACACTTGCAAACACTCAGGCTCTGGTGGAGGGGCGTCAGCTCGAGAGGTACCAGAAACAAAGGGAAAGACTAAGTTGTGTGCCTTCAAGGCGAGGGCTGAAGGAAGAATACCATTGTCAATGTATGGAGCTTGCCTCATGTGTAGCTTACAAGAAGGCACCATGTTTTTTATGTTGCATTATTCTCTTCCAAATCTGAGACCACAGTGGTCTGGTAAAATCCACTTGTGTGCACCAGCTCAGTGAAGCCTTGGGTCCCTGCCCCACCCAGCTAGTGCTGCATCACCTGGGACAGTCTCAGCTTCTGGGCAACCCCCCCACAGACACAATGGGCAGAAGCCTTTAACAGCTGTGGACAGCTGTCGGTGACCTGAAGAACTTTCGGTAGTAGACAGTCAACTACAGCTAGTGCTGCAGCTTCTCTTGGGGGTTTCTCAGCGATCTGCAGGCCTGAGGCAAGTGATAGCTGGCCACAGTGTTCTGTGGGAGTTTTGAGAAGTGGTCATGGGCCCAGCCCTGTTACAGGAGCTGAATCTGCATTCACTATATGAGAACCACCAGTCATGCCTTGTGAATTCCTGGGATACCGCTCCACCTAGCTTGTTGCTGTAACCCCCTGGGACATTCTCAACAATGGTAAACCAGCCTGGCCTATGCACCTAAGGAGGCCCTTTCAACAGTGTGTCTTATGAACAGCCAGCAGGTGGCAACAAGCCTAGAGGGGTCCTAGGCCTTTTGATAAGCTGCCCCAGACCCAATACTGGTGGCAGCCAGCCATGGTTCACAGCGAGGTCATCCCCACATGCCCCCAGGTCCAGCACAGGCAGCAACCAACCACATATAGCTTTGTGGCTCCTACCAGAAAGCCCCAGGCCAGCCACAGGCAAGGATGAAATTGACCTGCATGGAAGCCCTTCCCAAGAGAAATCAGAAACAACACACCCAGTGCCCAGCTTCAGACCATATCAGAACTACTCGGTTAGCCCCACAAGTGGCACACACAAATGGTGGACTCAAGCAACACAAGAGATTATTGGATATAATCTCCCTCTGAGGGGGTCAGGTCCCACACAGCAGCTCATACACTATGGACATAGCCAATCTACACCACCAGTAACCCTGAGAGTGAATACCATCCACTGATATGCCAAAAGCAATCAAGTTCCAACTATATCAGGAGAATGCACACAACACACACAAGGGACACTCCTGGAACACATGCTGAGGTCATCAGGAAGACTGCACCACTGGACCACGCAGGACACATACTACATAAGGCAACGTGATAAAGACTGAGAGATGCAGGAGATCTACCTCATGCATGGAAACAAACACAGAGAGATAGCCAGAATGAGGAAACAAAGAAGGTGAGAAATCTCTAGGAAAAGAGCAAAATAAAATGGAAGCAACCAACTACCACAGAGAAGAGTTTAAAACACTAGTTATAGGATGCTTAAGTAACTTAGAAAGAACTTCAACAAAGAGATGGCAAGCATAAAGAAAGACATAGAAACCATAAAAAAGAATGGGTCAGACATAAAGAGTACAATACTGAAATGAAGAATACTCTAGAAAGAATCAACAGCAGGTTAGATAAAGCAGATAATCAAATCAGCAATTTAGAAGACAGGGTAAAATGCCCAACCAGAACAGCAAAAAGATAGAAGAATTAAAAAAAAATGAGGATTGTTTAAGGGACCTCTGAGATAACATTAAGCATAACAACATTTGCATCATATGGGGTACCAGAAGGAGAAGTGAGAAAGAAAGGGATTGAAAACCTATTTCATGAAACAATGACTGAAAACTTTCCTTATGTGGCAAAGGAAATAGACAGATGAGTCCAGAAAGTACAGAGAGCTCCCCAAAAGACAAACCCATACAGGCCCACACCAAGAAACATTATAACTAAAATGACAAAGGTTAAAGGCAAAGAGAGAATCCTAAAAACAGAAAGACAAAGGCAACTAGTAACTTATAAGGGATCTCCCATAATATTGTCAGCTGATTTCTCAACAGAAAATTTGCAGCCCAAAAGGGATTGGCACAAAATATTTAAAGTGATGAAAACCAACGACCTACAACCAAGGGTACTCTATCTACCCAGGAAGGCTATCATTTAAAATCAAAGGACAGAAAAAGAGCTTCCCAGGCAAGAAAAAGCTAAAGGAGTTCATCATCACCAAACCAGCATTATAAGGAATGTTAGAGGAGTTTCTTTAAGATGGAAAAACCAAAACAAAATGAAATGTCAAAATTATGAATAATGAAATGGCAACAGCTACGTATCAACAATTACTTTCAATGTAAATGGATAACATGCTCCAATCAAAAGACATAGGAGGGCTGAATAGATAAGAAAACAAAATCCTTACATATGCAGCCTACAACAGAGTCACTTCAGATTGAAAGACACTTACAGATGGAAAGTAAAGGGATGGGAAAAAGATAGTTCATGAAAACAAAACAAAACAAAAGCTGGTGTAGCAATACTTATACCAGAAAAAAATAGACTTTAAAACAAAAGCTATAAAGAGATAAAGAAGGGCCCAGTAATCCCACTTCTGGGTATTTATCCAAAGAAGCCCAAAATGCTACTGAGAGGAGACATGTGCCCCCATATGTTCATTACAGGACTTTTTATAATGGCCAAGATGTGGAGGCAGTCTGGGTGTCCATTGATGGGAGAATGGATAAAGATGAGGTGGTACATATATACAATGGTATATTGCTCAGCCATGGATGGGAATGGGTTCTTGCTATCTGGATGGACCTGGACAGTATTGTGCTGAGTGGAGTGTCAGACAGAGAAAGACAGTTGCAATGTGAATTTGCTTATATGTGGAACCTAAATAACAAAATAAACAAACAAAACAGAAACAAACTCATAGATGCAGAAAACATTTTGATAGTTGCCAGATCGGTGGGGGGTTGGTGGTGGGTGAAAAAGTAGAAGGGATTAAAAAGTAAAAATTGGTTGTTACAAAGTCGTCATGAGGATGGAGTGTAATAAAGTGGGGTGAGGGATTATCAGAAAGCCACGTATTGGGTATACAAGTATAATTTTAGGAAACACTAATGGTCATTTTCCATTTTCCATTGGCTCATTTACAGATGTCTCTTACAAATTTCATAGCACAGATAGCTGGGCCAAGGCCAGATTTCAGTGATTTTGATAAAGTGCTCTTGCTACATATCAACTTGCTATCAAAATTAACACTGATTTCTAACAAGACCAAAGACAAATATTAAAGGACATGATCAGTCTTCTTTTTAACTTGAAATTAGAGGGAAAGACCTGCATCATTGAAATATTCGTTGACAATTCAAAATTAACATTCAAAATATAAACTTGAAAATGGTGGCAGTGAAGCACTAATGACTTCTGTGAAGAGAATTATTGCTTATGAAAAATATTTTGTTGATTAAAGATTTTCAAATACATCCAATACCTAATGCCTCTTTCCTAAAACTGCCTTATCTCTGGGAAGTAAGTTTCTTGTTCCTGCTCTGTTATAAACTATCTTGACTTCTTTAATTCTTTTTCAGCTGGTCTCCTTAATCCTCTTAATTACAGCTTCTTTAAAACTCACCCTTATGTACTTTACTTGCACTATTATCAGATCATTTCATTATCAATTATCTGTAAAATTAGTTCTTAAATTATTCTTGGTTTTTAATAACTTATTGTTCTCACCCATCAACCTTTCTAATTCTAAGGTAGTATTTTTAGATATCTTATTCTCTTTCTCAGGGCCATTAATCAAGACTACACTGATTTTTTTTTTTATCACAAATCCCACGGAGTGCCCTACCTCTACTCAGTGTCCAGGACTAAAAACAGTGTTTTTCAAAATTAGTGAGCCTAAGAATCATTTGAGGTGCTTTTCAGAGATAAAAATTTTCACTTTCATTTCTTGGAATTCTGACTAGGAGGTCTGTGGT
Organism: Aselliscus stoliczkanus; assembly: GCA_033961575.1. Lineage (NCBI taxonomy): Eukaryota > Metazoa > Chordata > Mammalia > Chiroptera > Hipposideridae > Aselliscus > Aselliscus stoliczkanus. Next base: position 141,466,593 of record CM066731.1, read on the forward strand.
AGGCCTCAAGGATCTATATTTTACTTTTTTTTTTCCTGAAACATATTTTTTTCTTTTTTTCCCCAGTTTCATTGAGATATAATTGATATATAATAAGGAATCTATATTTTAAACAAGCACCCTCTATTATTCTGATATGGGGCATATACAGACAATTCTTAAGAAACTCAGAAGAAAGTTTAAATGGTTCCCATATAGGAGTCTCCTTAAGTTCACATTCTGATGGATTCTAGAACATTACCATTGGAAATTTGTGCTGTTTTTGTTAAATCCCATGGTTAATCATGAATAGGATTTCAGCCTATAAGTTGAAATACAAACAGGTCATTGAGACAATACACTTAAGTGATGGGGGATATGGGAGGTGGATGCCAAATAAACTCAAACAATTGTTTTCATATTTCTGAACCTCAGTTTCTTCCTCTGTAATAAGAGGATAATCTACACCAGGGAGTAATTGTGAGGATTAAATGAGATCACTGGCAAAGCGTTTATCTCAAAATCAAACACAGTACAAATGCTAAGTAAATATTAGCTCCTATTTTTCTTCTGGAAACTTATCACACTTTTCTTAGATGTTTTTATTTTTAATAACTGTTTACATTTCTAAAAGAACACGGCCTGTGTGAAACATCTCGCACTGTGCTGGGACCCTGCAGCTACATAAGTGATTGTTAGATCAGAGACTCAACCACAAAAAAATACTTTATTTTTCTCATGTTTTTAATTTTCCTTTATTTAAGGGATGAAAATTCTCAGAAATCTGAGAGAAAAAATATAAGCACAGTGCCTTTTGAGGAAGAAGACACCTCCCTCATGTCACCATCTTATATTGATCCCTCCCCGTGTGTGTGTGTATGTATATATATATATATATATATATATATATATATATATATATATATAGCCTCAAAGCCCCAGAGAAAAACATTTTCTTCTGTTAGAAACATATCATCACAAATTACAGCCATTCATCTCTTCTGTGAGCAATATAAAGGTTTCACAATTTCTATCAAGTTTAAATAGGGAAACAAACACGACCTATGAATGTTATCTCATGGAGAATCTTAGAGAAGACTGACCCCAGAAGGGTCCTGGAGAAAAATCACTCATTGTTTGTGCCCCTAAAAAATAAAAGGAAAGGCAGACCACCGTCTTGGTTTCAATTAGTGTCCCAACCAAGGGGTTTTAATAATTCACTTTCTAAATAGGGCACTATAAGTATGTGGAGAACACACACCTGGAAAATCCTCAAATATTTCCTCTCCAGCCCCAGGAAAGAGTGTGCTGGTTGTTTCTTCAATACACAGTGCGGACACCACGCCTCCTACCTTCAGAGAGTTGCCCGTCTAATAGCAGGTAGCCTTTGACCAGTACTTCCTTCTCCTCCTGGGTTGGACATTTCCCATCAGGCATCTATATCTACATGCCAGGGTGGTACTCCTAAAACCATGTTACTTTGTCTGTATATTTTCTTTTCTTTTCTTTACCTTTTTTCCTTTTACTTATGCTATCAAAACTGCACTATTAGCTCAGTGCCTGAGAATATATTGGGTTGTCGGAAAAGTTATGACGCATTTTTGCAACAAAAACAGAAAAAATACCATCATGACTTTTCCAACAACCCAATACTACAATTAACTTCTTCTGACAAAAATGATAAGATATTATGGAGACCAAATACAGTTATCTCAATCCTAGTGAATGCTTTTTTTGTTTATGTTTGTTTTTGTGGTTTTGCTTTAACAAGTACCTCTCCTCAAGGGAGAGATGTTTTAGGGCAGGCAAAGGCTACCGGCATCTTTAAATAATATTGCACCTGCAGCCATAAATTCTGCATTCTACTATCCAACTTCCAATAACATATCCATTTACTAAAATGAAAATCAAATACCAAATATGTGCTAGCCATTTAAAAATTAATTTTAGCTAACATAATTGAGTATTTATGCCATGCCCAAATGTTTTTATGCCCTTGACATAGACTAATCTAAAATAACTCTATGTATAAGAAAATTATCTCCATTTTATATGTAAGAAAGTTATATATATGAGAAACAGAAAGGTTTATATACTTGCCAAGGTCACACAGCAAGTATTACAGCCATGATTGAAACCCAGGCAGTTTGGCTCCAGAGCTCATGTGCTTAAGCATTATAAGCTTTACCACTTCGAGAAATCTTGCATGCGATTGAAAGCCCTCAGGGTTATGAGACAAGAGATTTAGGAAGAAATAAAAATACTAAATATGGATTAATCATGCTATATTTTGACAAAAAGTTTTCTACACCAAAACAAAACACACACACACACACACTCACACACACACACACACGTTAATTTTGAAAGTCTCTTGATAGAATATTTCATTGGACTGTTAATTGTTAAAAGCTATCATACACTAGGTTTGCATTAACACTTAGCGCATTTTTGCCACTTAATCTTTTATGTCCCACTCAAAAAGGCAAAATTACATATTTTATAACAATAGCATTCACAGCATTTATCCTAATGAGAATTAAAAGAAAAAAAAAGACAATTCCATGGTTTTCTAAAATCCTGCTTATAAAATAATTTTAACGTGTAGGGCATTTGTCTAAACGCATGAGAAAAAAATCTTTGTTGCTATATTCCTTAGATGTAAAATACTGATGTGCTTGTTAGAACTCAAATGGATTAAATGTAATTTACATCTGATAGCTTTGTTTCTCAAGTTAATTATCTACAAAAAAAAATGCAATTTCTGATAAATTAGTATTGTCTTCAAAAAAGAATCATTTTTTAAATTAATAAGTGATATGAAAAGGAAAACAATATTTGACTATTTATTGAACTGCCTAAACAAAGACAATAACAAATACATTAATTGAAAATATTCCAACCCAGTTTTGGGACCTAGTTTGGAGGGAAAAAAGAAAAGTATGACTGATGTCTCAACTTTTAATTAATTGCTTTAACAGTGTATTCACACAAACATGGCTTCATAGTTTTTCTGGTACTCTTGAGAAATTCTTCACCACCATGTTACCCAGATGGAAAACACTATAAAATAAACTAAGAAATAATGAAAAATTTCTTCATATCATTATGATAAGTGTATAAGTATACTTAATGTCAGGATTGTTTATATGCTGATTTCTTTTAATATTGCTGAGGAATTGGAAATTGAAACCAAACAAATAAATTGGAAAATCTCAAAGCTTAGTGGAAATAGAGCTCGACAGAAGCAAGATCAGATGACAACAAAGATTAAGTACAAAGGAAATATATGCTGTGTTTATTGTGTTAGAGAAAAATTAATAGTTAATTTTTTATTAGGAATGATGCAAGAAGACTTAAGCAAAAAAAAAAAAATTCCTAATTCTTAGTAGACAACAGAGTGTAGAATTATTCAGAACTATCTTAAATCCTATCTCTCCCCTTTCCAAGATAGGTAACTTTGAAGAAGTTACATTCATTTAGATTTAGTTTCTTCATCAATAAAATAAGGCAAATGCTAACATCTACCTCATAGATAGGTGTTAGGATTAAATTTCTTTTGATAAAAAATACTCAACATTTTTTCCTCAAGATAAGCACAATTCACCCTAATACTAAATTTGTGACAAAGACAGTAAAAATGAAGACTAAAAAGTCAAAGAACAATAGACCAATTAACTGAACTTGAATATATATATATAACAATATTAAGCACAACCTGACAGAAATAGCTTATTTAAAAGAGATTTATAGGGGCCTCGGCTTCTCTGATTTTATCTACTCTGGGCATGCCAGTTAGTATCAAATGTAATCATATCCACCAAATCCAAGTATACATACATTGTAAGACTTAGAGAGGTTGCCAACTTTGTTATTTTAAAGAGGGGCAAACATTTCTGGTTTTTTTTCTTTGTAAAGAATAAAAGAATAATATAATAAGTACAGTATATTATTTTATTGTACATTGATAGTAGAATGTCTTTAAAACTACTAGAAATACAGAAAGTTCTAATAGCAACATTGTTTAGCTTCCAACTTGAATGTGGTCCGATAATCGTAAATTAAGGCATCATCTTTTATAAGCCCTGATTCTTTGGCATTAAAAAAAATATCAAAACAGGTCTACTTGCCAGTCATCCCACACATAGCCAGCCATCCTCCCGGTAACAATTTGGATACAGTCTAGCAGTTACTCCTTTCGTTTTATTTTTTGCTTAAGGGATCTGGTTTTAAGAGCTTCAGCAAACAGTTGTATTATACAAAATACAGATGCATACCAGCTCATCCTTCTCTGTATGTCTTCTTCATCTCTCGTTCCCCTCTAGTAACGTTGCTCCCTGGTCCCATGTCTATCAAGTCCTTGAGATAAGATGATTTCAGCGCCATGTTGCGATTTACAGGAAACTATTAGTCTGGAGTGAACTTCCATCTTGGACAAGTAGAGGGTTCAGAAATCTGACTACGAATAGGTATCTGGCATAGGCATCTGGCAAATGGGAAAGCAATGATATACAGAGAAAAAGGCAGGATGAGAACAGAGTAGTTCTGAGGGAAGTTTGCTAGCAAACTTCTAGTCCAAGAAATGAAAATCATATATTCCAGGCAAAGGCCCTGAGACCACGGATTGCAAAACTGGAAGACCTGAGACACCATCTCACATAAGGAAAGATCCCAAAGAGTTCTGTGTGAGCTCTGCTTCGGGTAAATACTAAGACAATTTGGTTCAATAAATCTTTGCATTTGCAACTACATAAAGACTTTCTCTTCCATATACTCTTACAAATGGTTCCTGTTATCTTTATTTGTAACCTTCCATTGTTTGTATTTTGCTGAACTATGTCAAACATGATAATTATTTGCATACTCTCTGACAAAATGGAATAATTAAAAGGGCAATATTCTACTCCGTTTATCTGAAAGAATCCTTATCAGTTTGGAACATGAGCAAAAGAACAGATTCACAATTGGATAGAAATATTTTTATCATAATGTTTCTTGGCAACACCAATAGATATCAGCTTCTGTGACAGCACTCATGGATATTCCTGCTTCAATATTTCAAACTCAATGGATAGAAGACTTTACAAACATGTAGGGGGGTGATCAGAGTGTTTTCATATTCTGCACTATAAAATGATTAATACCTTTCTTTTCCATAAAGCAATGCATGCTTCTATTTTAAATAATACTTACTCCTGCTATGTGGTTATTGATAATAACAAATAACTACAATATTTAGAGACCTGTAGGAAAATACATATTTTCTAGACACCTAATTCAAGTTCTGATTTTTAGGCTTGATTGTCTTAAAATGTCCCAGAGAACTTAGCAAATCTAAGGTTTAATAGAATGACTTCCACCACCACCACTGTATAGATAACTACACGAGCAGCAATATGGCCAGCTACAATTTCTTGAGCTTCTGTCTACATCACCAGTTTCTTAACTAAATAGCTCCATCTTAGTGTCACCAATGCCTCAAAGTCATGTCCAAAACTAATATTACCTTCTCCACAAAATGTATTCCTTATCTGCTCCCCAGTCCTGCTAATTTGAATGATTATTAACTAATTCTCCTTCTTCAAAACTGTAATTCATTATTTTACCAATATTCCTTTTTCCATATTGAATGGATAATCACGTTCTGTAGATTTTTATTCAACAATATCTCTTACATTTGGTTCCTTTTTTCCATCCTTACATACTCTTTTTTTTTTTTATCTTATACATAGATTATAGCAATCCTTACGAAGGCCCTTGCTTTCAGTTTCCTCTTCTTTCTAATCTACCTTAAACACAGCTGCTTTATCTATTTTCCTACTGATGATGTCATGTCATTCACTGTTCTCAAAAACTTTTCACTGCTTCCTATTGCCAATTAGATGATGTTCAAATACCTTGCTTAACCTGTAAATCATAGCCCTCTATGTTCAAATCATAATCTATCTTCTAATTTTTTCAATTTATACACATTTAACATCAACCTATCAGAATTATTTACTAGACTGGTTTTCACTGCTTTAGCTGTCTGAACATTGTTGAGAATATTATTTGAACCTTTTACAGAAAGCTACATGCAAAAAAGTAATTTAGGCTTTGTGGTAAAGTATTGCTTACTATGGTAAGTTTCCTTTGTTTTCAATAGAAAAAGTGTACAAATGACTATATCCATTTTAATTATTTTCATGACTTTATGTTGCTCAGACAAACTTGTGGCTAAATTATATCAATAGTAGTTTTCCCTATGGTTTGGATATTTCTTTTTTCCTGGTCATTTAAAAATTTCTATTTATACTCTCTGTAGTGTTCATTATTATCTCATCTATCATTTTATTATGTGTAGGACCTTTGAAAGATGTATCTGGAATGACGCCGGGCAAACAAACTTCTCCTCTCATAAGCCCTATATAATATTCCATCTAATCTAAACTTATTTGGTTAATCCCACGGAATGTATGAAAACTATGTTTTTTGTGATACAGTGTATGCCTGTCCTGTCTCAGCATCTCTAAACAGACTTGATCTCTTTATGTGAACACCTCTCAGAACATTTCCAAGCTCTTATCTCTTGTTTACACTTCGCTACTTAACTCTTCCCAGTTACTATCTTTCCTTTGGCTTCCTACCCATGGAGGTTCCTGGTGCTTTCCTCAGGGTCTTGCTCTGAGGCTCCTCAAGCTTAACCTCACAAAGCTTCCCCTTAGGCTTGGAACTGATGTGCTTCCTCCACCCAGGGGGTCCTGGCACAGCTAAGAACCAGGAACCTGGGCCACCCAGTTGAGATTTACCAGCTCTTCCCAGGAAGAAAGCAAAATTTGCTATATCCATCATCCCTGAAAGTCCTTTGCTCTAATGTACACATTTTGAAATCCCAAACAGTCTTCAACTCCTTGCATTCACCTCTTCCGTGTAGTCTTTCTTAACCCCATTCTAACTGTAACCAACCAGCCCTCTCCCAAAATACGTAGCACTTAACTGCTTTTCAAATAAAGTACTATTTTCTTTTTATTATAAGGACAAAAATACAAGTAAATAATAGAAGGCTCAATTCTCCCTGTTGAAAATAAGGGAAGCAAAGTTTCCTCCCTTCCTTTTTCTTTGAGCATTTACTTTAGAAAACTTACAATTCTGTGTACTTTCTTCTCTCTGCCTATATAAATCCTAAATAGGCCTTTGTCAGCTGTAAGACTCAAGAATATCTTTCTCGGAGTCATCTCTCTGAAATGTAAACATCAAGGGGATGGGCACATGTGTGCATGCACACACACACACACACACACACACACACACACACACCCCTCTTGCTACTATAATGAAAGCCAGTATTGACTAAAGCCATTATCTGACTACATTCTGCCATCTATACAAATATTGCTTATCAAGCAAAACAAAATGTTATATAATGTATTCAATAATTCAATCAAGTCTCAGTTCTCTGTCCTTTTAAGTTCTCTATAAGAACGTTCAGTCCAGGCAGTTACAACAATACGTCTAGCAGCAAGATTCAGCAAAACTACTACCATGTGTCAGGGCACAGAATTCTCCACACCTTTTTGAACACACATTAGATGGAAGTCTTAAACATAAGATACATTTCTAAAGGGTATAGGCTATTGGACGCATTACATTATTTTTTCTGATTTGTAGAGTGCAACTTTTTGTATATTTCTAGTGAACACACATACCTTGTACCATACTCATTTCACTAACAAAACTTCAGTAATGGAAAACTTCAGATCTCCATAGCTACAGAGCATACCCCGTGGGGCTGATGGAACCCACTTCTATCATATAAACTTTTCATGAGTCTTTCAAATGCTGATTGCCCCTAAAGTGTACATCCCAGATCACTGAACTCTAAAAGTAACTGATCACCCTTGGGTGTAGATCAACACTGAATAACAGATGCATATTGAACAGGTTTCCACTAACCTATTTTAAAGTAAATTATAAAATGTAACACTTATGCTTTAAATTTAATTAGATCTGTCGAGATATCACATGAACATTGGCAAGAAGTCTCCTCCCTTGGACCGTGAAACAATTTTATATCCTAACACAGCAGAGCTCTAGAGCTCAGGCCAAAATATTTTCTTCTTTGTAGTCAAGACTGCCCCTTGGTGAGGTCATCAAATCTCAAGGCTTTATAAATGTCATTGGTAAGCCAACATTTCCAAATTTGTCTCTAGCCTGAACCTTTCATATGACCTCGAGGCTTCTTCATCTAACCTCCTACTTGACATCTTCTATCCTCACTTGGATGTTTAATGGACATCTTAAAATGTATAATGCCAATAATTGGGCCCATGTATTATCCTTTTTTTATTTCACAATATTTATCTTAGTGTCTGACGTAGGAAATGACCATTTAAAAATTTTGACTGATGGAACTTGTAAATTTTTAACGTCTGTTTGTTTTAACATAAAAACAAACATTCTAGGAAAATAAAGTAATTGTATCCCAGTTGCATTTGGTGTCAAATGTTATTGTCTACACATTCTGGGACATGTATATTATGGTTAATAATTCCATTGAAATTTTGACTTAAACTCATTTTATTGCTAACAAAAGAAAAGTGAAGCCAGTATACAAAGGTATCCGGCATTAATTTCACTAAAAATATATTGCCACAGGTCATAGGAAACTACCTGTCAACAACATCAAAATCATCATTATACAATCACAAACCGTGGAATTACCTCTGGTCAAAGGAAGCCAGTGTTGAATTTGTTAGGTCTGTTTCTAAAATAGATTTCACAGAGTTTAAAAATGCAGCTGAATTCGACAAACATATGCTGAGTCCCTACAGTGCACCAGGTGTTGCTGCTGGCACTCCAGCAAGCAGGATAACGCAGTTTTCTTTCTCTTTTGTGTCCCTTAGGAAGAAATGAGAAGAGAGGTGATACAACCACCAGCTGCAGAGACAGATAGCAGGTCACTCTAACAAATCTGGGTGTTTTCTTGCCTAAGGTTGTGTTGTTTGTGAAGTTGAGCCACAAGGAAATAAATAAGCAACATATCCCAACAGTAACGAAATCTAGTGTGGGAGAAAATGGCATATTCAGTAGACTCTTATCATAACTAGAAGACCTGAGGATCTGAACAAATAAGCATCATTTACAGACAAGATGTCCTAGGTAGATGCAGGGAAGGAACACAGAGTCCTGGACTGTGAATGAGGCAATGAGGAACCGGAGAAGAATAATGGCTACTATTATTATTACAAGCACTGTACATGATAGACACTGTTCAATGTTCTGCAAGTGCATTAACTCCATTAATTATCATCAGCACTCTAAGTACAGCTAATAGACTTAGGTACTAAGTAGATATTATATAAGATACAAGATTGATACTATTATCCAATTTTACAGACAAATGAACTTAGTCACAGAGAGGTTAAGCAACTTGTCCAAGGTCAGAATTGCTTGTATTTATAGACAATATGTGCATATTATATAATCCCATTTTCAGAAATACCAGTGGCAGGCTTCTATTCACAAAAAAAGAAAAAGACATAAACAAAGTTTGTTTATCTAAAGGATACAGAAATAAGTAACCACAGCAGGGATATAAAAATGAGAAATCATTAACATTTTTCAGAAAACGCAGAGATGCGAGCATTTGTGCCCCAAAATGCTCACTAAGGAACACACAGATGAGAATGAAATATGGGACTGAGTGAGAGAGGGTTACATCAGAGTCTAGAATAACTGGATATTGCAGTTCACACAGGAGAGCCTTTGTTTACACAGGTATCCCCACAGAATTGTTACTAGTATCTCCTTTGTTCCTCAGCAGTATCCTACTTGATCAATGCATGACATGATCACTCTAAAAACCAGCCTTCTGAAAACTTCACTGTTCCCCTGAGTTATGTATACAAAGAGTGACACCAAATGCATGTGTGCTATCTGAGCATGTGTGTATGTCAAGGGGGTCACCCCATCTGGGCTGAGTGATCCTCACAGCACCATACCTGAGAACAGAGAATGAATGACACTCAGAAATGCACACATTCCCCATTAGACTTTCTTTGCCAACAAAGTTTGATACCAGGAACTTTCTGCATTCAAATGATGAGACCAGAAATGAGAAGGTCAGTTACCTAGGTGTCTCTGAGAGTCAGGCTGAGTCCATGGTCAGTTTTAAGGAATGTCCTGAAATATCGCTTGTATGCTCCTTTGTTAATTACCTTCTTATTATAATATAGCTTTATGGGGTAGCCAGGTGGCTCAGCTGGTTAGAGCATGAGCTCAGAGCAACAGGGCTGCCAGTTCAATTCCCGCATGAGATGGTGGGCACCACCCCCCACAACTAGATTGAAAACAGCAACTGGACTTGGAGCTGAGCTGTGCCCTCCATAACTAAGATTGAAGGACCACAACTTGACTTGGAGCTGACGGGTCCTGGAAAAAAACAGTGATCCCCAATAAAGTTTAAAAAAAATTTTAAAAATAAATATAATATAATATAATATAATATAGCTTTCTGCCAAAGTGCTTTTTTAAAATGGTGCTTGGAGGATAAGCAAGAGTGAAAAGCAAACTTCACAGGTATACGCACACACAATCAGCACATAGATATTGCTGACAGGAACATGCACACATCAAAGAAACAGTCCTTAAAACTCATAATCAAACCATCACCAGACAATGATGTCATAAAGAAGCTATATGTCTGCTAGATGTAGTTTTCCCTGCCAGATGCTCAAAAACTAAGACAGGTGACACATTGGTTTATAAAGTTCTTAATTAAGTGAAGTTGTATAGAAATAAGTGTTAAAATATGCAAATAAAATATTATATTTAAATAAACAGATGCATGTATGCTTCACGAAGTAACAGAAGCATGGTAGCTGTTACATGTTTTTCTGTTTTGTTTTGTTCTGTTTTTTTAAAGATTTTATTGGGGAATTGGGGGAGAGGACCAGCATTGTAGACTGGGAAAGGGGAACAGACAAGTTTCTGTCCTTCTGTTCTTCAGTCTAGTTGCGGTGGACATTGCTTCACTGGCCCATGTGGGTATCATCATTGCACTCTTCTCGGGTGAGGTAGATCAGTCGCCGGCCTCTGGACGGCTGCTCACAGTGGCTCTTGGCAGCTCACGCTGGCTGCCAGCCACTCACTGTAGCCTATGGCAGCCCACTGCAGGAGGAGCTGAGCTGCACTGACACCAGCGACTCACAACAGCCCAGCTCCAGGTGGAGCTGTTGTTCACCATCTTAGCTGTAGAGGGCAGCGTCACTGGCCCTCATATGTGGGAACCGAACCAGGGCCGCTGGCATCCCAGCCAGCTCTTAACCAACGTGCCACTTGGCCAAAAATATGGAATGCTCACGAATTTGCGTATCATCCTTATGCAGGGGCCATGCCAATCTTCTCTGTATCGTTCCAATTTTAATATATGTGCTGCCGAAGCAAGCACCCATTACATGTTTTGATACAGCATAACTCAACTACATCTCCCTCTTAAATTTACAGATTTCAAGGCAAATTCATTTCACCGAATCAATAACTGAACTGTGGGCAATACTCAGACACCAAAAGAAATAGACAATTTAAAATGTTTTCCTGAAGCCTATGCATACAATATATTATTTTGATGGTGTCAGATTCAATTATAAACATCTTAATTGGAATCTTTTCATATTTCACTTCTCTTTTGTAAAATGTCATATGGTTTAGTGTCATAAGTAAAAGCACTGCTTTGAGACAGGCAAAGACAAAGAGGTTTTGGAAAGGGGAAATAAAAAGATTACATAAATCCGTGCTTTTGACTTTCAAATCTCTTTCTTACTATGTTCACAAGACTCCTCCATAGTTCAACTCCACTAGTTTTTCTGGCCCTAAGCCACCTTCCAGCCACTGCCACCATCCTAGGGAGTTAAGCCTTCCCTGCCCTTTGACCCTGCTCCCTAAAGTACCTTGCTAAAATTCTCTGTACAGTTATACAAAATACAATTTGTAAGCAATTTGAAAACAGAGAATTTACTTCTCATTTCTATCCTCAGTACAGAGCATATTACCAAGCACACAGCAGTTCCTTAATGAATAATTGTAGCATGAATAAGTGAACAGGTATGCACAATGTTTTCATTTAAAATGCAGTATTTAGTCATCTTAATAGAATCAAATACATTTGAGGATTTTTTTTTTTAAACCTCAGGTCTGAATTCTTAACAACACCATGTTTCGCCATAACAACTGCAGTTTTGTGCATTAGAAACAAAACAGGTTTTTTTTAACTATTAAATAATTCAAAAAGATCAGAAAAAGTCCAGACACAGATAATCTCATAATCTCTTACTAACAGCGATCATTCCTTATTTTCCAAAACCATCCTTTGAATCTTTTAACAAAGATTGCTACAAACCCACAAGCATGCAGAGCAGGTGCATATACACACACAGAGGTGCGCTTACATTTTCATTTTTTTCTTATTCCCCCCCACTATAGAGTAAGATGTGGCTATTAGTTAGTCAATCAGTCAACATGTGAAATGCAAATAGCAGCTCACAGTGATTTTTCTCCCTGCTTCCTAGCCCAGGCCACAAAAATAAAATATATTTCTCAGAGAAAATCAAATGAACCTCATGTGAATGAATTGTTTTCTTTACCATTTTCATTTTTTTGCAAAAGCAAAAATGCTTTTACCTGGAAAGTGCTTTCTTTGAGTAAGTTAGTATCATGCCGACTGACCTTTATGTTATTGTTCCACTAGCTCTCTGGCATTTTAATGTTTTGGTCTGTAATAATAGTCTTGAAGAATGGCATGGGCTTTTGAAAGCAATTTTCTCCCTAAGGATTTCAAAATCAGTCTTTATTTTTCACATACTCAAAACAAAGCACTTAAAAAATAAAATGGCAATGCAGTTAGTGCAAAGTAGGCTCATTTATGCTTTAATATCTTTAAATGCTGGATGAAAAAGAATACTGCATATAGATTTTTTTAAATGGTTTTTAAAGCTTGAGTGATTTCTGGGTTCAGGATCAAATGCAATATATTATAAGACTATGATCTTTCCATTGCAGAACTTTTGGGGATGAAGGGTTGTAGGATAGCCCAAGGAGGGGTCGGCATTTTCCCTGTGTATACACAGTTTGCTCTGCTGGGATGTCCCTGCTCCTGGATCCGATCTGGTTGTGTTTCTAGTCTATCAGTAAAAACTTGACTATCTCTGGTTCTATGATTTCCGCCAGTCTAGCCTTTCAGCTGTTTTCCAAATAAAAAATGAATAAGAAGAAAAATATCAAAGGCTTTTTCAAGTTGCAAAACAAGCTTCCCCTGCTGAGCTAACAGATTTTTCATCCTTTGGTCTCAGGGAGGAAACAGAATATACTCACACTCTCCCTCCATCCATTTGCAGCTGTTTTCTTCTCAAAGATTCAGGATTACCATAACCCCACCCTCACACCCCCCACCCAAAAAAAAGAAAGAAAAATTCTTATCAAATTAAAAAAAGAAAATTCAAATAAAACGTAAATGTGAAATTTAAAATGGTTTTTGGGCCGGCCGAGTGGCTCAGTAGTGAAGCGCTGGCTTAGGAAGCCACCGGCCCGGTTCGGGTCCCATATATGAGGGCCAGTGACACTGCCCTCAAAAAAAAAAAAAAAAAAAAATTTAAAATGGCTTTTTGTCAATTACTTTACTTTAATTAGCCTATATGATAAAAATACTTTATATTTGTTCAACGAAGGCAATGTCAGTGTCCCAAAGTAAATATTTTGTCATAAATATATTTTTTAAATAATCAAGAAAGTACTTCTCAAAGATAAGACCATTTTAAGCTTTCATGTTGGGTAAATATGGTCTTTAATAAACTAGTCAACAAATATGTAAAGAAAAACACAGTGATCAAGACACTGTTTTAGGCAGATACTTAGAGATTTAAAAATCCTAATATACAAATTTCCCATCTACATAAAAGATTGCAATCTATTTGTAAGATAAAATAATAAGCACATATGAAAGAAATAGTAAACAAGAGAGTACTTACAGCAGCTAGCGAGGCTGTATAAGTAATCTACATGAAAGAATTATGGAGTAAATAAAGTAGGAATTAAGAATGGGGAAATTATTGGGGGTTGGTGACAATGGAGAACATTCATCATTCGTCCCTCAAACCTTGTCCAATTCTTCCCTCCACTAGTGTTTTTTGGCAGGCTTCTGGGTTGTAGTTACTCAATTTTTCTCATTCTTGCTTCTCTCATCACAAAAGACTAATAATTCCCTGGAATTTTCAAAGTCTTCATGTTTTACCCATTCAATGCCCAAACACATAATCTCACAATTTTTTTAACATTTTAAACAAAAACTCTTCACCTTAATCTCCACCAAATCCCCTGATGGTCACAGTCTAGAATTTATCATCACCCAGAAATGCTCTGGTAAATATGTAAACCCATAATATCTCTTTTATCACAGTCTTCCATATCAATACATCACCTACATGTACTCTGACTGTATCCAGACCAATCCCTCACCCATCCCTCTTATATAACCTATTTTCTTCAGTTTTTTTTAGTGCCCACTGTTCTCAATTTTTTCCTAGCCAGCCTGAACCCTATGGCCGATGAGGTAAACTATTTTTCCTTCAATTGAGTACCTTCAATTCCCCACAGCCTCATTCTTACTTTATATCTTCCCTACAAATCATCTTCTCTTTATTCAGAAGTCCAATATTTAAATACCTAAGTATTATGATAGAAAAACCTAAAACCTTATGTATTCTTGCTACCAAAAAAATGTAGTTTAATGAAGGAAGATAGGGCATGAAGAAGACAGTAAGAGACTTGCTCATTCAAGGCCTTGGGTGTAATGCCATGAGCTTCATGAGCTTGGTGCACTGGTTAAAGCCATAGACCAGAGTTCAACCATGAATTTTGACACAATATAGTCAGTGGAGTAACTGCTGCCAAAACAGGGTAGATGAAGAGATAAATTTGGGGTGACATGTAGGTGACAATGAAAACAGTATATCTTTTCAAGAAGACCAGCAGTAGAGGAAATGAAGAGAAATGAGAGCTAAAAAGAGAGGTGGGGTATGCAAAATCCTTTTTAATATGGGTGATACTTGAACATTTTTATAGACTAATAAGAAGAAGCTAATATGAAGGAAAATGCTGACAATAAAAAAGAGAAAAATCATTAACTAGTGGATAAAAGTATCAGAAACGTAGTTAAGAAATGAGATCAGGGATCCAGTAAAGGAAGGATACTTCTTATTCCAGAGAACAGAGGGAAAAAAATTAAAAAAAAAAAAAAAAAGATTAACAGAGACAGAGTTGAATAAATTCCCCATTGAGAGTCTGTTTTCTTTGTCTGTGTGTGAAGTTTAGAGAAATTCTTCCCCTGATAAAAAGACTGAAGATTAGGAATGGGGTAGGGGGTTTAAAGAGAAAGTAAAGTTTACATTAGTTGTGTATGTACCTGCCAAGAGAGACATAGAAGGGTTTTCAATCTCAGTTCACGGCACTAGTAAATTAAAACACACACACACACACGCATACACACACACACACACACACACACACACACACACGACATCAAGAATACACATAATTTTGTATTTTTCTATAATAGCTTTCTATGATGTATCAGATGCTGGACTAGTTTCTATGTTCTGATCACTTCACTTCAACCTGCTTCACTCTCTGTTCCCTATTTTCTCTGTTTCTGCCTTGTTTCCTGCGAAAAGATTCACTATATCCTCTCTTATCGAATGCTTGTATGACTTCTATAATCATGACCTCTGGCTTGTTTCAAGGGCACCCTTTGTTTGCCTTGTTTCTACTCAGTCTTGTTAATCACCACCTGTAACAGCTCAATTCCTTGAATCCTATGAGATATAAGCTCACCAGTTTCTATATCCCTATGAACAAGAAACAAATGATCAACAGACACTCAGATTTTGTTGACTTTAATATATTTTTTGATGCTCTCATATATTCTATCTCTAGGTTTCATTCACTTATCTATAGTATCCCCCTAACGCTGGTGAGTCCCAAGATTTCATCCTCATTACTGAGGACCTAGACAGAAGGGAACTAGACAGGTATCCTTGGAAGTTTCCACCAAGATTATCTCTGAAAAGCCTGATTTGTCTCTCTTCAGTAGTAAAGCAGAATCACATTAGTAAAACGAAGGATATTGTGAAAGAAAGCTGATTTGGGAAAGGAAACGAGTTGGGTTTTCGATGTCAGGCTGATTACTTTCCTTTGTGCCTATCCACCACCATTAGCCTAGTCTGTGCTCAAGGGGGAGACCGGTCTACATCACTTATGTCCCCTTGACCTCTGGATTCCTGTTAGGTTTGGCCAATGAGAGGCCCAGGAAATGGAAGGGTGAGAGGAAATAAAGACCAGGTATTTTTTTTCCCCTTTTTCTTCCAAGTTGGACTGCAGCTTTAACAGGGGCGGCCTTCTTCTACCCATGGCCACACCATTTCTCAGGAAGTCCATCTTGCACAGCTTCATTTCTCCCCAGGTTCTGGTAACCACTCTCTTCCCTAGACATTCAGGCCAAGAGGTGGTAAAGTTTCTTGATATGGCTAGTCCCTGGATGTGTCACCATGCTTTGTGGATTCCCTTAACGCTGCCCACCTCTCTGCAACTAGTTTATTCATTAAATATCTTTAATTAGCCCTTTGAGTGTGCCATCTGTTTCCTGCCTGGACCCTAACTGATACAGAAGTGTTTTGCTCGAAATGACAGCAGAACATCCAAACAGTGAGATGGCAGCATTTAACTGGAGATACTGCACAGAAACAAAGGAGTAAATTCAGAATGAAAAATGTGTTTTTGGAAAAATATCTGTACAAATGAGATAATGGAATCCACTGCAGAGAATGAAATCTCTGAAGAATGACGTGAACAGTAAGTGTAAAGTAAAGAACTAAATATAAATCATGGGATACACCCAACTTTAGAACAAATGGAAAAAAGTGAATGAAAGAGAGAGAAAAAAGTAAGTGTTCATATTTGAGTGTTCATGTATGGGTATGTATAATTATATTTCCTAAAAATTTTTCAACAAATTGTTTGCTTCTGTCCTCTCGTACTTAGCTACCTGTATATGTGCATTAATACAACTTTATATCATATAGTTTAGCATGTTCTTAAAGACAAAAATAAAATAGTTCTATATAATGCAAAATAACTTACCTGAGCATGAAAATTTACAAAATTATCCTTAATCAATTCAGTATTTTTGTTCGTGTGTGTGATTTTTACAATTGTCTTTTGATGTTGAACAGAATGGGTCCTTGATATTGTAAATAACCTTTACCAGCTTTAAGAAACTTTGTGATGTGGGAGAGTTGAAGCATTGTTTTGTTTTGTTCTGTTTCATTTTAAGCTAATGACTAGAGTTAAAGATGAAGAAGATGTATGCAGAAAAGAAGAGAGACCATATCTGTAAGCTAATATTTTATGCCAGATGTTATCTATTTTCAAAATTTGCCTTTCCAATGAAGTGGAAACTGGTCAGTGTATGTGATGATGCAGTTCAAATACAGAATAAAGCCAATTTTAGCCTGTGAGAAAAACTGCAGTAGAATCATCTCAGCTATCCCTATGTGGAACCTCAGGAGCATGCAGTATCAGTCCTGGGTCTTTGTGCCTTCAGATCCATTTTTTTGCCCTCTTTCTCTCTCAGTGTCTTAGTGAGGATTTATCCTTGCAATCTGTATTAACCAGGCTCCTGTTCAGATGACCCTTACCTGGGATTGGCTTTTTGAAAGCAATGGTGAGAGACTGGAGCTCAGGAATAAGAGAGAAGCCAGAGGTTTGCCCTCTCCCTCCATGACACAGGTATCTCTAACAGCTGCTGTATCCTTTCCATGGCTTTAGCACCTGCCAGACAGCCTACCATGATTCCATCAACCAGTCAGTAACTGAATGATCCAAGTGTCTGGGCTCCAGTGACACTGCCTCTTAGTTTTGTTCTTCCAGTCCAGGGCTGGTAGTACCTTTTGTTCCTGCTGGTCTGTGGGTTGCTTCGCTATCGCATGGGTGGCTTCTTACTCTCTTCCATCAACTGAATAACTGGTTCCCTGCATTAAATTCTCTCTGTCTTAAATACATTGAGTTTTTTCTCTTTTCCTCATTGGTCCTTAAATAATTAACACTCTATATTCTGCTCTGTGTTATGCAGACTGGCTCTTTGAGATTATTCATTACTCTTTGAGATTATTGCCTATAACACCTGGCAGTGCCTAGCAAAAAAGTACATGTTTCCCAAATGTGTGGAATTATATTTCTAAAGGGAGTTTTGTGAAGTTTAATATTTAATGGAAAATTAGAACAGATTCAAGGACCTTAATGAGGGACATAGTCATTCACAGTAAACTTAAAAGCAGCTATTAAAACTATCCAGTAATAACTTATCTCATCATGACACTGATTGAGGAGAAGACCACAGCTTTCCTGACCTCCTCCCACACCAAACTACTGCAAATCCTCTTAGAATTAATAGCAGCCATAACCCTTTTCATAGGTGAAAATGCAGTACTTTCACCAGAAAAGTAACATAACAATTGTAACGGCCTGTAATTTATACCATGATTTGTAAAACACCAGCCTTCTGTGATGGTTTCCATGACTACGTGCATAGAAGAGTGAGATTATAGATGAAAATAAGCTATGACTGAACTGTAAAAAAGTATAAAAGGAGTAACTCTGAGAATGAGAGGAAAATGTTTTTAAAAAATGAAGTGTTACAATTGCAACCACATAATAAAATATGTAGTTGTTCTTATAACCTGACAGTGATGTGATAAAATGGAAAACATATCAAAGTAAAAAGAAATGAGTTACTGTAATGCAAGTGAAAGACAACTATATTACACAGAAAGCCAGAATCTCAGCAGCAATCTCAGGCACTTCTCTGCCACTTCTCAAGGTTTGCTTCTCTGCTCTCAGGACCCCACAAAAGCACTCAGATAAGCTCCTCTCAACTATTCCACACACAACTCAACATCCCAAGTATATTCTGAGGTGATTGTTGTAAATCTGAGAAAATTAAAGGTTAATTTCCCTGTGTCAGTGTTGCAGGATTTATTCCTATCACACACCATCTTTCTCCTAATAAGCCTAGACCTCAGGACTGCCTGAAGTATACCTATATGGATTGTGATATACCTATGTGATGAGAGCCAGTTTCTCACTATTAGAGTGGGGATTTGGAGATAAACAAGTGGAGGAGGCTAGAATGATCCATATGGCAATGCATTAGAGTTGAAAACATCAGTATGAACTCAGGTTTAACTTAATGTAGATACAGATAATTACGTATATAAATATTATATATGTGTACAAATATAAATATACACATGCATATGTGGACAGTATACACACATTTTTTTCCTTGCACTTTCAATTTAGAGGATCTAAAATAAATAACACCCCAATATAAAGGCAAGATGTAAAATACATCTCAGAATAAAGTCATTACCAAAAATTTACCCTTCATCAGATAGCAACTTACTATTCAACTATCAAGGTCAAACATAAGATCCATTTTTCCTTCCAAGGCACTTATGTGCATTCCTCCCTCCTCCACCCAGATGTGATCTTTTTATCCTTGCAGATAAAATCATAGAATGTAGCAGGTTGATAATCAGAGTTTCTAAACTTTCTTGATTAAAAAAAAGAACTTGAGAGACGGTTGTTAAAAATACAGATTATCCAGCCCTGCCCTAGAATACAGGGTTCAGTACCTCTGGTGTTGAGGCTATATAATCTGTACTTTAAGAAATTTCCCATTAGATTTGTAGTGATCAGACATTTTTTGTAAACACTGCTATGGTATGAAAAGCAAATGCTTTGGAAGATGAGAAATTTGAGTTCTTATGACAGTTAGAATCACTAGCTGTGTGATACTGAACTAACTCCCTCAACTGTACTATAGAGAGAAGTCTAACTTCATGAAATAAATAACATACATTAGGACCTAGCACAATGACCAGTGCTAAATAACACTTGGCATATATTCTTGTCCTTTTCAATCCCCTTCGCCCATTAAAGCACTTCCTACTTTACTTTCTACTAATTTATAACTTTGTTGTTCATTGCTAGATTATGAAATCCACAAAGACAGGAACCATGTTTTTATTCTTGAGGCCCTAGCACCTACCACTGTGCCTGGCACTTTGTTGGTGCCCCAAAACCATTCATAGAATGAATTGACTCCGGACAACCTCCTAATCACCCATTACAGTTCTTTGTCCAAGTTTACTATCTTGTCCAATCTCTTCTACTTCCTCCCACCTTCTACAGATTGCATATAACAGAGCCTATACCTTATAATGAAAAGGAAAAAAATTAGATAAAACAATATTCTTGATAACATCAATACAAAATTAAATGGGTGGTAATAGTTAAAGAAAATTAGAATAAAATTTAAAGGGAACAAAGGAGTTTGAAATGATTCTCCATAATTGCTTCTTTGTGCCATGCAAATGTGTGAATTTCATTGTCTTAATCTGCCATATTTCTGAGTAAGAAGCATACTTAGGTAAGCATTTAGACTTTTACTCGAATAGAACTGATCTTTTAGTGTGAGTCTAATTTAGTTCCCTGCTGAAGGTGATAAAGGCAGTTCATTAATTCTTCCTAGTATAGAAGTCCCTTTCACTGTTTCAAAGTCTTCTCATGATCTGGAAGTTGCAGCCAAATGATGGAATTCAAATGATAACATCAAGATGGGTAAAATTTGATAGAAACTATTTTTCAAGTAACATGCAATCCATTCTTTGGGGAAAAAATACTTCTCAGTGAAGTAAAAATGATCTTGTTCATTACTTATTAGCAGCCAACAGGTATAAGAGGATTACTTGACAGTTTGATGTTTCATATCTGAAGATGAGAAAATGAAGTGTTTTGCTAATTATGATGTGCTCACAAATGTATTTTCATAATCTGTTTGAGGTTTTGTTATCTCTGGAAGCTCTTGAAGAAAGAGATTTGAGAGACCAAGACTGCAGCCTCACACGCAGAGAAATAGCACGCAAATGTCCCTGTCACTTGCTAACTCATTTTACCCATCATCTTTCTGTAGAACCTCAATGATATCTCATTTTCCCTGGTGCTTTTTCTTAGATTTGGAAGTTGCACAGCAAAATACTTAATTTCTAGATCTCTAGGAGTACATGCATTGGAAGCCCCATCTCGTAACCATACATGAACTATATTTCTTTAGCATGCATTTTGCTTTAATCCAAGCTCAACTCGTTGAGCTCGATTAAAGAACTATGACTCCCTTGCATTCTTTCCCCAGATCCTCCTACCTGTACATACACTGTATGTCCACTCCTTTTAATCATTAAGCCCTTAGGACATTAGGTTCTGGTCAGCCCCAAACTTACTTAGGAAAAAATCTTCAGGTCTATCAACCATGACTAAGATACAATAATCAAATCTCAAACTAGAATAAAGTTTTAATCAAACAAAGATAGTGTGTTGGCCTCAGTTATGTTTCAGCTCCAGAGTCATGACAGCAGAACAGTGCCACAGGCCGCATCCCCCAGGAACTGGGCCAAACAATGAATACCATGACTGACACCAGGGCCTGAAGCCATGATCAACTGCACCCTGCATAAGCCCAACCAATCAGTAGAGCCCAGGCCCCCAACTCCTATAGTAACCATGATTAATGATTTTCCCCTTATTTAACCTAGCTATTAGAGGCCATTAGGGAGGCAGGTTTTTGAGAGCACTAGCTCACCGGTCTCTGGGTTTGGCGCCAACTCCTGCTGCAAACTCCTTTGTTTTTTGGCTTGGATGCACTCAGGCAAGTGGACCCTTTGAGTTCACAGTAACAATCTCACCATTTAACTTCCTGAGTTTGGGCAAGTATGTAATGTCTCTCCAATTTTCAGTTATTTATTCGTATAATAAAGATACAATATCAATGTCATAGAATTGATTTTGGAATTAAATTAGATAATGAATTTAGAGCATTCCTATTGCCTGGTTATTTTCATTAATTTTGTTAGGGTAAACCTTCCAGGAAATTAGTAAATCAATGCTTACTTTTTTGATGTAAATTTCTGGACGTCTAAATTTCCATGTGCAAACTCCTATGCCATGCTTACTATTTACGAAGCACTGTACTAAGTCTTCACGTTTACTTTTCACAACAAAAACATGTGGTAGATCGTCTCTGTCACTTAAGAGAGGAAGCTCAGTACATACCGCGAGATGAGGTATCTTGTGCAGAGCGAGCAGCTAGTAGGTGGCAAGCTGTGACTTGAACCCAGAGAACCTGCTCCAGAGAATTTTCTCTAAACCACAACTTTCACCATACCCTGCTTAGTACAACTGTATTGAGAGCAGATAGAACACCAATATAAACTAAATTTAACCCAATTTAGAATTAGGGGGAAAAAAAATACTGAGATGAAATACCTTCCATAAAGCTTCAAAGAAATGCTGCATCAAAGACTTGGTTAAACTCTGATGTATCAGCTGCTTTAGGTTTTTGCACTTCCTTGAAAAGCTTGCCCTTGATATGTAACTAAGAAATATGAACTGACTACTCTAAAAACCCATATCACAAGCAGCGGACTGAATTTCAGGAGACTTTTTCTTCATTTGCTTTGCTTCTCCTGAAAAAAACAAATGCCAATAGGAATATTTTGCGAAATATTTTTTAAACATAGGCTTCCAGTTTCACAGCAGGATGCTGTTGTGACGGATTTTGCCTCAAATTTGTTTAAGTCTAATTGTGACTATAATGAGTGCTGTCTCATGACTCAGAAATTTCTTGTTTTTTTGCTTTCACTTCATGAATCATAGGCATTTGTATCACCTTTTCACAGATAACAAAAGCTGTCCAGCAAGGTTAAGTGACTTAATGAAATAGTTAATATTACCAGCCTTGACATTTCTGTACCGGAAAAAGGGAAGACAAACATTAGTCCCTATGCCTCAGTTTTAGACTCTCAGATGGTCCTAAAAGGTATTTGGGAATATATGATTAATCTGCCTTCGTTCTGACATTAAAATCTGTCCTCTGGAATTACTAATTAGCATAAATGTTATATATAGTCTGGGTCCAAATATATCCTCAAGAGCAAATGCTTTTTTTATTAGATTAAATAAAATATATTAATTTAGTTTGGTCAGTCATATACTTCTGCAATCAAACAGTATATATCACACTTACGTATATTGGAAAAGGCTTCTTAAAAATTCAAAACCATGCCATAAAATGTTTACTTAAGACAAATTCTGCTCCATAATCATACAAAAAATAATTAGCTTCGAGTTTTAACAATATTACAATGTGATTTTAGCAAAAACATGATTATATGCATTTAAAATTGATACACAATACATATGATTGTATGCAAAGCATTGTCTTTATTTTAGCCAAAAATAAAGTATAGATATTTTGTTAACTAATAAGGGAAGCTTAACCAAACAAATACACAAGAAAAACCATTCATATAATACTAGTGTATTTAAAATCATACTTAAGTATGGGGACAATAAATATTTTAGTAACCATGAAAGCAATAGAAAACTGAGAATGGGCTATTACCCAGTAAAAACTCCTGAGCTAATCTAAGATGTCCACTGGTAGACCTGGTAAACATAAGGTTTGAAAATGATAGGGTTTAACAGCATTTTAGAAGCCATGAAGCCACTAACTCAATATTCAAGCTTACATGCTAGTCTCTAAAATAGGCTTCAGGTTTAATTCCTCCTCTTCCTTCAACCAGCCAGTCAATCCATCCTAAAGATTCCATAACAAAACATGTATCTTCCTTTTATGTTTTTTCCTTTTGGTTGTTAACACTGTAAGTTAACATCTTTCACCTGATTCCTGATTCTTGGAATACTCTCCAAGCTGGTTCCTGGTTTCCATTTCCTCCCTGAAATAATCACACTGTTGCTTTCTGAACACATCACTGATTTGCTAAAAAAAAAGATTGCCTCACTAATATTTGGTTTGAAACCTTGGGAATCTCCCCTCGTGAAATTCAAAACTCCTGGTTCAAGGAGGGCAAGGAGAGACTGAAGAAAGAGGCAGGCCACTTCAGATTGGAAATGGCAGGTTTAGAACTACTTGTCTTTAGAACTTGGGGGCGTGGGGGCGGGGAGGGAGGACACAGGATGAGTAGTTCTCCACACCTACTCACCAGAATCGTAAATTTATATGGAGGCCTCCATGGGGTTCAGTCATGTATTCAGTCCAAATGGTCTCCATAGTGCCTTCCTCTCTCAAGGCTATGTCCTTGAAACAGCTCCTAGTGTGCAAATGATGGGAAGAACATACATTCCGAGGATAGAGGGAGGGCTGAAGAGCCTCACCTGCCCAGATACAGCTCTCTGGTCAACCAGCAGTAACGGCCTGTGAATGACCTCCTCCAACACTAATCAAGAACAGTGTTTTGTACTCTGAATTCAACATCCTACATTTTCTTACATTATCTTTCACTACTTATATATGTGTACTTTATACTTCAAAATAATGGAATACATTATATTTTGCAAGCATTCTGTTCTAACTCTCCTTCATACATACAATTCCCTATGTCTGGAAGTAACATACCCACCATTGGTTTACCTATTAAAATCTGACCTATTTTTAATGACATCCACTTTTTTGTTCACCTGGTATTCATTTCCCCTTTTCTAGTCAAAGCTTCCCAATTGCACCTTGGAGATCTAATCCTTGCCCTTAGGACTGAGTCTTGATCGGCTGTTGATCTCTGTCTTGCTTTCCTTGGCTAGGGGAACCATATGTGTTCCAAGCTAGGCTGGAGATATGCTCTACTCCTGGAATTACACCAGGACTGAAATTTGTTGGACATCAGACATCGACTAAACACTGTCAAAAGTATCAGGTCATCCATCTTTGTTCCACACCCATACTTACTTAGACCTTAGGGGAGTATAGGGGCGTATGGACTTGTAGGTTAAAAATAATTTTTGCCCAGATGTTTAAAATAATTTCCTTCTTTGTCTTCTAGCTTCCAGGTGTGTGTGTGTGTGTGTGTGTGTGTGTGTGTGTGTGTGTGTGTGAGTGTGAGTGTGTGTGTGTGTGTGTGTTTTATGAAGTACAGTTATATTCTAATTTTCAACCTCTGCTGATTCCCAATCCTTTGGAAACTTTTAGAATCTTTTCTTTATCACTCCTATTCTAATATTTCAAGAAGTTTACCTTGATGTGGTCTTTTAATTCATTGTGTATGATTTTGGCAGGACTTCTCAATCTCTAAAATCATGTTGCTGTGCTCTGGGAAATCTTGTTGCATCATTTGCTAATAAATTTCTTCCTTATTCTTGGCTCTCCCATCATAGAACTCTCATTTGGAAGATCTGGACTTCTAGATTAGTCCTCTCACTTTATTATCTTTTTATTTTCCATCACTGTGTCCTTTTATTTCACTCTGGCTGCTATACTCAACTTGATCTCACAATCTACTGATTTTTTTTTCATTCAGTTCTCTATTTTTAATTTCTAAGGGCTCTTCGTTCTCAGCATATTCCTTTTTTTATACCAAACTACTCTTGTTTTATAGTTGCAATATTTATTATTCTTTATGAATAGTCAATACAGCATTTTGCAAATTTTCTTCTGCTTTCTGCACTTTGTTTTCTCTGAATTCCCTTTCCATCCTTACTTCTGACTTCTCTGTCTTTCATTAGGAGTAAACTAAGAGAAATCTGATTGGATGAAATTTCAAAGAATTCTAAGTAGCCAAAACAATATTGAAAAATAAGAACAAAGTTGGAATACTCACGCTTCCCAATTTCAAAATTTGTAACAAAATGACAGTAACAAAAATTGTATGACTGGCATAAAGATTTTCATACATACTATATACATATATATAAAATGAGTATGCACAGATAAATCCATACATCTTTGGCCACTTGATTTCAACAAAGATGGAATATCATTCAATGAAGAAAGAAGAGCCTCTGAAACAAATAGTTCTGGGGTAACTGGATATCCACATGCAAAAGAATACTTCACACCACACCCAAAAATTAACTAGAAATGGATAAATATAAGAATTAAAATTATAAAATGTAAATAATATAAAAATATAATTACAATTAGTTTATTTTAATAATATAACATTAATATGTATGAATAATAAACTACTACAAAAATCTAAGAGTTAAAACTATAAAACTCTTAGAAGAAACACAGGGACATATCTTCATGACCTTGGGTTTTGCAATATGTTGTTAGATTTACCAAAAGCATAGATAACAAAAGATAAAATAGAAACCTAGATGTCAACAAAATTTAAAACTTTTGTGCATTAAAAGATGCAATCATCAATGTGAAAAGACAACTTAGATGATGTGAGAAAATATTTTCAAATCAGCTTAAGACCAGATGATATCAGGACACACTACTGAAAATTAATTTTTTTAAATGTTATTAAATTTATTGGGGTGATATTGTGTAATAAAATTATATAGGTTTCAAGTATACAATTCTACAATAGATCATCTGTATAGTGCATGTGTGTTCACCACCCAAAGTAAAATCCCTTTCTGTCACCATATATTTGACCCCTTTATCCTTTTTTACCTCCTGCCCACATCCCTTTCCCTCTGGTAACCACTATACTATTGTCTGTGTCTATGAGTTTTTATTTATTTCTCTTGTTTGTTCATTCGTTGCTTGAGTGAAATCATATGGTTCTTGACTTTTTCTGTGTGAACTATTGCACTTAGCATGATAATCTCAAGATCCATCCATGTGTTGTAAATGGCAGTATTTCATCTTTTCTTATGACTGAATAGTATTCCATTGTATATATGTACCACATCTTTTTTATCCAAGCTGTGAAAGGATACTTCAGTTGTTTCCATATCTTGACCACCGTGAATAATGCTGCAATGAACATAGGGGTATATATATTTTTGTGGATAAATATTTTCAATTTTGGGGAGTATATACCCAGAGAGGTATTGCTGGGTCATATGGTAACTCTATTCTTACATTTTTGAGCAACTTCCATACTATTTTCCATAGCGATCAAATTACTTTGAGGTCAAATTCATAAAATCCTAAGACAAGTCCATAAATTTAGTATCTATGTTTTCTTTTATGTATTTTATTGTTTCAGGTCTTATATTTTAGGCAGGCCTTTGATCCATGTTGAAATAATTTTTGTGTATGGTGATAGATAGCAGTCTAGTTTCATTCTTCTACACATTGGCTTTCCAATTCTCCCAACACTATTTATTGAAGAGGTTTTCTTTTCTCCACTATATATTTTTGGTTCCTTTGCCAAAAATTATTTGCCTACATGTATGGAATTCTGTTTCATTGGTCGGTGTGTGTGTTTTTCTGCCAATGCCACGATGTTTTGATTATTGTCACTTTGTAGTATAATTTATTGTCAGGTAGTGTGATACCTCCAGAAAAGAAATTTCCAACACTCATTCCAAGAGAAAAAAGGAGAGATCAAATTTAGTCATCACTAAAATCTCAGGGGTAAAATGTGAGTCTGAGCACTTAGTGCCTTATTTACATTGCTAACAGCATGGAGTTCCTACGAAATAATATCATCCCATCAAATTAAGGTAACTTATTTGGATTCCACTGACTTTGAAGTTTGTTAGCATTTAATTGGCAAAACTTAAAATTTTAATTTGTAAGAATAATAAGCATAAAAATTGATATTAATTTTACATGTATATATTTTTAACATTATAATAAAATAATTGTCAGTACAGATCTGGCTGTCTGTGAGACTGATTTTCTCTACCATCCAATTCAATAATGAGAAGAAAATTTTAAAGAGAAATTTTTACTAGGGAAGGATTTTCATTTTATGGGTTATATAAAAATAATAAGTGAATAGATATGCACATACTATTTACAAAGGTATGTCACAGGAAAAGAGCTGCATGATATTTTTAAGGAATTCAGCACAGTTGTTTTATTATGTTGAGAACTGTTTCATTGTCTGAATTACCAGGATAAGGACACAGGGAGTGAATTTTCTGAAAGGCACAGAATGTGTAAACTGACAGATAGCTAACAGAGATTTCACATTTGGCACTTGACATGATTTTGTGAAATTAATTTACATGTGCAGTGTACATTTTAATAAGAAAATAGCTTAGCTCCCAACTATACTAAATGGATTTCAATGATCTTATTCTTTTATATTTTGTTTGTAAAATGTATTAAGGAAAACACACTGTGAAATTGCACAAGAAAGGCGCTAACTTTTCTGAACTACCGATGATGAATGTGATGCTTATTTTTGGCATATCCTATGGAAGACACAGACAGAAAGATTATCATGACAGTTTACCTTCTTGCAAAACATTTGTTGACACTATTCTTCTTCATGTTTACATAATAACCTGCTCTGCCATTATATTTTCTATACATAGCATCATATTTTCTTGTCTTTCATTTTAATAATATGTAGCTAATGGCTATTGCTGGTATATTTCTAATTTTATTAGTATGATTATTTTACAATGCCAAGGCACACAATAGCTTTCCATATTAGCTATATCTCACATCATTTTTGTAAGATGAGACAATAGTATTATTCAGGTGCATCTTCTTATACATGTGACACACAGACATATACTTAGTGAAAAATCTTTTTCTTGCAAATATAATGCTGTTTACCCATGGTGATCTGTTTTAAACTGTTTTTCCAGAAATGAGAGCAATAACAGATTCCTGAATTTAAAGTATTTCATTAGACGCTAATTGTGATTAAGGGGTATATTTTCAGCTCACCTTATGGGTATAGTTTAAAGATGTAAAGTAGCCCACAGGAGACCTCATCAGTATGGTGATTAAGTGTTAATCAGTAACACCTAGAACAGAGAAATAATGAAAAAACACACACATTTTTGATGCATTGATTATTAGCTTTTCTTGGCTTTTAAAGACTTAAAAACTATCAGGATAATGTTTGGTACTTTCACTCTTCTAAATTATGCTACCCTAAAGGAATAGTTGTGTGCTTTTGGGTAAAACCACCAAGGGATAGGTGCCATTCGGTCATTTATTTTATTGTAGTTTCTTCAACTAATTGAATAAATATTTAGAAAATAAGTACAGGGGCAAGGCACACTACTAGGCATGGTGATGAATCCAAATGCAAGCAAGAGTGGAGTTCACATATAAGAAAACACGTGCAACACAGCAAAGTGTAACTTCCATGTGGAGAGTCAGAGAACATGTGGATGATGGGATCAGAGGAGGATATGAAAATATTACAGTTCAGTCTAAACCCTAAAGAACAGGATGCGAAAAGGTGGAAACAGTAAAATGGCATTCAATGAACACAAAATAGTATAAGCAAGAATGGAAAGATACAAGTTGTTTTGAAAGACATTAGAGTAGAACCAAATTTTTAGAGAGCAAGGTACACGTAAAAAAAATAAGAAGAGACATTATGCTAAGTGAAATAAGTCAGTTGGAGAAAGACAAATACCATATGATCTCACTTATATGTGGAATCTAAAGAACTGAAATAAATGAACAAAGTAAACAGAAATAGTCTCAGAGATATAGAGGAAAAACTGATGGTTGCTAGTTGGGATGGGGATGAGGGAGAAGGGGAAGGGATTAGACAGCATAAATTGGTAACTACAATATTGCCACAGGGATATGAAAGACAGTTTGGAGAATTTAAAAAAAAAAGAATAAGAGATGATAAAATTGATAAAGAAAAATTGGACCAGGTGAAACCAGGGGTCCTTATGACTGTGTTAAATGTACTTTTAAAGAAAATAGTCCCATTTACGATTGCTTCAAAAACTATAAAATACTTAGGAATAAATTTAACCAAAGAAGTGAAAGACCTGTACTCAGAAAACTATAATACAATGAAGAGAGAAATTAAAGAAGATACAAATAAATGGAAACACATACCATCCTCATGGATAGGAAGAATAGTTTAAAAGTCCATACTGCCTTAGGCAATATACAGATTCAATGCAATTCCTATCAAACTACCAAAGGCATTTTTCACAGAAATAAAATATATAATCCTAAAATTTTTATGGAACCAGAAAAGACCCAAAAAGCCACTGCAATCTTGAGAAATAAGAACAAAGAGGGAGGCGTCACGATACCTGACATCAAATCATACTACAAGGCTATAGTAATCAAAACAGCATGATTTTGGCATAAAAACAGAAATATAGAGCAATGGAACAGAATAGAGAACCCAGAAACAAATCTATCCATATATGGTCATTTAATCTACAATAATGGAAACAAGAATTTACACTGGGATAAAGACAGTCTGTTCAATTGGGATAAAGACAGTCTGCTGGTAAATCTGGACAAACACACACAAAAGAAAAAATAAAAATGAAGCTGGACCACCTCCTTATGACATATACAAGAATAAATTCAAAATGGATTAAAGACTTAAATGTAAGATCTGAAACCATAAAGCTCTTAGAAGAAAATATAGGGAGTAAATTTGCAGATATTACCCTGAATAATATTTTTATTGATATATCCCCTCGGGCAAGGGAAGTAAGAAAAAAAATGAACATATGGGATTACCTCAAAATAAAAAGTTTTTTCACAGCAAAGGAAACCATCACTAATACAAAAAGGCATCCTACTGAATGAGAGAAATTATTTGTCAGTGATACATCTGACAAAGGGTTAATATCCAAAATTTATAAAAAACTCATTCAACTAACAAAAACAAACAACTCAATTAAAAAATAGGCAGACGACATGAAGAGACATTTTCCTAAATAGGGCACACAGGTGGCAAACAGACATATGAAAAAATGCTCAACCTCACTAAATATTAGAGAAATGCAAATAAAAACCACAATGAGATACCACCTCACTCCGGTCAAAATGGCAAGGCTATGAAGAAAAGGGATCCCTCATGCACTGTTGGTGGGATTGCAGATTGGTGCAGCCACTATGGAAATCAGTATGGAGGTATCTCAAAAAACTGGAAGTGGAACTACCTTATGATCCCCAATTCCACTCTTAGGTATCTATCCAGAGAAATCCAAAATGCTAATTTAAAGAAATTTATGCACCCTTATGTTTATTGCAGCGCTATTCACAATAACCAAGACATGGAAACAACTGAAATGCACATTGGTAGATGACTGGATTAAAAAACTGTGGTACATTTATACAATGGAGTATTACTTGGCCATAAAGAAGAATGAAATCTTACCATTTGCAATGATATGGATGGACCTAGAGAACATTATGCTAAGTGAAATAAGTCAGACAGAGAAAGACAAATGCCAAATTATCTCACTTATATGTGGAATCTAAAGAATAGGATAAATGAACAAACTAATCAGAAACGGTCTCAGAAATATAGAGAAAAAAAACTGAGGGTTGCTAGATGGTACGGGGGTGGGGATAAGGGAGAAGGGGAAGGGATTAGACAGCACAATCGGTAACCACAAGATTGCCATGGGGACACGGAAGACAATTTGAAGAATATAATTAATAATGTAAAGATTTGACTGGTTATCAGATGGACACTTATCTTATTAGAGAGACCACTTCATGGATGGTATAGGTGCCTGACCACTGCAGTGTACACCTGAAGCTGAATAATAATGAATGTCAGCTATAATTTTATATATGATCACAGGATGTGGAGTACAGCATAGGGAATAGAATCAATGGAATTGTAACAGCTATATATGATGTCAGAGGGGTAATAGATTGGGGGAGGGGGTTATCACTTTGTGAGGATGTAAATGTCTATTACATTGTTTTGTACACCTGAAACTAATAAAAAAATTACTTTTAAATCCTAGCTCTATAAATCATCTCTCTCTCTCTCTCTTTCCCTCTCTCTCTCTTCCCCCCCCACCTCCCTGCCTTCCTCCTTCCTTCCCTCCCTCCCTCCTTCCCTCCCTCCCTCTCTCTTTCTCTCTCCAGCAGCCCAAACCTGACAATGTTCACAGGGTCTGAACCTCTGGCAAGCTAAAGATAACATCTTGACCTAAGTTATGTTTCTGTTTCTGACCCCTAAAGTGGAACGACCCCCTGGCTTCTTTCCCATGAAACAGAACTGAGGGACATTGGAAAAGACCTCAGAACTGTACTCAAGACCTGAAGAAGTTATTTATTACCCTTACCTCACCTCGAACCAATCAGTTCCCTGCATCACCCAGAAACCCAAACCCATGGTGTCTTGTGATTTTGTCGTACATAATCTGTAACCTACCCACCATCAGAGAGTTCTCCTGGATGGTACCATTCATCAATAAAATAGCCAATAATTCTCTACTGTAATTCTCAGTGTTTAGTGTTTGGCTCTGCTGGTGCCAAACTTTTTGTTCTGTAACATGAGATAGTCAAAGGCCCAGATGAGTACAATGCTGAGGAGTTTGAGCTTTCCTCTCTAGGCAACAGGGGTCCACCAGAGGATGTTGTTTTAAATAAACAAGGTTTATAGTACTTTCATTTTTAAAAGAGAGGCCTATGCTCATTTTTGAAAACTGGTAAAATAAAAGGAAATAAAATATAACTCATCTTTGTACCACCTCAAGTCATTTAAACTATTTTGTTCATTGAAATGATGGATGAGCTGAGATATAATGAACCACACTAGAGTTTTGAAAATAAGACATAGGCGAGCAAATGTGAAGAATCTAAGCACACTGCCGCTTTCTTTTTCTTCTTTGAATGTTAAAAATAGGTCTACAAATTTTCTAGCATTTGCATTGTACATTTTGCGTATTTTCCCAGATAATTTTGCATCCATTATTTCATCTTATTTCTGTGAAACATGAGCAAGCACAGCTTTCATTTTTTATGTTTATTAGCATCGGTCATAGTGGAAAAAAAATTGACTCTGCTAAGGTCAAATAACTAAGACAGAGTCATAGTAGAATTCAGGTTTTCCTGCACGTGTTTCAATGTTCTTACCATTATATTTGTTCAAACCACCAGAATCAAGCCACTGAATAGCAGTATTCTGCATAATAACCCTTCACATATTCCCCATCACTTCCAGCACAACTCTTAGTGCCAGTTGCCAAAGGCACCATGGGAACAAGAGGTAAACTAGACAAGGTATAGATCTCAAGGTACTTCGACTTTCATGGGCTACATATAGCAAAGTGCATAGTGGACATTCATTGAACACCTTCTCTATTATGCATGGCACCGGGCCCTGTTCCGTGAACTGCTTCCGTTCTTCTGGAGGACTTCAGAGTAGAGCATTGTTTATTCTGCTTTGCATCATTCACTCATGCCAAAGAAAAGAAATGACTTCTACAATGGGTTAGTTTTGAAGAAGCAAGGCTCAGTTCCATCTGGCCTTGTTTGGGAGCCAGTCCGCTAGGCGATGGGTGCAGTCTGGTGTGCCCATGCTGTCATGCCCCTGCAGATGTGCCAGAAACTGGGTCGGTAACTCTGACTCAGGAGTGCAGTATTGATAAATACACACGACTGCAGATCTAAAGTCATGTTCTTCAATTCATTCTCTAGGTAACCCAACTGACACGTTTATTTCTTTGTGTCTCATTATCTCTATCAGTTGGATTTAAACTCAGTGTGGGAATAAGACCATTATTTGATGGCTTTCTAAACATTGTGTCTATCATCTCATTATTGCCAGGTGCCAAAGTCACCATCATTAGCAGCCATATGTTATTATCATGATCCCAATGAGGAAATTGAGGTTTAAAAGTTTAAACAATTTACCCACCATCATACAGCTAGTTGGTGACAGAGCAGAGCTATGGGCTAAATCTCTGTGCTTGACTAAATTCCAGACCACAATGCAAGGTAAGCAAATGACTTAAGAAAGACACACCAAGATATTATGTGTTCAATTCCATAAACAAAGAGAGTAGCTTATTTACCAGCAGTGGAAAATCTTAAAGAGCAAAACACCTTATGGGAACAATGGCGCTCATTATGATGTAGCCAACCAATTTTTAAAACCATGGGGGAAAAAAAAATCTTCTGAGGGGTTGGCCGAGTGGTGCATTGGTTAAGATTTGGCTTGGGATGCCAGCGGTCCCAGTTCGGATCCCACATATGAGGGCCAGTGGCACTGCCTTCTACAGCTAACAACAGCTCCACCTGGAGCTAGGCTGCGTGAGCACAGGCGACTGTGTGGGCTGCAGCCCCTGCTGCAGTGGGCTGCCATAGGCTACAGTGAGTGGCCAGCAGCCAGCGTGAGCTGCCAATAGCTGCGGTGAGCGACCATCCAGAGGCAAGCGACCGATCTGCCTCATCCAGGAAAAGCGCAATGATGATACCAACACAGGCCAATGAAGCAATGTCCTCTACAACTAGACTGAAGAACAAAAAGACAGCAACTTGTCTGTTCCCTTTCCCCCGACTCCCCAAGGCTGTTCCCCTCCCCCAATTCCCCAATAAAATCTTCAAAAACAAAAAAAATCTTCTGATCTTATTTATTAATCAGATGCCAAAATTTACCCAATTCTGTTCTACATAATAAGACTCTCAGCTCCTATTTCACTTCCTACTGATAAGACTGAGTGTAAATTTCAGTTAAAGAATTAAGAGACCATAGTTTCCTACCGGTTGTCAACAGTACCTAAATTGCACCCCAATGAGAAAACCTGGTTTCTCAACCCAACCCAGGACCCAGCCTAGTCAGATGCAGTGGAGTCTGTATTTTCCTTGGGGTCTGATTATACATAGAGATTCTGAGAATCATTTAAGTACTATAGGACCATGCAGGGAGGCGAATTATGGATTCATTATGTGTATCTTGTTATAGGGGAGACATCCTATATGTGAATCACAGTATAGCTAATATAAATATATAAAAGAAGGGCTAGCGATCCTACTTTGAAAGTTCGATTCTGTGCCAGGGGCTCCCTATGACCACTCCCCACGTCTAATAATTTGCTAGGAGGACTCACAGGACTCACCATATAGTCATAATCAGCACTGGCATTTATTACACCAAAATAATATAAAACAAAATCAACAAAGGAAAAAGACACATGGAGTGAAGTCCAGAGGAAACTAGGCTCAGACTTCCAGGGTCCTCGCCCAGTGGAGTCATATCAGAAGTCCTTAATTCTCCAAAAAGGGGTT
The DNA here is from genome assembly GCA_033961575.1 of Aselliscus stoliczkanus. Lineage (NCBI taxonomy): Eukaryota > Metazoa > Chordata > Mammalia > Chiroptera > Hipposideridae > Aselliscus > Aselliscus stoliczkanus. The sequence continues at coordinate 141,501,622 of CM066731.1, forward strand.
GTGACCTGTATGAAGTGTTTCCAACTAGGGAAGCTCAAGAGAGACTCAGTGCCCAGGGTTTTTATTGGGGGTTGTCAAGTAGGTAGCCTCTGCCGGGCATAAACCAAAATTTCAGACACTCAGGAAGAAAGCAGGTATTCAGCATAAACCATATTGTTTGTAGGAACAGTTGAGGCAGAATGAGCCTTCTATAATCTAATGGTGGGGAATCTAAGTCCCCAAACGTTGGCCAAGGGCCAGCCTCGTAAGCAGGCCTTTCTAAGGATAACCAGTCTCAGATCCACTGTGCTAACACTTCTGCACAGCTTCCTATAAAAAAAAAAAATTACATAAAAAATGGAGTCAAGGGGCACTTTATTAAGAAATCATAGATAAAATACCATTAGGCTTTTTTAATTTTTAAAGAAAATAAATTTAAAAGTTTTACTTATTTTTGGACTCTATCTACACTATGTTATATTATCAAGAAGTAACAATGTGTGAGGCCAGGGGATACATGGGAAATCTCTGTACCTTCCCCTTAATTTTTCTGTGATCCTAAAACTGCTCCAAAATAAAATAAATAAATAAATAAATAAATAAACATAAATAAATAAATAAAGTCTTTTAAAAGGGAAAAAAAGAAGTTGCACATATTAGTTCTTATATCTTTAGAAGCTGATAATAGTTCTCTTGACCTATGAATTGACTTTTACTCAAAAATATGATTGATACCAAAATCCTACTTTCTACTCCTTACACCAAACTACCTTTTCTACATGAAACTGTTTTGAACACCCTTTTTAATTTTTAGTCATAAGAAGGATTCAGTTAAATCAAAAAAGAGGAAAAGAATCACCAGCATTTCTATCATGCTAAGATCATCATTTTAAATCCTCAGTGTGTATATTTCAGAGTTTTTGTATGCATAAGTCAATCACTTTTTTCCTTTGCAAAGAGGAATCATGCTTTCTTGATGTAACAATATGTCATCTCTTATTAAACATTGTTCTATGTACATTCCTTTGTAAAGAAGTACTGTAGTGTATTTAGCCAAGCATCAATTTCTACATGCCAGACACTGATCTACCTAAAATAGGCAGAGAGTAATCCTATTCTCAAGGAGTTGACATTCTAGTGGGGAGAGGAATTTTAAAAAGGAAGAAAGAGAAAAATAAAAAAAAAAGGAAGGAAGGAAGGAAGGAAGGAAGGAAGGAAGGAAGGAAGGATGGAAAGAAGGGAGGGAGGGAGGGAAGGAGGGAGGGAGGGAGGAAGGAAGGAAGGAAGGAAGGAAGGAAGGAAGGAAGGAAGGATGGAAAGAAGGGAGGGAGGGAGGGAAGGAGGGAGGGAGGGAGGAAGGAAGGAAGGAAGGAAAATGAGGTAATTAGAAGTAGCAAGTGTTATGAAAACAATACACAAGGTGATAGGGTACAGAAGGCCTCGTGAGGAAACATATGGTTTGAAGTCTGAATGATGAGAATTAATCAGGGAAAATCTGGAGGGAGTGTGTTCTACGTAGAAGCCAAAGCCTTGACCCAAGAGTAATAGTGGTCATGGGAAGAGGTCTAAGTTTTTTTTCTGCATGTGAGGGAAAACCTTTGGAGATTTCTAAACCAGAAAATGATAAGTTAAACTTTCAAATGGTCACTTTGGGGGCCATGAGGCTTCACCTTTAGGAAGAGAAGAGTAGGATTATAAGGCAGTTTAAAGACACTTGGCCCAGAAATACTGGTTTGGGAAATACAGTGGAGACAGAACAGGTGATATGCTTGAAGCATTGGATGTAAAGGGTTAGGATGAGATATGATGCTTTACGCCTAGATGTTTGGCTTGACCATTCATTTAAAAGGGCATTTTTAGGGCTGGCAGAGTGGCGCATTGGTTAAGAGCTGGTTTTGGGATGCCAGTGGCCCTGGTTCGGATCCCACATATGAGGGCCAGTGACACAGCCCTCTACAGCTAACAACAGCTCCACCTGGAGCTGGGCTGTGCGAGCCCCAGAGATGGTGTAGGCTGCAGCCCCTGCTGCAGTGGGCTGCCATAGGCTACAGGGAGTGGCCGGCAGCCAGCGTGAGCAGCTGGCAGCCAGCGTGAGCTGCCAATAGCCGTGGTGAGCGACCATCCAGAGGCCGGCGACCGATCTGCCTCATCCGGGAAGAGCACAATGACGATACCAACATGGGCCAGTGAAGCAACGTCCTCCGCAACTAGACTGAAGAACAAAAGGACACCAACTTGTCTGTTCCCCTTCCCCGATGCCCCAGCGCTGTTCCCCTCCCCCAATTCCCCAATAAAATCTTTGGGGGGGAAAAAAAGGGCATTTTTATAAGTTTGGAATAGTTCTTTGTCATATGTAATGAAAACTATTTTTCCCTCCTTGCTGTTTATCCTATAATTTTGCTTGTGCTATTTTTGAAACACAAAGCTATTTAATTTTATGATTAAATAAATCAATATTTTCCTTTATTTGTTTGGAAAATGCGCTATGAAGTAATGCTCTACTTCTAAAGTCAGGTGAACATTCACCTATTGTTTTCTATTGAATCTATGGTTTCATTTTTACATAACAATAATACATATGAAATATATCTGTAAGATGTGAATAATGGATACTTCCTCCCTTTCCCTCAGTGGCTGCCTAGCTATCGCAACACCATTTATTAGATAATTCATTTTCTGTCTGCTGACTGAGATGCCGCTTTTATAGTCTTATTTAATTTGGGTTTATTTCTGGAATATCCATTGTGTTCCAATTATTTGCCTGAATTTAGTCCAGTACCAAATTATTTTCTCAATTATTGGACTTTTATTCTATAATTTAATATCTAATAAGGAAACTCTATCCTCATTACTCATATTTTTCAAAATTATCTAGGTTACTCTCTCATATTCCTTCTTCCTGATGAACTGAAATTCAGTTTATCATTCAGAAAAAGTTTAATATTTGGTAAAATTACCAATATTTCAACTTTATATATGATTAGAGTTAATGTAAGGTTTTGGAAGGCAGTACATTGAATGTAAGAAGTGGCTTAAGTGCATAATGAAGACAAGAAAGTGTCTTTATCTTTGGCTATGCCTTTACGGTAAGTTCATTGTCTTTTCTTTTTTTAAAAAGTACTTCAAATATCTGTCATGTTTTGTAACAGAAATGATATTGCAACAGCTGTTTTTTTAAATTATCAACATTTACATTTTACAATACCAAGTGGTTTGTGATAGAGCACCTGTGCATAATTAGCCCATTCTTTTAATCTCCCAAATCACATTTCTGTTTCCTTCAAAGAAAAAAAACTAATCTAGAATTGTTTTCTTTTAACGTATATTTTAAGCCTGGTCCAGAATTCAACATTTAAACACTTCTTCATTACCAGGTCTCGCATATGTGCTCTTTGAGTTTTTAATGCAAGATTTTTTTTTTTTTTTGAGGACATTGTCACTGGCCCTCATATGTGGGATCCAAACTGGGGCCGCTGGCGTCCCAAGCCAGCTCTTAACCACTGCGTCACTCAGCCGGCCCTCAATGCAAGATTCTTTTTGAAAACACAATTAAATGATTTTGATTTACGTGTTCACATTTTAATCTTCATTTTCTTATAAAGCACACTCCCGCTTCTCAACAAAATTTTAAATGCCTTATTACTTTCTACATGTGACAGGTATTACTAGGTAAAAAGACAATAAATTGACTCATCAGAAGAAATTGCAGCATCACATTTATATGCATAGATGTGAAAGAGAGTTTGGCCAGCCTGAAGTAGAGTGAACTCCAAATGGCAATGTCAAGGGATGCATGGAGAACTTGAGTTCAATTCAGACTTAATAATAATATTTGAGGAGTTTAAATGTGCTGGTGATACTTATAATCAGTCAGGTGTGATCTTCATGGGTTCTGTCTGCCTTTATGCTATGTTTTGTATCAGTCTGACACACTCACATGAGCAGAGCTTACTCCTAGATCAAGCCGAAGGTATGAAGTAATTTTCAGAACAATTGTGCAAGATTCCTTCTGCTTTCCCTGCTTCAGTCCATGATAGTTATCTACCAGACTCTTCATTTCATCCTTATTTATTCATTTAAAAATCCAGCTCCTCCTTGGAATTAGTTTCAGCATTGAATTCCTCCAGCTTCTAATCCTGCCTTCCAAATTCTCACTCACTTCAGCTAATCTCAGTAGGATTCTGTATATTGACTGGCACCTTAAAACTCCCATAACAATCCCTGACCTCAATTCATTCCCCTCATGTTTTATTATGAGGGGAATAATCATCATGGTTATTATGAGGATTAAATTATGCAATAATAATAAATATGAAGCATTTACCATCATATAAAGCACATCACAAATGCTCCATTAATGGCAACTATTATTAGCTATAGTATTCTGTAGCAACCAGTTGTAAAGTAGAAACAAACTGAATCAAGTAACTGCTTTGTCTACCAATAGCTAAAAAAAAATAATAATAATAATAAATAGTTTGGATAATTTTTATTTAATTGGCTAAATACTTAGTGTCACAAATAGAATTAATGTAGGAAAATGTCAGCTGGTCATTGTTAATGTTCATTATGTTTTGATACAAGAACAATTTTTGCACCTGCCGACAGAAAAGAAAGAACCAGTGGAGAGAAAATTTCAAGCTAAGTGGTGACTATGTCCTGGTTTGCTGGTGACAGTGCCAGTTTATACCTGCTGTCCTAGAATTCTTATTAATAGTGTCCAGCTTTACTCTCCACCCTGGCGCTGTTGTGATGTGATGTGATGTGATGTGATGATGGAAAAGTTCTATATCCAAACTATCCAACATTGTAGTAGCTAGCCAGTGTGACTATTGAGCTAGTATAACTAGTAAAACTCAATTTTATTTAACTTAAATTTAAATTTCGTTAGTGGTATGTGGCTAGTGGCTACTATATTGAATAGTGCAGCTCTAAAGTCTCATGGTTTGGGTAATATAACATATGGTCATCCTAATGATGAGGTGTACTGAAGTCATTTAGGTCACCAGAGGTAAAAAAATTCAAGTGGAAGAATTACTTTTAGAAAAGCGAAGTGACCTTTCCTCTTTACCAGCAGGAGGAACTGGGTGACCATACAAGGAAATTTTTCAGGTGGGTGAATGAATAGATTAGAAAGCTTGTGTTGAATGATCTTAATAAAAGCAAAAAAATAAAATATACCTTCTGAAAGTGAAGGAGAGGTGATTTGCAACCATTAATTTCCACATATTCTAGGAGAGAATCAAGGCTTCAAGTGGGAGCAAAACCTTCCCAGCTGTGATAATGGGACCTCATGTTCTTCCCATGTTTCTGATTTCATCTGTGTGTTTTATCATTTCTTATCTACCACAGTTCAAATATTTTATCACCTCACAAGCTGCTCCTGGTGTTCCTAATTAGCATACAACTGGTAAGGAAAGAGAGTGACCTTTTTTGACTAATTTTCCTTCTTCGACAAGAGCCCATGAAGTACTGTGCAATTAATAAGAATATAGAGAGAAGTGAAGGTCTTATTTTATGGTTTAAAAAGAATTAATTTCACAAAGACCAAGCTAGTTATAATTCTAATGGTAGTTAGTATGCATCCTTTAGCATAGTACCTAATTGAGCCATTTTTCTGTGTTTTACAAGAATAAAGAATAAGCAATTGCTTTTTAAATTCTTTTTTGTATTATGTTTGGATGAAGTTATTCATCATATCATAATTAGGAGTGACATACAGACCTAATTCACTACCATAGCACTTACTGGCACTAAAAGCTTGATTTGTTTTTATTTATTCTTATTTAAAAGTAAATGGAATCATTCCATTTCAAATATGAAAAGTTATTTTTAAATGCTTCAGCAAGCTGAAGTTGCTCTATTTTGACTTAATTTATTCTCCTTCAGCCAAGTATTCCTAGAACTTTAATCTAGTATGACTCACTGATTACAATATTAATTTAATTTTTGTTTTCTGCTTATATGGGTTCCTATAAGAATCAGTGATGTATATTTTAATACGGATGTATATTAAAATACTGCTAAGTATTATTTAGCAGCAGAGTGAGGGAAACCCTCTTTTTTCTGTTTGTTTTTTCACATTTCTAAATTTCCAGACAGGCTAGCAAAAATGATATTGGTTTCTGTGTCTGTTATTTAAAAAAAAAAAAAAAAAAAGGTGCTGGACTAAAAAACACACAGCTGGTCTTTTCAATTTTCTTAACTACTGAATTGGATTAACTGCGTGATCTGAGTCAATTGATTGTGCAGAAATCAATGGCTGAGAAGGCCAGATCTTCTCTACTGGTTGGCTTCTTTCCTAAGCTTCTGAGCATGTGATGTTCACTCAGTGCACCACCAATTTTTAAAATAAATTACTTTTTAAATGCTCAAGTTATAAACTTCAATGGATGATAGGTGTTTCAAAAATATCCAGTAAATGAATAGTGAAATATAATTTAGAGGCCTACATTAAAAATAGCTTTTATTAGATTTTTCCCTATTATATTTATGAAAGAAAATCTAGATGCTAGAAATATAAAGAAAAAAATAGAACATCATAATTCATCCACTTACCATTAATGTTATATCATGTATCTTTAAAATCTTTCTCTTTGCAAATAGTATATGTATATATTCAAGTGTATATGTGTGTGTGTGTGTGTGTGTGTATGTGTGTGTATGTGGTAGGCAGAATAATGCCACCCCTCCCGCAAATATTGCTACATTATAACACCTGGAACCTATGAATGTGACAAATTGCAAAGCAAAGGGGAATTAGTTTGCAGAAGGAATTAAGGTTGCTTTTTAGCTGACCTTAAAATAGGGTTCTAGGATATCATGGTGGGACCAATGAAATGGCAAGAGTCCTTAAAAGTGGAAAATGAAGGCAGAAAAGGAAGGAACAGTGATGTGATACGAGTAAAACTCAATGCATTATTGTTACCTTTGAAGAGGGAGGAGAGGGGGCCACAAGCCAACCAGTGCCTCTCCATATTAGAAAAGGCAAGAAAACAAAATTATTCTCTAGGGCTTCCAGAAAAGAACACAAGCTAACTGACACTTTGATTTTAATCCAATGAGATGCTTGGACTGCTAGCCTGCAGAACTGTAAGATAATAAATTTTACCACTAAGATTGTGGTAATTATTTATAGCAAAAGTAGAAAACTAATATAGTGTGTACATGTGTGTATTAATATGTATATGTGTATGTGTATATATGTAAATATTGGGTTGTCGGAAAAGTCATGATGCATTTTTGCAACGAAAAACAGAAAAAATACATCATGAATTTTCCTACAACCCAAGAGATAACTAACTATATCTATCTACATATGTGTGTGTTTATGTTAAAGTAGGAACATTATCCATATGCTATTTAATTTGCTCTTTATTCTAAAAACATCATGAGCGGGCCGGCGGAGTGGCGCGGTGGTTAAGCGCTGGCTTAGGAAGCCAGCGGCCCCGGTTCGGTTCCACACATGAGGGTCAGTGACGGTGCGCACAAAAATAAATAAACAAATAAATAAATACATTAAAAAAGATAAAAGAAAAACAAAACAAAATAAAAACATCATGAGCATTTTTCATGTTATTAAATATTCTGAAGCACAGTTATAATGGTAGCATAATATTCCATTGTGTTAATGTGACATTTTCACTGTTAACTAATGTTGGAGACTGAGATTCTTTTCCTTTTTTATAATTATAAATGAGATCACACTAAATATTGTAAACCAATATTTTATCATTTTCTTAGGATAAATTTGAAAATTTTTAAAATTCTTTTTATATTATTGTCTTTACTTTTAACAAAGTCATCAATTCAGATTATGCAAAATTGGGAAAAACATCATCTAATTAAAACTTGTATTTTGATCTATGAGGTCTTGAGTGTGACAATAAGATCGAATTCTACCCGTTGACACTTAGTCATTTTGGTTGGGACCCCAATGCACATTATGAATGTCCCCATGCATCTGTAAAGGACATCCATGTGAAATGCCAGGAGAGAACACTATTCAAGTAACATATGTGCCCTCTCTCTCCACATCCACTTTCTTTACCCTGTGGGACAAGTAGTGACTGAGCTCATTAGGAATAAACATCACCCAATATACATTAACCAAAGGCAGAATGTCTATAGAAAAATTTTTATCATATCAGCCATTCTCTTTGGTTCTTCTTAGACTCCTTATGCCATGCAGTAAGCACACTAGGTCAGGTACTCCTTATGTAGTTAGAAAACTGACATTTCAGGACTCTTGTGCTTATAACTACAATCTGTCTAGATAGATTAGCTGATGGAAGAGAGAGGGTAATGGTCAATAGAGTTAGTATAGTCAATAAATAGCCATCCTTTCATTTTTAAGAGTGTGTTGTGGAGTACTAAAATTTGTCACTTCTCCTTGAGCATTTGGGGGAAGTTTAGGATATGAGTACTTTTCTCCCTTCTTAGACTTATAAATTCAGTAGTTCTAGAAACATAGCTGCAAAACAGAATCATTTGTGGAGCTTAAAAAAATAGTGATGCTACCTAGAGCTTCAGATTTCATTTGTCTGAAATGGGCCCTAATTGTTTATTAAAAACACACCTAAAAGATTCTAAGATGGGCTCAATATAACACCATATCAACTGTCTAGCTGATGTATCTCAATGTCAAAAGCACAGAACAGAAAATCATGTAATTTTCCCTGACTAATAGACCTTGGTAATATTTGAAAATCTTCACAAGGCAGCTTTAGTCTTCCACTGTGGCAGAAATTAGCAGCCATTGTTTCCAACACATGTGGTTTTCCTCTCATACCATTATTGCTGCATAATCCTGAAGATCCGAGTCTTTATGTTAAGAGCCCATTGAATTAGGAGGAGCATTAGCTTTTTCTTTAGTACAATTCTTCCATAAAGGGCATAGTAGTCAATGCCTAACTCCACTCTTGTGAAATTGATGTTCCTTCTATTGCCTTGTCTGTGAGTCTTTTCACCTTGCCCCAAAGTCTCAACAAAAGGAAATTGAATGAGTAAAGGCAAGAGAAGCAAGGAACTGGGAGAAAAAAAAAAAATCTATAATGGAAAAAAGGCAAATAAATGGTGGAGAAAAAAATGGAGGTACTGCACAATAATCTGGATTTACCCTGTACTTTGAGTGTGCTAAGATGTCAAAAGTAATTTACTTTTTGTGTACTCCTCCAATAGGAATAAGATGTGATAAAAAAGATAAAACCAGGGCCGGCCGAATGGCTCAGTTGGTTAAGAGCTCACTCAAGAGTGCAAGCTGAGCTCTGAGCAACAGGGGTTCGAGGCCAGCCCGAGCTGAGTTGCCGGTGAGCTGCCAACAGGTGGCAGGATGGCTCAGCTTTAAAACAAACAAACAAACAAACAAACCAAAAAAACAAAAAAGATAAAACCACAAGGAACCAAAAGCTAATTCATTATTTCTCATCCATTTCTCTAAATCATACCTAGTAGTAAAGATGAGCTATGTTAAAAATCCAATTTCCTGGGCCGGCCGAGTGGCGTGGTGGTTAAGCACTGGCTTGGGAAGCCAGCTGCCCCAGTTCGGGTCCCACATATGAGGTACAGAGACACTGCCCTAAAAAAAAAAAAAAACAATCCAACTTTCCATAAAAATATTCCCTTCATCCATATCTGACTCCCATTTCCTATACAAATATATATGCATAGGAAAATGGGAATTGCATATGTATGGAGGTAACACTTTTTTCCCATAAATTTTACACACACACACACACACAAAAAAAAAAAAAAAAAAAAAAACCCCACACACGTGGGGAGAGAGGAGAGGAGAGAGAGAAAGAGAGAGAGAGTCTATGTTATTGGTCTTTGTTCCATAGACTTTATATTGGATTTTTAAATGTGTTGTTGTCTATTGGAAACCCTAATATAGTCAAAGAATCTTTATGCTATGCAAACTTTATTGATGGTTAGTCTGAACTTATTTTACAAATAATGCAAGTCAGGAACACAAATTTTCCAAAGTCAAACCACTATTTCATGACAATCTTATGACTAAGATTTTGACGTATAAAAAATCCTTTCTTCATAATATGCTATGATAAAGGATGAAATGGAGTAAAAAAACAATGTGAGAAAATTGCTTTGAAACATTTATATGAAAGGAACCCTAATTTTAGCAGCTCTCAGGCATAGTAAACAGCTGAGGAATATAATATGGTTATTTTATCTCATATGTAGACGGAGTGAGTGCCTGGTTGCCTAGGTGTTGTGATCTAAAAAGTCTATGACTCACCTCCCCACCCTACCCTCACACCTAATGAGCTCCTATATTTAGAGGAGTGCTTGAAACACTGTCTGAAATCCATATCCCCCAGAGGCAATTATTTAATTATTGCCAATTATTTATGTCCTTATATTTCCATGGCTAAATTTACAGATGTGTTTATATGAAATATTTTGTTTTAATTTGCCCATTAGTAGGTAGAGATGTGTTTGTAAATTTTAGATGTTCTTAAAAACACTCATGAAAATTATATTTCAGAATCTGAGTAAGACTCAGTATATTCCTGTGTACACATAAAGCACTTAAAAATTAGGAGTAGAAAAACAGATAGTATAATTGGTAATTATAAAATTGAGTAATTATAGTTACACTGCAATATGTTAGTGCATGCCTGTGTTGTTTAAATACAATCAAAAATGTTCAAAAAATTTCAGAAGAAAATATATATATATATATATATATATATATATATATATATATATACACACACACACTAGTTGGACAAACTTGTTAAGATTATCCTAAAGCATAAAGAGAGAACTGCAGGAATAGTATATTTTTTCATGTACACATGTAGAAATATTTATACAGAATATATATATATATGAAAGTCTTTAAATATATAAGTATATATGAAGATATATATGTGTTTTATGTCAACCAAGACAATGGATGTACAAAAAAAATAGCTATATGAGAATTTGATGATTAAAGCTATGATATAGAAACCATTTAAGGAAACTTAAATGAGATTTATCCTACTGCAGCTAATATGCCAACTACTTTCCTGCCAACTACTTGAGACTCCTATATCTCAGAAGCTTAATGGCTAAACCTTTAGAGATTTAATATGCCACAATGTCTTGAGAAATGAGCAAGACATGCTTGATTAGTTTAAAACTGAAGTGTGAATTTCTATGAGACTATTTAGCAGACTATGGCTTATGTGTATAAAATGTCAAGATTCTTAAGTCTGATATGAAGTCAGTGTCTTGAGATCAATTAATTTAAAATTTATTAAGAAAAGAAGAAATCTATCAGCAGGCATATTTTTACACACACACAAAAAGTACTCAATGAAGATGACAACATGCTCAATTCAACATGCACTGCCATAGAGACTGTCAAATGACTCTAAAATGTTTGATGTTTCATTGTTCCTATAGGTGTGTTCAGCAGCCTTGGATATTACTTCTTTTACCACATTGTGACAATCCAGTACTGGTGGTCTGATTGCCTTGAAGTTTAATGTACTTCTATTTTGAGGCATTTACTGAATCATATGAAGAACCATGATGCTTGGGTTAGAGAAGCAGTATCATTTTTCTTTATTTCATTAAAAAGGCCTCTCATCTTCTTCCTATATATTTTCCCTAGCTAGAAAAGAAAATATTGCTGTCACTTCCAGTGGGGTTTGCCTTTCATCTCACAGTGGCATTTCAGGTCTCTAAGTTGTATCCAATTTATTTGTATTCCAATGCCACTTCAGTGAAGCCTGCCTCTCTGTCAGCTGAATGCAAGGCTCAGGTGCTCAGTACTTGGTGGCCCTGCCATGAACAAATTGACATTGTCAACTGCAGCCCATCTCCTTGCAGGTAATTTCTACCTACCTGCTGGAGCAGAGTTCTCAAAATTATTCAGCAGCACTATCTATACTATTTATGAGAGTAATCTGAGATCTCTGTCCTTGACTTTCTCAAACTATGACATTTTATTGCCAACTCCCTTTTAGCATATTGAGGATTCATGTTAGTATAATTTTGATTTTTTTCCGAGAATATAGATTTTATTTAATATTAGATAATTAATGGTTTCGAATTCTTCCAATTTACTATTAAAAATCAAACTTGAATAATCCTTATAATTATAATTTCATAAAGGCTGAAATCTGAGGAATATCCCCAAATCACAAAATACATAACGTAACATAGTATAAGACAGGGCCTGGGCACATTCAGCATGCACTGTAGAGGTCCTGAGACAGGGCCGGGAATGTCCAGCTCCATACAAGCTAACGCATGGAGCTCGACCCCAGTCTTGACTTTGGAGCCTGCTGCGCAGGCACTGGGCTCCTGTCCCATAAGCCCTACGGTAAACATTCTTTGCACTTGCAGGAAGGAGCATGCGCACGCCGTGCACTCTCCTCCTCCAAAACTTCTATATAATGGTTACTATTGCTGATTAAAGACTCTGGTTCCTCTTCATGTCGGCTCCATGCACCTTCCTTACGTTGGGCATCTCATCGCTGAAACCGCACCCTGAACCCCCCGGCAGAGACAGTATAATATAATATAGCAACAACGTATTTCTCCTATCCTATTTTTATTTTCCCCTTTTTAAGCATTCATTTCTAAAAGATTCAATAATTATAGATTATGTGACTGGCATATTATAGTTCAATATGTCCTTCCCAGTTTATGGCAGATTAACTGCTAAATGGACCCAATTTTCCATTCTTTCTCTATAATGTGGCTTTGCACCTCCTCCCCTCATAACCGAGAATGTACTTCACTACCTGCGTGAATCTGGGTTGGCTTTGTGACTGGCTTTGCCCAACAGAATGCCATGGAAGTGACACAGTGCCAGTTCCATGTCTAGGCTATAAGAGCCCTTGTGCACCTCCATCCTTTCCTGGGGTCCCTGCTTCCACCATGAGATCAAGCTTACCCAGCCTTCTGCAGGCTGAGACACAACTTGAAGTAGAACCAATTTATTTAGTAGAATCACCCACGTCAACATGTCTATACCTAACCCCAGGTAACAACCGAAGGTGAGTAAGCCCAGCCCAAATCACCAAGCCCAGTCCACACAACCCAAAGACTCAGGGTAAATAATAAATTACTGAAATTTGTGTCCAGATAAAATGCAAAATCAAATACCTCCTTACAGTTGGCTAAGACACATCAAAGAGACAGGTCAAAGAGAAAGCATGACATTTAAAAATGCTTGTGAAAGATAAAGCTATTCTAGCCATAGTCATTTTCTTCAAAAAGACTTATTTATTTTCCTAAATTTTTATCTTGTGTTCAGTGACCACTGAGAAATTAAAAAATGAAACATGGAGAATCCAGTATTTGAGCTGGACTTTGAAGAGGGAAGAATTAGTAAGGCAAAAGAAAAAGTCTCAACGAGAGTGAATCATAGGAGCAAAGGTGAATTAGTGAGTCTAGCTGGAATAAAGTTGCATATAGAGGCTAGTAGATGATGAGACTGGTTTCGGACTAAATCATAAGAAGCTTTCTCAGGCAGGTTAAGGAATTTGGATCTAATCCTGTGGGCATTCAAGAGGAATTTTTGATAGAGAAATGACAATAACTCAGGAGACAGAATGGAGAAGGTTGTAAATAAGGGTGAGATCAAATGCAAGGAGACCAGATAAAGTGGCTTATCCAAAGGAAAACTGATGAAGGCTTCAGGTAGAGTATAAGAAAAGGTGAAAAAGAATTGAACTCAATAATTTCTCAAAGTTAGAATTTAATATTTTTTTAAAGTTAGAAGTGATTAAAGCAGATTAAGATAGGGGAGGAAGGGCAGGCCGAGTGGCGTGTTGGTTAGGAGCTGGCTTGGGATGCCTGCTCTGAGCAGTAGGGCCTGGTTCAGATCCCACATATGAGAGCCAGTGACACTGGCCTCTGCAGCTAAGGTGGTGAACAACAGCTCCATCTGGTTGCCTCGATAACTAAGATAGCCGGCGACGGTGTGGCTGCAGCCTCTGCTGCAGAGGGCTGTCATAGGCTACAGTGAGTGGCCAGCAGCCAGTGTGAGCGGCTGGCAGCCAGCATGAGCTGCCAAGAGCCACCATGAATGGCTGACTAGAGGCCGGTGATCAACTGCCTCACCTAGGAAAAGCGCAATAACGATACAAACATGGGCCAGTGAAGCAACATCCTCCACAACTAGACTGAAGAACAAAAAAGGACCGTAACTTGTCTGTTCCCCTTCCCTGATTCCCCAACGCTGTTCCCTCCCCTAAATCCCCAATAAAATCTTTAAAAAAAAAAAAAAAAAAGAAATAGGGGAGGCAAAGGGAATGCACAAAAGCCTAGCATTTCCCTACACTTCCAGATTAAGAGATGGAGTGTATAATACTTTAATTCCAACAGAAAATATTCAAATAGAAACCTGCTTTAAGAAAAGAAATAATAAATTTTACTTTAACATTAATTTTGATGTATCTTCAGAACATACAGGTTAATATGACAATCAAAAATACAAGATAAAACTCAAGATAATAAAGTTGGAGTTGCTTATCTCAGCATTGTGATGACAATTAAAGGCATAGAAAGTGGAAGATACCCAGGAATAATCTTAGAGTAAGAAAAGGAAGAAATCAGAGAATTGAACCCTGGGGAATACAAATTCTAATGGACAACAAGCAAAGGAGGGAAAGCTACTAAAGGATACTTCAAAGAATCACTTTAGATGTAGACAAAAGTTGAAGAAAGAAATACCCTGGAAAATAATGCTGCAAATTCCTCAAGGAGAGGGTGGTTAACAGTGTCAAGGGCAAAAGATGAGCAAGACGAAGTTTGAAATAACAGCTCTATTGGCAATTAGGTGACTGCAGGAAGAACAGTTTCATCAGACACTGAACAGATAGATGAAAATTAAAATTTTGAAAAAGGAAGCCTAGGCTACAATGCCATAAATTTTGGTGAGGAATTGAAGGAAGAAAGTAGGGCTTGAAGGAAATTTAAGGATGACAATATTCAAGTTTCTTTGGAGAACAAAAAGTGACCCCTGGAGAAAAAAACTAGCAGTGTTTCAATTCAGCAGGAAATTGTTTCTAGGGTGCAGGTGAAGCAGCTGCCTTTGAAGATAAGAGTGGGCACCTCTGCATCTGGGTCATAGGGAGAATAGTCATCACAACAGGAGTGGTTAGAAGAGGGAATGCAAAGTCATAGGATATCCCACCTGATAATCTTGTTTTTTCCTATGAAGTAAGAATTCTGTTGAGTGTGATGGCATTTAAAGTACTATAGAATTCAAAATAAAGGTTTTGATGTAAATATTATGGAAATTTAAAGAGAATTAGAAAATGAAAAAGAAAAATGATTCCAAACAGTTCTGAGGCTCAGTAGAGGTTGAAAGACCCTGAGGTAGTGATCATAAACATATATATTGGTCTGTGTGAAGCCGAGGGGTAGCAGTTGAGGAAGTAGTGGTTGGATTCATTTAAGTGATAACACCACCAACAACAAAAATTAGACTAGGTAAGGACATTGAAAGTCATAATGCCACTGTTTTGAAGATAGACTATAGTCAAAATAGGAGCCTGTAGTGAAGCAAGAGTACAGCTTATCCTTATAGGGAGAATGGAAAATTTAAGGTAAGTCCTCTCCAATTCAATTCCACTATGGTGCACAGTAGCCTTTACTGCGATTTTTTTCATATATGAAAATTTACATTTAACTGACTTATGCCTGTTCTACTCAAGCACTAAGTACAGTTTTTCTTGTTTGAATATTTTATTGCTATAGCTCTTTTAGTGAGCCTTCACTGTTATAACTTACATAAAACATGATTTCCTCTATTAATAAGGCATTATTTTATTTACCTTTTCAAGTTGGGCTAAATATCAAGCATAGTTCAACAAAATAAATCTATAATTTTCAATAGACACAAATGCCAGCTCTAACTCCAAATTAAAGCCATCTGGGATGGACATTGTGTATACATTCAGATAAGCTAATTTTGTTTTTTTAATATCAATTATATAAGGAGAATAATTAAAGCATGTGTTGCCCTTCTCTGCTAGTTCCATATGCACAAACTTAGAGGATAATAATTAAAATGAATTTTCTCAATGCAAAAAGACAACATAAAAATATGATGGTAGATAGACAGATGGGAAATAGATGGATAAACAGATGGCCATATCACTTTAGAAAAATAAAGCAAAAATTTGCTTGCCTTTCTAATTAACAGTGAACATCATCTTTAAACTTGTACCTTGGATCAAAGATAATACTATGAGCACCAAACCATAATATTATAACATGTAGTTCTTAAACCAAAAGCAAATACAGAGTCTATTTTCAAATTTTTGCTTAAGGATCTTGAATAATTCACAAGACTGTAGGGCCGGACAAGTGGCACCTTGGTTAAGAGCTGGCTTAGGATGCCAGTTCTGAGCAACAGAGCCCCAGTTCAGATCCCACATATGAAGGCCAGTGACACTGCCCTCTACAACTAAGATGGTGAAAAATAGCTCCACCTGGAGCTGGGCTGCGATGGTGTAGGCTGCGGCCCCTGCTGCACTGGGCTGCCATAGGCTACAGTGAGTGGCCGGCAGCCTGCATGAGCTGCCAAGAGCCACCGTGAGTGGCCATCGAGAGGCTAATGACCTATCTGTCTCACCCGGGAAGTGCACAATGATAATACCAACATGGGCCAGTGAAGCAATGTCCTCCACAACTAAACTGAAGAACAAAAGGACAGCAACTTGTCTGTTCCCCTTCCCCGATTCCCCAGCACTGTTCCCCTCTCCCAATTCCCCAACAAAACTCTTAAAAAAAAAGACTGTGGATATGAGTAACTTCTGTTTATAGAAGGAAACTGATAAAATTTTATGATTAATATATTTATAAACCAAAGTAATCTAGCAATTATTTTAACTCTACCATTCAAGATTGAGATTCAGGAGTGAATATTTATTAAAGGGACTGAATTAATCAGGAGGAATAGAAGAGTGGGGTCCAAATATAAGTTCAATACTAGAGAACGGCCAATATGTGGAAGCAAAGGGAGAAATGTTGATGGTAACTCAAGGAAAATTTAGGTTATTCTCAGGTTTGATTCTCAGGTGTCAGAGAAGAGACAAGGGAAAAAACGCTGGAGTTTAACAGTTAGGGCCATCAGATCCATATTTGATGAGTTATTTCAAGCTGTGAAGGAAAAGCCACTAACATACTTCCTCCTGAAATTGGTCAAGATTGGTTCATAAACTACACAGTACTAAGATACAGATAGAGAAGGAGTAGCCACCATAACAAGAAGAGAAAAGCCTGAGGCAAAAGAAATGAATCTGACTTGTATTTTCAAGAGATAAAATAAAGATATTAATGCTTGTCTGACTTTACACTGGATCCATATCATTGGTTTGAAATATAATTCAACAGAGTATAGCAGGCCAATACAGATAACACTCTCATTAATATGCAAGTGTCCTTGCTTCTGTGGTCCATTGTTGGATAACAGAACTCCCTAATAAAGGCTTGGCAGTGGCTGCCAATGAAGTCACAACTTGGTCACATGTAGCTATTTCAAGCTTAAATTTCATAATAATAGGCCAATACACCCAGGAACAGATAAGGAGAAACCTTACTGATCTTTTCAATAACAAAGACTATATCTTATAGTATGTGTGGTCTTGGCAGCATGAGGAAGTATCTGGAACACAAATGGTCAAAAGAATGAAATGAGAAATATAGCTTGCTTATACTTTTATTTTTATTTAAATATGATTTTTATTATATATTAATAATTTTAAAAAATTAACCAAGTTTGGCTATGTTGATGAGGTATGAAATAACATACCTGAGAAATCCAGTGATTGCCAATGAGACCATAATAACAAAAATTTAATACTTTAGTTCAAAAAAACTAAAAATAAGCATTGAAAATATATATTGATGAATAGTGATTAAGAGGTAGACTCTGGAATCAGAAAGAACTGGATTTGAATCACACATGCTCACATAACTGACTCAAATTGTTAAGTCCATCATTTAATTTTACTCTTTTTACTTATAAGCTAAGTTTGTCTAAAACATTTTCAAGGATACCAGCTGAAAACATGAGATTCCTGGGTCAGAGACAAAAGTCCTTATTACACACAGCACAAAATGGAGCATAAACATCAGCATATTTACCTTGGTCCTTCTTACTCTCAAGTCCACAGGGGCAACATAAACTTAGAATAATGTCACACAAATCACAGGTGGCATTACAGCTGAGGAACACTGAGTTGGGGGAGTCCCCTGCTTTATAGCAATCAGTAGCAAGCCTGCTCATTGTCTAAGGGAGAAGAGAGACATTAATTACCTCATTTCACAGTCTTGAGAAACAAACCTGAGAAATAGCCTAGTGGTCAGAGACTTACAGTCTGCCATACCCAGCAAGATTTGTAAGAGTACAAAGATCCAAAGAGTACTTTCTCCCCCAACACTACCTTAAGCAAATCATTTTCATTCATTCATTCACTTTCTCTCCTTTTAATCCATTTTATTTTTTTCGTGACTGACCATTTTTATCAACTTTTTTTATTCCCTATCTCTCTTACCAGAATAGAAGCTCAAACCAGATTTGTTTTACTCAATATTATGTCCTTAGACCTATGACTTGCTATATTTGTTTTATAAAATTTTGTGGTTGAATTTAAATATTTATCAGTTTACTAAAAGCTGGGTGTTTTTCTAGATGCCAGGGATATAGCAATTAACAAGACAGAGAAGGTTTTACTCTAATCCTAAAAATCGTTATCAGAAAAAATAACTATATCAGTACCTACTTCATGTGGTTACTGAGAGGATTTAATAAATAATACAAGTAAAATATTTAGTAAATGTCATCATATGGTAAGTGCTCATGAATTTTAGCAATTATTTATTAAAATACAAAGCTCCTGCTATTGACATATCTTACATTGTGCACACTGTTTATAGTTTGAAAATTTTTACTACAATATTTAAATTTTTAAATTTTTAAATAAAATGTTCAAACACAGACCTGTATAGAAAATAATAATAAAGGATTAACTGATGAAAATATCTCATTACAATTTTTCTGAATATTGTTAAAGAAAAAATACAAATAAAACTAGTGTACAGTCCTATCTCTTTCTTTTCTCTTCCCCTCCAAAGTTAAGATCATTTTCACTCATCTTCTTGGACAATCTGGAGGATTTTTCTTTTTTGACATAAATGTCATGATACTCCATTCAGTGTTTTGCCACTGACGAAAACTTAAATCCAAAAGAATTTCCATTAAGATATCTGTCAGATCTTCTTGGTCCTTCCCAAATTATCCCAATTGCATATTTGTGAGGTGTGAAAATGTATGAAATGGTATCTAAATATGTTATAATAAAATTACTTAACCAAATTCTGTGCTCTGTGCTTTAAATGTCTTTTACTTGCACATATAAGGAGTTTCACCAATACGCTCATCTTGCATTCAGAAATGATCATGAATACCATGACTTTAAGGCCTTGACCTTTTAAGAAAATTTTATTTGGAACATTTATCTTCTTATTGCTAATTCACACTTCAGGGACTTATTAAAATGTTCTTGCTAATTTCACTTGCAAACTATATTGCTATTACTGGTATTTACTGCACTTAACCTTCACCTTTTTAAAAGTAACATTAAGGTGTTATTTGCATAAGTTAAAATTATTACATTTGAATGCTGCCCTGACTATATTTTTAAACCACTTTTCCATAAATTACATTAGAAAAACATTGATGAAGTCATTTTGAAAGGCTATTTAATTTTTTTTTTTTCCACAAAGTAAACTGATTTTGATTTTCATGTTTGAGATGGATCTTGGGCCAATGTAAATTCATTGTAAATGCTTACATGTTAGTCTTTCCACTACTCAGACATGAATTTCTCTCACTTATTGGATTATTTAACAACTAGCCAATGACTGTGACTAGTTGTTTCCTTCAACAAAAGAAGCATGTTGAATTTCAAGAAACTAATTCTTAAAGAGAATGGAAAATAAGTGTTAATTTCATATAAATTTTTTGTTTTCCAAAATTAAATTTTTGAAAATTAAAATACAATCTACCTCCTGTTTTTTTTTCCAAAAATTGTTATAAGAAAATAAAGCTTAATTTTACCAATGCACTTATTTTGAACTAGAGTTTTCACTTTATGCTTAAATCTTTTTACATAAATTTGATACCAAATTCTACAAAACAAAACAAAACATTTCTGATGGATTTGGAAACAAAAAGTTGATCAACACCTTCAATGTAGGGTTTTGGCACTTTATTTATTATAGTACCAAAAGAAACACTAGAAACATTACCAAACCAAAAAAATACATCTTTAACATGAAAAAAAATAGCTCTAATCTAAATATCCTTGCAGAAAACTATAGCTAGATTCTTTCCAGCTCAGAACTAGACAATGCTTGGGCTGTCTATTCCTCAAGGTTTAGGTAACTCCCATTCAGAACCTAGAAAGCAGGATATTCACTGGTGCTGGATTTCCTTCAGGGTTTAACATGAGTTTGCCAAACTCAAGGTTAAGGGCACAGTCCTCCACAAGACTGCCCTCAATCCAGATACCAACCCTGAGCCACCCTCACTTCTGATTAGTGCCTACAAATTTTTAGGGGTTTACATGACCAATCTCAGGGTAAATAATTCACTAAAATGACTCATACAATTCAGAAAAGCACTATATTCATAATTACAGTGTTTTTTTTGGATGTCCAACACAAGCTGAGCAGCCGCTGAGCTGCATGCCAACAGGTGGCAGGATGGCTCAGTTAAAAATAAATAAATAAATAATTACAGTTTTATTATAGCAAAAGAATACAAATCAAGAGAGAGAGGGAGAGACATACAGGATAAGGTCTGGTGGAATTCCAAATACAAAGCTCCTGTTGTCCTTAGACACATATTACTCTTCTGGCACCGAAGTGTGACAATACTCAAAGGGTTTTGCAAACCAGGGAAGCTCACTGAAGCTTGGAGGACAGAGTTTTTCTTGGGGTTTCATTATGTAGGCACAACTGACTGAATCATTAACCACATGATTCAGTCTCCAGTTTCCCTTCCTTCCCTGGGTGCCAGGCTGAAATCGTGTGGCTCAAAGCCCCAAACTTTTAATCACATGAGTGGTATTCCTGGCTTGGAAAGCCCTGGTTCTCAGTCATCTTGGTTGCCTAAACTACCTAGGGACAGCCATAACTCACTTCAATCACATCAACTACCAGGTGTAGTTTAAGAGGTCCACAGTAAACAACAAAGGCACTCATCACTAGGGAAATTGAAGGGGTTTAGGAGTTACTACCAGGAACAGAAACGAAAGCCAGCCAAATTCTTTGGTACAGAGGGTCTTTTCTCTTGGACAACATCTAATTATAAATTTCAAATCATGACACCATTAAAAATATGAAAGCGATCAAAATCACAGCAGCAGTTAAGTTCTATACTGAAAACCCAGTTGATGCATGCCCCTCCTAAACAGTCACAAGTGAAGGCCTTGTGCAAGTGGGAGCTACAGAGCTGCTGTGAGCCCAGGAGGGACGGAGGGAACCAGGAAAGCACAAAACTTCAAGAAAAAAATAAGCAACAAGATGATAGTAATGTCAAGGTGAAAGTAAATTGAAGCTTTAAAATTGGACCAATTTTTTTCTTTAATAGGAAAGAATCTACTCATTCACAGATCAGCATAAATTGGACTAAGTCTCTCTCAGTAGCCCAACAATCGTTTTTTAATGCATCTTAAGTATGACCCAAGGTGAAATAATAAAACCTGTGTTTTGCATGTATTCAACTGGGATAATACATTATCACACAAAAGTTTTGTAAGCTTCCTTTGAGTACAGGTGGATTGAATTGAAAAATTCATACTATACAGAGAGGATTGGTTGTTCTTATTCTGGGGGCCTGTAGACTATTGTCCTCACTACATCTTTGAATGATGGTCTCTTAGCCATATATAAGTCTGCTACCAAAGAAAGGAAATGTATTGATTTGAGATGATAATTTCTCAATCCGCCTTTAGAAAGAGGATTACCCCATTGCTCCAGACTAGTAGTGATGGCTCATCTTAGCTCTAGACAGTACAAAATGTGATAAAAGCCCTTGAACTACCTGAAGCAGGCCTAGATATAACTGATATTCAAAAATTATTATGTGTACAATACGGAGAATGAAAGTTATCTAAATGATGTGAAAATAAAAATATCCCTGGTCATTTTTTTTTACAGTAGAGAAAATGTTACCTATGACACAAAAAATTTCTCACATAATTAAATTGCTTATAAAAATATTATTCCAAACAAAATATCTGTTGAAATCAAGTGGTTACCTACATATTGATAGTCATTTCAGAGTTTATTTCAGTGATTCAGTAAATAACAATCTCTGGAAGCTGGTTGTATGTAGCTTCATGGGGAAAAAATGTTTGTCTAATTGGATTTTATAAAAATCAAACCATTGGCAGCAAAATAGTAATAAAGGTATGAAGTATGTGTCATACTGCATATTTTTAATTTTCTCTTTTTGTTTTTCTCAAAAAGGAGAATTATTCTTGATAGTGGAATCACTCAGAATTTTGTGTTTTATAATTCTGTATTGGTGTGAAAATAATAAAATTAAAAAAAAACACAAAGTTTTGAAAGCAGTTGTCTGTATTACAGTGAAGAGAAGTTAGAGCTCCCAAAGAGAGCAAGGCATATAAATCATGACCATCAGGGAAAACTTCAAATCCTAACCTTAATGGCTAAACCTTAATTATATCTTCTTAGGAAAAAAAAAAAAGTTAATCTCTGAAATCTCAGCATTTATAAAAATGCCAATAATTCTGCAGATGATGAAGAAAATGTAGTATTTCTACTTAATGGGTAGAGTTGATTCCATGACCTATTTATTTTCTAAGTCTCTCTAACAAAGAAAAAGACTT
Organism: Aselliscus stoliczkanus; assembly: GCA_033961575.1. Taxonomy (NCBI): domain Eukaryota; kingdom Metazoa; phylum Chordata; class Mammalia; order Chiroptera; family Hipposideridae; genus Aselliscus; species Aselliscus stoliczkanus. Next base: position 141,524,496 of record CM066731.1, read on the forward strand.
CTAGAGAAACTTAAGTGGGGTATTGGTATGCAGAAACAGCCATCATTTAGTGCCTTTTTTAAGGATTTACTGAGGGACAATTAAAAAATAACATCATAGGGCCAGCCGAGTGGCATAGTGGTTAAGAGCTGGCTTGGGACGCCAGCGACCCCGGTTCGGGTCCCACATATGAGAGCCAGTGACTGCCCTCAAAAAAAAAAAAAAAAAAAAAAAAAAAAAAAAAAAAAATAACATCATAATAATATACTTAAAGTACATAACATGATGATTTGATATAGATTGTGAGGATTTCCACAATCCAGTTAATTAACAAATCCATCATCTCACATATTTACCCTTGTATGTGTGTATAAGAACGCTTAAGATATCATCAGCAAATTTCAACTATACAATACAGTATTATCAACTATAGAATTATAATCACCATGCCTTATATTAGATCCTCATATCTTATTCATCTTAAACTCAAAGTTTATACCCTTTTACCAACCTCTCCCCATTTTCCTCAACCACTTGCCCCTACTGGTGCCTTATTTTGATGCTTTCACACTTTTTAATTTAAAAGTGTGTTGTCGAACTAAGTTTATATCTCAGTGACATGATTTATAAGATTAAAAAGTCCCTTTGTTGATGTGCAGTTAAAATTTTTATTGTAGAAATTTCTCTGAAAGTAGTGACAGTGCTTAAATTATTAAGCTCACAAGTTAATATCCTGGTAGCTTTCTGTATTAGTCTGTTCACAGACTGGGTGACTTCAACAAAATACCATAGACTGGGTGACTTAAACAACAGACATGTATTTCTCATAGTTCTGGATGCTGGGACATTCCAGGGCCAAGGTGCCAGCCAGTTGGGTTCCTGGTGAGGAGACTGTCTTCCTGGCTTACAGAAGACAGTCTTCTCACTGTGTATTCACAAGGCAGAGAACTACATCTCTCTTCTCCTCTTATAAGGATGCTAATCCAAATACGTGATCCCCATCCTTGTGACCTCATCTAACCCTAATTACCTCCCAACAGCCCCATCAAGAAGTACAGGCTTACAGCCTCAACATATGAATTGGAGGAGGGGGCACAATTCAGGCCATAGCCTGAAGTATTTGTATGTGGTATAGATATCACTTCTTGACTTTCTAATCCAAAAGCTCTACTCATTTTTCTGTCTGTATCAAAGAAAACAAAATAGTATTTTTAAATTGCTTCACTGTTAAGCATAATCTTTAAGGCTTTTTCTTAATAAATAGAAGTCATTTGTTAGTAGTTTTAGATTCACAGCAAAATTGAGCAGTAGATACAGAGATTCCCGATATACTCTCTGGCCCTCATATGCACAGCTTCCCCACTATCAGCATCCTCCCACAGGAGATACCCCTCCTGTGGGTTTACCCACTTGTTGATGAACCCATACTGACATATCACTATCACCCCAAATCCATAGTTTGCATTATGGTTTACTCATGGTGTTGTATATTCTACAGGTTTGGACAAAGGCATAATGACATGTATCTATCATTATAGTATCAAACAGGATAGTTTCCCCACCATAAAATTCCTCTGTTCTCTGTCTATTCATCTCTCCCTTCCTCCCCCTGGCACAGGGAGTGTCAGGTAACTCTTGGCAACCACTGATCTTCGATTGTCTCCATGTTTTGCCTTTTCTAGAACATCATATAGCTGAAATCATACAACATATAGCCTTTTCAGATTGGCTTCTTTCACACAGTAATATGCCTTTAAATTCTTCCTTATCTTTTTATGGCTCAATATCACATTTATTTTTAGTGCTGAATAATATTCCATAGTCTGGATGGACCACAGTTTCATTTATCCATTCACATACTAAGGAACATCTCAGTTGCTTCCAAGTTTTGGCAAATATGAATAAAGCTTCTATAAACATCCATGTGCAAGTTTTGTGTGGACCTAAGTTTTCCACTCTTTTGGGTAAATACCAAAGAATAAGATTGCTGGGTCATACAGTAAAAGTATAGTTTTATAAGAAACCACCAAATTGTCTTCAAAGTGGCTGTACCACTTTGCATTCCCACCAGGGATGAACGAGAGTTCCTGTTGCTCCACATCCTCACCAGCATTTGGTGTTCAGTGTTCTAAATTTTGGCCATTCCAATAGGCGCGATGTCTCACTATTGTTTTAACTTGCATTACCCTGAGGACATGATATCGAGCATCTTTTCATATGGTTACTTTCCATCTGTATATCTTCTTTAGTGAGTTGTCTCTTAAGGTTTTGGGTTCATTTTAGAATCAGGTTATTTTAATGGTGAGCTTTAAGAGTTCTCTTTTTATCTTTTGGATAACAGTCCTTGATCAGGTGTGTCTTTTGAAAATATTTTGTCCCTGTCTGGCTGTCTTCTCATTCCTTCACAGTGTCTTTCTCAAAGCAGAAATTTTTTATTTTAAGGAAGTCCAGCTTATCAATTCTTTCTTTTCTGGATCATGGCTTTGGTGTTGTATGTAAAAAAATTATCACGGGTGGCCAAGTGGTGCATTTGTTAAGAGTTAGCTTGGGATGCCAGCTCTGAGCATCAGGGCTCTGGTTGGGATCCCACATGAGGGCCAGTGAGGCTGAGCCCCCTACCGCTTAGATAGTGAACAACAGCTCAACCTGGAGCTGGGTTGCCATGAGTCATAGGCTGCAGCCCCTGCTGCAGTGGGCTGCCATAAGCTACGGTGAGTGGTTGGCAGCCACCATGAGCTGCCATGAGCTACTGTGAGCAGCCATCCAATGACTGGCAACCAACTGCATCAGCTGGGAAGAGCGCAATGATCACAATACCAACATGGGCCAGTGAAGCAACGTCCTCCACAACTAGACTGAAGAACAAAAAAGACATCAACTTGTCTGTTCCCCTCCCCCAATTCCCAAATAAAATCTTAAAAAAAAAAAAAAATGATCACCAAACCCAAGTTTGTCTAGATTTTTTCTTATGTTGTCTTTTAAGAGTTTTATAATTTTGTGTTTACCTTTAGGCCTGTGATCCATTTCAAGTTAGTTTTTGTCAAGGGCATTAAAGTATGTGTTTAGATTCTTTTTGTATATCAGTGTCCTTAAGCTTTAAAATATACTTTACTGAGAATAGTGGGTAGTCAAAATAAAAGTTAACATTTACTGATGCTTGCTAGTGCTGTGGGTCCAGGCAATGTTCTAAGAGCCTTCATGTCTTAAACTCATTTAATCGCTGACAATCCCATGATATAGGCTATGTTATTTACATTTTACAGAAGGAAAAACTGATTTCAGGAAACTGGATAGCTTGGTCAAGGATACAGAAGCAGGCAACTGAAGGAGCCAGGCTGAAAGCCAGGCAACCTGGTTCCAGAGCACACCCTCCTACTTATATACTTATAATATACCTACGCTACTACAACATTAAAAAAATAAATACCTCGTTTTAAGATCATAGATCTAAATAACAACTGGAGAAAAGTAAAGGCAGTATTTGTGTCTATGACAATGTTTTTACTTTTGAAAAGGACAATGTAAAATTATTAAGATATAGAATGCTTCATAATTATGTGTGTTTATTTATTGAAATACTTGGAATTTTGCTTCTTTGAATCAATGTGTATTGCATATGCCTCAGAACAAAGCTGAAGAAATATATCCCATTAGACATCAAATAACACGCAATAAGTGGATGTATGTCTAATGGAAGTATTTGCCTTCATAGTGGGTAGACTAATGTTTTAAATTGCATGTTACAATTAATTACGACCCACCAAAAATAACTGGAAAGAGTTTGGCCATTTTATGCAATTGATTAACTATCACAGACTTGGAAAATCTATGAAAAGTCATTCGTATTTATAACCACCAGACATTGGTGGCATTCGGGAATGTAATCTGTCTTAGTCTTTAATGGAGACTGTAATCTCATCACACAGACAAATTGCAGACACAAACTGGGTGAGTTAGCTCAGTCACTTTATGTTTGCTCTGTCTAACATACATGTCTTTAACATAACCAAAACAATCTACTCATGTAAATTTAGTCTTCCAGTAAAATAGTATAATAACAAATACAGTTACACAGGCCACACCAAATATTATAGGCCTGTGCTCACACAGTTTGCACATAGAGAACATGATAAAACACAGTGTTATAAATCTCCACTTACACCCTCTCTGGAACAGAAATTTTCATTGTTCCAGCAAACTGCCTAACCTTTCACTAAGCTCTTTCACATTTTCATTTCTGACATTCTTGTCTTTATAGCTAATAATTTCTACCAGTTTTCTGTCACTTGAATCACTGCCATCTGGTCTTCATGATCTGCCCTAAAAAAAAGCCCTCAATATTATCATTGAATTTCTTCTCCAGCCGAAAGCATGTTTAATGTCCTACAATTACACAACACTTTATTTATGGATATAAGAATACTTTTGCCCTAATATTTCCCCCCCAAAAAAATGTTGCTGCTTGGATTGCACTAACTAAACAATGCAAAAAGTGCTTCTAATGTCACAGGTTGCAGACGAGGGAGTTTTCTGGGCTGTTGTTGGCAGTGGTAGTGACACCAGATGCTAAAAGGCTGATATTCAGAAGCTGGATGATAGATGCTATAAGGAAAGTGTGCCGTGTATCAGAATCCGGCTATGATTATCCAGCCACGTGCCACTCCATCCAAAAGAAGAGGGAAAAATAAACAAAACTCAACCACAGTCTATAAGAACACATTTTAAATAAACTTAAATGTGGATCTTCAGATAGAAAAAAGTTGCTCTCAAGACATTCTTTTTTCAAGTATTGTATATATAAAGCAGAAATTTATATAGCTAAATTTTAAACAGGTTTAGCCTTGGGAAATTACCATTTTAGTAAGTCAAAAATGAAGAAAATAATTTGACAAATTGCAAAATATGGCAATTTCATATGATTCTGTGTAATACTCGGGTTGTAAAATATAATGACCCTAATTTCTATTGAGAATAATGAGACACATTATTATGCAAAAAGATGACAAAAAATAGCAAGACACAGCATTTAACGTCACATCATCTCATTTGTCTGGATTAAATGTCATGCATTACTTTAATTTTCAGCTATTGCTTACATCTCACACGCTCTAGAAGACTGTCACAGAACAGATTAAAAAGTGGCAATATAAATCACTACTTCCACTATCTAATACCGTGGTTTCCAAACACTATGCTGACAAATGATGAGAGTATTATGAACTCTTCGGTTCAATAATCCAATATCCCACCAGTAGTTAGCAAAAGTAGTGTGAAATAAAACACATTCTGAAATAAATGCCAAGGTTAAAAATACTGCTTCAAAGTCTATAAACTTATTACATGCTATTATGAAGTGCCAACAGTTTTCCGTTCCCACTACATTTGTTTTACTTTAAATCAATTGGAATTACCACATTAAATCTATGTCTTTGAGAGCTCAGCATGGGGATAAGAAGTCAGATTAAACACAGTATGGTCAGCAAACTCACAGAGTATAATTATTTTTTCTTATCAATCTAAGCTCTTTACTCACATCCACTTGTATTTAAGGACCACACTATTTACTATGAAGAAAACAAAAATTAAAAAAACATTTTTTTCCTTAAAGAGTTTGCATTCTGACTTTAAAAACAAGATATGAACTGTTATGTGTTTTTTCCTAAATAAATTTAAGTGACATATTAAAAAAACAAACTACAAGAGGTGTCACAAGGCAGTATATGATTGTCTGATGTATATAGTATAAATGGTAATTGATGTTAGAATTCAGAAGAAGGAAAGATCTTTTAAGAGTCAGTGCAGAAAAGATTTTGTGTGAAGTGGGATTTGTGCTTCCTTTAAAGGATCATTGGTGTATAGAAGAGGGAAAGGGAAGAGAGATTGCTTTCATTGTGGATGCTGTGGGTTTGGGCTAGGTAGATACCAGACATGAAGGAATATAAAAATAAGTCATTCCAAGCTGGTTTCTAATTATACATCACCACTACTTTTAAGTTCACCAATGATTCTTATACTTTTCTTAGAAATTGTATTATTCATTATTGCCATTAAATTATTTATCACCATATCAATTTATTAAAAGTTATTTGACATCTTCTCAAAATTTTAATTGGTATTTATTTTAGGTTCCCCAGAAAAACTACACTCCAGGAATTTATAGCAGCTGCTTCAGAGCTAGAAAAATAAATCTCATGTATTTTGGGATAAGAGAGCTCTGTTTCATCTATTCCAATATTTCAAAATGGAGTCTATGAGAAGACTAAATTTGGAATATTTTCCATTTCTAGTTTTTGCGCAGATTAAAATACAAACATGTTCTAAGTTTTACTTTTTCTGAATCCGTAAAGAAACATGAGAAAAAATGTGTGAATGAAAAAAAATTAAGACACTGTCTCCCATTTTCTTTATTTTCACTTTCTGCCCCCAACCATAACTAGTGACCCACACTCCAGGACCAATCTGACAAAAGGCAAGGGAAATTTAAGTTGACTACCTTTTTGGAATTTGGAATGGCAGTTAATGCTTTGCCTTCAGACTGAGTCTAGTTCAGTTTATCAGAAATCAATATCTCTGAAATTAATTTCCCAAAGGAACAATATGTCAAATGATCAACTTCCCTCCTTTGCCAAAATTAGCAATATATTAGAAACTTTACATAGATTTTTACATAGATTATAATTTATGAAAAGGTCATAACATTTTAAATATTGTGTAATTGACCTTTGCCCTGGTTTTCTGCTTCTCCTGCTGCCCCTGCAGCTTGAAAAGCTGAATACAAAGAGGAGGCACTTTGCTGGGGGAAGAAAGAAAATACTGTAAGCACAAATATCAGCCTGGACTACTAATCTCAGAAAAAAGAAAAAAAAAAGCAGTCGTGTGGAAAATTAGGAACCAGGAGGTAAAGAGAGGACAGCGGAAGGAGAAGATAGAGGGACTGAGACAAAAATTGGGATAGGGAGCAGAAAGAAGAGATAATAACAGGAGCAATGGGGGAATTCTGAGAGACTAGGAGAGAATAGCAATAGAGAGGAGAAAGGGGAATTAAGAAATATAGAAGCAAAGAGAGGGGAGACTGAGAGAAGGAGACAAGTTGATCGACAGTGAGGAGAAAATATAAGGTTGGGGAGAGGAAATGAGTGGTGGGTAGGGTGCAGACTAAAGGACAAAGAGAACGCAGACTAAGGGGATGGTGAAAACACTGTGTTCAAGATGCCCAAAGCAACCTAGGTTCCCAAAATCAGTCATACAAGCTACTATAAGTGTTATGAATATTTAGAAGTAAAGAGGTTTGGGTAAATTGTTAGTTTTGGTAAATTCCTCATGTTTGTCATTCAGCAAAACATAATAATTGATCATTGAGCAAAATGGATGGCTTTCATGAAAACATCACTGGGAATTTATTTCAGAAATGAACACATTTCACTGCAAACTTTAAATATCATTGTTTAAATAGCATGTGCTTCGAATGCCAGTGCAAGCTTCCGTTCATCATCTTCCCTGCTATCATGTAGTCTGTGTTCCTTCCTCTTAATTTTATCTCACCAAAGCACAGCTGTTTCTTAAGACATAATCATAAGAAATAATACTGAATAGTAGAAAGATCACTGTAGAGCCTAGCTGGCCACTATAGGAATCCTCCTGGCCTCACTATGGCATCTTCTTTTTCTAAAGTGTTAACATCTAAGCGTTTTCAAAGCACCATTTAAGTTATCAAAACGCTATCTGCTTTATTTAAAAAAATTTGTATCAGAAAATTGGTACTCAAAGAAGATAAGTGAGTTGTTCAAGGTCATAAGGTAAGGCTTCCAAAAACTTGAACTTTAAGCTAAGACTTCTTGCAGAAAAACCAACACTTTTTTTTTATAACAGCCCAATGCACTGTGCCCAAACACTGTTAAAGATCTACAATTCCCATAGCATATCTTTAAAAATAGTAACATTTTCAAATGGGAAAATACAATAGCTAGAACATATGTGATGATCTGAATCAAACAGATTGATTCAAAGGCACCCCTCCCACATGTCTTCCCCAACATGGACATCTTTCAGTTTCTTCTAATAATTGTTCTTATAGACCTGGTCACTAGGTTTTTAGCTCATCAATGTGCAAGCACACATGACTCAAATAAGAAAAAAAAATTGAAATGGATAATTTATTAATTTGTACTTGCCTTCAAAAACAAAACATTTTTATGGTGTGAATTATACATGATCATCTTATAAGAGATGGACCTAAAAGTTTATTATTATGATAATGATTTAAAGAAATGCATAGTTTGAGAGAAAGGCACAGGTGTGCAAAGGTACCCTATTAACAAACTCTAATATCCTCTGGCCTATTTAGAACAAAGTTTTACATTACAGACTTCCATAATTCTGATTCTGCCTGATTCTGCCAAAAACTGAGATGTTACTCTTGTTAGCTAACAAATTAGCTTGTCACAGTTTCATGAATGCTGATAGAACAAATGAGACTCTTAGATGGAAGATAAAACAGTGTTTTTACTCACACCAATAGCAGTCGCCATAGTATCCACTTTTTTTGTGCTGTTTCCCCAAGCCCCAGTTACTACAGGGTGACATGAAGAGGACTAGCGATTACAAGAAAGGAAACTTGAGCTTAGAAAACTGGAAACTTTTACGATGGGCGGTAATCATGTTTGCCTTTTTCTCCAGAAAGATAAATTTTTATTGTACTAGATAGTAAGCATGGCTGCACTTTGCTTCAGAAAGACACTATCTCTATCTTCCAAAGTACTATACAAATCCCTGAAACAACAATCCCGAACAAAATGCAGTCAGTTTCACTGGTACGATGTGAAGAAACACTAAAGACCCATGGAAATTATTTCCCAATAGGTTGGTCCACATCTGTTTCAAGCTATCTGTTAGATTGTTCTGAAACTTGTTTTAGGGGTTAGGATATTTAATTAATAATCTAACTGCCTCTAATGTTCCTTAATTGCAAATAATTGTACTTGGAATGACCTTTCTTTCTGTTATTGTTTTCTATGTGATCTAACTGAAGAGATAAGTCAAACTGCCTTAACATGAATTTAATCCATTTGTTATAAATATCACTTCTCACAACCAGAAACTCTGGCTCTCTCCCAAAGGGTCAAACCAAACTCGGGTTCTAGGGCCACCTCTGTCCCATTTCAGACTTCTAGTGGTTCCATATCAATCCAACCTTGCTACCCACCTTGGTAATTGCAACGGTAGATCTGTTCTCTCAGACTGCCATCTTGTTTTGTTCCCAGGTCCCTCAAGAACCTAAGCCATGGACCAAGCCCCAACCTAGTGTCTGGGCCATGCCCCAACTGTGAGACCTTTGTCACTGACTAGGTTGCCACTAGTGTCATCACTTTTCTCCAGCTGGTCCTGTGCCCCACCCTTCTATTTGGGAATTAACTAAATTAATTTTCTTGATTTTCTTGATATTAATCATCTATCTGAAGAACCACCGTACTATTATTACCTACCTCAAATTCATTTATTCAATAAATAGTTCTGAACAGACCATGGATTTGCAATGGAATTTCCAAATATTCTATTTGACTGGTCCTGATTCCCTGATTGGTACTGTCTGTGGGCCACTCCTGGGAAAATCTCAAGTTGCTGCTTCGAGCAGCATGTATGCTCCCATCCTGTCTCCACACTTCAAATGTCCATTCTGAGACTCATCGTGCTTTTTAAATACAAGACTCTCTCTTAAATTCCCAATACCTGCCATAATTTTCTGTTTGAAAGAGTTCCTGAAGATTTGAACAGCACTAGATGTTGTAACTCTCAACACATTGGTTTTTCTCATAAAATAATAGAGAGATATTGTGGTATCATCTGCCATAGTTTGTTCATTTCAGTTTTTAAAATGTTCTCCCCTTCACAAGCTTGTATTTTTACCTAAACAATCCAATATTTTCTTTCCAATACTAAGGCCTTTGAATACTTTGAAGTTTGTTAGATTAAACTCTCATTGATGCTTCATTCATTCTTGGATGTTTTCCACAAATAGAACTTTACATATTCATAGTCCCACAGTCTCCTCATCTAAGAAACATTACTGTATAGCTATTTAATTCAAGACATTTTGTTTCTTTGAAATATCTTTCCTTTTCAGTTTATATACATATATATTTAAGTGTGTGTGCATGTGTGTGTATGTGTGTGTTTTCCCTCTGTTATGGGCTATTATGTTTCACTGATAAAAAAGGGTTTGCCAATTTCTAATTATTTTTGAAGTGGAAAAAAAGATTTATTTTGAAACACTCCCAGTTTGTAGAAATTTTGATCCCCAATAGAACAAAATGCTAGAGGACTGTATACACTAATTAATAATAAATAATGTAATATGCACTAATATAGTCAATATATGACTAACGTGCTGTGGATAATATGCACTCTGATGTAATGGGCTGTCTAACTCATATAGATTTATGAAAAGGGGACTAAAATCCTCAGCACACAAATCACAAACCAAATTCAGTCTATTAGACATAGAAATTGTCAAAGCTCATAATAACCTCATGGTGTCAATTCAATTCTACCAGAAAAGCACAAAGCCAAATAATCAGGAGACATAACCTAATGTCAATCAGTCCTTTTTTCTGTCAAATAGAATAATCTCTCAGTGTTAAATTCTAACCAGGTTATAAGGTATTGTCCATAACTTATTTCCAAGAAGGTACACATCCTCATGATGGATGGTCATGCAAAGGAAACAAGAGTTTGTCCTGAATTATGCAGTTCCACATCTATGGGAAACCCTTTTCTGATTGAACTTCTGTTACCCACAGACTCTTCCAAAGGAAACAATTATTTATATATAAAAGCTACTACTTCTGATCCTTTCAATTATTTTTTTCTCTTTCATGAATTTTAGCTACTTATCTCAAATCTTTCATGAATTAATGAAGTATAAATAGATGAATGAGAATAGATGCTGAGAATAGATGAATATTAGATGATAGATGATAGATTTATAGATAGATAGATAGATTACAGATAGATAGATATAGATAGACATAGACAAACACATACATATATACACCCATACATAAGTACATCCATACATAGGCAAGTGACCTATCACCATTTATTGAAAACACAGTCCTTTTTTACTTGTATGCCAAGGTACTTCCGTCAGATATGAAGGGTTCAGATGTATGGGTTCTTTCTGAGCTCTCTATGCTGCCCTATTGATCTTTCTATCTACCTCTTTCTTAATTACTGCAATTTCTTATAATATGGATCTCTGGAAGAGCAAGTGTTTTCCTTATTTACTTCATATGTCTTCTCCATTCTTGACCCTTTGCAGTTACATGTGCATTTTAAAATCTGTCTTCAAAGTTCTACTGAAAACAAAAGAAACTGTATTGAGTTTTCATTAAAATTATATTCAGTCTCCAAATAATTGTTTTAAAATCTATGTTCATAGTGTATCTCTCTATATAGGTCTTTCTAATTTCTCTCAGTAATATTTTATAGTTTCTACATCGGTAGTTTTTATACAACTTTTGATAAATGTGTTCTTAGATATTTTGATATCTAAGTGATAGTTTTCATACTATTTGAATAATATCTTCTTTAAATTTCATTTTCTATTTCTTGCTAATACATAAAAATCAAATTGATTTTTTTAATAATTCACTTTAAATCCAAAATTTTTCTAAACTCTAATTAATTATAATAATTTATTTGTGGGCCTCTGATTTTCTATTCAATCAAAATCAGTCACATCAGTTTTGTTTCGCCAATCCTTTTTTTTTTTTTCTCTTGCTCTGCTCTATTGGACTGGCTACCACTTCCAATATTAATATTATATTTCCTGGATGGTGAAAGATGAACCAAGCTTAAAGAAAAGAGTTCAACATTCTCATCATCAATATGTTATTTATTACTTATTGTAAGCTCATTGTAGATACCAAATATATGCTCTAGTTTGCTTATTGTTTCTTTTCAAAAGGATATAAAATTTTATTAAATGTATGTTCTGTATCTATTGGTAGGACTATAATCCAATAATTTGGGAATTTCATTAATTTATTGCCTAAAGTTAAACTAAGACCGAAATCCTGGAAAAAAATCCAACTTTGTCATAATATATTATCCTTTTTTAAAGGTTGAGATTCTCTTTGCTAATATTTTGTTTATAGAATTTTCATATATGTCCATGAATGAGATTAGCCGATAATTTACTTTTCCTGTACTGTCCTTATTAGGTCCTGGTATCAAGTTATACTAGTCCTGTTACACAGGTTAAGGAGCATTACCAAATTTTCTATCCTCTTAAGTGGTAGAACTCACTAGTCAAGCCAATTAGGCCTAGAACTCACTAGTAAGGCCCATTTTGTGGGAAATTTTTAATTACTGATTCTATTTCTTTAATGGCTTAGTATTGTCCACGTTCCTCTTTCTTCCTAATTTTTGATACATTGTATTTTTCTAAGAATTTTTTATTTTGTATACAATTTCAAATTTACTGATATACTTCACTAGCGCTATACAGTCATTATCTGCTTAATTTCTGCAATACCTGTTGTACTTTTCTCACAGCTGACACTGACAATTTGTTTCCTATCTTTTTCCTATGCTTATTGTCAGCAGAAGTTTATTTTACTAGCCTTAAAAAAATAAAATTACTTTCAATATTGCTCATTTTCTCTATAACTTCTCCCTTATATTTAATATGTTCTCTCTTCCACTATTTGAGAAACTAGACTGGCTAGATCTAGAATTATCAATACATCTTTCTTTTTATTAATCTAAATCAGTTTAAGGCAAGCTTCTCTCACTTGCAACTGAATGTCTTGATACAATATGTAAATATGATGCCACTCATAATGGTAAATTTAAAAGTAGAATTAAAAAATAGCATCTACATAATGTTTTACTATTTACGAGATGTTTTGATATACATTCAATTTCAAGCAATTCTTACGGAACCTTAGTAATTTTTATAACCCATTTTAGAATTATAACTGAGGTCTGAGAATTTTCCAAGACCTCCTTGCTACTAAATAGCAGAGCAGACACATGAATTCCTGGCTTTCAAAGGCATGTTATCTCCAAAATAATATAGGCTCTCAGACTATTAAGGATATCTTCACTATACATTTTATTGAATTACTTGTTACTATTACTTCTCCCAGTATTATTATTAACTGTCTTCTACAAACTATTGTGAGCTTATTTTGGCAAAAATTCTTCAACAACACAGGGCCTAATTCTAACTATTTTGATTGTTTTCATAAATCCTATTCACAGTCTCTTTCCATGATCTGTAAATATTCATTTTATTGCAATCAAATTTCTATAATATTCCCATAGGAACCTCCCAAATATTAGTTCCAAATCCTAATATCTTTTTAAGCAATAGAATCCTTTCAGCCTTTCAGATTTTAGTCTCCAGGGCACATAGTTTTATTTGTTTTCTGTAGAACTGCCTTTGAAATATTTTTGAATATGTGGTTAATTTCTGAATTCACATTACCATTATTTCTAGCACCCAATCTTCCCTTGTCAATGCACATAAAGGCATGCATTGTCTGGAAAAGTATTATCATCATCATCATCATCATCATCATCATCATCTTTTATTCCAAAAAACCAAATCTAAGGAATCTGATTTTTAGATGTGCACAGTCTTCAAAGCCTTAAACAGATGACGGATGTTGAATACTTCCTGCAGAGTGAATGTAGCTTAATCATATGAAAGATCTCATGAGAAACTCAGTTCTTGGTTTTACCCAGCAAGCTGTTTTCAGTTCCTTTTATGAAAGGACGGGTAATGTCACTTTCAAGTTTACCAACATATTATAAATGCTTTTCTCAATTATCTTGTTTGTTTATTTCACCAGCTCTCTGGTTATTCTTGTGAAACAAAATGCTTGGATCCCAGCAGAGAAACGCTTTGAGACCTACTTAACCATTGCCCCTGATGTTAAGAGAAGGACCCCAAAATGGTAAACTGCTTGACATCCACGTGAGAGGCAAGCTGTCAATTGGCATTAATGAGAGGTTTTAGGGATTGAGTAGAGGATCAGAATAGGAAACTAGTATCTAGCTCAGCCCTCATCGGGTCTTTACAGCATGGCTTCATTATCCCCAAATTAAAGTAGAGAGGCTGTCCCTATTATAAATAAATGAAGCAAGCCAGTGGTGTGTTCTATACAGGGAAAAAGAGATGGTGACGTGTGACAAAAGAGTTGAGCTGAAAATTCAGGCTTTCTATGTCAGTAAAGTATGTCTTAGAGCATTGCTTGGATGTAGAGTCGACAATGGTAGCATGGCCACCAAGGAACATCAGGTGGGCAAATAAGAGGAGACCTAGGAGAGATCATACAGCACTTCAGGAAAGTGAGATTGGCTTGAAGCAACTTTATTGGTTAGAGATACTTTATTGGTGCAATTTAATGATGGAGGGTGAGAGTAGAATATATGGTAGATGCGCAGTAGAGGCCTGGACTGAAACAAACCTCCGGCTTCCAGTCTTGCCCAACTCCAATCTGTTTTGTAACCATTACCAGGACGATCTTCCTAAATCTGGCCACTTTATTCTCAAACTAAAAGTGTTTCACTGGCTTCTTATTTACTACACAGCACAGTGTACGTGTTCATAGTGTACTTATTTATCCTTCATTCCAACTCACCTTTTAAGTACCAGTTTTTATTTAAAACTTTTCCTGAATTAGCAGGTAGAATTGAAAACCCTTTTCTTTATGCTCCACTATGCCCAGGAAACACTTCTCCTTCATCGCTGACAACATTCAATCCCATTTACATGTTTGCATGATCATCTTTCTTAACAAACTTTCAGCTCTTTGAGAGCAAACACAGTGTCTAGCACATTCTAGAAACCCGATACTTCATTGTTGCATAAATGAGAGAAAGAGAGGGAGGAACAGAGAATAATGAGGGGTATATTAAAACCTTGCAAAGAGAATACTTTCACCTTCACACAGGAGGGAAGGAGAAGAAGATAGATAATGATGTAACAGGGAACAAACTAAAGTAATGGTGTAATAGGAAACCAACGAAGTGAAAGAAGAATCAAATATCAACTCCATGGAAAACTAAAGTTTGCGCAGGAAAGGAATATCATGTACCAATAGGATAAAGTTGGAGCTAAGCTGAGCAACAGCAGCTCTGTGCTTGTCTCCAGGGATGTCTGGAACCATAATACTGATCCTTGACCAGGATTAGAATAAGACGTATTACCTAGAGATTCATAATGTGCGGTTTAAATTCCAAAGCCTCCCTAGTGGCACTGAATAGCAAATCTTTTACATTGTTTATTGAGAATGTAGAGTGATGGTCTGCATCTAGTTTAAGCAGTTATATAGCCTTATTTTAGCTATTGAATGGTATTTAGAAAAGATATCTCGGGTAACTTGTGTTTGGCTGGCCTAAGACAAAAGTTTCTCACACGTATCTCAGTGAGTCATAATCCAAAGACCAGGCACAGCCTGTAAAATAGAGAAAGAAACATGGGGCCTTGCCTAGTTATCTCAGACCTCTCTGAGGTTTGTTTACCGGTGCTGCCTTTCTCCGCTGTACTGTAGCCTTTACCTTTATCAAAGCCACATATGAATATATCCTGTGGAGCCCTCTCAGTTCTCCAGCTTTGTATAATTGACGCCATTGGTATATGGAGTAGAGTATTAAAGAGACCCTTGACTCTATAATTTAAATGATGGCTAAGACTTTGGGGAAAAGAAAGATGAGGAAAGGAAAATATGAACATTTGATGATAGGCCATGCAAATGCTGCAACCACTGAAGGTAAGAAAAGCATATCAGAACTTGGAGGTGGAAGGCACTGAACCAAGGGGAATAGTTATAATACATGGACTAAAAGAGAAATTCAGGTAGAGGGGAAGTCAGCCAAGAATTTTATAATTTTGACTTCTTTGAAAAAAATGAAAGTAGCAGAAAGAACTGAAGCTGCCAAGTCCATCAAATTATGGTTGGTGATCCTAAAGAGAGGGAACAGCATGCCAAGAGGAAATGGGGCAGATATTTCTTTTGATCAGAATGTGATTCAGTCTAAAATGGAATAACTAAAACGGGCTACACATGTTGCAAGCGGAAGGAGTCAAAGACAAACAAACAGTAAGTCACTTGTGGTGTGATAGTAACAGCTTCCTGGGGAGCTCTGCTAAAATGCACTTTATGCATTCAGATCCAAAGAGCTATTTCTCTGTATAAGGCATACTGCATGAAAGAATATGTTTTCTGTTATTCAGAATCCTCAATTAGTAGCAACTTTTACAGAAATGTAGACTCAAACTCCCCAACTCTGTAGAGTTTGATAAAGGTACATAAAATACACTTATACAGGGGAAATTCGATACTAACTGAAATACTCTTTGGCATCCAATGTAATCATCCTTCTCAAGCTTCTGAAATAGTGACAATATCAGCAACTTCGGATTGGTTATATGACGATATTAAAATATCCCCAATTTTACATCTTTGACTCAAGCAATGATTGATGATGTGAATGAAGAGCTTCCAAATACTTGGAATTCATATATTACTCTAGATGAGGGGGATTATGTTAGGGAAGTTGCCATTGATTTCTTGGCTTATTTCCCACAAGTAGGTTTGAATGATGAAAAAGATTAGGATTATTCAGAAGAAAAGAAAAAAATAATCATAAAATGGATTTAAAAAAAAAAAAAACTCAGGACTTTAAAGCTAGGAGGAAGTATTCACATGGTTATTTAAAAAAAGGTGCATGGGAGGGCCCGGCGGAGTGGCGTGGTGGTTAAGCGCTGGCTTGGAAAGCCAGCAACTCCCGTTCGGGTCCCACATATAAGGGCCAGTGACACTGTTCTCAAAAAGAAAAAAAAGAAAAAATAAAGTGTATGGGAAAGGAGGAGACTGCTAAAATTTTAATGGATCACTATAAGAGATTATAAAATTCAGCTGCTTTACCAGTCAGTTCCTTCATTTACTCTAGGCTTGACACATTTTTAAAATCTAATGATGACATAAAAGCAGAATCTGCAGTTTCTTCCAAAACAGTGCTGTTTAAAACAATGAGAGTTTTAAAAAGATTATTCTGAACAACAAGATGGCCAGAGACTGTTGGTGCAATGTCCCAGCAAGGACACTAAAGCCATTTGCGTCGGCATGCAAGAAAACTATCAAGGGTGGTAAAGAAATTTTATTGAAATTTCCAGACACTGGCACACAGTATACAAGTAAACCTATACTTGCTAATTAAAGGGTAAAGGGTGGTATAATTAAGTTAGTCAGATAAGTAAAATATTCAAAACTAAAAGTGTGGTTCAAAAAGTAGGTATTTTGGGCCGGCCGAGTGGCTCAGTGGTAAAGCGCTGGCTTCCCTGGTTCGGGTCCCACATATGAGGGCCAGTGACATTGCCCTCAAAAAAAAAAGTAGGTTTTTATACTGCACTGTACACCTGAAACTACTGTAAAAAAATATCAAATGTCAATACTATGTCTGTGGTCATGGGATGTAAAGTACAGCATAGGGAATATAGTCAATGACATTGGACTAGCTATGTACAGTGTCAGATGGGTGGTGGACTTCAGGGGTTATCATTTTGTGAGGGGTGCAAATGTCTATCATTACGTTGTTTTGTAAGCCTGAAACTAATATAAAAATGTTTTTAAAATACGTATTTATAAATGAAAGTTATGCAGTGTTGTTTTATCAGCCTAACCAGAATGTATTACCAGAATAGATATGATGTATGAATGAGGAACTCTTGCTTATCCAACAAGGATGTCATACAAATCAGCCCTTCATTCTCTTTTCATTGGGTGTATTAGATGGGGAACTTTCGAACTACTTAAACGTACTTGAATAAGTAATATCAAACAAAATAGGATACCTGGGAGGGGTGGGGAGACACGAAGGAGCATCAAAAACTTTCAGTTTTAATTAAAGATATAGTAAATGCAGGTGAATTAGTATCCAAAAATTCCTTGTTCAATAGTCCAATATGGCATGTGAGAAAAGCTGTTAGATCCTGGAGACTAACTCCAGACTCTGGAGGACTGAATAAAGAGATCCTTCAATAGCATCATCAATTCCTATGGTGTTAACAATTCAAGTTGTGCAAAAAGCTAAGGGAGATTAGTATTCTGTGATTAATTTAACTACTGCTTCCTTTTAGATTCCTATTTTGAACAAAAGTCAAAATCAAATTTGCATACATGTGCAACAGACCCCCATACACATTTACTGTGGTTCTGTGGGGTTGTTTAAATTATCCTGCTTATTACCAAAACCTGGTGAAAAGAGATGTTGATCTAATTAAATCAAAAAGGACTTTTATTCATTACATCAATAATATAATGTTGATATCTAAATCTAAAAATCAAGCTAAGCATGAATTTCAAATGTTGGTTAATTATATTACCACTGGAGAGTAGCCAATTAACCCAGCTAAAATATAGGGTCCATAAATGATAAAATTCTGAATAATTACATGGGCCA
This sequence comes from Aselliscus stoliczkanus, assembly GCA_033961575.1. Classification (NCBI taxonomy): domain Eukaryota; kingdom Metazoa; phylum Chordata; class Mammalia; order Chiroptera; family Hipposideridae; genus Aselliscus; species Aselliscus stoliczkanus. The sequence goes on from CM066731.1 coordinate 141,542,949, forward strand.
GAAATACTAGCTACACTCCTAAACAAACTACAATGGCTTATTGTCTCTCTAGCTCCAAAATTAAAATAAGAGGCACAAAGATTGCTTGGTTTCTGAAGAAATCACATACCACAGTTGTAAATTTATTGGTGCCTATTCACATAACAATGATGGAAAAAGCTCAAACTTGAATAATGCTTTTAAAAGAATCAGGCTCTCTTGAAATTTCAAGTGGCCATTGACCCATGCAACCTCACTCTAACCAGATATTCAAATGATACTAGAAATATAAGCAGCTAGAAAGCTCTAGCTGCCTAAAGCCTTAGGCAAAAACCTATACAGCCATGCTGCAGTCACAGAATTTGGACTAGAACATTACCTAAAGCTCCCTCATAAGCAAATGATTCATGGATTGCAGATCAGAGGTAGAGAGCCCAAACTCAGCCTGGAAGGTGCTGCATGACAACTAGGTGATCATTTCACTTTGAAAAAGAAAAATACAACTCCACTCAATGGACAGAATTAAAAGGGCCATTACTCAGGGAGATAGATAATAAAAATAACAGTATGCATTTGTATCAATTTTAGGCAGTGGCCATTAGATTGACAATATGGTTCAGGAAGTGGACTTGGGTGATGAGAAAATAAGAGAAACTCTAGTGTGGGAGATGATGTTATACAAAGCTTTACGAACCTCTAGAGGAAACAAATGGAAGTGGGGTAAGTTGATGTGCATTTAAAAGAAAAAAAAAAGTTCTGAATTCAGAAGGGTACTGGAACTAACAAGTAAATACCCTGCTTGCTTTTTGAAAGTAGTTTCTTGGATCATGATGAATGTTACCTAGACTTATTGTGGTAATTATTTTGCAACACATACAAATATCTAATCATTATGTGGTACACCTGAAACTAATATAATGTCTGTCAATTATGTCTCAATTTTTAAAAAGAATACAAAAGTAGTTTCTTGGGTGCACAAAATGAGTTGTCATAGACACATTCAATCAATCAACAAAACCATAGACATATCCCACTGTGTGCTAAGAAGCTCAAAAAGTGATTAAAGGTTTTAACAGTTGTTCTGTTTTGTATTGCTTTTGTTTTTGTTTGGCAGTAACATCAGCTACGGGTTACCTATTGAGAGGATCTACTCCAGCCCCTCGCTGGCAAATGGATTACATTAACCCCATTACTCATGACTTCAGGTATATACTGATGGGTCTTGACCAGGACAGATATTTTGTTTTTGTTTTTGTTTTTTTGAGGGCACTGTCACTGGCCCTCATATGTGGGACCCGAACCGGGGCCGCTGGCTTCCAAAGCCAGCGCTTAGCCACCACGCCACTTGGCCGACCCCCAGGATAGATATTCATTTTAGATTTGTAAATATATTCCAGATAACTGAAGCAAATGCCTCTAACACTATTACAGGCCCATGGGAACAAAATATGATTTCTATTTGGCCCTCCTCTTATATGTATAGCACTGATGAAGGAACACCTTTACTGCAGGTACAATAATGTAGAAGGCTAAGATGAATCATATACAATGGACTTATCATGTAGTTTACCATGTACAAACTAGTGAACTGAGTGGAAATTAAAATGTACAATTAAAACATGTGCTTACTAGAGGGATAGCATTAGCAAGATAGCATAAAAGGAAGCCCCAGGCCCTCCTTCCCTTTACATGGATTCAATAACACACAGAACGATTCTCTTTGTTCGAGATCCAGAGACCAGTTGAGAGTTTCTTATAACCCAGACAAGCACAAAACCAATCACAATAAAGTCAGCAGTAAAATCTGTGAGCCCTCTTGCCATAATCCCTCCCACCTGGCACAGCAGCACATGATCTGGGAGAAACCCCCAGCTCCCAGTGCATTTATTATTTCATACAGTTTTCTGTAAGGTCAGTATGGCAGAAAAAAGGCACATTCTGAAGGTCATTACTTTAGAAGTAGAAAGAGAAGGAAATACAGGTTTGATAAGAGAGTGATGTCTGCCTGTGGTCTAAAAACTGAGAGACCCATCATTTAGAGAATGGCAGAGTTGGATAATTGGGGCAGAAGTAAAAAAGAGGACACTTAGCAGAAGAAAAAACTTATAGGACTCTTAGACAGTCTTCACTGGACAAGGAGACAGTGGAAAGCCTAAATCAGATTCAGTGGGTCCTCCCCAAGCAAGGAAAGTGACTTAATGTCATAGGAAATCATTATTGTATATGCACCAATGAAGGCACGACCTGGGTCATTTACTACTTAACATCCCATGATGAAAATTCAAAGTGATGGTGAAATTTCTTAGCTCTAAAACACTTCTGTTTTACTACTTGAATTCTTTAAGAATCTAACTTATTTGCTCTTTGACCAGGTTTTCAATAGTCTAATGTATGATGAAGGTTGGCTAACCACTAAAATTAAAGCTGCAAGAGGTACACAGCAGAGTTATTAGCTGCTCAGTCTAGAAGCCAAACCCAGTCATACATGATGACCCTGAGACACTTACTTCTTTCTCTAAGCTTCAGTTTCCTAATTTTTACATCAGGGCCTGTCTCTTGAAGTTTACATGAGAATTAAATAAAATGAGGCACATAAACTTCAAAGCATATTCCCAGGTACATAGCAAGTACTAGATAACTATTATTATGGGTTCTTATTACAAAACCCTTATATGAAACATTAATCCTAAATTAAGGTTAATGAACATGGTCAAAATGTCCATTTGGAATTTTTAAAGGTATTTTCTTAATTAAAAGATTATATGATCATAACTCTTTTCAGCTATGGCTAATAACAGAAGGTTCAGTGTAATACTCTCATAATTTAATATTAAGGTTTTCATTATGTAAGTACCAAAGATATGGATGTTAGATATATGGGAAGCAACAAAGATAATAAGGGGTTTGTCACTTAATAAGAAATACTCAAGGGAAAATACCTGCTAAATTTGGAGAATAAAACTGGATTCAGAATCTCTCTCAAAACTTAATGATGATCATTGTTCATTTTTAAAAGGAGAAACTCAACAAATATAAGCCACCAAAAGCAACAGCAACAACAAAAAACAGGGCAAATTTCATGACACTGACTTTGATCCTGATATAATTCAATCAACTTCTAACCCTGATCTCATCACACCAACCAAAAATTGGTACTTGAAAAAAGAAAGGTGGTGAATAAACAAAATCCTAAGAATCCTTATCAATAATCTCCATTCCTTTTCCTTATCTCCACTGGGGGGAGAAAGCACATTAAAGAGGAGGTTTCACTCAGGGAATCATTTAAGAAAAGTCAACGGGGAAGTTTCTACCCCCACGTGTTCTCAGTAGAACAACATAAGTGGTTAGAGATCCTCACTTTGGTATCTAGGAAAAAAGCAGACGAGAAATAAAAATAGCCATAATCACACAAGCACCAATAAACTGTGATTTAGGGGAACTAAAGAGAATAGAGAAAACAAACTTGCTGAGGGAACAAGAAGCAAATGAATAGTGATTTAGTGGAATTCTAAAAAACAATGACAAGAAAGAAACCACTTAAATTCAACAACACTGAAGAATCTCATAAACATACTGATCTAAACAAGAAAATTCATTAAGAATAGATACAATTTAATTCCATGTTTTTCAGGAGTACAGAAATAGTTTATCATATACAAGTTATTTTACTTTAAAGCATAAAAATGTACATTTATATGTCTATATTTTGAGGTAGTGTCATGGATTTTTTTTTTCTAGTATGGATCTATAGAGGAGATCCTCTTCAATTTTTTCTTCATTGATAATTTCCAATGAGGAACAAAAACTTCAAAACTACTGTGAAGCAAACTGAGTGTAGAATCCTTCAAGGAATTTACCAATTTGTTTTCATTTTTCTATTGATTTCTCAGTCACACCAGAATTGATAGCAAGTTTTCTTGTGTGTTTGTTTGTTTGTTTTTCAGGAATTTCCCTGTATCAAATTTTACAAAAGCATTCAAATTACTGTTATGGAAACATCTATTTTCCTTATCACATCATACCAAATGAATATTTTTAATGTTTAATCAAATACTGATGTAGGGGGAAAAAATGAGTCACTTAAAAAAATAAAAAATTAAGCAGGCCTATAAGACGCCAAACAATATGCGATGCCAAAATATAATATAGCAACAGTGTTTATGTATTTCTGAGGTAAATAAAATGTAAATCAAGAATTTTAGGCCCAGTTATGTTGTCCTAGAATACATACATTACCCAAAATTAAAAAATTTAGGAAATACAGTACTGACTATATATGAATATAGAATTGAAACTAAACAACTGATTGAATTACATTTCAAAAATATATAAATGATACAAAATTTTACAATACAATAACACAATCTTAATGTCTCTCATAGTGTGTGTGCGTGTGTGTGTGTGTGTGTGTGTGTGTGTGTGTGTGTGCAATTTAAAAGAGATCTTTTAGGAACTAACAATCCCTGTAATGAACAATAAGGTTAGCTATTCCTTTAGTTTAGTGGTTTCATTATTTTCTATTAAATTCAAATAAAATTAAAATTAATGCATTTTATTTTTAAACAGCATGTATCCCACTATCTTGCTTTTATAAAACTATTATTTCTGTCTAACCTTCATGTATCACAATACATAGAAATTAGCATGAAATTGTAATTGCTTAATATTAACTCAATAGTTATTTCTGGGTAGTGAAATTTGGGGTTTTTTTCTCTATGGGTTGAAATTTTTGTAGTGCATTTTAATGCCTATGTAATGTATTTTACAAATACAATAAGATTTTTCTAAAAGAAATCATTGTTAGAATACACAAGAAATTGTAGGTTCAATAAAGATAAAATTTGCCTGATGATCATGATGGTTGTTCTAACAAAACCCTTCATTTTCAGTGTTACTCAGCTGATCAAAATCCTACATCTGACTGTATAGAAAACACATCATTTTTATTTTTTAAAAAAAGTTAATTTAAAAACCAGAATGTCATGCTGGCAGCCAATCCTGCAAAAGAATTCTAGAAAGAAATGTCCCTTATTAATCCTTTGTCAAGCAAAAGTACTAATTGACTCTAGAAGAAAAAATGGTGAAGAATGAAAGGAAATTATTTAAAAGGACTCAAGGTTTTGCTCCCACAAATCACATAAACGATTATTATTCTGTATGTTACAGACTGAATGACTATAATATGCTCTGTTTAGGACACTATTGTATTTCTCTGTGGGTGTAGGTTTTTCTAGCATATCCAAGGTTGTAAGGCACACAAGGAGCTTTCCACTAGTTCCAAAGCATTATGCAAATGTAATATATTAACAACTGATCCTGTATTTGGAATTCTAAAAATGAAAATTTTCAAAAACTTTAAATGGTCCCTTTTATAGGTAAAAAAATAAAAGAAAACTATTTTAAGTTTGGGGAAAAAAAAAAAACCTTCAAAATGTCAATCCTGTCAAAACAAAAGTTATAGTTTCAAATTTGAGAAAAGAAGAAAGCTTTTTTATGACGGGCAATTATTTCTTGCCTTCTCCAAATAAAGAAAAGGCTCTCTTTTTAATGATCTATTTATTTCCAGTGTTGAACTAAATTTAAATTTAAATTATTTTATTTATGAATATAATTGAACAATGGTAAATCCTTGAAATTAGTTACCTAAGGAAGGTGGGAGACCTCCAATTGAAAAAAAAAGAAAAAAGAAAAAAAAATCCTTTACAGGAGAAACATCTGTCCAGATCTCAGGCCTAAATCAAGTTAATACTCTAGTTAACACTGTAACTATGACCTTAAATTTAGATTTATAGATCTAAGATAACACATAATACTGTTTTCTAGAAAACCCATGTAAAGTTATTTCAATGCATAGAAAACAAAGACTTTAAATAATATTGTTTAATAATTATTTTCTTTAGCGTTCAGTCTTTCTCTCTTTTAAAAATGAAATATACAGCATAATATGCCTCTATCTTCTTTTTTTCCAAGTGGGACCATCACTTCTCTTTTCTGTTTCTATCAGCCTATAAATTTGTTACTTCTCTTGAAAAGATCAGATAAAATGGGAAGGATAAATTGTTGGTGGTGCTATAAAGTGTGTCAACATTGTTCTATTTCAAAGGTTCAGGACTGTATACCAACCAACAGCACCATTGAAACCCTTTAGTCAGCATCCACAAACCACTGAAAATGACTAACCTGAATATATTGGTATTTAGAATTATCATATCTCCTTATTGTTTTAATGTTTGCTCTCTGTTGGATAAATAAGTTTTTAAAAAGTACTTTGAGTTAGCTCCTTCACATCAAAAAATCAGTTATTTGTATTCTTGAACATTAGATTGTTTACATGTTTACTAATGCAAGCAATGATTATTTCCTTAAAATAAATTTCTAGTATTTAAAATGTTCATTATTAAGTATGCACATGTTTCAGACTTAGGATATATACAACCAAACTGTCCCCCAACACAATAATACAGTGTTCTGATTTGGCTGAATTCTAGATAATACTGGATAGTCTACCATTTTTCATCTTTTTGGCAATTTATACTTAATCTTGCCTCTTCATTTGTGGTTTTAGTTCCCAGGCTCTACATTCCAGCAAAAAGAACTAAAATAAAGATAGCTGTTGAGGGCCGGCCGAGTGGCACAGTGGTTAAAAGCTGGCTTGGGACGCCAGCGGCCCTGGTTCGGATCCCACATATGAGGGCCAGTGACACTGCCCTCAAAAAAAAAAAAAAAAAAAAAAAAAAGATAGCTGTTGATAACTGTGAAGTTAGTTCCTGTTCCTTGCTGTATCAGATTGGACTTAAGAGTGACAGGAAGCTTGAGAGGAGCAAAGCAATTATTGGGGAATGATTTAAATAGATCCAGAATGTAAGAGGAATGGGCAATACAACAATGCAGCATGCGTTGGATTTAGGGAAGAGTTTTAGAAAATTTGGAAAGAGGGAGAAGGTATCTTCTTAGTAGCTTCCACAGATGAGAGTAAGAAATATAATTATTTCTTAAGTTATATTGTGTGTTTTAAATGATCTACTCCCTCATTTTCATTTTCAGGAGAATTCAAGTATATATTTATGTTGTTTTAAAAATTCTTATGTTGTTTTAAAAATTATTTTTAGAATATTTGAATGCTTATAAAGTGTCAGACACTGCACTAGGAAGTGGAACCACAGCAATAATAAAACTAGGCAGTGTCTTCCTGAGCGCAGCTGTTAAAGGGAGGAAGATGTTAATCACATTATCAAACAACTGAAAGGGAAAACTATATTTTTGACAAGTGCTATAATTCGTGAGAGACAATCCTATGAATATTTATGATACTGGTATTTGACCTGAAAATTATTTCCTTTTTATTTCATAAGAAATGTGGAGATAAAAAAGGAGTTGTATGGAAAGGAACCTCACAGAGTGATCTGATCATAAATCCCTAACTGGGAAGGGTGGGTAGTGACACCCCAGGCATACAACCTCTTTAGTAAAAGGTTTCTCCTTGCCCTAAGCAAGCCCAGTCCACTGTTTCTGTGCACCTAAATTAACACACCTTTGAAATAAGCCCCAGCCACACTAAGGAGAGCACATAATCTCATTAACTATCCTGTACTTCAATTTCCATGTTGCTTTCTCCTACCTGTGTCTACATCTTTCTACCTTTAACAGCTGTGCTCAGGAAGACACTGCCTAGTTTTATTATTGCTGTGGTTCCGCTTCCTAGCACAGGTAGTCTTCTTACCTTCCTCCTTAATTTCAAATGTATAAAAGAAGCTGTAAAAACTGTTATAATTCTTCAGAGCATTTCAGATCTTGCTCCCTGGCATATGTGGTCAGTTTGGCTCAAATAAATGCTCAAATAAAAGTTCTCTACAGGTTTGGGTGTGTCTTATGTAGAAAAAAAACTACTTTATTTTAACTTATTTTTTTATCTGAAACTAAAAGCTAGCCACATTTTAAACATCTATGTTTTCCATGGCAACCATCTTTTTAAAAATATAGTGCACATTTGTTACATTTTGCAAACTTAATCTAAGTGCAATTGTGGAATGGAAAAGAATTTGGGAAGAGAAACAGAATTATTGTCTCCAAGATTTCAGAGCTATTCACAGGTAAAGTGAGCACTGACTGCCAAAAGACAAAATTTCCATTGAAATGATAATGCAATAAACTTTCTGGAGCAAAAGCAATAGAATTCATACATTTGAAAAAGAAGACATCCAAATGTTAAAAAATAGACAAAGTATGGTAAAATCATGCAATAAAAAATATTCATTTTACAATAAATGGCAAGTGTTGGCTAGGATGTGGAGAAAAGGGAACCCTTGTGTATTGTTGGTGGGATTGCAAATTGGTGCAGCCACTATGGAAAACATTATGGAGTTTCCTCAAAAAATTGAAAGTAGAACTACCCTATAACTCAGCAATTCCCCAACTGGGTATTTATCCAAAGAAATCCAAAACATGAATTAAGAAAAAATATATATGCACAACTATGTTTACTGTAGTGCTATTCACAATAGCCAATAGGCTATTTAGGAAATTTATACAATGGAGTATTATTCTGCCATTAAAAAGAATGAAATCTTATCCTTTGCAACAACATGGATAGACCTAGAGGATATTATGGTAATTGAAATAAGTAAGACTGAAAAAGACAAATACCCTATGATCTCACATATATGTGGAATCTAAAGAACATAATAAATGAACAAACAAAACAGAAATAGACTCATAAATACAGAGAACAAATTGATGGTTGCTTGATGGGAGTGGGATTAGGGATGAGGAAGAAGGGGAAGGGATTACAAAGTAAAAATATGTAGTCACAAAATAGTCATGGGGATGTAAAATAAAGTGTGGTGAATAATAGTCAATAATATTGTAAAAACTATGTAGGTTGTCAGATGGGTGCTGGATTTATCAGGGGGATCACTTTGTAGATTATAATAAATGCCTAACCACTGCAGTAGACACCTGATACTAATATAAAATAATATTGAATGTAATATATATATATATATATATATATATATATATATATATATATATATATAGTTGTAAACCACAGCATAGGAAATATAGTCGACGAAATTGTAATAGCTATGCGTGGTGTCAGATGGGTAGTAGTGTTATCGGGATTATCACTTTGTGAGGGGCATAAATGTCTAATCATCATGTTGTTTTATACATCTGAAACTAATAAAAATAAATAACAAATAAAGGCAAAAAAACTATTCTTTTTAAACCCTTTTGGGGGAATTTAAGGTCTATCAAGTATTTATAAATTCACTAGTATAAATATAATGTCATTTCAAAAGATAATGAAAGTATCTTAAATTTCATGGGCAGATTTTAAACTTTATATCACTTTAAGATTTAATAGAGTTAAGTATAAGATGATATATAAAATATAAACGATACTTTAGTTAAATAACTTTAAAAGGAGATTAAGTAAAATCATAAACATGTCTTTTTAAAATTTTTTTCTCCAAAGTCACTCTCAACTTGCTAAGATGAATTATATCTCCTTACCAATCCAAAAGATAACTTATGTTCTTTTGGCTTTTCCTGCTTATACTAGAATAAAAAACCTAAGTCACTGTAACCATGACACCCAACCATAGGTAGATCAAGGAGTAAAATTTCTTGGTTTTTTCCAAACACCATTCCAGGTTCATAAGCCATTACTCCACTCTCTTCTGTCATTCATGACCTGGTTACTTTCATCTTGTTTCTCTGGCAACTCCTAGGTTTAATGCTGGGCATCGTGTACAACTATATGTAGTTCACAAGAAGGCAAATGTGGTTGTGTTACCTCCAAAGCTTTAGGCCTAGGTCCAGGAGTAACACAAGTTACTTCTGTTCCCATTCAATTAGAAAGAATGTAGTCCCATAAGCACATTGTAGAAAGAAGGCTCTGAGATGTATAGTCCTCAGCTGGTGGTGGGCACACTATAACTAGATATAACACACTACAACTAGCTATAACTTCATTTCCTACCAAAAAAAAAAAAAAAAAAAAGCAGATTTTGGTGCACATTTAGCAGTTTCCCCCATGTAGCTGCCTTGTACTGAATTTAATTAGGCTTAAAATATTTCTGTATTATCAGATTTTTTTACTTGAAAAAAAAAATTGCCACTCACTGTTTTGTTTGTGTCACTCATGAGAAAAAAAAAAAGTTCTGAGATGTTCTAAATTAAAATTATAGTGGTGGGAGAGTGAGAAAAAGACAGAACAATTACTGTGGACCAGCTCTGATAAAAGACTGCTCACATTCCTGCGTATCTGTTGGAATTTAGGATTAATTCCAGGTTTGTTATTTCCACAGTTATCCAAGAGAAAATAGCTAGGTGCCATAAAACCCAGGAGCCTCCACTTCTTATTTACACATGGACTTTCCGATCTGCTGCCCACAGCGACTCATAGGAGTGAACACTTCTTCCTTGTGGACTTTGCTGAGCCTATCCCCAAACTAACCCCATTCCACCTCCCATCCCCTTTGTCTACAGCTAATGCCAATTCTTTCAGAATGGCTTACATCTTCCTACCAACTCCGCCCCCTGGCAAACTTGATGTATAAAAATGCCTGCAAAACTCCAGAATGATGGACATGCTCTATTTCCTACCTAGACACGCTGCTGGTGATGTAGACTCCATGTCCCAAGACCACTATTATTTTTTATGCTAGCAATGGCCTAATAAATGCTTTCTTTTCAAAAGACTTTCAGCCATGGAAGTTAATATTTTTTATTGCTTCACACCTAAAATATTTACTTTTTCTACAAGTATTTATTAAGCAACTACTATATATTGGTACAATAATCTGAGCATAAAATATAGAGAATTCTATGTCAGCGTCATAGACTTCCAAGACTTTACCATCCAGTTGAGATTGACATCTGCTGTGGCAAATGATTTAAACAAGTTTGTCATTTACTAGCAGCAAAAACTCTCAGAACAAGTCTGTGCCCTCTTTATAAATATCAGGAAAGCTTGAGGTTGTAAAAGTTAAGTTAAACAAACTTAAACTTAAAAGTTAAGTTAAAACAGGGGGCCAGCCTAGTGCCTCAGTTGGTTAAGAGCACGAGCTCTGAGCAACAGGGTTGCCAGGTCAATTCCCACATGGGCCAGTGAGCTGCACCTGAGCTGAGCTGCTGCTGAGCTGCCAACAGGTGGCAGGATGGCTCAGCTGGTGAGAGCATGTGCTCCTAACAACAAGATTGCCAGTTGGACTCCCGCATGGAATGGTGGGCTATGCCCACCCGCATCTAAGATTGAACACAGCATCTTGAGCTGAGCTGCCTTGAGCTGCCAATGGATGGCCGGATGGTGGCTGTACTTAGAGCTGAGCTAGCTCGCCCTCCATAACTAACGCTGAAGAACAACAACTTGGCTATTCCCTTTCCCCAATTCCCCAACACTGTTCCCCTTCCCAATAAAATCTTTAAAAAAAATAAATAAGTTAAGTAAAACAAATCTCAATGCCAAAATCCATAGACTTATCTTTTCCAAAGTCAGTATTATTTTCTATATATAGAGGGTGTCAAAAAAAAAAAATGTGTACACATTTTAAGAAAGGAAAAAACTGTATTAAAATTACACTGAGGGTAACCACTTTGAACACCTCTTGTAATTGCAGAAGTCAAATGTGACTAGTATTCATCTTTTGTTATCAGTATACAATATTTTTTACAATTTTAATGCATTTTTTTTCCTTTTTTAAAATGTATATATTTTTTGGAGTACCCTCTGTGTGATGGATCTGAGTAAAAACAAACAATCAAATTGTCAAATCAAACACACAGAATTAAAACTCCTCCAGAGTATAAAATTTTACCTAATTTTAGGAATCCAACCAATAAAGAGATTCATACACATCAGACTATACCAGATAGTTGCATAGGTTACAGGACAATTTGCAGGAAGACATTCATAAAGCAGTAGGTTTGTTTACTATAAACAATCTAGACAATTAGATATAGGTGCTAAAACATTCCACAGATAAGGACTTCCAATTAGCAAATATCATTAGTATGTTGCCATGTTTGTCATTAGCATGTTGATAAGATTAGTCAAGATCACCTGCCACGTTTTTGAAAGTGACACAGGCACATCTCCAACCCAACTCAGAAAGAGAATAGATTACAAACTTTGTGTGTGAACCACTGAATTCCATCAAGGGTTCTATTTTCTTCCCTCCAAATTTCCTGTCTCTCCGGTTGTATTATTGGTTAAATAAACTTGGCTGGAGAGCTATGAACTTCTATACAAATGTGAATTTTCTTCAAACTGTTTTATTAAACAAAATGTAGATGCTTTCACAAATAGCTGGCACAGGTACTTTATAAGCTAATTATCCATCCTTACCAATTTTTTTAATTACTTCTCAATTTAGGGATATATTGAAAGGAAGGAAACAAAGGCATTACATGATATTCTTCTCAGAGCAGAGCCAGAAGTTTGAAAACAAAACTCAAGGTCTCCCAAAATTCTACTGTAGCAATGAGTGCAAGCAAAGCTATTCACAGCTGGGATTTGAAAACACCCAGGATAAGGAAGTGAAGGAAAGACCCAAGAGAATGAAAATAGGGTGACCAGTTAGCTCAGGTGGTTAGAGTGCAGTATTCATAACACCAAGGTCGCCAGTTCGACCCTGACATGGGCTACTGAGTTGCACTCTCCACAACTAGATTGAATCAACTACTTGACTTGGAGCTGATGGGTCCTGGAAAAACACACTGTTCTCCAATAAAATTTAAATTAAAAAGAGAGCAAAAGAGAGAAAAAATAGAGAAAGATATAGAAAATTTTAATCCACTTTCCTTCAGTACATCTAGATTCAATCAGATAAGGTCCCTAGGCTCTCGTACAAATCACTTTTCTTCATTGACCATCATGGAGAGTTGAAGAACCTACAGAGAATTAAATGCTCTGAACTGAGACTGCATGAAGTCTACAGCTTCATTTCATCCAGCCTTGAGAGCTACCACTGCTATATCCCAGAAAATTAATTTTCCACCTAGTGATTTTCTTTGGTTTTCCCATAATGAAACATTTAAAAATCTACAGATCCAAGAATTTAAAAAGCTGTAGGCAGTGTTCAGTGAACTACTTCTAACACAGCCCCAAGATACCCTAAAATTAAGGACAGGGGAATGAAGGTTACTTGAAGCTGTGAGGATGAAGGAACCCTTTTAAGAAGAATATATAAAAAGAAGATCAGTGGGTTGAGAACTAAATCTTGATTAATGTTCACATTTAAAGGATGAGAAGAGTAAAAGAGTCTAATATATATTAACTTTGAGTGTGTGTGTGTGTTCAGAAAGGTACGTGTAGAGCTGGGATAGTGGAACAAAGGAAGGTTAGTATGTGCAACAGTGTCATGTTTCAGAAAAGTCAAGGCAGATATGGGCTGACAAGAAAAAATTAAATGTGACAATTAGCTCATTAGTGACAACAGAGAGACTTCATTAGAGTAACTGGAGAGAGAAACAAAGCTTCCAGGAATGAGTGGATAGCCAGCAATTATGGCAAAGCATTTCAGTTCATCTTTTAAAGAATGTTGCAATGAAAGGGCAGAAATCATGTTGAATTTAGCCTAATATTTTTATTGCCTTTAACATCTACCAAATGCTATATTTAATTTGCCAAATCATATTTTCCCCTTGTTAACTATTTATTGAAAAGCCAATTCTCCTAAAACATCTGTGGAATTAAGAATGGCAATTTTTCACAAGCTATGTAGAACTGGCCCCTAGACTCCTGTACTAATAAATTATGCTGGGCCTATTTTTAGTCTAATGAAATAAATTACTTGTTCAAAGCACAGAGAGATGTCACAGATCCTTTAACTTAACCCGACTGTAGACAAGCGCCGATTAGGGATTCAGTATCCTTTTCCCCTTGACAATTATTTTTTTTAATTGCAAGGGACAGGAATGTAGTTACTTTAGCTGATAATTTAAAACAAATTAAGTAAACTTAATTTTTATTTCAATCTTATCCCTAAAACATTTATTTTATCATAAATGACAAAATCTAGACAAGAGACCTGACATATTGGGTTGCCAGAAAAATCATGACATATTTTTTCTGTTTTTTGGTGCAAAAATGTGTCATGACTTTTCCGACAACCCAATAGTTTATGGTACCTTTGATCTAAACATGGGAACTGTGAAGATCAAAGCAGTGGACTCAGAAGATACTTTGGAGCCAATGGAAAGGAGAATTGGAAAGTTATGGATTGCTGAAGACCATCATTGTCCAAGATAAAGAGGAGCATAGTTTCAGTTAACATTATAACAGTAGGGAAATGAAGTAATGAGGCAGTGCCCATAGTCATTATGACAGGAAAGCAGCAAGGTTCAGCAATAGATTGGATACAGAGACAAAGGAATTGAAATAGGATTATGGGATATATATTAAGGTATTTTGACATAATTTGACTATGTATGCAAAGAACCAACTTTATAGCCAATCATAGTCTTCAATCTGGTGCTTTAATTAAAATGTTATTTGAAAATCAATAATCAATGAAGAAAATTAAACATTCTAGTTCTACACCAATTCTATACTTAGAGAGTTTTTAATGCTCCTACACAGGTGTCTGAGAATGTTGGGTCTTTTGTATATTAATTTATGTCTGTGTACATACATAAATCATACATATACAAAATAGATAAATATTTCTCTACGCATATATAAAAATATATACACAAACCTATATATTACATATATTTTTGAGCCCCAAATTATATATATAATATATATTTCATAATAGTTTATAATAAATCTCTTTCACTAATTAAAATTATTGTGTCACATGAACATAGGAAGCTTAACTATTTTTTTTTTTGAGTTTCAAATTCCATTAACTGATCACAAATAACGAATTTCATTAGTTGAAGAAGTCTACATGATTTCTACATTAGCAATATGGTAGTCAAAGTATCTTTCCTAACACATACCTTTAGAAGCCATGTATTGAGATGTTAGTGTCACAAGATAGAAGGAATCTGGATCCGTAAGTCATCAAGTAAATAAGAACCTCCAACCCAAACCACATTGAACTTGGCATGAGCATTAAATAAATATTTATTGCACTAAGTCAATGAGATGTCAGGTTTGTTACCACAATAAAGTCTAGCCTAATCTAACTAAATAAAAAATGGACAGGGCGGACTCTGGATAAACAAAAAAGGAAATATCTACCCTGAAAACTCCCAACCATAGGACTACCTTCATCAGGCCTTAGGATTCAAACTTATATTACCAGCATTGTTCAGAAATCTCCTAGCTAAGAAATTAACTTAAAGTTGTCCCTAACTGATAGCATTCCATGGGTATATCATCAAAATAGGACTAAAAGGTAAGTATTGATAAAACACCCCAAATATGTTCCTCAATGTCAAAATTATACAAGTACAACATATGTGGAAACAAGCCACTTTGAACAAAAGCCATCAGATAATAAAATCAAATTATATTCCCAATGACTTCAGATACTAGAATTATAAGACCTAGAATATAACATAAATATTTTATATTTTTGAAAGAATAAAAGATTGAATCCAAAATTCAGAAAATAATAAAACTGTCTTAGACAAGCAAAGAATATTTAAAGTGAAAAAATAATACAAAATTGAAGTAGAAATACCATGAATATGTAGAAATAATAGTTAAAGACATCTGAAAGATTTCATAAGAAGAAAAACAGATGTAAATAAATTCATCAAGAAGACAAAGGATGCAAAAGAAATAAAAGAGTAAGAGACATGGAGGATAGATTGAGGTTGAATATATTTTAGAGTTCCAAATGATAATGAACAGATGGAAAAGAAACAAATTTGAAAGATAGAAAGGATGAAAAAGTTTCAGAATTAATGAAAAGCATAAATCTTCAAATTCAGAAAACATGGTATCTCCCAAACAGAATAAATAAAAGAACACCACATTTGGAAAATTTTTGTGAAAATGCAGAGCACTAAGGACAAAAAGAAGACAGTAAAGCAACCTGAGAGAAGATCGAGTCTCAGCAAAAAAATGACAATAAGTCTGATTTTATCCATTAAGGATAGATGATAATATTTTGTGAATAGCCACTTATAATCATAAAATACCGGAATAGTTTAACACTAGAAATTTTAATTAAATTCACTACATTAACAGGTTTTTAAAAATTAGTGGATCATCTTACAAGAGTATGTTAAAATGGAACATTTTTCTATTTTGCTGAAAGCCACAAAGGACAGGAACAAAATAGGAGGTGCCATATAATCACTCATTTTAAATAAGAGGGTAGACCAACTGTGCAGAATTTGCAGAAGAATGGTAGGAAACTAGTTTGGCTCATCACCTAACATGAGGGTACACAAGAAGTAGTGAAAGTGTTGATCAGCTAGTTGAAGAGATTGGTTGAGAATATTCGTGTGCAGAGAGTTGTTCAAGTTCTGTGCATTTCTTCCTGACAACTTCCAAGGGAAGCGGGGAGAGGGTGCTTTAAGCCAACAGAGAGGAAATACAAATGAACTGCTTGATACATATGCCTCTGGGGTTTGGAACACAACAAAGGGAATAGCTTCTTAAACATGCCTGAAAAACAAAAGGAAATGAGGTTGTAACTGTGGACCCAAAGCAGCAGAAAATAGAGACGTTAGGCTGAATTGGGGGCAGGTGGGACTTCCACTGCCATGCTGTTGTTGTTTCCAAAGATGCAACCAGCATGGAACTTTAATCAAAACAGAACTTCCTGGAGAGGGAAACAAGCAGCCAAAAGAACGCCTGAAGACATAGAAACTGAGAGAGTCATAAGTGTCAAAATGAAGATAATAGAACCTATAACACAAAAACTGGGATTGAAGGTTACCAGGAAGAAAGCTTCTTGGGTATCCCAGAAATGCTCTTCAAAAAGAAAAATAGCAGATTTGAATGTCTGCCAAGTCCAGAAGTGTCTTAACACAGGAACAGGAGCCTATCAGCTCACTTAAACCTGTTCTGTTGGTTTTTTTTCCCAGTCTTCCTTCCCCTAGGCATAATACTGGAGGGTCCACAATTGCTAGTGAGCAGTAGAGGAAGCAGAGTTCTGAGACAAGGAGTGAATCATGCTCTCTGGCCTACTTCAGGCTTCCAGGCCTGATACAAAATCAAGATGGGAAATGAAAAAAGGCTGTGGGCTTGGATAATTTGGATTTCAGATTACTCCAGCATAGATCATTTAGCTACTGAAATGATACTATTGGGTTGTCAAAAAAGTCATGACATATTTTTTCTATGTATTTTGTTCCAAAAATGCGTCATGACTTTTCTGACAACCCAATATTTCTGGGCTTAGAAGTGATGGAAGACTGAGAGTGACAGGAAATACCACATGATCTACATTGCATTTCATCCAAAGTCAGGAACAGAACTAGTCCATGAAATAGGTATGAAGTGAGGGCGGAAGAGATGAGAATAAAGTTGTTTTCTGCTCACACTCTGTTGAGTCCTGCTCTTTCTATTCTAAACGGTTATCTCAGTAGAAGTAGACAAAGCTTTCTATAAAATTAAACAACCACTCATGAGAAGTAAATAAATATCTCAGCAAACTACAAATAAAAAGGTATTTCCTCAACCTGAAAAAGGATATCTACCAATGACACAATGAAAAACTCATACTGAAAGATAAGCTTTTATTTTTATTTATTTATTTATTTATTTTTTTAGCTGAGCATCCTGCTACCTGTTGGCAGCTCAACAGCAACTCAGCTCGGGCTGGCATCGAACAGCTGTTGCTCAGATCAGAGCTCAGCTCGCACTCTTGAGCGAGCTCTTAACCAACTGAGCCACTCGGCCAGCCCTGAAAGATAAGCTTTTAAAAATATGAGGTCTGCAGAGTCCTGGCCCCAGCATCATACAGCAGAATATAGAATGATGGGCATGAAGCTGAGAGACAGTTGTTGAATAACCGGTACATGATTTATTTAAAGTTAAAAACCTGCCAAACAATAGTTTATATTTAATATATACATAGTAATTGTATAAAGAAATGCATGGGAACAGAAAACACGACACTAGCTGCAGATGGGGCAACCCAAGCAGGGGTGCCATAGGAGAAATCACGGAGTGGAGGAAAATGGGCAAAGACCCCTTGTCTCAGGTGCTGACAGTTTGCCTGTGAAATGACCTTAAAAAGGTGATAACATCTGTCTTCCATGTAATCTTATCAGTGAGTCTGGGCATGAGAAGTTTCTGTCCCTTAGGAGGTGCACATGAACATATCATGGGACTTTCGGTAAAGGCAGCCTGCAGGCCATGGGGTGATTTGACTCTGAGCTAAGTTCTCTGGTATGATGTTCAAGACTCACAGACCAGGGCTACTCCCTTGTGTGTATCCCAATAAAAGCCACAGTCAAGCCCGATTTGGGGCACTTAGTCCAAGAGGCTTTGAGTCCCCTGGCTAGCACTGCTTCTGAACTATCCTTTGTCTCTTGTCTATATTTTTCTGTTTCTCAACCTCCACTGTCGCTTCCGAACTCCTACAGCCCTGTTGTGCGGGATGCGACACAGTCCTTTATGGAAATGAAGGCAATGAGAAAAGTTTACACACTTAAATCCACAGTACTGTGAGACCACCATCTGGCCCCATGGTGTTTTGTTAACACAGTATGCTCAAGATACAAGTTCCTTCATCATGATAACCACTGGAATATAGGCTCATATCAAGTGAATGTTTTGACCCGGTACAAAACGGAAGGTTTTTCAAATCTCCTCCAGATTGATACTTGCTCCTGGAAAGAAGAGCAATCCGTCCATGAAGTCCCCATCTGCTTGTCTGAGGGACATCTGTGGTGATGTGTACTCTCCTAGTTTAGGTGTCAGTAATGTACCTTAATAATAATGTCTTTAATATAATATCTACTGGCAAGAGAAAGCTTTGAAAAGACATTTATTTCAGATTATTTAAAAATGGAACCTCAAAACACATGGTGAAATATTTTATTCAACGTTTGTAACTTTTATCTGACATTATACAGATTTATTTTGACAACCTATTTAGTTGTTGACAATTCTGTTTTGCTTTCTTGTAAGTGTATTTTAAAAGTTTATGTTGAACATATTTTGTATAAATCCCATAATGATGCAAAAACAAACATCAGGAAAACTGAATGCACCTTCAAAAGTACATTTTACCTTCATAAGGCTGCTTGAAACATGAGTACTAAAAGTTTTAATGTTTTTTATTAGAAATCAATTCAAACTTGTGGAATAAAAGTTGCTTGAGAAAATATTTCAATATAATCAATTTACTGAGCAACCCTTGAGAGAGTGCTATCTCCAGACAGCCATAAATTACCAAGAAAGAGTAAATCTCCCAAATATCTCAACTCCATTCACTTCTCTCCATTCTCAGGGCCAATTACTTAACAAAATCTCACCATTTTCTCAGTCTTCACCTATTGCCTCAGCCTGATCACTGGATGTTGTCTGGTGCATATTGGATGTTTCAAATATTAGTTAGAAGAAATGAATGAATGAATTTTGAATATCACAAAGTTGTTAATGCCAAAAGCATCAAGGTAAAGGATCAAGACTAAGAAGTGGGTAGAGGCATATGGCAAAAGTAGGAAAGGAGCAAAAGGTGCATGAAGTGGTGACAGAAATGTTATAAGTTTTCTAAAATATACTCCAAAGATAAATTTTCCACAACTATTTTCAAATTGTAAAAATGATTGAAATGCCTCAAATCCTAATAGAACTTCGGAGGAAAGTTGTAAAAAATATAAGTAAGCCTTTCAATTCATGATTCACCAAACCAAGTCACCAAAGTTCTTAAAGAAAACTTTATGATATTTTATTCCTATTTGTCTTTTTCATTTATTGCTAGCTTTTCATTTATGTAATAGCATGTCAGTCACATAATATTTAATAAATATTGCTGATTCAAATGTCATTTGCTAACATTTACACAGACACTGACTCTGATGTTTTTATTCAAAAAATTATTTTGTCACCTTTCACCATGATAACCACTTAAATATTTAGATGGAAAAATAATTTTTTATATTTGTGGGTGTACATTTCCTTCAACTAAAAAGTATTTGAAAATAGACTCAGAGATACAGACTAAAAAATGATGGTTGCTAGATGAAAGGAGGTTTGGGGGAGAAGGTGAAGTTAATTAGAAAGTACAAATTGGTAGTCACAAAATACTCACAGGATTGTGAAATACAGTATGGGGAATATAATCAATAATGTTGTAAATATCATGTAGGGTGCCAGATAATTACTGGACTTATCAGGGGAATCACTTCATAGACTGACCACCTGAAGCTCAAGTAGAATAATATTGAATGTCAACTATTATTTTATATATATATATATATATTTTCCCCCCACAGGTTGTAAAGCACAGAATAAGGAATATAGTCAATGGTATTGTAACAGGTATATGTAACGTGAGAAAGGTAGTAGACTTGGGGGGATTATCACTTTGTGAAGGGCATAAATGTCTGATTATTATGTTGTTTTATACACCTGAGCTGGCTTGGGAAGCCAGCAGCCCCCGGTTTGGGTCCCACATATGAGGGCCAGTGACACTGCCCTCAAAAAACAAAAACAAAAACAAAAACAAACAAACAAAAAACAAAACAAAAAACAAAAACAAAAAAACCTTAGTGTATACACCTGAAACTAATATAATAACAATAAAAAAGTATTTGATTCAACTACCATGTTGAATCCCATGGATTCTAAGTGTATAATGGAATCCAATGATTAAAGAACTTGATAATTGATCAAAGAAATGATTATTCATCACTAGCAAATTTGCATTATAAAAACCTTTTCTGGTGACACTGGATAATGGTTTTATATGTATTACTTCATCTCTAAACAAAACTAGACACCATCCAATCATCACAAAATTTAAAGTGAGACTAGCACTTAATTTTTTTTCTTAAAATTATTTAGCAATGTTGAACCTAATGGATTTTTGTTAGATTCAGACAGTATTTTGGCACATAACCAAATTATTGACTACATATTCCAAATAGCTCCAGAACAGATTTTTAGACTTGTAGATGTAGAATACACTTAGCAAAAATGTATTGTCATTCTTCATTTGGTTCTCCTGTATCTTGAAAGTACTGACACTAGGGTATCTTTAAGTAGTGGAGGGAGAAAACAACAGTAAAATCACAATCTACAATATGAAATTACCACTGGGTTCACTGTCAGACACTCACTTGAATCCTACATCTGCCATTTAGTAGCAGCAAAAACCTACATAAAGCACTTAACTTACCAGAGCTTCAGTTTTCTTTTCTCTATGACAATACCAATATTTAGTCTATTTATCTCAGAGGAAGAGGTAAGGTGATATACTTGAGGCCTGGGTAAAATGCAAAGCACTGTTTGAATTAATATTTGATATTTATGTAAAGATCCAAAAAAGAAGAGATTAAACCAGCAAAGGAGAAATGTACTTTGTACTGGACATCATTAGCACAATAGTTCCCCAGTGGATCTCCGCAGTTCCTAGCCCAAGAAAAAGTAATTATATCTCCCAAATATCTCAACCCATCCACTTCTCTCCATTCTCAGCATATGCTCAATGAATATGGGTCATTAATTAGTTAATTAACTAAACAAAAGAAACAAAATTGATTATATACTAGTAGCAAAGAAAAAACCAAGATTGGGACAACATTGGGAAAGAAGAAGGCACCTCGTGGAATATGCTTACGTTCCAGGAAACCCCACCCACTCTACCTAAAATGATCATACAGGATACCAGAAAATGGACAATGGGAAAGCATCTGTTGTGAGACACCCAGTGTGCTACTGGCGGGGGTGAGGAATTCAGCACTGAGGCAGACCAGGTTCTTAAACAAGGGGAGAAAACCTACAGGAGTTGGCCTTCCTATGCTGACTGCCTGACTCACTATCATTTCCCCTTTTTCAGGGAAGTGCAACCTGATCCACAGGTGAGAGTCACTAATATATCTACACGTGTAGCCACCAATCATTGACCAGGGGGACACCAGAGCCTAAGCTAAACAATCAAATTCTCTTTCCAGGAATTTGTATTTTCACCTACAATCATAGAAACTAGGTGTCAGCGGAGTAAAGAGAAGATTCACAAATCCTTCTTCAGAGATCCCCAGTTCCTCCCTGGTTTTTCAAATCCTCTTAGGATTCTATTATAAGCGATATGTCACTAACTTCCCAATAAATTTCCCCTGAGCTAGGGAGTTTCAAAAATATATATATATTTTTACATACAATATGTCGGATATTGTCTAGCCAAGTTGTGTCACACAATCAGCTACCTACACTGAGCCAAGTTCAGTTGTGATTTACAACTGCTGCCAAACTGGAGATCCCAGAGAGAATGGGGAGAACCACAGCTCCAGAGAGAAGGGATCCTGGAAGTGAGAGAGGAAGACTTTGTTTGGACCACTGAGGAGAAAAAAAAATAAAATCTAGGATAGATGCAGAGGAAAACAATAGGCTTCAATGTCATTATGTGGAATAAAAAAGGAAATTTTGTATTTTTAGGAGATATTTTTCATCTTTACTGAAGAAAGCAAGCTTACAGCTAAAGAGGGAAAAAATGTAAATAAAGATTTACCACTGCATTTCCTTAGCTTGGGACATCCAGTGCATAAATATTCCTTGGACATCTAATGTGTGGGTAAGGAAGTAGACTATTGAAGCTTCAAATTTTCTCTGAATTTATGCTTAGAAAGTTATATAAATTTATTTCTCTCATGAGATTTTTAAACATGGAGGATAGTCTAAACCCAGAAGTGTTCTAATTAGTAGTTCAGAATAATGACAACCCCATGTTAAAATTATTTAAAGGCTATATAATCATGAAATCATAGACTGAAGATCACAGAGACACATGGCAGGCAAGCCATGTTTATTCATCACCAAACGATTAATACAGATTAATCCTATAATAGAAGTCAGGAAATTGACAATCTTAGCTAAATTTAAGCACAATCCTCCAGAGGCATGCATTGCTAGAGGGGGAAATAACATTTTCAAACAGTTTTGGAAAACAAGGTTAGCAGCTAATATCATTAATATTCTAAAGCAGTCTTCCGAGACTCAGCATAGACAAATCATTGATTTTTACATTTATCTTTCCTGGGTCTTCTGTAGTCACTTCAAGGTGTCTTCATGTAATCCACTCATACCAGAGAATGTTTTCAAGGATAGTCTAAATAATTAACCTTCTCACATTGGAGTTCAAGTGTCTCTCTGTGATAAAGCACTTGAACACCTCAAAAGCATAATTACAGGCATACCCTTGAGAGTTGGGATATATCAAGTTCTCAAAATGAGGGTGGATATTAAAACTGATACAGCAGCAATTAGTTATTATAATTTTTTTTTCCATTATCCAGCCTATTGGATTGTGTCGGTGAAATGTAATTCTGCTTAAAAGAGTCCATGTAATTTCTGATTGCCACTCTCAATCCTTGGTCTTGAATTTATTATATTATTTTGAGTGGATGTAGGTTTAATGAGTCTTAAAAATTGTGGTTTTAAATGTATGAAATAAGAATTTTGAGTATTTGTGGTCAGGCCGAGTGGTGCAGTGGTTAAGAGCTGGCTTGGGATGCCAACGGCCCCTGGTTCGGGTCCCACATATGAGGGCCAGTGACACTGCCCTCAAAATAAAATAAAAAATTTTGAGTATTTGGGCCGGCCGACTGGTGGGGTGGTCAAGCTCTGGTTTAGGAAGCCAGCGGCCCCAGTTTGGGCCCCACATATGAGGGCCAGTGACACTGCCCTCAAAAAAAAAAAAAAATAGAATTTTGAGTATTTGACATTATGCCAATACCAAATAGGCCCACAAAAATACTCTTTCATAAAAAGTCATCTTGACACTGATCTAACATGTACTTTCACAACCAATATCTTATATGTAGCTTTTAAAATGCAAAATGAAAACTTTTAGTCTTGTTACCAATAAATTTATCTAGTAATTCAAATATTTTTCTAAAATCTTATTGTACTAGAGTCATTAGAAAATTCATTCAAAAGAGGTCTAGACTATCCTATAAGAATAATAATTTTAATATTCTCTGCCTCTAGTACTAACATATGATACACTGTGGCAGATACATTTTTTAAATGATATATTTAATCCAAAGATATTAGGGTGCGAGATCCTTAATTAATAACACTCTCTATTTGAAAGGTTTTTTTTTTTAACTTATGTTTAAAACGTTTGCCATGATTGATTGTCATATGAGCACTCCTATTTATGATGAAAATACATGAGCATGTATGTGTGGTTCTTAGATATAGATCATTTAATAGTATAGAATATAACCATTGTCCCCAAACCCTTTCAATGTCTTCTCATATACTGCTAAATCATATCTAAAGTCTTTTCCATGCCTGCAAAATTACACGTAGGCGAGGCCTCCACTATCACTTTGACCTCGTCTCCCACCTCCTGCACCAATTGTTCCTGCTCTGCTACTCTCTCCCAATTCTGGCTTCCTTACTGTGTTCCAAAGCCTTTGCTCATTCTTTCTCCTCTTCTTGGCATGCTTTGACCAAGATAGTCATAAACCACATGACTTCCTTACTTTTTTCTAATCCCTGTTCCAATGTCATTGTGCTCTCTAAAAACTAGTATTACTAGTTTATTTTCCTTATCCTACCTTTGTTTTTTGTTTGTTTGTTTCTTTTGATAGCACTTATCACCCCCTAACATGTTAGTATGTCTATTTTATGTCTCCTATGCATAGAAAGTATATTTCACTAGGGAGCAATTTTGTTTTATTAATCACTGCATACCCAATTCTTAATGCAGTGCCTGAAATGCAGTAGTTGTTAAATAATTATTTTTTGGATAAATGAATAAATTAATGAATAAAATCAATCATCATTTTTTAAAAATCAAATACAAATATTGTTTTTCATACGTGGTGTTATAGCATTAAAATTTTGTATATTATTCTTTATTTTGTCTTAAAAGTCTTCAACCCACCTACAATTATTTTTAATCATCATTTTTTTCTTATAATCCTGATAAAGTAATAAATAAATATCAAAGTCTGGAAAATACCATAACCATTGCCATCCATAGTAAACTCATTTAAATATGAACACATAGATAAAAACAAGGGAAAAAAAGACCACTGCAAACAATTTCATAGACTATGGTCACTTTCCCCAGTGGCCGCACCCCTCCAAAACCAGAACAGAGAGGAAGAAAAGAAAGAAGGAAGGGGGCTGGCCGAGTGGCGTGGTGGTTAAGCGCTGGCTTGGGAAGCCGGCGGCCCCAGTTCGGATCCCACATATGAGGGCCAGTGACACTGCCCTCAATAAAGAAAAGAAAAGAAAAAGGAGGGAGGGAGGGCACAGGAGGGAAGGTAGGAGGCAGTGGGGGAAGGGGGCAATGAAGGGGGCAAGGAAAGAAGAAAGAAGGAAGGAAATTACATGAACTTTTAAACTAGTCATGTATTTTTAAGGTTATTTTTCTGATCTGTAGTTGTGTCCGTTGTCTCTAATTTGTATCACTTAATCTCAGTTATTTGTATAGACACATTAAAAAGGCAATTCACTGAATATGCAGTCTTTCAGTATGTGATCATTGTAAATGAAGGCAGTAATGACTAGTTATAGGAAATCCAAACCATCTGCAATGACAAAACATAACCATTGATGCCTTTCCAAGAATACAATCTTGTATAAGAAACATTACTCTTTAACATGCACAAAACACAATTTAATTTCTAATAGTTTTCTTAGTCATTTGATCTTTACTCACGTGTTCCAGTACTTCTAATGGATAGTATATGTCACATGTGCAATAACATTGAATCTAATTGAGACCCACTCTCTAATTGCATCCCTTTCAAGCTGTACTTTACTTATGGTGTACTAAATATCAAAACTTTAGTACTTATGGTATATTATACAATAAATCTACTTCTCCTTAGTTTAAGTTTATGTTCTCATGGACATCTGAAAGCCTTCATTGGATAATGGAATAGGGAGGGATTAAAGAAGGGTGGGGTCACCAAAACTGATGATCAAAAACTGGATTGACTGTGGTATTTACACAGCTGATGAGGCAAGACTGCATTAAGAGGACACTATTATCTGTGTGTGGATCCAAGTCACCAAATATCCCAAATTATGGTTTATTATTTCCACAAAATAAGGTACATGATTGAACAGAGTATTAAACAAATGATTATTAGTTGTGATAAGAGGTCTGAAAAGAGGGGAAAAAATAAGTTGCTGAGAAAATAAGCAGAATGAGAATAGGAATTGAGGACCTATTTCAGATAGAGTGGTCAGGAAAGGCCTCTCTGAAAATGTAAAGGGAAGCTTGAGAAGAATTCAATGGAGTCAGTCAAGACAAATGAAGAGGGAAGAGTAGTCCAGGCAGAGAAAAAATATGGGCAAAGACCCTGAGCCTGGAAAGAAGTTGGCATATCTGAAAAAATAAAAGTAACTCCAAATGTCAGGAACACAGTGAGCAAGAGGGCGAGGGGGTAAGGCAGGCAGGGACTTGTTCTACAGTGTTCTTTGGGCTATGACAAGAGACTCCGGCTGCTGTGTGGAGAATGGATTGGAGGGGACCAAGAGTAGATACAGGGAGGCTGCTGCACTAATCTAGGGAGAGAGGATGTTGGCCTGGATGAAGGAATGTTACCAAAGTTTAAGAAGGATAGCCACTTGGAAACATAGCTGGTTGGAGGAATTGATAGGCTGAATTCATAGATCGGGTGTGAGGTATGGGGGGGCGGGAATCAAGGAAGGTATTCACATTTCTGGCTTGCTCAACTGAGAGGATGATAGGAGTACATTACTAAAAGAAGAAAAACTCTTGGGGTGAGGGTGTGAAAGAGATTTGAGAATACTAGTATAATTAGTGGAAAAAAATCAAGAGTCTTAAAACATGCTACATTTGAGAATTGGTGAAATCTCCATGTGGCTGCTGGTAAACAGCTTGATATGCCAATCAGCAGTTCAGAAGAGGGGCTACGGGTGGGAGTCAAAATCTGTTTGGTTCTATCTCCAAACACACATTGGACACATTGATGAGAGGGTAGGAAGCTAGTGTATTAAAAGCGTGGCAGCATATGAAAAAATGTTCAACCTCACTAGTCATTAGGGAAATGCAAACAAAAACCACAATGAGATACCTCCTCACTCCGGTCAGAATGGCTATAAACAATAAATCAACTGGATTTAGAAACTGTGGTACATTTATACAATGGAGTATTACTCCGCTATAAAGAAGAATGCAATCGTACCATTTGCAACGATATGGATGGACCTAGAGACTATTATGTTAAGAGAAATAAGTCAGTCAGAGAAAGACAAATACCATATGGTCTCACTTATATGTGGAATCTGAAAAACTGAATGAATGAGCAATGTAAACAGAAACTGTCTCAGATATAGAGGAAAAACAGGGTTGCTAGTTGGGAAGTAGGTGTGGATGAGGGAGAAGGGGAAGGGATTAGACAGCAAAAATAGACAACTACAATACTGCCACAGGGATATGAAAGACAGTTCGGGGAATATAATTAATAATGTTGTAAACATTTTTTGGGGTATCAGATGGTCACATGTCTTGTTAGGGAGACCATTTCATGGATGGAGTAGAGGCTTGATCACTGCGCTGTACCTGAAGCGGAGGTTGTATACCAACTGTAGTTGAATATATATATATATATATATATATATATATATATATATATATATATATATATATATATTCAGGGGATGTGGATTATACTGTGGAAGGGAGTCAGAGGAAGTGTAATAGATATATATGATATGGGGGGGAGTGGGGTGGTGAATTGGGGGAGAAGGATTGTCACTTTGAGGGTAAAAAGTATAACTATTGCACTGTGTTGTACACCTGAAACTAAAAATAAATTTTTTTAAAAGAAAAAAATGAAAATCTTCAATGTAAAATGTCTATACAAAGTAATTGAAACCTTATGAATATTTTTAAATAAAATTTCAATGTAGGAAAAAAAAAAGCATGGCATCTTGTGGGTGGTGCTTTCTAAAATTGAAATTCCTCTTCCTTCTGCCTCTCTTCAATAGCACTAAAGCAGTAAAGATGAAGCCCATCTAAATTGGCAAATACCTGAAACCATATCAATGTCCCCTCCTCCCCGCTCCCATTTCCCTCTCCTTCCTCCTCATCTATTTGTTTTATTTCTATTTATAATTCAGTAGTAAAATCTGAAAGTTGGTTTTGGGAAATTTGGAAGTGAGCAGGCTTTGCCGACGTACAGTCTTTCTCAATATGAAGTTATAACACTAACTTGTTCAGGAAAACATATCTTACTCAGGGACTCTGCATTGTGGTTGAAGACTCAATCCCAGCCAACAAGAATGTGGTACTTTCCTCCTGTATGTCATTTTACGTCATAAATATAGCTCCCTAGAATATGATGACTGTGGTCAAGGGTAAATTTTAGATATTCTGGATCCCAAATTATCATTGTTTCTGATAAAGCTCAATGTCTTTGTTTAGTCTCACATGGTACCTGTTAGATTATTGCCTACTATGCTAATTAACTTGCAGTATTCAATAAATAAGACTGTTACCATATATCATTTACTGTCCTTTTAAACTGTACTCTCGGGTGCAGCGGTTAAGCACTGGCTTCGGAAGCCAGAGGCCCCGGTTCGGGTCCCACATATGAGGGCCAGTGACACTGCCCTCAAAAAATAAAAATAAAAAAATAAAAAAATAAACTGTACTCTCAGTAAATATGAATACTCCACTGATTCCATTTAACTTGTAACAGATCCGGGCACCTGCTTCTGGGCTGCAGCATATCTCAGCTGTGGAGTTTTTAAATGCTTTAGCAACTGAAGTGCATCTTTACTACTGAATGGCATCCCTCATCTGTAAAGCCATTTACAAACTTTACTGATCAAGCTGTACATTTCTGAGTCGGAATTTAATCTACAGAGCCTTCTGCAAAATGAGCTGAATCCTACACTAATCATGGGCAATGGAAGAATTTATTTGGTTTGCAGTAATTTGCATTATTTGCTTATTATACCTCTTGGTTCCTGCTGCAGACTGCTGTGCAGTGTTGCTGGAGCTAGGAAATCACTCCGCATCATCCTACTCCCGAGGTGAGAGCGTTTTGGTTGTGAATGAAATGCCTTCTTAATGTGAGAATCTCACCATTCATGCATGCATATATTCTCTCTCTATGTCCACATGATGCCATACAGTGAGTGCTGCCCGGACATCTCTATAAGCCTATGAAGTTATGATGTTCCAAAACATTAAACCAAAAGCAACGTAACTACAGTTGGCCATAGTCTCTATATGATTCCCCTCAGCCTAACATAACAAACATTATTTGTATTCCATGTAAACCCCTAATGCTATTAAAATTGTTCCTGTGCTACATCCCACCACAGTTACTCCAGTAACGGTGCAGTAGATTATATAGTACAATAATGTAGATTTACTTAATCAACCCTAGATACCATTTTATGATTCCTACTCTAAGAAAAAAAAAAAAGATTTTATTCCAACTAAAATAGAAAGAAACAATGACTGAAAATTACATAAAGATATTCAAGCACAACATTTTATGACTGGTTGGCAAACCTAGATAGACTACAATAAATAATTATAATAAAATTGGAGTATTGTGTTAAGAAATAAACTGTACCTCCACAGTACTCTGAGAAATACGTTGTTGCACATGGAGAAAGAATATACACTTCCAGAAAAGGACTATATTCATATCCACTAATATCTGAATCAACATTTAAACTTGTCAGGTAAGATCAATATACTTGCTCCATGTTTGCATCACAGAATAGCAACAGGGACTTTGACTGGATAAGATAATACATAGAGTGTAATCCTGGTGTATCAGAGGATAAAGCTCTGAATTGTCCAGGAAATTATATACTTTATGTTTTAGTATCTTGTAGACATTAACCATATACACACTAGACCAGATAAGATAATATGTACAGTATTGAGAACAAAAATATAAAACTGAGTACTCATTTATACTTGAAGGTTTTTCTCAAGAAAGCATATAGTCCAGTCAAGGTGGCATAGTAGTTAAATGCTGTGCTTACTTTCTCTCACGACCACATCAAAATTACCACTAAACTACAGAACAACCATTATTGACAATCATCTGAAATATTGCTGAACCAAAGCTCTGCAATTAAAGACACACAGAAGCCATCTCAAGACTGGTAGGAGGGGCAGAGATGTGTAAAGGGCTGGTCCCACACCGCATTAAAAATCAGGAGGACTCCCTCAGAGGAGCAAGGGGTCCCAGCCCCTCCCCAGTCCAGAGTTTCAGTGCCAAGGAGAGAATTCCCCATAATTTCTGGCTGTGAAAACTGGTGGAGGTTGTGGCTGAGTAAGAGGCAGGACAGCTGGAGTCCCAGGTGCTACTCTTAAGGGGACCACTCATGGACTTACTTACCAACAGAATCACTGGCTCTGAGCTCCAGCACTGGGTCAGCAGCGGGAGAGGTGGCAGGACATATGGTGGGAAAATGAATTGTCTGGCTTCAAGATGGGGCTGGAGGGGCAGCTTTCTCCCAGATAGAGGAGTTGCCAGAAATCACTGTTTCTTTGTTAAGCCCTCCCAATCCCTGTGTGCAGACACAGGCAGCATCATATTTGAGATCCATTCAGCTGGCTGGTGCCATTTTTTTTGCCACTCCCTGGTGATTCGAGACCCCTCCCAGCCCAACATTCCAGTAGCTTTTTCGTATAAACTACCCGCCTTGGCTTATGCTACAGACTTTCCTAGGGTCTCTCAAAGGTTCATGGAACCCAGACAAGCAGCATCTGACCTGAGCGTGTCTTGTACCTCTGGCTGAGCAGCCCTAAGTCCAGCACTAGTGGCAGCTGGCCATGGTTTGCAGCTTGGCCTCTTGAGGCACTTCCAAGCATAGCACAGGTGGTAGCCATCTGCAGATTGCTTTGTGGCTCCTGCCAGGTGGTCCCAGGTAAGGCACGAGCTATGGCTGAACGTGACCTGCAGCAGATCCCCTGCCAGGTGGTCCTGGGTCTGGTACCCCCAGTGGCCAACTTCAAAAAGAGCTGGAGCACCGCCCAGCTGCCTCCAAGGACAACACACCCAAGGGGCAGATTGGGCAGGCACCAGAGCTCTGCTGAGGCAGATCCTGCTCTGTAGGGTCAGATCTTGAACTACAGCTTCTCCACTATAGTCACAGCCAGTCCTCACAGCCAATGAGCCTGAGGGTCAATCCCTCCCACTAATGTGCAAATAGCAACAAAGGCTCAACTACAAGAGGAAGGCACACAAAATCCACACAAGGGACACACCTGGAGTTCATGGCTCAGTAGACCTGGAAGACTGTGGGGTACCACTGAACCCCACAGCACACTTACTGCATAAGGCACTCTACTAAGACCAGCCCTACCTAATACATAGAAACAAAGACAGAGGCAGCCCAAATATGGAGGCAAGGAAAAGAACAAAACAAAGCTCCAGAAAAAGAAATAAACAAAATGGAGACAAGTAATCTACCAGATACCAGAATTGTAAACACTGGTGATAAAGATGCTCAGTGATCTCAGGGAGAACTTCAACAAAGAGATAGGAAACATAAAAATGGAGATAGAAAACATTTTAAAAAAAACAGTCAGAAATAAAGAATACAATAACTCATTTTGGCTGATCGGCTGTGTTCATCTGGGTGGAGGTTTCATGAGTTCGGGGTCGTGATTGGGGGACCGGACAGAGAAGGAGTCAGAGGGATCGTCGTCCTTACCTCACAAAGGCGAGTGTGGGAATTCGGCCGAAGCGCCGCCTAAGATGGTCCCTGGGATACGAACCGCCAGCCGGCTCCCTGCCCTGCTCCGCCCACAGGCTGGGATGGCGGCGGCCAGGCCGCAAGATGCGGTTCAGGTACAAGGAATGAGTCCCAAACATCCTCAGCACTAGACTTTATTCTGGACCTTCCTCTGATGCCAGCGCCACGGGCACAATCCTGATCCTGATGATCACATTTGGTTCCTTTTACTCATTTACTTTATTGCTTTTGGGGTGGGGGAGGAAACCTCTCCCTTCCTCTCAAGGTTCTGTCAGCTGGTCTAATACTCAAAAATAGACAAGCCTCAGCTTCAAAAGCCCTAGAAGTTAGTGAGCACAGATGGTGGAAGTCACTGTCTATGCAACTCCCCAGGAATCTGGGCCCGGCCTCTTTAGGAAGGAACCAGGACGCCCACCCCTCACATTGCGGCTTCCCGTCTGTTCTGGGAGGTTCCGCCATTGGCGGGGTGGCCTGTTGTGAAGGCCTATGGAGCTGTGAGAACATCATGGCCCAGAGGGGCCAATGAAGGTCCAGGAGAGGGGTGCTTTTGTGTATGCCGTCGCATTGGGGTGGGATTTCCAGTGCCTCCTATTAGGTCTCTTCCTGTACTGGTCAAAGAAGCCATGACAAGAGTCATTGCCACGACAGCCCAGAGTCCGATGGCAACAGTCACGCTCAGGGTCCCGACTCAGGGCCGTGTAACCTTTGAAGATGTGGTCGTGTACTTCTCCTGGGAGGAGAGGGGGCTCCTGGATGAGACTCAGAGATGCCTGTACCACGACGTGATGCTTGAGAACTTTGCAATTGTGACCTCACTGGGTTGTTGGTATGGAATGGAGGAGGAGGTGCTTTCTGGGCAGAGTGTTTCTGTGGAACAAACGCACCTGGGTCAAACCCCAGCCACTCAGAAGACTCACCCCTGTGAGAAGAGTGTCCTGATGGGGAGAGACATTTTGTGCCTCACGGCAGAGCACAAGTTGCATCCTGGGCAGAAACCCCATGCCTGTGGGGCCTGGGGGGACACACGTGGTTCATCCCAAACTTCACCAGCACCAGCAGCATAGTGACGAGAAGCCACGGCAGAGGGATATGCACCCGGCCTCATTGGTGACAAGCTGCCAACTCCACGTCTCAGGGAAGCCCTTCACCTTCACCTGTGGGGCAGTGGGGAAGGACTTCCTGGCCATGTTGAGCCTTCTCCAACATCAGGCCACTCTCAAAGAGGCTATGTCACCCAGTGGCTTCAAGTATGGGGGTGGGGAGGCCTTTCATAGTGGGACGAGTCATTACTGGCACAGTGACTATGAATACAAACTCTCAGTATCAGCAGATTCACCCTCAGGCCAGTCCTTATGACTGCGAGAAACCCTTCCACCAAAGCGCCACCCTTAGTCACTGTCCAGAAACTGAGACAGCAGCGAAGTCTTATGAGTGTGGCGACTGTGGGAGAACCTTCAGCCAAAGCTACAGCCTCATCCAGCCCCACAGAATCCACACGGGAGCCAGGCCTTACAAGTGCAACGAGTGCGGGAAAGCCTTCACCTACAAACTCCGCCTCGTTCAGCACCTGTACATCCACAATCGAGTGAAGCCTTACGAGTGTGGGAACTGTAGGAAATCCTTCAGCTACAGTTCGACTCTCATTAAGCACCAGCAAATGCACACTGGGGCCAGGCCTTACAAGTGCGGGGAGTGTGGGAATTCCTTCAGCCAGAGCTCCAACCTCATTCAGCACCAGAAAATTCACAACGGAGCCAGGCCTTACAAGTGCAGTGAATGTGGAAAGTCTTTTAGCTACAAGTGTAAACTCGTTCAGCACCTTCGAATTCACATGGGTGAAAGGCCCTACGAGTGTGGGGAGTGTGGGAGGTCTTTTAGCCACAGCTCCACTCTTAATCAACACCGGAGAATTCACACGGGAGCCAGGCCTTATAAGTGTGATGAGTGTGAGAAACCCTTCAGCCAAAAGTCCAACCTCATTCAGCACCACAGAGTTCACACAGGAGAGAGGCCTTACGAGTGTGGCGAGTGTGGCAGGTCCTTTAGCCGGAGCTCCCACATCATTCAGCACGGAAAACTTCACACCAGATAACCTCACACATGCAGCAGCTGTGGGCAAACCTTTGGCCACTGATCTGCTGTATGGACATGGAAGCTACACCACTCATGGTTGATGTGTGCACACCTAACTTGGGAAAGCCTTCGAGTAAAGTCTAACTGAACCTCATATGGCTTCAGAACATACACCCAGGACAAAGGTTGAGGGAAACAAAATAGGGGCGGGTGGGGGCAAAGTGAAATTCATACAACTCCATGAGTTCTGGGTTCCTCAGGAGTTTTGAGGAGTCATAGTGAATATTCTACCCAGTTCCACGCCGCTGCCAGAAGCCATCTCACCTTTACCAGCTAGTTTCAGCAAGGTCTATCAAGTGTTTCTAAATATTTGGGGTGGGGGAGCTCCTTTCTTCCTCTCTGATTAATGGGGCACGCATACTCAGGGTGATGCTAGCAGCTTGCAAAGGTCTACCTGCTTCTACTTGTGGCCTAACTTGCACGGTTGCCCAACGCCTCCTAGGAGAAATGACAGGGTAGCCTGGACATAAGCCCAGAGGAGTGTAGACTGTCATGACAGCCTCCGATGCGTGCTTCTCTGAGACATTTAACTAGGTCCCCTGTCCCAAGGGCTGTGACATCATGCTGAGCACTATTGTGGGGATGCTCTTTCACAGCTACTATAAAAGGAATCATGTGCCTTCATGTCTAGATTTGGCTTGTCTGGTGTCAGTGGTTACAAGACTACAGGGGCCAGGCTCAAACCATAATTTGTATGGAAACACTGGGTGGCAGGCTGTGAGAGGTCGTCCCTGTTCTAGAGTTGCACCATGGATGTTCCACTGACTGTGGTTGTGTGTGATGACTGCACACTCTGGGCTTTCAGAGCAAACAAAGCCTTGGCTGTTACTGTGGTCTCTGCACTGATCACCTGAACATATATATGTATATTGCTGCAGAGGCTCAAAAGTGAAAAAAGGAGGAAGAGCCCGGGGTGTGGCTTTTGTGACCCCGCAGACCAAAGTGGCAGGAAACACTGGCAAATGTGTAAGATGATTTCTGAGTATTTTTCCTGCCACTGATGCAGGGCTGCACTTCCCAAAGTGACAGTCAATGTATTTCTCAGCCTCTGGTTGGGGGAAAAAAGTGGGAGAATCCAGACTTCTATTTGAACAATTTTTACATAGACATGCTATGGGAACTGCACGTTTAAGTTGATTACTTTTGACAGAGGGTGCATCTGCACCCATGAAAAAAGATCAAAATCATAACCACCTATGGACTCAGACTAAAAACTGCCTTCAATGGCAACTAGAGTGATTTAGTTTTTCTTTTTCCATTTTATGTAATTTATGTGTTTTATATTATAGCTTCTTTCCTTCATGCTGCATAACAACTTTGAGGTTCACAAATGTCATTTATGTTAAATATTTCATTCTTTTTATTGCTGAGTATTCCATTCTGTAGATGTCCACAATTTGTTTACATTTAAATCCATTAATGGAAGACATTGGGCTTGTTTCCATTTTTTTGCTCCCCATGAGAACGTTATCACCCTGAATTTTTGTTTCCTCGGAAACAATGTCTTTCGCTTCCTTTCTCCCCGCTAACATTTATCTCCTGTGTTGAACTTTTTCCTATGATTTCCCACGTTGGAACTCTGCTCTTCCTGAATAAACATCTTTGCTGGTCAAAAAAAAAAAAAAAAATACAATAACTGAAATAAAGAACACACTACAGGGAATTAATAGTAGATTAGATGAAGCAGAGGAGAGAATTAGCGATTTAGGAGATAAGGTAGCAGAAAACAATCAGAACAGCAAAATGAAAAGAATCTCCTAAAATAAGGACAGTTTAAGGGGCCTCTGAGACAAAATCAAGCATACTAATATGGGTGCCAATAGGGGTGCCAGAAGGAGAAAAGAGAGAACAAGAAATTGAAAACTTATTTGAAGAAATAATGATGAAAACCTTCCCTAGCCTGGCAAAGGAAATAATATACAAGCCCAGGAGGCACAAAATCCCAAACAAGATTAACCCAAAGAGGCCCACACAAGACACAGCATAATTAAAGTTCCAAAGATCAAAGACAAAGAGAGAATCTTAAAAGCAGCAAGATAAAAGCAATTAATTACCTACAAGGTAGCTCCCATAAAACTATCAGCTGGTTTCTCCACAGGAACTTTGCAGGCCAGAAGGGACTGACACAAAATATTTGAAGTGATGAAAAGCAAGAGCCTACAACCAAGACTACACTGCTCAGCAAAACTATCCTTTAGAATTGAAAGACAGATAGAGCTTCCCAGACAAGAAAAAACTAAAGAAGTTCATCACCACCAAAACAGTATTACAAGGAATCTCAGAGGAATTGCTTTAAGACACACACACAAAAAAAAAATCAAAAATATGAATAATAAAATGGCAATAACTACATACCCATCAGCAATTACCTTCAATGTAAATGGATTAAATGCTCCAATCAAAAGATAGGGAGACTGAATGGGTAAGAAAACAAAATCCTTATATATGCTGCCTATAAGAGACTCACTTCACATCAAAAAACTGACACAGGCTGAAAGTAAAGGAATAGAAAAACATATTTCAAGGGCCAGCCAAGTGGCGCAGTGGTTAAGCGCTAGCTTGGGAAGCCAGCGGCCCCGGTTCGGTCCCACATGTGAGGGCCAGTGACACTGCCCTCAAAAAAAAAAAAAAAAAAAAGATATTTCATGAAAATGGAAGCAAACAAATAAACAAAAAGCTGGGGTAGCAATATTTATAGCAGACAAAGTAGACTTTAAAACGAAGTCTATAACAAGAGACAAAGAGGGACCTAAGACCCTCACTTCTGAGTATTTATCCAAAGAAACCCAAAATACTACTTCGAGGGGACATGCTTATCCATATGTTCAATAATATGGTAATACCAATGTATAGTGCCAGATGGGTACTAGTCAGGGGGAATCACTTTGTAAATTATATAAATGTCTAATCACTATTCTGTACACCTGAAATTAATAAAAATAATATTGAATGTCAACTGTAATTGAAACATTTTTAAAAGGGGAAAAGTGGGCCAGCTGAGTGGCTCAGTTGGTTAAGAGCTCGCTCAAGAGTGTGAGCTGAGCTCTGAGCAACAGCAGTGCAATGCCCAGCCCAAGCTGAGCTGCCTGCCTCTGAGCTGCCAACAGGTGACAGGATGGCTCAGCTAAAAAAAAAAAAAAAAAAAGGAGGGGGACAGTAAAGGGGAAAAAGAGGTTCAAAGTTCCAGGTATAAAACAAACAAGTCTTGGGGATGTAATACACAGCATAGGGAATATAGTCAATAATATTATGATAGTGTGGTATGGCATCAGATAGTTGTTGGACTTAACATGGTGATCACTTTTTTAGCATAGGGAATATAATCAATAATATGGTAATAACTACGTATAGTGCCAGGTGGGTATTATTGAGTAACTATGTGGTATACCTGAAACTAATATAATATTGTATGTTAGCTACATTTTAGTAAAAATCTTAAAAAAAAAAAAGCACATAAAAATGACTGAGATTGCCTATAGTATGCAGACAATAAAACATATAGCCCAGTTACAGTCACAAAATATGTTACATATTAACAGATTCATACCTCAATTCATAAATTGTATGCAAGAAATATTTAATAATTCCAATATCACAGAATTGATTAAAAATAAAATATATAAATCTTCACCTTTTTTAAAACTAATCTTTGCATTTGCTTAAGGAAGATCAGAACCACCAACAATTGCCCCATTGATGGATCTTTTATATAGATGTTCTTAATTTGTTTACTGAGAAATACATGTTCTAGAAATCAAATTGAATTATAAAAACTATAAAACAACACAGTTGGATTCTTTAATATTCTGATATCTGGAGCATCTAATAGATTCATGGAAATCTATATATATTTTTAATGGCTTTTGAAGGTTTTACTAAATATATATTTTCCTTTTGCCCTAATTCTACTTCACTCCTGGACAGATTCCTCTGTGTTCAAGACTCCCATTGATTATAAAAGCTGCTTCTCAGGGAGCCAGCTAGGAGTATTTCAAGAATCTACCAGCTGTCAAGGTTTTAATTTCAAGAATGCAACTCAAACTATTTATATTTAATCCATTTTATAAAATAATTATTCATATATTGTGGGGAATAAAATATTTCAGAAAAATTCAAAACAGTATTAAAAATATGTATCAGTGCCTTCTATTATTTAGTTGTTTTCTAGATAATTTGTACAGTATATACCCCAGTGGAGATATGCTCACAAAATCTCCTATCCTACTATTAGATTTTTGCCAAATAGAATAGGGCAGAAAGACAGTTCAAATGAAACTGGGCAGGCTGAGGAGGAAAAGCTAAATAAAGCAAAACTATTTCAAGTTTAAAGATATATGAACTTACAATTGTGCTCTTGGTGGGAATATGAGTCTCTGGTCAATTGAGGATCTTACATGGAACAAGCTATGAAATGTTACTCTAGATTTTGCCGAGAATGAACTCTAGATTTTTTTAATGTAAGCACTCACTTATAATTCTTTGGGAACTACCTAAGATGGTATATAAAATAGCATTGAAATCAGGGCCTACTGTTCGATTTCCATCCTATCCACAAACAAGAAAGAAGAAAATGAGAGTAGCCTGTTGCAGTACATGGGTTACATAGGCAAACTTATGCTATTAAGCTTGTAACAGGTAATTATTTATTAATTCAGATGCAGGGGGGGCATTATCAAATGGAGCTCTGTGTGGGAAATAATAAAGTGCTTGCTACGATGTTCATGTGTAAGAATGTTACCTCATCACCATCACCCCATCACCACCACCCCAAAAAAGATAAATAAAACCTGTTCTGTGAAGACAAGGTTACTGTGAGATCTGGTGCTAGTCAATGGAATCAGCAAAGGAACTTGTACATCCATGCTGGAAAATAACACAAATGATGACAAACAACAACTCTTCTGTGATAATATACTAATAGACATGTCAACATTAGGTAAAAGTCCTAATCTTTTTTTTTAAATTAATTTATTTATTTTTAATTAGTTTCAGGTGTACAACACAGTGCAATAGTTATACATTTTACCCCTCAAAGTGACAACCCCCCACCCCCAATTCGCCACCCCACTCCTCCCCCCCATATCATATATATCTATTACTCTTCCTCTGACTCTCTTCCACAGTATAATCCACATCCCGTGACTATCTATATATATTCAATTACAGTTGGTATACAACCTCCGCTTCAGGTATACAGTGCAATGATCAAACCTCTACTCCATCCATGAAATGAAAAGTCCTAATCTTAGTGTTAACTGAGCCCCCACAGTATGACTCAAAAAAAGTGGAGATTGCAATAGCCCTTCTGTTTGAAAATACTTAGCAAAGGTGAGGAAAGCAAGGGCAGAAATTATTTAAGTAATTCACATGGTACAGAAAAAAGATAAACACCTTCAAGATATCTGTGTGATAATCAAGCCAAAGTTAAACTCTAAACTTTCATCCCCAGCCTTTATATTTCCCAGGAATTCAGAACGGGCTTGTGAGAAAGGGAGACAGGGAGGCTGCTTAAAAACAAAATATTCCTATATAATCTGAGTTTGAGATGCATGCATGTCATATAGGGCCTCCAAACGTCCTACAGGTCCAAGTAATGCAAAGCCAACTACTTAGCATTGCTTGGATCCTATTCTTTGACATACAGCCAATAATTTCAGAAGTTCTGTTCTGTGATGCAATGGATAGTGGTTGGGTCTGCCCCACACATTCTCTTTGAATCTGCTTCCTAACAAAGGATGTCATGCAACAGTCCTTTAATAAGCAGGTTTAGGGGCTCCGAAAATAGATAATTAAGGTTAGTGGGCTATATCTATTTATTCAGATAAGGTCACACATCTCAATTATTCTGACATTCTCCCCTACAAAAAGGGGGCAGGATGCCCAATGCAACCAAAATGCGTTATCAAAAGTACCAGTTTAACCATCCTAAAAGGAAGATG
Organism: Aselliscus stoliczkanus; assembly: GCA_033961575.1. NCBI lineage: Eukaryota > Metazoa > Chordata > Mammalia > Chiroptera > Hipposideridae > Aselliscus > Aselliscus stoliczkanus. Next base: position 141,582,807 of record CM066731.1, read on the forward strand.
TCTAGTCCATAAGATTATCCTTCCCTGCACCAGAGGTGAGAGAGAAAAGGTAAGAGAGAATTGATACTGTAATCTTTGTCATCCACTATACTTTTCCCTCCTTAAAAACATCTTGAGTTAATACTGCTTGATTTGATCAAATCATCTGGCACAGTTAAGAAGCATGCTTAAAAGATATATATGCCTACAAAAACATACATAAAAAAATGTATGAGTGGTTTTCTTTCAGTGTTGACATTAACTGTATATAGGGAAGGTTTACTCTCTCCTTTGTCCTCTTTTGAAAATTTCAAATATTCCTTATCTTAGCATTTCAAGTGGTCTGTATTTCTAAAAAACAAAAATGTGTTACATACTAAAAATATCTTTAAAGATTACAAAGATAAAAGGATCTCCACTCTTTTGAGCCTTAATTATACCCTAAAATTCTACCTTTAATAGTCCCAACTATAAATGTACTCAACCCTAAATGTGTAATATATCAATAATTTTCTCCTCATAGTTTTCCAAAACGTGTATTTCATTAAATATATAAAAAATTACTACCAATGTGACTATAATTACCAATGAGCGCTCTCATAAATAAAACAGGAAGTACATATGTATGATTTTTGATAGAATTGAATATGTAAGTATTTCATATACATGCATTCAGAAATAAATCTTAAGTAAGGTCAGTGAAGGAATTATGCACAGTGAAAAAAGCATGAAAGAAATAAGAAAACCGTAGTGATGGATGAGGCAAGTGCCTTCTGGGCTTCTGAAGAACAGCACAACGAAAGCAATTGGCTAGGTTGTGTGAATAGTTATCCAATTCATTTTTTTATTTTTCTTCAGGGACCTCGCTGCTGCACATACATAGTAAAAGTCAAAAACCAGTTCAGTTCAACCAGAAATAAGTAAAACATAAAATTTTAACATGCACTTGAATAATAGATCTAATCCCCCTTGAAATTTTCCCCTTGAAAAACTTTAGAGCATTACCACAATTCTGCACTTCTCTTTGGCTATAGTTATCCAATATCAATGTACAAGGAGTGGCATTATGTAGCATATAAAATATTACACCATGCCAGAAAATATTTTATTTTATTGTATTTTTCTTTTTGCCTTTTACCCAAAACCTTATTTTGCCCAAGCAATAAGACTAACAAATATGATTAGAAACTAATTGGTTTAGATGGAAGAATACCAGAAATTAAAACAGAAAGGGTGAGTATGTGGCAAGTCCACAGAACAGCATGACAGGGTGGAGAAGAGCGCAATACTGGCATGGGTTGTTACCCTGTGCAGTCATTTGGCAAAGACACCTGAGCTGGAATTGAGCTTGAAGATGTTAGAAATCAGCAGACTTTCTGTTCCGCTCCATTCCCAGCTCTTCAGGCACAAAGAAAGTCTAGGGCAATTTGATCTCTCGGGTTTTGCAGTTGGACTTTTTGGGATTAAAACCAAGCTCTGACTTGAAGTGCTTGTTTGGCATTGGTTAAGTTATTTACCTTCCCTGTGCCTCAGTTTCCTCTTCTGGTACAATAGTACCTACCACTTGAAATTATTATGCATATTAAATTAGGAAACACATGCAAAATATTTTTCTTTAAATCTCTGGAAAATAATAAGCCCCTGAACAATATTAACCATTATGAATATTATTATTATTGTTAATTCTTTAACTCCTGTCACCGCCACATAAAGATTATTTTTGCAGTGGTTTTCACCGTGGTTCAAGTAGCTAAGACCCATCAAGAAACTACTGGGAAATCAAAACAATAATATCATACGCCTGGTAGTGTCTCCTAGATTTAAAACCGCCTTGTTTTGCCTACTACATTTCGTCAATATGAAGATGCTTATTAACACTTCTAAAGCACATTGGTATTGTGTAGTGATCCCTATCTGTCATCTGCTGACTCAGACCCCTTTTTTGTCTTTTCTTGCCCTTTGTTCTCTCATCCTCTCAGAGACACCAAGGAAAAAAGAAAGAAAGAAATCTGGTTTCTGGTTCAGGCTTCAGCTTCTGAAGGCTTGATTTGTGGGAGGAACAGAAGTAGCATGTCTGATGACAGGTCATTTCAAGCTGCTTGAAAGGACCTCAAGGGATCAATATCACAAGTGGTTGCAGCTATTGTTAGATTATTGGTCAGACAACAGGAATTGTCTATTTGAAGCAAGAAAGCCCAAACAACAATCAGCTGGTTAAAAATCATAGATCACAATGATAAACTCTATGAAATGGAATTTAAACAGGAATATTCTATAGTTTACTAAATCTGTATTTTGGCTTATAGATTTTTAAGGCATTATAATACAAAAAGGAGATGTGAAAATTCTATCTGCACAGTCACTATTTTGGGAAACTCAATAATACAATGTAGGAAAAAAATTGACATACTGGCACATAAGCAAATCAATCCAGATTCTAAAAAACAAAATACTGAGCCAACTTCAACATTCAAATTCATTTAAAATATACTTTTTATTTTCCAAAAGGAGGAAAAAACAATCACAAAATATACACTACTCGTGTCATTGGAATAAGGTTACTTTTAACACATATGATACTCTAAGTTTTGCTCCTGTCATTTCACTGTTTTTCCCTACCTACTCAGTCCAAGGCAGAATGGTGCATGTAAGACACTGGCATGAGATCACAACTCTCTCTGACTGTAATGGGACCTCTAAGGTGACAATAAAAATTCAGTAAGATCATACTGTACAAGAAACTTTTTGTACATTTTATGAGGATGAAATTAATAAAAGCACAGTATTGATGTATGTTCAATATGCAAGTAGAGTTTGTAAATTGCATTGTGTATGCATTCTGATTTGAATGGACTTATTCTAAAATTCCTCAGACACCATCCATGAAGTGGTCTCCCTAACAAGACATGAGTCCATATGGTCCCCTAAAAAATATTTACAACATTATTGATTATATTCCCTAAACTGTCTCTTCTGTCTCTGCAGTAGTATTGTAGTTACCAGTTTATGTTGCCTCGTCCCTTTCCCTTTCTCCCTCATGCCCACCCCCTTCCCATCTAGCAATCATCTGTTTTTCCTCTGTGTCTCTAACACTATTTCTGTTTACATTGCTCATTTATTCAGCTCTTTAGATTCCACATGTAGGTGAGATCTTATGGTATTTGTCTTTCTCTGACTGACTTATTTCACTTAGCATACTGTTCTCTAGGTCCATCCATATCATTGCAAGTTGTAACTAATAATAATAAAAATAAAATTAAATTAAAAAATAAAATTCTTTGGAAAAATTACATACACAAATACAGAAGACAATAAAGCTACCATATGAGATGATGATAAGGGCTCTCATGATTGAGCTTAAACATAATCTAGCCTTGCCTGCTACAAATATTAGTTGGTGTCCTACTATTCTTTTTGTCTCATAAACTAAGGGGTGAAATTCTCCATTTTTACACATCTATGAGCTACTTTTTTTAGAAGCATAAAAGTTCAAATTGAACAGTAACTATCTAATTTTTCATCCTCATGTGTACCAATTATTACTGAAACTGGCAATAAGATTTTGCTGAGAGCGATGTTATGCATCATGTTCTAAGCTGGCTTGCTGGCATCGTATGACATGTAATATTGTAAAACAGTTTGTTCTAGTCAACCTCAACTGGAGTTACTGTGACAACATTTCACAGATGATGAGACTTAATTGCACAGAAATGTCATTTTTCAAAGATCCTAGAAACAAAAGATAAATCTGGATTCAAAAAGAAATCTCATGCTAACAAGTTCTCCAGGAATCAGCCTGGGGCCAGGAGATTACATGAACTTGAGACATCTTGTATTTGATTTGAAGAAATTACAAATATAAATTTCAATTCTTAAGTGAAAAATAAAAGATAAAGTGAAGAATTCTTTTAACTGGTTACTCCAATCTTCTAAAAAAGCTACTTTATTTTAAAAACACAGATTAAATGTTTACTGAAATAATTAAAATCTAACTATAGATATGCAGAAGTTACATAAGGGGTTTTACAAAGTACACAGAAATTTCTGCAGCATGTTGACTCACAAAAGAAATGACTAAACAAGCCTGCAAGAATGAAGTTTATTTTTAGTGGTCCATCTTCCAATACATAAGATGTAACCAATTACATAGCGACATGACAGTTATGCTTCATCAAACTGATTATATACCATTTCATGAGGATGTAATCTACTGGGACTTAAGAAGACCAAAGTAATCAGTTATAATAAGATGAATCAGTACAGGTTGTAAAAATATCAAGTCCTCCAAGCAATAGATCAAAACAGATAAAATTCTGTATGTTGAAGGTCTCTGAGGCCTTACAGATACCCTTAATTCCAGGGTTTTTATGGTTTGAATGCAACCAATTTTTCTATAAAGAAGTCAGAACAATAAATATTTTCTTTAGGCCCTATCCATGAAACAATCTTTATCTTTAATAAAAAAGCAATGACATGTTTTCCGTTTTCAAAACTCTCCTCACCTGTCAAACCACATCAATGATTTCTCTATTTTTCTGGCCCAGTGCAAGTCTCCCAACTTTTCTGAAAACTACATATATGCCCTCCTCACAACACCAAAGAAAACAAAAACTTTGAATGAAGAAGTGATGGGATAGGGCTGAGACTAGATAGGGAAAAAGTTGTATACATGAAACTTCTCTCCACAGACCTGAATGAAACTTTGACCAGTAGGAACTGTAAATGAAAGCAAACCATGCCCTTTTCTTTCCATTCCCCTTTGCTACAAAGTTGGTAGTTCAAGAATGAAGAGGAGATATGCTCAGACTGCCCACATTCCCATTCTTTTCACTCCCCTTTTCCATTTCAGTCATATGCACACCACAAGAAAATTCCACCTTGAGGATAAAAATGAGGATAGAGTAAATCATTTTAAAAGTCTACAATAAACTAAATTTTGAAAATAGAAGGTAATGAAAAGACATAGCCTCTCTCTCCCATCTTACATTGGCCTACAGTGTGCATCCACACACCTTGCTCTTAAAAAGTCTATTTAAATGAAAACCAAATTTCAATAATGTTGTCCACCATGTAAAAATAGCTGAGATATTTCATGAAAATTTGAGGAAATGCTTAGGACAGTCAGATTTAAAAAGGCACTGGATCCTATATAAAAATCACTTTGGAGGATCACAGTAGACCCTTTAAAACTGAAGGCTGAAATTTTCCAGGGAACTCCACCTGGGCTTAAAAGACGGACATAATTGCCATTCAGAAGGGACAGGCAAAGAGCGATTCAAAGTATGACCCACAAATCTGGTTACACACACATATGCATGCGCGCGCGCGCACACACACACACACACACATGCATGAACACACAAAATATGGATTACCAGCCTTGATTTGTAATTCCATAAAATGTGCTGGGGTAGTAGGAACGTATGTATATATTAATGGTGACCAATAACGCTCTAGAGGGCAACCTACGGTATATAATATAAAAAGAACCCACCCCCAGTTATTCTATCAATGATATGGGCTGTAGAATTTTGAATATAAGATGTTCTACAAACTCACTGATTACCCTGTGGGCATCCCTTACCATTCCCAGAGGTTCAACAGCCCACTGAGCAATGTAATGCCAAAATTGTTCACTAGCAAGACCCTGTCATAATCAAGCATGCCAATTTAATCATGGGCGAATAGAATGTGTTATGGGTGGCTAAGGGTTTACAGTTGGGAAGCAAATCCAAAGAGTCATAGACTTTATCAGATGTAGAATACAGCCTCCAGAGTACAGTACCAACCACAGCAGAAATGTGGTTGCCCAAATATTACAGTGTATTGGAAAAGAATGTAGGCTTCATAATTAGACGATGTCAGTTCAGATAGCTTTGCCAGCAGTCACTTAGCCTCCCCCGCCCCACCTCCCACCAGCCTTAGCTTTTAATTTATTTTATTTTGTTTAATAATAATAATAGCACTTTGTATGTTTTTTGTGAGGATTTGATAATCATGTATGTAAATGGTCTAGCTGAAAAATGTTGACTTTTGATAAATAACTGCTATTACTATGTTTTAAAATTGACTAGCACCTGGCTATGTGTTGAATGAAATGTTTTCGTATGAACACAGCATCGCTGATTTATGTTCAAGTTGCTGTTCCATAAAACCCACCACAACCTATCCCCAAGTATCCAGCTAGTTCATTCCCATACTCATATTCTATCTATTGTATATGTTTTTGACATGCGAATGTACTACTTTGCTAAAACAACTTCTTGAACTGGGACTAGAAGCAAAATCCAAAATCAACAAATTTATCATTCTTTGTAGTCAAATGATGCTATTTTACCTTCCTTCCTATATCTCCAATTCCACATTTTATCCAATAATTTCTTCCTAGGTTATTATCCTTGATGAAAGTTGCACAAGAGTGATTTATGAGTGGAAGAAGTTATTTAACATGAGTTGCATTTTATAAATGTTGAAAGATATGACTGGTATCTGAATGCATTTAAAAAAATTCTGTTCGTGTTATGTGGGAAAGCATTACTGTTTTTATTTTTCTTGAAGTATAAATCACTATATGTATTAACTCATGCACATAATTATATTTTATTCATGGCTATAACTTTCTTTATGGGGAAGACCATTTTTCAAATAAGTATAAAACGTTTTTTAAGCACTATGATGGAAGGTTAGAGATGAAACCTGGGCCTGTGGACATTGGGAACCATCTGAATTCAGCCAAAATAAAAAAGCAGATGCCTGGACAATTTTACATTATAAACTCTGGGAAGATTCTTAGACAATATATCCTTGATCGCCAAGCTTCTGAAGATGGCTATTTCATCTCTGGAACATAATTGGTCTGCTGGCATTACACCCAGGTTACTCAAAGGGATGAAAATAAAATTATAAACTGCTGTGTAAAGCCTGAAATGGCCACCTTTAAGTTTAATTTTCCCCTTATTGTTGTAGAATTCATAAAATATGCATTAATTCCAGTTTTTAATAGCTTTTATCAATCCATCTTTCTTCTTCAGACGGTAGACAATGCCTAATAGAAGATATTTTCTCACACCGCACTTCCAGACCATCTTATAATTTTTATTTTTTTTTTTTAGTTTCTTAAGCAACATTTATTAGATGAAGCACACAAAGCAATAAACAATTTCTTCAATGTTGAAACTATAAAAAAAAAACTAGGATCATTTTGATTAGCCAGCTCATTCATTATAAGCAGATTAGACTTTCACTGATAAAATGTTACTATTGTACTATTTTTTTAAAGCTTTAAACTTATGAAAATTTTAGTTTTGAAACAACTGCTCCTAATTTTTTTTTTGCCGTCACATCATGCTTTTCCTTTTTAATTCAAGGCAAAACAATTTAATTTTTAAAGTCTATATTTAGAAATACAAAATACTCAGAAATTTTGAGGAGGATAATTAGTGCATTTATCAAACTTCCCATTTACCACCATCTATCAAGTTTCTGAATTTGCAGTAGCAATTATAAATAACAAAAAAGAAATAAACTCAATAGATCTAACTATAACCCCTAAAAATTGGAAACAACCTAAATATTTCCAAAAGAGATGATATGTGATATCGTCTGAACAAACTGTGGTATCTTCAGAGGAGAAACATAATTCAATAATTAAAAATTTTAGCCTAGTAGAATAATTAATGATATAAGCAAATGTTTTCAGTATATCTCTAAGTGAAAAAAGTAGTGTACACAGGAGTATAAGAGTATGATTTCAATTTTGTTAAAAATATATATTAGTTTATGTATAAGATGTCTGGAAAGAAATAGAACAAAATAATTGCATTTTTTTTCTCTGTGTGATAGAATTCTGGGTGACACATCTTCTTCATAACTTGCAACATTGTTCAAATTTTTCCGTTGAACTTTTACTACATGTATGAATCCCCCCCAAAACAATTTTTCTTTTAATTAATGAAGGAAACTTCCTCAAGCACTTATTAATTGACAGTAGTGTCACAGTGCAATCTGTATTAACTCCCAATGATGATGATAAATTATTAATTGTAAACTAAATATCACAGTAAATTTTTCATTCTATTTAACAGAGAGAAATAAATTGTCTGATAAGCATATATTGAATGATTACTAAATACACAGCTGTTAACTAATGTGCAATGGCTCATGAGAAAAGTGGAACTGAAGATCAAGGAAGTCAGTATGCAGGCCATCTAAAATACAGGAGCCAGATTTGAGTACAGTCAGAGAAAACATTAGATAAATGGAGTAAGGAAAGAAAAACACTGGAGGAACTATCATGGTAGATTTGGGAGCACAAACTTGATGTTAGACTTCAGTGCAAGGCTGGTTTATCCCTTAGGTGCAGTTGGCACCAGGCTGAGGCCAACATTTTAATTTCTTTTGAAATGCAAAGAAGAAACTAACTTCTATATCAAAAAACTAACTTTATGCCAACACAACTATAAAATATAATTTTAAATATATATATATATATATATATATATATATATATATATATATATATATATAGAGAGAGAGAGAGAGAGAGAGAGAGAGAGAGAGAGAAAGGAGCCCACAAAAGCAAAAATGCCTAAGTTCCATGAACATCATATTGGAGCATTGGAGCCCTGGTTCAATGACTTGCTAAATAGTATTTAACACAACAATTTCAACATCTCTAGAGAACAGAGGTGAGAAAGTACTTAAGCCCAGCAAGACTGTACATAAATACATTGCAGCAAACTATGAATAAAATGAGGGACCAGAGACAGAGAACAGCTGTATTGATGAGAATGGTAAAGGAAGTAGAGTATCTCGATATAGACAGAGATTTGACAAGTCTCTGTAATGCTAGAAGTGGGTCTGATGACAATATATTAATAGCTATGTGGATTCATGGCCCATCGATCTACAGAGTGAGTTCTCTGTGGTTGTGCCACAGGTGCTGTCCTTCAAGCTCCCCTGTTCTACCTGGATAAGTAACACTTTTTTAACTTTCACATTTCACAAAGCTGGGCAAATTGCTATGCTGATTGACAGAATTAAGTAAGAAATTTTTTTCAAAGAGCAAAAGACAAAATAGTGAAAGTACACAATGGGAAAAATGTGGACTCAAGAGTTTACATAAAGGAGGGCAAGGATGGGTAGTTGCCTTGAAGATCAAAATGAGTCTGCCACTGCTACTAAAACAAACAAACAACATCAGCTTCAGGTGTACATAATAGTCTCTAGGTCCATCCATATCAAACTAGTACAATCTGAGAATTAGACTTTTGTAGAGATATAATATTCAGATTAAGAAATTTCTTGTATTCAATTTCAATATAGTATTTTTCGAGAGAGGCTGAAACTTTGTGAAAAAGACACAAGAAGTAACCAGGTTGAAAAATGGTCTATAAGCCATCACATTACCTGAAGAATTTGGGGGTGTTTGACCTAAAGGAGGGAAAAGTGTGTATCTATGTGGGTGTTGGTGGTGGGACATTACAGCTGACTCTAAATGTTGGATGATGAATTACCATGTAAAATGAGAATTATACTTATTTTGAATCATTTATGGAAATTATCAAAAGGTTATACATTGAAGAGGACATTATTTTCCTATAACAAGAGTGAAAGAATTTCTAACAATTAAAGTTGTCCAATAATAAAATAAAATTGCTGGATAAGTAGTGAGTTATTAGATACTAGAAATACTCAAATACAAATTGGAAGGACGTCTATGAACAATGCTATAGAAACGATTCTTGTAATTAATTGTGGATGGACAGGATATTCTCTAATATTCTTCCAGAGTAAAATGTTTTATTGGAGACAGATGCAAAAGACCCAATGAAGAAGAAAATGGCAAGGTGGTTGAGTGACCAGATGTGGGAAAGCAAAGGAGAGAAACGAGAATCATAGCAGCTGTGCTGCATGCCACACATCATAGGCTGAACTATTGGGTTGTAGGACAAGTCATGACATATTTTTTCTATGTTTTTCATTGCAAAAATGAGTCATGAGGTGGGGAGGGGCAAGATGGCGGCTGTGAGGAGGGCTCCATGAAATCTCCCCTGGAAATATCCACAATTTGAACTTCTAATACGCTTCAAAGAGACATCTACTCATCACACAGAGCGACTAAGAGTTCCACACAAGGATTGCTGGAAGGAGGGCAGGCCGGGCGAGTAGGGGAAGGCGGCGAGACGCGTGAGGTGCAGCCCGCACCCGCGGCTGCTGAGTCACGGTGAGTGTTGCCCCGGCTCGCTCCCTGCGGCCCGCGGCCCACCTAGAGTTCAGCAAGAGCGCGTTGGTTTGCGGTCTGAGGCAGAAGCTCAGGCCGGGCAAGTGCGGGAGGAGAGAGAGGAGACGACTGTGCAGAGGTGCGAGCTGCACCCGCGTTCCCCAGGAAGCAGGGTGCAGAGCCCCGCAGCGACAGGGCAAGATCAGTCCCTGCACCCTCCCGGTTCAGGGATCAGTCTCTGTGCCCACCGGGTCCCGCGGAGCGCAGAAGCCTGAAACCCGGGAGCAGGGGAAAACAGAGGACTCGCCCGCGGAGAAGCAGCGCGCTGGGCGGAGACGCAGGTCCCGGAGAGACAGAGCGGGGGATCGGAGCCGCGTGGAAGGTGCGCGCAGTCCCTGAACCCCGGCGGCAGTCCCTCCAGGAGCGCAGCAGGAGAACGGCGCGGGCGCGCGCCGGCTCCAAGGCAGAGGCCTTAAACCGGAGAGCAGGGGAAACACAGGACTCGCCCGCGGAGACGCAGGCGCCGGCTGGAGTCACAGATCCCGGAGAGACAGAGCGGGGATCGGAGCCACGCATGGCACGGTGCGCGCAGTCCCCTAAATCCCGGCAGACCCTTTGGGAGAGCAGCAGGATTTCCGCTGCTGCGCGCGCGGCTCCGAGGCAGAAGCCTGGAACCCGGGAGCAGGGGAAAAGAGGACTCGCTCGGACAAGCAGTGCGCCGGGTGGAGACGCAGGTCCCCGAGAGACGCGGAGCGGGATCTTGGCCACACGGTAGGGTGCGCGCAATTCCCTAAATCCCGGCAGACCCTTTGGGAGAGCAGCAGGAACTCCGCTGGAGCATAAGAGGCAAAGGCCTTAGCTTGGAAACAGTGTTGGAACTGTGGCTTTGTTTATTTTTATGTTTTTATTTTTTTCCCTTTTTCTACTCTTGAACAGAAAGCAAAAAAAAAAAAACAACCCAATAACTCACCCACTCCCACAAACTTTGTCCACCGCCAAGACAGTCTTAAACTGACTCTGAAGGGAGCAATAGGGGCAGACTAGGAAGATATCCTTACCTGCAGGGGTTGAGAATTTCCACCCAGTAAAGGCAGCAGAGTGAGACTACCCACCCCGCCCCACCTTTAGGCAAGGCTTGGGAGGCAGGGCAGGTTCATCTGCTGAGGCACTAATTAACAGATTCTTAGCAGCAGGCTTTTGGTAGTGAGGAATTCTTTAATTCTCCACGGCTGTCAACCAAAAGGGTGCCCAGAGACACTCATTGAGCCTTTGGGGGTGCAGCCTGCCTTGGGACAGGCAAAAGCAAAAAGGCAGTGACTTTGTAAAAAACACCAATCTGCACGTCACAACCACACTCAAGTACAGCAAAACCTGCAGTGCCAGGATCACGCTAGGCATCAGGTGGCCTACTGTTCCCACAAGACGCACAGGAATTTTTGTACAGCAGACAATCTGAAGAGAGCTTGGTGGACTTTAGCCTAGACCAGCACGGGTATTTTTGGTTTGTTTGGTTTTATTCTGTTTTGTTTTTCCTTTATTGGCTGCTTATCTTGGTTGTTTTTGGTTTTTATTTCTATTTCATTATAATCATATTGTAGTTTTTAATATAGGCATATATATATAGGTGTATATAGGTGAATATATGTCCATATATATGGGTGTGTAGACAAATATATATATATATATTTTTTTCCTTTTTTCTTTTTCTTTCTTTTCTTTTTCTGTTGTCCCCACCCTCACTTTCTCTCTTATTTTATTCATTCTTCTCACTGCTATACTTTTCCTCTTTTCCTTTTTTCTGCAAATTTTATTTTTTAAATTTTTCTTACTTTTTTTATTATTATTTTAGTTTATTTTTATTTTTTATTTTTTAGGTATAGCTAATCGGTTTCTCATGTTTATTCTATTTTTTATTTTAGGATATTGTATTTTATTTTGTTTCCTCTTCTGTTATTATTGAGTATGTGGTTTTTGTTTTGTTTCTGTTTGGTTTCTTCATTAGTATGATTGATATTTCTGTACAAGTTGACTGTAGTTTGATGGTTGGTTGTTTTTAATTGTGCGAGCATTTGGTTTCCTTTGGTGGCTGCGGAGGTTGTTCTTGTTGATCTGTTATGCTCTAAAATCACTCTGCAGCAGTGGGTCCAAACAAACAGACACAAGAATCATCATACCCGAGGCCAACTTAGATAAAACCAGAGCATTTCTGGGTTTGACATACAAGAGTCACACCCAAAGAAGTTACTACAGGTACTAAGACCCATAGGGTCCAAGTTTCATCAGAGGTCAATCCTCTCACAGCAGCTCATAAACTGCAGAAGCTGCTGATCCTCACAGCTAATCAATCTGGAGTCAATCCCACCTACTGACAAACCAAAAGTAATCAAAACTAAAACTTCAACAAGTGAGGGCCCTTACGACACAAGGAACACCTCAGATACAAGCACAGGAGAATAGGGAGACTGAGTAATTCAAATATAAAGGACACACACCATATAAGTTTACCCAGAAAAGACTGAGAAATCTGGGGGATCTATCTGTTATATTGAAGCAAACACAAAGAGTAAGCCAGAATGGGGAGACAAAGAAACACAACACAAATAAAAGAACAGAAGAAACTTCCTGAATCTGTGGAAATAGAGGAAATAGAGGTAACCAACCTATCGGAGACAGAGTTCAGAACACTGATTATTAGAATGTTCAAGGAAATTAATGAAAATATAAAGAAGGATAGAGAAATCATGAAAAGCAACCAGCTAGAACTTAAGAACACAATTACTGAATTAAATAACAAACTTGATGGAATCACTAGCAGACTGGATGAAGCAGAAAATCGAATCAGTGACTTAGAAGACAAAATAGCAGAGATCACCCATGCGGTACAACAAAAAAGAAAAAGAATGAAAACATGGAAAATAGTTTAAGAGAGCTGGGGACAACATCAGACGCAATAACCTAAGGGTCATTGGAGTACCAGAAGGAGAAGAGAGGGAGAACAAGGGATTGAGAATATATTTGAAGTAATAATGTCTGAAAACTTCCTAACCTGGCAAAGGACATTGAAATACAAGCCCAGGAAGTGCAGCGAGTTCCAAACAGGATGATTCCAAACAGGCCCACTCCAAGACACATTATAGTGAAAATGGCAAGGGTTAAGGACAAAGACAGAATCCTTAAGCAGCAAGGGAAAGGCAGCCAGTTACTTACAAGGGTAACCCCATAACATTATAAGCTGACATTTCTACAGAAACTTTGCAGGCCAGAAGAGAGTGGCAGGAGGTTTTCAAAGTGATGAAAAATAAAGGCCTACAACCAAGATTGCTGTATCCAGCAAGGTTATCATTTAAAATCGAAGGCGAGATAAGGAGCTTTGCAGAAAAAAATAAGTTAAGGAATTCATTACCACCAAGCCAGCTTTGCAGGAAATGCTAAAAGGGCTTCTTTAAGTAGAAGAGAAAAACAACCTATGAAAGACTACGAACACAAATAAGAAAATGGCAATAAATACACACCTATCAATAATCACATTAAATGTAAATGGATTAAATGCTCCAATAAAAGACATAGGGTGGCTGAATGGATAAGAAAGCAAGACCCCAGTATATGCTGTATACAAGAGACTCACCTCAGATCCAAAGACTCATACAGGCTGAAAGTAAAGGGATGAGTAAAATATTTCATGCAAATGGTACTGAGAAAAAGCTGAGAAGCGATACTTATATCAGATAAAATGGACTTTAAATTGAAGAATATAACAAAGGACAAAGAAGGACACTTCATAGTAATGAAGGGATCGATCCAACAAGAGGACATAACTCTAGTAAACATCTATGCACCTAACATAGGAGCCCCTAAATATATAAAACAGATATTGTCAGACATAAAGACAGAGATCAACAGTAACACTATCATAGTAGGGACTTCAACACTTCGCTGTCACTAATGGACAGATCCTCCAGACAGAAAATCAATGTGGAAACAGCGACCTTAAATGACACATTAGACCAGCTGGATTTAACAGACATTTTCAGAGCATTTCATCCCAAAGCTACAGAATATACGTTCTTTTCAAGTGCACATGGAACATTTTCTAAGATAGACCACATGTTAGGCCACAAAACAAGTCTCAATAAATTTAAGAAGATTGAAATCATTTCAACTGTATTCTCTGACCACAATGCTATGAAACTAGAAATCAATTATAAGAAGAAATCCGGGAAGCTGACAAATAAATGGAGGCTAAACAATATGCTATTAAATAGTGAGTGGGTCACAAATGAGATCAAGGAGGAAATCAAAAGATACCTCGAGACAAACGAAAATGAAAACACCACGACCCAAAATCTCTGGGATGCTGCGAAAGCAGTCCTAAGAGGGAAGTTTATAGCAGTGCAGGCCTACCTAAAGAAGGAAGAAAAATCTCAAGTCAACAGGTTATCCTTACACCTAAGGGAACTGGAAAAAGAACAGCAAAAAGAGGCCCAAGGGAGTACAAGAAAGGAGATAATAAAGACCAGAGCAGAAATAAACAATATAGAGAACAGAAAAACAATCTCAAAGATCAATGAAACCAAGAGCTGGTTTCTTGAGAAGATAAACAAAATTGACAAACCTCTAGCCAGGCTCATCAAAAAAAAAAGAGAGAGGACTCAAATTAGCAAAATCAGGAATGAAAGAGGGAAATGACTACAGACATCACAGAAATACAAAAAATTCTAAGAAATTACTATGAGCAACTATATGCCAACAAATTTGACAATCTGGATGAAATGGATAATTTTCTAGAAGCATACAACCTTCCAAAAGCTAACGCCAGAAGAAACAGAAAATCTAAATACCCTGATTACTACCAAGGAAATTGAATCAGTAATTGACAAGCTCCCAAAAAACAAAAAGCCCTGGACCAGATGGCTTCACAAGTGAATTTTATCAAACATTCAAAAAAGAACTATCACCTATTCTTCTCAAACTATTCCAAAAAATCCAGAAGGAGGAAGGCTCCCAAACTCTTTTTATGAAGCCTCTATCACCCTGATTCCAAAACCAGATAAAGACATCACAAAAAGGAAAACTACAGGCCAATCTCCCTGATGAATATAGATGCAAAAATTCTCAATAAAATATTAGCAAACAGAATTCAGCAATATATTAAGAAGATCATACATCATGATCAAGTGGGATTCATCCCTAGTGCGCAAGGCTGGTTCAACATCCGTAAATCAATTAATGTGATACACCACATCAACAAAATGAAGGATAAAGATCACATGGTCATTTCAATAGATGCAGAAAAAGCATTTGACAAAATCCAACAGCCATTTATGTTAAAAACCCTTAGCAAAGTGGGAATACAGGGATCATATCTCAACATAATAAAAGCCATATATGATAAACCTACAGCTAACATCATACTCAATGGGGAAAAGCTAAAACCATTCCCTTAAGATCAGGAACAAGACAAGGCTGTCCACTTTCTCCTTTTTATTCAACATAGTGCTGGAAGTTCTAGCCACAGCAATCAGACAACAAAAAAAGAAATAAAAGGCATCCAAATTGGCAAGGAAGAAGTAAAATTGTCACTATATGCAGATGACATGATACTGTATATAGAGAACCCCAAAGACTCCATCAAAAAACTATTGGAACTGATAGACGAATTCAGTAAAGTAGCAGGATATAAAATCAATGTTCAGAAATCAGTGGCATTTATATACCAATAATAAACTAATGGAAAGCGAAATTAAGAAAACTGTCCCATTTACAATTAGAGGCCAAGAACTATAAAATACCTAGGAATAAATTTAACCAAAGAAGTGAAAGATCTGTACTCAGAAAATTATAAGACATTGAAGAAAGAAATCATAGAAGATACAAATAAATGGAAACACCTACCATGCTCATGGATAGGAAGAATTAATATAGTTAAAATGTCCATACTGCCTAAAGCAATATATAGATTCAATGCAATTCCTATCAAACTACCAAGGGCATTTTTCACAGAAATAGAAAATATAATCCTAAAGTTTATATGTAATCATAAAGACCCAGAATAGCCTCGGCAATTCTGAGGAATAAAAACAAAGTTGGGGGGATCACGCTACCAGACATCAAAACCTACTACAAGGCCACAGTAATCAAGACAGTTTGGTATTGGCATAAAAACAGGCACATCGATCAGTGGAACAGAACAGAGAGCCCAGAACTAAATCCAAGCATTTACGGACAGTTAATCTATGACAAGGGAAGCAAGAATTTACACTGGAGTAAAGATAGTCTATTCAATAAATGGTGCTGGGAAAATTGGACTGACACATGCAAAAAAATGAAACTGGATCATCTCCTTACGCCTTATACAAGAACAAATTCAAAATGGATTAAAGACTTAAATGTAAGACCTGAAACCATAAAAATCCTAAATGAAAATATATTGAGTACATTTGCAGACATTACCCGGATCAATATTTTTACTGATACATCCCTACGGGCAAGGGAAGTAAAAGAAAAAATGAACATATGGGATTATATCAGACTTAAAAGTTTTTTCACAACAAAGGAAACCATTAATAAAACAAAAAGGAAGCCTACTGAATGGGAGAATATATTTTACAACGATATATCTGATAAGGGGGTTAATATCCAAAATTTATAAAACACTCATGAAACTCAACACCAAAAAAACAAACAACCCAATTAAAAATGGGCAGAAGATATGAAGAGACATTTCTCTAAAGAGGACATACAGATGGCCAACAGGCATATGAAAAAAGTTCAACCTCACTGGTCATTAGGGGAAATGCAAATAAAAACCACCATGAGATACCACCTCACTCCAGTCAGAATGGCTATCATCAACAAATCAACAAACAACAAGTGCTGGCGGGGCTGTGGGGAAAAGGGGACCCTGCTGCACTGTTGGTGGACTGCAGATTGGTGCAGCCACTATGGAAATCAGTATGGAGGTATCTCAAAGAACTGGAAATAGAGCTACCTTTTGACCCAGCAATTCCACTCCTAGGTATTTATCCTGAAAAAACCAAGACACTTATTCAAAAAAGTTATGCACCCCGATGTTCATAGCAGCACAATTTACAATAGCTAAGACTTGGAAACAACCAAAATGCCCGTCAGTAGATGACTGGATTAAGAAACTGTGGTATATTTATACAATGGAGTATTACTCCGCTATAAAGAAGAATGAAATCGTGCCATTTGCAATGATATGGATGGACCTAGAGACTATAATGTTGAGTGAAGTAAGTCAGTCAGAGAAGGACAAATACCATATGATCTCACTTATATGTGGAATATGAAAAACTGTATGAATGAGCAAAGTAAACAGAAACTGTCTCATAGATATAGAGGAAAAATCAGGGTTGCTAATTTGGAGAGGAATGGGAATGAGGGAGAAGGGGAAGGGATTAGACAGCAAAATAGGCAACTACAATATTGCTACTGGGATAGGAGAAAAACAGTTTGGGGAATATAATTTAAATGTTGTAAATATTCTGTGGAATGTCAGATGATCATAGGTCTTGTTAGGTAGACCATTTCATGGATGGAGTAGAGGTTTGATCACTGCACTGTATTACTAAAGTGGAGGTGGTATACCTACTGTAATTGAATATATATAGATAGTCACGGGATGTGGATTATACTGTGGAAGAGAGTCAGAGGAAGAGTAATAGATATGTATGATATGGGGGGGTGGGGGGGGTGTATTGGGGGTGGGGGGTTTGTCACTTTGGGGGGTAAAATGTATAACTATTGCACTGTGTTGTACACCTGAAACTATTGGGGGTGGGGGGGTTGTCACTTTGAGGGGTAAAATGTATAACTATTGCACTGTGTTGTACACCTGAAACTAATTAAAAATAAAATAAAATTAAAAAAAAAAAAATAAAAAAATAAAAGGCATATATGAAACCACAAAAAAAAAAAAAAAAAAAAAATGAGTCATGACTTTTCCGACAACCCAATAGATGGAATTCTAACTTGATTTCCCCATCATATATCATGTCTGTCCTTATCCTTTACAGTCCACCCAGCTCAGCCCTTTGCAGGGCCAAGCCCAATGCAGTCATACCAAGAAATCAAGGTAGGCTCTCTATAATGAGTTCATTCCTCTGCTTTCACCTCTTCTCACCCATTTCTTTCAGGGACTGTCAGATGAAGCAAGAGCACAGCCAGAGTGCCATCAACAGATTAACCTCACAAACAACTCTTCAAACTCAAATTCTCTCAATCCAAGATAAGAAAGAGCAAAATATACCACAGAAAATCTGTGAGAAGCATCATTGTGAATTATGGTAACTAATTTTAAGTAATTCCTTTTATGATTGTTAGAATAAATGTATAGTTCGATAAAAAGAAATATTTTCTAATATAGAAACAACTGCAGAAAACTAGGATTTTTATTGATATCTCATTTAGAGAAATGTATATTAAATATAAATGATTATAGAAAGAAGTAAAAAGACAATAAAACAAAATGAAAAGCAGCTTGAGACTTTTCAACCATGAAGTGTAAGGCTGAATGATCCAGTTTTATTCGTTCCTATGCAGTTCATATTAGCATTTTATTATGCAAAGCTGTAAATTTGATTTTACAGTGAAAATAAAATTGGTTTCTTTAAACTTGTTTCCTTTTATGGAAAGTAAGGGGTTTAAACAACACAATCTCTATAGCCCATTTCACTTCTAAATTAATAGATGATATTTACTATTTACTATAGCCTCAAAAGTGGCTGTTATTTTTGAGAGGTCTTGCTCACTTTTAGAAACTCATTAGTAAGCAAGAGTTGAAATAACAGAAGCTATTTTCCAACTACCATCAGTATGCAAGCTTTAAAGAAAAATAAGAGAGGCAAACAGTCTCAATTATTAGAAGCATGGTTTTCATATCAATAAGTTGTGTGTACAGAATAGAATGTTGATGAACCTAAACATGCTCTCTCATCCACTCACATCACATAATGGCCCTCATAGAATGAATTTGTCAAAGGAATCAAAAAGGAACTTTTAAATCTGATTTCCTGGCTGCCCTTTTGGGGAACAAGGAGCATTATCATGGACCCTCATGGTGATTAAGAAGTGAAAGTGATCATGATTCCTGTTAAGTTTCACATTGCAATAGAACGTCTTCCTAAAAACATAGGGTTAGAAAATAAGATTTTAAAATTGGATTCTGTTATTTAAAATTAAGTGCCCCTATTGACTACTTTAGCATACAAAACATGCCTATTCAGTTCCATAAACTCTCTACACACTAGGGGAAGAAATATTATAGTGAAATCCTAAAGGTGAAGTACTTGATTGAGCTTTTTGGCTCAAGGCCATATTTTATTGTTGTGAGCTCACAGAATGAAAGATAAGAGCACAGCCTGTGAAAGTATCTAAAAATACCCCAAATGATACAAGATGTTCAAAATAGAAAAAGACAGTGAAAGATGGTACAGAGATTCTTAACAGCCTTCAAAGAGCATCTAATAATAATTCAAATGTCCCTGAGAGAATCTGATTAACAGTGAGCAAAACACTCCCATCGCTACCTTTGCTAGGCTTGAATGATGATATATTCACATCATTTCATGTAAGAGATGAATAGGGGCTCGAAGAGGACAACTTTGGATAAATGGGAATATTCCAGTACAAAGAATCTGTTGCAGAGTAGATGATGGACAGATGTTAGTTTCCCTGGGAAAGTACCATCTCTGAACATTATTATTCTTGGATATTTATATAAGGGAAATATAATAGTTGTGAAGACAGTATATTTTTGATAGACCAAAAAATACATTCCTCTGTAGTTAAATTTCTAAGCTTGTCTGGTTCTGTGATATTTGATATACTCTAAATTTCTAAATCCCAAACCCTGCTTCCAAAGAACCCTAGAGAGTGATTGAAAGTAAAAACACTCTCACTGTTCAGATGACCAGTGGCAAACATACTATAGAGAACAAAAATTACGTCTGATGTTCAAATAGCCGCAAGAGTTATGCCTCACTAAATAGTAGTTCTCAAACTTTCCTAAGCTTAAGAATCACTCAGAAAGCATCTTAAAAATAGAGATAGCCCATACGAACCCCCATTCCTTTAGTAGGGCCTGAAAATGTGCATTTTAGCTACCATATGGGTATTTTGAAGCACATTTATTCTCAGGCTATACTTGGAGAAAAAAAAAATGTCTTCAAAATATGAGGCTACCTCTCAATGAACTCCATCTATTAAAACAGGAGACATAGTATCTTAGTGTCAACGAGCTTGTCTAAATGGATTTCAAATGCAATGGCAAGCGAGTTCTGCATTGGACAGATTTTCATAATTGAGGGCTTGGGTGGAGACCTGATATAACTATTCTGAATGTGATTGATGCCATAGCTGATAAAGCTGAACTATACTCATAATGTGCTACGCTCTGGGAGGTTCTTTATGCTGGAGGCTGGGACTGTTGCCCAGACACTGTGATTGTAATGAAGATAGGCATGGGTCTTTAATGTTTTCCAACCCCTACCCCAAACACTGAAAAATGGTTAGCAATGAGTATTTTTATATTATCTGTAACAAGAATAAGACAGACTGAGTCAGAAATTTCTATTTCCATGTGTCCCAGTGACAATATTCTAATATAATTTATTTTCTAATGCTCTATTAAAAATGATTGATGTCAAATTAAACCTTTGGAATGGTGGCCGGTGATGTGAAAGAGTGACAGTTGGCCAGAACGCCATTATTAACAGTTTGCATTCTGACAGACTCAACAACCCCACTCCATTCAATATTATGTGTATACATTCACCCCAATTTGCATACCTAAAAAATTCTCCTTAATGAATAAACAGGCTCATAACAGCTGTTGCTTGTTACTTTTTTCTAAATTTTATTTGTAAATAAGGTTTAGCTATCCAGTAGCCAAAAGGTTGTCATATATGTCTTGGCTGAATTTTTACTGATTCAACTTCTTTCTTCTCAAAAGGAAAACTCCTTTTGGAAAATCATTCATTCTGTGTATTTACTATCCATATACTGCTCAGGATTTTAAAACCATGTCCTTCAGAATGGAGACAAAAGAAAGCCAAAGCAGTAAAATGTAATATGCCAAATTCTGCAGACTGGAAACATCATTATATGCAGACCCGATGCATTTCATAACCTGAATGACATTTCTTAGACCCACCAGTACCCTGGCAAGCTCTGGAAATCAACTGCTCCAGACTATAAGAATACCAAAACACCTGAACGCTGTGTCTAAAATTAGACAGTTGAAATTCTCTTTGGATGTCAGTTTCCTTCATTACAAACACATTTCTCCCTCTAGCGTCAAATCTGCTTTAACTGAGTAAAGAGTGCCACCAAGCGGCAGTATATATTTCTAAATCAATTCTGTTTTCCTTCAAAAAAATAAAGAAAAAAAAAGATATATATACTTTACCTTTGTTACTTGTGCTCATACCCTTAGTAGAGACAGGCTTATTTGCATGATTTAAAACATGTGGTTTAAGTGTTCAAGGCATATTTGAATAGAAAAGCATATTTGGGGGGCGGGGGGTCGATGAGAAAAGTCTGCTATGATAAATGTTTTAAACATGAAAATTCTACCTGCAGGTATTGGTATTTGTAAAAAGAAGTACCAATTTCCAAACCTCATTGCCTATATAGTGAATATTGATCACTATATTCTGGATAGTTTCCAGAAGAAAATTTCCTTGCTTTACAAAATGTTATTGGTCCTGTCCAGAAATGTCCAGTATATCATAGTGAGGACAAAGGGGAAAGATTTGTTTTGAAGTATCATATAATCCTAACAATGTTGATCTCTAGCCCTTGCTTCATATTTCTTTTCAAAGGATTATGCAATAGTATGAGAATAAAACTTAAGAATAGTCCCCCAACTCTATTTTAGTTACTCATTCTTCCTCTGCTCATTCAGTCTCTCATTAAACAAAACATGTCCAGAACACCTACTCTGCCAAGAATGGTGTCGAGAAGAAAATGAGTAGGACAGTCGCTGTCCTGACGGTATTTGTAGCAAGCTGGGACTCCTGGTGCTGATGGGCTCTGTAGGAGCCTTCAAGCTCCTTAGATTGAGACCAATAATGCATTAAATTTGTGAGCATTTTCTAAAGCTTTTTAAATGACTTTGCATTTATAATTTCATTTGTAGTCACAATGACTTTGACCATGTACAACAGCTATTAGAATTATTGTATTATTATTCTCATACACGACTCAAGATGTGGTGAGGTGATTTACCTCTGTGTGATGCCATAGGAAAGTTGTGTCAGAATTAAAATTAAAGTCACCTGACTTTCTAAACTGTGTCCTTTTAGGAAGCCAACCCTCTTTATGATGAATCCATTAAAATTAGCATGATATTTCAAAGAGCTCATCATCGTAGAAGGTTCTACAATAATTATACTGACACTGCTCAAAATATTTCTGGAATTCTTGTTCTGAATTTCCCTTATGGGGAACACAAAACAATCAGTCTCATTACACATTCAATGCAACACAGATTTATTCACTATCTATCACTTGCATAGTACTATAGTGATAATATAGAGGTATAAAGATAATACAATAGGCAAGAAATTTACAATTTAGCAGGCAAAATGAGAAATGTAGTGCCAGTACTTTTTTTCTTAGTACTAATATGCTACATGGTCATTGTATAGACGTAACATATACTGCACGTCATTAAATCTAAGGTACTATTAAACACACTCTTTTCTGTCCCAGTAATAAAGAAAAATACTGTACTGACAAAGTACAACTAGTTACTTTCCTATCATTTAAATTTTTTATTTTACATTTAGAGAAAGAGCTCTTTCAATCTTATTTTGACATTGATTTTCTTTAATACATCACTCTACTGCATACATAGAAAGGAAAATATAACTAAAATAAATTGGTATGACAACTATGTTACAACTCTACCTAGTGGTAATAATTATAAAACCTCAGTGATTACTATGTACACCCTGATTTAAGAGATATTAAAAATATGTGTGGGGGGGACATACTGTAGAATCACTGAAATCACTGAAGTGCATATTTTCTGCTCAGTTTCTAAAAGGGTCAGTGTATAATGGAGTCAAAACAAATCATGGGGAAAAGATGGCGTAATGGTTTAACTCATTTGCACTTGTCTTTGGGTGCTATCAGTAATCACCACAGCAGTTTTTGAGAATGTGTTGTAAAGTCAGAGACCTGAGATCAAGTATTGGTTCTATGTCCTATAAGCTATGTGACCTTTGGGTAGATTAGTAAAACTTTCTGTGTTTCAGAATCCCAATCCATAAAAGTGATAACAATAATAACTACCACTTAGCTATTCAATGTAAGAATGTATTTAACAAGCTTAGCCCATAGCCAGCAAAAGTATTAAATTTGAATGTAGCTAAGCTATGCAATTATTGTAAATAAAATAATGACACTGTACTATTAAGCCCAGGAATAGCTAAAAACCTTGTATCCCCCCATCTTCAATGATGGGACATGTGGAATCACCCTTTTAGCTGACCCTATTGAAGGCCTCAGATCCCACCTTGACCAAAGTAAGAAAAGAATTAAGTGCTCAGGATAAAGCCATTTTAAAGTAGCTACCAATCTGTCAAGGAGAAAAAATAAATATAAAAGAAAAATTCAGTTTCTGAACTTATCCCTTATCTTCAAATGTTCGAATTTTAAGAAGACTGTAAAAAAGGAAGTTCATTCCTAATATATTCATACAATCATAATCACAGTATTTCAAAATAAACTGCACTTAAACATATAAAATATACTAACTACCCCAGCCTGAAGAGGTACAAGATTTTTTAAAAAGTAAAAAGGTCTGAAAGCCTGGCTTTTCACACAATGTAGCTTCCAGAATCATGACCCTTTATGAAAATGAATACAGCCCGAGAAGCACAATTAAGGAAAGGGATTCCCAGCTGGCTGGTTACAGTAAGTCTTTGGGTGACTGATGGCTTATCTGCTGCATTGGCTTCCCCAGGACACCTCTGTGACAGGTGCAACCAAGCCAAGCCCATACATCAGACATAGCCTCCAGGTCCGGGCTTGTTTATAGAACATAAAGACAAACTTCAAAGACAACTTGTACCTCTTGACCCTCCCTGAGGCTGATGAGTCCAGGTAGCTTAGTTTCTAGGTCACTTTCTGAGTAGGAAAGAAAGCTTTAATATGGGGATATTCCCCGACTTCATATGTCTGGTCACCATTATTAGCCTTCACTATATATTATTCATTTTTATTAAAAAATATATAGTTGCAAATAGCCAATAATGTTTACTAATAGAATACAAACTTTAGTATTTCTAAAAATATATTTCTCAACTGAAATCACTTTCTAGTTACTTCCATTTGAAAGGAGAGGGTAGGGAAAAACTTAATCCAAGGGGCAAAAGTGAGTAAAATGTACAAATAAACAAATATTTGGAAAGATGTACAGTATTTACTTCCATTTCACCACAAGAAGTAGATTTGTCTGTTTCATTATTTCTAAATCACAATTTTAGTTTTCCTGCTTGTTAAATATCAAGAAAGTTCTAAGCCCCCAGGCAACAGGCTTCAGTAAATGATGGCTAAATTTCATTTACTATATTATGGGGAAAAAAAAGTTTTAAATCATAAAACATGTGAATAATACCATTGTGGGGCATTGTAACTCCAATTCCTTTGATGTCAGGAGCTAATCAGCCTTTGTGTAACTGAATGCCTATGTGACAAATTAATACAACATAAATTTTATGTTAATAAAACCGTTTTACTTATGTCTTTGTTCCCAAAGATGAAAATCACTTCATCATTGTTCTAGTGTGAACCTAGATTTTGCAATAAGGTCAAATATAATAATAAAGAAATTTTTTAAGTTACTAGAGTTCACAACACTAAAATCATAGTTCCTTGACATATAATATACAAAAATCAGGTACAGAAATCATTGTTTCTTAGCATCTTCCTCAAATGGTGCATTTCCAATGCCCTCTTAAACTTAGCCATAATGAAGAATGCTATATGGAAAAGTTAAACAGATTAAGATGAGTCATAGTCTTAAGAAGTAAGCTTCCATATAAAATTATAAGTGAAGAATTGAAAACTGTTTTATTAAGACTTCCCATTAATCTATGTCATCCTGATCGGGTCTAATTAGAAAAGAAAATTTTGTATACAAAATATTACATTCTAGTTCTGAATTGGGTTTGGTTGATACAGCATAAACACATTTAAAAGAGAAAGGAAATGTTCCCAATGAAATGCCACCCATAATGTCCTGTCATGATAGGTAGAAGGTTTTGAAGCCTCCAAGGTGATGAAAGAAAAGAGCCAGTGAAAAAAGAAAAAGGGTTACCTGCAAAATATATGGAGGTCAATGAGGGTACAGTCTTTTAGGTACCTCTCGGGCTGTTTCCAGGGCATTTTCCCCCCTCCCTGTTGATCATTTGAAGATGGATATGATTTAATTAGCTCTAATACGAGACTCTTACCCCAAAATATATTCCTCCTGGGCTCTGACAGAGGCCTGATATTCACAAAATGCTAACTCTTTTAGGTCAAATTACAAATATAAACTATTTTATTATATCAGCCTTTAGCATTCTGGTTTAAATTTATTTATCAGATTTATTGATAACTTGATAGGACTACAAAATATTGGGATAAACGTGAAAAAATCTTTGATGACAAAAGGTAGAGAAAGTCTGGAAAGATTTAAAGTTTTAGAAATACCATTGAAGAAAAATACCAGTTCTATGGAAGACTGGAAGCTGGGTTGTAGCCTTTGAGAAGACTGGAGACCGTACTGAGTATCTAGAAGGAGCACTAAGAGAAGAAAAAGGGCTAGTCACAACCAAAGCTGGATGGAAAGACACCGAAAATCAATTATATCTACTTCCCAGAGTTCCCTAAAATTGGTCTTAACCATTAATACAATAGATGCCAAGTAATTTTGATGACTCTCAAATAATTCTTGAAAACAAAAATAACTGTAAATTAGGAGTATAGATAGACAATGTATATTAGAATATTAGTTAAGAGAATTAGAGTCTCTCTAAGTTTTTACATTTAAAATTTATTGTTTGTTCTAGTATTAAAAGCTGGTTAAAGGTTCAGGAAGAATATGACTCCAAATCACAAAATAACCACTAGTGGAACTCTGATTGGTTCAAGGAGACAAGGCAACCACACAAACAACTGACCACTGTCAATCATCCAGTGAAAACTAGAAAAGAGTTGCTTGTGACCATTTCCTCAGTTCCTCCTCTCAACCCTCCCTCAAGAGGCAGCAGAACTGTCCACTGAAATGGGTTTCCAAGCCAACATGAAGGACTAAATAAAAACTCTTCACCCCCAACATTTGGGAAGAGGTTGAGTTAAGATGTGGACAAGAGAAAAAGTATTAATAGAAAATATATATATATATATGGACAAGAGGGAAAAAAAAGGATGAGTTCTTGCTGATAAACATGGAAAAACAAGGACAGAAACTCTTGTGTGAGGCAACGGTTTTTAATCGCTTTCTAATGGCTGGACATTCATCTTCTTTGATCCATGCCAAAGCCAGGTAAAGAATAAAGCCTACCCACATTAATTTTATCACCTTCTTTAATCCTTCATTGTCATTTAACCTTAGGAAGCCATAAGTACCAAAGACTAAGGGAGCAGAAAAAGTGGAAGATATATGGTTTCTTGTTTTGCATTTTATTTGATGTGCGCTACAAAACTCAACTATGCCAAAAATGAAGAGAAAAAATAAAGCTCAGTCTAGTGTTGCACACTAGACTGAGCAGAGATTGATTATAAATAATTTTAATTTGTTTATTCAAATGCAAGTTCTTAGTACCAAAATTGAGCTCTTGTCTAGTACAAAGTTCTGCTCTTGGTTTCATAGGAGAGGTGCTTGTTCAATGAAGGAGCTGGGGCTTCTTAAGTTGCACACAACTGTATAGTGTTTTAGCATGAAGCTGGTTTTCAGAAGAGAATAATGTGGAAAATGGATTTACTAGGGCTTCTTAAGTTCTACCCCTGCTAAACAGTTTGTTTAATATGGAGCTGCAAGACTTCATTTGACTGACATTAATAATTTATAAATTCCAATTTACTTACTCCTCAGTAAATTTAATTTGAACACTCTACATCCACATTCTGAAATTTCAGGGAATTAAGTAAAAATAACTCAACTGAAAACCTTATGTGGAGCTCATAAAATGACCTTTACCTAATTCTTACTACCTCTAGCAGTCCACAAAATAAATAGTGTTGAGAAAAAACAGTGTAATTATTAGTGTTAAAATACTGGGATTCTCCTGTGAGAGAATTGTTATGATATATGAGTAACATAGTAAAATATGACTGTTTTTTGAAAAACATCATTTGAATTCTTCATTGGAGATTTAAAAAATAATAACTTCTCTCTCTCTCTCTTTCTGTGAATAAATAACTTCTAATTGGAAAAATAGAAATCTATTTTTGTGCTGGTCATTTTTATCTTCTTTGAATCCTGGAAATAAAATGAGAGCTTGATTTCACCAAGAAACATGTAAACTTGTGAAAAGTTATGATGTTCTCCCATTTTTTTTTAAATTTTAAAAATAGCTCCTGAAATGCCTTCCACTTTTTTCTAACAGAGTCAGAAGCAAATTGAGAAAGAATGTTCACTGTTTCTTCATGTACTTGTTCCTTCAAAGGAAACCTTTGATGTAAAAAACAATAATTCAGTGTAGTTATCTAAATCTTGGGTGCACAGGGATGTCAGGCCCATTTTTTCTCCCTTCCTCAGCTCAACTACTCCTACCACTGCCCCCAATTTCTCTCTTAACCTTACAAAAGTTTTGGGGAAGAGTTCTTGACAATTTCTCAGGTCTTTCCTGAGAAAACCCATCCAGAAAAAAAGTGCTGAACTTTTCACCTTGTTTTCAATTACATTCAATCTGGTGTTTATGAATTTTTTCTACCACTCAATAATAATCCCATCCTGTCCTTCCTCGGACAGCTCAAAGTTAGCTGTTCTACTGTGCTATTAATCTCAATAAAATTGTCTCACAGATGTGCACAATTTTCATGTAGGGTAAAAACAGAAGTTAGTACACAGTTCTATCTTTAGGTCTTATACTTCTGGGTTATCCACTACACATTTATGCTCTACAGATCATCCTTCATAAATGTCTTCTCTTCTATAATAACTGTTGAAGAGTGGCACAAGTGGAATTTTAAGGGATATCTTTTTCCCAGCATTGAATTCTGTAAAATGAAGCAATTAAGTGATTTGGTTAATTCTATTGCCTTAAAAATTGTCCTGTTAGTTTTCCCTCATTTTTCTAATATGCAAATTATCACAAAAATAAAGATCCTGGTTTTTAAAAGAAGAGATGTTTGCCAAAGACAAACTTGACATTTTTCTTTGGGGAGTTTCAAGCATCAATAATGTTTGATATAGGATGTTCCATCACACCAAAAACTGTTGATAGTTTAAAATTCTTAAGAAATGGTTTAGGGATTTTGATCTTACCTATTACTATTTATTTCAAATTGCATATGAAAGGGAGGCAAACTATTATAAAATTGTATTTTCTATTCAAAGTGTCTGAAAAATATTATTTAAAACTTTCCAGCAATTGGAAATAAGTGAGGTGACTTAATGTTTCAGATATATGAGGAACAATTACACACGTGGGCATATTTTCAGCAAGCTTTGGGACTTAAATTTGTCTGCTCTCTTTTTATATTAACATATGAAAATGGAAATGTTAAAGTATATTGTCAAAATGATCAATTTTTAATACCCTTCAAAGTTAGATTGGTCCAATGAAAAACTTTCAAGTCTTGACATTCTACATTATAGTTTTACTTTGGTATCAATCTTTATTAAGTAGAATTTGGTATAAGGGTCACCTTGTATTTTTCCCATTGTCAAATAACAAAGGAACATAAGAATACAATTATTCCACCAGGTCATTCATTCTCAGAAGTAGATTTCTTAAAAAACAACAACAACAAAAAAAAAACCCTAGTGCAACATAAATTTTTTAAATCTTTTATTCTGTGGATAATGCTATTCATTTTCATCTTCAAATATTTAAAAAGAATAAGTGCTTAAGGAGATGAACAAAGAAAATCTTTCTAAACAACAGGAGACCTTGTGCAGATTTTAGGTTTTTGTTTTGTTTTGTTTTGATTTTGTCCCACCAAACACTTGCCCATTTCTGTGGTAACAGTAACTTATTTTTACTATTTAAAAGCAGGGACTTTTCATCAATTTTATAACATTATTGTTGTTTAGATGATAACAAAAATACATTAAAAAGAGAAGAATGGAATGAAGCCTGTGAGACTACCTTGAAAGGTAGCCTAACTGAAAATATTTTTACAGGTTTCCAACCCAACCAATGAATGACACATGCCTGATTCCCAACCTCAACCTACTGATGTTTAAACCTAACTATAACCTCACATCCTTCAGGAAGACAGAGAATAACAAATGTTAGTGAAGATGTGGGAAAATTGTACTTCGTTGATGGGAACATAAAGATGATGCAGGTGCTATGAAAAATAGTATGGTAGATCCTTAAAAAATTAAAAATAGAGTTATCATATGATCAGCAATCAAATTTCTGGGTATTTACCTTAAAAAATTGAAAGCAGCCTCAAAGAGATATATGTACGTGCATCCTCATTGCAGCATTATAATAGCCAAAAGGTGAACACAATCCAAGTGTCCATAAGTGGATGAATGGATACAGAAAATGTGATATATGTACATCAACTTCGAAAGAGAAAAAAGCTCTATTTCCATGGGATCACATGGCATAAATATATAAATTTAGTTAAGACAGTCAGCAGCTACCTTTCCTAACATACAGAAGAAGCCTGCCTCAGAATGAAGTCAGTGCACAGTACAAACTAAGGAGGAAAAAAATCAGAAAGAAGGAATGTCTATACCCATGATGCTCTGGGCATTGAGCCTTGGACTTCCCAGTTTTCTGAGGATACTATTTCTATAGCCAGTCTCCAGAAGAGCCTGAAGAGGCATGAACTATTGCTTCTTAAAACAGACTAATTTCCATGCTACTCTCTAGAAGTGTTTTTTGTTGTTGTTTGGTTGGTTGTTTTTTCCCAAGTACTCAGCAACTTAAAAAAGCTTCTCTTATGGTAATAAGGAAACAAGACTCTAAGTCAGTTTTTCACTATAAAATAATTGTGGCTATACAGGTTTAGTTACCTCAGACATAAATTGCATGCTTTCTCTTAAATTTCCATTCAATTTGAATAATGTGTTCATAAAAATAAAGCAATTTTGATCTGATCATAAATAATTTCCTAGTGCTCGGATAAAATTATACTTAAAAGAATGATGTACAAATAGTGTTTTAGTTAGATTCCCAACAAAAAAACAGATGGAACACTCAAGTTATGATAATTCAGGGAGACTTTAATTACAAAGTGACTATTCATAAAGGCATTGACAGGGTGAAGGGAGCCACAAAGGATGGATCTGTAACCCAGGTTTACTAACAACAAAAGGCAGGAGAGGGAGCAGGTACTATAAAAGAGAGATTCATGTAGGGAAGACTGCCTTAAACAAGACACTTCAATCAGTTAGAATAATGAAAACAGCCCAAGGCACCCTTACATAGAAGTAAATTCCTTGATCTCATTCACATACCTCTGATTTTTTGCCAACACTCTCTATTGGTCAAAGCCAACTAGAAACCAAAGGGCAAGAAAATCTTTCTGTAATTCATATAAGCAGGACTACTGAGGGGAGTAAACAGGATGGAGAAAGGGATAAAAAGATAAAACCATAAACATGAGTATAACACAAAGCCTTTTGTATTAACTCCCATGTATCATCAAAAGTATTTAATGTCTCACTCTAATATTTTTCTTGATTTGAAATATTTGTCCATAAAGTGGTATAAGTTAGATAACAGACAAGCTTCTATATTAAAGAGACGCCTAAATACAATGGGTTAAAAAGTAGCCATCTGACTCTCTCACATACCTTCCAAGGTGAGTGATAGACTTGGTAAGGTGGTTCCACTCAGTTATCAAGGGACCATGTTTCTTTAACTTTGTTGTGGGGCATGGTCCTCATCCTATGGTCAAGCTAGCTGGATCTTGAGCATGTCTATGTTTCAACTCACAGGACATAAAAAGGGGGTAAGCACAGATCAAGAAAGTGAGTGAGGACAAATTTGCACATATCACTTCATCTCACATTCCCTGGCAAGGAACTTTGTAAAATGGCATTTGCAACAAAGAAAGTTGGGTAATATAGTCTTCAGTTGTGTGACTATATGCCCAGGAAGAAGAGAAAAATAGTTTTGCAAGGAAAAGAACTAGCAGTATGACAAAAGGTATTAAAATCGTCACAGCTTTTCCTGGTTTTCAGAATTTATATAATGTATCTTGTAACTAATAAATTCACTCTCAAAACTTTTAGTTTTAAAGGGGTCTCATTTTTTTTTTGGCTAAAATCTCCTTTTGTGACATATTTAAATATGACCTAATAAGATAATTTTTCAATAATAGTGGATGATTTCTCAGTGTGAGTCCCTCACCCAAATTATTCATTCTTCAAACACATGTAGAACCCCCCTCTACAATTTTATTCCTAAGATTTTCTAATCACATACATATCCAAAATGTTCTATTCTAAAGTACATACCACATCTCTCAATTTGCTACAGATACTAAAAAAATGACAAGAGTTATGGTGGGAATATGTGGGTTTACCCAAGATATTGAATAAAGCCCGGTCGTATTGAGTAAAGTAAAACGTGGGTTAGATATAATCATATTGGGAACTGAGAACTGATAGAGAGGCAGACTCAGCAAATAGGTAGAAGATTGTCAGAAAAGGAAAGAAAAGTAATGAAATTCCCACAGTGACAGGAACTTCAGTCAAATATCAGTTGTGACTTATATCTACAACTCACCGACGCTGCCTGGAATTGTGAAACTCTTAAAGATTATTTTTACGTTTGTATAGTACCTAAGAGACTTCTCAAACTTTAATTTCTATTCTTTAGGAAGATTATTAGTTTATTCTACATGCCCTGTTTCCTGATCACTTTCCTTTTTAAAACAAAGCTAGGAAGAAGGGGAAATATCACCCTAGTAAAATCCAAACAATGTAACCATTACATCTGTCTAACGGGCCTTTTGCATTCCTTTGTATAATTAAGTACCACTGACCTACAGATTAATTCTTGTCTAAATTATTATACAAATGTCAGCATTTGACATAGTCTTTTTAGCATAATTTTAGTATTCTTTCAAAAGGTGTTAATTAAATTAATAATAAAAATGTGTCAATTAAAGCATTAAAACATTGTTGTCGGTATAAATTAAATTACTCTTTTTCCATTTGTACAAATCAAATTTCAAATGGAATCAAGAATATACTAGTCATCTTCTAATTTGAAAATTCAGATTTCTTAGTGGAGGTTAGTGTGGTTATCAGTATTTAATCTACTTTAATCTACTATCATACAGCCTCTTCTTTAATAATCAGTCTTTAACATTTAACATTTTCTGTCAAGATTCACAAGTTCATATTTTCAACATTCTGCACTTATTTTTGAGAGAATGGTTTTCATGCAGGTGCCATATGTGAGTTTAGCAGGATTTCAATATTTTCATATTTATGTAGATGTCTAAAGTAACCCTGAGGTCACTTTGAATCTCCTCTTCTTTCCTTGTCTATTGTTACTTATTTCTACTTCAGTTATTCTCTAACTATATCACATGTTTCAGGTAATCATATTATATAATCAATAACTGGGCTGTTTTTATTTCTATTATCCATATCTATCATCAGACTAAATAACTAAACTTAGTTAATAGGTCTAAAAACTTTTTATTTCATCTATGGGTAAAGATGACGGGCATTAAGACTATCAACATTGTCTAACCCAAATACTTTCACATGAAAAAAAACATATTTATTCCAAGTTCAAACTCAATTGAGAAATATAAACCATAACTAAATAAATAACAACTTCATCTAGGGCAAACCCAAAGATACATTTTAGTAAACCATTTTCAGTCTTTTCAAACTTTGAAGATCTATCCTCCTACACTCTAGAAGTGACTAAACATTCATTTTTGAAGTTATTTTTAAATGTATTCCTCTAATAAATTAAAAATTTATATTATCTTTCATTAAAAATATTAGGAAAGCAAGAAACCATTGTAGTTCTTTATTTCCCAGAAAGTTAATCTTAGTTTCTTAGGAATAGAATCTTTGAGAGGTCGTTTAACCTGCATATACAGCTACCACTTCCACCTTCAGAGACAACTGCTTCAAACATACCCAACTAGATGGAAATCTGAGTCTCACCAGAAACAAATTCCATAACTTGCCACTCACTGTCAGGAAATTCTCCTCTATGTTTAAACTACAAAGCTCAGGCTATAGATTAAGCCTGTTTCCTCTAGTTCTATTCCTGGTGGAGGAGAAAAACAGATGGACACAATTCGTCACGTAGTTAAAAAAAATAATTAGGCCACTTCTCTTTCTCCAGCGGAAAAATAGAAAGAAATTCTTTTGGTATTTTACATGTATTTCATTTTCTAATCATATCTGAAGGGTAAATCTACACAAACTATTTCAGTAATAATATAAGTAGAGACTTCTGTGCAAAACCAAGTGGTAGGCACAGTTAGTTTTTAAGTGTCCTTTCTTCCAGCTCTCAGTGACCTCATGTTCTCTCCCCCTCTGTCCCTGACTGTAATGCACTGGGATCACTGCAGAGGAATATGAGACAGGGCAAATAATGAAAGGACGAGAACTTGGTTAGACCCAAATGAGCCCAGAGCATCTGCACTGACGCTATAGGCAAGCAGCCCACTGAGACACCAAGTGAAGAAGGTGCACATCCCTATTAAGGAATATAAGCAACAAAGAATGCAAGTGAGAGATAATAGCAACCAAAGGCAGACTTTCAGCATCTGGGACATCTGCCTCAGGCAAGGTATTTTTCAATTCAGAAAAGGTACAAGACTAGACTTGTCATGGGAAGACAAACTTGAATTTCGACTAGAGTACAGAGCAGCCTTAGACCAGGACCACATGCTGAAAAATGTTAGGAAATGGAGAACACAGGAAAAGCACTTGCCCCTACATTTGGGGTCAGAAG
This sequence comes from Aselliscus stoliczkanus, assembly GCA_033961575.1. Classification (NCBI taxonomy): domain Eukaryota; kingdom Metazoa; phylum Chordata; class Mammalia; order Chiroptera; family Hipposideridae; genus Aselliscus; species Aselliscus stoliczkanus. Next base: position 141,617,148 of record CM066731.1, read on the forward strand.
AGCAGGAAGGGTGACAGGGGACAGAAGCAGTGAGGGCACAGGTCAGTAGCAGAGAGCTGACATTTATTTGGCCCACAGATATTCACTGGCTTGATGGGTTGAATTGATCAAACTTTCCCTGCAAGACCTAAAACATATTTATGCAAAACTTGACAGACCTATAAGCCTTAAAGTTTCTCATTCATTTATTCATAAGGTTTTGAGAATCTTCTACAAGTATCTACTATGTGTTCTAGGTGCTACGAAATAGCAGTGAACAAAACAGAAACAAACAAACAAAAAAATCCTGTCCTATGGTGTTTAAATTCTAATGGGATAGGAAATAAAGAAGATAATAAGTAAAACACATAGTTTGCTTATAAGTGCTATGGTAAAAACAAAACACAGCAAAAAACCACAAGGCTGGCTTTTTTTTTTTTTCCAAGACTTTATTGGGGAATTGGGGGAGGGGAACAGCGTTGGGGAATTGGGCAAGGGGAACAGACAAATTGCTGTCCTTTTGTTCTTCAGTCTAGTTGTGGAGGATATTGCTTCACTGGCCCATGTTGAGTATTATCATTACACTCTTCCCGGATGAGGCAGATTGGTCACCGGCCTCTGCACAGCCACTCACAGTGGCTCTTCGCAGCTCACGCTGGCTGCCGGCCACTCACTGTAGCCTATGGCAGCCCACTGCAGCAGGGGCTGCAGCTATGCCATCCGGGGGACTCACAGCAGCCCAGCTCCAGGTAGAGCTGTTGTTCACCATCTTAGCTATAGAGGACAGTGTCACTGGCCCTCATATGTGGGATCCAACCCAGGGCCACTGGCATCCCAAGCCAGTTCTTAACCAACGTGCCACTCGGCTGGCCCAAGATTGGCATTTTAATAGTGCGTAAACTTCTATTTTACTTCAGTTACAAGAATCAAGTTCCTCTGAAGTCATCATGGCAGTGAACTGAATGCGGAGACACCTTAGGAGGAGACGCTCCTAAAATCCCAGCACATGGCGCAATTACTAATTCCGCCCCCACCTGTTGTCCTTGAATCTCATTTCTCTGTCTACCCAGTTAGGTAGTTAATGACTGGAGAAGGTCACAATAATGTATTTTATCAATGAATACAGGGTTTTGAAACTATTTAAATACTATACAAACAAAGCTGTATTACTTTTTATTACTTCACTGTTGTTATTCATTTAGATCAGGGGTCCGCAAACTTTTGAGACAGAATTGCTGCCAGAGGTCAGCAAACTGTGGCTCACAAGCCACAGGCTTTGAAATAAAATTGAAAATGAAAATAAAACTATAATAGTATCATTTATAAAATTTTTAAAGGATATTATTCTCATAATGGTGATTATGTAAAAATAGATTTATGGCTCTCAGTTGTGAGTGACAGGTTTGGCTCTTCCAGGGGTTGGCAAACTTTTGAGACTGAACGTACCCAAAGAGCCGTATGTGGTTCGGGAGCTGCAATTTGCCAACCCCTGATTTAGATGAAGCATCATTAACTAAAATATCTCTGGTTACATGCTACAGAATTATATCTTTGCCCTTTTCCTGTTCAATATTTTTATCAACAGCCTGATGAAGGAATGGAAAGGATGCTTATCAAATTTGCAAATCACACCAAGTTGAAAGGCAGAGCTAATGTGTTGGATAACAGAATTAAGATTCAAAATGATCTTGACAAGGCAGAACACTGAGATGAAACCCATGAAATGAAATTAACAGACATGCGATGAATAATAAAATATTATAAGGCACAAACAAACACCTAGCATGTGTGCAAGATGGCAGAGATCAGGCTTGGTAGCATTTTCACTAAGGGGGAGAAAAAACCTAGGAGCCTTAGTAGATCTCTAGTAGAATATTAATCAACATTTTAATACAAAAAGTGTTGTAAGAAAAAAAGTCTTAGGCTGTATAATAGAGTAATATCTAAATCAAGGTAGATAACATCTTTTGGAAAAGAGTATTCATACCTGAGTGCCATACTTAAAAGCACCATACTTTGCCATGTATAAAGCACTCCCACGTATAAGGTGCTCCCACATTTTGACCCCAACTATCAGGGAAAAAAATCTTGCGTTTTAATTTTTTAATTCAAATTTTTATTTGTTTACATTCAGGTACTTGTTTTTTTGTATTATAAAGGAATTTTAGCATTTATTTATTTATTTATTTATTTATTTATTTATTTATTTATTTATTATAGCTGAGCCATTCTGCCACCTGTTGGCAGCTCAGTGGCAGCTCAACTAGGGCTGGGAATCAAACCAGCGACTCTGTTGCTCAGAGCTCGCACTCTTGAGCGAGCTCTTAACCAACTGAATCACTTGGCTGGCCCTAGCATTTATTTTTTAACATATGTGGTCTGACAATTAAGCTCTCAAACTTGTTGCAAACCTTTTTTGATATCAGAGGGATTGAATAACTCATTCATTATGAATTTGTACCACTGGACAAACAGTTAACCAAGCTTACCAAGTAGAAGTCCTGAAAAAGCTGCATTAAAAAGTTAGACAAAAAAAACCTGAACTTCTCACCAACAATTCATGGCTCTTGCATCATGACAATGCACCAGTTCACATGGCACTGTTTGTGAGGGAGTTTTGAGCCAGTAAACAAATAACTATATTGGAGCACCCTCCCTACTTACCTGATCTGGCCCCAAATGACTTCTTTTTTTACCCGAAGATAAAAGAGATGTTGAAAGGAAGACATTTTGATGACATTCAGGACATCACGGGTAATTCAAGGAGAGCTCTGATGGCCATTCCAGGAAAAAAATTCCAAAATTGCTTTAAAAGATGGACTAGGCCCTGGCATTGATGCATAGCTTCCCAAGGGGAAGACTTCCAAGGTGACGGTAGTGATATTCAGCAATGAGGTATGTAGCACTTTCTCTAGGATGAGTTTGTGAACTTAATTGTCACACCTCTTATTACTATCCAAGAAATTTTATGTTACAAATAATTACAAAATACAAGAACAGGTACAAGGTACAAGAAATTTTATGTACTGGTAACAAATTTATGATATTTATGTATCACAAAACCTCAAGAACTCTTCTTTGTTGCAAGTTCGTCATAAAAACAAAACTGATTATCATATCCCAAGGTATTACTTTGCATACAGACATCAGAATTGATTTCTAGAGTTACACTTTTAACTCATAAGCATAAATAAAAGAATCAAAAAATTTATGTATATAGATATGGAATTAGTACTACCTGTGTGTAATACACATCCTTATTTTTCCCTCATAAATTTGAGCAAAAAAAGTGCGCTTTATACATGACAAAATACAGTAATATCTTTTAAAGTTTTTAAGTATTCATAGAATGGTAACAAATAGGAAATGCACTCCATGTCAGTAAAATAGCAAATAGCTGAGGAATTGTTTGCTGTAGGAAAGAGAGAGCTTAGAGAAAACAAATACATATTTTTAAATATTTAGAAGTGCTATTACTGATAAGAATACCTCATCATTTTTTAAACACATTAACTATATGACCTCAGAAAAGATCTTTAGCCCTCTGTGCCTCTATTTTTCAAATCTCTAAAATAGAGCTAAGAATATCAATTCTGTAGGGTTATTATAAGGATTAGCAACAATACATATAAAGTGTGTAATACATTACTCGGAACACTGTCTGCACTCCATAAAGGGGGGTATTTTTATTCTCCATTGCTCTAAAAGGTAGACTAAGGTGAGGGGATGAAGTCACCAGAGCCATGTCACAGAAGACTCCTAAAACAGCTCCTTTCCATGAATTTTCCATGCAGATGGTAAGTGACTATCAGGGAATTTGAGAAGAGATTACTTTGAGTGAAAGTTAGATTAGATAGTGTCTAAGGTCCATTCACTGAATAATATTTAAGTTTTCTTCCAATGCTAAGATTTTATCATTCTTTCTGCTTTTGTTCTGTGCTTCTAATGGATGTGTTTCTGACACCGATACAAATTAAAAATATGTATAAACAGTTATAACAACTAAGATTTATTGTGTTTTATCTATGCCCCACACCAAAGAAGGGCTACATTTATTACCACCTTTTTACAAATGAGAAAATTCAGTCAGAGTACAGTTATATAGTTTTACAAAGTTCACAGAGCTCATAAATGGCAGAGTAATGATCTGAACCCAAGCTATCTGAATTCATAGTCAATTAAGCAAATTTTGACTCAACAGCCAGACTTTTTCTATAGCCATTTATCATGTGGACCCCAATGAGTTTTATGATGCAATAGGATTTCTTTAATTCTCTCCAAACTGTTGTACAAACCCATTTAACTTCAAAGAACAGTAAATTTAAAATTGCAAGAGACTACTGTTGAGTGAATTGAAAAATTTGTTCTGCATTGTTAGGAAATTATGTGTTCCACAAAACTGTATTTTACACACTAACAAATCCCATTTCTCAAGTGCTGAAACGTTTTCTATTTCATCCATTTTGGATGGAACTCTTCCAGTGATAAGCTGCCCACTTCCCATTCTAATTTACCCTAATTTACAGAACACTGTCAACTTGTACTTATGACTCAAAGATCAATGTATCCTGGATAATAGTCATTGTATTATGACATGAGTCATTGATGTCTTCAGGATATATTGATAAATGGACTATGTGAAAGTAAGCATACTTTGATTGAGGGCCTGAGACACTCTCCAAAGAGTAATTCTATGATTTGTGGAGACTGGTCTTTGCGACAGTCCTCCTGGTTACTCAGAAACAGTATTTGTTTTCTTCCTTGTCCCAGGTTGCTTCAAATGGGTGTAGTTGCAAGATGAAAGACTTCTAATTACGTAAGATGGTGCTGCTTACTTAAAGCAAATTTCAGTGACTATCAGATAGTAAAAAGACAAGTGTGGGAATTGGTGCATGTTGAGAGGGCAGGAAAAATTAACTGAACAATGTGATTTCTGAAGCAACAGGATATTTTGTCTACTAAAGGGGTGGATTGCCAGAAGGAAGTATAGGGAATTGACAGGAACAAGTGAGAAAGTTTAAAAGTAAGTTCAAAGAAGTAAAATTCTACACCACCTTAAAACTTAAATAATGATTTCTGTTTATTTGGGTAAATTTTGTTTCCTGATTATTGTAATTGGTTTAAGTTTCTGGTGTGTTTTTTAAGCTTTCAATGCAGGTGTGTTTAGGCTTTTCAATGTTTACAGCATTTTCTAGTATCCTCGTTCCTGAAATTTAAGTAGCTTCATATTTAGTTTTAAAAATGCTTTTTTTGGTTTTTTGCTTTTTTTTTTTTTTATTTCCAAGAAAATTCTTAACACAGGACTTATTTGGCAGGTGAGAATTCTACCACTGAACCACCAATGTGAACCTTATTTGGAAATTTACTTCTGAAACTTAGGGTAATTATCTACAATCTATTTATTTACTTGAGATTTAGTTAAATAGATTTTGTGTGCTGAACTTAGATTTTGATTGAAGTTTAATGGAAATTGTTTTGTTGGTTAATTATTGCCTTACCAATATGTGGATAGAAGCCTAACTACTGAACTGTACTTAAAATATAGAAATAATACACTTCACAGAGTAATATGTTATAATTGCTTAACTTATCAATGTTCAACAGCCCCCAAATAATTTTTAATTCAATAAGCATTTATTGACATCTATTCAGCACTCTGCTCAGTGCTGAAAATACAAAGGAGTTTGGTGGGAAGAGAGCTTATATTATATAATGCAGTAAGTGTCCAAGTGATAGAAACCCAAAGGAGAAAACTAATCCAGACTGAGCGAGTAAGGGAAGGTTTGATTATAGGAATTAACCACAAAAATGGGGTACAATTAGGATAGGAAGAAGAACAAGCCAGACAAGGAACATAATGAGCTAAGACCAAGCTAAGAAAGTACAGAGTATGTAGAAAACCTCAAGTGCAGTCTGTATGTACTCTCCAATTGTTCTTCTCCATTTCTCTTTCAAATCCTTTCTAAATAGGCTTCCATTTCTCATTTCCCTGAAACAGCTTTTATCAGTATCACCAATGACTTCAATATTACTAAGACCAATTGAAATAGGTTTCAATTGTTGTTATAATAAATTACCACAAACTTAGTGGCTTAAAACAACACTAACTTATTATCTTATGGTCCTGTAGATTAGAAGCCTGACATGGTCTCACTGGGCTAAAATCATGATCTTGTTCAGTTCTGGAGAATTTTATACCAATAGAAAGATTGCAAGTTTGGACAAAAAAGTACAAGTGCAAGAAGACTGTCAGATCCCCGAAATCCTACAGGCAAGAAACAAACTGCTAACCCTACTCAGCTGCAAACATATGCCACATGAAAAAGGATGGATGACTCCCAGGGTAGAACATTAAACACAGATGGCAGAATGGAGAACCACAAGGGATTGTGAAGTTGCTGAGGACCTGTGTATTCTGTGTTCTTTTATAGGACAATCACAAAAGGAGACAGAAGAGAGGCTCAGAATAAAACAATTTATTATACTCAGGTCCCAGAGAGGGAGAGTCACACAGACAAAGAAGTCACACCCAACATGGGAAGGAGTACCAAGGGAGCAAACTCATCCAAAAAAGAGTGAGCTACTGCGCTTTTATTGGAGGCCAAGGTGGAGTACACAAGAAAAGGCACGAGGGGATTTCATTGGTGCATTTGAATGTCACAGTCAGAGGACAGCAAGAAGGGAAACTTGTGGCAGAGTCAAGCCTTATCACACTGGTACACTTGGTCACCTGGGTGGGGGGCTCACAGTCTGTTTGTGGGTGTTTGAGGAAGCAGGAAAATATGGATTTTTAATGGTGACAATATAATATGACCTTTTTTCCTCCTATTTTTCTCCCCTTTTGAACCGAAGATCTATAACTGGTATACTATGCCTGTCCCATCACTCTATTTTGGAAGTAAATAGCTTGTTTCTTGCATTTCATGTTGTTGACATAAAAATGTCCAAATGTATAGAAAATTTTTATAAGAGTTCGTCTGAGCTAAACTAACAACATTGTCAGAAAGTAAGATCTCAAATTCTCCTGAGAATGAGTTTTGCAGTTTCTTTTATACATTTGGAATTAAGAAGGGAACATAAGTAAGATTACACGAAGGTGGAAGAAAGCAAAGTATAGGACAGTTAACAAGAATTTATGCTCCCTTAGGGGGTAGTTATGCCTTCAAGGGGTCTGGAAAAGAGGGTTGTTTCTGGCATTTCAAATGTACGAACTACGTGCATATGAACAATGGACAGGGCTGGTTTAAAGCAAAGATAAATCTTTCATAGGCTTGGGGTATGACTACCCACCATGACCTGTCCAGTTAGGAATTTTTGATCACACTGTGAGGTTACTTTTGGTTCGATTTATTACAGAGCCCCTTCTTCATCCACAATGTTCACAGAAGGAAACTGTGCCCCAGATGGATTATGCAGAGCTTTACTCATACTCTCATACCCAATTTTGATAATTTAGATAATGAGACCTGAGATTTTTGAGATAATGAGATTGAGATGAGATTTTGGACTTGGTTTGGCATTCCGGGGATGGAGTGAATTATATTATGCACATGGAAGAGACATGAATCTTTGGGATCCAGAGGATATTCTGTACTTGTCAGAACAATGGCCCACCAAATATGCCCATATACTAATCTCCAGAACCTGTAAATATGTTACATAGTAATGGCCAATTAAGTTTGCAGATGGAATTAAGGTTGCCAATCAGCTGACTTGAAAATAAAAAGATTATCCTTGATTATCATGGTGATCCCAAAATAATCACATGGATCTGTTGAGGGCCATGATCCCCAATATTGAGGGGCTTGCAAGCTGGCTTTAGTGGGCTTGGTGAAGCATAAACTTGTGTTTCTGCTTTCATTGTTTCTGCCTGCACCTGGAGGGTGCTTACTGCTTGTCGAGGCATGTGGTGAGGACAGCTAGTTTCTAGGGACACAAAAGAAAAATGATTGCCAAGATTAATGGAAAAAGAACCGTCCTGAGAAGCTGACTCCCCTGGATTTCACTGGCCTGTAGGTTTCTGGTAAAAGGTTAATGATCAACTTTTTACTGAGGTAATACACATTGTTTCCTGCTATGCTGCATGTATCCCCTACCTACAAACTGTATATAAAGCCTGCAACAAATAAACTGGGGAGTTATCTCTCTCCATTTTCTGTCTTTTACTGCAACAAACAGTTTCTGTCTGTTTATCGACCGCCGACGCCGTGTACACCTTCTCGAACCCTGGTCAGCGGAGGCAGGTCCCCCGCATGGATCTTTACATGGGAAAGAGAGAGGCAAAAGGGTTAGAAGCAGAGAGATGGCATTGTGAGAAAGACTTGACTGGCCACTGCTGGCTTTGGACATGAAAGGGCTCCACAAACCAAGCAAAGCTAGCAGTCTCTGGAATCTGGAAAGAGAAGAAAGGACAAAGAAACCCAGCCCTGTGGACATGTTGATTTCAGTCCAATAAACCCCTTTTTCTGACTCTTATCTTCAGAACTGTAAGATAAATTTGCATTGTTCTAAGCCACTAAATTTGTGGTTGTTATAGCAACAATAGGAAAATAATGCACAAGGAAAAGCTGAGAAACTATTACAAAACAGATCCCAAATGCTATCTTGTGTCCTGAAATGAATACTGGGACCAAAAAAGGACATTAGCAAAAAACTTGTTGAAAATCAAATAAAATCCAGAGTCTAGTTAATATATTTGTACCAATGGTTATTGATTTTTTGACAGAAGTACCAGGGTTAAATAAGATATTAACATTAGGGGAAGCTGAGTGAGGAGTATTTGGAACTTTCAGTATGATCTCTACACCTTTTCTCTAAATCTAAATTTATTCTGAAATAGTTTTATTAGAAAAAAAATTAGCTAAGAATAAAAGGAGTGAACTTGAGTAGTTAATTCAAGCAGATGCTAGACTCAAGAATTATTTTTTTGTACTATTTCATGTTAATTTCAAAATACTTAATTTTAAAAATGTTTCCCCAAGAAATTTACTTGACTTTTTTTGAGAATTTTTAAAGAAATCATAGACAGATATCAAGCAAAATGTGTATTTTACACATGGCTGACAAAATTATGAACTAGGGAACTTGTGTGACAGGTCGTGCTTCTTGCCTTTTTACCTCCTTTTCCCACTTTCACCTTACCGTTATTTTATCCATTTCTTTTCCCAAATGGCTTCATGCAGTCCTTCCCAATTAAAGAAAGAAATAGGACTGATAAAAATAAGTTGCACTGAGGTGCTAGTGATTTAAAGTATTCAATGCTCTTCTTTGAAAATTTGCACTTCAAATGAAGCAGGTACTAAGGATTATGGAAACTCCTGACAGCATAATTCTCTAAATATGTGAATTAATTTCTCCCAGAATCTGATTCTTCTATCACAATTTTCATATGTAATAGCTAAATTCTGTATTGCATTTTATCCTTCCCTGTAACTTGGATATAGGCTGGGTAGTTTGGGAAAAACTTGTTAATAATCAAATCACTATCATTTCTTTGAATTTATCAACCTCTTAAACTACTGGCCACTGCTAATCTCAATCAAATTACTTTCTGATAAAATATGAGATGTTGGAATTTATTAATAATAACAACAACTTTCCAATATAAGAAACTTTACTGTGTGGCACCCAACCAAATTAATTTCATCTTCACAGCAACAGTTATCCCATTTTACAGGTAAGACAACTGAGGTTTACAATGTTTAAATATTTTGTCCAAGATCAAGCAGGTAGTTCAGGACAGGTGATATGTGAAGCAAAATAGTCCAACTCTGGAACATAATCTAGGCTTTGCTCCCTTGTATACCTTTGCCCTTCCCCTCTCCAAGACCCAGCCCTACACACGGTCAACCCAATAGAATTCATTATGCCCCCTCTTCATATACTGTGTAACCCAATAGAATTCCTTGTTCCTTCTTCATCCAATATCATAATACTAACACTATAGATAGATAGATAGATAGATAGATAGATAGATAGATAGATAGATATAGATATGGATATGGATATAGATATATAGATATAGATATATCTATCACCTGGTGTAATTATATTGAAACATGCTGTTTTTTTAAAAAAATAAATGTCATGGCATCTCTACTGTTCCAAAATAGCCTAGATTAAATGGCTTTGAATATATATGTATATATATATCTTCCATTATGCTCATGGATAAACTATTGACAATATGATATGGTTTATGTCCAGTAAAGTACATGCCAAATAGTAAAGGACACATTTACTGCAGCTAAAAGAAATGTTCTGATTTCCTTTAATTTGGGTTCTGAAATAGAAAGCAGCTTTGCCAGAACAGGGATTTCTCATCTTATTTTAGTGGTGCTTTTAAGTAGTTGATGAGGAAAGCACAGAAACACAAGTATCATTTGTCTCATGAGAATGAAAGGAATTGTGTGCAGGTAGATTTATAGAATCTCATTTTGCCCTCCTAAAATTTAATTGCACTATATTACAAAGGAATCAGAATAGAACATCTGAAATAATTCTGTTACAGCTATGTCAAAAATCTTAATCATTTGATAAGCAAAATACATGAAGGACCATTTCAAGGACATGATTAAGGGGAATAAAATCTATTAGAAGTAGAATGGAAGGTCAGGAGCCTGGCTTTGTGAAAAACCAGCAGTCTCCGGAGCTGTGATTCAAATTCTGGCTTTGCCTGAGACACTATGGCAACTGTCAACCAAAGAAGAGATAGATAAGATTTCTTTGAACTGAAATTATATATACACATTGCCTTAGAGTAAACTGATAGAAAATCAGTAATTACTACATTTTTAGGGATTTCAAGGAAACTTAAGGCATAACCATGACTAAGAGCCTATTCCAGTTTTATATCCCACATATAGTGAAATCATATGGTTCTCAACCTTTTCTGTGTGACTTATTTAGCTTAGTATAATAACCTTAGGATCCATCTATTTTGTCACAAATAGAACTATTTTATTTTTTTCTTATGGCAGAATAGTATTCCATTGTGTATATATATGTACCACAGCTTCTTTATCCAATCATCTATCGAAGGACACTTTGGTTGTTTCCATGTCTTGGCCACTGTAAGGGGGCAAAGGGGGGAGGAGTGGTAGATGAGGGTAAACAGGGTCAAATATATGATGATGGAAGGAGAACTGACTCTGGATGGTGAACACACAATGTGATATAGAGATAATGTATTATATAACTGTACACTTGAAACCTATGTAATTTTACTAACCATTTTTACCCCAATAAATTTTAATTAAAAAAAAATCCTATTCCTATAAGAATTTGGAAAAGAGAAATGAAAAATCCAACTCCTCAAGCTAACTGAAGCTCCAGTTTTCCTCCAATTAGCCATAATGAAAGAGAGGGATTGAATGAGGGAGAGAGGAATCTAACATTAACTTAAAGTAATTTGGAGTACATATTGTAGTAGGCAGTGTATGCTATATTATTTAATATTCATAACAATATCAGATGGTGCAGGCTTTAGAAGGCATACATTATAGGTGAAAAAATGGAAACTCTAAAAGCATAAATTAGCCAAGATCACACAGTGAAGTATAAACAAGGTCTTCTATCACTGAGTCCAATGTTCTCCCCAATGTAACACAAGTAGTATTATAACTAATGTGGTATGATCTGAGGTGCACAAGGAAACCATCCAAAAAAATCAACACTGATAGAGTGGCATGCTTTCCCCAAAATCACTCTTTGTCACTCCTTAAGTCTTTCTAATTAGCTTTTTCTAATAAGTTCATACTTAAAATGCAAATAGTTGAGTATTATGCCCACTATACTCTATTAAATGGGGAAAAAAATTAAGTTGCCAAGCAATATACAACAGGCCTAAAGAAATTATACCAAAGCATGGAAAAACCTAAATGCCCTAAAATATGAGTATAATTAAATAAACTGTAGAAACATTCAGTCGTTGGAATAGAGACTTCTTACGAAAGACTAGGTTGAGCTATGATGTGAAGTAAAAAGGGCAAGATACAAAGTACTACACAGAGTCTGATGATAACTATGTCAAATGCAAAGAAAATAAAAGGCTATTGAAGGAGTATAAAAGTGAAGCATTAAGGTGATAGAATTACGGGCAATTGTCCTCTTGTTTTTGCTATTGTTCATATTTTCTCCAACATACTTTAATTAGTTTTTATAATTTCTTAATGAAAAATCAGTGAGCTTTGATTTATTTATTTATTTTTAGCTGAGCCATCCTGCCACCTGTTGGCAGCTCAGCGGCAGCTTGGCTCGGGCTGGGCATCGAACCAGTGACCCTGTTGCTCATAGCTCACTCTTGAGCAAGCTCTTAACCAACTCAGCCACTAGGCCAGTCCTATCAGTGAGCTGTTAGTAGCAAGTGGCTCAATCATTTTATTGCCTTTTTTTTTTTTTTTTGAGGGCAGTATCACTGGCCCTCACACGCAGTATCCGAACCAGGGCCGCTGGCGTCCCAAGCCAGCGCTCAACCACTGCGCCACTCGGCCGGCCCATCAATCATTTTAAACTCAAGCTATACAATAGTCTCTTCCTTAAGGGCCAGAAACATTTTTTGTTTTGTTTTCAATTTATTTCCCACAGTGCACAGCTCCTTATACCAAGTAGATGCTCAATATATTTTTTTAATTGACACTGACACAATCCACTGATCTTATACAGATTTCCTGAGTTTTACATGTACTCATGTGTATGTGTGTGTAGTCACAAGGATATCTTTTTTTTTTAAAGATTTTATTGGGAAATTGGGGGAGGGGAACAGCATTGGGGAATCGGGGAAGGGGAACAGACAAGTTGCTGTTCTTTTGTTCTTCAGTCTAGTTGTGGAGGATGTCACTTCATGGGCCCATTTGGTATTATCACTGCATTCTTCCCAGGTGATCAGTCACTCACCAGCCACTGGACAGCTGCTCATGGCAGCTCACGCAGCCCACTGCAGCAAGGGCTGTAGCCTACACCGTTGCTGGTGACCCACAGCAGCCCAGCTCCAAGTTGAGCTGTTGCTCATCATCTTAGCTGTAGAGAGTGCAACGTCACTGGCCCTCAGGTGGGATTCGAACCAGGGCCCTGCTGCTCAGAGCTGGAGTCCCAAGCCAACTTTTAACCAATGCACCACTCAGCTGGCCCTCAATATTTTTGTATTGAATACATTTTTTTAAAAGAATAGACAAGAGCCAGATCCCCCACTGCTTAGAACGTATTTCCTACATAGGTTCACTACTTAGAGATTTATTTGTGTTAATGAGTTCCTCTTCTAAAATGCAAATGCATCAAATAGCTAAAGGAGCAAAAAACATCTACAGAGAACACACAAGAGGAAACACAAATGGCTAATAAACATTAAATGAAAAGTTCAACCTCATTAATAATCAAATAAATGAAAGTTAAAATGAAATCAGTTTTCCTTATGAAACTTGCAAAAATGTTCATGATAATTCTCAATGTCGAGTGGAGTATAAACAAGATATACAGAAAGTATATGCCTCATAAATTGCTGGTAGAAATGAAAAATTGGTACTAACTTTCTTGAAAGCAATTTAGCAAATTACTCTTAACTTTTAATGTAGAAATGCCATTTATAGGAATCAACATAAAGAAAAAAATCGCAGATATATGTGAAAAGGTTTTATTCATGAATATTCAGTGCAGAATCATAATCCCAAAACAATCTGAAACAATCTAAGTATCCAAGATTAAGGAAAACTAATTTTTATAAATCATTTCATTAAATAATATTTATCCTTTATAATAAAAATTTCAAAAAGTATTTGAATATGATAAAATTATCAGGGAAAAATATTAATTGGAAAGAAGTAGTACACAAATATTATACATTATCATTGCACTTTTTAAAATATTTAAGCACAGGTAAAATATGGAAGAAAATAGTAGTAATTGTCTTTCTCTAGCTGATGGTAATTAACATGATTTTTGTTTTTTTAATTTTCTTTCATACCCCATTTTCTAAGAGGATGTTTGTTATATATAATCAGCATTTAAAATATGTATTCTGCCTATTCTGATTGCAATTTCTAGAGCTCCATCCTGAGAAAATAATCCTAAATGAAGAAAAGTTTCTACACAAAGATGTTTACACATAGTTTTATTTAAAACAGTAAAATAAAGGGCCAGCCGAGAGGTGCGGTGGTTAAGAGCTGGCTTGGGACACCAGTGGCCACGGTTTGGATCCCAAATGAGGGCCACTGACACTGCCCTCTACAGCTAAAATGGTGAACAACATCTCCACCTGGAGCTGAGCTGCTGTGATTCCCTTGGATGATATAGCTGCAGCCCCTGCTGCAGTGGGCTGCCATTGGCTACAGTGAGTGGCCAGCAGCCAGCGTGGGCAGCTGGCAGCCAGTGTGAGCTGCCAAGAGCCCCAGTGATTGGCCATCCTGAGGCCAGGGGCCGATCTGCCTCACCGGGGAAGAGAGCAATGATGACTCCAACACGGGCCAGTGAAACAATGTCCTCCACAACTAGACTGAAGAACAAAAGGACAGCAACATGTCTGTTCCCGTTCCCCAGTTCCCCAACTCTGTTCCCCTCCTCCAATTTTCCAATAAAATCTTTAAGAAGAAGAAAAAAAAACAGTAAAATAAAAATAGATAACTAGTTAAAGATAGCATGATCTATATAATAGACTACATTGTTTTTTAATGTTATGTTTAACTCCTTTCACTTTATATAAAGCATCTTATTTTGGTGTGCTATCATGAAAGATACTAGGACAGATAATTGAGGACACACATGCACATCTCCTTCTCCCTAAATAGCCAAATTCAGGATTGGATCAGGGGATCAAGTTTCTTGTTCCACGAGTTTTTGCAGGAAGATGAGAAAAATTACCTTTATTCTTTGTGAGTTCAGTCTTCATTTTCTAACCACTTCAAAACAGAAACACATAAATTACAGAGAGAGCTTTTTTCATAAATATAAAAAAATATTTTTGACACCATAGTTAAATTTTAAAAAGCAAAGAAAAATTGTGAAATCAACAGTATAACTGCATTTTCTATATGCACATAAAACTTGCACACTGAACAGCCCTTGAACTCAGTGGGATACAAAGATGATGTGGTTTTACTTTTCTCCATTCACTGCCTTCAAACATGCTCTATTAAACTTGCTTTCCCCATATTGTTATGACATCTTTGACAGATCCTCTAGCTTCCCAGTCACTTTTAAATGCTAAGAATTTCAGTACAGTCTAGTAGAATTTAAAATCTCTATCTTTCATTCAGTTCTGTGTTCCTCTTGGCCTTTCCCACAGTGGGGAGGAACTTGAAATGGAGACCAGTGGGCTCTCCTTCACTCTTCCCCTCTCCTTTGCTCATTTGCTTTTAGCATTTCCAGTAATGGTTAAGAAAAAAAATTACAGAAATAGACCAAAGATGTACTATTAATTGCAGCTGCTGTATCCCTCACAGCTATAAATGCTCCCAAAGGCTTCTGGCACAGGTTCTCCACAGGCCTGAGGGAGAGCTCCTTATTAAATAGCCTGCTGATACAACGGAGCAACTCAAGTCCCAATCCATTCTTAACCCCATTCCCATTCCAGTTTCAGTTCCAGCATTTACTCAAAACTCTTTCTAATGCTGTCCCCTTCCCAAAGACTAATTATCTCAGGTGGGACATAGGCCATACTACTGAAGCTCAGATGCCTTCCTTGATGTTCCCTTAGCCCACTAGGAAAAAGGCATACCTTTGTCTCAATAAAAAATGAGAGTGAAAGACAGCTTTATTTCTCTATCTCTTTCCTCAAAACACCCTTGAATTATCTTCCCTATTCCCACTCCAAAAAGGCACAGGGGGCAAGTCATTAAGTCTAATGCATAAATAATACTGGGGACTAAGACACCTATCTCCCCTTTCCTGGTCGCCACTGCTCCCCACCTTTGTACCCCAACCAATGTTTGCAAGGTATTTTATTGGAACCCTGCTATACATGTCACTCTTCTGCTGAGGCCAACGGCTCATATTTCTAAATGTTCATAAAATATTAAGGAACGAACTTAAGAAGGCTAAAGACTTCTACACTAAAAACTATAAAACACATTGATGAAAAGCATTAAACAAGACACAAATAGAAAGAAATACCATGTCCCTAGATTGGAAAATTTAATATTGTTAAAATGACCATGTTATCAAAATGATCTACAGATTCACTGCAATCTCTGTCAAAACCCCAAAGGAATTTCTTACAAAAAGAGACAAAGCATTTCTAAAATTCATACTGAACCACAAAGAATCCTAAATAGCCAAAACAATCTTGAGAAAGAAGAAAAAAGCTGGAGGCCTCACATTTCCTGATTTCAAAATGTATTACAAAGCTACAGTAATCAAAACTGCATGATTAAGACAGACATATAGACCAGTGGAACAGAATAAAAAGCCCAGAAATAAATCCATGTATATACCGGCAACCAGTCTTTGATAAGGATCTCAAGAATACATAACAGGGAAAGAACATCTCTTTAACAAGTAATATTGGGAAAACTGTATATCCACACGTAAAAGAATAATATTGGATCTTTATCTTCCACCATACACAAAAATCAACTTAAAATGGATTTTGAGCTTAAATGTAAGACCTGAAGTCATGAAACTCCTAAAAGAAAACAGGAAAAAAGCTTAATGACACTGGTTTTGGCAATGATTAATTGGATATAATCGGATATACCAAAAGTAAACAAGTAGAGCTACATAAAATTAAAAAGCTTCTGCACAGCATAGGAAATAGTTAACAGGGTGAAAAGGCAATCTAAAGAATCAGAGAAAATATTTGCAACTATCTAATAAGGAATTAATATCCAAAATACAGAGGGTGCCAAAAAAAAAAGTATACACATTTTAAAAAAGGAAAAAAATGTATTAAAATTGTAATACTCACTCAATATATACTAATAGCAAAAGATGAATACAAGTCATGCATATAAATATTTTGCCACCCTGGTATATAAGGAACTCCTAAAATTCAATTGTAAATAAATAAATAAATAGCCAGAATTACAAATAGACAAAAGACTTAAATAGACATTTTTCCAAAGAAGACATATAAATTGCCAACAGGCAAATGAAAAGGTGCCCAACATTACTAATCATCTGGGAAATGTGAATGAAACCATAATGAGATATAACATCACATTTGTTAGGATGGCCAGTATCAAAAAACAAAAAATAGGCACCTTGAACTGAGCTGCCACCCAGATGGCTCAGTGGATAGACCATGTGCTCTTAATATGGCTGCTGGTTCGACTCCTGAACGGGATGGTGGCTATGCCCACCCACAACTAAGACTGAACTCGGCACCTTGAGCTGAGTGGCCATGAGCTGCCAACAGTAAGCCAGATGGCAACTGGCGCCCTCCACAATAAAGACTGAAGAACAACTTGGCTGGTCTCCCTCCCCAATTTCCCAACACTGTTCCTCTCCCCCAATTCCTCAATAAAATCTTTAAAAAATAAAAAAAGAATGTGAAAAAAATTGAAATCCTTATACACTGTTGGTGAGATATAAAATGGTGCAGCTGCTGTGGAAAACAATATGGAATTTCCTCAAAAATATTAAAAGTAGGGGCCGGCCAAGTGGCGCATTGGTAAAAAGCTGGTTTTGGGATGCCAGCAGCCCCGGTTCGGATCCCACATATGAGGGCCAGTGACACTGCCCTCTACAGCTAACAACAGCTCCACCTGGAGCTGGGCTGTGCGAGCCCCGGCGACAGTGTAGGTTGCAGCCCCTGCTGCAGTGGGCTGCCATGGGCTGCAGTGAGTGGCCGGCAGCCAGCGTGAGCTGCCAATAGCCGCGGTGAGTGACATCCAGAGGCCAGCGACTGATCTGCCTCACCCAGGAAGAGCGCAATGATGATACTAACATGGGCCAGTGAAGCAACATCCTCCACAACTAGACTGAAGAACAAAAAGACAGCAACTTGTCTTTTCCCCTTCCCCGATTCCCCAATGCTGTTCCCCTCCTCCAATTCCCCAATTAAAGAAAAAAAAATCTAAAAAAAAAATGAATTAAACATAACTAAAAGTAAACTTTAAAAAATATATATTAAAAGTAGAATTACTATATGATCCAGCAATCCTATTTCTGGGTATTTTTTTTTTAATTGAAATCATGATCTTGAAGAAAAAAATGCACTCCCATGTTCATTGCTTCATTATTCACAATACCCAAGATATAGAAACAACCTAAATGCCCATCATTGGATGAATGGGTTTATTTTAATGTGATATGTACTTATAATGAAAAATTATTTAGCCTTTGAAAAGTAAGAAACCTTTCAATATGCAACAACATGGATAAACTTGGCAGACATTATGCTAAGTGAAATAAGACAGTCACAGAAGGACAATTACCTACTGTATGGTTCCACTTAGATGAGGAATCTAAAACAGCCAAACTCATTGAAGCAGAGAGCAGAATAGTGGTTTACAGAGGCTGAGGGAAGAGGAATTTAGGAGTTGCTATTCAATAGGTATAAATTTTCAGTTATATAAGGTAAATAAGTTCCAGAGATCTGCTCTACAACATGCCTATAGTTAATACTACATCCTTTAAAAAATTGTTAAAAGGGTAGATCTCATGTTAAATGTTCTTTAATATATATAAAGAACTACCACTTTAAAATGTTTCCAATACATGGACCTGCCAAGTGGTGCGGTGGTTAAGTGCTGGCTTCAGAAGCCAGCGGCCCCACTTCGGGTCCCACATATGAGGGCCAGTGACACTGCCCTCAAAATATAAAAAATAAAATAAAATAAAATAAAATAAATAAAATAAAATAAAACTTTTCCAATACCTCTCAGAGTTAACACACACACACACACACACACACACACACACACACACACATGCACCACCATCACTACCACTACCTTTATTTTCATACAGTGCCAAATTTAATATTAATCTATGTAATAATTACTTAGTAAATGCTACATTATGCTAGACTGTTTTAGACAATGAGATACAATCTAATAAGACAGATTTCATTTTAAATGCCTCCTGTGTAAAAGTTGAGCTTCACTATTTCTAGTGTTATTTTATAGTTCAGTAAATCTAATCACTTCTAAAATTTTCATACTCCTTAAGTTACTTCTGACATATAATTTACCAGAAAATTCATTAAAGCATGCATTAATTTTCCATGTTATCACTGCAGTTTTTATTAGCTAAGATATAATTAACTAGGTTTGACTTTTTAATTTTAGGGACAAATTATTTACCTACACTATCAACAGTTTTATAATAATCATTTTTTTACTTCATCAGATTTCTTTCCCCATCAGGTCCAGTAATTACAAGTCTATACTTAATGTTTCATAGTCGTAATGACATTTATATCTGTCTTTTTTACTGTCTTTAAATACTACTTTGTGATCTTAACTATCTATTTTAAAGAAGTCAATAGCAATAATGAACACAAAATAGCAGTATTAAGTATATTACAGACATGCCCATTCATGGAAAAATTTTATTCTCATTTCCTGACATTTATATCATACAACCCATTTACTATCAATTTCCTTCATTTAGTGAAATATAAATTAAATGTTAGTGATTCCTGACAGGTAGCAATAATGATTAAACAATGTCATCTCTCTTGAAAGAAATATGAATTCACTGAATATTGTTAATATTAATCTTGCCAGCAGCTTCATGCATTTCTTCTGAGATTTGGTTCATTTAAAAATTAGAAACAAGGGCCGGCCAAGTGGTTCGTTGGTTGAGTTGGCTTGGGAGTGTGAGCTCTGAGCAGCGGGGCCACTGGTTCGGATCCCACCTGGGCCAGTGACGCTGTGCCCTCTACAGCTAAGATAGTGAACAACAGCTCAGCCTGGAGCTGGACTCCCATGAGTCGCCAGCGAAGGCATAGGCTGCAACCCTTGCTGCAGTGGGCTGCGGTGAAGTACAGTGAGTGTCTGGCAGCCCGCATGAGCGGCCCGCAGCCAGCGAGAGCTGCCATGAGCCTCCGTGAGCAGCCGTCCAATGGCCAGCTACTGATCTGCCTCAGCCAGGAATAGCATGATGACCACAATACCAACACAGGCCAGTGAAGCGAAGTCCTCCACAACTAGACTGAAGAACCAAAGGACAGCAACTTGTCTGTTCCCCTCCCCCAATTCCCCAATAAAATCTTTAAAAAAAAAAACAATTAGAGACAAAACTTATAATAATAACCACTATGGTCTCTTAAATAAAATTCTGGAATCCCTATGAATTGTTTTACTACAAAGATGCAACACAAGGGCCGGCCGAGTGGCACAGTGGTTAAGCGCTGGTTTGGGAAGCCAGTGGCCCTGGTTCGGTCCTACATGTGAGGGCCAGTGACACTGCCCTCAAAAAAAAAAAAAAAAAAGATGCAACACAAATTCTAAAAAGAAATAAATAAAATGAAGTTGTGGGAGCTTTGCTCAAGCTAAGAATTAAGTTAGCCAAATAACTTCATCAATTTAAGTTTGACCTAATATATTACCAAAAATATTTTCCTGGGATTTAAAAATTCTGAATTTAAGATTTAAATGGCAATTATTCACATTGTTTTTATTTTTTACTTCTTCTGTTTACAGCATTAGAATTAGTATTTTCAGACAGTGTTTTTATATGAAACATCCAGTATAATTTTAATGATGATTAATCTTTAAAGAAAAAAAAACTTTAAATGAAATGTCCTTAATTGAGAAAAACTGTGAAGTCAACATAAGGGCTTTCTGAAGAACTAGATGCTACATAAAAATTAGGAAGATTTATGTTCATTGGAAAAGAAATGGAAGTATTTGAAAGTATTTCAGGAGAGTCTTCTTTCTACAGTGCTCACTAGCATGAATTTAATGTATTATGTGTCCACTTAGTATCAATATAAAAATCATATTATGTATTTCATTCAATATTTTTTTCAGCCTTTCAATTTAGAATACATCTACGGTACTACTACATTCAAAGATTACAAGTCATAGAAGACAATCAAAGCTAAGCATGTGATCTAACATATAATGAAAACAAAAATACAAAGAAGTATTTTTCTGCCACAGGCACTGAAACCCAAAATTATAAGGAAAAGAAAAAAAAAACAGCTCATAGGAATTATCTAAGAAATTCTTTAAATATCTCATAAAATGGATGTGAACAAAAATAGATCTTCTTTGAAAATGAGAATATGCTTGACATTTTTAAGCCTTCAAGATAGATGAGCCAAGGGCCGGCCGAATTGCGTGGTGGTTAAGCTCTGTCTTGGGAAGCCAGTGGCCCCGGTTCAGTCCCACATATGAGGGCCAGTGACACTGTCCTAAAAAAAAAAAAAAAAAGCTAGATGAGCCAGAAATTTTCCAACATTTTTTTCCTAAAGAATCCTAGAATTTTAAAGCAGCCTTGGAAGTGAGGTATTTTTTTAATTAAATAATATATAGTAAAAAGTAAAGGTGGAAATTTGCCTGTGAATGGCTCATAGCTGAATATATTTTGTCAAGTAGAAAACAGGAATTCAGTACCTACAGAATTTAAGTATAAAAATGTGTACATTTACAAGAGATTACAATTATTTGATTAAAAAATATAGGGCCAGCCAAGTGGCACGTTGCTTAAGAGTTGGCTTGGGAGCCCCAGCTCTGAGCAGCGGAGCCCTGGTTTGGATCCCACATGAGGGCCAGTGACACTGCACCCTCTACAGCTAAGATGGTGAACAACAGCTCCACCTGGAGCTGGGCTGCCATGAGTCGCCGGCAACGGTGTAGGCTGCAGCAGGGCTGCAGTGGGCTGCCATGAGCTACTGTGAGTGGCTGTCCAATGACCTGCAACCGACCTGCCTCACCCAGGAAGAGCCCAATGACATCAACATGGGCCAGTGAAGTGACGTCCTCCACAACTAGACTGAAGAACAAAAAGGACAGCAACTTGTCTGTTCCCCTTCTCCGATTCCCCAGTGCTGTTCCCCTCCCCCAATTCCTCAATAAAATCTTTAAAAATATATATATGTATATATATGCATATATACAAATATTCACATACATACATATATGTTAACTGTAAACACAAAGCAAAATGAATGTGTTATGAACTGAATATTTGTGCCTACCCCGAAATTCACATATTAAAGCCTTAACCTCCAGTGTGGCTATACTCAGAGATAGGGCCTTTAAGGAAGTAATTAAGTTTAAATGAAGTCATAAGAGTGAGGCTCTGATTTGATAACATTAATGTTCTTATAAGACACCAGAGAGTTCATCCTCTCTCACTCCATGTACGCACAGAGGAAAGACCATGTGAGGATGCAGTGAAAAGATGGCCATCTGCAAGCCAGGAAGAAGGTTCTCACCAAGGACCAAACCTGCCAAACCTGGATTTGGGACTTTGACCATCCAGAGCTGCAAGAAAATAAATCTCTGCTATTTAAGCCTCATAGGCTGTATGGTATTTTTTATGGCTGCCCAAGAATACTAATGCAAAATGAATGCCATAACAGTAGCAGAGACAATTTGTGCTAAGCAAAGATAGATGGTGAATACAATCATGACAGGCATGATGAGGAAGGGAGGATCTTCTAGAAGGTGGGAACCTATCTGTGGAAGGATTTGGATATGGAAGACAGGGTTAATGGTAAAATGAGTGCAAATTATAAAGGCAACTACTGAATATGTCCAGGAGACAACTATCCATCAGAGTCAAGTGGAGGTTGAGAATTCAAGTGCAGTAAGAGATAAATGCAGCAGATAAAACCAGCAAACAGTTCCTTTTCTATCTCTTCTCCACTAAAAGTATTTAATCAATTCAGCCGATATTCCCCGGATAACAAAAAGAATACCCATTTCAAAAAGCATGTGCTCGTGGGCTGTCATTGCATCTTGGAGCTGGCAAGAGCCAAAGCCCCTTAGCACAATCAAGTGGTGCCATTGTTTCTAAAGGGCAAGGACGAGGCAACCGCTGCAAATAGAGAAGAAACCCTCCACACTGTTGGACAGGTTACATTGTCCACAAACAAACAAACAAGCAAACAAATCAACATTTGGTTTTCTCTTGAGGAGATGTACTTATCTAACTAGATCATCAATGACAGGCTCTGGTAGGGCCACAGCAAGAGTGGACACTGGTTGGAGAATTCGCTTGCATTCTTCGTCATAAAATAAAGCCTGGTAGGTCCCTGGAGCCTGCGGACAGCACAGAGGTGAATAGCAGCTGGAGTCCAGGGAATTACCTAACACTGAGACCTTAGAGGGAAATCAAGAACCACACCTACACTTGTGGAAAGGCAGGAGTGTTCCCAAGACAAAGATGTGTGCACAGTCACTTAAGAGCAAATGTCAAAGTCGTACCCGAGTGAGGCAGAACTTCAACTCTAGTGTCGTTTCCTCCTAAGAATGCCCTAACTTTGCATAGAAAATCTTCCCTTTAAATAGTAGTCTGATGAAAGTGCAGGATGGTCGGGATAAAAGAGGAGATGGTTATTCTGCATTTATTTTGGGCATCAGCATAAAAGAGAGGATTTGGAACCTCTGGTCACTACCATAGTCAGTGGAAGAGAAATCTGCAAGAAGAGAGGCAAAAGTGCAAACTTTTCATTGCACCAAAGTTTATAAAACGCTGCCCTCTGAGGCACAGGGCAGAGAGGCAGCGGGGCAGCAACATCTCTGTTACAGTAAGTGAAACAGTTTGGAAACCAACATGACAGCTTTTAGGCAATTCATAAATAAACACTGAATCGAACTGAAATGCTCCATTAATAAATGCCCACGATCCACGAAGTCGTGATTAATCTTTGTTCCTTTCTCCAGTGGAAGCAACATGTCTTTTTCTTAAAATTCCCCTTTGTACCAGTTCTTCTTCCAAATACAGTAGCTAACGAGAAAAGTATCAGCTCTAATTGGAGGATGCTTTGTAGACTTCAAGTCACCCGGTGGTTAAATAATGTAGCATGGAGCCTGTGTTATTCAAAGGGAATGTTTTAATGCACTGGGAGAAATGTGGAGAGCCAGCAGCTGTGTGAACCCTGGCAGACACACTGCCCTGAAGAAGCCCCATATTGTCTCTAATATCTGAAGTTCAGCAGTTTTAATTCCCACCTCTGTGTGATGTTTGACAGTTCATTTATTTAGAAAGCTTCAGGGATGCACAGGTGTCTCGAGTTCAGAAAGCTATTTTAAGGATATGTCGCTTCTGTTTATTTTTTAATGCTAAGAAGAACACGCTGAATGAGACAGAGGAAGACCTTTCCCACACAAAAGAAACTGTTCTTTCAAAGAAGGAGAATGTTTTGACATTTAGAGACTAAGCACTTCTTGGGGGATAGACTTCCTTAAGGCTGAAACATTGATTGGTAGCAAAATTAAACAGAGCCCAAGCACAGAACACCCTCTCTGAATGTTGGGTTTTAAAGTACTCAAGGCTATAAAGCAGGGACTCTAGGCTAACTATGAAACCTTTCTGTATTATTTATTACAGTGCCTTCAATATGCCTCTATGTTCAGGCTGTGAGGGTGTTCATAAACTTCATCTTGATTTGAATTAGAAACATTACCAAAAGTTGAAGTTAACATAATTAGTAGAGGACACCACGCTCTTCACACCAGATGAAAATACGGAGTAAATGGATCTTGGCAATGTGACCCACGGTATTTTCCTAAGTAACCATAATAGGTGTATTGGCAGTTGTCAGCAAATTATGGGTGTAGTGGGACTGATGAAAGAGGTAAACAAAAAGAAGAGGGGATTAGCCAGGTCATTTGTGGGTAAAGGGATAGACGCCCCGGAAGAAGTGAGAAGGTCAAAGGCAGCAAGGGTAGCAAATGAGGTCTTCAAGCAAATCATAAAATAATAATAGCTACATCATTAAGAAAAATAAGTCTATTAAAAGTAGTTCACAGGATTTTTTAGAAGTTAACATAGCATTTCTAGTTTTTAAAAAAACTAATGTACTTACTAATGCAAACAGAACACTACCAAGAATTAATTAGCAACCCTTAAAATATTATTTCTGATATTCCAAATTACCATTTTCATATTTCAATGGAAATAACTCCTTTGTTACATTAAATATCATAATTCAAAATAAAAAGTCTGTATATTGACCTTCCCAGTATGTGAAGATGAACCAGGTTTCATTACAATACGAAAACAACTGCTCCACAGAATCAATTCTTGAAGTCTAAACAATTGCTCAGATACAAAAGGATATTATTTTTAATAAGAAGCTCAACATAATTTTGCTTCCTTTCTCATTCTTACACCCCATTTTCTCCAAACCACCATTTCCCTTGAGCTCTTAACATAAATCTTCACTATAGTTATCACATACAATAAAAAGTCCATTCTACCAAGTTTTTTTCATAATCCATATTTCTTTGTTCTGTCCTTTAATTTTTCTTTCAACAATGTGGTTGAAGGCTTTTCAGAGTTCCCAGCATTCCCCACTATCCTAATGGTTTGTCCTTGGAGTTTGGAAAGTTATAAAGGGAAGATGTGGGAGAAATGTTTCTGATTCCCCAGGGAGCAACAAATTTGTCCACGTCCTGAACCCACCCCCTCCAACCTCATTCTCTTGAGAATCACAGCTCGTATGTCATACATGCAGTGCTATTAATCATCTTTTTCAAGTGTCATTTTGAATAAAGAATATCTCAAATGCAAAATACATAGATATTGCAGGAATATTTTTGGCAGGCCCTATTAGCACTTCTTCCATTTGAAGATATTTTTATTTTCCCGGGCAAATCACATGCAATAGCACTGAGAGTTAGGCATTTAATTCAGTTAAAACATAAATGTTAGATGCTTCTTTTTTCTTTTTTTTAAATTTAAGATGTTATAACGGAAATGCTCACTTTTCTTGATATGGAAGACATTCACAGTAAACTGGATATTTTCTTTGAATGAATGATTAAGTTTTTAAAGTACATTAGTGTTTCATTGAATTACATGCTATCATTTCCAATAGTCACTTTGTTTTGACATTTCTACATTAGCAACTTGTATTTTTGAAAGAAACTAGGGTCTAGGGACATCATATGGTTACTGTCCTTGTTAAGTACTTGGAAAACAATCTGCCTAAGATCTTGATTGTTTTATCATCAGTGTAATATGTTCAATGGCATTTAGTAGCAAAAAAAAATCCTTAATATTCAGCAGTCATTTTTAGAAATACATTTTACATTGTTAGCATAAATTGTTGCTAATATTTTTGTTTTATTTTAAAACTAATTTCTATCCAATATGAAAAAGTATTACATTCTTATGATGAATATGTTCCTATTACATTCACATGATGAATTACTTCATTGGTAAGAGCATAGAAAAAAATGAAACCTGGTTCATGACAATAGCCTTGGACTGTCTATATCAAAGTGGTATTTCTATCATGCAAACTATGCTTGTTTCTATTTGTGACTTGTTCCAGATATCTATTGTTGAATAACAAACCATTCCAAATTTAGTAGCTTGAAACAAAAAACCATCTGTTTTGCTCACAAATATGAAATGTGAGCATGAGTCAGTGGCTACATCTTATCTCTGCATCATGAACCATCAGTTGGAAGAGGAGGGTATCTCAGCTTCTTCAGATGGAACCATCTGAAAGCTCATCACTCACATATCCAGTGGCTATGATGGCTGTGGGATGGATGAGACTTTAGCTGCAGCTATCAGTCCTGTATGGGGACCTTCATGTGGCTGTTTGTCTTCCTCGCAGCATAATGGCTGACATCTGAGAGCAAACGTCACAAGAGGACAATGTGAACATGGTGTGGCATTTTAACAGCCTTGTGTTTGAAGGAACATAGCATCACTAAGCTGCACTCTACTAGTTAAGGTAGTTACTCAAGTTTTCCTGTGAACATGGTGTGGCATTTTAATAGCCTCGTGTTTGAAGGCACATATCATCACTAAGCTACACTCTACTAGTTAAGGCAGTTACTAAAGTTTTCCCAATTGAAAAGGAGAAGATATAAGCCTTACCAACTGATTGAAGTACTGTCAGTCTCAAGTTGTAGAAGTTGAATGTTGCGATGGGATATGTGGTGAAGACCATCTTTGGGAAATACAATCTGTTATGTGGCTGTACATATATGAGTAGTTTCAGAAGATGCAGTTCTCCAACAATATGTTTCATAAAATACTCCTGCTAAAGCAGCAGTGAGAATTGTTTTAACTTTCAGTACAATATGAATAGTTTCTAGGCTAAATATTACCCAACAAGCTTTCCTTCCAATAAGAAGCACACTTAGCAAAGTATCTTTGTTTCACTTTGTCAAGAGCTTAGGGTTGGAGTTAGGCCACCTTATTGTCACTCTTAGTGAAATATACAATTAACTACTTTGATTCATCCAAAAGCAATGTGGACAGGGATTGGAGAATTCACTTGCACACTTGGCTAGCCTAATCCTATAACTTTAAATAGGCCAGTTGGCTCCTTTTTAGCAACATCCAATGATTTTGAGCTCCAGAATTTTTGCTTTGTACCAGTCTTTATCACTAACATTGCCTTATTCCATGTCTTCTTTCATGACCTATTCCCAGCCCCAGATCTCATTTCATCCTATCGAAGGTATCTCGCACTTGTTGCCTTTAAATCGAATGACACGTAAGACAAATTTATGGCATTTTCTGGGTCATTTTCTTGCACATGCTTCTCATTTTTCCTCACATTACATCTTCTTCCACTACTCCACACAACTGGCTTCTGCCACTTCTAGCACCCAGGTATGCAGCTTCTGCAACTCTACCTGAGTACCAGCCTCTGAAGCCGCCATTTCTGGGGCTTGGGAAAGCTGAAAGAATGATGATCATGGAGAATATGAGCATGAATTACAGATACACACCTCCAAAAAGATAAGCGTGTATTTGAAGAAACATATATATAAACAATGAAATATAATACAGAGCAGAATAAAATGAATGTTATAAGAGAAATACAAACTATTTAACAGTATCGTTTGAGAGTCACAATATATAAACAACTGAGAAATTTTCCAAGAAAATCATTTGGTATTGAAAAATAATTTTGAACAATAAACATAGCTCAAATCAATGTTTTCCTAGTTCAGTCTGCTTAGTTGGTTATCTCAAAGGAAGAGAGAGGCACCTGTTGCTAAGCACCATTAAGTAATGGTGTCCCGGGGGCCGGCTGAGTGGCTCAGTTGGTTAAGAGCATGAGCTCTGACAACAGGGTCACCAGTTCGATTCCCACATGGGCCAGTGAGCTGCGCCCAAGCTGAGCTGCTGCTGAGCTGCCAACAGGTGGCAGGATGGCTCAGCTGGTGAGAGCACATGCTCCTAACAAGGTTGCCAACTCGACTCCCACATGGGATGGTGGGCTACGCCCACCTACAACTAAGGTTGAACAGGGCACCTTGAGATGAGTGGCCAGAAGTTGCCTTCCAGCGGCCGGATGGCGACTGGACTTGGAACTGAGCTAGCTGCACCCTCCACAACTAAGACTGAAGGACAACAATTTAACTATTCCCCTTCCACAATTCCCCAATAAAATCTTCACAGACACACATAGAAAAAATGGTGTCCCAGGACTGAAAGCATCTTAACAGTGAATGACAGTTCCCACTATCTCAACCTAGATTTCACAATGTCAATGGGTAGTATGGTGCAGTGTCACTTAAATTTCTAGCCAAGAGGTCCAAAATATTTTACCACATGAATGTTTGTCACTGATAGCTCTGTTGAAGCAGAAGAAACAAATGTTACAGGTGCTTCAAAATATACATTCCCATGGTAACACTTCTGATCTCACTAATGCTTGAACATTCAGTGACACACGGATTTCAGTGTTCAGCAGTTACTATCTATGCTGCTGTGCCCTATATAAAAATTCCCATTTGTTTATTTTGGATACTATTTAAACACTATTTATGTGTTTCTTACCAAAATTCCAAATATTGTCTTTGATTTTTTTCTTTTTATTCAACTAGTTTGACTCCATGAAATTCCAAGATATATTTTGGCACAAGATAAAAAGAACTGAATAGAGTAAATATTATTTTGATTCTCTTTTAAGCTTTGGAGTAAACACAAGTTAAAAAGTTATTGTCAATGCCTCAATGCCATCTGACTGAATTAAAGGTGCAGAGTGTGTTTTTATGTGCACACCTTTGGATAATACAGTTGAACCTCTTAGCACATTTTTCTTTTATCAAAATTTTTAGACCAAGATCATTTTTACACTTTATTTTTAATTGCTGGAGAAAGTCTTGAGAATTTTTAAAAAATAAGATTTTTAAAAAAGAAAAGAAAAACAAAGTGAATTTCTCTTTATAGAAGCTAATGCTTTGAATGTGAATCACTAATGTTTGGGGAATAAATAATCATTACATATGATTGTGGGTGGTAGTTTCTTTAGCCTGTGAACTATTTTATAATCAAAGTATAATTTTATTTCTTTGTCTTATATAACCCAGTATAAACTATTTGGAATATTGGGAATGTAAGTAAAATTTTAATAAGCCAAAAACCATTACAGGAAAAAATTCTGAAAAATGAGGTCATTCCTGGGTCCTTAAGGCAGCCTATAGTAACACTGTTTTGTTGATCTGACTGCTGCCAATCAGCAGTTATTTACTCTGGCACATCCTTGTAACAGTCACTATCTCATGAGAAAGTATCTGAGTGTGAACTCTGTACTCTGGTCTCTGAGAATGGGAAGTATATTAACTTTGCTTGTCATCCTTTTCCACTGGCTGTCTCAGGAGGCATGGTGGATGCCTTCTGTCACCAAACTGGGCTCTAGCCTGAGCTGGATCAGAATTCTGGAGTCTTGGCCCCACCGGTCCTACTCCAAAGTGGGAGCAATTAGTCTACCCTCTCGAGTTCTAATCCTGATATGAAGTCTACTAATCTTCCTGACTAGCATTCCAGTTGTCTCTTGGGACTTCAATAATCACTTATTAAATTTTTTCTTTATATAAGAGGATCCTTAGAATACCCCTTTCTAGATATCTAAGAACTACCACAGCAAATACTCCTTTTTTTCTTTTTGTTTTCTTTTCCTGCAAATACTCTTTTAAAATAAGACATTCTTCAGCCATAGGCTCTCCCCTGAAGTGGTTGCTGATGACTAGATACATCTTACATCTGTATAGATATAAAATAGGCTGCTAAAAGTTGCTTATATGCAACAGGGGACGTTCAGATGTCATTGCTATGTTTGAAATCCAAGTGTATGCTTAGTTTCAAACCTGGTTGTTTTTTTTTAAATCGATGGTTTTCTTTTGCTGAACCCTTGCCTTTGAAAGACCTTCACTGTGAACATACAGCTCAAATCCTCCGCCATGGTTACCCAGATGGCCTGGCACCTAAATTCCTGGTCACTCACTTAAGAGTCAGGATTACACCCAGCCAGTCCCATGAAACTACCATGTAATCATTTAGTTACTTTTCCTCTAACCAACAAGTTTAGACCAGTATTTTTGAGAATCTACAGGTTCTCAGAATGTTTTCATCTCTCCACCATCTTCCTCTCTCCACCATCAGTATGTACAAACATTTCCTGGGGTTTCAGCTGTAGACTTCAAGTAACTCCCTTTCCCTCAGGCTGATCCCCTTTCTTAAGTGTTATTTTTATGCTACAGGTCTGTGTCTCAAAGTAAAGAAGTACTGAGTTGGAGGAAAAGAATCTCCTTCTAGCTGCACATCTAGCACCAGAACATATTTCTATTCTGAATAACACTATATACAATTTCTGCCCAGCATGCGTAAAATGGAGAGTGGTATGGATGTGGTTCCTACCTTCATACAGTTGACCATCTAAGAGCCTAAGACTAAAGACATACAAACAAGTAACTACATAGGAAAGAAGAAATGAAGAAGGGTAGTAAGACAAGTACATTGTGTAAAAAAAGGGGGAGCAGCAAGGCTTGTAGAGCTCTCAGTGAATGACATGAGCTATGATCATATGCTAAATGTAAGAAGTGCCAAATAAAGCCACTTTGATCCCCAAAGCTCACCCCTTCCTCACTCATAGTACCAGAAATCCCCAAATTAATCCTTTTGCTTAACCAGTCAAATTATCCACCACATGGAACAAATTTAACAAATTTAATAAATACTGAATGAATGTTATAACATGAACACATTAGCTCCACACTTTCACCAGATTAGGCCCCAAGGACATAAGCCATGGGATCTGGGAATTTGTTCTAGAACATCGTGCAAGCTCCCAGCTAGATGCAAGGTCACCAATTTGCTCACCGCCAACTCAGCTAAAGATTACAACTTATTCTGATTTACTAACCAGGACTTTGAAAATTCAGTGTGAAAGACTAAGCATCCTCTAACATATCTATTTTCATAATGAAAACTAACAGCTATACCATAAAAACCTCTAATACCAAGTTCTGCCAACCACATTCAGTGCTGACCTACTTATACTATTGACCCTGTTGAAAGAGAAAATTCAAAACAGATGTACCTTGTTAATTCATTCATTTTTAATGAAGTAGATTTAGCAACTGAATTTCAACTACAGTGCTATGGAAGAGTCTACATTGATTTTCCAATCTTCAGATTTTAGATATAGTTAGAGATTAATTTTATGGAGAAGAGTCTTAGAAAGGCTAAGGTTCAAGTTTCAAACCATCTATGGGCCAGTTAGCAGCACTTTGTGAACTGCACTTATAGTTCTAGCAAGTTCTTGGTTATAAAGGGAACTATTCGGTCATTCACTGAATGAATATTTAGGGGTATGAATATGAGAGAGACTAGATGGCTGACAAAAAAAACTATCACTCCTTGAAAATCTTAAATCAGTGGCACTTGATTTCATGAAACAATAATTATGTATCTATTATACATCATATCCTACACTGTTAAGCGGACTGGCAAACCATCAATTGCAACACAATGTGATAAACCTTATAACAAAGATATGCAAATAATGCTACCAAAATGTGAGGGAAGAAGCAGACAACTGCTTCATGATGAAATGAATAGAATTGTTGTTGTTTGTTTCTCTCTGTGTATGCATATGTTTAATCTTATATGGAGCTCTTATTACAGTCTAGGCACTGTACTAGGACTTTTCAGGAATTCTAATTTGATACAGCCCAAGGAAGCGAGCAATTATTTTCCCCATTTCAACCTTGTATGTGTGAAAGAGGATAGAGGGAGTGGTGAGAGAATGGTGGGATATTATATCTGGTCAGGTAAGAAAGACAAAGCAATAAGTGGGCTTAAAGCACCTGAAGACAACAAGGAGCTAAGAATCTTTATGCATAATAGTAACATGGTCTCTTGTCCTGTTAAATTAGCTTAGTGGGGATATGC
Source organism: Aselliscus stoliczkanus (assembly GCA_033961575.1). NCBI lineage: Eukaryota > Metazoa > Chordata > Mammalia > Chiroptera > Hipposideridae > Aselliscus > Aselliscus stoliczkanus. The sequence goes on from CM066731.1 coordinate 141,649,392, forward strand.
CTTCAGGAGCCTTCTGCAGAGAAGCTTTGCTGGGTCACAAATGTTAGGCAGGGATAACATCATCCACAGCTATTATAGAATAAGTCACATGAGGAAGCAGTGGGAGCCCTGATTTAGATAACTTTATCAAGGCAAGGTAACAGGTCCAGACGTGCCAATAGTCCTAAAAGCACTGTTTTAAGTATTGGCTCATTTACTCAATGGTATTGTTTTTCTGCTAGTGGTATGTGTAAGGATGTGAGAAGTAATGATTATCTGTAAAATGCATTGCCAGTGTCTTCCTGATAAATGTGATAAAGCTCTTACCCAGAGAATAAAGCAGCACTGTAGCCAAGGTCAAGTATTAAATAAAGGAAGAACACACATACACCCACCCTCAAATAGTTCTGCTAGATCTAATGCATGCAGATTCTGTGGTATGTATTATGATAAGAATATACTAATATCAGGTTCCCTTCACACACTGAGAATATGTTCATGGCTATAGTGTACTGATTCCTTATCTCATTTGCATATTAGAAATCTGAGCAATATTTTTTAAATGCCCACATTGAGGCCTCACCTTAGATCAATGCACTCAGAATTGCTCTGGGCAGGGCCCAGGTATGGGTATTTTTAGAAAGGTCCCCATGTGATTATAATCATAGCCATGGTTGAGAACTATAAGCTCTTAAGGAAGAGGTTAGAGAAGACCATATAAGCTGCTGACTATGATTTGGTGAATTTTAATTCTTGCCAGGGGAAAAGGTCCTTTGTAGGCCTTTGGAGTTTTGAATACAGTCCATCACTCTATAACCTAAACAAATTACGTGGTTGTTTGTCGTAGCACACCTGTCAGGACATATTCAAAGGTGCAGATCGAATGAATGCTGAAGGTGTCAAGACATACTATGGAATCTCAGGTGCTATTATTGGCCCATTTTATCCATCTTTAAAAATTGTGTTTTAAACTCAGCCCTCAAAGAATTAGTATTTGCTCATATATTTTACCTATGGTTAGAATATGTTACTTTTGAAAGAGCAGTGATGACTGAATTATTTATAAAATGGCTTCTCAGGAAGCTATTAAGAGAGAAACTAGAGCCCTTTCCCTACACAGTGACTGTTTTCATAAATCAAAGTAGACGCTTAGTTAATATAGCTAAATGTAATAAAAATAATGATAGTTCTAAAAGGCAAGTTATTATAGAAAACAAATCTAGGTAGTATCTAATGTCTTTCTTATTGATCTGAGCTGTTCCAGTCAACACCCAACACAACTTAACTTTTATTACAGGATTTGAGTGTTATGTTTTTGTTGTTTTCAACTGATTCTAAATCTTTTAAGGTGGAACTAAACCCTCCTAAGAAATACTGGTGGCTGTGAAGCTTTCAGGACAACATGGTTCAACAGCCTAGAGTTTATCTGCGTCTGACAAATGAGAATCTTGTGTAGGACTGCTTACTGGAAATGGGAGCGATCTGTAGTGGCTCTTCCATCCCCAGGTGGATAAATTCTAAGACTATGTCTACCCTTTCTCCACGACAAAAGAAGACATACGTTGCAGTAAATGAGGCTTAACGCTGTTTGCTTGTAAGAAATCACATGAAAAAGCTTTTACCCAGAGAATGAATGGTAAGGAGGCAATCTTCCAATGTCAATCTTACAAGGAGTAGAAATCTCCCACTTTCAAAGGCCACCAGCAGCTAAGTGGCCTTTATAGAAACCATCTCTAAGACAAGTAAATATTTTTCCAGATATAGTTCAGAGTCACAAAATAGCATATTAAATCCTATTTTTTTAAAAAGGAGACCATGTATTCTAGAACATACAATTATGAAGCAACATGAAAGAAGAACTTTTTCAGGATTTTTAAATAAAAATTCCAAGTACATGTATTATTTCACTCTCTTCTATTTGGATCAACTGAATCATGATATAAAGCCCAAGAAATCAAGGTTTTCTAAGAGAGCTAATCCTATACCTGAACAGGCTCCAATATGAAGAAAAGGAAATCTAGCATTCATACTGAACATATACAAACAGATCATTATTTCACCAGATTAAATTACTGGAAAAAAAATTTAGCACCACCCCTTTATATTATTTTGATTAGATGCTAATCTAAAAGGTATTAAAGAGTACTCAAAATACCTATAAGAAATATGGGGCATTTCTTTCCACCCCATCAAACAACTCTCAGGTTGCAAATTGCCACCTAATTTATAAGGCTTTGCACAGTGAATTAAATGATACAAGCCTACAAGTTTTGGGTCATGACTCATAAAGTATAACTAACACAATACCAGAATGTTTCCAATCTTTATTCTCAAAATACAAGAGTGCATCATTCAGAGTCATTGAAGATCTAACAAATGCTTTCTGTGTATATATATATATATATATATATATATATATATATATATATATAAATTTTTTTTTTTTTTTTTTTAGCTGAGCCATCCTGCCACCTCTTGGCAGCTCAACAGCAACTCAGCTGGGGCTGGCATCGAATCACCGTTGCTCAGAGCTCAGCTCGCACTCTTGAGCGAGCTCTTAACAGCCAACCCACAAATGCTTTCTTTAAGCTAGTATTTTGGTATTGTTATATCACTAGTTCTATTTTCAAATAATATGTATGTATTAATCATAAGAAGAAAACACATCAGACTTTCAATATGGGATAACCTGTCTGTTTCCTTTTCTAAAGGATACAGATTTTATTAGCAAGACAATCATCTCTGCCTTCCAAGAGCTCAGTAATCTGGGGGATAAGATGCATACACATAATAGAAATTATAGACAACATGCTATACATTCTGTTCTGCAGATAGGGTTGCAATAAATAGAGAAAGTGGTAAAAGTTGTTTGTTTTAATTTTTAAGTAAAGGAAGTAAATTATAGGTTGATGTATAAGCACATGTTTAGTACTTACAAATGAATTTCGATTGGGTAGAGTGGAAAGTAGGCAATAATTATTTCATGACAACAAATACTCAAGGGATAACAGAAGAACAGAAAAAAATACTACCATGTTACTCACTGTATATAGTAGGACATAAATGTTGACTGTTTTCTCAACTGAAAGTACTAAAAACTGAGGTTCCTAAGTTTATTCACTGTCTACTGCCATGGACTGTTTGCCAAAAGCAAAAAACTGAAAGACATCTACCAGTTCTCTGGCAGTGTGGTGAGTTCCTTGTTTAACCTATAGGGAAGCACCTGATTCTGTTCTCTGAGATTATCTGCTTTCTCCCTTATCTACTGTTCTTCATGGCCTCTGCTGGGAGGTGTTTCTTTGCTCATTTTTCTCCAAGACCACATCTGAGACTTACATCAAGAACAAGCCCTGATGAGGGAGCTGTACAATCTTTGTAGTTTGTTTTTTGCTGGTTTAGACAGTACAGGAGGGAGGGGGGAGGTTGCACAAACTCCTTACAAGGGTTTGAACAGAGTTTCATACAACAGACTCTTTGTTTATTTAGGAAGGAAAAATTCCCATAAAATTTTAGTAGAATTCCAATCTATCTGCTTCACATCAACTTCCCATAAACCAGGCCAAAAGTCTCATATAGAAATGTATTTCAAACCTAGAACTCTGATTTTACATTTACTAACTTCATACAATAACTCCTTCTTTATCTCTTAAAGGCAGATCCCTCAAAGCCAATGAGAAAAATGGGCTCGGGTGGGAAAGCATTTCTGGCACAGGACTGCTATTGGAAGGTGTTTCAGAAGGGCTTGGAAACACACAATGCCTACAAGGTCCCAATTTTCCCTCAGCTAAGAGAATTGTTAAACTTAAATTCATAGTTTATGTGCTATAATCTATCTGACAGAAGCCAGAGAGAATCTGCTTCTATCATATGGGCTTTTCTTCTGTATCTTTAAATATATTATCTTGAAATTATTCCTTAAGCTTCTTTGGGTCCCTTCTTCAAGTAAAAAGCATTTTGTCATAATATGAATAGATATTTATGACATAAATTAAGTAAAAAGATCAGAATATGAAATTGTATATATATTCTTATTACATCTATATGGGGCAGGGGAGAATTTGATAAACAGAAAAAAAAGCTAAGAGGAAAACACCAAAATTTTAATAATTGTGATCAGAGGATGACAGTACAGATAATGTTTTTCTACTTTTCTCTATTTTCTAAATTTGCCTTCATTTCCACTAATCATTAATTAATAATAATAAATATGTCACAGATAAGTTCTATTATTATTAAGAGTAATCATAATAAATTATAGTCCAATCAGGATCTTCTTGCTTAACTTTTGTTATTTTTCTTATGATGTTCTGTTCAGGGAAGTATACGTATACAGTATAGTCATTACTGAAAGTACTAAGACTAAATCTTAGATTAAAATTAATCAGAATCACTGCCTGTGAGGTAAGTATTGTACCATTTATATGAACAGTTAGAATCACTGAAATATAAAAATATTTGTACATAACAACGTATAATTTTAAAATATAAACAGAAAGAACATCACTTTTGGGGAAAAAAGAATACAGGCTATACAGTCTGAGATTAAGAGCACATTTTAATAGTTAATACCAGGAAAAAAAGTGTTTTCTGTTACAAAGATAAGAAGTACTTTTGAGGTATTTAAAGATGAAGAGTTTAAGACATCTTAAGATGAAAACAATGTCGGCCATAAAAATGAATGAATTCTTATCATTTGCAACAACATGAACGGACCTTGAGAATATTATGCTAAGTAAAATAAGTCAGACTGAGGAAGACAAATAACGTATGATCTTACTTATCTGTGGAGTCTAAGGAACAGAATAAATGAGTAAACAAAACAGAAATAGACTCAGAGACATAGAAAAAAAATTGTTGGTTGCTAGATGGGGGAGGGGAGAGGTGGTGAAGTTATTTGAAAGAGCAAATTAGTAGACACGACATAGTCATGGGGATATGAAATACAGCATGGGAAATATAATCAACAATGTCATAAAGATTATGTAAGATGCCAGATGGGCACTGGGCTTATCAGGGGATCACTTTACAGACTGTGTAGATACCTGACCAATGCAGTATACTGTGAAGCTGAAGTAGAATAATATTAATGTCAACTATATATTTATAATTGAATATATATATATTTTCACAGGATGTGGAGTATATCATAAGGAAGATAGTCAATGGTATTGTAACAGCTATATAAAATGTCAGAGGGGTAGGAGCTTGGGGGAGGGTGATTATCATTTTGTGAGGGGTGTAAATGTCTAACTATTATTTTGTTTTGTACATCTGAAACTATTTTTAAAAAAGATGGAAACAATGAAATAAACTCCATAAATAAAGTATTAAAATTGAGTCTACTATATGCTAGGTAAAGTGGAAAGACAAACCACAAGTTGGGGAAAAATATTTGTGACAAAAATAAACCACAAAGAAGTAGTATGAGAATATACATTTTGTAAATCTATAAATTAATAAAAAATGGACAAAAATTCAATAGGGAGAGACAGGAATAAAGCGAGAACATACAGAACAATTTGCTGGGCCGGCCGAGTGGCGAGGTGGTTAAGAGCTGGCTTGGGATGCCAGCGGCCCCGGTTTGGATCCCACATATGAGGGCCAGTGACACTGCCCTCTAAAAAAAAAATAAAAAAAATAAAAACACAATTTGCTATTTCCAGTCAAGATGGAGTGGGTAAACGCTGTGCTTACTTCCTCTCACAACCACATCATAATTACAACTAAACTAAACTACAGAACAACCATTAATCAGAATCACCTGAGTCTAGCTGAGCCAAAGAACCTGCAACTGAGGACACACAAAAGAAGCCACCTCAAGACCAGTAGGAGGGGAAGAGACACAGAACAGGCTGGTCCCACACCTGCGTGTGACCATTAAAAACTGAAAGGGTTATCTTGGCTGTGGAGGTCCTGCCCAGAGGAGCAAGGGACTCCAGTGCCACACCAGTCTCCCCAGTCCAGGGTTCCAGTGCCAGGGAGAGAAATCCCCATAACTTCTGGCTATGAAAACCAGTGGAGATTGTGTCTGAGTGAGCCGGAGGGCAGCTGCAGTCCCAGGTGCTACATTTAAGGGGCCCATACACAGACTTACTTGCTGACGGGATTCACTTGCTCTGAGCTCCGGTGCTGGGGCAGCAGCTCAAAAGGCATCAGGAACATACAGGAAGGAACTCAGTTTTCTGGCTTCAGGGTGAGGGCTAGAGAGGCAGCTTTCTCTCGGACAGGGGAGCTGGCGGAAGCCATTGTTTCTTTGTTGAGCCCTCCCCATTCCTGCGTGCAGATGACGACAGCCGCCATATTTGAATCCCCATCAACCTGCCCCTGCATCGGAGGCCCCGCCCCACCCAATTTTTGGGAACACCAAAGCTTCCTCCAGTGTCTTTTCCATACAAGCCACCTGCCTTGGCTCATGCTGCAGACTTTCCTAAAATCTCACAAAGGTTCAAAAACCCAAACAAGCAGCATCTGGCTTTGGTGTGTCCCATAACTTTGGCTAAGCAGCTCAAAACCCTGCACTAGGAACAGCCAACCTTGCCTTGCAGATTAGCCTATCAAGGTATCTCCAAGCACAGTTCAGACAGCAGATTGTTTTGTAGCTCATGCCACGTGGCCCCAGGCAGGGCCCAGGCTGCAGTTGATTTGGCCTCCAGCAGGTCCCTTCCCAGGAGGCCCTGGGGCTGGCACACCCAGTGGCCAGCTTCAGACTGAGCCAGAGTATCAATCAGCTACCTCTAAGGATGACACACCCAAAGGGCAGACTGGGCAGGCACCAGAGCCCTGATAATGTGAATCCTGCTCTGTAAGGGCAGCCTCTGCACAACAACTCCTCTACTGTGTCACAACCAGTCCTCACAACCACTCAATCTGAGGGCCAATCTCTCCTACTAACATGCAAACAGGAACCAAGATTCAACTACAATAGGAGGCCACACACAACCCACCAAGGGACATACTTGGAGCACCTGGTCACCAGGAGTTCTGGTGACCAGGGAGACTGCACCACTGGGCCCCACAGGGCACCTACTACATAAGGCCACTCTAAGACAGGGGGCATAGTAGTCCTACCTAACACAGAGAAACAAACACAGGGAGACAGCCAAAATGGGGAGACAAATAAAAGAACAGAACAAAGCTCCAGAAAAAGAACTAAACAAAATGGAGACAAGCAATCTAACCAGACGCAGAGTTCCAAACACCGGTTATAAGGATGATGAGTGATCTCAGGGAGAACTTCAACAAAGAGACAGGAAACATAAAAATGGACATAGAAAACATAAAACAGAACTAGTCAGAAATAAAGAATACAATAACTGAAATGAAGAATACATTAGAGGAAACCAACAGATTAGATGAAGCAGAGGCTCAAATCTGCAATTTAGATGATAAGGTAGCAGAAAAAATCCAATCAGAACAGCAAAAACAAAAAAGAACTCAAAAAAGTGCTGGCCGAGTAGCTCAGTTGGTTAAGAGGACACTAAAGAGTGTGAGCTGAGCCCTGAGCAACAGCAGTTCGATGCCCAGCCTGGGCTGAGCTGCCTCTGATCTGCCAACACGTGGAAGAATGGCTCAACTAAAAAAAAAAAAAATGAGAAGAGTTTAAGGGGTATCTGGCATAACATCAAGTGTACCAACATTAGTATCATAGGGGTACCAGAAGGAGAAGAGAGAGAGCAAGGAATTGAAAATCTATTTGAAGAAATAATGATGGAAAAATTCCCTGACCGGCAAAGGAAAAGGATATTTAAGCCCAGGAAGCACAGAGAGTCCCAAACGAGATTATATCAATGAGGCCCTCACCAAGACACAGCATAATTAAAATGCCAAAGGTTAAAAACAAAGAGAGAATCTTAAAAGCAGCAAGAGAAAAGCAGTTAGTTACCTACAAAGCGTGCCCATAAGACTGTCAGCTGATTTCTCAACAAAAACTTTGCAGGCCAGAAGGATTTGGCACAAAATATTCGAAGTGATGAAAAGCAAGGGCCTGCAAACAAGAATACTTTATTGAGCAAAACTATCATTTAGAAATGAAGGACAGATAAACAGCTTCTTAAACAAGATAAAGCTAAAGGAGTTCATCATCACCAAACCAGTATTACAAGTAGGCTTAAAGGGACTGCTTTAAGATGAAAAAAAAAAAAGAAAAACAAATAAAAATATGAATAATAAAATGTCAATAACTACATATCTATCAAAAATTACTATATATGTAAATGGATTAAATACTCCAATCAGAAAACATAGGGTGGCTGAATGGACAGGGAAACAAAACTGTTATACAAGCTGCCTACAAGAGACTTACTTCAAATCGAAAGACATACACAGACCGAAAGTAAATGGACAGAAAAAAGATGTTTCAGGGAAATGGAAACAAAAGAAAACAACAACAACAACTTTACTAGACAAAATGGACTTTAAAACAAAGGCTATAACAAGAGACAAAGAATGACCTAGTAATCCCACTCTGGGTATTTATCTAAAGAAACCAAAAATGCTGCTTTGAGGGAACATGCTCATCCACATGTTCATTGCTGCATTATTTACAACAGCCAAGATATGAAGGCAACCTGGGTGTCCCTGAATGTATCAATGAATATTAGCCAGCCATAATAAAAGAATGAAATCTTGCCATCTGCAACAACATGGATGGACCTAGAGGGTATTGTGCTGCGTGTAGTAAGTCAGACAAAGAAAGACAAATGTCATATGATTTCACTTTTAAGTGGACTCTAAAGAACAAAATAAACAAATAAACAAAACAGAAAGAAACTCATAGATACAGAGAACATTTTGATGGTTGATCGTTGGGAAGGGGGTTGAGAGAGTGAGCAAAAAAAGGGAAGAGACTAAGAAGTATAAATTAGAGCCGGCCGAGTGACGCATTGGTTAAGAGTTGGCTTGGGACGCCAGCTCTGAACAGCAGGGCCCTGATTCGGATTCCACATGAGGGCCAGTGACACTGCACCCTCTACAGCTAAGATGGTAAACAACAGCTAGACCTGGAGCTGGGCTGCCGTGAGTCGCCAGCATTGGCATAGGCTGCAAGGGGGCTGGCTGGCAGCTGGCATGCACTTTCGTAAGCTTTTGTGAGCTGCTGTGAGCTACTATGAGCCACTGTGAGCGCCATCCAATGGCCAGTAAGCAACTGCCTCACCCCGGAAGAGCGCAATGATAATACCAACATGGGCCAGTGAAGCGATGTCCTCCACAACTAGACTGAAGAACAAAAGGACAGCAACTTGTCTGTTCCTCTTCCCCGATTCCCCAATAAAATCTTAAAACAAAAAAAGTATAAATTGATTGTTACACAGTAGTCATGGGCATGTGTGGTATAGCATAAGGAATATAGTCAATAATATTGTAGTAACTATGTATGGTGCAGATGAGTACTGGATGGAAGAGTGTTGGATGACAGGGTGAAAAAAGGTAAAGGGATTAAGCAGTACAAACTGATATTTACAAAGTAGTCATGGTGGTGTAAAGTAAGCACAGGGAGGATAGTCAATAATATGGTAATAACTATGTATGGTGTCAGATGGGTACTAGACTAATCAGGGGGATCCCTTCTTTAATTATATAAATGTCTAGCCACTGTGCTGTACACTGGAAACTAACATAGAATAATATTGAATGTAAATTGTAATTGGAAAATAAAAATAAATAAAAAATAAAATAAACTATTTGCTGAAGAGGAAACAAAAATATGTAATACATATTTATGAAAAGATGGTCAAGCTTATGTGTAAGCAAAGAAATTCACATTAACAAACAGTGAGATACCATTTTATATCACAGATGAAAATTAGGATCATGCTGTGTGAGCTATCAGTGTAGCTATTTAGGGAGTTATACCAATCCCTATAAATGCAAAACTTGGATCTTCATGACCGCAAGACTACAGAGGTCTTTGGCTAGAGGCAAGCTAGAACTTAAAACTGAGATGCCCCCCATCCTCTCACCCCACTAGACACTACACACACACACACACACACACACACACTGTTTGTATTCTAGAAGCTTATACCTTTAGTGAGAGGGTAGAATAAAAACAGACTCATCCATCATCACTGGGAAATATACATAGTTTGTTTTATATGGGCTCTTGGTAGAAAAATCTCTAAGAATTTGTAACATTAGGTTTGTGCTACATGTAAGTTTAAAATTTGAATATGCACTATCACCTGACATGAGAGTCCTCAATTTAAGACATTAACACTTTCTTAAGTAACCCACACTGGATGCATGGCACAAACCTTCCTGAAAGGAATACCATGGATCTGTCATTATCTTTTTTGCAAAGGGACTGTTTACAGAGTTATGGATATAATAAGCATGCAAACCCTAAAGGGAAATGCAACCTGGGGCTAGTAGTAACAGAACTGTTATAACCAATAGCAAAACGGGAGGAGGTAAGAGAATAGATGCGGGAAGCAGCTGTTATAGATGTGGGAATCTGGTACAGAATTGAGTAAAGTTAAGTGATCTTGAGTGGAGCAATGACCTTCACTTGAGAACCTGAGCAGGTGTATATACTACTAAGAGATATGTACAAGAATGTTCTTTATATCACTGTGTTTAAATGCAAAAAGGGATATATTTTAAACGTGTTCAAAAGGGCAATACATTAATAAATTATGATATAGCTATCCTGAAAAAGGTACTACATTTATCAATATGTCTACATTACAAAATTATCATGAGTGAAAAAACAGCAGCTTGCAAAAGATTTCCATAGTATAACATTTATATAAATTTTTAGTTTATAAAACAGTATTTGTATTGTTTAGTTTACATACATGTGTAGAAATAACATGCACATCAAGGCAGTGCATAACTTTGAGAAAGGATTCAGAAGGGGGATGAATTTGAGGAGGAACACATAAATATTTGTGTATGTCTATAATGTTTTGTTTTGTTTTGTTTCAATCTCATGTATACATGGCAAGTGGTTAACATTTCACAAATCTGAGTGGCAGATACATGGATATTCTGCATATTATTTTTCCAACTATTCTGTATTCTTGAAACATTTTATGATTAAATCCAAGTCTAAATGCTAAGTTGGATGATCAGCCTTCAAAAGTGATGCCTTTCTAAGCTAAATTAAAAATAAGGTTATACTCTATAAAATCTTTACAATATTATTGATTATATCCCCCAAACTGTCCTTTGTATCCCCGTGGCAATCTTGGGGTTACCAATTTGTACTTTCTAATCCCTTCTTCCTTATCCTCACCCTCCTCCCATCTAGCTACCCACAGTTTTTTCCTCTATCTCTCTAAGACTATTTCTGATTAGTTTGCTCATTTATTCTATTTTTTAGATTCCACATATAAGTGAGATCACATGGTATTGCTGAGGCTGAATGTCAACTATAATTTAACATATGTATAGTCACAGGATGTGGAGTACAGCATAGGGAATAGAGTCAATGGAATTGTAAAGTTGTATATGATGTCAGAAGGGTAGCAGATTGGGGGAGGGGGTTATCACTTTGTGAGGGGTGTAAATGTCTAACTATTACATTGTTTTATACACCTGAAACTAATAAAAAGATAATATTAAAAAAATAATAAGATCATGATGGAGGGAGAACTGACTGGGCAATGAACACACAGTGTAATATATAGATGATATATTACAGAATCATACACTTGAAACCTATATAATTTTACTAACCAATGTCATCCCCAATAAATTTAATAAATCAAAAAATAAGGTCATGTGAAATTATAGAAAATCCAACTCTGATGAAATATTTCTGTATATTTTATTAAGGTGACATTTTCCAGTAAATAATTTAAAGTATAGGGTCCAATTTTGACCACTGCAGTGTACACCTGAAGCTGAAGCCAAATAATAATGAATGTCAACTATAATTTCATATATATATATATATATATATATATATATATATATATATACATATATATATATAGTCACAGGATATGGGGTACAGCATAAGGAATAGAGTCAGTGGAACTGTAACAGCTATATGCGATTTCAGAGGAGTAGTAGATTGGGGGAGGGGGATTATCACTTTGTGAGGGGTATAAATGTCTAACTATTACATTGTTTTGCATACCTGAAACTAATTAAAAAAATAAAAATAAAGAAATAAAGTATAGGGTCCAATTTATAGGTAAAATTATACACATTCCCTTTTAAAGAATCCTAATAATTTATAGTATTAGAACATTCAAGGAGACACAGGGGGAAGTATCCACATTACTCTGTGAGGAAATAAAGAGGCTCTAAAGAAAAACAATAATACAGTTAGAGGCAAAAAAGAAATCTTTGTGTTGGGTGAATTTACTTTTATCAGCATTAGAACATCTCTTATCTAGTTAAGAGTATGAGGCTATTTATTTTGTTTTCTTACAGATTTATATACCTGACCACATTCCAAATTTGCTGAGGAAATCAACGGAATATATATTTATATATACATGTACATATATTTCATACATATGCATATTAACACAAATACAGAGATATATAAATATATGAGGAGTATGATATTGTTCATCTTAACAGGAGAAAGTGATGGACTACACTGAGATTAGAAAAAGATCCATTTTTGAAATGATAAAGTAAATGCATTAGTACATGACCAGGACAAAAAATTAAAGTAACTGATCACATGCCTATCTTTGCCCTACCTGCTTTCCAAGCAAAAAGGATCATTTGCTGCTAAGCAAACCCCCAGCCTGGGCCTTTGCCCTGCTGGTGAGCCAGGCTGCAAAACTGCCGATTCATGTGGTTCCAAATCATTATGTGAATTCACTAAATTGAGGAAGTAGAAGAAATCCCCATGTGACATTCCAGTCTGGGAAGTTAGTCTGCACAGACAATTTCTTATTTAGAATCCTTTCTGAAAAAAAGAGGGAGACAGTGCCAGGGAAGAATGGAGTAGTTCAGAGCCCTTGCTCCCTTCCTCCTGGTGAGAATGGGTCCCCTGAAGGCCCAGTTGCTGTCTAGGGACATCTCATGTCTTGGGGAAAGGCTGCTTGCTTCTAGGCACCACTATGCCAGAGTCAGAAATGCAGGTCTAACGTACATTCTAATCTTGAATGCTGGAAGAATTTTTAACTTTTCTTTCTTATTTATTACCTGTTTGTTACCTCTAAAAGGTAAGGTCTTTAAGAGCAGGGATATTTTTCTGGTGCCTTGTTGCAGCTCAGTAAATATTTCTCGAGTGAATCAATGTGGATGAGTAGTTGACCCATGCCACCAAAACACTACACAGATGACAGGCCCTTATCACTGAAAAATTCCTGAGTCTAAGTGAAAACTGAAAGAATTAAAACTGGAAATTATGTATAGACCCACAGAAACAAAGACTCCTGTTTATGTATCAACTGTGTAGATGCCCAGAAGGAGTATAATCCAAGGTGGAGAATTGTTAAAATTCATGTGTAGGAGGGATGAAAATGTACACATGACAACTTAAATATGAAAAGAAAATTCTAAAAGCCCTATTACTTTGCAGAACTGATTTCAGCTTTTTACAAGCTCCCATTGAATAGAGGAAAAGTTGACAGGATATGGGTTGAGGGGAACTGTGTCATATAATATTTCAGGTTCTCATAGATATTCAATTATTTGGGATAATTTATCTTTAGCTAAATACTTTGTCTTTCAGAGGGTCTCTCCTTTTTTCCTGCCTCTACCAACATAGCATCTGGCATTGTGGTGGGGCTTACTTGACTTAAGTGTTGCAGGAGGGCTCCTTGAGATGTTGAAAGCAGTTCTAATTCATCCTCTGGTCTGCCATTGATCTCTGCTACAGGCTTGTTGGCCAACTCCTGCTTTTTCTGAGGTGTGGCTAGTCTATCTGTCTGTTTCACACTGAGATTTACAGACACAGCCATCCACTTCCATTCATAAAATCACCATACCTTTACATCCACCACACACTTCACCAGCCCCACAAATTCTTTCAGCACTTCCACATTCTACTCCCTCTTCCAACATTCACCAGGATACAGAGATTTAAGATCCCTAGCCTGCCACATGTAGGCCCTGGGACATAGGCTCAACTACACACCTCTCTCCATCAGCGCTGCACTAGTTATCCCATGCTATGTTGGATGGAGCTCCAGGACAACTGTGGAGCTTTTCCCAGATGCTCATTAGCCACACCCTTCACCACCCTCCAACTCTAACTCCTTGGTTTATCTCTCACTCACCTTCTCTCCCTTCATTCCACCTAGTTCACAAGATGACTTCATAGCAGAAAATTGTCTTTACGCCTAGGTTATAGAACCTTTGACATTCAAATCCACCAAAACTGGATCTTACTATATTAATGGAAACTTAAAGAATTTAGAAACTCATTGCCTTTCTACAAAGCCTGACTTTGGAGGACTATGGTTTTAGTGTGGATTCAAAAATCCAAGTAGAGACATTAAAAATTAACGCTCTTTTGCTTATATGCTGTATCACTTGTGTTTCTTCCTAGTAAGGAAGTCAGATAATGAAGCAACAAGCACAACTCCGGTGCAACAGAATTTGGAGAACCAGAAACAGCTGAATTAGAACAGTGCCAAAGGAATGGACAACCAAGATTTGCTATAGATTTGAATTATCATAGTTAAAGCTAATTAGAAAGAGGAGAAATAAAAAGTGGCCATCATGGGAAACCTTAGGGAGCATGATCAAATTTTGATTTCATAAAAGAGTTACCAGGGTGGCCCTGGGGAACCAAAGTAACATATGTAAGATTCAGTCTCTTGATAGCAGATTCCCAACCATCACAATTTCAGTGAATATAAGCAAGTGGCTCCTTCAGCCCCACTTAGGGGACCATGTTTAAGCCAGACCAGAATTTAAGCCCTAGTTGGACCTGAGTATGTCTCCTAACCTGCTTCTAGTGTGGCCAGATTTACAAACGGGATTAATCCACCTGTTAGGCACTAATTTGTTGACTCTTTAGGATGTTTTACGTTGTGGGATAAAATCCATAACAGCTCAGGACTGCCCATAACTTTGGAAGGGTAGAAACAGGTGTTTTTCTTTTGATTGTGGCATGGGGACTATCTGGTGGCCCACTGCAGCCAGTAGTATTCAATGACCAATCCTGATCCCTTCTCTACAATAGTACACCCTCCTGGATGAGGAGGGAATGAAATTCTGATTGATTCCTGTCACCCTATCCTTACAAACAATTCCAAGTTCTCCAGAACCTGGATGTAGTACAAAAAAATTTGACAGACAAAATCTTACTGAGCCAATCTTAGAAGAAACAGGTTCCAATGGTTCCCTAAAGAGCATGTTGGTGTTTAAAGTCCTAGAAAAGTAAATGGGAATGACTACCTTCCATTAGTGGAAACAGCTATTTTATGAAATGCGGAAGAAATGGTTTAAAAGTACTACTAGGGTATTTTTATGTGTATTGAGGAAGACAACTCCATCAATTAGTCTTTCTCTCCCAATCTCCAGGAGTTCTAGAGTTGGAGTTCTCTTTCCATGTGTGTGTTTGGAGGGGCAGTGGGGGGCAGTGTTTCAAATACAAGTCCATGCTGCTGTCAGAGCCAAGGTGGCTCAACTGATACAGGTTACCTATATTAAAGGTATGTGTTTTAAAAAATTTACTAATGTGTTTTTCTACTTTTCATCTTATTCATTTAATAAGTTATCATTAGTTTTGTTACTTTATGAAATTACAGAAATTTAGAGCTAGGAAATGTTATAAAATTTAACTAGTCCGATAACATCATTTACTGACAAGTAAACTGAAAGCTACCAATGTTAACAAGTTCCTGACATAAATCAGCTAGTGAGTGAGGCAGTAAGCCAAAGAGAAGGCAAAAATAAGAGTTGCTTGATTCCTACTCTTGCAAACCTGGTATGGAAGCCAACCTTGTCTACCTTTGGGGAAGAAATTAACATTTCTGGCAGAATGTTTAAGCAAATTTCTGATAAGTTTTAATTTAAAGTCTTGTTATAGGACAGTGTTTCTTTCCCAACACAGCTGTCAGTCAAAACTGACCTTTAACCAGACTTTCATTTTTATAAATTTATGACTAATTTATGACTAATCACCTGGGGTAGTTTTTAATTCCCAACATCCATTTCAAACCCCATACCAATTAAATCAGAATGTCTGGGCATAGAAACCAAGTATCAGTATCCAATATCTTTTAAAGATCCTTCCCTTGGTCAGCCCATGGTACAGCAAAACACTGATGTAGCTTAACAATGAATGATTATCTGTTTCTCTCCCTGCCCCTCTACCCTTTCCACCTTCTCCACATCCCCATCTCTGTATCTGCCTCTTTCTCTCTCTTTCTCGCAAATGGCCCTGTTAACAGTGAACCTTGAAATCTTTGTCTACTAGAAGATTTCCCTTTGCATGAATTAACTATTTTTCTAAAATGTATCCCTCTTTGTATTATCTTCCAAACTTAAATGACATGTTTAGATTTTTAAAAAATTAACTATTAAAAACAATACATTCCTTAAAATCTTTACATTTACATTAAAAAAAGTAAGAGAATCTAGTTACTCTAGATAAATAAAATCACAACCAACAATTTAATGTCAGAAAATAATCTTTAATTAACACCAAATAACTATGTAAACTTACATTTCTTCCACTTGCTTGCTCTTCATTACACAGTTATTGAACTGCTAATGCCTTTATAAGCTCTAATCGCTTTTTTTGGACTCTTCCCATCCATGGTTGTAGCTCTAATTGAGTTTGTTAAGGAAGTAAATTATGCAATTGTCTATAATAAGATTAGCCAATTTCCGTACTTCCTAAACAGCTAGTCACAGAATCACAATATTTGGCAGAGAATATATCAGAAAAATCCCCGTTATTGAAAATCTTATTCTTATGTCAGATTTTTCTAAATTTTGTTTCCTATGCATTTGTTAACTTGCAAGAATAAATAATGCTTAAAATTTATAAAAGCATTCAAAACTAATATTATTGGTAGAGGAGAAAGAGATATTTATTGATCTTCCAATATGTACTGGGCTCTAACTGAGCATTTCATACACATTATCCAATCTTCACACAAATTCTAAGACAATCTTTATTTTAGTGAGGTAAATTGAGACCCTGTAAGCTTAAGCATAAATACAGAAACAGAACACATCAGTGGTCACCAAGGGTTGGGCTGAGGGGAGTATTTGACTACAGAAGGGCAATAGAAAAATTTTGGGGTGTGATAGAATTGTTCTATCCTGTCCTGATTATAGTGGCAACTACACAAATCTATACAAGAGTTAAAATTCATAGGACACACACACATGCACACATAATAATTTTATGACATTTTACTATTTTTAAATGAAATGAAATATTTAGTCACAGGAGAAAAAAATCCCGTGGGTTATTCTTCAAAAGTCTTAATTTAGATCTAATATGGATCTGGTACTCAGAGGACACTCAAAGTGTGTGGTCAGTTATCAGTTTTAGTTGACTGAAATCAACTATGATGCCTCTTATTTCTTTCTCTTTCCTGACTGTGCTGGCTATGACTTCCAAACTATGTCAAATAACAGTGGTGACAGGAGCCATCCCTGTCTTGTCTCTGATTGTAGAAGAAAAGCCTTCAGTTTTTCATCATTCAGTATGATATTATTGAGGGGTAAAAAGTATAACTATTGCACTTTGTTGTACACCTGAAGCTAATTTTAAAAATATATAAATAAATTTTTTAAAAAAGTATGATATTAGCTGGGGGTTTCTCATATATGGCCTTCATTTTGTTGAGGCACTTTCTTTCTACAACCATTTTATTAAGTGTTTTAATCATAAATGGATGTTGTATCTTGTCAAATGCTTTTTCTGCATCTATTGATATAATAATAAAATTTTAATCCTTTATTTTGTTTATGTGGTGTATCACATTGATCAATTTGCGTATGTTGAACCATCCTGGTACCCCTGGAATGAACCTTACTTGATCACAATGCATAATCTTGTTAATGTATTGTTGTACTTATTTTGCCAGAATTTTGTTTAGGATTTTTGTATCTGTATTTATCAGAGATATTGGTCTATAATTTTCTTTTCTTGTGCTATCCTTACCAGGTTTTGGTATCAGAGTAATGTTGGCCTCATAAAATGAGTTAGGAAGTATTGCCTCTTCTTCAATTTTTTGGAAGAGTCTGAGGAGAGAAGTGTTAGGTCCTCTTTGAATGTTTGGTAGAATTCACTAATGAAACAATTTGATCCTGGACTTTTGCTTTTGGGAAGGTTTTGGATGATTGTTTTAATTTCCTTACTGTTGATCGGTCTGTTTAAATTTTGCAGTTCCTGATTCAGTCTAGGGAGGTTAATATTTCTAAGAACTTGTCCATTTCTTTTAGGTTATTGAATTTGGTGGCATATAGTCTTTCATAGTATTCTTTCATAATCCATTGTATTTGTCTTGTATCCATAGTAACTTCTCCTCTTTCATTTCTAATTTCATTTATGTCTTTTCTCTGATTCTAGCCAGGTAGTTGTTAATTTTATTAGTCTTTTCAAAGAATCATCTCTTTGCTGCATTAATTTTTTCTATTGTCTCTCTCTCTTTCATTTAATTCTGCTCTAATTTTTATTATTTCCTTCCTCCTGCTGACTTCAGGTTTCTTTTGTCCCGCTTTTTCTAGTTCTTTGAGATGTTATGGTGGATTGTTTATTTGGGATTTTTATTGTTGCTGGAGATAGGCCTACAGTGATATAAAATTCCTTCTTATTATGACTTTCCCAGTAGCCCAATAATTTTGATATGCTGTATTCTCATTCTCATTTGTTTCTAGGTATCTTTTGATCTCTCCTTTTATTTCTTCTTTGACCCAGTCATTTTTTTTTTTTTCAGCTGAGCCATCCTGCCACCTATTGGCAGTTCAGCTCAGGCCAGGCATCGAACTGCTGTTGCTCAGAGCTCAGCTCGCACTCTATTTATTTATTTATTTATTTATTTATTTATTTATTTATTTTAAGATTTTATTGGGGAATTGGGGGAGGAGAACAGTGTTGGGGAACCGGGGAAGGGGAACAGACAAGTTGCTGTCCTTTTTGTTCTTCAGTCTAGTTGTGGAGGACATTGCTTTACTGGCCCATGTTGGTATCATCATTGCGCTCTTCCTGGGTGAGGCAGATTGATTGCGGGCCTCTGAATGGCCGCTCACGGGGGCTTTTAGCAGCTCACACCAGCTGCCGGCCGCTCGCGCTGGCTGCCAGCCACTCACTGTAGCCTATGGCAGCCCACTGTAGGAGGGGCTGCAGCCTAGATCATCTCCAGGGCTCACGCAGCCCAGCTCCAAGTGGAGCTGTTGTTACCTGTAGAGGGCAGTGTCACTGGCCCTCATATGTGGGATCCGAACCAGAGCTGCTGGCATCCCAAAACCCTCTATACCAATGTGCCACTCGGCCAGTCCTCAGCTCGCACTCTTGAGTGAGCTCTTAACCAACTGAGCCACTTGGCCAGCCCAACCCAGTCATTTTTTAGTACCAGTCTGTTTAATCTCCATATATTTGGGGTTTTTCTCCACTTTTTTTTGTAGTTTATCTCTGATTTCTAAACACTCTCATTGGAGAATAGTAAATAAATAAAAGGCATCTAAATTGGGAATGAAGAGTCAAATTGTCACTTTTTGCAGATTACATGATTCTTTATATAGAAAACCCTAAAGACTCCACTAAAAAACTATTAGAAACAATAAACAAATAGAGTAAAGTTACAGGATACAAGAATCATTATACAAAAATTGATTGCATTCCTACATACTAACAATAAAATTTTAGAAAAAGAAATTAAAAAAAATTCACTCTGCAATTGCAACAACAACAAAAAATACCTAGGAATAAACTTAACAAAGGATATGAGGACCTATACACTGAAAACTATAACATTATTAAAAGAAAACACAAAGAAGTAGAAAGATATTCCACATTCATGGATTGGAAGAATCAACATAGTTAAAATGGCCACATGCCCCAGAGCAACATACAGATTTAATACAATCCCCATCAAAATCCTAATGAAATTTTTTAAAGAAATAGGACAACAACAATAAAAATCATCTGCATTGTATGGAATCTCAAAAGATCCTGAATAACCAAAGGAATCCTGAGAAAAAAGAACAAGGGCCAGAGATATCATACTCCATAACTTCAATTTATACTACAAAGCAACAATAATCAAAACACTGGAATTGGCAGAAAAGTAAACACACAGACCAATGGAATCAAACTGAGAACACAGAAATAAACCCACATATATTTGGGCAGATAATTTTCGACAAAGGAGACTGGGAAAATTGGAAAGCCACATGCAAAAGAATGAAATTAGAATGCTATCTGTCACCATATACCAAAATTAACTCAAAACAGATCAAAGAACTAAACATAGGACCTGAAACAATAAATGGCATAGAGCAAAGCAAAGACACTAAACTTATGGACCTTAAGTTCAGAGAGAATTTCATGTATTTGATCTCAAAGGCAAGGGAGGTAAAAGCAAAAATAAATGAATGGTACTATGTGAAACTAAAAAGCTTCTGAACAGCAAAAGAAACCATCAACAAAACAAAGAGGCAATTGGGAGAAAATATTTGCAAACAATGCCTCCAATAAGGGGCTAAGATCCAAAATATATAAAGAACTGCTCATACAACTCAACAACAAACAACCCAACTAAAATACGGGCAGAGGACTTGAACAGACACTTCTCCCAAGAAGACATACAAACAGCCGCAGATATATGAAAAAATGCTCAACTTCACTAGCTATTAGGAAAATGTCAATCAAAACCACAAACAGATATCACCTCACACCTGTTAGAATGGCTATCATCAACAAGACAAATAATAATAAGTGTTGGTGAGGACAAATAATAACAAGTGTTTTCCATAGCAGCTGTACCAATTTACATTCCCAGCAGTTTATGATGCTGGTGGGAATGTAAATTGGTACAGCTGTTATGGAAAACAGTATGGAGGTTCCTCAAAAAATTAAGAGAAGAATTACCATATGGCCCAGCAATCCCTTTTCTGGGTATCTAACCCCAAAACTCTGAAAATATTTATCTGTAAAGATATATGTATCCCTGTATTCATTACAGTATTATTATTCACAGTGGCCAAGACATAGAAATAGCTAAAGTGTCCTTCAACAGATGCTTAAAAATGATGTAGTATATATACACAATGAATACTATTCTGCCATAAGAAAACATGGATGGATCTTGAGATCATCATGCTAAGTGAAATAAGTCAGACAGAAAAAGTCAAGAACCATATGACTTCACTCATATGTGGGATATAAAACTGAAAGCAACAAAGGAACAAGACAAACAAAAACTCATAGACACAGACAATAGTTTATTGGTTACCAGAGGGTAAGCGGGGAGGGGAGATGTAGAAGAGGGTAAAGAGGGTCAAACAAACGGTGATAGAAGGTGAACTGACTCCGGGTGGTGAACACACAATGCAATATGTAGATGATTGTATTAGAGAATTGTACACTTGAAACCTATGTTATTTTAATACCCAATGTTACCCAATAAATTTAATACAAATTAAAAACAGAGAAGTCAACTGTGATGAAGAACAACATTCAGCTTTCACATTTTCTAGAAAAGTACTGCTGTGAGTTAACAAAGAACTTATTTTTCCTTCAGCCTGAGGCAAAAAAAAAAAATAGCACACAAAGGATAAGCAAATTAGCAGATTGGAGCATCTATGCCACCATATTGGTTTTGAGTGTCATTTCCACAAAATTCCATTCTGTTTATTCAAGTTATTCAAGTTCTCTAATGTAGAATTATCTGCTACATGAATCTGCAGGCTGATGGTTGCCCCAAAGCTTTTAAGGCCCTATTAACAATACACTTGACAACAGCAACAATTAGAAACAATATAACAAATGTTTATAAACAAGTTTCTATTTGGAGAAGATGAAAGCGAATGCAATGTCCAATGGGTTGGGTTTTTACTATCTTAGATATCCAACTTGCTTATTACTGAATTTTACAAAAGTATCCATATGCAATAGAGTTATTAACCAGCACACTAATGGTATATTATTTAGTGAGTAAAATTCCCAAAGTGATTCTCTCATTTAATGCCTTTGGAAAAGTAATGCTATAGCTTTCTTCTTGAGTTTGGATAGCACCAACATTCTACACAGTGTCATTTGTTATCATTGCAATTGTAAAGATAGTTTCAAATGCAGCATTCAAGGACCCAAAGGCAAGGGAGAAAGAAAGCTGTGCTCAAAGTAATGGAAACTAATATTTTCAACCTCTCCTAGTAGATCTGCATGTCAACAGACAACTAGATGAGAAAATAATAATTAATCTTAGATACTACCAATATAGAAATATCACAACACAAAGTGGCATATAATCTCTTCCTAGATGGCACCTTTCTCTGTCCAAGGCCCACAAATTGAGGTGATATTATCATGGTATAAATATACAAAGACATATGCACACAGCCTGAAATTTTCATAAGTTATGTCAGTATACTTCTTGGGTATCTTAGGTTACAACATAAAAAGTATAATTAACCCTAGGCATGAAAAAAAAATTTCATTGATTAATTTGTTCAGTGAAAAAGTTATTATTATTTATTTCCTATAATGTGATACCATCAGCAGTATTTTACATTATATGGATTAAAGAAAAGCTACTATTCTTTATAGGAGGTAATCAGGTCATATTTATAAGGATTAAAGTGATACTAGGATCATACCTTAATATTTTTTGACCATTATAACTAGTTTTGATTTTTACACAACTGGTAGCTGGATATTGTCAATCTTGAAGGTATAATTTTTACAGTTAAGGTTATTAATTATGGGATAATCAGAAATTAATTCCCGTGAGTTAATCTTATCATAATTGCAGCTGGTAACATTTGTTTAGAATATTCTGATAGAAATCTCTCTGGTACTCCAAAAGGATGACAAACTCAAGTTAATTAAATTTCCTGAAACAATTATGCCCTTGCTGAATCCAACAGATACCAAAGAGATTATCCTAGAATTAGGATGTTCAGAAAAATAAAAGACAGAAAAAAAATAAAAGATAAAAATAAAAATAAAAGATATATTTAAAGTTAATAAATTAAAATGTAAATAAGTAGGCCTATTAGTAAGCATTGATGTGACTAACAGGTCATCTGTTTTAGATAATTTAGAGTACAATATAAGTGAATTAAATCTTGTCATTAATGGGGAAATCTTTGAAATATATAGGAGGAAGCAACAAACATGAAAAATTTAAAAAGTGGTAATGATAAAATTTAAAGATTGGCAATCAACAACACTGCTCCATACAGAACTCAAAAGAGCTGGAATCAAGGCACAGGTAGAAAGAATTCTTAAACATCAGGCCAAGCCAATGGGACTTCCAATGGAGGATTTGTCAAGAAAGGTTTACAAGATCAAGGGCCGGCCAAGTGGCTCAGTTGGTTAAGAGCTCGCTCAAGAGTACGAGCTGAGGGTTTTGGGAGCACGCACGTCGTGCGTCCCGAGCTCTCTCGGGATTCTCGCCTGGTGCCTTGGATAAAGGCCAACATTTTGGCCCACCATTTCTGCGGTGCTCCGGGCCCAGGCAGCTGGCTTCACCACCTAGTGGGGAAGACATATAAGGAATTTGCATAAAACAGCAATTCAAAATGGAGCTGGAGGAGCTTTATTTGTGCACAGAGATACACCTGATAATAACCCAGATACTACATTTGATTTCACACCAGAAAACTATAAGAGGATAGAGGCAATTGTAAAAAACTATCCAGAAGGGCATAAAGCAGCAGCTGTACTTCCAGTCCTGGATTTAGCCCAAAGACAGAATGGATGGCTGCCCATCTCTGCTATGAACAAGGTTGCGGAAGTATTACAAGTACCTCCAATGAGAGTATATGAAGTAGCAACATTTTATACAATGTATACTCGAAATCCAGTTGGAAAATATCACATTCAGATCTGCACTACTACACCTTGCATGCTTTGAAACTCTGACAGCATACTGGAGGCCATTCAGAAAAAGCTTGGAATAAAGGTTGGGGAGACTACACCACACAAACTCTTCACTCTTATAGCGGTGGAATGTTTAGGGGCCTGCGTAAATGCACCACTGGTTCAAATACATGACAACTACTATGAAGATCTGACACCTAAGGATATTGAGGAAATTATTGATGAGCTCAAGGCTGGCAAAATCCCAAAACCTTGGCCAAGGAGTAGACGCTTCTCTTGCGAGCCAGCTGGGGTCTTACCTCTTTGACTGAACCACCCAAAGGACCTGGCTTTGGTGTGCAAGCAGTCCTTTAATTTATATTCAACTGTAAATTTGTCACAGGGCAAATAAAATGCATCTCCTATCAAAAAAAAAAAAAAAAAAAAAAGAGTGCGAGCTGAGCTCTGAGCAACAGCAGTTTGATGCCCAGCCCGAGCTGAGCAGCTGCTGAGCTACCAACAGGTGGCAGGATGGCTCAGCTAAAAAAAAAAAAAGAAAGAAAGAAAGGTTTATAAGATCAAAACAAGTGGTCATATAACTATTTCTGCCTACCCCAGAGATATAACCATAATGAGAACTACTAGGACCCCAAAATCAAAGGTGAAGATAGGGCAAGAAAGAATGCAAAATGCACCAGGTCAGGCATGGAACTAGTAGAAGCCACTTGGGTGCTGAATACAGGTTGTCCAGGATGAATCTCAAGATACAGTTCTTTTGCTAACATATACTTTATATGCAGGACATCCATACAATTAATCATCCCTGATTAAACTGTGTCATTAAAAATAATTTAAAAATATACAATTTTTTGAAATATTATTGGCCAATAAATGATTTGCATTATATTACTAGACTATTTAAATAACACTTTAAGTAGTACTACACAAATCTATGTACATCAAACAAAAAAATTTTAAACACATATTGAATATATGAACATTAACAAATAACAAAAGCAGAGAAATTATTCTCATTTTAATCCATTTTTTAAATAACATTTCTTCCCTAATACTGTGTTCCCAGTATTTGTCTGAAGAATTTATTTCCTATATAACCTTATTCTGTTTTTCATGGTTTTCATAAAACTGTCTGCAATTTTCTTCCGCATTTTGAAATTATTGACATCTTAAATTGATCCTTTTTGTAGACCATAATATTTTAAAATAAGAACTCTCTGTATAGGTGCTAAGTTGCTTGGTAAACTCAAAGCAACTTCTATTAAATAGGGGATATCATCAATGATGATTTTGTACTGAAATGTGCCAATATTTCAACCTAAATATTTTCACAGGTATTGGCTTTTTTGCTTGCATTCAAAGTGTTTTTCTTTAACAAACATTTTTACAAGACAAATCTCATCAAATAAATAATCTCTTTTCATAATTCCTGTTAATATTTTGTCAGACTTGGATACTGCAAAATCATAGTCCTTAGTTTCATTCCATTCTGGCATATAATAAAGAGTTATCTAAAAAAAAAAATAAAAGCTCCGTCAAAGGATTCTTCTCATAAGTCAATATATTTTGGTATGCAAATGCAAAATTTCAAATTTAAATCTTACACTCCATTGGTGATCATAAGTTAATTTGTCCAGTCCTGTCATTGAGAAAAAGTCCTATGTCATAAGATTTTGCAATAATTGTAATTTGCTAAAAGTTTCAAATGCTGACATTTTGGGAACTGTGTTCACTAACAACATTGATTAAAATTTTTAACTTATTTTTTTTTAAATGCAATCAAAATTTAGGACTTATTTAGGTAAAATTTCTTTATCCTTACAGTTAAACTTAAGTTGATATACAAAGAAATTCTCCAAAGGTTTAAACATTCCTAAAATCTATTTGATAAGAGACAACAAAAAGGAAATACACATACCACCATGTTACAGTACTTTTTAAAAATCAAATTTAGCTACATCATAAAAAAATTTATAGTCCCGTTTATATGTTAAAGTATTTGTAAATTTGTGTAACTAAAACTTATATAATTTCAGATTTTAATGTATAAATATTTGTACAATTTCAGGTTCTAATGTATAAATATTATACCACAAACAATCCTAGAGTCAAGTTTCAGTTTAATGAGAACCTTGATTTTACTGGGACCTTGTGCTCTGCCAAAATACATATATAAATTACATGGAAAACAAATAATTTTACCAACAATGTTGAAATTTTTAGTGGAAATTTATGATGGTATTCATAATAATGTCAGCTTTATATTGTTTCAGCTTTGGCAGAATAAATTTCTATGAACTGGATGAAAATATCAACCATTATGGGAATAAACAAATAACTTTCTATTTGAACTATCTGCTGGCAGGATATAAAACTGACATTATTTAATTGATTGTGAAGTTCTGCTTGTGCAGCTGACACACAAACAGTATTGTTTCATACTTAAAAAAGAACTGAATCAAAAAGGAAGAAAACTAATTCTGAAGAGTAATCATTTGATACAAATAAAATGTTATGCTTCCCAGGGTGATATATTGGGCTGGTGGAAAAGTCATGACGTATTTTGTCTATGTTTTTCAAAGGTCATTTATTTATATTAACAACAAAGATCAATCAATGATATATTGCCCGTTTTGTTCGATAACCTTTTGCCATCTTTCAGTGAGCTTCATAATGACCATGTAAAAACCTGAAGGCATAAAACTGAAGCATCTACTTCAAATATTAATAATTCCTTTAAGAACATTATGCCCGAAGATCACAATGGAAAGCATGTGTCCTTATATTGGGTTGTCAGAAAAGTCATGAAGTATGTTTGCAACAGATGGCACTAGTTTATTTTTGGAAGTACTAGAGTCATTCGCATCTATGTTATTGCTGTGTCATTTAACAGCTGACAGTTCTAGCTCCATTTTTAAAAAACTGAGCAATTTAGTTGAGTGTTGGAGATTTTACAAGTTGAAGATGGAAGACCCAACTGCATTTTTGCCATATTTTACTATTTTACTTCCATAAAGGGAAGAACGCTCATCAAGCTTGTGAAAAGTTGCATAAAGTTTACGGTGACAATGCTCTACAAGAATGTCAGTGCCAACGATGGTTCACGAAACACTGTGCTGGTGATTTTGATCTCAATGATGCTCCTGGGTCAGGGAGGCTCACGGAGGTTGATGACGACAAAATAAAGGCATTGATCCAGTCAAATCCACATTACACAACAGGAGAGATTGTAGAAACATTGAACAGCCATCATTCATGCATGCATGACCACCTGAAGAAGCTGGGATACGTAAACAAGATTGATATTTGGGTTCCACATGAACTCAAAGAAGTTCATTTGATGGCGCGTATAAACATCTGCAATATGCTCATTAAACGTGAAGAAAACTATCCTTTTTTGAAGCGATTGATAACTGATGATGAGAAGTGGATTGTTTACAACAATGTAGTGTGCAAACGGTCTTGGTCCTGATGTGATGATTCGCCTCAAAAGACATTGAAAGCAGACATTCATCAGAGGAAGGTTATGCTCTCAGTGTGGTGGGATTTTAAAGGTGTCATGTGTTTTGAGCTCCTACCAAGGAACCAAACAATCAACCCAAATGTGTACTGTCAGCAATTGAACAGTTTGAACGAATCCATCATCCAGAAACGTCCAGAGCTTACTAATCGTAAAGGAGTTCTGTTCCAGCACCACAACGCGAGACCACACATGAGTTTGATCAACTGTCAAAAATTATTGGAGCTTGGGGCCAGCGGAGTGGTGCGGCGGTTAAGTGCTGGCTTGGGAAGCCAGCGGCCCCGGTTCGGTCCCACATGTGAGGGCCAGTGACACTGCCCTCAAAAAAAAAAAAATTATTGGAGCTTGAATGGGATGTGTTGCCACACCCACCATACGCGCCTGACCTTGCTCTGTCAGACTTCCAGTTGTTTCCCTCTCTACAAAACTCCTTGCATGGTATTACATTCAATTCAGATGAGGCTGTAAATCAGCACCGTGTTCGGTTTTTCTCAAATAAAGACAGGTCCTTCTATGAACAAGGAATTATGAAGCTCACTGAAAGATGGCAAAAGGTTATCAAACAAAACGGTCAATATATCTTTGATTGATCTTTGTTCTTTATAGAAATGTTACCTTTGAAAAACATAGACTGGGGCCGGCCGAGTGGAGTGGTGGTTAAGTGCTGGTCTTGGGAAGCCAGCGGCCCCGGTTTGGGTCCCATATATGAGGGCCAGTGACACTGCCCTCAAAAAAAAAAAAAAAAAAAAAGAAAACCATAGACAAAATATGTCATGACTTTTCAGAAAATCCAATAATAAATAATGTATTTTGGAAAACTTCAGTTCTCACCCATGACAAAACCATTAACTCCTAACTTGACAAGAGCCTATGATAAGATTTTGACTCACATTACTTATATAGAAAAAGATTTCATCAAGGTAACTAATGTGGATATGTAACTATGTTCTTTTAAACTGAGAAAATAACGTTCCAAAATTCATGTGTTTATTCTATAAGTATATGAGAAGCTCCCATTGTCTATATAAGACCTATGCTAAGGGTTTCAAGTATTCTCTGATAAATAAGATATGATTTTACCCATGAGAGGTTTATAATCACCTTAAGAATTTACAGCAGCATTTTAAAACAGCCAGGACCCTGCCATCACATAAAATTTTTTGGTAGACATCAAAATAAATGAGATCTATGGAGCTGTATACACACACAACCAGTGAGCAGTCGAAAAGTAAAGACTAAATTCCATTAACGATAACATTAAAAAAATAAAACGCTTAGGATTAAATGTAACAAAAAAAAGTGCAATATTTGTGGACAGAAAGTTACCAAACTTTGTTAAGGGAAAGTAAAGCTCAAAACAGGTGAAGAGACACCCTATGTCCATGGATTGAAAGACTCATTATTATTAAGATTGCAATTCTGCCCACATTGATGTTTATATTCAAAGCAATCCTATCCAAATTCCAGCAGCCTCTTTGATAGGAACTTGCAAACAGTTCTAAAATTTATATGAGAATGGAAAACTAGAATAGCCAAAAACAATTTGAAAACAAAGAGCAAAGTTGGAAGTATTTCACTTTCCAATTTCACATTTACCCTAAAGTTACAATGTGATTCTGGTATAAGGATAGGCATATGTAGATCAGTGGAGCAAAATTAAGAGTCCAGGGAAAAAAACTTTCTATTTATAGTAAATTGATTTTTTATAAAGGTGCCAAGGAAACTCATTGAGGAAAGGATAGTCTGTTCAACAATGTGGTTAAACAACTAGCATCCACACAGACTTGCACATGAATGTTCATAATAGTATTATTTAATATTGCCAAAAACTAGAAGTAATCTAAATGTCCATCAATGGGGCAACAGATAAGAAAAATGTGACGTATCCATAAAATGGGATACTTTTCAGCAGTATAAAAGAACAAACTGCTGACACATGCTGCATCATAGATGAACCCCAAAAACATTATGCAAATTGAAAGAGGTCAGATATAAAAAGCACACATTGTATGATTCCATTTATATGAAATGTCCAGAAAGGGCAAATTCATAAAAACAGAAAGTAGATCAATGATTGCTTGACACTGAGGGTGGGAAAGGGACATCTAACCGGGTATGAGGGATCTTACTGGGAAGATGAAATTCCAAAATTGATTTATGGTGATTGTTGTACCACTCAGTGAAGTTGTAAAGATCAATTGAATTTTATATTTGGAATGGGTAAATTGTATGATATGGAAAATATGTATCAATAAAGTCATTTTCAAAAATGGGGGATGGGAAATATATATTTAAATGACAAGCAGGTGGGTGGGATAGCGGTCAATAGCATCAGATAATATATTTTTACATTGTGCTCCACAGTATATTTCAAATCAATCTGATATAGACAATTTCCTTAGAATCAAGTATCTGGCCATGATCTGATCACTATAATGGCTACATGAGAGATTCACTATGTGATTTCTACTCCAGTAAAGTGATAGCCACTGTGGAAACACTGATCAACAAGTAAAAGGCTGGATTAACCCTACAGCTTGCCCAGAAATATTCAAGACTGTGCAATAACAGAAAGGAAGGATGCACTCTCAAAAATGAATGCTGGGCAAGATTGACTGGAGAACAAAAGCATTTCCAGGTGTTTTTAAAGTCTTTATGATGTTCCCAGGCTCTGTCTCTATTACAAATTGAAATCAGGGCCTGCCATTCAATTGCTTCACCACTTTAAACATCCAGAACCCGAAACATAACCTCTTGAAAATCTGTTAGGATATGCTGGAATGATCTCAAACTTAATTCAATAAAGTCAGAAATGATCTGTATTTAGAAAGTGGATCCACAGTAAAATATTTTATTCTTTCTAAATATCTACAATAGATGTTTTCTTGACACATCCATTTAACTACCCACAAAACAAAACAAAATGCAACCAGTCCCTAAAGCACACTGATTGGCCCATGGTGTGCTAAGTGCTCAAAGTCCATAATTCTGGGCACATCCGCTCCCATAATTGTATCCCATTTTTACCCAAACTCTGCTGTTTACTCCCAAATCATTATTGTAACTATGTTATTTAATTAAATATTACAGTGATGTCAGTGAAAATGGTCATGTAACAACTTCCAAAACTCATCTTCTATCAAAGCAATGTGAACACTAAAAACAATGTATCAGAATCAACTTTTTCAGAATTCTGAAAATTAACTAAATGTTTGTAGCCATCCAAGAAGTATTTATTAAAAAAAGAAAAATGTTAAATCTTAGTAGAAACAAAATTTGTGGCATTTTTTTCTTGCAGTATTTTTCTCTCCCTCTCCCCCAACCCCATCCATGCAGTAGTCTTAAAAAAGAACAGCATAGGTGACCAGTCAGCTCAGTTGGTTAGAGCATGGTGCTGATAACACAAAGTTTGCTGGTTCAATCCCTGCACGGGCCACTGTGAGCTGTACTCTCCTTTAAGGAGTGAACTATGACATTGTAGCATGAAAACAATGTGTAACCAACGACCATGGCTGTTCCCCAATAATATTAAAAAAAAAAGCATATGTCTCTCCAGGAAGGAAGGAAGGAAGGACGGAAGGGAGGGAGGAAGGAAGAAAGGAAGGCAGGGAGGGAGGGAGGGAGGGAGGGAGGGAGGGAGGAAGGAAGGAAGGAAGGAAGGAAGGAAGGAAGGGAGGGAAGAAGGAAGGAAGGAAAGAAGGAAGGAAGGAAGGAAGGGAGGGAGGAAGGAAGAAAGGAAGGAAGGAAGGAAGGAAGGAAGGAAGGAAGGAAGGAAGGAAGGAAGGAAGGAAGGGAAGGAAGGAACAGCACATAATCATAGTAAGAACAAACAAACAAACAAACAAAAACCAGCAGCCTAGAAGCCAGGGGACGGGGCAGAATGGGCCAGAGCTCTTTCAAAGCCACATTCTCAGAGAATGGCACTTTGTGATCCATCTAGTGGCTCCCTTAAAGAGCTCACTCACAAGCTTCTTTGACCTGACTCTGCCTGCCCTGTGCAAACAGCTTTTTCTCCAGCAACATTAGTCCAAAATTATCAGAGGAAATTGTTTAACATTGCAGTTGCCTGAGGTGGCTGGTGAATTAGTGTTGCAGCAAACAATACACTAAACAAAAAGCTTCAAAGGAAAAGCTGGTGTGGAGACTTCCAGTGGGGGCTTTGAAACTCCCAGCACATTCCTGTGAATCTTGAAGTCCATGCTCCTGTGTAGGTCATACTTATCCTCTTCTGCTGCAATTACTGTCAAAGCTACATCATTTAACACTTAATTATAGGGTAGCACATCTGACTTTTTATTGTAGGTTACTTTCATCTCCCCAACATTATAGTAACAACTAACTTTTATATAGCGCTGACTGTGAGCCAGGCACTGTTCTAAGTACTTTAGATGTGTTGGCTTATTTAATCCTCGTAATAAGTTAAATACTATGATTGCCTCCATTTTACAGAGGAGAAAACTGAGGCTTCGACAGCTTAAAATTCCCAGGTTAAATAATTACTAATTGGTGGGTCTGAGATTCAAATGCTGGCCTTCCAGCTCCAGAGGTCATGTCCTAAACACCACATAACATTATCTCTAGCTTGGCCTCTAGCTTGTAGAAAGGGTAAAGCCTTTGGAGGCAAAGGCTTGTGGACATGCCACTTGCTAATTTGGGGAAATTATTCCATTTCTATGAGTCTCAGTTTTCTCCTCTTTAAAATCAGTCTGGTGACACTATTATTTCATTAGGATTATCATGAATACTACATGGTAGTGTGTATGGAAATCCACTTTCCGTATCGAAAAGGCTGATAAAAATATTTGCTCATTAGATACCAGAGTGGAGGGGAGGCAAAAACAGCATGGTAGAGCAGAACCAACAAGACATTGATTTGATCCTGACTTGAACAGTTGCCATCTCTGGGATGTTGGGCAAATCATTTAACCTTCATGGGTCTTAGTGTTGGCATCTATAAAATAAGGAGTATACACACTAACTTTCTGGGTTCTGAGGATTAATGAATATAGTGCATTCAATAAACCCCTAATGAATATAGTGTACTCTAAGTATCATTTCCCTTCCAACTTGCCTTCATAATCATAGAGCAATGCCCCATTTTCATTCACTTAACTCTGCTTTATTTTGCTTCATAACACCTGTCAGTCTCTGACATATTATATATTGATCTGTTTCTTTATTTTCTATCATTCTCATCCAGGTTGTAAACTATTGAAAGTCAAGGACTTGTTATTTTTTCACGGTTCTAGTCCCAACACCTAGAACAGTGCCTGGAAAATAGTAGGTACTCAATAAATATTTGTTGATGGACTTATTATCATCTATTATCATTTTTTAGGTCAGGGTCAATATCTCTGTAGTCACTTAACAGAACATGAGGCAATATTTATTGAGTAGCTTTAAAGTATATAATATGCTCTCAATCCCATTTTCTCAAAGATTAATCACCACATTACCTTCATCAGAATCACCTTGGAGACTCATTACACTGGAATTGATGAAGCAAAACAGTGATGTCCCAAGAATCTGTCTTTTAAGCAAAATCTACCTTTTTCTTCCTTTTTTTCTTCTAACCCGCCCTTCTGTTTGTTGGCCATTTAAAAACTCTATTTCTTAACACAAAATTTTGTTTTGAGTCAAGGAAATACAAGGCTTTTAAATTTTAAATTCTAACATTTGGAAATTTGGTTTTCCTAACTATGTGTTCATGAATTAAAGCCGGGGGATGGGGAGGAGGGGCGTTCATTTAAAAGATACCTAGGAAGCCATCCATATGTTACAAAAAAAACCTGTCACAATGAAAAATAAAAAGTATAGCATTTAAGGGACTGCCTCATTGTCATTCCAAGTCATTTTATTGCTCTGTGGACATACTCTAGGTTAAATATAGTAATAATTCCAAAGCTGCCACTGCCATCAAGAACTCTCAGCTACTGGTGAGCTCAGTGGCACATACAGAAACTCTTGCCACAGTTTGAAAGGCGCTCAGAGCTGACTGCAGCATACGAGGTCTTTGGCCCTCAGCACAGAGACAGTTGTACCTCCAGTCCTTGTAGGTTCTGAAGTTCCAATTTTCAAAGTACTGATCTCTAAGCTGATTATATATTCAACTAAATCTTAAGTGTACGTAGTTTCCTACTCTGGTCTACCTTTTGTTTACCTGCTGTTATAAGCTGGCCAGAGGAATGAGCAAAGAGAGCACGGAAATGAGCTCCTCTAAATTTCTCCAAACAACATGTGCGAAAGAGGAGCCACAATGAGGGGAGAGTCAATGGAAGCCCCAACCCGCCTGCTGAACCAGTTTCTACCCCTTTTGCTCATTAATCATAATCTCCAAAGAACACAAATGTGGAAACCTGTGAAGGATGCTGACATTGGGAAGTCACTCCTCTGGAATCAATACTTCAGGTCAATCAAAAGGAATTAGCAAGTGCCAGTGGTTAAGCTTTCACTACAGACCTTCAGTGAAAGACAGAAGTAGAACACGTGGACTGCTCACATCTTAGTTGAGGAGAGTGACATAAATGGCACTAATAACTGTTTAAAAGGACTAACATATAGTATACAGTCAAGAAATATTTGTAAACAGACCCTAGGCAATAGAGCACAGTGGTTAAGAGAGCAGATTTCAGAGTCAGACTAGCATTTGAATTCTGGCTCTGCTATTTCGCAGCGATGTCTGTGTGTCTTTGCCTTAATGTCACTAAACCAGAACTTCAATACCTATTTAATTATGATAAACCTACTTCCCCAAGAGTTCTTTCATGGAGTAAAAGCTGGATGCCATGTGTATTCAACAGTAATAAGAATATTAAAAAACAACAATTATTGAGTGTTTGCTACCTGCTAGGCACTATTCTAACTATTAACTCATTTAAATTTCTTAGGAACTCTATGAGGGGTTACAGAGCAGAAAACTAAGATACAAAGAGATTATATAGCAGACTCGAGGTCACACCTGGGAGGTGGTGGAGCTGAGAGCTGACCTAAGAGTATACCTTAATCACAGTGCCCTTCTGACTTTCATAAATAGCAGAAAAGGTGGGGAGGTGGCCAGAGGCAAGTGATGGGGTAACTGTTTAGTCACACCTCTGGGAGTTTCAGCTACATAAAGATGTCACTAGTAGATAGTAAATTAGTAAATGTTGTATTAGGAGACAAATATGAGACTCCAGAATCTCTCTAAGGAAATGGGATATAGAGCCATCAGTATTCTACTCAGCTACCTATTCAAAAAAAGGGGAAGGGGTGACAGAAACCTCTTTATTCCTATGAAAGAACCATGAGCAGTTAACAGAACAATAACACTGTCATAAAGATCAAGATTTTATACCCACAATAATGTAATGCATGCACATTTATGGTGCTGCCTGCAGCCTAAATAGTCTTTGTTCCAGTTTCCATTACATAAATCAAGCACTGTATCCTACCCTCACTTGGAAGCCACTTAGAAGCCTGGAGCACCATTATCTTCAGTAGTTTGCCTCGCTGCTCCTGGGGGCAGCCGGTGCCTAAACAAGGAGGGAGCCTTAGCAAGTGTTACAGCAGCCTTTAATCTCTATAATGACAGCACTTAGACCCTAATTATCCAGGCAAGTAATTCACGCTATAACAGTGGGAGCAAAGGCCCATTTTAGTCTCTCAGTGTTTTCCTCAAACTAAACTCAAAGACCATGGTAGTTATCCAAAGTGGACTTGCCATGAAACAGAATAAAGCCTCTGGGGAGGTCAAGACTCCTTAAAGATACCTGACCACAGAATGTGAACAATTCCCTAAATCCTGCAATTTGATCAAGCCTCACTACTGCAACACAACAGTTACCTGGTTGCTGCTAACTATTAAAATCTAGTCTTCTAAAAACACAGAACATTTTTATCTTAATATGTTCTTTAAAAAATATATATCCATAGTTTTCCTAAGAGACAGGGCCAGCATAAAGACAAGGAAAGAAAAACATAAGGTATCGTACCATTACATGTACAGACTAAGGGCAGGAAATCAGAAAGGGTAAATTCCTGTGGACTAGGGTACATGTAAAAGATTTTATAGTAACATTTTTCTTATCCCCATTTCACAGATGAGTAAAGTGAAATTATACAACATATTAAGGTAATGTAACCTGTAGGTACGATTTAAGATTTCAGACCCAAGTGTTCTGACATCAAAATCTAGACTCTCTCCACTGTACTGGACTATCTCTCTTGAAAAATGGTAGAATTTAATGTCTTTGAACGAGAATGGAACTTATCGAAGTTAAAAGAAGAATGCAGTAGATTCTAAGAGGAGAAGAAAATAAACATTAAAGGCACAGATATACAGTGGAATGTCTTGAAAGGATATAAGGAAGAGAATGGTATGAATTAAGTGGAAAATTTAGCAAGAGATAAGTTAGAAACTATAGGAAGAGGAAGAGGGCCTCAAGAGAGCAAAACAAAGAAAGTGGTAATTTAGAGAAACCAATCTGATAGCTATCAGGTATTTGAAAACAATACCATTTATTGAAAAACTTATGTTTCAGGCCAACATTGTCTCACTCCACATTTACACTTTTGGAAATACAAGTATTATTATTATCATTATTATTATTATTCCTGCTCTGACAGCAAAACTTCTCTGGATATGTGCTTTTCTAAATGTAAATGCAAAGCAGTAAAGTAAACAACACCCAGACAATGGGAACCACTAGAAAGACTTCCTCTTGTGTTTACATTTCCCAACCTGACAGTAATCTTCAGAAATAAACTGCAAACAAAAATCATTACATTTTTTAAATATAGAGCTTAAAATATCATATAATACACCATTCTGAAGAACTGTCATTCAAGGGTCAGCCGAGTGGCTCAGTTGGTTAAGAGTTAGCTTAAGAACATGAGTTCTGAGCAACAGGACCACTGGTTTGATTCCCACATGCAGGGGTTGGCAAACTTAAAAAAACTGTCATTCAAAAATCTAGATGTAGTTAGCATGCAATCACAAAACTGCATATGAACAAATTGATTTTATAAATAGAAATGATTAAATAGTGTAATTAACATTGAATATAAATAGAAATGTTTAAATAGAGTAATTAACATTGAATGGGTAAGTGCTTAGTGAATGAACTATCTTTTTTTTTTTTTTTTTTGAGGGTAGTGTCACTGGCCCTCATATGTGGGACCCAAACCGGGGCCGCTGGCTTCCCAAGCCAGTGCTTAACCACCACGCCACTCGGCGGGCCCCTGAACTATCTTATTCTAAGATAGTCTTTGAGGAAAAATATATAATTATTATGGTAAGAGTTGAACCAAATTTTATTCACATTAGGTTTTTGGTCAATTCAGTGAAATAACTCTTAGTAGAAGATCTGTGCTGCATGTCATAGGGCCTGGAGGGGCTGATTCTTCCAAACAGTCTGGAAAATGCTTAGCATACTAGGTGTGGCAGCACATAAGATACAAAGCATCCCCTTCCTCTCCCAGCACATCTGTTTAGACCAGGGTATAAACCCAGCTCAAGAGTAGCCAATCCTTACTCTGCTCAGTAATCCATACTAAATTATGCCCTGGCTCAAAAACAGGAACTACAAGAAGCCCCCTCCCCCTTGGGAATTTAAACTAAGAGACTACAGAGAAAATTGCTAGATAGTGATGAAAGCTTAAAGATACAAGTCATGTACAGTCCATGCTAGAACAGTGCGGGCATTGTACCATCAGATTTTGAGGAAACTGGTCTGACAAAGTGAACATGAGATAGAAATGAGAGAAGCCATGCATCACCTGAGGGAGAGAGGGAAAGAGATAAAAACAAAATTCTTAGTTTTTAATGTTTTACCAGTTCAATTTCCCAAGAGTCTTGTACATACTCTGGTGCCTGTATTTAGATCTCTATGTGATTTTACCAGTTGTCCTTACAATAACCTTTCTGTTGAGTACTTTTCATGATTTTTCTGTTCCGTGCCAGCAAGATATTCTTGCCTAAGACACATGCTATCATTTCAACTCTGAACTATTCTTCCAAGGGTTCAAAGATAACTTAAGGATCGGTCTTCCTTCTAAAAATCTTGCAACCTGGTGGAAAATAAATACAGGCACATGTCAAATACAATACAAGATAGACTATTTAAAAAAGTACCAAGTACAATCAAAGGACCAAGAAACAATATATAGTTTAAATCAATTGTATCTAAGGCTTCTTGAAGGTGAAATTTTCCCCAGATCTTAAATAACATTAGGATTTCAAAAGTAAGAAAAGGTAGAGAATTATGTTCTCATGCAGGAAAACAGCATTAGCAAACACATGGTGCAGAAAAAGGCAACTTTTTGAAGAGCAATTGTTCTGAAATGAGTTTACTATATGGTACATGTAGGATGACAAAATTTAAGAGCAGATAAAATAAGCATGGTAGACACCATAGAAGGTGGAAATCATTGTGTACAGACTTTTAATTAGACAAATTTATTTGTTAATGTACATCTCTAAAAAGTATAAAATTCAGTATTTAGTACTCACTAGGAGCAGAGGAAATCAAAGTAAGACACTAGTTACTAGGCTAACTGGTTTTTATAGGCTTGGTCCTCAAAGAATGGACTAGCAGTAGTTACCTGAGTTAAATGTATAAGCAAGATACAACAAGGAAATTGGTTTACTAAGAAATAGAGGTCCACAGGTCACAGTGGAAAAGATTGGGAAAGAAATCAGTAACAAGAGGCTAGGCTAAGAGGAAAGGAAGGCCAAGGCAATGCAAAGCTTTAAGTATGTGAGAAAATAGAGACTTTGTGAATGGCAGCCAAAGATGACAGGATTGAAAAGCATGGAGAAATCAAGGTTCCAAAGGAATTCAGTTGTAAAGTAATTGTAGTGGTTTGCATTTATAGCAAAGAAGTAATTTTTCAAACAAAAATTATCAGTGTGTCCTGTTGACTCAGTAGGTTAGTGAGTAATGAGACCCATGAAAACCAAACACTGAATTGGATATTTAGAATTCACCTCAGCTACAGTTCTAGAGCCTATGAAAATTCCTTCAAAACCTAACTCCTGTGAAGGATATTAAAACCAACCTATAATAAATATCAGACATTTATATTTCTGAAAAGGCATTAATCCCTTTAAAGCGAAGTGTTACTCTTTTTCCCCTTAAGAGACCATTGTAAATTTTATAAGTGAATTGCAAATACTAAAGCAGTCTAAAACTTAAAATATCAATCTAGGGACCCTATTATTTATGAAACAGTCACTGGAAACCACTTAACTTCCTTTTCCCTTTTTCAAAAGGCTTAAACAAACACTTGGTGTATGGTAGTGTTTAATTCACTCAGAAATTATTCAATGAACTATGTTTATATGACACTCCCGTCTACGGGAGATTTGCATGTTGATAAGGGAGATAGTCATTACAAGAAACATTATTTTTGTTTATTATTGGTGCAATCATTTTAATTGAGAACCTACTAAGTCTTGGGTATGTTCTAAATTCTGCAAATTAAGAAACAAATATGTTTTCTAATACCCACCCAATCAGAGTCTTATACAAAAATACGCCAAAAAAAATCTCACTTTAACATGAGGATAGGGCAAGAATGCTATCCCAAAATTCCTTTCTAGGAAGTTAAACACATTTTT
Organism: Aselliscus stoliczkanus; assembly: GCA_033961575.1. Lineage (NCBI taxonomy): Eukaryota > Metazoa > Chordata > Mammalia > Chiroptera > Hipposideridae > Aselliscus > Aselliscus stoliczkanus. Next base: position 141,688,416 of record CM066731.1, read on the forward strand.
CAAATTGTATCACTATTTTCAATATTATCCTGTGCAGCTATATTTCTGAAGACAGTATTATTCATAGGGTCAAGCAAGAAGTGTGCTCTGGCCCTTTGTCTCATTGCTTTACTGTTTCTTAGTGCTCTGTTTTTTCCAAAACTGGTCCTTGGTGTGTGTGTGTGTGTGTGTGTGTGTGTGTGTGTGTGTGTGTGTGTGTGTGTATACACATATATATTTCTTTTTAGGAAGAAAAATATCAGTAAGGTCAAGAAACATTGCTTTGTTGCAACCTGGTTCATTATTTTGTTCTCATCAGATAAAATAGAAGCTATCACCTACAAAATAATCCTAAGTATGAGTTAAAGCATTGTGTTCTTTCTGGGATAGCAGATGACAAAAAGACAGTTAGTATGTTACTCTTGATAGTGTACATTATTTGGAAAACTATATCTAGGGCTTGAAAACCATTAAACTAGTATATGATGTAAAGTATTAGGAGAATTGAGAATTATGAACGACTATTTGGATAAATCTGGATGTTTAAAATCAAAACAATGTACCACAATAAAGAAGTCCTCTCCAGAATTAAATTGGGAAATGGTGAAAACGCACAGCATCATCTGAAAAATATCTACCAACCAAATCAAACATCTCTGAGTACAGATTTCACAAAGTATCTTATATGAGAGATGTCTCTAAAGGGTCCGTCTAACATTATTTCATTGAGAAATCTGAAATGAGGAAGAAGAGGGCCTGTGAATATGAGCCACAGAAAACCAGAAAACAGTGTTCATGGTCATGCAAGTAACTAGAGAGAGTTGAGGATATGTCAGTTCCAGAAGCACAGCTAAACTTAAACTCCCCTTTTTTTTTTGAGGGCAGTGTCACTGGCCCTCATATGTGGGACCCGAACTGGGGCCGCTGGCGTCCTAAGCCAGCTCTTAACCAACGCGCCACTCGGCCAACCCTAAACTCCCCTTCTTGTTAGCTGTATAAACTTTAAGAAGCTCAAGTCTCCATTTCAAATTATGTAAAGTAGAAAGTAGGAGTATTAATATCGTTCTCACAGTGTTATTATAAAGATTAAATGAGATTGATAATGTTAGAAATTCCTGGTACAGAATTTTGGTCCCCATCTTCTTTCACCAACTACATTATCACTTGGGGCTTCTAGGATTAGACCTACAATAATCACACTGTAGAACTAGGTCATTTTAGCTTTGGGGAGTCATTTTATGAATCATATATTCTCTACAAGCTCTCCTTGAAATCTCTGATACATAAAAATAGAGCTTTAGTTAGAAGCATAAGGCACAGTATGAGGATATTATCCTTTGGGACTAATTTAGACAATAATGAATTGACATTTGCAGTAGTTCAAAAGTAAATTCCAAAAAAAGAAAATGATAAAGAATTGTTTTCTACTATGTTTAATTATTTAAAAGACAAAAAAATAGCTATAATTTAGAGATGATTGAAATTGAATTGTTTTCTGTGTTCTGTAGAAGATAAGAAATGTGTGGATTATACCCCAATTACTTTGAAAAATTCTATGCATGTTTATCCAAAATAAGAGAAAAGAGCATAAAATTATGCACATGTTCTTTTATACACTGCATTGAAAATCAACCTTATTTTAAAAAGTGATATCACAGGGCCAGCCGAGTGGCGCATTGGTTAAGCGCTGGTTTAGGGATGCCAGCGGCCCTGGTTCGGATCCCACATGAGGGCCAGTGACACTGCCCTCTACAGTTAACAACAGCTCCACCTGGAGCTGGGCTGTGCGAGCCCCGGTGATGGTGTGGGCTGCCATAGGCTATAGTGAGTGGCCCGCAGCCAGCGTGAGCGGCTGGCAGCCAAGCGTGAGCTGCCAATAGCCGCGGTGAGCGACATCCAGAGGCCAGCGACCGATCTGCCTCATCCGGGAAGAGCACAATGACGATACCAACAGTGAAGCAACATCCTCCGCAACTAAACTGAAGAACAAAAAGACAGCAACTTGTCTGTTCCCCTTCCCCGATTTCCCAACGCTGTTCCCCTCCGCCAATTCCCCAATAAAATCTTTAAAAAAAATAAAAAAAATAAAATAAAATAAAAAAAGTGATATCACAACCTAACAAAGTTAAATAGGCTGTGAGAGACACATATCTAAAAACACCTCCGGGTCACACTTAATCCATCATTTCTTTTTGATGTGGTTGATTTTAAAGATATATAATTTTCACCACACCTTGAAAAGTGAAAATACTTGAAAGTACTTTTGTATGCATAAAACATCCTGGAGAAAATTACAGGTTATATAATTGGTCATCACATTTTGCTAACGATCAAAACATCCTATATTACAACCCAACTAAGTATTTATAAAGCAGATATTCAACAGGCTCAGAATCAGAAATAAAATGGTTTTGCCTCTAAATTCTATCTTAATTCACCTATTATCAGGCTCATTCCCCTCAAATTGATGTATTTAATGTCAATTTTTTTTTTCAATAAATTGGAGTCATCATATCTTCCCAACAACCTATAAATAGTTTTTTAGACTTTAGGATTTTGGAATAATTGAGAAGTATTGCAAGAAAATTGTCCCTTCCTCAGTATAATCTCTAGTGGCTTTTTAGTGTTTTTATTAAGTACTCTTTCAGAGTACTCTTTAAGAGTACTTAATCTCCATAATTGTATTATGTTACATAATTTGGTTTAGAATAGATTAAAACTCAATCATAGTAAATCCAAACCGGCCTAATATTTCCAATTAGTTTCATACCCTTCCCTACCCCGTGGCAATAACTTGTATGTATTAATCTCATCAGCATTTTCCATATATGAAAGAAAAATTAAAAATGAGATGATGGGGAGTTCAAATCACTAACAAAAAAAAATTATCTTAAACATGTAGTAGTTAATGGAGAAGTCACTTGCCCCAAATTACAAATAAGACAGCATTAGAGATGGCATTATGAATTCTTGGCATCTGGAACCTCATTCGTCTTTGCAATTCCAGCCTACTAATTTTTGGTCACAGATCACATACTGTATCATGAGATCATGAGAGTGCCGAAGGTATGTGGGAGCAGAGAAAAAGCTAAAAACCAGGAAAGGTGAAAATACACTACATGTGCTACCATTATTCTACACCCAGAGCATGCATTGTACAACTCATTTTTACTGAATTCATTCAGACATCTTACATACAACTCCACTAAATAATAAAAAACTATGGTTAAATTTATGTTTTTAAAAAAATGCTCACTGTAATCAATTTCCCTCTCATTGTTAATTAATAAAATAATTGTATGACAATAATTCCTCAATTAACTATTTTAGTCATTTAAGTGGAAAGATTTTGTTATGAAAAGGGTCAAAATAGTAAAGATGGCCTGTTCTTTTCTGTTTAAAATAGACTACTGATCTTTTCAAACAGTATGTGAATTGATTAGGTTGAGTTATATATTTTAACTCTTCAATATGGAAAATTTCAAACATTACAAAAAGATGGAGGGAATTGTCTAATGAACTCTTAAGTACATGCCAGCCAACGATTTCCAACAATCATTAATTCTGCTTTTCTAATTTTATTATCCCTTTACCTTTTTTCCTAAGATATTTTAAAGCTAATTCTAGAAAATATGTCATTTTACCCATAAATACTTCAACATGTATCTTATCTCTATCAGAAAAGAAAATTTTACAACACAAAAACAGAATTATCATTACCACAGTCAACAAAATTTGCCATAATTCCTTAATACTGCCTAGTAACCAGCCCATGTTTGTTCCCATTTGTCTGAAAATGTCTTTTTGAATTTTTTGCTGCAGATCATGAATCAAGATCCGGTCATGTCTCTCTCCTGCTTAAAAATCCTCTATTGGTTTCCCATCGCCATTAAGATTCAGTCCAAAATACTTGACATAACCTATAAAGCACTGCATGATCTGCTTCCCGACTACTACTGCATTTAATAACAATGATTGTTCTATAAACAAATAATTCTCTCTCATAAACTATTATGTATTCTGAAACATAGCCCTTACAGGAAAGTCAGAAGAAAAAAACTTCATAACTATGTATACTGATATATATTAATAGTTATATAGATGTTAACTACAGTTATTGTGGTGGTCATTTTGCAATACATACAGATATCAAAACCTTATGTTGTACACCTGAAACTAACATAATGTTATATATCAATTATAACTCAATTTTTTTTATAAAAGCATAAGAAATGCTCAAATCTGTCCTTTTATCAATTTTCAAACGAAAAAAAAAAAAAATGAGTTGCCCTAACTACCTCCAGAGGTGTTTAGAGGTTTTGTGTTTTAGCTTTTATGCTTTTTTTATTTTGTTTTGCTTATCAATAAGTGTTTCACTACATTGTGGTCATTATTCTTTGCCCCATCTTTGGTCAGTGGGAGCCATTCAGATTGGTGCCTATGTAATTTTGACATGATCGTAATACACTTGGATAGCTTTTTTAAAATCTGTTCTGACAAGATGTCCCAGGCTTATCATGCTCAATTCCTGCCTGACCTGCAATCAGTCATTTCTCTGAAGAGCCTGGCTTCTTTAGTGGAAAATGGTATTTAGAAGCCTCTATCTGAGTTCTAGCATAATCATTGGAACTGTGTGCTCATTACTTCTAGGGCTTTTCAGTGGATAAACCCAGGAAACACGTATTTTCAGATAGGGAAAAATAAATAAATACATAGTATAATATCCAATTCAAGTTAACAATTACAGGACTTTTTCAAAATGTCTTTGATTTTATATTGTATCTCTTTTCTCTTACTCTACATAACCTGTTTCCGAACATATATATAATTACTTAATTGCTTTATCATACCATTTTTCTATGTATTTATTAATAATAGTCTTAAATAACAGTTTTAAATAATAGTTTTAAATAGTAAATAATAGTTTTAAATAACAATGCCAACAATGCAATTCAATGCAGGCTAATATTTCTTTGTGATTCATTTATCCTTTACATCTCATTAGTGATGTAAAGTCAAAATACTTTAAGTGTTTTAAAAATCACTTAAAAGCTATTCTTTGCATAGTGATGCACAGTTCAATTCATTAGTTTCTATTTGTTTTCTATTTTACATGTTGGTTTGTTATTTTCTTTTTAAATTAATTTTATTTTTAATTACATAAAATACTTATATGTCTCCCAAGCCAAAACTATAAAACAAAGCATTTTGATAGAGGCTTAGCCTCTATTGCTGTCTCTTCCACACAGTTTTCTGCACATTCCCTATAAATAATCATTTTTATTAATTTTGGCTTACACTTGCATTGTTTCTTTTTGAAAATATTAGCAATACACAGGGACACCTATATATTAACCCACACAAGCCAATATTTCTTACCTAAGAAGAAATTTACAGTACACATTCTTCTGCATTTGTATTTTTAATTAATAGTACATCTTGGCACACACTCCAAACATTTTTAGAAATCTACTCTATTTTATGGATGTACTATCATTATATACCAGATGGCTGTTTTTCAATAATTTTAAATATAATTTTGTAATTATTTTACAAGTAGCTTGTCATTCCTAAAGGTTTTTTGGTTTTGGTTGTTTGTTTGTTTTGTTTTTGTGTTTTTTTTGTGAGTGACAACTGATTTCCCACTGAAATAAAGAGTTAAATGTACTTTTCTGAAAGTATATCCCTCTAGAGCACAGAATGGCTGACTCTCATTGAAAAGGCATATGTCAAAAAGGAAAAAAGATAAAATACACTTTTTAAAATAAAAGCAGAAATATGTGGATAATGTTTCTCCTTTGACATGGATTGAAATGGAGCATTTACTCTGTGGATTATACAGAACAATTAAATTATTGGTTTTATAACAGTAAATTATTAGTTTAAGATCACAAACACTAAAGATTCCTTATAAGTTTTGATGATAGATTTAAATTCTACTGGCTAAAATGTATCACAAAAATAAAAGTTTGAGTCAAACAAGTTCATGTCTTTCACAATATATCTCCATTATCTCTGCCAATACTTACACAGCATAAATTCTGAATTCATGTGTGCAACTTTACTACATTCACATACACATCACAAGAATACATCAAATGTACTTCTCACTGAGGCAGAATTCATAAGGATACTCCATCAGACAATTCGACAAATACGTATCAGGTACCTATGGTTCATTAAGCACTCCACCAGCCACTGAGAATGCAAAGTTGAATGGACACACTGAATTTAACTTTTCTATTAACCTGTGAATTTTTAACAGGTTGACAAAAGACAAACATATTTTACAAATACCGAAAGAATGTGCTAAGGACAACAATAAATATTTACAAACTATAGCTGAGGTACCACAGAGAAGTTCAAGTGATTAATTTTGGGGAGAGCTTTCCAGTTAAGTAGCAGCTGGTCTGGGCTGTGAAGGATAAATAACTCTGATGGGAATCCCTGGCATAGGGAAGACCAAAAAACGTATGTTATCAGTTAGGATCCTACATGGGCCAGTGACGCTGCGCCCTCTACAGCTAAGATGGTGAGCAACAGCTTGACCTGGAGCTGGGCTGCCATGAGTTATCGGTGATTGTGTAGGCTGTCGTGGAGTTTCAGTGGGCTGCTATAAGCTACTGTGAGTGGCCGGCAGCAGGCATAAGCTGCCATCAGTCATCGTGAGCGGCTCTCCAATGGCCGGCAACTGACTGCCTCAACCGGGAAGAGGGCAATGATCATAATACCAACATGGGCCAGTGAAGCAATGTCCTCCACAACTAGACTGAAGAACAAAAGGACAGCAACTTGTCTATTCCCTTCCCTTGATTCCCCAACACTGTTCCCCTTCCCTGATTCCCCAATAAAATCTTTTAAAAAAAATAAATAAATAAAATAAAATAAAATGTTCATTACTAACAATTAGGCTTCTTTCTTTTCTAATTTATTATGCACCTGTTTCTAATTATAATGGCACTGTGTCAGCCTTAGAAAATGCATCTTAAAGTCTATAAAACAATTTGGATATTTCTGCCTACCCAAGAATAGTCATCTTCCTGTTTAAGAAATAACTCGGCCTTATTTTATTTCAAATGCATTTCCTTTACTTTTCTGGTATAATGATTGTTGTACTTCTTCAATATATAAAAGGTAAATATAAGCATTTATATTTTGTTCTTGTTCTGAAGGCTTACCTCTCAATGAAGGTGGTATGTCTGAATCAAAAAGGAAATGGGAAACCCTGAAAAATAATTTGTAATCATTAGATTTTTTTTTTCTAATTCTGTGACCATGCTATGACTAAATGTTTGTGTGGTTCCCCTCACCTCCCCCTCTCCAAAAAAAAACATCATATTTTGAAGCCCTAATTCCCCAATATGATGGTATTAGGAGGTGGGACCTTTGGGAAGTAATTAGGTTTAGATGAGGTCATAAGGATGGGGCCCCTCTCATGGAATCAGTGCCCTGATACAAACAAGGAAGATACCAAAGCCCTTTGTCTCTCCACAGTGTGAGGACACAACAAGACAGCCACCTTCAAACCACGAAGTGGGCCCTTACCAAGAACTAAATCTTTTGAAACCTTCATCTTGGACTTCCTAGCTTCCAAAAAGGTGAAAAATAAATGTTTGTTTAAGCTACCCATGGTATTTTGTTATAGCAACCCAAACTGACAAACAGAGCCTCAGAACCTAAACCAAAGCCACATTCACTTGTATTGGAAAGCCTTCTGCCAGAAAATATGACTACTCCCATGGCAAAGGAATGGACATAAACAAATAATCTTCTTATAATAGCAGAATCTTAAACTGAAAGAATAGAATTCTGTATTATCTATAGGGGCAAGTGAGAGAAAAGGTTTACTTATAATAATCTATTTCACAATATTAATATGGAATTTTAAATATATATTATAAATCATTGCTGACTGGTTAATAAATTCCTATTTTAGCAACTTACAGAATTTCAACATTAATTAACCCTAACAAGGATAAAAAGAGAGAATGATGGTGAAACAGGATGATTTAATTGTTTTTAAATTATGATTATATAACATACAGTATTATAAGTCATACATATGAATGCTACTTTTGAAAAAAAATCATTTTCTTGTAAGTATAGCAAAGAAAATTCTCTTACCAAGGTAAGGCATGTGGAAAATCTGTTTTCAATATATAACATTCTCACTCTTCCCCTGGGGCATCTTGTGTTTTGCAACATCCTTCTTTATCTCTCACTGACCAACTGTCAAATTCCACATGCCTTCTATGACCTTCCACTCCAAGCCTGGCTAGCCCCAAAATGCTCCTGGACCACCTGTCTTACATCAAAACTTAGCTATTCTTTTCACTATCTGCTTTAATCTCAATATTCTGGCAAGAACTTGATGAACAAATTCTTATACAGTCATTCATGGCTGACGGTGTTCATTCCAAGTACATTTATGAATTTTCATACTTATCATCTACAGCTTCTATTTTAAAATGAGTAAGTTATACTAAATTTGAGAATGGAAGTGATGTTGTAAAAAAAAAAATAGAATATTAAACAAGAAAGACCAAGTTTCATAACTCTGGATATTTCACTTAACCTTTCTTGTCCTCAATTTTAGCAATTGAAAAATATATATAATAACCACCCCATTTGTTGTGAGGATTATATGAAAAGAGATAAGTAAAAATACTTTGAAGCTTTTCATATACATATAGGAATATTACATGTGTATGTATATATGTGAATACATATGCATATATATATGCACACACACAAACATAACACACATATATTTATTATGATAGTAATATATATAATGTATAGAGATGACATAGATAATAATATTTACTCAATATTGTGGAGCACATGGAGTTTTCAGGTCCTACCTCTGTAATTGTCAAAAAAATGAATGACAGTTAAACTATTTGATGAAAAAGGGAAGAAAAATGACCTTTCAACAGAAAAGGATTACTAGATACGTTGGAGACTACCACTGAGGTGCCCAGAGAAATGGCTTTTAGAAAAATGGTCATCATTTCATACCTTTAGCCTTCCAAGTCCAATATAGCTGAATTCGACACAGTGGGAGAACACAGAATAAAAATGGCCCTGCAGGTAATTGCATCCTATTATGTTCATATGAAAGAAAGATGGTGAACTCTATATTTTTTTCAGTGTTCTTTCTTAAAATTTTAGTACACTGATCAGACCCAACTTAAAGCTATATGCTGAGAGCTGTAATTTCATAGAAAGTAAAAAGTTTGATAGATATGTATCTGTAAGGAGATAACCTAGGAAAGGCTTCAGAAGCAAAATAAGATTGTCTTAAGTAAAGCCATTTAGGACTAGCCTATCACATAGACTGCCACACTATAAAATTATGGATTGGTCAGGAGCAGCTGATAAGTTTGTAAAATATGCTGAGGAAACAAGTTTGTGCCAGTGTATAATCTTAAAGCTGCTGAAGCAGGAATATCACTAATTGCATTTCCTGAGTGACAGTTTTGATCATCCTCCTTACTCATGAAAAAGGATTTTCTGAAAAGTGAAAGGGTGTTAGGATGTGGAGAAATCAGCCAAGTGTCAATGTGTTTGAATATCATTTTCTGTTTTTGTGGGGATTAGCAGGAAGTGTTTTTGTTGTTGGGTTTTTTTTCCCCCAGAAGTCATACTGTGTCTGCGCAGTTATGTAGGATGCTCCTTATACACAATATTTCCTGATGTGGCTACTGAAGTGGATAGAAATTCATGCCAACAAGATATAAACGGCATTGGCTCCTTTTCTTGTAATCTTTCAGAAGAATCTTATGTAAGTGTACTGATGGGAACAACCAGTAATGGGATTCCGCAGTGAGGAAAAGAAAGAACAATATAATGAATGGTGAGCTTCAGGTTAAGAACAACATCAGCAGGAGATAAAAAGAAGTTGAGCTGCATTCAGACTGAAAATTTATCAGAGAACCAACAGACTAATCTCTGCTAATATGTTAGTGGCTGTATGAATATAGCAGATGTATCAATCAGGTTGTGATAACCACTCTTTTCTATATGAAGAAAGAATCAAAATATTCAGGCTCTGATACTGCTGAATAAGTGGAATTATAGCCCTTTAGGAGAATCATTTAAGGAATGTCACTGGCCTTTTGGAAAGAGAGATACTTTTCAAGTCCTAAAAGCCATGATATCACCTGGGAAGCTGATGAGCTAACAATCAAGTAACTGAATAGAAGAAAAGAGAAGACAAAAAAGGCACTGCTAATCTACTTATAAAAGAAAAGTTTTATCTCCCACTCACCTCCTTCAGTTTCATCCTTTCTACTCTGCTCCAAATTGTTTGACTGTTTGAAAATCAATATAATGTTTTTTTCCAAACTATTTAGTTACTTAATATGTCTCTCTATAACCCAATGCTACTTAAGACTAGGTTATAGAGATTAGATAAATGTTAGATTAACTTCAAACATTTATTTTATTTAGCACTAATTTTATTTATATATGCTGTCTTCATATTTTTCTGATCACATGACAAGCTCTCAGCCCATGACATTTAATCGTGAAGTAGGAGTTTGCCACATAACTGTTTATAAATCTAAATCACACTAACATCAATAAACTTCAGATTTCGTACTTTCCCCCCTTTCTATTCACAATTCTTACCAGTTAGTCAATCTGAATAAGATAATCAGTGTTGAGAGAATGTGGTGTTGGAGAAAAAAGAAAAATATGGAATATTTTCTCACAGTACTAAGTAACATCCTATGTCTCAAGACAATTTATTTTTTAAAACGAAAGATTTATTAAGCACCTGCTACATGCCCACCTGTGATCAAAATCAGATATAAAGAAGATGTAAAGAATAACAGAGTCTTAGGGCTTATGTGGCTAAAGAAGAAACTCAGATCCAAGTCAGAACAAGCCTGTACATGGTGAAAGAGAAGCCATGGGGGAACTGAATTCGAGTTGAAGATCTAGAAGGAGCTGCAGCTGAGGCCCATCTTCACTGAAGAGCTAGCACTAAAAATCATTCATGGTTTCACATATTTTTATAATAAAGCCAGAAAAAATAAAAAGCCTCTGGGAATTGCTTCTTCCTCTGGAACTCCTGTTTATGCTATCATCCCTGAGCTTATACTACTTATATTGCTTATCTTCTTGCAATATTTCCCAACTATTATATAAAACTTTCTTTGAATCTTCCAAACCCAGTACATAAATAATTGTTGTATAACAGAGAAAATATATGTTTTTAAGAGATTAGAGAGTTTTTCTTTTGCTAACTTTATTGTGTGTGAACTTTCTCTCTTTTAATCCATTGCCCAAGGGAGAACTGAGATTTTTACAGCTGAAATACAGAATCTATACATTCTACTTTTGGCACCCAAAAGAAAAATGTAAAGCCCAGTTTTCTCTTGGCCTAACTTTAACTAAAGAGTGTTCTCAATGTCGAGACTATTCCCTTCTATATAAAGAAACAAGCCTGGGTAACTTAGATCACAGAGTTGTGGGTTCTGGGCTCACCTCTTCCCACGGACACAAGAAGTCTGCAGCTACGTATTGCACAACTTCCTCTGGAAAAAAAAAAATCTAAAAACTGAGCAATTCCTACACTTCTGGCCTGAGAGGAGGTCCACATCAAAGCAGGTAGGCTGGCTGGGCCACAATCGCACCATCAACCCCATCCCCTGCCCCGGGCACAGTACCCACAATCAGGAAGGTACTCAAAACCAGGAGCTTCTCCCTGAAGAGAGAAGGGTTTGAAACCCACATCAGGCACCCCAACTTTTAAGACCCGTACCTGAGAGATGAGCCCCGAAACTTGTAGTTCTGGAAACCAAACGGTGCTTGCAATCACGATGCCCGCAAGGCTGTAGCACTCCGAGGAATGGCTCTTAAAGGGCTTGTGCCCCTGACCTCGCTGAGGCTGCAGACCCAGAGATGCACAGACTTTATGTGAATGAGGAGCATTTGCTAATCTTAAAGCATCGTCCTGAGGGGCAGGCATCTACTTTAGCGCACATCTAGGGGCCTGCTGACTGGCGGCCTCCATCTTCTCATTCTTTCTCTGCCTCGCTCTAGTCACAGGGCGTTATCTTTTCATGTTTTAATGCTAGGTTGTTTTGCATTTCTTCCTTCTGGGATGCCATCTACATACGCTCCCTTTGCCACGCTTCACATTGCCGGTATCTCTCTTCAGGGATCTGTTACACATGCCTGGTGCCCTGGTTTTTGCTGCAACCATCCAAGGGACACTGGACACTCCTTGATCTCCTGGCTCTGGAGGCCAGAGGGGCTTGAAGGATTGTAACAACTCGACTCAGTTTTTGGCATTCTGCCTCTGCCAGGGCATTGCACAGATAGCAGACTGAAACACACCCCCTGTCTTTCGGTGAAAATGGCCTATTTGCTTGCACTGGAGCTTTAGTCTGAGAGGCAGGCTTCTGGTTTGGTACACAGCTAAGGACCAATGGGAGGAGCTCTTAGGGAGAAAAGGTCAGTGTGCGCAGTCTCTGAGCTCTCCCTCTGTCTCGCTCCACCTTGCAGGTATCCCCCAGAAAGGCGATTATATTCTTGTGTGGCACTCCAATTTTGATAGCTGCATTAGGGGCCATCTTTGCTTTGCCTTGCTGTGGTGGCCAGTGAGGATTCTTAAATAATAAGAATAAGAGGCATTCAGAGGAGATGAGAATATGGGAGGCTTATTTGGGCCCCAAGGAGGAGGTCTATTCCCTCCAACTTCGAGGGTTTCAACCAAAGGGAACAAGTGTGCAAGGTTATAAAAATGCCAATATAACCCCAGACAGATTTCACAGGGACTAGGACAGCATCCAACTTCTGTTATACTCACCACATTGTCCAGCATGGCAAGGCAAAGGTAGGACAGCAATGACTGATGAAAATATCTATTCCAGATGATTTGATAGTTAATATTAAGTGTCAACTTGGGTAGACTTCACTTAAAGTCTACCCAAATTGCACTCTGAAGAGAAAGGCAGGGTTTATAAAGCCAAAACCACAAGTGCAGTTCCCATTTTGGTTCTCCATGCAAATGAAGGATTCTGGCTAGGTTAAGAGGATTGGTTAGTTCCAATATGCAAACAAGGGAGGTTAAAACTACAAAGAGGAAGTAAAGCCCATATATGTCCATGCAGCATTTGTTATTCCAGATGTTGATGACTTGGCCCTGAGTTGAGTTTAGCAACAGGTTAATAACTTAATAGTAGCTCTGAGAACTGAGACACAAGATGTACAGACCCACAACTTCCTCAGTGGGCTCTTGACTCCATTTTAAGTGCCTCTCTTAGCAAAACTTATTCTCTTTTATTTTCTCCATTGTCAGGACCCTACTGTAGACCCTGAAGTGGAAATTTGTTCCAGTACCAACCATACAAACCAAGGTCATGGAGGCAGTTGTGTCCATGCAGGGCCCAGAGTGGATTCCATGGTAAGATAATGTATAATTTAGTAAGATATTGCCAAACTGTCTTTCAAAGGAACCATATCATTTTGTATTCCCACCAGCAATGAATGAGAATTCCTATTGTTTCACATCCTCACCAGCATTTGGTATTGTCAGTGTGGATTTTGGCCATTCTAATAGGTGTATGTTAATATCTCATTGTTTCAACTCACCAAATAGTTTACAATGTAGAATATCTTTTCATATGTTTACTTGCCATTTGTTTATCTTGTCTGGTAAGATGTTGATTAAGCCATTGTGTGTTAAAAATGTGTTTTTCTGCTCATTTTTCAAACTTAAAATATGAGGGACAAATTCACCTACTTCTAAAATAACCTCAAAATAGATTTCCTTCCTAGGTTTCTAGTCTTTTGATGCTGAGATGGGACTGAAGAATCAGGGAAAAAAATCAAGTCATATATATATATATATATATATATATATATAAAATCAAGTCATATATATATATGATATATATATATATATATATATATATATATATATATATATCTTAATAATATTCTCTTAAAAATGAAGAAAAAAATAGACCTGATATATTTCTCAGGGAGAAGCCTAAACAACATTGTACCTGGATATAATAATAATGAACATTGTCCAGCTAGCCTGGAACATTTGTGACATGACTTCTTTTGTCCCAATTTCACCTCTAAAACATTTTCAAGACATAATGGTTATCACCATCCCATTCTTCATGACTAATCTCTAGGCCTGGGCTATTTTTGAATTATCACTTTAGTTTTATGAGAGGAGCCCTCACTTGTTTTGAATGCCCTTGAATTTAATTCTTATCAATTTTATGGCCAAGTGAAGCAGGGATCAAATTTACTACACAAGCTCTGATTCATGAAATCATTTGAACTATTAGCATTGGACTGAAAAGACTGTTACTTTCTAATAACTAATACATTTCCAAATAACTAGCAAATTGGGGATATTTATCTTCTGAAAATACATTTCATCAAAAAGACAATAATGTACTATTGGGGATAGTCATGAGTATCTTATTAAACCATGTTTTCACACAAGTATGGTTTAGAAAACAAAAGTGGCTGTTAATGGGTCTCAAGCACTTTATAATAGATTTATAGGCATGGCTACTAAGGGCACTAAAAGTATCATAACATAAAAAACGAAAATAAACGATGTTACGACATGGTCAAAACATCCTTAAATATCAATAATTTAGATAAAATTTAGACTTTACTTTCTAATACATTTACAGTTTTTAGACAAATTTCACATATAATGATTCAGATAAAAATGCTATACTCTCTACATTTTTACTTTTAACATTAGTGATCTATATATGTATCTTAAGTATGCTCTTATAGAATCTCTATATTTTAAAGCTCTTGTTTGAAATTAAGTATTCACATAATGATAGTCTTATCGAATTATATTATCAAATATAAAATGCATAAAATCAAGGACAGATAAAATTCTAAAACTACAACAAAACCAACTATAATGGTAATCACTAGGAAATAATTAAAAAACAGAATTATCAATTCATCATGAATCACTAAATAAATGGGAGATCTAGAACATTTTTGGAACTGCAAACAACTCAGAAGGTCATTTGGTTCATCTACCATATAAGTAAGTCTGTAATTAAACATTATCCCAAGTACATAGTTGTCAGTTGTTCTTCTAAAGACACTTGGAGCATTCCCTGCATCAGTTCCAAGACCCAACATTTATTAGTTACATTCTAGAATGTCTTCCTTCTCTTTGCCTGAATTCTCCCTGCTGCTGTTTCTTCTGGTTTATATTTTGAAGGAATTGCAAATAATCTTTCAAAACTAGAGCAGTGTTGATCAAACTGCAGTCTAACCAGCATTTGTACTTAAATGAATTAGAAAATATCAAAGTGTGTTGAGTAAAATAAGAGAAATAATTCATGAAACTTGTTTCAGTTATCCATATGTAGGTATGTGTGAATTGGAGATTCATTTATATACAAATATGTGTCTGTCAGGGTAAATACATATTTTTTCCTAAGTGTAATGGTATAAAAAATTTTTTGAAAACATAAATATTTGTTAGGACATCAAGAATTTTTCCTTAGCCACTTTTATTTTTCCTTCTATAGTTGAAGAGTGTTTTCTGACTATATGTCAGGGTACTCTTTTGGACTCACAAATTTTTTGTTGTTCACATATTGTACTCCTTGTTGATTGCCCAGTTTTGCCTTTGAAAAACTCAAAAATTTTTTTTACATATTATTCTTTTACTAAATAGTATAACCCTAGACTTGTAACCGTTGGAAAATGAGACACATTTAAAACCGTTGATGTATGATTTGTGAGATGACTGCAATTTAGCCTTCATGTCAATGAGAATAACTTACAATGTAAGTATCAGCAAACTTAAATTGTTATTAAAATTGATAATACAGCTAGGAAGTGTTTTGTGTGTGGTACAATTGAAGCATCAATTATTTTATAATAAATATCATTCCTTTGACATGTAATACAATAAGGCATTTAAGAAAGAATTTTTCCACCCTAATTTGGTGCAATTTCTCAATACTAGAAGCAGAAACTAGCAAAACTTTGGACTAATTTTAAGCATTGATAATATGATTTTTTTTCCTAAAATGAAAACTAGAGTGATGAAAAAGGAATGTGATATTATAAAATCTAAAACTTCCCTTGAGATATTTTCTTTTCTTTTTTATATCATTCAGATATAACATACATAAAATACAATGTCATATATTTGTAAATGTACAATCTGATGAATGTTGACAATGTGTATATACACTGTGCAGCCACCATCCTTTCCAGTCAGTCCTTCCTCAACCATAATGTATGAATCAATTTTGTTGTTGAAATTGATTTATATTGTTCTGTGTAGTTTGTATCTTTTCATTGCTAAGTAGTATTCCATTATATCTATATATCACAATTTATTTATCTACTCACCTATTGATAGACATTTGGGTTGTTTCAAATTTTGGGTTTTTATGAACAAAACAGCTATGAATATTTGTGTACAAATCTTTTGTGGACATATATTTTAATTTATCTTGGGTAAATATGAAAGATTAGAATTGCTGAGTTGTGTGTTAAGTGTACGTTTAACTTATAAAGTACTATCAAAATTGTTTTAAAGTGGTTGGGCCATTTTATACTCCTACCAAATGTATAAAAATGTATTTGCTATACAACCTTGCCAACAGTTAGTATTTTATCTTTTTAATTTTATCTGTTGTATTAATCAGGGTTTTCCAGAGAAACAGAACCAATAGAAGAATATTATTCAGATATGTATATGTGGTATATGTGTGTACACATACACACAAACACACAAGGTTGGACAATTAAGTTCATGAACTTATTGCAACGATGTTGCTAACCATTTTTGGTATCAGAGGAATTACTCATTATGAATTTGTACCAATTGGATAAAGAGTTAACCAAGTTTACTATTTGGAAGTGCTGAAAAGGCTATGTGAAAAAGTTAGAAGACCTGAACTTTTCGCCAGCAATTCACTGCTCTTGCATCATGACAGTGCACCAGCTCACACGGCACTGTCTGTGAGGGAGTTTTTAGCTAGTAAACAAATAACTGTATTGGAGCACCCTCCCCACTCACCTGATCTGGCCCCTAATGACTTCTTTCTTCACCCAAAAATAAAAGAAATATTGAAAGGAGGACATTTTGATGACATTCAGGACATCAAGGGTAATACGACAACAGCTCTGATGGTCATTCCAAAAAAAAGAGCTCCAAAATTGCTTTGAAGGGTGAACTAGGTACTGATGTGAGTGTATAGCTTCCCAAGGGGAGTATTTCGAAGGTGACTATAGCGATATTCAGCAATAAGGTATGTAGCACTTTTTCTAGGGTGAGTTCACGAACTTAATTTTCAGACCTCATATATATGGAGGGAGGGAGGGAGGGAGGGAACGAGAGAGAGAGAGAGAGAGAGAGAGAGAGAGAGAGAGAGAGAGAGAGAGATTATAAAGAAATGGCTCATGTGATTATGAAAGCTATGAAATCCAAGATCAGTATTTAGCAAGCTGGAGACCAAGGAGAGCTGATGATGTAAGTTCTAGTCCAAAAACCAGCAGTCTCGAGACCTAAAAAGAGCAGACATTTCAATCTGAGTACAAAAGCTGAAAAAGACAAATGTCTCAACTCAAATAGAAGGAATTTCCTATTACATACTCAGACTATTTGAGCTATTAAGGTCTTCAATTGATTGGATGAGGCCCACCCACAATCTGCTTTACTTAGTCAGTGAACTCAATGTTAATTTCATCCAGAAATACCTACACAGACACACCAGAATAACATTTGGCCAAATGTCTAGATACCATGGCCCATCCAAACTGACACATAAAATTAACCATCAAAGCTATTCTGTGAGTAAGCTCGTATCTTATAATGCATTCTAAATGGTGAAAGGAATTCCTGTAGTACAACTCCACTATCACTTGTGACAAGAAAGTAACACAAACCAAGGTAAGAAGAATGAGAAGAGCAAAAGCAAGAACAGGGAAGCAAGGATAAGGTTCATCAATTTGATGTGTGTGTCTCTGAGTAGAGTTATATAAGATAATGTTAAAGGGACTACAGAAGATATTTCTTTACCATGCAAGGACACTACTTGATAACAATATATTTTGAAATGGCCTTTGGTGACCTGCCTGTGGCTTAGGGTTCCATTGTAAAATCACCAAGTCCAATCATTTAAATTATCTGCCCCATATTCATCCTCTTCATCCTAAGCAAAGGAATATCCTCTACATAGCCAGTGACATTCTTAGGAGCTAAGAGATAATGGACTGGTTTTCTTAAATTTCCTCTTCTTTGGGCTGAAATGCAGAAAAAATGTCCTCACTTCCCATCTCCCACTTCCTCAGTGTTTACAGGCAATAAAGATGGAATCTAGACTCATGGCTTTTAGTGGGATGCCCTCTGACACTTGTACACTTGACCATCAGCCATGAAAATGTCCTCCGAACCAATTCTGGGTTCTTGTAGGAGTAAGAATCTTTCCAAGATTATTTTGTTGGTTTATTGGACACTAATGTAACCTGACATTTTTTTTCCCATTTTCTTTTCTTTGGCATTAAGTCTTCATATATTTTTTCTTCCAGTTAGTGGGCAGAATGTGAGGGGACAGTCCTGTTGTAAAGAAGGTGTGAGTCATACTCTGGGCTAGTGTCCCATGTTGGGAATGTGTTTGCCATTCCTTGGGCATGAGTTCAAAGACAGGTTTTCTAATCTGGGCATTTTATATTTTTAGTATTAAGTGAAAATCTGCAAGTTCTAAATGTCTGCCATGATTTCCCTCATATTTGAAAAGCATTTACAACTTTTAGGTGTGTGCACTGGAACATTTCAAAAGACTTTCATTATTTCAGGCACTTAGGGTTATATATCTGAGTCCTTAATTTTGTGACTGTGGTTTTACATATGCTGAGATTTTTCTATAAATTGGCACCTATGAGCCAGGAACTATTCAAAGTGCTTGATGCTTTTTCACTCTTTTAATCCTCATAACAACTGTAGCAGTTCTTTACCATCATTATTTTTATTTTACACCTGTCTATGGTGCTTATACAAGTTGACACAGCTAGTAAGTGAGAGAGCTGTGAGTCACAGACAGACAGACTGGCTCCAGTATCCAAACTCTTAACCAGTGTGCTATATGCTTCCCCTCCACAGTGATACGTCCTCTCTTCTTGAGGTGGTTTAATTTCTTAGGTTAAAAATGAGACTAATATAAGAGAGTGGATCTAGTTAGTTAATATATCATAGGACTTGGGAAGAGCATTATGCCAAAACCCTCATGTGTTTCTTATTATACCATTATAGGAAAATTTTAACTAGTTTCTCAAAGTAAAATAGATACACTACCATTTAGATGATATAATTTTTAGGTATATGAATCAAAGACCTTATTTAAAAGTCCAGAAATCACACCAAGCACACAATAATTTTAAAATTTGATGGTCATCAGTGATCTAATTTCACTGATTTTCAGATTTTTTTCTGTTCAAATTTGTCACAGAATTGTATATCCCCAAACAACCAATCCTCACATGATTAGACAGGAAACTACCTTATACTTAAGTCATAAGTGTCATCAATTTTGTGTCATCTTCTTCTGACTTTAGTAAAAACATCTGGTTATCATTTTCTGTATAATAATCATATACCTGAGGTTGATAATTAAGCTTCCCCTGAAGACCTGATAACTATGATTTTTGAAATTCCAGTTACAAAACTTCCAAACCTTTAATCAGTTACTTCATATGGATTCTTGCCAAGCTCTTTTCAATTTTTTTTAATGTCTCTTAAAATTGGCAAGATCCAAATTGGGCACATCCCATAATTTATTACAAAAATTTCTCTAACATCATATCACTTCATCTTGTGAGCAGCGGTCTGGCAGTCAGGAGTTTTAGCATCTACTCCCCCTTTCCAGCTTATTATCTGTTTTGAGTTGGATAAGTCATCTAACTTAGCTGCGTCCCAGTTTGCTTATATACAGATAATACGAATTAGACTAGAAGATTGTTATTGTCTCAAGGTGGTATGATTTTATGACTTCCTCCAATGGAAACAATAATTTTTAATGGATATCTTTGTATAATAAGTTTTTTACGTTGTTTTTTTGCAGATTTGTTTTTCTTCACAAAGCAAATTATCCTTCATTTACCCCCAGGGAGCTTTGTTATATTTATTTTTTCAGTTTGTCAAAGTCATTCAGAATTCTAATTTTCTACAAGGTAAGGAGTTCACTTAAAGTATTAGTCTTTCAATGTCAACATGCAGTGTGTATCTAGGAAAAATAACTCAGGATTTTGGGGGGATAGTGAATCAGTTTCAGGAATTTATAGGAAATAAACAAGCATGTTTATACTTAGTCTCATAAAAGAAAAGTTGGCCAGGGTAAAGAATATGTCAAAAGATGAGGTTAACCAATCTGTAGTGTTCTCCTTCCATTTTCTCCTCTTCCAATAATATTTATGTAATGCCCTCATTTACCATGCTAAGTGCTATGCCAAGAAAGCATAACAGATGTATTTCTTGTCCTTGAAGAACTCAGATCCTAAAATAGGTATTGAAGTGAGAAAAAGGGTAAGAAATAGACTTAAAATATGCAAAGAATAACTGATTCTTTCAAAGTATATGTACTTTTACCAATATGTGCTGATTGAAATCTGGTAGTATCACCAAGTGTGACCTCCTTCATGGCTTAGGCAACTGTGGGGGGCCAGCCCCCCGCAAGTCCAGAGATTCCCTCGGGTGGGATGGCATCGGTGAGGAAAAAGAAGAAAGATGGAGACATTGGAAAGAGTTTCGCAGGAGTGTCACACTTTATTGTTACAGCATGTCCCCTTTTATAGGGGCTTCTGACCATTACCTCAATCACAAGTTATGTTTCACATGATCATGATGTTTTCTCTTACTCAGGACTTTTACAGTCTTTACTTTTTTGTAATTATATCTTTCCAGGGTACACTGTGGCCTATTCTATGTTCAAGGATTTTACTTATTGTCTAAAGAATGGTTACCATGACTACCTTACAGGGCACATAGTTGAGCTATTTCCAAGAGACTACCAGTGGCTGAGTTTAGGGCAAAAACCATCTAAAGTCTATTTCTATGTGATTATAATACTTAGTAGCAAAAGGCGTCTCAAACTTTTCCTATCCTACAAAGGGCTGCATATTATTGTAATAGAGCGTAACATCTGTTTCTCAGTCAAAGCTTCAGTATTTGTTGCTACAGCAATATACACAGCAAAGAGTTAAAAAAAAGCTGTTAATTAACATACCTCATGGTCAGTAAGCTGTCTCTTATCAGAACTCTCATGGCCTGAAGACCTTGGTCTCCTGGTCTCCAAGGAGATTTTTCACAGCTGCATAGGCAAGTAAGCTCAAGGACGGATGATATCACCAGTTTCTCACAGAGGCTGTCGGTTTCTCACAGACAGGCTGTCAGTTTTTCACAGACAGGCTTTTGACCTATGTGACCAAAGGCCTAAGCCTCAGTTTCCAAGGGGCTTGAGTCCCCTATTTCTCAGTCCTGGGTTCCCTAACAGGGCTGTAGCGTGCCTTGGGTTGTCTCCTCTCTTAGGACATTGTACCCATCATTGACTTACACAGCCATCTCTCATTGGGGCACCACAGGAACTTGCCATGAATGCAGTGAAAGTACTGTCTCCTATAGGATCTGATATAGAGGAAAGGCACATGGGTTCATAGAGGCAAGAGTATTACATGACCAACCATAAGGCAGCACCCCAACATCCAGTGCTGAGCATGGATCTTTATTTCAATGTGGCCTTGTCAGACACTGGGGTGCTGTCGGCTCCCAACAGGCAACAGCTTTGCTGTGCTCACCTCTATATGACTTTTAGGAAGAATATTGTCTGGAAAGATATATGGTCTTTATTCTTTTACCACTACTGTAATTGCACACCTATCTCATCCCTGTTCCTTTCCCTCCCTTTCCACTCTCCCCCTCCCACTATCCCCCCACACTTACTACCTTGCTTTCCAGTTCAGGTGCTTCATGTAGACTCAAGCCTATGCTCTCCATGGAACCTGGATTCCTAAAATTAGTCTCAACGTTTTTCTTAAAATTACTCCCAAATTCTTTCTTCCTGATAAAGAATTTAAAGTATTGCTAAGAAATAATAATGATAAATCAAGTGTTTAAAATCTCTGGCATGGGGACTCTAAATGATTCTTGGTGGAGTGAGGTGTAGGTATTCTTAACTTGTGGCCACATTGTTGGGAAGGGCATGAGAACTATAAACGAAGGGCTGGAAATTTCCTGGTAGACGTGAAATGGAGAGAGATATGTCGTGAAAATATGCCAGCAATATTTGAGAACATGCATAGTGCTCTAAGGGGTAAACATAATAGAGGAAAGGAACAATAGAATAAGCAGTCTGGGATAGTCTTATAATTTAATTTTTAACTATAGATAAGAAATTGGAAGTAAAGAAGAGTACACAGCAACAGAATTTTAATGAGTGATTTGATAAAGGGATGGTTCACTAACTCAGTCTTGATAAAACACATAAACACCCACAGCCTGCATTCCTTTGTAAAATGTGGCTAATGATGCTCCCCTACTGAGGGAATGTCAAAAATAACAATAAAAATCATTGAAAAGTTACCAATAAAAAAATTCTTTAATAACAACTTTTCTTTCCTGAGTTTTTCAAAGCTTTATTCAACTTTTCTATAGATTTATTTCAACATGCTATTTTTTTTTATTCTAGTAGAATACAGCTGTCCTATTAGGAAATCTAAAAGAATTTTTCCCTTTTCAACTAAAACATGTCATTCATGTCTATAAAATTCTAATAGTGAGCATCATATTATAAAATAAAATTTGTGATTTTTTTATTTTTCAAAAAAAATGATATACTAGAGCAACACTGATAATGAGAGTGACAATAAATAAAATCATGATAATGGGGGAGATGCTGAAGCAGGCGAGACAGTATTTAATATAAATTGAGTCATTTAAAATTTATTTTACTGAAAGAGATGCATTTAAATTACTATTTAGGTGCTCTTACACATTGTTATTTATAGGGTGTGGTTTAAATTCGCTGCTCTTTTAGTTATGCTCAGATGTAAGCATGTTAATGAACAAAGGTGAGTTTAAGTTGTTTATTTAAGACATGCAAATACTTTCAGGCAAGTAAAAAGGGTCTTCTCCTGCGCAGGGACTCATATATAGAAAAACAGTGATTGGGCCGGCCGAGTGGTATGGTGGTTAAGAGCTGGCCTGGGACACCAGAAAAAAAACAGTGATTTTCTGTGGATTCTGGTGACAGAATTAGAATTGATAAATGTTTAAAGCTTGATAGGATTTAGATATTTATTGAGAATAAAATTCAGTGCAGCTGTGTTCACAGCCTCTTTATTTTTCACTTGGATCTTAAAAAATTCTTCTAGAAGAAGTGAATGTTTTATTGATTAGCCAACCCAAAAAAATTTTTTTTACTATGTATAAATAATGGCTAGGTGTTTCAGCAAATTCTAGTTGTAAAAGTGACTAGAGTCTACATTATTTTGTAAATTGCTAAAGCAGTTCCTTACTAAACATTTTTCATATTTCAATTAACTTTTTTCCTCCACTAAATAAGTACTGAACAATAAAGTAACTGCACAGTTAGATATCATTTTGTCATATCTGAACGCTACTGTTTCACAAAGAGCAATCATTTTTGGATACATAAGCTGTCAGTAAAATAATTTCATTTACCTGTTCATTGGTGCTTAAGCCTCTGTAAGACCTTCCTTAACAAACCACCTTTAATGATTAGCCAGGAAATGTCTTCATGTAATTAGCATTTTTCTGACACAAACACCTTTGTCCTAGAGGAATAGAGAGTGGACAATCTTTTGAGGAGGCCAAAAGACAATTCTGCTCAAATATCTGCAGCAGTCACAGAGGATGAATATCTGGAACCATTTAATAACACCTCTGCGAGAAGAACAAAGGAATGTTCCTTAGCATCGTCATCCTGTAAATGGCAGAGGTGGATTTAGACATTCTTCTTTTTTGTGTGATAAAGCGGAACATCTGTGGGGAAAAAATGCCTATGCAGGCTGTGCAAACAAAAACAGAAATATTTCCAATGTACAATCTCTTTCCCAGATATTGCAGAAGATGAGAAATAAAAGATAAAGGCCTTTCACTGACATTTGAAGTTGGTATTTGCAGTTGCTACAGAGGATAATCAGGTTTGCCCATTGTTTCAAGACAATGATCTTAATTGATAATTTTCTTGCTGTCCCCAAGCATAAGATTCACCTATGCAGACACAGGCAGGTTGATGTAATGGTTTTAGCAAAAAGATAGATTAAGTTACTGTCTGCTCAGTTCAAACTCTCCTTGATGATTACAGATCAGAAAGTAATTTGAAAAGGATGAATTCTCCTCCCCCAATGCTTTCTGCTAAAGCAGTTAAAATTGCTGTTCCAGACAACTTTTAAAAACTTACATGTTAGCTTTATTCAAGTAATAATTAAAATATTTCAGTTAGATTTGGCTCATAACAATTTTTTTTCTTATCACAATCTTAAACTAATTTCCCTAATCATACCAAGTTAATTTAGACTAAATAATTGAAAACAATAAAGAAAAGTAGTGACTATGGCATTTTAAATAGTTTGGTTTGTTTCCTCATCTCAGATGTTTATAATACTTCTCAATGGACACATCACACTTTGAGATTAGAAAATTTATGCATTGCATATTAAGCCCATATAAGAATCAGAAGTCAGGGCCAGCAGAGTGGCTCAGCTGGTTAAGAGCATGAGCTCTGAGCAACAGGGTCGCTGGTTCAATTCCCACATGGGCCTGTGAGCTGAGCTGCCACTGAGCTGCCAATAGATGGCAGGATGGCTCAGCTGGTGAGAGCATGTGCCTCTAAAAACAAGGTTGCCTGCTCGAGATGGCTACACCTGCCTGCAACTAAAGACTGAACTTAGCACCTTGAGCTGAGCTGCCAAGGGTGACTCAGGGGATGGAGCATGTGCGCTTAACAACAAGGCTGCTGGTTTGACTCCTGCATGGGATAGTGGCTACACCCACCCGCAACTAATTCAACCCAGCACCTTGAGCTAAGCAGTGCAACTGGACTTGGAGCTGAGCTTGCTGTGCCCTCCACAACTAAGATTGAAAACCACAACTTGGCTGTTCCCTCCCTCAATTCCTCAACACTGTTCCCCACCCCCAATTCCCCAATAAAATCTTAAAAAAAAAAAAAAGAATCAAAAGTCAGCAAATGGTCTTTTGGTTTTTCTGGTTGAGGACAGAACATATTTTTCAATTACAGTTGCCAGTTTTGACTATCTCATAAGTCCACCCTGATTATACTCACCATACAGTGTAAGACAAATTGCCTAATTTGGGGCATTTAGCAGATATTGCAGGGAGAGGGGGTGGGGTGGGGGGAATGGATGGGTTTGTTTAATCCTTGCCAGAGAAGTTATTTTAACAACATTTTAGGAGGAATGTGTCATAGGTTTAAAATTACATGTTGTGAACCTTGTTTAGTATCTTCTGTTTGGGAAATGTCATGCCAATTATATACTTTAAATGTTTATGTCTCAAGAAAAGGGGCTATACTGAGTGCCAGTTTAATTTAAATCTTATTATAAAGCGGTAGTATTTTAATACATTGAAGAAAATTCTTGTGGTTGTTGACAAGAAACTAGAATTGACTTATAAAAAGTAGGACTTTTTTTTTTTTCAGATTCGCCACCAATATTTTAAGCTGCGATGAAAGAATAACATACCACTATTGATATATATCAGAGCAGGGAGGTGATACTGAACCAAATAAAAGCCTGAGATTGTTTTGAAAATTTTACTGGGTCCAATAGGCTGGAAAGCTGCTGGTAATAGATTATATGCATTATTCTGTAAATTCCCAGCAAATGAGATTAACATTGCTCACCCCAAATGGTGATGTCAATTCAACATTAAAAAAGTAAGTTTCCATATGATATAGGTAAAATTCAAAATGGTATCCACTACCAAAATGCATTAAATGTTTTTGCTAAGTAGAGAAAGGATGTAAAAACCTGGATTATTTTTTCTGCATGTTCTTACTGTCTTTAAACTTATAACTTTTGTCTTCATCCATGTTCTCTGTAATTTGAGAATGTGGGGGGGGCGGAATTGTTGCTATAAAGTTTAATTGTGTTTCATTGTGGTTTATGGGTGCAGACTCTAACTCATCAAAACTGTATTATGTAGGTCTGATTAGCTCCCTTGGAAATGTCTTTT
The DNA here is from genome assembly GCA_033961575.1 of Aselliscus stoliczkanus. Taxonomy (NCBI): domain Eukaryota; kingdom Metazoa; phylum Chordata; class Mammalia; order Chiroptera; family Hipposideridae; genus Aselliscus; species Aselliscus stoliczkanus. The sequence continues at coordinate 141,714,640 of CM066731.1, forward strand.
GGAATGCATATCACATACTCTGCATGCAATTAGAAGTAAAGATATAGATGTAGAGACACAGGGAAAACTGAGGAGGTATCCTTGACTATGCTTATTGAATTCCAAAATTGAAATGAAAATATGTTTTCATAGTTACCATTTGTTTTAGATTCATGTCAGTCTCCAACTGGCTTGCTTTTTTATACCTAACAACCATACACATAAAAACTTTAAAAATAAAATTAGATGCAATGGAGGACATAAAGTAAGTTATAAATTCTGTCCTTGAGAATCTAATAGTTTTAATATGGGAGATAAGATATGTAAATAACCACAGAACAGAAAGGCGATAGGTGATGTGAAAGAAATCCCTGAGATAATTTCGTGAAGAGGAAAATGAGTTTAGAGAAGGCCTGGTGAGGAATGTGGTAGATGAATTTTGGGAATGAGTCTGGTAGAAATAATCAGAAGATGAGAAAAGCTGGGAAGTGCATAGTGCATAAAATTAACTAATTAATGGGGGAGTGATCCATAAAGTAAAATTATCAGGAATGCGGGGGAGCTGCAGCTGCTGCTGGAACAGGGCAGTGGAGACGTGGAGGCTGGGATTCTGCTCCCAGCCCGTGTCTCAGGTCAGTTCATTTTCAGCTCTTCTACATTTACCCTTTCAGATTTCAATAACCAGCTCTGTGAATGTTGTGAATATTTAAGGCAGCAAAGGGATTCCTGGCAATTTATCTTCTCCTTTTGCTATTGCATTTTTAATGAACAGAATAACACAAGAGGGTAGGTTCATTTTCTAACGATGTTCGTTTCACATTTAGAACTAAATTCCAAGGCAACGTATGAAAGTAAAACCTCAATTTAGAGCATGGGAGGGCTGTGTGGATGGTGAGAGAGGACGTGGTTTTTCAGATGAGGCGCAGCCTAGTAGACATCGGGAGAACTTCAGATTATTAGGGATTCCAGGCCATTTGCTGCCGTAGGATTAATGCCAACCTCGGGTCTTGGGTAGGTGCCAACAAGGATAACTGCTTGTGGAAAAATTAACTTGGAAAAATTGAAAACTGATTGTTGTTCATATATTAAACAATCTGGAAGCTCTCATGTTTCCATATTTTTGTTTGTTTCTGGGCAGCCTGGTTACAACTAGCAGCTGTATTTTTTCTGTTAATCACTTGCTGAACACTGGGTAAGTAGAAAAGGTTTAGACAATTGAATTCAATTTGGGGTAGTCTGTTTCAGATGTGTAGGTGATGGGTTAAGCTGCATTCCTGAGCCTTTTAAGGCAGTCATTAGCAAGCATATCATGGCCACCATAGATGAAATTTCTCTCATTAATTTTAATTGGGGAAAGTAATCTTTACTTCCTTTTCCTAAAGCCCACACTTCATTCCATGGTTAATTATGTTATTAATACGGCTCACCAAAAAAGCAACTCATCTCTTTTTGATCTAATAAGCATCCTACAACCGTTCATCCAAAACTTCCCCCACTGTTTCAAGTCCTCATGTCCTCACCTTCCCTCATTCTCAAGAAATGAGCTCACCCCTAATTTATGGAGGAGCTAAAAGTCATTTAGTATAAACTCCCTCATCTGCTCTCTTCTCAGTTGCGATTTCTAAAACTATAATGTCACTCTCCCTAATTGCGTCTCAGAGAAGGAGGCATTTCCCTTCTTTTCCAGGGCATAGCACTGTGGCTGGGCTCCTAGCTCCTCCAAGCTCAGCCTGCATACCACAAATATCAGCTTCACCTGGGAGCTTGTTCAATGCAGAATCTCCGGAACCATACCGGACCTGAGAATCAAAACCTGGACATCAGAAAGACGCCCCAGTGGTCTGCGCATACATTCACGTTTTGGTTTAGATCCTAGTCAGCCCTACATCCTCCCAGGACTGTTTTCCTTTTATTATTTACTTTCATTGTAATACATCATCATGCTATATTTTCCTCTTTCTTGGCTTTTTATCTGCTCATAGCTTCTGTTTTGTTTCGTCGTTTTTTGTGTTGTTGTTTTTTTTTTAATCTTGTTAAGTTCCTACTCTTCCCACCACTTCTCACTTAAATTACACTTTCCAAGATTCTTAGCATATTCTTACCCCATTGTCTTGGTTCTCAACCCAGTGTCTTACCCCATGGTCCCAGCATCTTTTCATGACTCCTGACAATATATATATATTACCTTTGAAAGTGTCCAGTGACCTCCAGCTCCCTAATTATACAACCTGGACTTATTCCTTTTTTTTAATTTTTTTATTTTTTTGAGGGCAGTGTCACTGGCCCTCATATGTGGGACCGAACCGGGGCCACTGGCTTCCCAAGCCAGCACTTAACCACCGCGCCACTCGGCCGGCCCAAACCTGGACTTATTCTTCATGCCTTTAAATTTGTATAGGATTTGGTATTGCTCATTTTCTTGAAACTTTCTCCTCTGGCTCTTATGACACTAGGCTTTGACCAAGGCTAGTACATGATGATGGCTCTTTTTTTCTTTCCTTATCTCAACTATGGTTGAAGGACGGGCACAGAAAATGCTTAGCTATAAACGTGAGATACCTGAATCACAAGAAACCCTCCCATCACTTTAGAAACATGGTAAGGAGTATTATTGCAACATTCAAGGGTAAATCAAAGTGAAATCCGGACGTGAATACATATTTGTTCAAGAAGAAACGGTTGCTGTAAAATTGCTATAATCCCCCATTAGGTATTTGGGGGAACTGGTGCCATCAGCTAAGGGGGGCAATAAATGAGCTGAATAGCTTTTAGACTTCTCATGATGCAGGAATTTTCATATGATAATTATTCCTTTGATGGGAAGTCTCTTGGCTGAGTTCTCCCTCAACTCAGTGAAAATAACTTTAGGGATCAGAAAAAAATTCATCAATACCAGAAGTTAAAAACCAAAAAGGGGGCTGGCCGAGTGGCGCAGTGGTTAAGTGCTGGTATTGGGAAGCCAGCGGCCCCGGCTCGGGTCCCACATATGAGGGCCAGTGACACTGCCCTCAAAAAAAATAAATAAATAAAATAGACCACAGGAGGTCTAAAAAAAAAAGAAACCAAAAAGGACCCGGAAGTCTATCCTCTCAGAGAGAACCACCGTTAACACTATGGAGTTCATCTTTTTAAAATTTTTATTCAGGGCTGGCCAAGTTGCTCAGTTGGTTAAGAGCTTGCTCAAGAGCGTGAGCTGAGCTCTGAGCAACGGCGGTTCGATGCCAGCCTGAGCTGAGCTGCTGCTGAGCTGCCAACAGGTGTCAGGATGGCTCAGCTGAAAAAATAATAATAATAAATTTTTATTCATATATAGAAATAAATAGATGATAGATAGAAACAAACTTTTTATTATTATTTTTTCTACAAAAGTAAAATCTGCTTTTTCAGTTACTTATATAGCATGGCTCAAGTTTCCGTGTAAAAGCATATTTATCTGTATCATTTTTAATTGCTAAATATTATTCTGTTGAATGGCTATGGCATAATTTATTTGAATAATTGTATCATTCTTTTCAATGTTTTGTCCTTTAAACAATGTTTAAGTGAGCCTTAATGTGTAGATACCTTTACTCATTTATCATATAATTTATTATGTTAAATTCCCAGAAGTGGCATTTTTATGTCATGGGCTATGTATATTTCAATTGTATATATTGCCAAACTGTCCACTAATTTATAGACCATTCAGTGTACATGAGTCTTTATTTCTCCTGATATTTACCAACATTTGTAAGACCAGGATTAAGGTCATATTCGTGGAGGGCGGGATCCTGACTTTATTTAAAGTTTTGGTATTTTGTTCCTCATAGATTTTTTTTTCCAATTAATTTTCATTTAAATGTTATTTATTGTGATTAGTGTTTTTTTGTGCCTGAGGTAAATAACTTGTCTTACTATAGATCCAGCCCTGAATATTGAGTCTGACATTAAAAGAAAAAATGCTAGTATGAGTGGTATAAAATAATAGTTAATTATTACTTTAGTTTACATTTTCTAAATTTCTAATTTTAAGCAATTTGTTACATTTAAAGATAATTTGTATTTCTTCCTCTAAATTGCTTGTTTGTGTTCTTCGCCAACTTTTGTATAGGATCCTGTCTTTTGTCTTTTAATTTATAAAAATTTCTTCCCTGTTTATCATATAAATTGCAGTAATTTCCCAGTTTCTTTTTTCACAATTTTTTGCCATGATTGTTTTCTACAAAGAAGTTTGAAGATTTTTTGTGGTTATGATGTGAATGCAAAGACTGTTTAAAATGGAGAACTATTAGGGCCAGCTATCAGGGCCGGCCAAGTGGCATGGAGGTTAGGCTTTGGAAGCCAGCAGCCCCGGTTCGGGTCCCACATATGAGAGCCAGTGACACTGCCCTCAAAAAATAAATTAATTGGGCCGGCCGAGTGGCGCATTGGTTAAGAGCTGGCTTGGGACGCCAGCGGCCCCGGTTCGGGTCCCACATATGAGAGGCAGTGACACTGCCCACAAAAAAAAAAAAAAAAAAAAAAAAAAAATGGAGAAATATATAAATAGTCACGGGATGTGGATAATAATGTGGAAGGGAGTCAGAGGAAGTGTAATAGATATATATGATATGGGGGGGAGGAGTGGGGTGGCCAAACGGGGGACAGGGGGTTGTCACTTTGAGGGGTAAAAAGTATAACTATTGCACTGTGTTGTACACCTGAAGCTAATTTAAAAAAAAATGGAGAACTAATATTTCAGTTTTTCTCCCATTCTTCAAATATTTTTTTGCTAATAGAATTTGAAGACCAAGGCTTCCTTGCCCTTGAGGAAATGTTAGCTGTTTTTTGCAGTTATTAATAATTTGAGTATTTTGAAATGCACCATCTAAGTTTATTATACCAGAAAAAGAGGGAGGAGAGGTGGATGAGAAGCAGAGTGGAGGAACTGGAGAAAGCGGGATTTTCCCCACTGCTATAAAGAGCTTTGTAAAAGATTCATAGCGGCCTCTGGCAGCACTCTGGGGAGGCTGCAAGACCCCAGAGAAGAAGGTGGCATTGTATATATCCAGGCAGAGGAGGCTGGTTCCCTAAATCCCCGTGTGTCACATAAGCCATAGAAAGTTACCGCACTTCGAGGACCAACCATGGACTTGGATATTGAGAATGGAAGCAGGAGAAATTCCTGGAAATTAAAAGCACTGACATTTGCAAGCCACCACCCCTCCTACTCCACCCTACAAAACACATAATTTTATAGCTACATAAGCCTCTCTGATTTCAGTGTAACTTTGAGGAGGAGAGGAGGACATCAAGAAGTATAAAAAAGGTGAGGATGGAGTCATAGATATGTATGTATCTTAGATATTGTAATAGATATGTATGATATCGGGGGTAGGGAGGCAGTGGAGGAGGGAGGAGGGAGTTACTTTGTAAGGGGTGTAAAGGATAACTATTGCATTGTTTTGTACATGTATAACTAATAATAATAATAAAATTTTTTAAATTTTTAAATGTTTTTAAAAAGTATAAAAAGGTTGGAATTTCCTGACCATCTGTTAGGAAGTTGAAATTACATTAATTTAAAGGAAAAGAAGTTATTGACTACATACTCAAGTTTGGAAATTCATAGTTGCAAAATGATTAGATTTAACAATCTTTTCTTATGTATTTTTGGTTTTGATATAATGCGAAGAATAGGCTTTCTAATCCCAAGTTTATTTAAATGATGCTATAATTTTTTCTAATACACTAATGGTTTCATTTGAATCTTTACATCTTCAATTCATCTCCAGTTTATTTAATTGTGTTCTGTGTATGATAAGGATAGCATTTTTAAATTGTTTCCAAAATGGTTAGCCAGTTTAATTATCACCTCAACCCTATAAAATTCGCAATGGCATATTCTAGACATCCTGGGAATATGAAATCGGTTGTCCCTTTTTTCTCTTTCCTATGATTTGTCAGTTTAGTCTCTTTCTGGATTTCGTTCAGTTTCATGACCTTTCGGTTTATCCCACTCTGCAGCCAAAATGATCTTTCTAAAAGACAAATCTGCTCATGCTGTAATCATTGCTAAGAAATATTTGAAGAACTATGCTGCATAAGAAGAGTCTGTTCAGTCAGGCAGAACCAGGACTCCTGGTAGGAAAATTTAGTACAAATTGAAGTCATCAAACAGTGACAAAAACTGTAACATAAGGAATTGGATTCCTTGTTTGGTTTCTCTGTGAAACTAGTTCAGACTGAACGAGCATTCCTCAGGCACGCTGGAAGAGATTCCTTCATAGGTAGGAAGTTGGAATCAATGGTTTCAAGATTCCACAATTGTGCTAAGTGTGTGGAGTTTCATAGAACCAGAGCTCAAAATGCAACAAATTAAGGAAAAAAATTACAACTGTTAAAATCGTAATCTCATTTAATCTGTTTACAGATATCTACTTTTCTATTAAATGTTATTTGTTCTGTTAAATTCTATTAAGTGATATTCCAATTAATTAATTTTATTTAGTAATGAAATCGCATTTTCTGAATTTCTTATACATTTATAACTATAATTGTTTTCTTTGCTATTGGTATAGTATTTTATTATAAAACAGTATTCTTATGAAATGTATATTCTCTTTCTCTGTGTTAGATACCTAATTAATTATGATGGCCTAACTATGTTGAAATATATTAGCCAGAATTTATTCTTAACATAACTCATTCAAGTGATTTCTTTCTCTTAGAATGGTTAAGTTGGTGGACTTTTACGTAGTTTCAGTAAAAAAAAAAAAAAATTGAAAGAACAATTTTGTTTTACTTTTCAGAAATATCCATCAGCGCAACACTGACTATCATATGAAACAGGCACAAGGAGAGTGTCAGAACTTCGTGGTTAAATGATGTAGTATCTGAACCACAATCCAGTTAAGAGTACAGCCTCAGGGTTACAGATACGTTAGGACTAAAGGCACAGAAGGGAATCAAGTACTTTATGCCTTGACTTGATTATTAAATGTTTCCCTTCAGGAACATTACATTGATTTTCCATTTCAAGAAGAAAATTACTTTTGCAATAGTTAGTACAGGGCTCTAACTAGGTTCTTCCAACACCTGGACATTTGCCAACTGCCTTGAGATATGCTTGACAGATCACTTCCTCTCCCTCCTCCACATATATGCTATATTCTAATTCTCTAGTAGGTGGGAAATATAATTTGGTGTTACATGAATTTCTGAAAATCCTATTTGGAAATATCAACTGTTAATTCAGAGGGGGCCTTTTCCCTGGGTAAAAGCTTTTAATATATGGCGGTTTTAGAGTATTTGCCTCAAAAATGTTTTAGGAACATTTCCCTACTTTTTTAAATGTATAAGATTAAAAATGTGATAGAGCTTAGCAAATGGAAGAAGGTAACATAGGAAATAACAGCTCATCCAATCAGCAGATGTTTGAGGATCTACTCTATACATAACACTTGCAAATCTTTTATCTCCCAGGAATAGGGTACTTATTTGTATTGTATGCAAATCTCTTTAATAAATTTTCTAGATTGCACAAAGAAAGATAAACATTTATCAAAGCATCCCAGGGCCGGCCGAGTGGTGCGTTGGTTAGGAGTTGGCTTGGGACACCAGCTCTGAGCAGCAGGGCCCCCGTTCGAATCCCACATGAGGGACAGTAATGCTGAGCCCTCTACAGCTAAGATGGTGAACAACAGCTCAACCTGGAGCTGGGCTGCCATGAGTTGCCGGCGACGGTATAGACTGCAGAGGAGCTGCAGTTGGCTGCCGTAAAGCTACCGTGAGTGGATGGCAGCCAGCATGAGTGGTCAGCAGCCAGCTTGAGCTGCCCTGCCAAGAGCCACCGTGAGCGGCCGTACAGTGGCCCACAACAGATCTGCCTCACCCAGGAAGAGTGCAATGATCACAATACCAACATGGGTGTGTGAAGCGACGTCCTCTACAACTAGACTGAAGAACAAAAAGAGAGCAACTTGTGAAGCTGTTCCCCTTCCCTGATTCCCCAATGCTGTTCCCTCCCCCAATTCCCCAGTAAAACCTTTAAAAAAACAAACATTCCAGGCTTTGAAAAATATACTTTATGTGTCATCTATATGAGCACTTTCTGTGTTTTAATAATATTTGGGACTGGGGGGGTGTCACTTTGAGGAGTAAAAAGTATAACTATTGCACTGTATTGTACACCTGAAACAATTTAAATAAATAAGTTAAATAAATAAACAAATAATAAATAAAAATAGCTTCATTAAGATATAGTTCACGTAAAAAATAATAATAATAATATTTGGGACTGTTTCTAAGAACACTACTTTTTTTTTACTTTCATTAGCATTTGTTTGATGCTAAATTTACTCCTGGGCAATCAGTTTTTGTTTCCTCAGTTTCTTCTGGGATATCTTTTCGTATGTGCAACCTCCTGTTCTAGTTTAGGAACAATCTGTTCTTTTTCGCTTAGGATCATGTCACTGTGGCAGGGGGAGCTCATATATGGGTTAACCTGCCCGTGAGCTTTGTAAGTTCTGCACTACATCTCAGGAGCTTTGTTCACTTGGCTGTGCTCAATGACCAGAGAATCTACATCTAACCCCTTAAGTTTAGCATTCCTCTCTGCATTTTTAAGAATGTGCAGCAAAAAATGTTACACTCATTTTAGGCCACTGACCCTGCATTCAGCCCCACTGTTTAACAAACCTACCAACTCCACCATTGTAATGATGGAATGGAGCACATTGCTTCTGTAATATGACATCCTTTAGCTACTTGGTGGCATTTTGGATATGCATACCCTTGATGGCCTGGTCAGTTTCACGAGTGCTCTTAAAGTGAACACGAAAATTTGAGCTCTGAATTTGCATGATTTTGCAAGGTTCTCTGGGTCAAGTGACTAGCAAACCATTTTTAGAGGTCACTTCAGGGTGCTTATGGTTGAAAAAGAAGGAATACTATATTTTTTTGTATCACTATGTATGTGGTGCAAGTTGTTAATTCTTTCGTGTATTTTTACCAGAGAACTTCCTAAATGTCACTGTATTATGAGGTTAGAATACAGCTCCTTAGAATTATCTCTATTATTACCTAAAATTATAAAATTATATATATTTTTTCTACCCAGGTATACTCTGTGTTGTAGATAATTCAAACACTGGTCATAAGATAGAATGGGTTGTGTTCCCATTCAATCTTTGTTTTCGAAAGTAGCTTTGGCATTAGTTATGCTCAACCCCAATCCAAGAAATGAAACACTTTTTGAGTGTATTTCAATCCTAGTGTATTAGTTATCGATTGCTTTGTGACTGATCACCCAAAAAGTCTGTGGCTCCAAACAACCACTACTTATCACTTATCACAATTCTGTGGGTTGACTGGGAGGGTCTTCTGGCAGCCTCAGGTAGGATGGCTGAACCTCTCTTTACATCTGCAAGGAAGCAAAATTGGGCTGCCTTGCTGGTTTGGCTTCTTTACATGGTAGCTGTGTTTGAAAGGGTGAAGTTGATAAAGGTGAGACCTCTTGATGTCTTGTCTAGGCAGTCTCTCTGTGTCACTTTTGCTACATTCTACTGACCAAAGAAAGTCACAAGGCCAGCTCAACTTCAAGAAGATGGAGAAATAGTCTCTATCTCTTTTTTGATTGGATGATTGGCAATGTCACTTCCTAGAATAGGAAAAAAATTGGCCATATTTTGCAAGTAAGGAAGTGATCATGGGTGCAGTCTTATCAGTTACCATAGGTCAAAATCCCAAGAAACCAGGAAATATGGTTTCCTGATTCTTAAAAATTTAAACTGTCGAAATTTGAACAGGTACTTATCAAATATATATATTTGATACACACACATATATATATGGCCAAAAGGCACATGCAAACATGCTCAACATCTTTAGTCTTTAGAGAAATGCAAATTAATGACACATAACATAGTTTGCTCATTATCTCATTCATTTATGTAACTAAAATGTATTATTTTCTCAGTGTTAAGTATTGTGATAAGTAATAGTTACATAAAGATAACTCGTGTCTCTTGAAACTCCCAAGATGAACAAACTGATGGCAAAAAAGAGTAATGACTATCATAACAGAGAGCGTGCAAAATTAATAACAGAGGAAGAAGTAACCAAACTTTGGGAGATTGTAGAAGGAGAAGAAAGAGTGATTTATAGATAGTCTTGAGGAAGTGTGAGAGTTCATAAGAAATAATAGCAAGGAAGGGTATTCCAAGAAAAGAAGCAAGCCTGTGCCAGGGCATAGAGGTATGGCAGAGCATGGCAGGTTTGGGGACATATAAAGCAGCTTAGTCTCCAAAAGAAAGGAGTGAGGTTAGTTGATGGGTGGTGAGCTGCACATTGAGCATTGAGAAGTTTATGATACACCCTTTTCTGCCCTGCTGTTTTATCTTGGTGGGCCAGCACAGAACACAACTCCTCCAGCAAGTTTGTTAATCTCCCCCTTCTCCCCTGTAAGAAAAAAAAAAAATCCCACTGATGCCAGAACCTAGTCCACCCTTGAAAACAACTTTGGAATCTTTTTCTGGAATGGCCATCAGAGCTGTCGTCGTATTACCCTCGATGTCCTGAATGTCATCAAAATGTCTTCTTTTCAATATTTCCTTTATCTTCTGATAAAGAAAGAAGTCATTGGAGGCCAAATAAGGTGAGTGGGGAGGGTGTTCCAACACAGTCATTTGTCTACTGACTAAAAACACCCTCATAGACAGTGCTGTGTCAGCGGGTGCATTGTTGTGATGCAAGAGCCATGAATTGTTGTTCAGGTCCTCTTCATATAGCCTTTTCACTCAGCCTTCTAGCACTTCCAAATAGTAAACTTGTTTAACTGTCTGTCCAGTTGGCACACATTCATAATGAATACTACCTCTGATATCAAAAGAGGTTAGCAACATAGTTGCAACAAGTTCGCAAACTTAATTGTCAGACTTCATATATTGTATATGGCCTTCTCTTTTTTTTTTTTTTTTTTTTTTGAGGGCAGTGTCACTGGCCCTCATATGTGAGACCCGAACCGGGGCCGCTGGCTTCCCAAGCCAGTGCTTAACCACCACACCACTCAGCCTGCACTATGGCCTTCTGTTTATGTCATGATATCAGACACCAAAACATACATGACAAGTATATTAAAAAATTATTTAACAAGCATTTAATGGTGACCAAAAAAATAAACAATCTTGAAAAGTATTGAAGAAAAAAGCAACAGACATAGGTCAGGACTTTATACGGGCCGACAGTCTAATAGGAAAGATTAAACACCAAGGAAAATAATCTAAATATGAGGGGAAATATGCTAAGTATATAAATAAAGTGTTACGGAGCTTAAGGACTGACAATTAAGTTCCCAAACTTGTTGCGATGATGTTGCTAGCCTCTTTTGATGTCGGAGGGATTATTCATTATGAATTTGTACCAACTGGACAAACACTTAACCAAGTTTACTATTTGGAAGGGCTAAAAAGTCTGTGAGAAAAAGTTACATGAAGGGGCAGGCCCAGTGACTCAGTTGGTTAAGAGCTCTGAGCAACAGGGTCACCGGTTTGATTCCCACATGGGCCAGTGAGCTGTGCCCAAGCTGAGCTACCACTGACCTGGTGAGAGAACGTGCTCTTAACAACAAGGTTGCAGGTTCAATTTCCCCATGTTATGGTGGGCTGCATCACCCTCGCCACACACACAAACAACTAGATTGAAAGCAGCGACAGGACTTGGAACTGAATGAACTGTACCCTCCACGACTATGATTGAAGGACAACAACTTGACTTAGAGCTGATGGGTTCTGGAAAAACGCAATGTTCCCTTCCCCAATACCCTAATAAAATCTTTAGAAAAAAAAGATAAAGTGAGAAAAACACAGAGAGGTAAGAAAATAAAGTTTTAACACTGAGTGTGTACTGGACCTATATGTATTAAGTGAAAACTATCTGGATAATTCAAAAAAGAAAAAAATAATTGTTTTTAATTCACAAAATTACCAAAGTTCATTGAGCATCTATTATGTGTAGGATGACTGAGGGCTTTCATTATTTAGCTATATTCAGATGGTAGCTTTCACTTTCTACTTTATATTACATGTCTAGACAAAGACTTAGCTTCTACCCAGAACTAAAGGACACTTCAATAATTTATTCCTAAATGCAAGGATTTATCTTCCAAATCCTGTCTACCTTTCATCAATCAGGCCAGTCCCTAACTAAATATATGGGATTTTCAACAAGCTCAGCAGGCATTGTTGAGTTAAGAATGAAAATTATTTCCATAGACAATGACCTTCTTCTGGAAACGCTTACATAGACAAGGATTGCATTCAATCACTCAAAAAAGATGTAGTCTACTTGATTTAAGAGAGGCCTTTTCTCCTTTTACTATATTGCTTGCTATTGAATAGAAACTTGTAGGGAGAATGTTTGTCAGATGACAGAGTTCTTAGCCTCTTTCCAAATGATGGGGTTCAGGTCATTTAAAATACTATTTCTCCATTTGTGAAGAAGGATAGTAATGCTTCTCTCTTCTCCAACTGCAACAATAGTGTCCAATGCATCAAAAACTGCAATAATTTGTAGTGTATTTTAAGTGTACTTAAATACCTGTAGACTCAAATACCTGTAGCATTTTTAAGTGCCTACCTCATTACAGACAATGTGTTTAATGTATTTCAGTGGGTCCCAAGATAATAATGAGGCAGTATCGTTATTCCCACATTACATGCAAAGAGACTGAGATTCAGCAATGTTACGGGGCTTGGCCAAGGTGACATTTCAAGTTAGTGCTGGAAACAAGATTTAGAACTGTGTGTTCTGACTTCAAGTTTGGAGCTTTCTTAATTCTTCCACCTCTCCCTTTCGGAGAAATATTATCATACAGTATACCCTCCAGATTGTTCAGTGTGTTGAAGTGACCCCTCATGTAAACCCTATAAACTTCAAACTAGTTTTTCCCCCCTCTGCCTCCAATTATGAAGCCATACCACCTCCAAGGAAATTTGTCCTTGCCTCAAAAAGAGACTACACACAAAAATAGCCTTTCATAGTTCTACCTGTGATTAAAACAATTCTTATCCCCAAACATTTGGAATCAGCCATTAAACTATACTACTCTACCTTTTAAACATAGTTTTAATAAAGTAAAATCTTAAATGGTAATAAAATAAATCAATACAGCCTTCAAAAAAATGTTTCTAACTTTAGCTGAATTTAAAAACGAAGTTGGGCTATTTTCTCAACCTACAAAAGTAATTAATTCACCACCTGGCTCAGTGCCTCAAATGGATTAAATATAAAACATGAAAATTGCTTTCAGTTAAGGGGCAGTGAGATGAGATCGCATGAGAACTTCGTGAAAGACTCACAAGATCAAAGACGGCACATTGGCAGCAGGTCAGGGGTATCTGTTTAAGCACAGCCATTCTCATGGTTCAAACAATTGGCACTTTATGTGGAGCTATAAATAAGCTGGCTCCATCAAGAAAGTGTCCCCAGTTTCTGGTTTTTTGAAACCTCTGAGGAGAGGTGTATTTATCCTGGATTTTTGTGCTTATTGGCCACCAACAGGTTTTTAGAAACAAGTATTATTGGCATAAACGGAAGGATATCACTGGGTTTAAAAAAGAAAAAAATAATAAAATAACTGCAGAAGATAGGTATAAGATTCATGCTGTGTATTCCATACTTCTAAATTCAGAATTTCCTCATTTAACTCTGAGAGATAAGATTAAGATCCTATTCATATTTGTTTCTCTCCTTCCTAGCACAAGTCTTGGCACATAATAGGCTTTCCAAAAAATATTGGATGTCAGAACAATTTGACCGTTGAGCCAGGGACATTCACAAACAGAATATGTCTGTCAGGAAGTCAGTATAATAGAGTCAGTGATTAGACTCTGGAGTCAGACTGTCTGGGGTCAAACTTCATTCCATCACTTACTAGCTCTATAATCTCTCACTCATTATAAAAAAGGAAAACAAGTGATATAAATCCATTAAATAAAATATGGTGTGTAATAAACTTAGCACAGTACCCAACAGATAGCAAGTGCTCAACAAACATTATCACTTATTGTTATTGGTCTGGAACCATATTTGCTAACATTAATCATCATATTTTTGTGGCTCACAGAGAAAAAACTACAAGATGAATGATGGTTCTATCAGGTGAATATCAACTGGATAAGTGACTATACAAAAGAGTGGAGATAAATGACTCGTAGGAGATTATAGGAGCTGTACTTCAGGGCCCTCTATCTGGCCTCTTCTAATCAAGAGTTTTACCACTGGCTTGGTTGGAGATTTACACATATGAAAACATCTAACATGCCGGCTATAAAATGGCATCTAATATTCCCTGATTCAGCCTTTCTCGGCTTCTCACTAAAATATGTGTGGGAAATGAACAAATTATCATCAAAATATCAAAAACTGAAAGTGATGATCCATGTATTGTGGGAATCCAAGAGGCATTTGCACTACCACTATGATTTAAGAAGCTTCTACGTTAATTTATCACAATCAATAGTAGCCTGAAATATATTCATTTTATCCAACTAATATTTATTGATTGCTTACACTGTGTTCACCACTCTTCTAGGATCATGGGGTCTATCAGTGAACAAAACAGATCCCTGTCCTCATTAAACATGAGGGATAGACAGATAGTAATCATAATTAATAAATAAATATATATTTTGTGTTAGATGGTTTAAGTACAATGAAATAAAATGGGGGGATGGGGAAGACTGGCAGACGATAGGGGTTGCAGTATTATCTAGAGGTGCTCATATCAGGGAAGGCCTCATTGAGAAGGTGAAATTGGAGCCAAGGTTAAAGGAAGACTATCAGGAAGTAAGGGAATTGGCTATGGAGACATCTGAAGGGAGAATATTCCAGGTAGAGAGAAGAGCTGGAGGAAAAGCTCCGAGATGGAAAGAAAGAAAAAAGAAGAAAAAGTAAATAATCTCTTTCCATGCTTGTTCCTCAGTGAACAAAACATAAAATGGGCCAGAGGAGTTTGTTTTAGAAAAGAGGAATAATAGATGGTAGGTAGGTAGGTAGGTAGGTAGGTAGGCAGGTAGGTAGATACAGATACATAAGATAATCACAATTTAAGACAGGCCAAACTGAATCAAATGAATTTTAATGGGGGATAAATGTAAAGTATTGCAATTGAGTTTTAAAAAGAAGCACCAACTAATAAAAAAAAAAATGTACCACCTACTCAAAACAATAAAAAATAAAAATAAATAAATAAATAAGAAGTACCTATTGTATAACAAGGACATAGTTTAACCACAGGATGTATCAGAGACACTTGGGAATTTTAGTTGATTTTTTAAAAATCCAATTTGAGTCAACTCTGGGAGGAGCTGCCAAAATAGTCCTGATATTTAAATGCATTGCTACTATGTAATATCCAAAACCAGGACATTGATATTTTGGCCCACTCCTGGAGTATATTGATCAATTCTGTGTTTCACACTTAAACATATACTCAGAGGAGTACAAACATTATGTTAAGACTAATAGTATGACATCTGAGAAACAGTTTATGGGACTAAAACTGAAAAGCTAGAAAAGGCATAGGATAGGGATAAAACTGTATTGAAATAGTTACAAACAAAGTTCACTATGGAGCACTTTCACATATTTTTTTCTTGTTAGAGCTTCACAATACCAGAGGTAATTATTATTATTACTTTTATTACTACCTCATATTTAAGCCAAAGATTGAGCTTGAAGAGAGGCCAGGTTTGACTCAGGCCTTCAGGCATGAACACACATGCTCCACTGAGCATGGTTCCAATCTAGGTAGGCTCACAAGCTCTCAGGACTAACACTGCTGCCGCCCGGAGCAAGTCTCCATTCCAAACATCCTCTACTCACTCTTGGGCAGATTGAGGCCCAGTTTTCCCAGGTGCCAAGCGACTGTCAGTTAACTGAAGCCACTCTTACTTCTTCCTTTCTTTTTTTGTTTGTCTTCTCTTAGCTCTGATTCATTAGCCTCAGCTCCCAGCGAATTTCACCTTGAAAATTTGTTAATACCTATTAACCACCTAGCATGTGAGTGGCAGGAGAAGAAAAGGGAGGGGGGAAGGGAGGGCTTAAAGAGATAAAGATGAACAAAAGACCATATCTAGGGAGTTGGAACTATTGGGTTTTTGGAAAAGTCATGAAGCACTTTTGCAATGAAAAACATAGAAAAAATACATCATGACTTTTCTGACAACCATATATATCATACCTCAGTCATTCCCTTTCTAGGTATACGAGTATTCTCTAGAAAACCTTGCATGGCTGTATAAGAAGACAGGTAGAAGGATATTTCTACAATGGAAGTAGCATTGTTTTTAATAATGAAAAATTGAACAGAACCATCAGTAGAAACACGAGTAAGCAGAAAGATAAAATGGATGAATCCGAGCTATACAGAGGTACAGAGGTCACAAAAAGAATGTTGAGAGGGGAAAAGTAACAGAATGATATGAACAATATGATGCCACTTTTAAACATTTTTAAACACACAAAGGAATATTGTATATACATATATATTTCTCTTCTTGCCTCTATTCTTTCAAGAGTTGTTGTCCTCTTTGTCACTTTATTTTCCCCTTCTGTTCAGATGTATCTATTTGCTGTTTTCCAGGGACTTGATGAAATCTCCAGCAAAGATGAGTCCTTATCCTGAGAAGAGGTAAGCAGATAGGCCTAGCTGGGAATACTTTCAGCTGGATCTTAAGCTTTAGTTTTCTCATGCTTCTTACCTATGTACCTTTGCTTAGAGAGCTCATCCCCATTGCCTGATATAAAATTCTTACCCATTTTTCAAGATCCAATTCAAACCAATTTCCTCTAAAACACTTTGCTAATTACCCCTAATTGGAATTTAATTTTCCTCTTTCCTATTAGCACCTTCCTCAACCACTGTTTTAGCATGCCTTGTAAAATTATTTATGCATGTCTATCTCCCCACTAAACTGATTATCTCTAGAGACTACGGGTTTTATCCTCCATGTCTCTATATTCCTCCTCAGCTCCTAACACAGGTGACAGACAATAGAAAGTGCTCAAGAAATGTTTGTTCAGTCCTGAAACAAACAAATTGTCTGAAGACTCTTTGATCCCTGGACAGCACATTGCCTGGAGCCAATGCCTTTTTTCTTCCATTCTCTGAAACTAGTTTAGTGATCTGTAACTAGAACTAACTAGACTCTGGATCAATTGCTTGTTCCTCTTTCTAGGTTGGCAGATTTCTGACTTGAAGTATCCATCATTTCATTCCTTTCATAGCCCTCAGCTCCATTGTTCTATCCTCTGTATGGAGAGAGAGAGAGAGAGAGAGAGAGAGAGAGATGGATTCAACTTTCACACAAATTGTACTTATTTTGAATTTTCAGAGTTATAAATTACTGGTTAACATGACTGAATTGTGCCTAATTTTTTTAGTTATTTCAATGCTAATCTTTTAACACCCACCATATACACTATTAACAGATAATATCAGCACAAATTGATTAACAAGCTGCTTTTAAATAGATCTTCCAATTAACTACAGGACTAGAAAGTTAATAGAGTTGGAAAAAAATTACTGGAGCTCTGGGAGTTTTCTGAAAGTCATTGTGAATTAGCAACTAATGGGGAGCTTTCTTTGATATCTAATTTATAATTGAATGCAGCAGAATAATAGCCAACCCAAAATTATGCTCACGTGTGTACCATAATTCTGTTTCTTTTTTTTTTAACAGTTTTTATGACCAGAACAACCAGTTCACATTGTATTTTTCTCTCTCTGCATCATTCTAGGTTTACTTCTATCCTTACTGAGATATATCCTTTAGTAATTCTTTCAGAAAAATCTATGGGGGTCAATCAATATAATCTTTTTCTAAAAAGTGACTCGTTTTGCCTTCTATTTTGAATAATGATTTAGCCTAACTTTAAAAACATTACTCTCCTTTGTCTTCTGGCATGGATTACTGAAAGATATTTAATATCAGTTTAATTACCATGCCTTTGGAAGTAATCTGTATTTTCTCTCCATTTAGATTTTAACATTTTCTATTTATAAATTGTTATTTTCCCTTTTACTGTACTATTTCTAGGTATAAATATATTTTTATTAATTCTACTCACTGCCCAAGTATACTTTTAATTTAAGAACTCAGCTGTTCCCTGTCTAGTGAAATTCATAATCCTCAGCTTCACTATTAGAACAGTTCAAGCCCAGGTAGTTTTCTACAATTCTAGAAAATTCTCAACAATTACTTTTTCAAATCTTTTTTAATTCTTCTAGATAACTGTTAGACATAAATTAGAGCTTATCAGTTTGGTCTCTTTGCTCTTAACTATACTTTCATTGGTTTCTTTATTGCCTTCTGGGTAAATTCATCAGTACAATATTCCAAGTTATTCTCTCCTTAAGTTGTGTTTGCTTAGAACCTTGATGTATTTTGTAATTTGGATTTGCATACTCATTTTAAAGACACATAATCTTCCTCTCTCCAATTCACTTACTCCATCCAATCTAGCATTTTTTGTGGGTCCATCTGCATAATTCTCTGGAGAAACCAGCTCAGAAACTTTTATTATAGGCTTAGAGTTCCTGCCCTGTAACAATGAATGCACAGCTATGCTCAGATCCTCCTGTCTCCCCAGGCATCCAGTTTAGCAAAGTCCTGGGCAAACTGTCATTAGTAACTCTTTCTAGCCTCCTTCATAAGAGAGAACCATCAGGCCCCTGGCTCTGGTACTCTACATCAACGCAGTTCCATGCTTCCTATAACCAAAAGACACAAAGCCCTGGCAGCCTCATAGCTTTAGTACCACTCACTAGTTTGCGATTTTGTCTGGTTTTTGTACATGGACATGTGTGTCCTATCTTGACTATTTTAGTTTTCTCCTTTTACATGTTATCTGTCATCTGTAAGTAGGTATAATTGGAATTGGGGAAATGAGGCTGACATCTATTCTGTCCCACCTTCATCTACTTTCTAGCTATTTTTGAAGAAATTCTGCTTATCTCACTAAAAATCTTCTCTCTTCCTCTATCTGTCTAAGCTATGAATGTTAGCTTATGAAATTCAAGTTTCTTCAAATGAACTCAAGATCATGAGATTGTTCCTCAGATGGGAGAAGTCACTCTGGTTCATGTCCATAGACTATTTAATTCCAGTTAAATACTTGTCAAATGTGTTTACACTGTTCTCTACTGATAATGAGGCAGTAGCATCATTTCACATAACCAGTTGGAGCTTTGTGTTTATTTAAATACGATGAACCAACAGGAAGAGGCACAGGATCTCTACATTAAGAACATTCCACACTGCACAAGATCTGGGAAACTTTCATTATGTAAACCTGGCACTGAGTGAGTCCGAGTAGATACCTGGAAAAGAAGGGTTCTCCTTTACATTTCACCTGATAAATTGACCATTACATAAACAATATACCTCCTTTGTGAATATTGCAGAATTTCGATAGAATAAAGATAGATAGATAGATAGACAGATAGACAGACGCTCATGAGGCTGCTTGAAAATGGAGAATGGTGACTTAATTCTAAGCTGTATCTCTGTCACAATAATACTGTATTTACTAAGATTATATGTTTTAGTTGGTAGAGTTTTAAGAAACCTAGTAAAATATGGCTACACAATATGGCAAGTATTAGTA
This sequence comes from Aselliscus stoliczkanus, assembly GCA_033961575.1. NCBI lineage: Eukaryota > Metazoa > Chordata > Mammalia > Chiroptera > Hipposideridae > Aselliscus > Aselliscus stoliczkanus. Next base: position 141,734,248 of record CM066731.1, read on the forward strand.
AGTATAGCAAGATATAGCGACGTGTGACACAGAACAGTGTCATGATGGAGGATGATTTACGGCACACTTTAAAACACACCTTAGTTCGGGTCCCACATATGAGGTCCAGTGACACTGCCCTCAAAAAAAATAAATAAATAAAAATAAAACACACCTTCTCTCAACCATAACTCATTCTCTCAACCGACTGACTGCACTGAACAAGTTGAAACTTGTCACACACTGTTACTAAGGTTACACGAGCCACATCCCGTTTTGAAGATCCCTGCCTTTCCATTGAATGGCACTGGGCAGCATCATTCACCATATTTTGGGATCACAATGGAAAGGCTCTGTGTCACACATTGCTTCTGGTATAGCAATTTCTATCAAATAAAACATTATGGTGTGTCTTCATCCACTGTATTAATTGGATCTGGTACCATGCAACTTCCGGCTCTTCCCCAAAGTCAAAATGACCATGAAAGGTAAACATTTTGAATTGATTCAGGACATTGAGGCAGCCATGAAAAGGCAGCACGACTAAAGACACACAAAACAGGACTTCCAGAACTGTCTCAGAAAGTGGCAAGAATGATGGGATAAGTGTGTTTGAAGTGAGGGGAAGTATTTTGAGAGGGAATAATGACAATGTGTCTTTTACTGTAATAACTTTTTTTTTATTTAAGCATTCACTGTATTGTTTGATCACACCTTGTATTTATTGGTATGGAAAAGATTAAAAAAAAAAGAGAAAAAGATGTTAATGGAGAATGGAGAAAGAGAATTAATAAAAAGCTGTGGTCAGAATCTCCAGAATTTTTGGCTTTCAGTATCAGTAGAAATGCTAATATTTGCCATATCTTCAACTGATAAACAACTCCTTGAAAAACAAAGATTAAGACTCATTGTAAATAGTACAGTGTTATTTTTTATTAACATTTTTCAAAGCCTTCTAAAATTTTAATCCACTTGAAAAATAATTGCTTAATTACATAAACAGATATGAGCACCTGACTAAATTAAGATTTCACACCCTGTGGGAGAATTCACATAGAATTGTCCCATGAATTTACAGACGGAATAAATTGGACCTATAAACTTGAAGCCTTAGGTCAGTCTAAAACTTTACTCCAGTCTAAAGCTTTTTCCAATTGTAAAGAGAAATTTAGTTTTGTTTTATGAGATGAAGAAGTCATAAAATATACTGTTCTTACACGAGTGATTCAAAGTGCTATTTCTCTCAGCAATTATCATATGAGCTACAGGAATCAAATGAATTCAGGGCATGCTATGGGCCAGTGTTGATGGCATTAGTTGAACATTGATGAAATAGTTGAACATTGTCAAATGAATAGTTGACAGGGCTAGCTATGACAGGGCTAGCATTTAAAAAAGAACCATGCCTACCTATTCATCAGACACTCTTTTTGTTGGGAGAGGAGAAAGATGGGTTTAGAATGGTTCACATTTGCTGTTTTTCATTTTTTACTACATGTTTATTTTTGAAACAGCTCTTCAAATATCACTAATGATTGATGACTGAATTTGCCAAATTCAGTGATTTTTTTTTTTCCTTGAACCTCCTCTACTTTGATGTCTCTGCAGCATTGTAACCCCTTTTTCTTAAACATTTATACATGTGCTCAGGCAGAGTCTGCTGATAACCTTGGATGGAACTTTTTCCATTTTTATACTCGTATATCCTAAAGTTTCTGTATTCACTCTTATTCACTCATACTTTGTTTCTACTATGATCTCTGTGTTGAAAACTCCCCAAACCAAATATCTAACCCAACTCTTCTCCCAGTCTTTAAATTCACATTTCTAAAAGCTTTTACTGATATGGCCCAGAAAGCCATCAACTCAGTGTGTCTCACAGCAGCCTGTTATTCGAGCCACCCAGTAACTCTATTTGATATCACTCTGTGTTAAGTCTTTGTCTAGTGCCTATTGCAATCAAATATTTCTTTCTGATTCTGTTATTGTTCGTGTTGTTATTGTCTGTCTCTACCAACATGAGAGCAAGGACATTGTCCATGTACTTGTCATTCAATTTATATATATATATAATGTTTTGTTTGGGATTATTCTTCTTAGATTTTCTTGCCACTCAATTCTAAATCCTTAGGACAGTGCCTGGCACATAGTAGTAGCAAAATTAATATTTAATTAATAGTTTAATAAATCAATAACCTTTTGTTAAAATCATTAATATTTCTTTCTCTCCTAATGGCACTGTTAATTTTCTAGTCACCCATGTGTGAAATATAGTTTTTTTATATCACTTAGGGCTGCATTCAATTGTAAGAATATGAAACCACCAATAAACAATTCCTCTCCCCCACAAAAGAAAAGGTGACTTTACCCAGTGAGTAAATTTTTTTTAATGTTTACATAAGTAAATACCTGAAAGTGAAGGGCACTGAACTGGTATGGCATCAGGAAATCAGGTTCCTGCAGTTTCTGAGAAATCATTCTTGCATATGGCTTTTGTCCACATGTTATAGCCCCAAATGGCTATTCTACCTCCAGGCAGAGTATTCATGTTCTGGGCAGGAAAGAGGTGGACAGGATAGTAAGTGGCAGTGAAGAATGTCGACTGAATTAACCACTTTTTAAAAAAGCCTTCCTGGAAGACCAGCATTTCCTCAACACCACTACCTGCAAGTGAGGCTAGGAAATGTCAGTTTTTAAATAGGAACACTGAAACACTCCCCTTCCCTACTCTAAAAAAGAAAAAAAAAAAAAAAAAGGAAGCCTGTTATAAGGAAGATCATGGAAACGGGTATTTTGTAGGCAATTAGTCATTGTCAGGAGTTGTATTAATTCTGTAGCTGCAATCTCCTTCTCAACCATCCCTTTCTAATCTCACTTCAGTAACCTTAATTCAAGTCCCTGTTGTTTCCCACCAAAAATATTTCAATGATCCCTTAATAGCTTTTCTTTGCCAGCCTGAGGAATTCAAAACCTCAGGATTATAGCAGATGTGTCTACCACAGCTCCTCCCACACACACTCAACAAAGCTATCAAACCAGGTTACTTTTACATGTCAACTTCACTGGGCTATGGGATGGCCAGCTTGCTAATAAAACATTATTACTAAGAGTGTCTGCGATTGTGTTTCTGGAAGAGATGAGCATTTGAATCAGTAGACTGAGTAAAGTAGATCATCCTCACCAATGTGGGTGGGTTCTCCAATCCATGGAGGGCTTAAATAGAACAAAAAGTCAGAAGGGTGAATTTGCTCTCTTTGTTCGAGCTGGGACTTCCATCTTCTACTACCCTCAGACATTGACTCTCTTGGTTCTCGGACCTTCAAACTCAGACTGGGACTTACACCATTGGCTCTCATGGTTCTCAGGTCTTTGGCTTTGGACTGGAACCACATGGCTGGCTTTATCTAGTCCTCCAACTTATAGACATCAGATCTTGGGACTTCTCAGCCTCCTTAATTGTATGAGCTAATCTCTCATAATGAATTACCTATGTATGTATGTATGTGTGTATCTATCTGTCTATCTATCTATCTATCTATCTATCTATCTATCTATCTATCTATCCTATTGGTTCTGTTTCTCTGAAGAACCCTAATACAGATTTTGGTACTAAGACTGGTTCTAAATGAACAGAACTTTAGGGAAGAGTTTTCTGAATTGGTTCTAGGATTTCTGGAATTAGCTCTCCCAACTGTTTAGATTTAAAGACTCTGTGCTGACTTTATTTTAATTAGTAAAGAGTCCATGGCAAGAACTGGTTATAGAGATACACAAAATATCTGCATTGGACATTCCTAATCAGCCATTTATAAGAAGCAAGAAGCTAGGTAACTCTTCACATGATACTTAGAAATATTTCTCAATAACTAAGGACTATAATATGTTGGTTAGTTGCTCTTAATGTCACCGGACAAAACGGTGGATGACCTAAGAGTTCTATGTACGACCTGGACCTAAGAGTTCTATGTATGACCTGAAGAAAACCCTAATGTCTTATAGCTGCATGGCTGAAATTGCTGAAAATCAAATGCAGACCTCAGTGGTGATGAGCTGAATTACAGCACAAAATGAACTCCCAGCCTCAAAGAGTAGCTAGTATTAAAGTGAAAGTGTAGATTGTGAAAGAATGGGATCCTGTAAAATTGGATGGGCACATGTGGGAAGACCCTGATAAACCTGGGGACATTGAGCTCTGAATTCTGTGATTCTTCTTTGCCATTGGAAGAGGTCTCCCTACCTCCAGCATATTCTGTCTTCTTACTCCCTGCAAAAGCGGTCTCCCTACCCCCAGTTGCAATGACATCTTCAAACTCAGTGGTACCAACCTTTCCACCATTCTCTGAGGGAATTCAGCCTGAATTGCCTGAGAAAATGATAATGACCCCCCTTAGGTTGTTGCCATGTGAGACAATGCTGATATTCCTCAGAAACCACCCCAGTACCTCTCTTTGCTTTTAGATCTACAGCTAGACTCAAGTCCCAACAGGACCCTAAAGGTGAGGTACGAAGTGTAACTCATGGGGAGGTAAACTACACTTCAAAAGAACTACTTGTGTTTTCTAATTTATACAAGCAGAAATCCAGGGAACACTTGTGACGATGGAGACTAAGGGTGTTAAATAATGGTAGAAGGAACATTAAATTGAATCAGGCCAAAGTTATCAATGGACTCACTAAGTCTGCATTTAATGTTGCAGCTTGGGGAGTTAGAAAGGGTGCTAACAGTTGGCTGAAACATGGACCAAAAAATGGCTCATTATGAGCAAATTGGAAATACCCAAACTCTATTGGTTTAATGTAGAGGAAGGGATTCAAAGGTTTAGGGAGATTGGAAAGTTGGAGTAGATTTGTTAATAAAGATCTACTCAGCCACACTGAGAGGGTCCAGGAGACACCAATAATTTGAGAAATAAATTTGTGAGGGGAGCCCCAGCATCCTTGTAGAACTCCATGATTAATCTTCTTTATAGGCCACATCTTACACTGAAAACTATAGCCACTTAATTGGAAAACCTAAATGCAATGGGAATAATTGGACCCTGAAGTGTCAGTGGTCAAGTGGCAAAATTCAACTGCCAAAGGCAAGATGAGCATGGTTACTATAATGGACAGCAGAGTCAAAGCATCAGTCAGAACACTTTGATTCTCACAGACCTGTGGTGTCGGCTTCTTAATCATGGCGTTCCTAGAAGTAAATAGATAGGAAGCTTACTAAATTCTTACTTAATCTGTATAAGGAGAAAAGTGCTAGGTCATATGAACAAAAATCTAACTCATAAAAACAAAGAGAGGGCCAGCCAAGTGGCTCAGTATGTTAAGAGCTCATTCAAGAGTACGAGCTCTGAGCAACAGGGTCACTGGTGCGATTCCCACATGGGCCAAAGCTGAGCCGCCGCTGAGCTGCCAACAGGTGGCAGGATGGCCCAACTTAAAAAAAACAAACAAAACCACAAAACAAACAAAAAAAGGGTCACATTTCTTCAATCAAATCCCACACTGAGCCAGTTTACAGACCCAGAACCCTCTGAATGAAGGGGAGACCAGGTTCCTTGAAGAACACCCCAGTACACCACAGAAAATTTATACTGCTAACGTTTCTCCCACAATTCCCAAAGGATCTATGGCCTCTTGTCAGGATAACTATACACTGGGGGAAAGGAAATAATTAAGCTGGTTAGGGACTACTGGATATTGGCTCTGAACTGACACTAATTCCAGGAGACCCAAAATGTCACTGTGGTCCAACGGTTAGAGTAGGAGCTTATGGAAGTCAGGTGCTCAGCATAATTCTAGCTAAGGTCCGTCTCACAATGGATTCAGTGAGTCTCCAAACCCACCCTGTAGTTATTTCCATAGTTTCAGAATGCATAATTGAAATAGCCATACTTGGGCAATGGTAGAATCCACAGATTGGTTCCCTGACCTGTGAAATGAGGGCTAATATGGTGGAAAAGGTCAACTGGAAGCTATTAGAACTGCCTCTAAAGGAAAATAGTAAATCAATAGAAACACCACATCATAAGGGGGATTCCAGAAATTTGTGCCACCATCAGGGACTTGAAAGATGCAGCAGTGGTGACTCCCACAGCATTTCTATTCAATTCTCCTATTTAGCCTGTGCAAAAAACAGATGGACCTTGGAGAATGACAGTGGCTTATTGTAAACTTAACCAGGTGGTGACTACAATTGCAGCTGCTGTACCAGATGTCATTTCATTATTTGAGCAAATCAACACATCCCCTGGTGCCTGATATGCAGCTATTGATCTGGGAAATACATTTTCTCCATCCCTGTCTTGGAAGTCCCACCAGAAGCAGTTGTTTTCAGTTGACAAGGCCAACAATATACCTTCACTGTTCTACCTCAGCGGTATATCAACTTCCTAGCCCCATGTCATAATTTAGTCCACAGGGATTTTGATCACTTTTCTCTTTCACAAGTTATCACCTTGTCAATTACATTAATGATACTATACTAAGTGGACCTAGTCAGCAAGAAATAGTAAGTACTGTAGAATTATTGGCAAGACATTTGCATGTCAGAGGATGGGAAATAAATCTGACAAGAATTCAAAGACCTTCTACCTCAGTGAAATTTCTAGGACCCCAACTGGAGTGGGCTGTTGAAATATCTCTTTTAAGTGAAAGATGAGTTGTTGCATCCAGCCCCTCCTATAACTAAGAAAGAAGCACAATGCCTAGTAGGGCTCTTCAGATTTTGGAGGCAATGTATTCTTTGAGTGTAGTACTCTGGCTCATTTACCGAGTGACCAATAAAGCTGCTCATTTTGGGTGGGTTCTCAGGCCTTCCAGTTTGGACTGGAACTATATCACCAGCTTTCCTGATCCTCCAGGTTGCAGACGTTAGACTGTGGGACTTCTCATCCTCCATAAGCATCTGAGATGATTTCTCATAATAAATCTCTTTCTATACATCTATACATATCCTATTGATTCTGTTTCTCTGGGGAACACTGATTAATTCACCAAGCCACTTGTTATTCCCTAAATCACTGCCACACATTTTTCCTGATACTGGTAATGTCTATCCTTCAAGACCCTTCATAATTTTCAGCTATTATGAACCGAATTATGTCCCTTCAACATTCATATTTTGAAGCCCTAATCCCCAAGGTGACTATATTTGAAGATAAGGACCTTAAAGAGGTCATTAAGCCTAAATGAGAACATAAAGCTGTGATCCTTATAAAAAGAGATGCAGGTGCACAGCAAACAGGCCATGCGAGGACACAGTGAGAAGGCTGCCATCTGCAAGCCAAGAAGAGAGATCTCAGGAGAAACCAAACCTGCCTATGCTTTGATCTTGGACTTCCAGCTCCTAGAACTGTGAGAAATAAACAAATTACTTGGTCTGTGGTAATTTCTTATGGCAGCTCTAGCACACTCATATGCCACTCTCCTCATGAAGTCTTTCCAAATGAGTTCTCCGCTCCATGGAACCCTTTAAAGCACTTTCTTCTGGGAGCTGGCTGAGTGGTTCGTTGGTTAAGAGTTGGCTTGGGACGCGAGCTCTGAGCAGTAGGGCCACTGGTTCAGATGCCACATGGACCAGTGATGCTGCGTCTGTACCTAATATGGTGAACAACAGTCTATCTGAATCTTGGCTGCCGTGAGTGGCTGGCGACAGCATAGGCTGCTGTGGGCTGCTGAGAACCACCGTGAGTGGCCAGCAGCTGGTGGGCGCTTTCATGAGCTGCCATGAGCCGCCCTGAGCAGTCGTCCAATGACTGGCGAGAGACTGCCTCACCCTGGAAGAGCACAATGATAATACCAACATGGGCCAGTGAAGCGAATTCTTCCACAACTAAACTGAAGAACAGAAGGACAGCAACTTCTCTGTTCTCCTTCCCCAACTCCCTAATCTGTTCCCTCCCCCAATTCCCCAATAAAATCTTTAAAAAAAAAAAAAAGGCACTTTCTTCTGCACTGCCATTACAGCACTTTTTTTTAACTTTTTGTCTTGAAATAATTTTAGATTTACAGAAAAGCTGCAGAAATAGCACATTGAGTTCTCATATGTCCTTCACTCAGCTTTCCCTGCTGTTAACATCTTATATAATCAGGAAAGTAACATTGGTATAAAATTATTAATTAAACTACAGACCTCTTTCTCGCTCAAGAGTGCGAGCTGAGCTCTGAGCAACAGCAGTTCGATGCCAGCCCGAGCTGAGTTGCCGTTGAGCTGCCAACAGGTGGCAGGATGGCTCAGCTAAAAAAACAAAAACAAAAACAAAAAACTACAGACCTCTTTCAAATTTCACTGTTTTTCTCAAATGTTCTTTTTCTACTCCAGAGTAATATACAATCCAACATTGCATGTATTTGCCATGTTTTCTTAGACATCTCCAATCTATACCATTTCCTCAGTCTTTTCTTGCTTTTCATGACCTTTATACTTTTGAAAAGTACCGGTCAGTTATTTTGTAGGATGTCTCTCATTTTGGGTTTCTCTGATGTTTGTTCATGACTCAATTGAGGTTATGCATTCCTAACAAGAATACCATGGTAGTGAGGTGCCAGTGTGGAACATGGTGTCAGTGTGTATTATTTTGGGTGATGTTAACTTAGATATTTGGTTAAAGTGTTGTCTGCCAGGTTTCTTCACTGTACAATTACTGTTTTGCCTTTTATAATTAATAAATATCTTGAGGAAGGTATCTTAAGATTATGCAAATATTCTGTTTCTCATAACACATTGCCCATGAATTTTAGCAGCCACCGATAGATCTTGCTTGCAACAATATTACTACAATGTTTATCAATGGTGATTATTCTATTTCTCTCATTTCTTCTATATTCATTAATTAGGTTTCTTCTATAAGGAAGTTGTCCTTTCTTCCTCATTTATTTACTTATTCAATTATTTAAATTAATTTGGACTCAAATATTTATTTTATTTCACTATTACTATTTACTTTGTTTCTCAAATCATTTAAACTCTGGCTTTTGATTCTGGAGCTCTTTAAATTTTGGTCATAGTCCCCTTCCACCTTCAAAGTCAACACTGTCTGGTTAAATCTCTCTAATATTGTATCACTCCATCTCTGACTCTCCTACTTTCCTCCTTCACTTATAATGACCGCTGTGATTTCACTGGACCCACTCAGATAATCCAGGACAATCTTCCTATTTTAAGGTCAGCTGTTTAGCAACATTAATTCCATCAGTAAGTTTAATTACCCCTTGCCTATTTAGCATAACAGATTCACAGGTTCTGTAGGTCAGGACAGAGATACCTGTGGGAGGCCATTTTTCTGCCTACCATGATCTTAAACCTCCAGTTCTAATCCAATGTTTCACAGTTTATTGTAGTTTTCTCCCTGTACTTCATTTGAAACTTCTTTCTCTGACAATGAGAAACCTGACCCTCATCTATATTTACTTACTTTTTCAATCCTAATATACACATGAAGCAGTTTTAGAATTGCTGATCTATACCCTGTGAAAAACAAACATAGTAACTATAGTACAGCATTTATGCACAATTATTTTTGTCTAATCTCACAGTACACAGCCAAAACACTTAGGTTAGTTTTAATCATCCCCATCTCCCTCATTATGGTTGATATTCATTTATAACAAAGTGAAGTTCACTTGTTACTTTTGTATTCCATTTGGGATTCCTTTCATTACGGTAAAGTTTAATTAATTATTAGAGAGAACAGTCTGGGAAACATTGCTAGATTCTAAGAGTTAGAATCTAAGAGTTAAAACTATACAAAAATTTTGCTCTGAGAATTGTTGCTTTCTCCTAAACCCCGCTACTCAATTCCTATTCTTCCCTTCTTTCCAACTCTTTCCCACTCATTTCTTGTTGAAAGCCAATATTATTAGTTTTTCCTTTATTCTTTACTTCATTTGCATAAATAAACATATACATGTGTGTCCTTCTATCATGTTGTTCTTACACAAAGGATAGCATAATGTAGATACTCTAACACTTGGCTTTTTGCACTTGACTATATATACTAGAAATTACTTTATATCCTTTCATAGAATTTCCCATTCTTTTATATAGTTGCATAGTACTCCATCACATGAATGTACCATATTTTATTCAGCATCTATTTTATACAAGGTCATTTGGATTGTTTCAAACATTCTGTGATTATAAATAATGCTGCAGGGGGCTGGCTGGTCGCACACTGGTTGGGAGTTGGCTTGGGACGCCAGCTCTGAGCAGCAGGGCACCAGTTCGGATCCCACATGAGGGCCAATGATGCTGCACCCTCTACAGCTAAGATGGTAAACTACAGCTCAACCTGGAACTGGGCTGCTGTGGGTTGCCAGCATGGAATAGGCTGCAGCCCCTGCTTCAGTGGGCTGCCATGAGCTACCGTAAGTGGCTGGCAGCCAGCATGAGCAGCCAGCAGCCAGCATGAGCTGCAATGAGCCACTGTTAGCGGCTGTCCAATGGCCGGCGAATGACTGCCTCACCCGAGAAGAACACAATGATAACACCAACATGAGCCAGTGAAGCGACGTCCTCCACAACCAGAACAAAAAGAACAAAAGGACAGCAATTTGTCTGTTCTCCTTCCCCAATTCCCCAAGGCTGTTCCCCTACCCAAATTCCCCAATGAAATCTTTAAAAACAATAAAATAATAAAATAAATAATAAATAAATAAATAAATAATGCTTCAGCAAATATTCTTATGCATATGTATTCTCTTATTAGAAGTATATCTTCAGAGTAGATTCCTAGAAATAGGGTCACTGGTCAAAAGGTAAATGTAGGGCCAGCCAAGTGGCTCAGCTGGTTAAGAGTTGGCTTAAGAGCACAGGCTCTGAGCAACAGGGCAACTGGTTCAATTCCTACATGGGCCAGTGACACTGCACCTGAGCTGAGCTGTTGCTGAGCTGCCAACAAGTGGCAGGATGGCTCAGCTGGTGTAACAACAAGATTGCCTATTCCATGGTGGACTAGGCCCACCCACAACTAAGACTGAACTCGGCACCTTGAGCTGAGCTGCCGCCTGGATGGCTCAGTGAATAGAGCATGCACTCTTAACTGGTTCTACTCCCACATGGGATGGTGGCTATGCCTACCGCAACTAAGATTGAACACAGCACCTTGAGTTTAGAGGCCACGAGCTGCTAATGGGCAGCCAGATGGCGACTGGCGCCTTCCACAATGAATATTGAAGAACAACAACTTGGCTGGTCCCCTCCCTCAATTCCCCCCAAAAAATCTTTAAAAATAAATAAATAAATAAATGAAATAAAATATCCTGGATATAAGTCCCTCATCAGATATATGATTTGCAAACTTTTTTTTAAAAAAAAGTAAATGCATATGTATTGCCAAATTTCCCTTCAGACGGATTGTACCAGCTTGCATTCCCAGCAGCAATGTATGAGAATACTTGTTTTCCCATAGTATTGTCAACACAATGTATTCCTACACTTTTTTAAATGTGCCAATCATCTAGACTAAACGTAGTATCCCCATGTTGTTTTGATTACTATTTATCTAATTACAAATGAGTTCCAACTGATTGTTTTTATACATGACAGGACCACTTTTATATTTTGCTTTTCTGAGTTGTGTGTTCATAACAATCCATTTTTCTATCAGGTTCCTCATTCTCCATGTATCAGGCATATTACCTCTTTATGTTTGGAATATGCTATACATATTTTCTCTGATTTGTTAGGCTTTTGCTTATCATATTTCTTTTTCTTTTTTTTTTATCAAGCCAAAAATGTTTTATGTAATTAGATTTACCACTCTTTTCTTTTATTGTCTTTAATTTGGGGTCAGTTTAGAGAGCCATTTCCTACTGTGAGGTAAAAGAGGAATTCATCCTTCTCATCATTTTTCTAATACTATGTTTTGTCTTATGGTTAATTGTTTTGGTCTCCACTACCACCACCACTAACTTCTCTCTTCCTCACTAAACTTCAAGCTCTCTGAAAAAAACCTCCTTTTTTTATTATCCCTTAAGTAATTAGCTCATCACATTCTTTTTTGAGGGAGGGCAGGGAGAGGACCCATCAGCTCTAAGTCAAGTAGTTGTTTCAATCTAGTTGTGCTGGATGCAGCTCAGTGGCCCACGTGGGGATCGAACTGGCAAACTTGGTGTTATGAGCACTGCACTCTAACCAACTGAGCTAACCAGCCACCCCACATTCTTTATATTAGGTCTTCAATTAAAAAATTAAGAGAGGGAATTAAATTGAATTGAATATATGAAGACATTAGTTTCACTCTAATAAACATCATATTTCTAAAGTTAAGGGAGATTTCAACAAATCAGTTATTAGTTTTGCAAAAATTAAGTAGATAGGTTTACAAAAAAAAATGACTCTGCAGAGAAATATAAAGAATTTTACTCAGCTCATTTATTTTGCAAATACTGAAACACTCATGTAAGTTAAGTGACTTGCCCAATATCTTATGGCCAAAAAATACCGGTATTAACTCCTTGGTCTATGAAATCCAATCAAATTCTCAGACCACTAAACTCTCCATCCTACTATCCCAAACTCTTTCAACTTTTCTTTGTAATTAAGTGAAGCTGGTTTTCAAAACTATCTACACTCTAATATGATCCAGGCAGAACAGTTGACAAAAAACAAAAGTGTTTTTTTAAAAGGTTAACAAAGCAGCCAGCCTTTGAAATGCCTAGCTGTAGTGGTTAAGTTACACTTTGAAGGGAATCCCGTGGCTTTTGATTTCAAAAAGGATTGTCTTCCAAATATACTCTTACTAGAATCAGCTACATCATGTGTGAAAGGCAGGATTTCCGTTGATAAATAAGGAACCAACTGCTCAAACATAGCTCAATAAATACATCCGCTGAGGTTTCCAATGGGTAGACAACAGGCCAAATACAGCTATAGAGCTGTTTTCTTTGAAGTGTAATACTGACCAGCATTATTTTGAAATCCAGAAATGACTTATAAAAAAAAATCATTTTCACTGTTTCCTAAGAAATTAAAAGAACTGGCAGCTCTGAGCTCACATTTCCACATGATATTAATTGGCCAGAGTTGAGAACTGGCTGATGCTTTTGGACGGTTATGAGCTCTTCAGTTTACCACCATCTCTGCCACTTCATGCAGCCCACTTCATTCATTTATGTTCTGCCTACTCCCTGTAGGCATTTGAGTTTGCAACCACTGATAAATTTAGTGTGGGTGCTAATGGGTAACAAACTCAGTTTGGATTAATATTATTAAAACAGAAGGTGCCATTTATTGATCATTTTAGAAGCCAGGAATTGTTAAGTACTTTATATACAGTGCATTAGTTACATCTTATAGAAAGCAGAGTAATGTCAGAAACATGGCAGCATGAGGCATGCTCCTTGATCTCTCCCCTTGAAGTTACAACAAACTGAACAGCTACAGTTCAACAAAGGATTCCCTGTGCAACACACAAAAGTGTCTGAGAGATCCACACATGAAAACATCTTAAGATAGGCAAAATGCAGTGAACAGGGCAAGAGGTAAGGGAGAAGTGCTGCAGGACGCAGCCTGGAGCTCAATGCAGTCTCAGGAGAGGGGAGGATTGAGACAGCAGGTGCACTCTCTGTGGCCCTGGCAACACTTTCTGAGGGATCAGCATATAATAGAGCTGAACCAAGCAATTGGGGCAGAGACCTCAGGGCAAAGATTGAGTACAGAAGTGCAACAACTGTGGTCTAACAGCCCTCACAGCCAGGCAGAAAACAAAGCCACAGCACCTGGTTGCTTTCCCCTCACCCTTCCAGAGCTCACCTTCCCTACCTCCTCCCAGTGTTAGCAGCAGGCCCCAGAAAAAATGGTATCAGTGTCAGATTAAAGAGCAGAGTATCTACAGCCCTGAGAACTGGAGAGATAGTTCCTAAGTGGCAGACACACACTGTGGCTAATTCCAGTGATAAGAGAGGAGTTATACGGGTGAGGCAGCTGTGGCCTGGCAGTCACCATTACTCAGAGGAGAACAAAGCCACAAATATACCAGCCACCTCTCCCAATCTACCCCACCCCCACCTTTCACAGCTGATTATTGTGGGGGCACTCTGGGCTGCTGAGGTGCACAGCTGTGTATCAGGCTGTAGGGGCAGCACTGGGATTTCAGGGGCTCAGAACCCCATCCCCTTCCATATCCTCCCACAGGGGTTGTGCTCTGAGACCAAGGCAACCTGTTCACAGGGTACACATACCTACCCTGGAAATCTTCTCCCACAAAAAGCTGAAACAGAGCAAGAGAAAATAAAACGCTCCAGTGCTACCTACTGGAAAACAAAAGAAAAATCTTTTCATATCCTGATGCAGAATGCCCTCTGGTATATGCCCAGTAAGAGAAATAATACATTAATTGCCATGAATGACCAAAGTAACAAGGCAGCTCAGAAAGAAAATTAAAAATCTCCAGAAAATGAATGTAAAGACATGGAAATATGTGATTTAAATGACAGAGAATTCAAGATTGCAGTTCTGAAAAACACTCAACACGATCCAAGAAACTCAAATAGGCAGTTTAACAAAGTCAGAAATAAAATCAACAAACAAAATAAATTTTTTCACCAAAGAGATTGAAATTTTAAAAAAGAACCAGATGGAAATTCTGGAGCTGAAGAACTCAATAAAAGAGATAAAGAATGCAATAGCAAGCTTAGGAAATAGAGATGACAAGATGGAGGAAAGAATTAGTGATATCAAAGACAAAAATCTGAAAATGACACTGAGAAAAGGAGAAAGACTTTAGAGTTTAAAAAAAATGAAAGAACTCTATAAGAATTATCTGACTCCATCAGAAAGAGCAATATAATAATAATGGGTAGGGCCGGCCAAGTGGCGCAGTGGTTAAGCGCTGGCTTGGGAAGCCAGCGGCCCCAGTTCGGGTCCCACATGTGAGGGCCAGTGACACTGCCCTCAAAAAAAAAAAAAAAAGAATAATGGGTATACCAGAAAAAGAAGAGAGGGAAAAGGGCACAGTCTATTCAAACAAATAGTCAATGAGAGCTTTCCAAACATATGGAAAGGACTGGATCCTCAAATCCAAGAAGCAAACAGACCACAAAATTACCTCAATCCTAATAGGCTTTCTCCAAGGCATATTATATTAAAGCTGTCAAAAATTAATGACAAAGAAATAATTCTCAAGACACCCAGGGGAAAAAAGATGGTAAACTACCAAGAAAAACCCATTAGATTATCATCAGATTTTTCAGCAGAAACTCTACAAGCCAGAGGAATGCAATCAAATATTCAAACTATTAGGAAAGAGAGATTACTAGCCAAGAATAATATATCCTGCAAAGTCATGTTTTAGATGTGAGAAGGAATAAAGACCTTTGCAGATACAAAGAGGCTAAGGGAATTTTCCACCACAAGGCCTTCAATATAGGAAATACTGAAGGAGGTTATTCTACCCGAAACAAACACACAAAAAGATACAAAACTATGAGTAAGATGACTAACAGAAGCAGAAAAAGGTAACCCCTACTCAGAGTGGGGCATTATACAAGGTGTAATCAAAAGATATGGTGAATGTTTAAATTTAAAAGAATTATTATAGTAAAAGATACATTGACATTAATCCCCCTCAAAATACTCCCCCTCATTTGAACACATCCCATAATTCTTCCAATTTCTGAAGCAGTTCTGAAAGTCGTCTTTCATGAGTGTCTTTACTTCATCCTTCATCATAACAATGCCCTGTGTCATACATCACTTCTGGTATGGCAATTTCTGTCAAATAAAAATATTGTGGTGTGTCCTCATCCACCTTATTCAATGAATCTGGCAATGTGTGACTTCTGGATCCTCTCCAAAGTCAAAATGATCATGAAAGGAAAATGTTTTGAATCAATTCAAAATATTGAGGCAGCCACAACAGTGCAACTAAAGACACTCATGAAAGAAGACTTTCAGAACTGCTTTAGAAAGTGGCAAGAGTGATGAGATGAGTGTGTTTTAAGCAAGGAGGAGTATTTTGTGGGGGGTTAATGACAATGTGTTTTTACTGTAATAATTTTTTTAATTTAAGTATTCATCGCATTTTTATCATATCTCATACACTTAAAAATAACATCAAGAGTAAAGAAGATAAAAACAAAAATAAAAGAATAAGAAGACAATTTCTCACTGCAACTCAGAAATCAACTCACAGCATAAACAGGGATAATTTCTGACAACAGAAACATAAAAGGGGAGTAAGTAAAGGTCTAAATTTGCAAAGAGGAATGGAAATTAGATGTATGCTGAAGAAAAAGAACCACTGTACATATGAAACTTTCTTTTACATAAACTTAATGGTAACCACTCAAAAAAAAAATTGCACCACTGAGACACATTAGATACAAAAAGAGGAAACAGAAAAAAAAATAAACATAGACTACCACCAAAGTAAAATAACAGAAAGCAACAAAAAAGCAAACAACAATAGAGAAACTGTGCTACCAGAAAACAAAAGGTAAAATGGCTATAGGAAATCTTCATACATCAATAATACCCTAAACGTAAATGGACTGAACTCATCAATAAAAAGACACAGAGTAGCAGATTGGATCAAAAAACAAAACTAACCTTATGCTGCCTCCAAGAGACATATCTCAGCTACAAAGAACAATATAGACTCAAAGTGAAAGGGTGGAAAATGATACTCCACGCAAATGGCATCCAGAGAAAAGTGGGTATAGCCATGCTTATATCTGATGAATCAAACTTCCAGATAATAAAGGTAACAAGAGACAAAGATGGACAATTTATAATGATAAAGGTGACAATACAACAAAAAGACACAACACTTATCAATATGTATGCTCCCAATCACCAAAATATATAAAGCAAGTACTAGCAGAACTAAAGTGAGAAACTGACAAAAACACAATTATAGTAGGAGACCTAAATATGCCAGGGGCAGCTATGGATAGATCATCCAAACAGAAAATCAGTAAGGAAATATAAACCTTACATGACACATTAGATCAAAAAGATATAATTGATATTTACAGAGCATTCCATCCTAGAATATCAGACTATACATTTTTTTCTAGTGCACATGGAACATTCTCATGTTCCAGATCATTTGCTGGGACACAAAACAAGCCTCAGTAAATTTAAGAAGGTTGAAATTATACAAAGTATATTCTTCGACCACAACGCTTCGATTAGAGATTAACTGCAAAAAGAAAGTGGGAAAAACCTCAAATACGTGGAGAATAAACACTATACTACTAAAGAATGACTGGGTCAAAGAAGAAATAAAAGGATGAATCAAAAGATACATAGAAACAAATGAGAATGAGAAAAACAACATATCAAAATTATTGGGATGGAGCAAAAGCAATATTAAGAGGGAAATTTATATCACCCTAGTACTACTTCAAGAAACAAGAAAAATCACAAATAAACAACTAAACATTACATCCTAAATAAAAAAGAACAAAAGAGACCCAAAATCAGCAGAAATAATAAAAATTAGAGCAGAATTAAATTAAATAGAAAACAAAAAGACAATAGAAAAAACTAATGCAACGAAGAGTTGGTTCTTTGAAAAGATTAATAAAATTAACAAACCCTTAGCTAGATCTACCAGAAAAAAAGAAAACAGACACAAATAAAATCAGAAATGTAAAAGAAGTTACAACAGATACCACAGAAATACAAAGGATATGAGAATACTGTAAAGGACTGTATGCCACCAAATTCAATAACTTCAAAGAAATGGACAAGTTCTTAGCCATATATAACTTTCCTAGACTGAATCACAAACAACTGGAAAATCTAAATAGACCAATCAACAGTAAGGAAATTGAAATAATCATCAAAAACCTCCCCAAAAGTAAAAGTCCAGGACCAGATGGCTTCATTAGTGAATTTTATCAAACACTCGAAGATGATCTAAAGCCTGTTCTCCTCAAACTCTTCCAAAAGATTAAAGAGGCAATATTTTCTAACTCATTTTATGAGGCCAACATTACCCTGATAATACCTGGTAAGGATAATACAAGAAAAGAAAAATGCAGTCCAATATCTGTGATGAATATAAATGCAAAAATCCTGAACAAAATCCTAGCAAATCAAATACAACAATACACAAGAAAGATTATACTTCATGATCAAGCAGGGTTCATTCCAGAGGCACAAAGATGGCTCAACATATGCAAACCAGTCAATGTGATACACCACATAAACAAAATAAAGAATTAAAATCATATGATTATATCAATAGATGCAGAAAAAACATTTGACAAGATACAACATCCATTTATGATTAAAACACTTAATAACATGGAAATAGAAGGAAATTACCTCAACATAATAAAGGCCATATATGAAAAACCCTCAGCTAATATCATACTTAATGTTGAAAAGCTGAAAACTTTTCCTCTAAAATCAGGAAGACAGGGATGCCCTCTTTCACCACTGTTATTCAACATAGTACTGGAAATCCTACCCAGAACATTCAGGCAATGGAAAGAAATAGAAGGCATACAAATTGGGAATGAACAGTGAAATTGTCACTTTTTCAGATGATACAATTTTTAATGTAAAAAACCCTAAAATCTCCACCAAAAACTATTAGAAACAATAAACAAATACAGTAAAGTTGCAGGATACAAAAGCAATATACAAAAATCCATTGCATTCCTTCCTATATGCTAACAATAATATTTCAGAAAAAAGAAATGAAAAAAAAATTCCTTCTGCAATTGCAACATAGAGAATAAAATACCGGGCCAGCCGAGTGGCGCAGTGGTTAAGTGCTGGCTTGGGAAGCCAGCGGCCCCAGTTCGGTCCCACATGTGAGGGCCAGTGACACTGCCCTAAAAAAAAAAAAAAAAAAGAATAAAATACCTAGGAATAAACTTAACAAAAGATGTGAAGGACCTATAGACAATGAAAACTATAAGACATTGAAGAAAACACAAAGAAATGGAAAGATATTCAATTGTTTATGAATTGGAAGAATCAACATAGTTAAAACCTCCATACTGTTTTCCACATTGGCTATACCAATTAACATTCTTACCAACAGTGTTGTTATTACTTGTTTTATTAATGATATTAATAAATATCATTTATTAATGATATTAATAAATATCCAACACTTGTTATTACTTGTTTTATTAATGATAGCCATTCTAACAGTTGTGATGTGGTATCTCATTGTGATATCTCATTGTCAAAGCAATATAAATATTTAATGCAATCCCCATCAAAATCCCAATGGCATCTTTTCAAGAAGTAGAACAAATAATAAAATCATCAGATTTATATGAAATTACAAAAGACCCCAAATAGCCAAAGCAACCCTGAGAGAAACGAACAAGACCAGATACATCACACTCCCAGACTTCAATTTATACTACTAAGTGACAATGATCAAACACCAGGAATTGGCAGAAAAATAGACATACAGACCAATGGAATAGAATTGAGAACCCAGAAATAAACCCACATATATATGGGCAGATAATTTTTGACAAAGAAGCCAAATATATACAATGGAGAAAAGAAATCCTCTTCAATAAATGGTGCTGGGAAAATTGGAAAGCCACATGCAAAATAATAAAACTATGCTGCTATCTGTCATGATATACCAAAATTAACTCAAAATGGATCAAAGACCTAAACAAAGGCCTGAAACAATAAATGACATAGACGAAAACATAGGTACTAAATTTATGGATCTTGGGTTCAGAAAGGATTTTATGAATTTGACCTCAAATGCAAGGGAAGTAAAAGCAAAAATAAATGAACGGTATTATGTCAAACTAAAAAGCTTCTGCACAGCAAAAGAAACCATCAACAAAACAAAGAAACAGCCAACCAAATGGGAAATATACTTGCAAACAACACCTCCAATAAAAGGCTGATATCCAAAATATATAAAGAACTCATACAACTCAATGACAAAAAAAAACAAACAATCCAATTAAAAAATGGACAGAGTACCTGAATAGATACTTCTTCCAAGAAGACATACAGATGGCAAACTGATATATGAAAAAATGCTCAACTTCACTAGCTATTAGAAAAATGCAAATCAAAACCACAATGAGATACCACATCACACCTGTTAGAATGTCTATCATCGATAAAACAAGTAATAACAAGTGTTGGAAAGTCTGTGGAGAAAAAGGAACCCTCCTACACTATTGGTAAGAATGTAAATTAGTATAGCCACTATGGAAAACAGTACGGAATTTCCTCAAAAAATTAAGAACACAAATACCATACAACCCAGCAATCCCTTTTCTGAGTATCTACCCACAAAATCTGAAAACGTTTATCCATAAAAATATATGTACCCCTATGTCCATTACAGCATTATTCACAGTGGCCAAGACAAAGATATAACCACAGTGTCCTTCAATAGACAATTGGATAAAGAAGATATGGTACATATATACAATGGAATACTACTTGGCCAGTAAGAAAAGATGAAATATTGCCATTTGTGACAGCATGGATGGTTCTTAAAATTATCATGCTAAACGAAATAAGTCAGACAGAAAAAGTTGAGAACCATATGATTTCACTCATATGTGGAATATAAAACTGAAAGCAACAAAGCAACAAGACTAACAAATGAAGCAACAAAACCTCACAGACACAGACAACAGTTTAATGGTTGCCAGAGAGTAAGTGGGGAGGGAGATAGTAAAGGAGGATAACTGGGGTCAAATATATGCTGATGGGAGGAGAACTGACTCTGGGTGATGAACACATTATGCAATATATAGATGATGTACTATAAAACTGTACACTTGAAATCTATGTAATTTTACTAACCAGTGTCATCCCAACAAGCTTAATACAAAAATATTTTTTTTATCTTAGAATAAGCCCTGTGAAGGACACTGCTACAAAGTGACACTTTGAGCAGGGATTCAAGTACTTAAAGGCAGCAGATGGTGAATACAGATGGAGTGACAATATAGAAGAGCTTCAAGAAATTTGTGAACAGAAAGGATCATACGAAAACTAGAAAATATAGAAAACTTACATAAGAGTATAATATTAAGAAAGAAAAGAGAAAAATAGAAAAGTCATAAGAATGCTTGGCAAATAGGAGCAAAGCTTTTCTTTTGTCATTCTTATTCTTTTTTGTAGTCACTGGTATGCTGCTGAATGTTTATAGAAAGAAACAGGGGAGTGGGGAGGTAGCTAAGGCAGGGAAGAAGAGAAGAAAGGAAGGAAAGAAAAAAAAAAAAAGGAAATGTTGACGCAAGAAATATCCAAACCTGTAGAGAATTTTTACAAGAGTATGTTTGGGCCAAACTGATGACATATACCAGGGAGTGAGATCTCAAATGCTCCCCAGAATAACAGTTTTGCAGCTTCTTTTATGCAATGGAAACTAAGAAGAGAACATAAGGAAAATTGGAGAAAAAAGATGGGAATTGGATTACAGGATAGTTAACAAGATTATGTGCTCTCTTAAGGGTTAATACCCTGGTTCAAAGGATATTACTTCTAGTATTTCACAGGTGTGTTAAACTAGATGCACAACAACAATGGGCAGGGACGGTATTAAAGTTACAGGCCTGGGGCGTGACTCTACACCATAATCTGTGCTGTTAGGAATTTATGATTAGATCCCTTGTGAGGTCACTTTCCATAGAAACCTCTTTTTTTTGTTCACATAAAGAAAGGAGGAAAAAAAAGAAAGAAAATTTCTGATTTTAGCATTTGCTGATTCTCATGGTGTAAATCTTTCATCTATGGCCAATTTCAAGCTACCTATGTGATGTCACTGAAAACCATCGTGGGTAGAAATGTGAAACACAAGACCATTCAATAGCATTTTCATCATACTGTACACATAAAATACATATATTAAGAGTATAGGTAATATAGTGAAATAAATAGGAAGAAATCATTTGGAGAAATTTATTATTTTGTTTTTAATAAAAAGTATTTACTTGTAAATTGATGTCATTTAATATTTCTGTGGATGACAAAGGGATTCTGTGGAAAGTAACCTCACAGAGTGATCTGATCATAAATTTCTAATTGGGCAAATCATGGTGAGTAGTCATGCCTCAGGCATATACCTTCTTTATTAAAAGGTTTATCTTTGCTTTAAGCAAGCCCTGTTCAGGGTTTCTGTGTATATAGGTTAACACACCCGTCAAATACCTCTTTTCAGACCCCTCAGAAACGAAACCACCCTCAAAAGAACACATAATCTTAATTCTCCTGTAATCTAATTCCTGCCTTGTTTTCTCCCCTACATGTAATCTTCTTTATGTTCCCTCCTGAATTTAAAATGCATAAAAGAAGCTGAAAACTTCTGTTCTAGAAGCATTTTTCTCAGTCTGCTGAGATTTTGTTTCCAAGCATATCATGTCTGGCTCAAATAAATTTTTATAAAAATTCTCTGTGGGTTTGGATGTTCTTACAATGACATTTCATAATGTCTGTGTTTAACAACCAACTAACAAAATACCTGAAAAGTTAACAACTGGCTCTCATGAGCCAGTGTGAGCCGCCAGCTCAAGAATCACACCTCTGCATGTTTTTAAACTTCTAGGGGACATGAGAAACTTAGGTGAGCTACAGATACTCTTTTTTGATTTTTTTTTACAATTAAATATAATTTTTAAGTTGAAGATCCTCTAAAGGAAAAACACTCCTCCCACATGTTTCCTGTACTTTCAATACTATTTCAAAACTACTTTACTTCTGACTCCAGATGTGTGGGTTTTCCACACATCAAGCAATTCTGTGGCACCAGCTGTGTGTCCTAAAATTTAACTCAATTCTGAGTTAAATTTGTACTTGGGGATAGCGTCAGATCCTACAGGTTAAGGTTTCAGTATGGTAAAAAATAAAATTCAGCTGAGTAAATTTGAAGATCTAATTGGCTTTAATAAACAAGTCATGAATTGGGCAGCATCCCATAGAGTAATCAGAGAAGTTCTCTATGAGGCAGAGGCAGTACCAAATAAATGGAAGGTTTATAAGACGAAAGTGAGGACAAGAAAGGTACTAGCAAAATTTTTAAAAATTTAGAAAGACAAAAGGGTTTCAGTCAAGGTCACCTGCCTTTGGGGAATGGGCAGCAGGGGTTTTATCAGGCAGATTATCTCACAAGTGTTGATGAGAAAATTCCAGACAGATTGGTTTAAGGGCACATTCCTGGGAGGGGTTGAAACTGCATTTAAGTCCTGGTTTGCTGTCCTGGGGGCACATTCAGTGTTGTTGCTTTTTCTTTAACAAGTACCACAAGAATATCCACCCCTACCCTCCCAGCCCCCCCACCCTCCCATCCCCCCACCGCATCCCCCCATCCCCCAACCCCCCCCCCCCACAGCCCCACCCCCTGTGACAATTGCCAAGTCCTGGTTGATACTTGTGCTTCTGACTGACTGGTTATAAAACTGGAAGTTCCCACATCCCTGTCCTCAGGTTAGATTAATTTCCCAGAGCAGCTCACTGAACTCAGGAAAGCAGATTGTCAGTTTATTATATATAGAAAAAGATATATACCTCAGGGATAGCCCACTGGAAGACATGCATGGGGCAAGATATAGAGTAAGGGGTACAGAGCTTCAATTCATGCCACACTCCTAGCACCTTCACATTTTTACCATCGCAGAAACTCTCTGAATCCCATCCTTTTGGGGTTTTCTGGAAGCTTTATTGTGTAGGCATACTTGATTAAATCATTAGCAATTGGTAATTGATTCAACCTCCAGCCCTTCTCCCCTCCCCAGAAATTGAGGGGTGGGACTCAAAGTTCCAACATTCTGATAGCCTGGTTGGTTCCCCTAGCAACCAGTTACTATCCTTAGGGGCTTGACGGAAGTCATCTCATAGACAAACTGAGGTGTGGTTGAAAGGGGCTTATTATATAACAATACTCTTTATGGCTCTGGAACTGTTTCAAGAATGGAGGACAAATGACCAAATATTATAACAAGGATGCTCTCATTGCTCTTATTGCTAGGAAATTCCAAAGGTTTTAGGAATTTTGTGCCAGACATGAAGACAAAAACCAAATATATATTTCTTATTATAAATCACAATATCACAGATCCCTATTCTGTCTGACTGCCAAAAGAAAGAAGAAATGTAATCTCAATCTTTTCTGTGCACTACCCCTTCCTTAGGCATGCTCCTCAGTCTGAAGTCCTTCCAAATGTTGAGAGGGAGCTATCAGGTTCACAGCTGTGACTGCAAACAGATGCCTCTGAGAAGTCCATTGTCCTGGCCCACACGATGTATCAGATCCAATGCCTCTCTCTCTTTTTTTTTTCCACCGTGTTTGGAAAGCTAAGGGTCATATGTTTTTCAATGCCTTACCCAAGGTCACACCACTACTCAGAAACAGAATCTAGGCAGTTATGGGAAGCAGTTTTTGCAACCCCAAAATGTGTCTTTTGGAATATTGACTTTTTAAAGATGGTTACTTTTAAGAAACAAAAGACTCAGAAAAAAATCTTTGAAACTCCCCGCTTTACCTGCCTAAAGGAGTTCAAATTGAAAAACCTGCTTAAAGGAAGAGAGTTATCACCTTAGCATAATAAAAACTAAGTGTGGTAGACAAGGAGGAACCAAGCAAAGTCTGTTTGTTAGACTCTCTGTGTCTCATTGTTTCTGGGTGGCCCAGCAAGTATTTGTTTGCCAAATGTTTTCTCATCTAGCTATGAATTGCCTACTTTCCCTTTGAAGTTCTGCTTTCCTCCCCTTTGTCCAGATGGCATGCCTCTACTGCCCTATTTGTCCTCCAATCTCATATTCTTATGGAACCCCCCATATGCACACATGTAATAAATTTGATTATTTTCTCCTGTTAATCTCATATCAATTTTGATTATTCAATGAGCCAGAAGAAATTAGAAGGCTAGAAAATTATTTTTTCCTCCCACACATGAGTGAGTCAGGTCTTCTATCTCTAAATCTATTGGGTTGTCGGAGAAGTCATGATGCATTTTTGCAACGAAAAACAAAGAAAAAACAGGTCATGACTTTTCCGACACCCCAATACAATGTACAGGGGGCATGATCTGAACCCTGCTCACCTCCCACTTTTTGTGCTGCTCTCCAACTCCTAACCTTGCTATTCCTTTTCTCCTCCAGAACAACTGTCTTCATGTTTCACGGCTTTTGCCTATACTGTTCCCACTACTCGAAAGCTTTTCCCTCATTAACTCCTTCCCATTCCACACAAGAGCTGATAAATTCCAACTCATCAGTCAAGACTTTACTGCGAAGCTGCTCCTTTGGACTCCAGTGCATGTCCCTCTTACAGCCTTTATCACACTTTACTATCATTGCCTGTGCTTGAGTTTGTCTCACCTATTTAACTGCTAACTTCTTGAGAGGCAGATTCAGTATTTTGCTCATCGTTAGTCCAATGCCTAGCATGCAGTAAATACTCAGTATAAATAACTGCTTATACTAAAACGACCTTAACAAAGGGTGAGTCTCATTTAGTAGCTTTTAGAAAGATTCATTCATTATGCAAATAACCTACTGACTAGAAATTAAACCAATGGTCTAGCCAAGGGAGATGTTGGCTGTAGTTGCAGCAGCCACACCTATCACTGAAACAAACCCCAGAGAAGCACCCCTAGAGAAGGTCATCCAGGAAGACTAAGAGGGAGACATTCTCTGGATCCTCCTTCCCAGCCCATGCCTGGGAATCCACCTTTCTTTGTGTTTCAATCAGCACTAGTCTCCTTCACTGTTTACCCCATCAACAAAAATATAAAAGCAGCAGCTACAAACATAAGGTTTTCTACTTTCATCACTAGGGAAGCCTCATTTTGATAATTCTCAAGACAGTTAGTTACAAGTGTTAAAGAACAAAATTAACTGAGTCAATTTGAAGATCTAATTAATTCAGTGATTCAGGAATCCAGCAGCATCCCCTCTAGCAACTAGAAGGGCGAAGATGAATTGTACTAAACTGAAGGTTTTATAGGCAGAAAAAAAGTGGGACTAAGCAGTTAAAAGAGTGGCTTTTTTTAGGTGAGGACAACTTCCCTTCGGGGTAGGTAGGGGGTCTTATCAGGCAGATTATCTCATTAGTGTTGATCAGGAAATTCCAGACTGATTGGTTTAAAATTCTACTCCTGGGAGAGGCCAAAATTGCAATTAGGTTAGTTATGAAGTTTTGGTTTGGCGACATTGCTCAGCAAAAGTAACTCCATTTTGGCTTATTATTATTATAATTTTTAACACAAGGAAGAACAAACACATACCAGAATATTTGACAAAAACAAGTCAAAAAGGTTGACTGTGAAATGAGACAAACAAAAAGGACAAAAGTCAATAGAAGAGAGTTCTCTGTACATGCAGATTACTTAAGTGTATAGTATTTTACATGACTGCCAGTGTGATAATTGCTTCTTGTTGAAGACTTGAGTGTACACAAAATAAATTAACATGATCTATTTCCATTCTATGGTCATTGCCGAATTAGTACAAAAATAGTGTATAAATCAAGAAAGGTGAAAAGCATTTCTAATTTTTAATATGAACAAAGTCAAAGGGCCATAAGCCAAGGAGAGAGGCCCGGAACAAATGCTTCTGTCAAGGCCCTCAGAAGTAACCAACCTGGGCTGACCGAGTGGTGCATTGGTTAAAAGCTGGCTTACGATGCCAGCTCTGAGCAGCAGAGCCCTGGTTCAGATCCCACATATGAGGGCCAATGACACTGCCCTCTACAGCTAAGATGGTGAACAACAGCTCCACCTGGAGCTGGGCTGCTGTGAGTCCCCTTGAAGGCATAGCTGCAGCCCCTGCTGCAGTGGGCTGCCATAGGCTACAGTGAGTGGCCAGCAGCCAGCGTAGCTGCCAAGAGCTGCCGTGAACGGCTCTCCAGAGGCTGGTGACTGATCTGCCTCACCCGGGAAGAGCACAATGATGATACCAACATGGGCCAGTGAAGCAACGTCCTCCACAACTAGACTGAAGAACAAAAGGACAGCAACTTGTCTGTTTCCCTTCCCTGGTCCCCCAACACTGTTCCCCTCCCCCAATTCCCCAATTGAAAAAAAAAAAAGAAAAGAAGTAACCAACTTGGCTAATATCTTGATTTCAAACTTGTAGTTTCCAGAACTATAAAACAATAAATTTGTGTATTTTAAGCTATTCTGTTTGTGGTACTTTGTTATGGCAACCCCAGAAAACTAATATATTCCTCCTACACATATTTTCCCAGATATCCTTCATCCTGGTTCTTGCAACATTTCTTAAGATAGAAAAAAGAAAAACACTTCACTTACGTATATTTTAAATCTTACAGTTTCATTTGCCTTCTTTTTACATCAGTGTATAATCTTAACTCAAAAAGTTAGATGTAATGTGGGGAAAACCTCTACAATTTTCAAACCCATAATAATCAAGTTCTATAATCACCAAGAAAGGAGAGTATAAAAGAAAACCAATGCTAAGAACTTCCATAAAACAGGTACAAAAGCAGAAGACAAAATTGGCTGCGCACTATCATTAACCAAAGCTATCATAGTCCCTTTGTCATCTTATGCAGCTATTCCGTGATCTTTTCACTTGGAATAATGAACAGAGCTTTTGATAAAAGAAAATATTTGATCTCCTTTTAGCCAAAAATACTCCCTTTGTAAGTCCATTTAATATTCTAGAAGGGTTTTCTTTCCTTTGAATAACTATAAATTTGACATTCTAAAGACATTTGTCTTTTAAAGCCTACAAAAAGAGTTTTGGAGGGTACCTGGTGAAGCACTGACTTGCCTCTGTGGCCCAGCAGTTCAATTATTATAGACATTTCACTCAGAATAGCATTTCTATCTTTTAACCTTCATCTAAATAATGTTCATATCTCTTTCACTATGATAGAGTTCAAGCCCTTGCAATACACTGCAAAAGGTGTAGGAGATATACAATTATACTTTTTTTCTCTATTCTTGGATTTTAAACATATGTCTATAACCCAAAATAAAACAAAACTGCATGATTTCTGCTGATTCAAGTTTTCCAAAAAGAAATCAGTAAGGATAGATTGCAAGTCTTTCAAAGAATGAGAATGCATGAGGCAAACATCTCTCTTTTATTGTGTTTTTCTTCAGAAACACAAGAAATATATTCCCCAAATTTGGAAAGTTGATTCCTATAAAAGCATTTCTAAATAAGAAAATTATCTCAGCGATGAGGAGTGAAACTCCCTTTCCAAAGATATTTACATGATTTGCAAAGAAATAGCTAAAACACATCTTAACAGGCAGCTTATATCTAAGTATTTGGAAGGTCTACAGAAAAGTGATTGAACATGACAAGACTCAGCTTTTAAAAACTTACTTCATTTGGCAACTAATAAAAAGAATTGTGCTTACTTGATGCATGGCATTTTTCCCATATGAGAAGCAGTAAAATCCAAACGAAGTAAAAAGAACAAATTTGACAAAGATGTAACTTGGAAATGTGGCTGAAAACAAATCAGGAGAGGGGTACCGTGACTGCTGTTATATCAGTTAGGGTTCTTTGTTGATAAGCAACAGAAACTGTCTAACTTAAGCAGGAAGGGAACTTCCAGGAAGAACATGGGGAAACTCAAACAGACACCAGCATGAGAGAATATCTCCAATCTGGGTAGCAAGAGCTAATGGGCAGCTTGGCCTGGGAACTCCACTGAGATAAATCCACTCCAATTGCTTTCCTGTCTAGATTAAGTCTGGAGAGATTCTAATTATCCTACCTTGGTTATCCACCTAGAAGAGTTAAAGGTTCTTTGACTGAGGTTACTCACAATGTGGGAGATGTAATTTCTTGAAAGGAAATCAGGATGTGTCAAGAAGAGAAGGAGAAATGGATGATAGCTTGCACAAGTAAGTAAACAAACAGACATCTTCTACAAGTATAAGATGTAAAATACATATAAGAGCAAAATACATTCTCTATGTATTTTTAGAGACATAAAATGTTCGTTTCACCTAGTAATGACTTTACATAAAAGGCCTAGTGAACTTTAAAAAAGTTTATTAGGTCTGCAATTCACCTAAGTAATTTTAAGCCTTTGACGCTCTAAAAATCAATTACCTACAGGTTCTTCTACATTTATAAGTTAGCATGCATATATTAAATATGTATTAAAGCTCCTGAGTGCACTTTTGAATATTATTATATAAGAAACAGATATTTGTGTACTTTAGAATGATATTTCAACTATGTAGACATTCTTCATAAAAGTGTTCTCAGTCTTGCCTGTTTTTATCTAAACTTTTGCAAATAGTGCCTGCAAGAAACATACATCTAATTTTATGATTTTGAACTTTGCAATTAGGCAGCATGAATCATAAAAATGAATTTATTTTATGGCTCAGATTCTGAGATTGATTCAGGGACTACTATGCAAGCCATCAGATAAAGATCTTGTAGTTAACTACTGAAATATCTAGTATTCCTGAGCACACAAAAGTATATAAATATAGTATTGATATTAAATTTTCAAAAACATTCTAAATGAACAATTCAATTGAACAGACATTTGAAACCAATCCTCCACCAAATTCTGTGACTGCCAAGATGTAGAAATAGATCCTCCCTTCAAGTCACTCAAAATCAAGAAACCTGTTGATAAATAATTAAAACGTTACATGGAGAAGCAATAAAAGAATTATGTTCAATATGCTAAAACAGTACAAAGAAAGGGAAGACTTCAGAAGAGAGGGTGTTTGATCTAAAATGTGAAGAGTGAGAAGGCGATCAGAGTGAAAAAAACTGGGTAACCGAGAAGACAAATATAAAAGTCTTGAAATATTTAATCAGGGAGAGATGCAGAAAAGGCAATAAATTTGTTATCATTAGAGCATAATATTGACATGACTACAGAACCAGTAATTGGAAGTCATGGGCTATGTCATAAAAGCTTTTCATGCTGTAATAAGGAATTGAACTTGATCTTATAGATAAGAATTTTGTAAACTATCTACCCTAAGAACAAAGAGCTCCTAGTCAAATAAGCTTGGGAAGTGCTGCATACTGAAAACCTGGGCAGTGGCCATTATAGGCAGCAGGCCAACTAATATTTGACCACTCTCCCAATAAAGTTGCAATGCAGTTTGAGGAACAAATTCCATCTCCAGAGGAGGGCCCTCAATAGTCTAAGCAATTATAATATCCAGTCTCCTTCATCCAAGGTTGGTTAAGGGTGGTTAACTCTAGAGTTGGTTAACTCTAGCCTAAGCCAATCAGTACATGGTATTCCCCTGGTGGCAGTTACTGATCCAGAGTTGGACCTAAACAATTGCATCAGAATGAAGAGAAGTATTATTGTTCCCCTACTGAGGAAAAGCCACTCCCCCTCTCTCTCCTAGAGGACTTATGTGAGAATAAATATAGCCTTACTACTAAAGGCAATGGGAAATGATCCTATGACTACAGGAAGAGCCAACCTTAGAATGAAAGTCATCAGGGTAGAAAGCAGAGCTAAAGGTAGAAACACTCAGTGCTTGATCACATCATTAAATTTCTGGATCAGCCAGTGCTGAAGGCAGGAATAAGGCCTGGCTCATGATGTCACGGAGCTTATTACCTTCCAGGAAGGCTGCACAGTAATTTCAATACACTTTAAAAGTACTATAGCAGAGATTAGCACAGGCGTGAAGCAATAAGGAAGAGATTGGTTCTGCTAGGAAAGGAGGGAACGTTTTCATGTTCTTCATTTGCGTCTCCAGTAATGCTCAGGAGTCCATAGTTAGTCTACAAATCCATTTCATTTTAATACTTTGACATGCTTAACATTTTATATTATATCCAAAAAAAGTAAAATTTACTAAAAGTAAAATCAGTTTCAAAATGGTGTTGACAAGTAATTGACAAGTAGCATATGACTTAAAAATGAATTACACATAATTTATGATTCTTATAATAGGATTGAAAAGAGGTTTATTTCTTGTAGATGTCAATAATCAAATAAGACTTGTGACTCTTAGAATAAAACAAATTATTTTGAACTACCTATACATATACATGGGTGAGGTTTTTTTTGCATTTTAAACAACATACTAACATTGTAGTCATAAATGACTTTATCCCCTATGTTCTCAGTTGAGCATAATATTTTACATATAACATTCTATTCAGTGGGATTTCACTATTGGCATGAGTTTATTGATATTTCTCAAATATAAATGGCCACTCCATGATATAATTTGAATTATTTGAAAAGGGTTTTGTGATTGGCTATATTATGTGGAAAAGTCATGATCAGGGTCCTTTGAAAATGTAGCCAAACTGCAGATTGGTGCAGCCACTATGGAAGTCAGTATGGAGGTATCTCAAAGAACTGGAAATAGAGCTACCTTTTGACCCAGCAATTCCACTCCTAGGTATTTATCCTGAAAAAACCAAGACACTTATTCAAAAAAAGTTATGCACCCCTATGTTCATAGCAGCACAATTTACAATAGCTAAGACTTGGAAACAACCAAAATGCCCATCAGTAGATGACTGGATTAAGAAACTGTGGTATATTTATACAATGGAGTATTACTCCGCTATAAAGAAGAATGAAATCGTGCCATTTGCAATGATATGGATGGACCTAGAGACTATAATGTTGAGTGAAATAAGTCAGTCAGAGAAGGACAAATACCATATGATCTCACTTATATGTGGAATATGAAAAACTGTATGAATGAGCAAAGTAAACAGAAACTGTCTCATAGATATAGAGGAAAAATCAGGGTTGCTAATTTGGAGAGGAATGGGAATGAGGGAGAAGGGGAAGGGATTAGACAGCAAAAATAGGCAACTACAATATTGCTACTGGGATAGGAAAAACAGTTTGGGGAATATAATTAATAATGTTGTAAATATTCTGTGGAATGTCAGATGATCATAAGTCTTGTTAGGGAGACCATTTCATGGATGGAGTAGAGGTTTGATCACTGCACTGTATTACTAAAGTGGAGGTGGTATACCTACTGTAATTGAATATATATAGATAGTCACGGGATGTGGATTATACTGTGGAAGAGAGTCAGAGGAAGAGTAATAGATATATATGATATGGGGGGGTGTGGGGTGGTGTATTGGGGGTGGGGGGTTTGTCACTTTGAGGGGTAAAATGTATAACTATTGCACTGTGTTGTACACCTGAAACTATTGGGGGTGGGGGGGTTGTCACTTTGAGGGGTAAAATGTATAACTATTGCACTGTGTTGTACACCTGAAACTAATTAAAAATAAAATAAAATTTAAAAAAAAAAAAAGAAAAGAAAATGTAGCCAAAATTTTAAGTTCTCATAGATATAATAAGCCTTGTAATTATTATTCAAGAAACTGCACTTTTAACATTGAAGTATCTTCCCATCAGCAAACTTCTCTTGTGCCCTAAATGCCATTCGTTTGGGGGTTACTTTGCTTAAAAGAGCTGTATAAAAACTATCATTGATGATAGAGTTTATTGCCTGAAAACACCACACCTAGCAAGCTTTGTTTCTCTACCTAATAATTTGTTGTGTGTTCTTACCTAGAAACATCCTGACGGCTTTCTAACCACATAATAAAACAAAATGTTTAATTATCCTCATGAGTTATCAAGACCAAAAATATTGGAAAGAAACAGCTTGAAAAAGGAAGCCACATCAAATTAATTTTATTTCCAGGAATAAGATTCTATCATAAATTAAAACACACACACACACAAACACCCCCTTTAAATTTGATTGTAATTGGATTTTTTTAAAACCTAAATTGAAGGAGATAGAAACATTCTCACTTATTTTATCTTAGCAAAATGGAGATAAATGCAAAAATGTCATGTTCATTCTTTTTTTTAAAATGAAAAATCTTGTCCATAGAGTAAAGGCTTTAGGCATAAAGTTTTTCATCTAATAGCAGTATTTTGACCATCTTTATGCTGGAATCTTCATTTTGACAGGCTTGCAGCTGTGAAAGTTTGCAGCTTCCAAGCTAAACTCAAGAGACTCTGAGTCTGTGCCAGCTGTCTTTCAATTTCACATCAACTCTCTTGATATTTTGTCAGTTTAAAGCTTTTGCAAAGTTTGCAAGGCCTGAATTCATTAGATAAGGGAAATGGGTCATCTAAATCTTAGCTAACCTGAACTGCCATAGAGATTCACTATTGTAAATTTCCTTCAAGACTGAATTAGAAAATAGACCCCATGGGTCTTAGTATTTGATGATACTGTAATAGCAACTGCTGAAGCTGTGTGTGCCTCAATAAAAATTTCTGGTTTAAATTCCCTTTCCTTTATATTTTCTGTATAAAATTGGATGCTGACAGCTGCAATAATAAGGGCAAAAGGGCATTTAAAGTTCAGTTTGCCAGGCACATGATAGGCAACCAATTCACCACAAAGGCATTTTTATTTTTTTTTAAATTATGGTGGTTATTAGAAGGAAAATCCATCTTGTTTTTAAAGAATTCTGCAGCATCCTAAAACATTGTTAAGGATAGTTAAGGAAGTTGGAACACAAAGTGTCAACCAACAAAAGAATTTGATTATTCCTCTGAGAGTAAAGGACAGCCTTATTATCACAGGCAATCATGTTATCTATACTTTAGTACAGTATGCCTGTTAGAGCTGTAGAGACCCAGCACTTGCCATATCTTGTTATTAGAAAGAAATAGGTAAGTGCATGTCTATATTTTAAACTGAAGGTAAAAACTTAAATAGTATGTGGAACAGGAAAGGTATTGGTATGTTCTGGTATACTTTAAATGAACCAGTACTTCATCCCACAAAACTTAAATGTCTCAATTTTGCATTGTGGTAGGAATTCAAGACAGTAAGGAAAGAAAGTATTAAAGCAGAAGACTCTATAGAGAAGTAGAAATTAACTTCAATAGAATTTCAGATGACATGAACCAACTTAGATACATTGCTAACTGCTTTGCTATAACTCAGCTGTTACAGCACAGTGTGACCTAAAGCATGGACCTCGAAATTAGAAAAATTCACATTCAGATCTGCCTTGGCCACTTATTACATATTCTTGGACAAGTCATTTACATTTTCTGAGCCTCAGTTGCCTTATTTGCAAAATTTAGATAATAATATATAATCATGGTGCCTCTGTGAGGGTTAAATGAGATATAAGGCATGTCATGTACCTGGCATATAGTACATGAACAATAAATGCAAACTATTATTTTTTAATGGATACCATAGTGAAAAGAACAGATGTTTATTGTGCTCTCTGAATTTTCAATCCAGAGAAATTATTCTTGGGAAATTTGGGGAAACTAGAGTGTGTTGAAGCTTTGTATATATCACTCTTTGCCCTCTTCGGGGAGGGAAGAAAAGCATATGCAGTCAACTAGATACCTACTAGAAAGATCACAAGCTCTGTAATAGTGCTGTCCAATCCTACTTTCTACGATGATGAAAATGTTTTATATCTCTACTATCAGATATGGCAACCACCAGATACATGGGGCTATTAAGCACACAAAATGTGTCTGGTGCAACTGAGTAATTGAATGTTTAATTTTATTTTATTTTACTTAATTCAAATTTATTTATGTATTTATTTTTTTGTTTTCATTTTTGTTTTTGTTTTTTAGAACTGAGCCATACTGCCACCTGTTGACAGTTCAGCGGCTGCTCAGCTCGGGCCAGGAATCCAACTGGCAATCCTGATGCTCAGAGCTCGCACTCTTGAGTGAGCTCTTAAACAACTGAGACATTATGTATTTATTTTTTAACAAAGGAAAAACAAACAGAAATTTAATAAAATGTATACCTCCCGTATACATGAGAGAGACCCAGGAAAACTGAGTAACCCACTTCATTCAATTTCATATAGCCATAGGTGGCTAATGCTACCATATTGGATAGTATACCTTTATACTGATTGACACTTTCATTAGGCCTCTTAGGGAATGTAAGAGAAAAATAGCTCTGAGCAAATAAAAGTTTAACATAGATATGAAGACCTGCTTCCTTAATGCAATCTTTAGATCTTTAGAACAATTTTATTTACTAAGATGTGAGGCATCAAAACTTCTCCTAAGGAAATCAATAGAGGCTTTGCTAGGTGGTATAAGAGAAATGATGAGCTACTCAGATGCCAAAGTATGGTGAGGCTCACTGTCAGCAGCTGGAAAAGATGAAAAACAGCAGGACCGTATAAGAGCTGATATTGTCATGAGTTTCCCAAGGAGGTACCCATGACGGAAGCCAATGCCAGTAGGCACCACTACCAACAGAATCAATGCTTGAGAACCAACAAGGAGCAATTGTTTGTGTTGGACTTCTTGGAAATCCTCATACCTCTACTTTCATTTGGATATTACCCATGTAGAAGAATGAACTTTAATTCCCCTTTGCCATGTAACCTAACATATTCACAGTTTCTGGAGATTAGGACATTTTTGAGGGGGCATTATTCTGCCTATCATATACACATATACTTCTAACAGAGTTGCTATGATGATGCTTCGGTTCCTCATATATCAATGTCAACTTGGACTCTATGTCCAACAATTAGGAAAATGTTTGTGTACTCCTCTTTCCAAAGTATGTGATTATCCTAGTAAATGGTCACAGGTCTCTGTGAGTAAGGACTGGAGAAATTATTCCTCTTTACATATGCTATTGGTGTTGCAAGATCCTTTGTCATAGGAATTTGGCCTTCACTTTAGTCAGTGAGTTCTAGATCTGAAAATTGGCTCAGACCTGTGAACTGAGGAAGGGATTATGACATTTTGTTGGGGTGGATATTCTTAGCTTCCTGATCATAAACACTTGATTTATTTTGTTGTATAGATTGTGAAATACCATTGTTGATTGCCCATTTGTTTTGCCCCAGCATACCATGCTCTATCTCTGTAGTTCTCTGTGGGCCAGACATGCCTGGCTTCCACTCTGATCTATAATTGCATCCATCTTACTTCTGATAGTTAATACACCACCTGGCCTCTAATATTTCAGGATTATCTTATCCTCTTTGCTGTCAGTGATTCCAGGTCTATAACAGCACCTTCTTCTGTCAGTCCTGACCTATACAAGAAAGCCACCACTGAGCTCAGCAATGGTGATGCCACTGTCAGTGCAATCCATATCATTATGGTTAACAGGTTTTTTTTCTTCCAGCATGTTAAAGATGTCACTCCATTGTATACTGGCCTGTCTAGATTCTAGACAAGAAAAACTATTTATTACATTTGTTCCTCTCTATGCAATGTATCTTCTCTCTCTCTCTCAAATTCCAATTGCATATATATTTGACCATTTGATATCCAATTTGTTCTTTCTCTGTTCTGAGATAGGTGTGTTTTTTTTCATCTCTTTTATCTTTGTTTTAATTTTTGTAATTTTTATTGTGCTAGAACTAAGTTCACTGATTTTTTTCCTCAATTGTGTCAAGTCAATTGATGAACTAATCAAAGGCATCCATTATCTGTTACTGTGTTTTTTATTTCTACCCTCTGTATTTGATTTTTCTTATAATTTTTATCACTCTGCTAAAATTGTCCATCTGATCATGTATGCTGTCCACCTTTTATACTTGAGCCCTCAACACAGTGATCATGAATTTCCCAAAGAGGTACCCATGAGGGAAGCCAATGCCAGTAGACACTATTACCAATTATTTTAATTCCCTGTTTGATTGTTCCAACATCTGTGTCATATTTGAGTGAGGTTGTGTTCACTGCAATATCTCTTGATAGTATATTAATATTTCTTGCTTCTTTATGCCCCTTGAAATTTTTTGTTACAAAATGGAGGTAAGTCAGGCTGGCTGAGTGGCGCATTGGTTAAGAGCTGGTTTGGGATGCCAGCGGCCCCAGTTCAGATCCCATATATGAGGGCCAGTGACACTGCCCTCTACAACTAACAACAGCTCCACCTGGAGCTGGGCTGTGTGAGCCCTGGCGCCGGTGATGGTGTAGGCTGCAGCCCCTGCTGCAGTGGGCTGCCATAGGCTACAGTCAGTGACCGGCAGCCAGCATGAGCTGCCAATAGCCCTGGTGAGTGACCATCCAGAAGCCGGTGACCAATCTGCCTCAACCAGGAAGAGTGCAATGACGATACCAACATGGGCCAGTGAAGCAATGTCCTCCACAACTAGACTGAAGAACAAAAAGACAGCAACTTGTCTGTTCCCCTTCCCTGATTCCTCAATGCTGTTCCCCTCCCCAAATTCCCCAATAAAATCTTTAAAAAAAAATAAAATGGAGGTAAGTGATTTGTGTACTGGAAAATGGGCATGCTATTCTTTCTGCTAGGCCTTTATTATGGGAGACTAAATTTAGTCAGAAGTTGAGTTGAGTTTTGGAATGCTGTTACTATGGTTACCTTTAGTACACCACAAGCATAAAATTCCTCCAGTATTAGCCTACGTTTAGTTAGAAGTTGGTTTAGGGTCTGAACTGGTTTATCTAAATTTCTGCTCCACTCTCAGCTGTAGGACTTCCCTTTGTGCTATCCATGCCTCAGAGTAGGATGCTACTACTTGTTACTCAGTGTTTGTTAGCTGGTGTCTGCTAATGTCTGTCCCAGGTAAGCAAGTACTCAATTCCTATTTTTCCTTGAAGATAACTGCCTTGCCTGATTTAGAGTTAATTCCTTGCCCTGTAACCTCAGTTCTCCCATGGGTTTAAGAAAAGTTGTGAATTTGCAGATTATCCATTGTGTTGTTGCCATCATCATAAAGATGGAAATATGCTCTTTCTGGCTTCTATATCCGAAGCAGAAGCCAGAATTCCCTTAGCTCTTTACTAAAGAGAGGTTTCTCTAGTCCTTCCTACAGAACATAGTCAGCTTATATAATATATAATAGAATATCCATTCTCTTACGCCCAAATTCTCTGAGCCTTTTTTTTTAATTTTATTTTATTGGTTTTCGGTGTACAACACAATGCAATAGTTATACTCTTTACCTCCCAAAGTGAAAACGCCCCTCCCCCAGTTCGCCACCCCACTCCCCCCCCATATCATATTTATCCATCACAACTCCCCTGACTCCCCTCCACAGCATACTCCACATCCCGTGACCACCCACATATTCAGTTGCAGTTGGCATACAATACTATACAACATCAGCTTCAGGTGTACAATACAGTGATCAAACCTCTACTCCATCCATGAAGTGGTCTCCCTAACAAGACATGTGACTATCTGACATGCCACAAAATTTTTACAACATTATTATATTCCCTGAACTGTGTTTCATATCCCTGTGGCAATATTGTAGTTGTCTATTTATGCTGTCTAATCTCTTCCCCTTTCCCCCTTCCTCACTCCCCTCCCAACTAGCAACCCTCAGTTTTTCCTCTACATCTATGAGTCTGTTTACTTTGATCGTTCACTCAGTTCTTCAGACTCCACACACAAGTGAGATCACATGGTACCTGTCCTTCTCCAACTGACTTATTTCTCACAACATAATAGTCTCTTCACAACATTATCAATTACATTCCCAGAACTGCCCCCATATCCCTGCAGCAACATTGTAGTCCCACATACACTGTCCAAAACCTTCCCCCTCTCCCTCTTCCGCACTCCCTCCCAACCAGCAACCATCAGTTTTTCCTTTATATCTGCTTGATATGAGGTCTATCTTCTTAAATTGTCTCTCTGGGTTAGCTTGTTTACCACTTTCTTTTGTTTAAAAAAGTCCTTTTAACATTTCTTGCAATGCTGGCTTGGTGGTAATGAATTCCTTAAGCTTATTCTTTTCTGAGAAGCTCTTTATTTCTCCTTCAATTTTAAGTGATAGCCATGCTGGGTAGAGCAATCTTGGTTGTAGGCCTTTATTTTGTGTCACTTTGAGTATCTCCTGCCACTCCCTTCTGGCCTGCAGAGTTTCTGTAGACAAGTCAGCTGTTAGTCTAACAGGAGTTCCTTTGTATGTAACCTGCTGTCTTTCTCTTGCAGCCTCTAGGATTCTGTCTCTGTCTTTAACCTTTGCCATTTTAACTATGATGTGTCTTGGTGTGGACCTGTTTGGGTTCAGCTTGTTTGGAACCCTCTGCACTTCCTGGGCATGTATGTTGATTTCCTTTACCAGGGTAGGGAAGTTTTCAGTCATTATTTTTTCAAATACCTTTTCAACCCCTTGCTTCTTCTCTTCTCCTTCTGGTATCCCTATGATTCGAAGGTGGTTGCGCTTCACCTTGTCCCATAGGGCTCTTAAACTATTTTCATTGTTTTTTATTCTTTGGTCTTTTTGCTGTGCCAACTGGGTGAGTTCTGCTATTTTATCTTCCAAAGCGCTGATCCGCTCCTCTGCTTCATCTACTCTACTGGTGATTCCTTCGAGTGTGTTCTTCATTTCAGTTATTGTATTCTTTAGTTCTAACAGGTTGTTTTTTATGGTTTCCCTATCCTTCTTTATGTCCTCGCTAAGTTCCTTAAACATTCTTATCATCAATGTTCTAAACTGTGTCTCTGAAAGGTTGGATCCCTCTGTTTCATTTGGTTCCATTTCTGGAGGTTTCTTCTGATCTTCTACTTGTGACATGTTTCTTTGTTTCCCCATTCTGGCTGTCACTCTGGGATTGCTTTGTTGTATTAGATAGATCACCAGGAGAGCCCTGGCTGGATCACGCAGGCACACAGCTCACGGCCCAACACTCCCAGGAGAACTCCCAGTCTCAGCCTGTCCCAATCAGCCGCTCGCAGATCAGGCCGAGCAGCCCGACAACCAATCACCAGCCTGGTAACTCTGCAAGCGGAGTGTGGAAAGCAGAGACCCAAGGCGGCTTGCGTGCTCCCGCGTCTCAGTGAGCAGCCTGTTGGAGTCGGATCACTCCCACTAGGCGTTTCCCTGGCAACACAGCACAAGCCGAGCTGAGGGTGGGGATCCGAGGCGGCTCGCGCACTCTGGGGTCTCAGTGAGCAGCCGTAGAAGCCAGAGGGCACCACCCTGCGTTTCCCTGGCAACGCAGTATAAGCTGGGCGGAGGGTGGGGATCCAAGGCTGCAGGTACGCGCGCGCACGCACACACGTACTTCTGCGCCAATTCCACCAGACCAATTAGGTCTCAGACCTGATCCTTCGTGGGAGGGCCCAAGCCCGACAAAATGGCGCCCTCCTTACACCACTCGCATGCAAGCTCCGCACCACGGGAACAACAATCCAAAAACCTCCAGCCTTTGCACCAAAGGTGCTCAGCTCAGTCCGTCCCCACAGGCTCCCAGCTCACACAGCCACTCTCTCCACCAGGAACCAGGTAAGTGCTCACCAGCGAGCAAGCCCGGGCTCCGGCCCCACTGATTCTCCAGCCGCTCTTAGCCTCACCGAGCTGAGCAAAGAGAGTCCTTACTAATTTATTGCCGGCTATCTTAGAACTCCTCTTCCCGGCAAAGGAGCTCCTGGGCTGGTGAGCTTAGGGTGCGGCCAGAGGGTCTCTCCCCCAACCAGACAAGCTTCCCACGGCTGGGGCTTCCCTCACGGGTTTGCCCTCTCTCGTCTCCGCCCGTCCTACCAGACCCGACGTGGCCTCCTCTTTAAGTTCTTCGTTTAGTGGTTCTGTTCCTCCAGTGTTCCGGGGACCTCCAGGGTTGAATGCTGTATAATTTGCTTGTAATTTTGGTGTGATCCTGGGAGGCAGTTAGCACAGCGTCTGTCTATTGCGCCATTTTACCGGAAGTTTCTCTGAGCCTTTTGATTGCTTTCTCTGTTACTTGTCATGGAAACTTTGGCATTTTTACTTCTTATATAAAATAGGCTATCATTTTCTCCAAGCTTCCAAGATCTAACCTAGAAGGCAATTTTCACTATCTCTTGAGGTCTTGCCAGGGTGTTAAATTCTGTGTCATAATAAAGTGATCTCATATCCATAAACTCTTCCTTATTTATCTTTTTTCTTTCCAGCTTGAGCCAGCACCCTTACAAGATCATATGCACTCTTTCAATTCCTACCAGTATGTATTGACTAGGTCCTGCAACTCTTCTAGTCCTTGTCTTTGCTTAGCAGACCCAGCACTCCCCTAGTCATTTTATGTTCTAATTTGACCCTTGTATTGTTCAGGAGAGAAGGTAAGGCAAAATGCTGGGGGACAGAGAAGAAGGGGGAGAAGAGGAAGAATATGCAGATGTGATTTTTTTTAAAGAATCCTATCTCTACATTGTCTGTAAGCAAGTCCTTCTCTACATTGTTTAAAAGAAGACTTTTAAAATAAGCTAAAGGGCAGGCTGAGTGGTTCAGTTGGTTAAGAGCTCGTTCAAGAGTGCGAGCTGAGCTCTGAGCAATAGCAGTTCGATGTCCTGCCCAAGCTGATCTGCCGCTGAGCTGCCAACAGATGCCAGGATGGCTCAGCCAAAAAACAAAAACAAAAACAAAAGAAGGCATTAAAAAAATAACATAAATTAAAAAGTCCAGGGTTCAGGGGAATATGAAGATTTGAGATTTTCAAGTTGTTTCAACCCAGATGTCTCTACCCCAAATTCCACTTCTTCCCAAATAGGGTACTGAATTTTGTGAAGCAGACCTGCCAGGATTGAGAATTCAACATTTTCTGGAGCTCTGATACTCCTATAATTAAGCCCTGTGTTTGATGCTCAACCTTTTCTGCACTCTGGCAGAAAATTAGAGTTTATACTTCTAGTGAGGCCCTCTGGCTTTCATCTTCCACTTTATAATGGTAATTAATCACCCTTAGTCTTCATTGTCCTTCTCTACTGTATATCCCACCACAGCAACAGCTGTCCAATACAATAGTCCTTAAATCACTATTTCCTCTGAACCTCTCAAATGCTTTCACCAGTATCCCAACATTGTTTATCATCAGCGAAATATTTAACAATTACAATGCAAACTCATGTCAGGTTCTATCAATGCTCCATCTACTAACAGTGTTTGTGAAATAACTCTAAAGTTCCATCTTAGAGTCTGCTTCTTCCTAGAATCCCTCCATTTATAGTATCAACTGTAATAGATTTTTTTTCCCCCTAAAACATAGTTTCTGAGACTCAATTATTTGCACATAGAAGGTTTATTGCTGATGCTCTTGGGAACTGTGTGTTGGGGAGCAGGATTGAACAGAGGAAGAAGACGACCTGTGATGGATTTATAATAGGGGTATCAGGCAATATCTCAGAGTCTTCTGGAACTAAGATGGTCCTTCAGAGTCATTTACCTTGGTTTCATTGGCAACCTTGTGCATGGTACTTCAAGAGGCTCAGATAGACAGATTTTTTTTTTTTTTTACAACCACCATCACCACCACCATCACCAGCAACCTCACCAATACCTGAGGGCAACCCCAAGGCCCAGTCAAAGCCATGGAAATATGAGCAAAAACAAGCCCTCCAGCAGCACCAGGAAACGCAGAAGAAGAAAACAGACTATGGTGAACTATGATAAATGGTAAGGATAGAGAAAGAGAAGTATCTTTAAAGAACCTCAGCTTTGATGAAGCTACCAATTATTTCCAAGGTCCCCAATGGCAACAACAAGTTGTAGAGACTAATCTGAAGCAGACTGTAAAGACAAGCAACTTTGGAAAAGCAGGGATTAAAACTAGGAATTTCATTCAGAAAAACAGTATGGACAAAAAGAATGGAAAATCCTATGAAAATAAATCTAGAGAGAACCAGTCTCTAGATAAGAGTGATGCTGTAGTAATTACAAATGATGTTGTAACAAATAATTCTGGCTATATTACTAATGGTTATATGGGCAAAGGAGCAGACAATGATGAAAGTGAGTCTGAGAGCAGATATACTACTCCTAAAAAAAGGAAAACTAGGTTCAACAGTGCTAAGGGTTGTGAAAACCTTAACTTAATGTAGGATGAAATAATGCAACAAGAGACCGGTGTCCAAGCCTTAAAACAGGGACTTTAAACTTTCAAGCCTGATTACAGTGAACAAAAAGGGAAATCAAGAAGATGGTTCAAAGCCCATTTGGAAGTATGAAACTGGGCCTGGAGGAACAAGTAGAGGAAAACCTGCAGTGGGTAATATGTTGCAGGAAAGCTCTGATATGAAACCTGATGTGAGCAGCAAAATTTTGATGATCAGCCCAAAGGAAAGCATGCTTCTGCTGTTGCCTCCAAGGAGAACATGTGGACCCTATTTAGACCAGCCCCAGTTTTTCCAGTGGATAATAACAGTGCTATAATAGTTCCTAAAATAAGTTATGCAAACAAAGTTGAAAACCTCAACAAAATTGTACAGAACACTTCTGTGTCACCATCTTCGTCTTCATCATCTTCATCATCTACTGTTTTAGCAGGGACATGCAAGTGTATATTTTCCAGGGGGTCAGCCACTGCTAACTACTGCTGCTCATACACTAACACCCATCTCTTCTGGGACTGATTCAGTTCTCTAGGACATAAGTCTGACTTCAGCAGCTGTTGAAAAAATTAAGTCTAGCTTCTTTACCTACCCATCAAACATGCAAACTGTGCTATTGAGCACAGCAGACATGGATCTATCCTCTCCAACAGATCAGCAAAACCTGGGGGTTGTTGTCATGCAGCAGCCTACCCGTCTGCCCCCATGCACTTTCCCATAAAGAGTGGAGCATCTATAAATACAGACCCTTTTAGGGACATTTCTTTAACATTATGCCTACTCTGTTTGTATCCCTATTTGGCCCCACAAGATGGCTGGTTAGTCAAAGACAGATAGGATTCCTCAAGGGAGGAACAACCTAAGACAGGCACAGTCACATGGGCAACATAAGGAGAAATCACAGAGTTGATGAGAGTGGGCACAGACCCCCAGTCTTAGAGCTGACAGCCAGCTTATGGGTTTAATAATAATGATAATGTCTGTCCTCTGTGTAATCCTATCAGTGACTTTTGGCATAAGAGGTTTCTGTCTCAGGGCGGTGCATGTAAGCAGATCATGGGACTTTCAGTAATGGCAGCCTGCAGGCATGGGTAATTTGGCCCTGAGCTAAGTACTCATGTATGAGACTCATAGACCATGGAAGATACTTTGATCCTTTCTTCTGTGAGAGACAATAAAAGGAGAACTTAAGCCCAATTCAGGGCTCAGTTCATGAGACTTGACCCCTGGCACCACATGCATTGTCTCTCTCTTTCTTAACCTTTCACTGTCCCTTCTCACTCTCCCACTGCTTTGTCATGCTGGACATGACAGGGGATAGCTTCCAGAATCAGTGAGGTTTATCATTTATAAAGGAGCCCAGTGCTGGCCCTGAAACTGTTACTGGGAAGTCATCAGATCATAAAATGAAGGAGGTGACATTTCAAGGGGAATATCCTGCCACTTTGGTTTCACAGGGTGCTAAAATAATCCCCTCAGGAACTAAGCATCCTGTGTTTCCCAAGGC
Organism: Aselliscus stoliczkanus; assembly: GCA_033961575.1. NCBI lineage: Eukaryota > Metazoa > Chordata > Mammalia > Chiroptera > Hipposideridae > Aselliscus > Aselliscus stoliczkanus. Next base: position 141,778,412 of record CM066731.1, read on the forward strand.
ACATGAGCTGGAAAAATGGACTAGTCTTCAAGTTCTGGGTAGCATTCTAAAATCTGGGACGACTCGTGAGAGTGGAGCCTTATCTTTGGAACCTGGTCATATAGGTGACCTGCAAAAAGCAAAAAGCAGATATCGGTAGTCAAGGTGCTGTAGCCTTTCTCTCAAAGGACTACGAGATAGAAAATCAAAACCCTCTGGCATCTCCTATGAATACTTTGGTAGGCTCTGCCAAAGAACAGAGGTACCAGGGTGGCCTAGAAAGGAATGGTAGCTAGGTTTCTTTGGACCTGAGGGCTGCTATTGTAGATCACACTAAAGAAATGGAATCTGTTTGGAATTTGCAGAAGCAAGATCCCAGAAGGATAATCACGTACAATGAAGCCACTGTTAGCCCAGATCAATGAACGACCAAGACTTCCTATTTGTGACATTTCTACAGCATTAGAGTCACCGTTCATGTGGGACACAATGATTTTATGCTCCTAGATATTCAACACAGCAGAGAAACCATAAGCAGATTACTTACGCGCGCACACACACACACACACACACACACACAGTTATTTTTAAAAGGCAATGAAAGTAATTAGACTTCCTAAGGAATCAAATTTATTTCAAGAGACTAGACATGGTTATTTAATCTCCGGTACTGAATAGCTTTTCTTTTTTTTTCCTTTTTCCTTTCGTTAATTTTTGTTTTTAAATGTGAATGCAAGTGGTTAATGAATATAGACTTTTTAATAAGTGCAGTTCTAAAGTTCCTGCTGTCATCAACTTTTGCAACAAATTACCCACTGGAAAGGCAAATCCACTTAGAGGGTCTCTGTGACTTGTTCTGTGACTAATATGATACACTAATCATGGGGAACCCAGGATGATTCAACATTTTCCCCCACTCCTCCCTGATCCTTTGGTTATCCTTTGAGCACTGCGAGAATGCTGGATAAATGCTTTGAAGTTTGAAAAAAAAAACAAAAAGAGAGAGGCTCAGATAGAAATATATTATGAAATCCAACTGTTATTAGATTTTACTCATTTTGGTACAATGGAATGAATATAAACAATAAAATTAGTAGAGATAGTACTTTGTTTGTAATATTGTTCTACATTTAAGATTCTCTTAAATAAAGTAGTTAATAATAAGGATCAAGACAAAAACAAATCATCTAAAACTTGATGTGAAAATGTAAATTTTGCTGGTTTTCATACTAACAACAGAACACAACAGAGTTGTTAACTTATTCCATGGGTGAGCAAAATCTACATATGATATTATTTTACTCATTACTATATTATGAGCAGAATTTACTAGAAGTTAGACATTATTAGGATATAACAAATTGTCTCATTGCTAAAAATATGTAATTTATTGAATACCTGCTCTGTGCCAGAGATGACTTTTATGTACATCAACTTTTTAATTCTTATAAGAATACTATATGATTATTCTTATAACTTTAGCTAAGACTTAGAGGCTTCATGTAATGTGTCCAATTCACAGTTGATAAGTAACAGATTAAGGATTCTGGGATGAGATGATCTGTACTAAAAATTCACACCCATAAATGCTATGCCTTAGGGCCTCTTAAGAGAAAAGAAACTACATGATTCTGAGCTCAAAATTTTTTCTGAAGCAATTAGGTTTATGTAACCTAAAATCTTTCTATCCTGAAGATATAGTGTTACTTTAATTGAAGCCTTAGCCTTGACTTCTTCCTGCCTGTGCATGTACCCAGGATAGATTCCAAGACATACTAATATATCACCCAGATACAGAATGAGTTCCATAAAACACAGCACACACACACACACACACACACACACACACACACACACACACACTTAATAACTTAATACTAGGAAAAGAGAAGAGGCTAGACGGACTAGAGACACCCAAAGAATTTCTAGCATCAGCTTTTTTAAACCACAATTGAGGAGGAAGGAAACGGATCACACAACCACCCAGCCCAGGTGGTTTAACTTCATCTCCATCTGAGCATCTCAGGAAGAAGTGACAAAACCAAATCTTATAGTAAAACAAGAATGTGCTTCTCATGATAAAATAACTGGTAAGAGTCTGTAATATTTGGCTCTGTTTCTCAACAGGGCTACCAAAAGTTTAGCTAAATACTATATAAGTAAAAATCAGCAAAAGAAGAAACAAATATAGGCTGCAACTACTTCCAGAATAATAAAACTAGGAAAGTCAAGTAGATGTGCTTTTTGTTTAAATTGGGTTTAATGGTGGAATGAGACTCTCTCCTCTCCATTATAGATTGAGTACACATGGAGCCAATGATTATAACCAGGTCAGTGTGCTGCACAGGACAACTTCCATATTGGGCCATTCTGCTGATACCTGGTCCAACCTAGTTATTACACGAAAAAGTAAATAAGCAGAAATGATTGATTTCCTGAACAGATCAAACAATTCTTCTGTAAGTGTTCTTCTGGGAAATTAAGAGGAGTTACTTGTATGTGGGAATAATATTTCTGACCTCTCTCAATGTCAGAGGCTTTCAGATTTAACATCAGTATTTTTTTCTCTAACTTTAGGCTATTTCAGCCCACCCTCATGGGATACTTTTTTAATTAATAAAATCCTACAGTCAAGAGCCACTATTTCTTGATAAAGAGGAACTGAAGAGGAAAGGGTGATTTCTGAACTTTTATAGACACAAACATTCTACCTCCCAGCTGACAGGTTAAAATTGTGTTCATTTATTTTCCCTTCACCAGTCATTTCTCCTTTTAAATAATCAAGAGAATAAATATTTCATTCATTTCCAGTGTATCTCAATGTTTTATGTATTAAAAAAGATGAATCTAGGTTTTGAAGTTCTCTTGACTGGTTCTGAAAAAGCAAACAGGGTAGCTCTAGGGAATTTAGCAGTCAGCTCCACTTTTTATATTATAGCTAGGAAGGTGCTGATAGATTCTGGTGTTATCCAAAAAAGAGCCATAGGGCTAAGTAGCCTACAAGATTTTATGTAAAGCACAGTATGGGATTTGTTTTCCACATCACAATGATAAACCTTATGGAATGCAGAGAATTTAGCGAAGTTTTTATTCAATTATACGTCAAAGCCTCATGAACCATTTCGAAAGATTTGATCCAGACAACAATGATAATAAAGGAGACATTCCATTTGTAATTTAACAAGAGTGAAATAAATAATTGCCACTGAATTGTTACCCAAAACAAAGTACGTGTAACTACTACTCTGTCTTTATTAGTACATGTACAGTACTATCAGAACATTACTGACACTAACTTAATATCTTAACATCTAAGAGACTAAATAGAATTGTTAAAATTCATTGAACACTGGAGAACTTATGCCTACCCCCATACACGTTCCCCAGAGAATAATGCTCACTTCCAAACAAGTGTAAGATCAGACAATATTCATTTACTCATAGGAGCTGAGGGTAGCAGAGATAGCACAAAAGAGATAAACCCAAGTCTTTCTACTTAATTATAAGGCTAGTATAAACATTTTGCCCCTTAGATTTACGTTTCTTGAAATATTTTTACTTGGTTCAGGAGAGGGGGAATTTTCAGACATTAAACTGATTTTACCTGAATTTTGACTCATGCTTATAGCTTTCTATCTAAAAAAAATAACCCTTGATAACTTCTATGTCCATGTTGTTCACTAGGCATTATTAATCCCTAGTATGTTAATGGCTCTCCTTAGAAAAATGTTCTTAACTCTGGGTTAGGAGGAAAGAGCTGTTCTCCAACATACAAATTAAATTTTAGTACACAAAGCATTCTTAATCTGGAAATGTTCTCACAGAAACAATCTTATAAGTGGTGACTATGTCCCACTTAGACAACTCACTTAGACAACTTACAATGTAATGAAATTTACCATAGCCTCCTTCTACCATGCATGGTGTGGTTTTATAGTTTTCAGTGAATTAAACAAGGAGGCCATTAGACAAAAGTGGGTTTAATGCCTTAGTAGCCTGTGTAAGCAAACCAAAACCTAAGCCTGAAATGCCTCAAACTTAAGAAATCAAAACCTAAGGATAACCAATCAAAAACAGTCAACTAGACTTTCCCAAATAAGGGCTTAAGCTACAGCCAATCAAATGATTTCCTTATGTTGCTCCCACCTCTTCACTATGAATGTTTTTCCCCAGCTACCGGCAGTGAAGTGCTCCTAATCTCTTCCAGTTTGGCTCTGACTGATTGGAATCAATTTTTGCTCAAATAAACTCTTAAAAATTAAATATGCTTCAGTTTATCTTTTAACAAATAGTAAAGTACATCCACCCCTCTAGGTAGGGGATAGAAACACAATTGTCTCAGGCCCACAGTAAGAGCAGGGAATCGGCTGGCTCTGGTCACAGTAACTCAGAATGGAACCAAATTATACTCTGGAGCAGAGAGAGATGGCAGCTGTCTTTGGAGCTGCCCCATCAAAAGGAGAGACAGCTTTACAACAAGGGCTCCAGCAGTGGCTTCCCTTCTGTTCCCCTAAAGGTAGGCTGTCCAAGCAGCAGCCCAGGAGACCCTTTACAGTGCAAACTAGATCTTGTAGCTTCCCACCTTAAAGCTCTCCAAAGTTTTTCATTATACTTTGAAATAAAATTTCAAGTCTTTTCCATGACATACATGATGTGGCCTCTGGCGGCTTCTCTGATCTCATTTCTTGCCACTCTTCCCCCATTCACTCTTCTCCAGCCTCCTCACAATTCTTTAAACATGTCAAATGTTCCCACTTCAAGACCTTCACAGTTTTTCATCTCTCCACCAGGAACGCCTTTCCTCCAGATGAGATATGATTTGATTCCTCATTTAATTTCTGTCTTTGCTCTAATGTCACCTTCTTAGACAGGTCTTATCTGATGACCATAAAGGAGCACTCTGGTCATTCTCAATCAATCACTCTCCTTCAATTTTTTATCACAGCATCTGTCTGACTTATAACACATATTTGTTTATCTTCCTTAGTGCTGAAGCGGGAACAGAGTTTGACACAGAAAATATTCCTCTTTGGGATATTAATTATTTTCAGCTGGTTATTTTTAAGGCCCAGAAAGCTCAAGAAGAAGCTTTGGTCTTTCCTGTAACTGCCTAAAAGAACTTAAGATGGAAGGCAGGTTCCAGGAAGGAACTATCACTATAGATAACCATAGTGTAATTTGAGCTAAGTATGATAAACAGAGAGGAACTCAGCAACGCCCCTTTAATCAAAGTCTTCTCTGAGTCCCACTGTATCTAGATGGCCCAGCAAACATTTGTTTACTAAACATTAACTCTTACACCTCCCTACGAATTGTCTTACTTTCCTTTGACGTCCAAGACCCCTACCTTCTTCTCCTTAGTCCAGAATGACATATATGAGGTCTGCAATTAACTTTGAGAACTTGTCACGGTGCACTTACATTGGCAGCACTGTACATGCACTCGGTAAGGTTTCATAACCTTGGTATATCAGTGTCTCACAGCTGTGTTCATGTAGATATGCGGCAGTGTCTTGCTGAATGACATTCATTATTTTGTTGTGTGTTTTTGTGTGCTGTCATGAGAATGTCTGAGCTTGAATTAGAGCAATGAACAAACATTAAATTTCTTGTTAAACTTGCCAAGAGTAGAAGTGAAATCAGAAACATGTTAGTCCAAGTTTATGGTGATAATCATGTGAAGAAAACGGCAGAGTACAAATGAATTAAATGTTTTTCTAAGGGGAGAGAATGTGTCACTCATGAAGAGAGGTCAGGGCGGCCAGTAATGAGTGGAACTGACAAAAACATTGTAAATATTTGTCAAATTGTGCATCAAAATCATTGGCTGACTGTGAGAAGCATAGTAGACCAAGTAAACATTGATAAAGGAACAGTAGAAAAATCTTAACTGAAAATCTTGGCATGAGAAAGGTGTGCGCAAAAATGATCCCGAAGGAGCTCACCGATGAACAAAAGCAAAGGAGAGTCGAAGTTGGCCAAGGCCTTTTGGGGAGGCAAGAGGATGTTTTTGGCCATGTTATCACTGGTGATGAAATGGGTGTACCAATATGACTCTGAAACAAAGCATCAAAGTGCACAATGGAAGTCAGCCAATTCTCCAGGACTAAAAAATTCTGTCAGTCCAAATCAAGAGTCAAAACTATGTTGCTAACCTTTTTTGAATCAGAGGAATTGTTCACTATGAATTTGTACCAACTGGACAAACAGTTAACCAAATTTACTATTTGGAAGTGCTGAAAACGCTGCATGAAAAGTTAGACAAAAATGACCTGAACTTTTCGCCAACAATTCATGGCTCTCACAACACGACAATTCACCAGCTCACACAGCACTGTCTGTGAGGGAGTTTTTAGCCGGTAAACAAATAACTGTATTGGAACATTCTCTCTACTCACCTGATCTGGCCCCCAGTGACTTCTTTCTTTACCCAAAGATAAAGGAAATAATGAAAGGAAGACATTCTGATAACATTCAGGACATCAAGGGTAATTAATACAAGGGCAGCTCTGATAGCCATTCCAGAAAGAGTTCCAAATTTGCTTTGAAGGGTGGGCTAGGCACTGGCATTCGTGCATAGTTTCCCAAGGGGAGTATTTCGAAGGTGACCATAGTGATATGCGACAATGAGGTATGTAGCACATTTTCTAGGATGAGTTTGTGAACTTAATTGTCAGACCTCATATACCTCATTTGCCTGATGTTTTTGGAATTCTTTATGTTTATATGAATTCCTCCACTAATCTGCCTATGTCATTTTAATTATTCAACCAGTCATAATAACCAAGAGAGGAAAGAAGGAATTTTTCCCTCTTCCACAATACAATATAAGATCCATTAAGATAGGAAATTAGTTTTGTTTAGCCCTGTATTTCTAAAACAATGCATAGCATATAATATACATTTTATACATATTTGCTAAATGAATGAATGAAAAGTTTAGCTCTCTAAAATAATTGTTCACAAATCACAGCATGCCTACATTTAAAATTAGTTTCTATCATCTCAATATACACCAGTCAGTGAAAAGGAAAGACAGTTAGCTAAATAGGAATAATCAGCCATATAATAACAAAAACATTTCTCTGAACAAAGTACATTCAAGAAAATTAACAGCCAAAATGTTTTTTTAAATCAACATATAGAATCTGGAGGGAAAAAGGAGGCAAGGGAGTAGGGGTTCTATGGAAAGCAACCTCACAGGATGATCAGATCATAAATTCCAATCTGGGCAGGGTGGGGTGCATGTCATACACCAGGCACATCACATGTTAAGAAGGTTTATCTTTGCCTTAAGCAAGCTCTGCCCATTGTTTCTGTTTCAAAGGTAGGTTAACACACCTTTGAAATAAACTGTAACCGCCCTCAAGAGAGCACATAATCTTCTGAACAGTCCTGTAATCCAGCCCCTGACTTGCTTTCTCCTACCTCCATGTAATCTTCCTTAGTTCCCTCCTTAATTTCATATGCACGAAACAGCTGCAAAACTTATTCTCCATAGCATTTGAGATCTTGCTCCCCAGCGTGTGTCATCAGTTTAGCTCAAATAAACGCATAAAAATTCTCTACAGGTTTGGACGTTTCTTCCATTGACAGTTATTTGGAGTAGTCAGCAGGATTCTGAAGCACACTCTGGACTACCCTTCGGACCCAGACCTGGTGCGAAGTACAAGCAAAGACCCACTGTGGCCTACCAGCTCCCCACTTCATATCAGGTGAACTTGAGTTTCTCTCATAATTCCGGGTCTCCTTGCTTTAAATAGCAGACCATGATTTTATTTGGGCTATTCTTAGAAAATCCTCAAGGTAGATAAGTTTTGCAATAACCCAAGGAAAGGAAAAACAAATGGGTCACTGCTTTTAATTTTGGCTTTAATTGGGTTGCTTACTGGGAGTCTCAATGAAATCTTTGCTGGTGAAATGAGAAACTGAACTCTCTTTAGCTCCACAAGGAAAAGGACAGACACTTGCTTCTTCAACCCGAATAGCCAATGTGATGATAGTTGTTCAGATCCCTGAATCTGGAATGATGGAGGTGGGTTCCTAGATCCCTCCAGTGTGGTAGCACAGCCAATCCCAAAGAAACTGGCAGGATCCCTGGGAAGAAGGGCAGGGTGCCCTGAAATGGGTTCACCCCGAGAGAGGGGCCATGACTTGAAAAGCAGCACAGTTCCTGTGACATCTGATAAGCTCTTGCTCGGGTATTCTTTTTTTTTTTTTTTTTTTTGAAATCTCCATCACATTTATTTATTTATTTGTTTATTTTGAGGGCAGTGCCACTGGCCCTCATATGTGGGACCGAACCGGGGCCGCTGGCGTCCCAAGCCAGCGCTTAACCACCGCGCCACTCAGCCGGCCCCTGCTCAGGTATTCTTAGGTGATTAAGAATCTTTGTGGGGTTGCCTGTGGAAAGATTTCCTCTAAGGTGTGAAGCAGTCCTATAGGGATACACATGGCATTTGGCTTGTGTGATATGCACGTAAAAGTTGGTTTCCCTAGAAGTTTGCGCAGACTCTGCAGATCTCAAAATTAACATGGGAAACAGTGCTCCCCAGGCCAACAAGCCCCACAACAGTCAGCCTCCCATTATTAATACAAATATGACCAAGATGAAGATCATTTGCTACTTCTAAATTAATCCTTTGCACTTACAATGAGAAAAAGCCAGGTATAAAATTAGACAGAATGAATAGAAAACATATTTAATTGGTTGGTCTCTTGAAGCTTCAAAACAGTATTTCAATAAATTGGTCAACCTATGATGTGGTTTAGGTGTCAACCTAATTGTTTGAGGTATTAAAAATGGCTGTCTTTAATTTAAAAGGAGGAAGGACATTTGGAACTTGACCTGCCAAAGACATATAAGTTGTAAGTGCCTCCAGGGCAAAATTTGGATCCAATTGTTCTTTTATAAACTAGTGAGTTTTTCTCATGGCTAAAGGTTGTGTCTGTCTATATCTGTGGGCACATTGTAAATATTATAAATATGAGCTATTTTCTACCTCTGGATAGTACTGTTAAAATTAGTTTAAAGGCAAGCTCTTGTAAGAATTGGGTATTCTAAAGTTTTCAGAATTAGAAACTAACTCAAATGATATTCAAGTTTACATGGTCTGTAATGAATTCTTAGTAAATAAAATCTAGTTTAAGGCCAGCCAAGTGGCTCAGTTGGTTAAGAGTGCGAGTGTGAGCTCTGAGCAACAGGGTCACCAGTTTGATTCTCACATGGGCCAGTGTTGCTGCACCCAAGCTGAGCTGCTATTGAGCTGCCAACAGGTGGCAGGATGGCTCAGCTGATGAGAGCACATGCTCCTAACAACACGGTTTCTGGCTGACTCCCATATGGGATGGTGGGCTACACCCACCTGCAATCAAGATTGAACATGGCACCTTGAGCTGAGTGGCTGAGAGCTGCTGAGAGCTGGCCAGATAGTGACTGGACTTGGAGCTGAACTAGCTGTGCCCTCCACAACTAAGACTGAAGGACAACAACTTGGCTGTTCCTCTTCCCCAGTACCCCAACTCTGTTCCCCTTCCCCAGCTCCCAAATAAAATCTTTAAATTAAAAAAGAAGAAGAAGAAAGAAAACCTAGTTTAAGTTTGTTGCCTTTATTCTGGACTTAGATGAAGGAATTTATGAGCTGACATTATTGAAAGGGGGTATCTTACACCACTATTGCCAAGGTTTGATAGAGTCACTTCAAGAAAATGCCAAGTTGGAAATCATTGTGTTTCATAGTGAGCTTGCAGGGGACAGAGACTTTAAAGACCATTGACTACCATCTGAGAACTTGGGGGTTTTTTTGGAAAGAACATCAAACAAAAGATACACTCCAACCTCATTGGAAAAGATCTTATCGGGTGCCTATCTGTGAATGGACATGTACCTCTATCTGTGACACCTACCTCTGACTACAAAGGACATCAAAGACTCCTTAAGGATAAGAAGATGCTGACATCAGAGGTAGACAGCTGTCCCAAGATATTGACAGGGCCTGTATACCTATGGATTAATATTGAACTCAGAATCCATTTTGTTTGATTGTATTTACTTGTCTGCTAATGGTATTAATCGTAATTGTTATACTTGTTCTTTGCGTTTTTCTATATAGTCCAACTGTTAATGATTACTGAATATGTATATGATAATTGTTAATATTCTTTTTGTGGCTTAAATAGAAGTTATACTAGATGCCAAATACAGAAAAATGAGACAGAAGGGAAAATTCAGATCATGATAGTTCATAGGATAGAAATTATCCAGAGAGTTTTATTCAATAAAAGCCATAAAACCTGACTGCTTCCACTTACCTGCCCTTTCCTTTTGGGGAAAATTCAGCCTCAACTCATATCCCATGGTTATGGTATTGCCCTATATCCAATGGTCCACTATCTCAACAAGGTGTCAGTAGTGAGACTTCTTAGGAATGAGCCTTCCTAAGGCTGTGAGACCACACTATCCAATCAAAAAGTTAGTCATCAATGCAACCTTCAGATTGATTTATGAACAAAAGGTGGCACTATGGACAAAAAAGTGGTTCTATGGAATGTAACCTCACAGGGTGATCGGATCATAAATTCCTAACTGGACAGGTCATGGTGGGTAGTCCCATCCCAGGCATATAACTTTTTAGTAAAAGTTTTATCTTTGCTATAAGTAAACCCTGATCCATTGTTTCTGTGCACCTAGGTTAACACAACTTTGAAACACACTGTAACCATCCTCCAGAGAGTACATAATCTTCTTACCGGTTCTATAATCCAATCCCCTGCCTTGCTTCTCCCACCTCCATCTAATCTTTTTAGTTCCCTCCTTAATTTGAAATGCATAAATAAGCTGCAAAACTGTTATCCTCCAGAACATTTGAGATCTTGCTCCAGCATATGTCATCAGTTTAGCTCAAGTACACTCTTGTAAAAAAAATCTCTACAGGTTTGGACATTTCTTATGTCAACAAACTTTTCATCTTATTACCTTGTGACCAAAGTACAGCCAGAAGTCTTAAAGCTATTCATAACTGCACTCTCCTTACTCCTGTATATTTTCTAAATTGTGCATATCTATGTAGTCATCCAAAGCACTTGGCTCAAATGGAAAATACCTGAGGCTACTGGCGTTCCCAGATGCAACATCTTTATCTTCAACATGCTTTGGCCTTTAAGGCTTAGAGAGGCACAATATACTCAGCGGGAGGGATCATTGCTGATTATGGAGTGACAGAAATTAGAGCTGAGACACCTAAGAAATCAAGGAACTCCCTAAATTTATACTTCAGCAAATCAAGGCCCAGTGAGAAGTTGCTGAAAGGTACCAGAATTTGATGTCCCCCAAAAAGCCTCTTTGGCTTGATGTATTATTTTGTGCTAAAGGCCGTTGATAACCAGCAGAAACAGGAAAGCCTCTAATACAGGACAGTGGTTTTCCTTTTGTAAAAGAAATTTACATTTATAAAGGAAATTTCATTTGTAATGATGTCCTCCTCCTATACCAGGAAGAATAGGACTCACAAATGGAGAAGAGAATGACTGACATCTGTATAACAAACCATACTAAACAACTTGGTTTACCATACTTTTCCTGGTCACTTTCTCATAACTAACCTTCCTTTACTGGAATCCCGAAATCCCTTTTTTGTTGTTGTTTAGCCTAAGATTCTATATCAGCTTAAGTCTAACCACTCTTTTGGATTATTCACCAGGTGCTCCCATGTGTATGTGTGATACACTTGTTAATAAACTTGCTTGTTTCTCTCATTAGTTTGTCAGCTGAAGAACCTATGATGGTGGGTAGAGGGAAAATATATCTTCCTTTCTACATTGCTCAGAAATCCTTATAATTTTATTAAACATTTTATAAACAGGTTTTGTTTACAAAGCATTGTTTGTCATTTCCCCAATTTTTGTTAATTTAGGAACATAAATGTGTTACATTATCCAGTTGTTTTTTTAATGGACAAACATTTAGTAGTGGACAACTGTTGATTTTTCACAACCCGATTAGCCACCCATCCTTCCTGGGCACATGCACCTTACAGCCAGGGAGTTAAGACCCCTCACAAAATATCTTCAATAAAAAAAATTTTTTTAATAGGTTTGTATGTTAGTTTGGGCTAACAGTCATAAGAAAGAAGTCATGTAGCACCATGTTAACCATTATAGAAATTGCTTAGCCTAGGACCTGTTAGACAGCAGGAAAAATAACCAAGACAACAGAAATAATAATAGCATACAATGAGTCAGAGTCACTAAATGTATAATTTCCACCCCTGGACACCAAGATAACCTAGTAACATGCATTGTTAAGATGCTTTTCAGCCCACAAAGCAAACGACCAACTGAAACTGAGAGTCCTGGTTTAACGTATGATTTTGATTTAATATGTAGCCCCAGCACTCTATTCAGTTTCTTCACAGCATGGCCTGTAAGCCTTAGTCCTTTCCCTGACTAGTCATTAAGCCCCTCAGGCAGCCAGAAACAATGGATGTGCCTTGACTAAGGGCCACAAGGTGTGGATGCTAACTCATGTCCTAAATTGTGTTTCAGCTCCTGAGCCCTAAAACAGAATGAACCCCTGGCCGTATCCTCATGAAACCAGACTGAAAGACATTATTAAAGCCAACCTTAAGACCTGAAATAATTTTTTACTACGATTACCTCACACTTGACCAATGAACAAGATCCATGACCCTGAACTCCTTACTCATGACTCCTGTTTTGTGCTCTATAAAACCCTTTGTCTGTAAATCATTGAGGAATTCAGGCTTTTGTGTATTAGCTTCCTATTCTCCATGGTGGTGCCATTCATAATAAAATAGTCAATCTTTCTCCACTACAATTCTCGGTGTTAAGTTTGGCTCTGCTAGCACCAAGTGGGTGAGTTCTTTCTGTTTGGTAACAACGTCTGAATCATTTACCCTTTCCTCATCCTGAGCCTAGGTCCTTGGATGGAATGAAAACTCTTCTGGGCTACAGAGTTCAGCCTCTGACCTAAGCCCAGTTAACTGGAGAATAGACTAGCCCTGTCCATAGTAACTGGTTCATGAATGGACACATGACCCAATTAGATCTATTACAGGACTTCAAAGTCTTAGTTACAGGAGTAAACAGGAGAGGAAAATTCCAGAATATAAGCCTGGATCCACAGTGACCCACAGAGGGAAAGACTGCCTGAAAAGTGAGCTGAAAACAGAGACAACAGGTGGAAAGAAACTGAGACCTGATGATATTGTTAGGTCCTTTAGATCCTTTATGCCTATGTGTTGACTTTTCAGTTACTCGGGTCAATGCACTAAGTTGAGTTTTCTATCAAATGCTACACAAAGTATGCTGCCTAACATACAACTGCAGACAGAGAGAGTGCAGTACGAATTTACAGAGAAAAAGCAAATAGTGTAGGGATATTATAGAGAGAGTGATTTGAACACAGGAATACAGCTTTTCACATTCATTCACCTTCAATAAAGAGGTTAAATCTAGAAGCAATACAAATAAATAGTCAGCAAGTTTCTTCATTCTAGTTTTAAGCAAGGGACCTACTGACGGAGTTTTAATCACTGCACACTTTCTTCAATCCCAATTTCTAGCAGCAATAACTTCCCCAAAAAAGGTTCTTCCTGTATCTAGGCTATTTCTATTTCTACTGGCTGATGAAAAAGTTTTTAACACAAAAAGATACTGTAATAAAAAAAATATTGCAGCTCAAAAAATTGAGATAAATTTGGAGATTTGTTTTTATTCTTAAAAGTTGAGGACAGTGACAACTGCATTTACAACTATCCATGATTCCTGTGATCCCCAAATGAAGCTACAAAAGAATGCTGCCAAGTATACCAGTTTTCAGCTGCGGGGAATAATAGTGCCAGCCAGGGGAGTTTAATTTTCCTTTCTCTCTCTGTGGGGTCACTCACCTAATAGAATTAGCTGTAATAATAACCAGCAAAAGAAAATAGAAAAGCTACACTGAAGTAAGCACTTTGCAATTTCAACCCTATTTGAAAGACGGGGTATAGTAAAAATCCTTTTTTAGCAACACATTTTCCCGTCTGGAGGAGCTTTGGAAGGTTTAAGGTACTCTCAGCCTTCTCTGGAGGGCTACAATCCATGAGTCATTGGTTTAGTCATCTGCTTTCACCCAAACAACTGAAACATATATTTGTAGTTTGACCGGAGATAGAGTCATAGTTTCTGTGATTATCCATGCCTTTGTCTATTCAGAAACAACAGTTGTGCTTATAAACATTACTGTAGAAAATGAAATCAATCCTAAGAATTCAAGAGAAAGAAAAAATGCAGTCACCTAATGGTGAGTACATTGATACCAATGGTTTTATTATGAATTAGTCAAAAAACTTCCTCCATTCTTTACTCACATTTGTAGAAATAACAAAAATGAATTGAATGTTTCATTAATTCAAAATGGATTGACATAATAAAGATGTCTATTCTCCTCAAACTGATTTATTGTTTTACAAACAAGGTTTGTTTGTTTGTTTTTTCCTGGAGCCAGCAAGTTTTTTGTAGATATGGATTCTAAACTGATTCTAAAATTTATATTGACACAAAAATTAGACTCATTAAAACAGTTTGGCAAAAGAATAATAAAGGGGAAGGTATCATTCCACCGAATGTTAAGGCTTGCTACATAGCTACAGTAATAAAGTTAATAGGGTGTTAATGGAGGGATTGATACATAGAAGAAGGGAACAGACTAGAGAACCCAGAAATAGACCCACAAAATATGCCTCACTGATTTCTGTCAAAGGTGCAAAAGCAATTCAATAGGGGAAGGACAGACCTATCAAAAAAGAGTGCTGGAGAAATTATACAGCCATAGGCAAAAAAAAAAAAAAAAAAAAAAAAAAAGTTTCACCCTAATACAAAAATTAATTCAAAAAGATTATAGACTTAAATGTAAAACTATAAAACTTTTAGGGAAAAATAGAGGAGAAAATCTCCAGGACCGAGAGCTACATTTGACACTGAAAGTGCAATCCATAAAAGGAAAAGAGAGAAACAATAAATTGGACCCCATCACAATTAAAAATCGGGGCGGCAGGTTAGCTCCGTTGGTTACAGCACAGGCTCATACACCAATGTTGCTGGTTCAATCCCCACATGGGCCAGTGAGCTGCGCCCTCCACAACTAGATTGAAACAACTACTTGACTTGGAGATGATGGGTTCTGGAAAGACACACTGTTCTGCAATAAAAATAAATAAATAAAATAAAAAATTAAAATTAAAAATGTTTTTCTGGGCAAAAGCCCTCTGCAACATATGAAAAGCAGCAGACAGGGACAAAGTATTTGCAAACCACATATGTGACAAAGACTAAAACATAGAACATATAAAGAACCTCAAAATTCAATAATACTAGGTTCCATTTCTACAGACCTGCTCCCCAGACAAACAATTATAACTGGTAAAATTATTTTTTTTAAAAGTCTCTGGAAGAAACATTTATTCAAAAAGAAAAAACATCTAAAACTTGGTAAGACATCAAAAGTTTGTGGCATTTGAACTACGTCACACTCCCCAGACCCCTCCTCCCAGCTCAGCCTGACAGAATTTCACTCTAGGTGGCTCAGTCCAATGCACAGTAATTCCCCTACTTCTCTTTCACTGTGATATCTCCCCAGCAGAGGCAGGCTACCAACATTTCTCATCCTTCACCCCAGGTCCATGTTGCAGAGACTAAATTCAGGCCCATGCAGCCTGGAGATCAAGGCTCTCTTTTTCCACCCAGCACCTTTGTAGAGGCCCTACCGCAAGCAGGGCAGTCAATGCTGTGAGAATGTGGAGAAACTGGATCCCTCATACATTGCTAGGGGGAATTTAAAATGGTACAGTCACTCTTGAAAAGAGATGGGCAGTTTCTTTCCAAAATAAACATATGCTTACCATGCCACACAGCAATATCTTGAGCATTTATTGCAAAGAAATGAAAATTCATGTTCACAAAAAAACTAGTACATGAATATTCATAACAGCCTTATTCATAATAGACAAAAGCTGGAAACAATCCAAATACCATTCCGTAGGTGAAGGACTAAACAAATGGTGATACATCATCATATGGACTACTACTCAGCATTAAAAAGAAATTGATACACTAAACTTAGATCTCAAGAAAATTATACTGAGTTAAAAAAAAAGTCTGAAAAGGTATGATCCATTTATATAACGTTCTTGATATGACAAAATGATATAGTGGAGAACAGATTAGTGGTTTCCAGGACTGGAGGTGAGTGGCTATGACTATGAAAAGATAGCACGAGGGGCTGGCTGAGCGGCGCAGTGGTTAAGCGCTGGCTTGGGAAGCCAGCGGCCCCGGTTCGGGTCCCACATATGAGGGTCAGTGACACTGCACTCAAAAAAAAAAAAAGGTAGCACAAAGGATCCTTGTGATGGAACTGTTCTGTATATCATGGTCACATGCATGTATGTACCCATGTGATAATATTGCATAGGACAAAATAAACACACACACATACACAAAACTGTGCCTGTAAAACTGGTGAAATCGGAATAAAACAATGAAATGAATCAATGTCAATTTCCTGTTTGTGATACCGTACTATAGTAATGCCTGGGTTACTATGGGGAGGAACCAGATGAAGGGTATATGAGGTTTCTCTGTATTATTTCTAACACTGTATATGAATCTCAAAGTA
Organism: Aselliscus stoliczkanus; assembly: GCA_033961575.1. Classification (NCBI taxonomy): domain Eukaryota; kingdom Metazoa; phylum Chordata; class Mammalia; order Chiroptera; family Hipposideridae; genus Aselliscus; species Aselliscus stoliczkanus. The sequence continues at coordinate 141,795,063 of CM066731.1, forward strand.
AAACTTCATTAATAAGTATGAATTGAATGTCACACAAAATTGAATGATCAAATGGTTTTTAGATAAGGTAAGATAGTCACATCATCACTGCTGCTAACCATTTGAAGCAGAGAATTTTCCTTATTTCACCTTATTTTGGCCCTTTATGATACAAAAGACACAAAAATAGATGTTAGAGGGGTACTGCCTGAGAGCTGGGGTCCTCTGGTAGCTAACCGGTTGAGGATCATACTTTAGTTAATCGTAGGTTTTGCCCCAGAGGTGATTTGGTTCTGTGAAAAGCTCATGGGTCATAGTGTTATGGGTATAGCATCCAATCCTGGCTTTGTCTCCTGCAAGATCTGTGATATTGAATGTTACTCACTCTCCCTCAAAGTCAAGGCTGTAAAATGGTGTAAGACTGACAACTTCTTATAGAATTTTGTGACAATTAAATGTGATAAAATATGTGAACAAATGCTCTTAGTAAAGCATTAAACAATTATTGCTATTAAACAGAAATAAAGCCATCACGGTATTTCACAGCTCACATGGTCAAGTCCCTGAATGATACAGGTGAGAAATCTGAGGCCAGAAGAAGTGGCTTGATAGTAGATAGTCTGTCACCTATCAGGTGAGGAGCATTTGATGGACATCACCTCTTATTCTACAATTTTTTGATCTCCCACTATACCATGAAACTATACATTGTAAGTTGTTTCATAAATGAGGACAAATTCAGTTACCAAAGAAAACTGCATGGACAAAGTCTAACAGTATGCATTTATTTCACATACAATTTTTTTGTCATATTGTTCAGTCCCAATTTGAAAACCAGCACAGCTTTCTTCCCCTTAACTCAACAGAAAGAGAACAGTTTAGTATTTGTAGACATTCGTGTCTAAATTTCCTTAGGAGGTGATGCAGTCAAGCAAAGCACCTCAGCCCGTTTTCATTTCATTAAAATTCAAATATCTGTCAGTTCAGTCATTTTCTTTACCTTTGGAAAATGAGCTTTTTGGTCTTTTTCCTTTATGGAAACTGACCAAATGTTAAACTGACAGGCTTTTCTTGGGGAACATCTGGACCTTTTATATTCCCATTCCACTTTTGTCAAGTCATTGTGAATAAAACTTTAATGTACCTAAAACTAATACAATGTTATATGTCAATTAGATCTCAAGTTGAATCACTATCAGTATAAGTTATGTTGATCACTGATTGGTGGACATTCTTCACTCTTAGAAACCAAAAGGAGAAGAGTACTGTCTAAGAAATGCTCCATATCAAGCTTCACCGTTCTGTAGAAAAATGATGGAGGTGAAGCAAACACGAAGGCCAATCAAAAGGAAATCAGAGGGTCAGACTTACTCAGTGGAGAGGGCAGGTCCTCAACCTGTTGCTGGGAGATCCTCGTGAGGGGAGAAGGTGTACACTTCTCATAAGAAATGTGTGAAACCATTAATGCCTCTAACATTGTATGTATGTCTCACACAAATAAACTACTTCTAAGTGCTCAAAAATTCTGTTGGAAAAAAGAGAAAATTAACTTTAAAAATCCACATAGGGATTGAGGATTCACCTATTAAAAAAAAAAAAAAGAACTTTAGGATTTTGTTTTAGAGCAGTGTTTTAGTTCTTCAAGTCTACCTGTCTTAATGTTTTGTACTGCTTTATAGGCCTGAATTTTCAAGTTATTACTTGAGCGAATAATAAATAAGTATATTTAAGAGGATGTCTTTTTCTGAGCTCCTGGACCAGGAATATATTCATCTTTATTTATGCATGTTCTGATAACCTCATATAATTTTATATGTCTTATTCTTTAACAAGTTTCTTTTGAATGCTGGACCTGCTGAAACAGTAACTTTAATCTCCCTAAAGGATTCGCCCACCATAATCTCAGCTTTCCTGAGCTTGATTGTGTCACCACAATTCCCCCAGGGCTTTGTAATAATAAAATATTCTACATGTACAGCACTGTAAAATTTTCAAATTCCATTAACCCATGTAATTTTCTCTTATGACTCTTTACAGATGGTATATATGCACGTTTTTTTTTCTGTTTAAAGGTGAAGATAAAAACAGGAAAAGAGTCTGCCGGGGTTCTCAGAGTGGAGCTCAGACCAAACTGTAAGTATCCTTCTGCCCCTCAGGCTCAGCTCCTTTGCTGATGGGTAATTAGCACCCATAATCACTTGCCCAAGGTTTCCAGAAGGTTGTATAGGTAACCTGGGAACAGATTCCACCTGGACAGTCTACCAAAGTGAAATATTCTAACTCAGGCAACCATGTGCTCACAGCTTCTGGGGGAGTTCACACATAAACTGCATGGCCAATTAAAGTTCATTCAATCAAACAGAGGGTTAGAGAAAGAAGACTGCGAAGGTCATTTCTAACTGCAATTCTGTGATTAAAACCAATACTTTCTTCAGTCTAAACTACGTTTTTTGTTAGGGCCACCGAGTGGTGCGGTGGTTAAGAGCTGGATTGGGACACCAGTGGCCCTGGTTCAGATCCCACATATGAGGGCCAGTGACACTGCTCTCTTAAAATAAATAAAAAATAAATAAATAAAAGTGTTCCCTCATTTAAAAAAATAAAACAAACTATATATATATATTTTTTTAGTAAATTATTTTCTCATTTTTCTTTTTTCTTACTTACAAACTGTGATGACTAAAATGGAAAAAAAATGCTAAAGGTGTGTGAAAAAAAGCATTATGGATACAACAAAAATAGTTTCCTACCTTCATCGATTAATGGGTAAGAAGCTATTGCATTAATGAGGTCACTCATGACATTCACCACTAGCAGTTTGAAAACATCCTGTAGAAGGAAAGATGACTGCTGCTGCTGCTGCTGCTGCACATATCAGATCTGACACCCAATTAATTCTCTTACGGGTGTAAGTGTCACAATATTTGGAGAACAGAGATTCACATAAGAATGTGGATACAAATGGCAAAAAAAAAATTTTCATTACTTTTTGAGCTGTGTCAGAATAATCATGCCGGAATGTTGCTAAAAGTGGTGATGGGTAAAAAATAATTTTAGGTGTAGGGCTGGCCAAGTGGCACGTTGGTTAAGAGCTGGCTTAGGATGCCAGTGGCCCCGGTTCAGATCCCACATATGAGGGCCAGTGACACTGCCTGCTACAGCTAAGATGGTGAACAACAGCTCCACTTGGAGCTGGGCTGCTGTGAGTCCTCAGGACTGCATAGCTGCAGCCTCTGCTGCAGTGGGCTGCCATAGGCTACAGTGAGTGGCCAGCAGCCAGCGTGAGTGGCTGGCCCTCGGTGTGAGCTGCCAAGAGCCACTGTGAGCGGCCATCCAGAGGCCAGTGACCGATCTGACTCATCCAAGAAGAGTGCAATGACGATACCAACATGGGCCAGTGAAGCAATGTCCTCCACAACTAAACTGAAGAACAAAAAGAACAGCAACTTGTCTGTTACCCTTCCCTGGTTCCCCAACGCTGTTCTCCTCCCCCAATTCCCCAATAAAATCTTTTAAAAAATTAAAATAAATAATAGGGCCAGCCAAGTGGCGCTGTGGTTAAGTGCTGGCTTGGGAAGCCAGCAGCCTCAGTTCGGGTCTCACATATGAGAGGCAGTGACACTGCCCTCAAAAAAATAAAAAAAATAAAAAAAATAAAAATAAATAATAATAATTTTAGGTGTAAAAATACTGCATTTTTATAACTGTAGCAGTTTGCTGAGAAGTCAAATCTCTGGTGTCATGTGGTCAGTGATACAATGTCTTTTGTTTTTAAAGGAAAGACTTGGTAAATCACTTTTCCAGTATATAAAGATGGAGAAAGATTTTCTTCATTTTATCAGAAATATTATAATTTCCTTCACATATAAATATATGCTAAATATTTAAACTCACATTGAGAATTACTATTTTTCAGTAAAGTAAATAACACATGTGCAACATAAAAAATTAATGTTAAACACAGAAGAGTAAAATTTCTGTTCTTAATTTCTATACTTGAATTAAACCACCTACAAGACCCCATCCCACTGATAGAGGGAGGGAAAAGGTCAGTTCAATTAGCCATTTAAAGTTAATTCAAATATTCTTGCTTAAAACAGTCTCTTTCAAGTAAATAACTCGTAGATTCAAAGTATACCTGCCAATGAAGGATATTCTCCCCACCTCTTTTTCCTTCAAGTCAGATTTCACAGCTTCATAGCAATGAGGAAAGGGCCTCTAGCTTATTGTACCATAAAGAGACCATCAAGCAAATCTTCATTTGCTTAGGGATTATGCCTTTCATTACACTGTATCTAGCTATGATGTCTGCATTTAACTCCAAGATTTCTTGTGATTTCTTCTTCATAATATGTACATTAAAAAATTAATAACAGGGCCAGCCACGTGGCTCAGTTGGTTAAGAGTTGGCTTAGAACCCCTATGTTCATTGCAGCGCTATTTACAGTAGCCAAGACTCGGAAACAATCAAAATGCCCATCGGTAGACAACTGGATGAAGAAACTGTGGTACATTTACACAATGGAATATTACACAGCTATAAAGAAGAAAGAAATCATACCATTTGCAATGATATGGATGGACCTAGAGAACATTATGTTAAATGAAATAAGTCAGTCAGAGAAAGACAAATACCATATGATCTCACATATATGTAGAATCTAAAGAACTGAATAAATGAGCGATGTAAACAGAAATAGTCTTAGAGACACAAAGAAAAAAACTGATGAGGGCTAGATGGGATGGGGATGGGCATGAGGGAGAAGGGGAAGGGATGAGGCAATATAAGCTGATAACTACAATATTACTACAGAGACAGAAGTGACAGGTTAGGGAATATAATCAATAAGGTTGTAAATACTTTTTTTTAGGGGAACAGACCCTTTTTAGGTGTCCTTTTTTTTTAGGTGTCCTTTTAGGGAGACCACTTCATGGACGGTGTAGTAGCCTTACCACTGCACTGTACATCTGAAGCTGCCGCTGAACAATATTATATGTCAACTATAATTTAACATATATATACTCATGGGATGTGGAATATAGTGTGGGGATGGAGTCAATGGAATTGTAATAGATATGTATGATATTGGGTGTGGGGGTCAGAGGAGGGGGGAGGGAGGAGTCACTTTGTAAGGGGTGAAAAAAATAACTATTGCATTGTTTTGTACATCTGTAACTAATAATAATAATAATAATAAAGTTAAAAAAAAAAAAGAGTTGGCTTAGAGCATGAGCTCTGAGCAACAGGGCCCCGGTTTGATTCCCACATGGGTCAGTGATGCTGTGCCCAAGCTGAGCTATCGCTGAGCTGCCAAGAGGTGGCTGGTGTAACAACAAGATTGCCTGTTTCATGGTGGGCTATGCCCACCCACAACTAGGACTGAACTCAGCACCTTAAACTGAGCTGCCCCCCAGATGGCTCAGTGGATAAAGCATGCGCTCTTAACAACAAGGCTGCTGGTTCGACTCCCACATGGGATGGTGGCTACTAAGATTGCACACAGCACCTTGAGCTTAGTGGCCACGAGCTGCCAACGGAAAGTCAGATGATGATTGGCACCCCCCACAAAGAAGACTAAAGAACAGCAACTTGGCTGGCCCCATTCCCCAATTCCCCAACACTGTTCCCCTCCCCCAATTCTCCAATAAAATCTTTAAAAAAAAAAAAAAATTTTTTTTTAAATTAATAACATTGCAAAAGTAATGGCTACAAGAAACACCATGTTCGAGACTCATTTGCATCTCCTCAACGGCATGCTCCAAGTTTAAACATCTAAGTGTATCTTTCTCTCTTTTTTTTCACTTTAAATATATATAATTTTTTTATGAAAGTTTATTTGGGTGATAATTGTTAGCAAAGTTATATAGATTTAAGGTGTACAATTCTGTAATATATCATCTATGGATATATATAAGGGGGTAGGGGAGTGGCAGATGAGGGTAAAGGGGATCAAATATATGGTGATGGAAAGAGAACTGACTCTGGGTGGTGAATCTTTCTCTCTTAACATCTCTTTTCATTTGGTTTCTTATGAATGTTTTTCTAGCTGTGGCTGGAGAGGTGCTCTCATCTCCTTTGCTGCCAGTGCCAGTGAAAATGCTCTCAGGCATGAAATATGCTTCCTTGATATCAGATTATTCTAAACTTTATTCACTGCCATGAAAATTGTCACTGATCTCAGATATCCTATTTTTGCCTACTGATCCACCTTCCCAGTTGTCTTTATAATTTTAAATTCTTAGACATTTAAAAATGTCAATTGACTAGGCCAGCCAAGTGGCACATTGGTTAAGAGCTGGTTTTGGGACACCAGCGGCCCTGGTTCGGATCCCACATATGAGGTCAGTGACATTGCCCTCTACAGCTAACAACAGCTCCACCTGGAGCTGGGCTGTACGAGCCCCGGCGACGGTGTAGGCTGCAGCCCCTGCTGCAGTGGGCTGCCATATGCTACAGTGAGTGGCCGGCAGCCAGCGTGAGCGGCTGACAACCAATGTGAGCTGCCAATAGCCGCGGTGAGCGACCATCCAGAGGCCGGCGACCAATCTGCCTCATCCGGAAAGAGCGCAATGACCATACCAACATGGGCCAGTGAAGCAACGCCCTCTGCAACTAGACTGAAGAACAAAAGACAGCAACTTGTCTGTTCCCCTTCCCCGATTCCCCAACGCTGTTCCCTCCCCCAATTCCCCAATAAAATCTTTAAAAAAAAAAAAAGTCAATTGACTGAAAGTAAGAAAAAAATCGTCTAAAACTTCCTTTTCAAAATTTTTTTGTTATCAGGAACGCACCACAGAAAGTGGAGCTAAGCAGAGCCAGTTACCACATGCTTATAAACTAATATTTCTTTGACTGCAGTTGTCAAAGAACATTAATCAGATTTGTGAACCAACTATGTTTGCATGTGTGTATAACAAATATTTAAGGAAAATAATACTGATTCATAAACTGCTAAGCATGTTTCTCAAGAAGACTAAGGTTCTAGGTGAACCTCCTGGGGTTCATGGAAGAAGCTCATGTTTTCCAGCCAGCCTGCCTCATAGACCAGAACCAGGGATGTCAATCTGTGACACTGACATAATCGGTGGATACTGTGATACTTCCCCAAGTGTCCTTCTCAAGGGGAAGCTTTTTGTCCCAGATGCTGGACATACTGTCAGCAGACAGTTTTCAGCTGTCAGCTCCTTCATGGTCAACCTCAACGGCAGAGAGCAAGTGTCTTGCCTGACATCACACCCTTTCCAGGGAGACCCACCTCTGACGACTGATCCCTTCGGGCCTGGCCCCTCCAGTCAACTGCAGGACAATGGTGACAAAGCATTTGAGCTCCGGGCCCCTCTATGGGATCTGCAGAGGTTATCATGGGGCTGTTTTGCAGCTTGACTTTCCTTTCAGCTGGACTCGCCCCCTCAGCTCAGTCCTACATCCTTTCCTTTCCATCCACAGTAAACATCCTGCAAACTAACCTCTGTCTCAGTCCTGCTTCCTTGAGAACTCAGCCTGAAATAGCATAATCTCATCTTCCTGGAATACGAGAGACCTGTGCCTTAGAGTGCTGATACCACACGAAATTCCCCAATTTCCCAGTCACTCACTGTACATAAAATGTTACACCATCTAGCCCAGTGGTTCTCAATGACTTGGAGGGATTTTTTTTTGCCTAGTAAGATTTTTTTAAAACACGCCCTGAGATACCTTGATTGTATATTTTCCAAAGTACTTTCCCAGCTACATCTCCCAACCCTTCCAAAAGACTTCACTGGTCTTTACAATGCAATAAAAGATGCTGGATTATAGTTCTGTCCACCTTCTCTTTTTCAAAGCAGGAGTTTTTTGTTGTTGTTTTTTTAATGTTGGTATACAGACCACTGAAATCCAGGGGTGGGCCCTTGGAATTGATATATATATGGTTGTTGGAAAAATCATGACATATTTTTTCTGTTTTGTGTTGCAAAAATGCATTGTGACTTTTCCAACAACCATTATATATTTTAAGCTCTCAATGTGATTCTAAAATGCAGCCAAGATGGACAGCATTCTAGGCTTTCAGAAAATATATACAATTGCAATTTACCAAGGTGGAAGAAAAGGATTCTGCTGTGTTTGTGCTTAACTATACTAAAGCGTGTTCCCACCACCTAAGCAATCAGCCATTCTACACGCACACGTCGCCTCTGCTTTTGCTTATGTTCCAGCAGGTGAGCTATTGGTGCTCCTGGTGAAGGCCAATTTCTCCATCCCATACTCTCAGGGACTTCTCTCTAGAATGCCCCCTCTTGCTTCTGCATCATTATTTTTCTTCTTTCTCTGCAGCAACAGCTCTACCAGCATGCAAACATGCAGAAATGTCTCCATTCTCTGCTATAAAAAAGCTCAACCCACATTTTTCTCCAGCTACTTCCAGCCTTCTAGTTACTGCCCCATTTCTCTGTTCCCTTTCCAGGAAACTATCTTCAAAGAGTTGATTACATGTGCTTTCTCCTCCTTTTCTCGCCATTCTCTTCTGATCCTACTTTAATCAGCCTTTTATACAAATCCTCCAACCAAAGCTGATCTTATCAAGGTTACAGTGACATCTACATTGCCAGGCTCAGTGGCTAATTCTCAGCCTTCATATTACTAAACCTATCAGGAGCCTTTGACACTAGCCCATCACTTTCTCATGATACTCTCTTCACTCAGAGTCCTGGATACATCACGCTCTTGAGAGTCTCTTCCTATCCTAGTAGTCCTTCCCTCTCAGTTTTCTTTTCCTCTCGATTCCCCTTCATCTTCCCAGGTTCAACACGTTACTTTGCTGTTGAGCTCATCCATTCTCTTTGCTGTCCATATTTGCTCATTGGGATATTATCCCAGTTTTATGGCTTTAAATACCACCTATATGCTTGAGATTCCCAAATGTAAATTCCCAATGTAAACTGTTCCCCTGAACTCCAAGCTTATTTATCCCAACTACCTATTCCAATCTCTACTAGGATATTTAATTGTCATATGATATGTACCATGTCCAAAACCAAATACATTTCTTTCCCAAACCGCCACTCCTCCTGTCTTCTCAATCTCAGTAAATAGAAATTCCAACCTAGTTGTTCTGGCCAAAATCTTTGAGGTCATATTTAACTGTGCTGTTTTGATTCCATGCCACAAATTCTGTTAGCTCTACCTTTGAAATATATATAGATAAGACCACTTTCCATTACCCACCTGCTACCACCCTAACCACATCATCTCTCGAAACACATCCCAGTGTCCTTAGAGGTATATAGGCATACTCTCCTTGCCCGAGGTGCCTCTCCTTCAGCTTTTCTCCATGAATATTCAGCTAATAAAATTAAGAGTACCATTGTGCTGTGTAATGTCTCTCTAGACGAGTAAAAGGTTTTTAGTTGTCTCTTTATCTTTATTCAAAGTGCAGTAACTAAACACCAATTTAAGATTTCAATATTATAAGTGGATGAATAATGAATGAATGATCCCACAATGTTACAGTATTGACTATAGTGGATAAAGAAATATATTGATCTGCTTAAGGTTATTATTAGCTACATTTACTGTGCATGCCAATTGGAAATAATTTCACACTTACTTTGCTGTATTCATTTTTCTCTTTGATTCAGTTGGTAGAATTGAATCGTCTTTCTTCTTTTTCAGAGGTTGATTAATTGAAACGAGAGAGTAAGTGTGGTCCTCACTGCACAATGACCAAGTTAGTTGACTCTAATAATTCAATATGTACAAAGAAAGCCTGTTGAAACTAGACAAGCACTAAGCCAATAAAATCAGTCCTAAAAAATTAGAAGGCCTCTAATAATCTATGTATTTTCAAATTATCTCAAAATTGCTTATAAAGAGATTAGGTAGCTGTTATATATTCCTGGATAACTCATATTGGCAGAATATAATCTTTTATAGTTTGACCATTTTACTTTTAGCTTAGGTCTACTTAATATTAGTTCATAGATGCTTACACCTGGCCCAAAATTAAAATTAATGTGCATTTCCCTAATGAGAGTGACTTGATGACTTGCATTCACATTAATTCTCAATGGGCTTGCTGAAAATTGTTTTGAATTAGAATTTCATAATTAGGATTTAACATTTAAATCACATTCAGTAAACTGTACATATGGTTAAACAGACTGCCAGAATAAATTATGAACTAACAAAATAGTAATCTATTACTTTAAGGCATTTGGCAAGTTATGCTTTTACATTTTGTAACAAAACATTCTCTTAGGTTTCTTAGCCAAAGTTAACCCCTCTTTTTTGACCCACAATGCTTGCTGTCAGTGATGTCACCTTCGCCATACTACCCCAGGGCTTCAAATCTTATGGTGTCCTATGGGCCAATGACATGAGGTAGGAATTCAATAAAAAACCTAATATGTGTGCTTACGTTCTCACTAATTTAAACTCTGCTCTCTTTTCCCCAAGTATAGCGTAGTCTCCAATAATGTTTTTTTTTTCAACTTATAACATCACCTTCCCAATATTCTATTTAGAAATTGACAAATAACACAAAATCAAGTGTTTACCCATTTGCTTTTGAAATTTGCTTTTGCCACTTTACTGGTTACCTTGCCTTCTAACCTTTCCATCATCCAGTCCTCAATCTTATCGTATTATAGCTTATTCACCTTGCCTCAAGCAAAAGGTTTCACAACCTGAGCACTACTGACATTTTGGGTCAGATGATTCTTTGTTGTTGGGAGGCTGGCCTATGCATTGTGGGACATTGAGCGGCATTCCTGACCTCTGTCCACCAAATGCAGGTAGCAGCTCCTCCCACCCCTACCTTGGGTGTAACAATCACAAATGTTTTCAGACATTATCAAACGTCTTCTGGGGAGGTATAAGGACAGACAAATTGGCCTGAGTTGAGAAACACTGATCTATGATAACTGAAGCTAAAGGTCTTTTCAAATGACACAACTGCTAAGGATCACTGGGATTCAAATCCATATCATCTTAATCTACAATGCATTATTTTCCCTAAAATGAGACAGCTTGCACTAGTGGTGCACAGACAGACCCCAAGTTAGCCTATTCCCAGAGACCATGAGTTTGTAATGACATGTGATGGTTAATTTTATGTGTCAACTTGAAGGGTGTTTTAGATGAGATTAACATTTAAATCAGTGAATTTTTATTAAATCAGATTGCCCCCCAATACTGTGGGTGGGCTTCATCCAATCAGTTGAATGCCTAAATACAACAAAAAAGCCAGCATCCCTGAGCAAGAGGAGCAATGAAAAATGCTGTATTGCTGGGAACCCAGCAGATGGCCTTGGAACTGAAATTGTACCATCTTCTCTCCTGGATCTCAAAACACCAGCCCACACCACAGATTTTGGATTTACCAGCCTCCACAATTGTGTGAACCAATTACTTATAATACATCTATCTATCTATCTATCTATCTATCTATCTATCTATCTATCTATCTATCTTTGACTTCTGCAATTATAAAAGGTGCTCAAAATGGTACCTTCAGTGTCCAGGCACTTCTGATTACAGAGAACTTCTGCTTCAATAACATTGACCAAACTGTCCACTTGTATACATTTTTTGGCACCCCGTATATACAGAGGGTAACATAAAAATGTATACACATTTTAAGAAAGGAAAAAAATGTATTAAAATTATGTTGATGATGACCACTTTGAGCACCTCTTGTAATTGCAGAAACCAAACATGACTTGTATTCATCTTTTGTTATCAGTGCATATTTAGTACTACAATTTTAATACAGTTTTCATTTCTTCAAATGTGTATACATTTTTGGCACTTTGTGTGTGTGTGTGTGTGTGTGTGTGTGTGTGTGTGTGTGTGTATTATACAAGGTGAATATACACACAGACACACACTTTTTCTCTGGAGAACCCCAACCAATACTTGACAATTGAAATAACAATATTTCTGCAAGACCTGCTGGGGCACAGGAAAGAAGCAGCGCTAACACTAGGAGTGGGGGGAGTACTACGGTGGGATGGCCAGGGCTTGGGAGTCAATCCAAAGCCTGGAGGAGACTGTTTGAGGGAGCACCTCACCTGACCTGAATGGAAAACCACATTAACTGCAATCTTGTGACTAAAATGTATCCATTACCAGCTGCCTTCATGTTACCCATGCATTGTGTTCTGAGAGGCCCATTCAAACTGCCTAGTGTAAAAGCAAACTCTTCTTTCTATGGTCCAGAGCACTTATAAGCCTCTTTCCAAAAGCCAGGGTTGAATTCCTTGACACTCCAAAATAAGGAAAGGAAAGTTGCTAAATTGGCAAAATCATGAATGTTCACGCTGTGCTTCCTCATGCTAAGAATGCTGTCCAGTGATAAAGGAAGGTCATAAGATGAGAAGTATAGGTCTTTATTAAGTTGAGTGGAGCAAAAATGCTACAAAGCAAAATATAACACAGAGAGATGTAGAACTGTTTTCAGCATGGCTTTCTAAGTTTGAGAAATCAAACTTTCCTATATCTGCTTTGTTTTAAATTACATATAGTTCTACTGACTAGGTGATCCTTTTCAAAAAAAAAAAAAAAATAGAACTCTGCTCATATGCAGACAATATACTTATGTTATGATACCTGTAGGTTCTTGGATTACTTGTATAAATAAAATTATTTCTATTAATAACACAACACATGAAAATGGCTAGACATAATTCACCAATTTTTTTTTTTTTTTAACTGAGCCATCGTGCCACCTATTGGCAGCTCAGCGGCTGCTCAGCTCGGGCCAGGATTCCAACCGGCAACCCTGTTGCTCAGAGCTCACCCTCTTTTTTTTGAGGGCAGTGTCGCTGGCCCTCATATATGGGACCCGAACCAGGGCCTCTGGCTTCCCAAGCCAGCGCTTAACCACCGCGCCACTCAGCCGGCCCTGAGCTCGCACTCCTGAGCAAGCTCTTAACCAACTGAGCAGCTTGGCCAGCCCTAATTCACCAATTTTGAAGCATGTGTTTAGGATAACCTGACTTAAAATATAGGTTGATCTACCCATGACTCAGAAATTCCACTCACAGCTATGTCCCCGAGAGAAAGGAGTACATGTTTCTACCAAAAAGACATGTACAAGAAGCTAAGTAACCATCATGGCAGACTGGAGAAACATATGCATACAGCAGAATAGAGTACTACAAAAATAATGAACTATTGATACCACAACATGAATGAATTTCAAAAACGTGCTGAGTGAAAAAAAAAAAAAAACAGACATAAAAGTTTTCACCATACTGTATGATTTCATTTATATGAATTTCAACAAGGGCAGCTAATCAATAGTGGTATAAGTCAGAATAGTGGAGAAGAGAACTCTGGGTGGGGCAAGTATTGGCTAGAAAAAGGCATAAGGAATTCAGGGGCACCCACTGAAGTAATGGACATTTCCTTTATCTTAATCCCAGGTAGTGATTTTCAGGTGTTCCCATATGAAAACTTCAGCAAGTTATACACTTAATAGTATATTTTATTGAAGGTATGTATACCTCAATTTTTAAAAAGTTCTCTATATAGAGAAAAAGCCATGTACAAAACTACACTGTGAGGGGCCTCAAGGGAAATAACTAAAACATAAAGGAATTCGTGATTAGTTTAGAGCATCTGAAACCTTAAACTGAGGTCCCTACTGATTTAAAGTCATATGCTACATGTTCATATACTATAATCAGAAAAAAATAATGATTCAACTATGAAGGCCAAATGGAAAATCATAAGGGTGACTATTTGAAACAACACATATTGATTTGCTGTCCAGCTGCCTCTCACACAGTATTTTAATTTTCTATTGCCACCATAACTAGTTACCAAAAACTTAGTGGCTTGTCTTTCCATTTCTGTAGGTCAGATTGTAAGGTTAGCTCAGCTGGTTTCTCTGCTTCCAATTTCACCAGGCCAAAATCAAAGTGTCAGCCAGCTAGACTCTTATCCAGAGGCTCTGGAAAGACTTCATTTCCTGGCCCATTCAAGTTACTGGCAGAATTTAGCTGCTTGTGGCTGTAGGTCCCTATTTCCTTGTTGACTGTCAGCTAGGGACTGCCCTAGGCTCTTAAAGGCCCATGTGTGTTTTTTTGTTGATGGTCTCTTGCATCTCAGAGCCAGAAATGACATGTTAAATCCCTCTCACATTTATAATCTCTCTGGCTTCTGACTCTAGCTGGAGAAAGTTCTCCACTTTTAAGAGCTCATGTTATTAGATTGGACCCACATAGGTAATGCAGCATAACTTTTCTCTCCTAATTACATTTGCAAAGTTCCTTTTGCCTTGTGACTTAGTATCTTCACAGGTTTCAGGAATTAAGATATGGACTCTTTGGGGTTCTTTATTCTGCCTACTACACATGGACAGTTCTGTTTGGTGCTCTTGGCTACATGGTAGCAGGCATTTATTTATTTACCAGTACTTAATGCCCTTCTAGAACAAGAGAGGGGAGAATAACTAATACATCTGCAGCCTGATCGTGCCTTTTTTCTTTGTTAGTTTGTTTTTATTTTATAAACACCAAGCTTAGTTTATTAGAAATGTGCCAGGAAAGGGAGACACTGGCCAAATGAAGTCAGTCAAATGGACTCCAGCCTGATCATGTTTAAATGATTGCTTTTTCAATGGAAGCTGTTCGGACATTCTTTGAAATATAACACTACTCCATTTTACTGTATTACTTTAGCAGCGCTAGTCCTAGTTTGACCTTGAAAAAACCTGTTTCTAAAGAATTACTTTCCCACAAACTTACATAATTATCCCCTACTGAAGATTCAGGTTCTAGGCAAAGATAAACCTTTAAAGCAAAGGGTGAACTATCTTCCAGTAGCCATCCTCTCCTACCTTCTCTATGATGGACACAGCCCCTGCCTTTGTCATTCCCTATGCTGCCACTCAGGGACAGAAGCTAAGCTAGAATGTACTGACCTGGAGAAAAAGAGCAAAGAGAAAGGAAAACCGACTTATTTTATTTTATTTTTTTATTTTTTTATTTTTTTTTTTGAGGGCAGTATCACTGGCCCTCATATGTGGGACCGAACTGGGGCCGCTGGCTGCCCAGGCCAGCACTTAACCACCGCGCCACTCGGCCGGCCCAAAACTGACTTATTTTAACACAATGATATACAGGAGGCAGTATATGAATCCTGTTATCTTAATTGTCAGAATTCTGAATGTGATTATAAAGTGGTACCAGGATCCACTTAGTTGTGACATGGGTAAATGTTGCCTTGGCCACATTTCTTTTCCCCTTGGTCATGCCTTTTAATATCTTTACTTTGCATAGCACTTCACAGTTTGCAAATCTTTTGTAATACATATACTCTCATTTGAGACTTCAAATAAACCAACTAGGTAAACCAGCTATTCGTATTTCATATGCAACAACTGAGGTCAAGGAGGATGAAGTCACTCCAAGTTTCTAGAGCTACTGAATAACAGATCCAACTATGCATGCAGCAGTCTTTCCACCATCACTGTGGCAATTACAGCTGTACCAGTTTCCAGAGCTAGCTCTTGTTCTTAATCCCTTTCCCCTTATCAAAGCCCAGGCCCTGGGCCTCATTCACAATAAAATATGAGTGACTGATTTCTTCCCAGGAGGGTCTGCACTTGAATACTGAAGGAAACAAATCTGAAGGATAAAATTTCAGGCTTTAGCAATCAAATCAGAGAGAAATGGGTTGGGATAGAAGGGAGTATAGGAGAAATAAGGTCTTCCTCATATAATAACATCCAGAAGGTTCTTCCAAATGTATCTAAATGTAAAACTCAGTGCCAGACTCCCACAAAAGTTAGACATCAAGTTAAAGCTGTTTCAGACAGATCTAATTTTATTCTGAAAATGAAGTTAACACATAAATAAGGAAGGTGGGAAGTTTAAAAAAAAAGAGCAAGGAAGTTATGAGGAGAGAATGCCCATTTCCAAAAGAGGAAACTAATATAGATAACTAAAATTCTCAAGTTGTTATGCCAATCAGACATATAATATTCCATCAAGTAATAGAGAAATTGAAAATGTGGCTTTCTTTCCCAAATGATTGAATAACAGCCATTTTTATGCTTTGTTTTTTCTTCTTCATCAGCATAAATTGCCCTGTACTGAACACAAAGGACCTCTGAAGTCCCTATTAGAAAAATGTAATCTTTGAAACTACAGTATGCATGTAAGGTCCTGCCCACTTCTTTCTTTTCCCCACAATGTTTTCCCACTTGCTTTTTGTCCTCCTGTTGTCTCTTGACCTGTTTCATGCTATCAACTTCTCAAATGTCTTTTATTTTTTTTATTTTTATTTTTTTAAAGATTTTATTGGGGAATTGGCAGAGGGGAACAGCGTTGGGGAATCGGGGAAGGGGAACAGACAAGTTGCTGTCTTTTTGTTCTTCAGTCTAGTTGCGGAGGATGTTGCTTCACTGTTGGTATCGTCATTGCGCTCTTCCCGGATGAGGCAGATCGGTCGCTGGCCTCTGGATGTCGCTCACCGCGGCTATTGGCAGCTCACTCTTGGCTGCCAGCCGCTCACGCTGGCTGCGGGCCACTCACTATAGCCTATGGCAGCCCACACCATCACCGGGGCTCGCACAGCCCAGCTCCAGGTGGAGCTGTTGTTAGCTGTAGAGGGCAGTGTCACTGGCCCTCATGTGGGATCCGAACCGGGGCTGCTGGCATCCCAAAACCAGCGCTTAACCAATGCGCCACTCGGCCGGCCCTAAAATATGAGTTTTATTTCTCTTTAGATACATTTGGGTATCCTGCTTCATGTGTTAAGCGTATCTGCCCATAAATTACAGCTATGTATTGCACCATTTCTTTAAGAAGAATAATAGATGTAGGAAATTGGGAGTAACATTCCTGAAAAAGAAATAGGTAGCAACTATACAAAATACAAAAGAACTGCTCAACATCTACGGTTGCACCCAATAACCACGTAGAAAGATCTCTCAAGATAATGGATTAATTAGAATTCTCAAGAGAGGAGCTGCCTTTATGAACTTGCTCCTCTCTCTAAGGATGACAATGCCAGCATGATAATAAGGCTGAATGAAGTAAGATAGGGCACTAAAATAGGAGACTCCTTCTAACAAACTTCATTGGTATGGGAGAAGAGTAAGGATGTGCTACAGAACGAGGTGGGTGAGAGAGGGGAGGAAATAGAGCAGGAATTTTATCTCTTTACGTAAGCCATACTCACGGTTATGTCCTTGAGTCATAGCCAGACTCTTGAGCTTTCAAGCAGGAAGTACATTGTCTTCTACTTCTTACTGACGACAACAGCTGATTACATGGGGAATATTTGATAGAATTTGATTTGGAGCCAGGGATCTGACAAATCATAGAGGTGTATCTCTTAGCTTAAGGTTGATCGCAGGGCTCAAGTAGGAGTCCCATCTTATCACATGTGAGAATTATCATTCACCTCTCCATTGTAATGAGAGAACCTAAATATTTTAGCTTCTTTTTATTTATAATTGGAATATGACAGTCTAGAAAAGAGAGCAAAGTTATTTATACTGACACCTATACAACTCTACTGAAATTATCCAGATGTTTTCAAATATCCTTAAATAATCATATGCTAGACTTTAAAAACAATGGGTAGGAAACTAATAAATGTGGTTTAAATTAAAATTAATATTCCGACTCCAAAATTGCTCTTGTCCTTGCATTTCCAATTGTAAATCTTTCATGAAATCCCAGCAGTAATAACAGCATAGAAATGACTTTTCAATTTATAATTACATAAAAAATATATTAATTATTTTCTTATTAACATAAATAATGGCCTATCATGAGTCTCTGAGCTCTGCTCAAGATCCCCAATTCAACTTCTCCTCATCTGGTAGGAAGAAAATTATAAAAAGCTCCATCCCCTGCCATAGAGGGTCAAGGATTATGTCGTAGAAACATAAACAAAGTTCCAAATGACCTTTAGATTTAGAAATGGTGAGAAGGACTTTTATTCTATTTGTTTTTCATCTTGAGCAAAAGTGAGACAGTAAAATAAAAGGATCAGGATCATCTCTTAAGAAGAAAAAAAAACTATTCCAAAATTGTATAGATGATAAAACCAAGAATTTAGCTTAAATTAATGTTAAATTTATTTATGTCTGAAGAGAGCTAAGTACAATTTCTAAACCATCATTTCTCTTCTACACCATTCATGCTTTCTGTCCCCTCATAATTATCCAAATATGTTTCATGATTTTGACAACATAAAGGTTGACACTCTAGTTGACTAATAAAACAGTAGGAGAGCAGAGGAGCTTGTGTTTTTTGACAATGAAGTCAAACACATCCCAGCAATCTGCCAATTATAACACTATTGAGCAGCACTGAGTTTTAGTCTTATTTGAAAGGATGTCTTCCTCTGATCTGTGGGAAGGCAATTGTTTTGTTCAGGTCTATGGACATTCAGATTATATTTGCATAGTTCTTTTTATCATCAATGAGAAGCAATTAACAACATAGAGCTTGAATCAACAAAGACTACTCTTAGGTCTCATATGCTTCATGATTCCTCTTTCTCTAAAGGTCATTCCCTGTTTAAAGCAAGACTAACATATCTAACTTCCTTCAGAAGGAATTTATTAAGTATTCTGTTTCCACAATTCTATGAAGCGTGTTCTTTCAAACCACACTTTCTTAACCATATTCCTAGGTTTACAATATAAAGAGCATATAAAAGGCTCATATAACATGCTGAATTCTCACTGTAACCCTTTCCTATCTTCAAATTCACACTCTTGACCTATGATAAATATGCATTCTCACACAGATACTCATTCCCACCTATGCTCATGAATGATAAACACCAACAAGGTGGACAACGAAAAACCAAAGCAGAACTTCCAATGAACAATTTCATCAGTTATCTATTTCTGTTCATATTTGTTCAAGAGAATTGCTAGTTTATTTTAATAATGCCTGCTGTTAGTTCACTAAATCTGACTTGCTTATGCCAAAAGAGAATTTATTAGGAAATTTGAATAGTTCACATAATTAATGGAAATGCTGAACAATCAGCTCCCATGGAGCCCCAGGAGTCACCAGGGTACCTTGTCTTGAATAAATTTGTTCAAAGAAATTTCAGTCTTTTCTGTGGTCTACTCAAGTTTCACTTTTATTGAACAAAAGCATCTGATTAGTTTAACTAGAATCACATGCCCTCCTCTATTTTTCAAAACAGATAGAGGTTAGTCCTAAAAGAAGAAATTCGGCAGTAGCAAAAGTTGGAATGGATGTTAGGCAGCTAAAAACAAGGAATGCTTACACTAGCCCAGCCCTTTCACTTCCCAATAACTTCATACCTCTTTTCACACTGTAGATCCAAATGTCCCTATTCAATACTTTGTAACTATTGCACATAAAACTAAGAATACATCTCCCCCAAAGAAAGAAAACTCAGAGTTGATCAGTTTCTGGTGAAGTTGCCAAAAGTGTCATGACCAACTCTGACCAATCATTTGGAACACATTTCCCTGTAATTGGTTCAAGAAAAGGCATAAGACCCAAGTGATGAATCATAGACAGGGAGACTTTGTTTCCCCTACTGATAGTGAGTCTAGTTATATGCAGGCTTGAAATACTGCTGACAACTTACTTTTTTTATTTCTTAAGAGACTTTGAAGTAAAACTTTCTCTCTTACAACAGGGAGTGCTAACTGCTCATCCCTTTGCTTGGGGAACAGAGCATAACTTATTTACACAACAGGGAAATGATTACAGTACTGGTACCAAAATACAGAGACATTTGAATTTATATTAATCTATAAGTACCTTTCCCCTATCCAATTCTGATTTCTTACTGCCCTTGTCCTGACTGTCCTCTAAGATTTCCAAAATAATCTAGATAATCAGTAGACTAAACACTCCTAAACCTCTTTGCCAACAACCAAAAAAGTTAAAAATAAAATAATTTCCATGTTCTTACCAATTTTTTTGTCCTAACTGTTGCCTCCTGCTGAAAGGAATGGTAGGGAATACTAATAATGATATTTATTGAATCAGTGCGGTGTTAGCTGACTTAAGGCATTATCTCCTTTTTTATTCAAAACAGACCTTTGAAGTTGGTACTCCTAGTATCTTCATTTCACAAATAAGGAAATGAAGTTTTTAAGGAATTACTGTATTTTGCCATGTACAATGTGCACCCACGTTTTTGGCCCAAACTTTCAGGGGAAAAACAATCTTTAATTTTAATTTTGTAATTCAAATTTTTATTTGTTTACATTTAGCTACTTGTTTTTTGTATTATAAAAGAATTTTAGCATTTTTTAAAACATATTATGGTACAAGAAATTTTATGTACCAGTAACAAATTTACGATATTTACACATCATAGAATGCCAAGAACTATTCATTGTTACAAGGTTCATCATAAATTCAATTAAGCCAATTATCGTATTCCAGGGTTTTATTTTGTATACGGACATCATTGTTGATTTGTAGAGTTACACTTTTAACTCATAAGCATAAATAAAAGAATTAAAAACATTTATATAGATATGAATTAGTGCTACCCATGTATAATGCACATCCTGATTTTTCCCTCACAAATTTGGGCAAAAAAGTGTGCATTATATACGGCAAAATGCGGTAAGTAGTTTGCCCAGGATCACATGGCAAGTAAGTGGTGGAGCCAAGAAGAGAACAGCCAGGAATTTCTCCCTAACCTGCTTTTCTATCAATTGCTAGCAGATCGAAACAGATTTCTTGTCAACAAGCTTGACTCCCTTAGAGGCCCAATTTTCCTTAAAGAGGAAAAAGATACACAACTATAGCCCTTTGTTTCCTTTTGTACCCACTGGAATTAATAAAAGCTACTCAAGGGCTGGCTGAGTAGCCCGGTGGTTGGGAGCTGGCTTGGGATGCCAGCGGGCCCAGTTTGGATCCCACATATGAGGGTCAGTGACACTGCCCTCTAAAAAAAAAAAAATCTACTCAAGCAAGAAGCAACAATCAGTTCCACATGTCATTGTGATTCCTGCCAATTGTTCAATGTATGGATGCCAGAAGCCACTGAACAGTAGAAATAACAGTAACTGAAAAGTCAAAGGAATTTAAGTCAGTCTTAGGCTCCCTGCCAGCTTATGCTTAAAACCTTACATTTCAAAAAAAAAAAAAAAGAAAAAAAGAAAAATTGTCCATTGAGCATTAAAACAGAGTTCAAGACAAAAAAAAAAAGAAGAAGGAAGGGAAGGAAAAGGGTAAAGGTACCCTTCTCCACACAACACCATTAGCACCTGGAAGAGTCCCACTTTGTATAAAGAGGAAATGGCAGCCGTGTGTTTTTCAGGAGACAATCCCCACCTAAGTATTATCCAGCAAGGGGGGCATTAATGGAAGAAAACAATGGCAGTATTTGAACAGAGTCTCTCTCTCTCTCTCTCTCTCACACACACACACACACACACACACACACACAGACACACACACACACACACACACACACACACACACACACACACACACCACTCCTGTAATGTTGCATGCCTTGGTGTATATTCAGCATAGCATAGAATAAAGCAAGACTGAGAGTAAAAGCACTAGTCTTGGCCCTGCCCTGTTACTCCAGGTAATTTGATTAACTCTCTCTCTCTCTGGGACTCAGCTTCCTACTCTCTTAAAAGAGGAAATTGTACCTCATTATGTTTTTAAACCTTCAGAGGTCTAACCATCTCTAATGTTCAAATAGCTATCCAGTTCATTCTTTGTCAAGGGAATTGTAACATTTCTCTTAAGAGAGTTCTGATGCTAACTTGAAAAATAGTCTAAAGCATATTTCATTCTCTGATAGCTTTAAATTAATGTTTAAGGTTGTTTTTTTCTGTTGTTTTGTTTTTTTAAGAACATGCTTCGTGCCCTTCTTAAAGAAAGCTCTTTGTCCTCATCCTTTGGCTGGTCCTCTTCAAGACACAATGCATCCTTAACTTCTAAGTTTGTCACGGCCCTTTTACTTCCTTTTCCTATCGAAAAGCTCTCTAAAAAACCTTGTTTGCAGAATAATGAACAGCACATGCTGTCTGCGAGATGGCTTGTCACCTCTGAATATACTCCATCAACATGCTGCCACTTCATCTTGTTTAGACTCACCAACTGCTTTGTAGAAGGACATTGATGTCCACATCTATCTCCTTGAGACAGGCAGAGAAACAAATCCTTTTTCCTGTCTCAAAAAGAGCTGACAAGCCTTTAGTAGTGTTTATCTTCACGGAAGGGTGATAACCTTGAAAATGAAAGTTAAAAGAGACTGATATAATTAGGTACATGGTCTTCTCCATTCTATATTACTATTGGTTTTCTTTTGGAGTTTAACACGTGGACATTTTCCATTGTACACATTGATTTTTCTAAAATCAAATTTAACGGTACATTTTATTTACAAATACAACTGCATTATGTTGTGACTTGTCTGCAAAAATGTAATTCTGCCTTTAAGCCTAAAATGCGTTAAAAAATAATTCCTTTAATATTTTCCATCCTACCCACTACTCTTCCCATATTATCCATGCCATTTTTTCTCTTCCTTTGCATTTCTCCATATTCACTGTCATGTCATTTTTCTAAGATCATTTTTCCTGGTTATGAGCAAATATTAAAATTCTAATTATTTACAGGGGGCCAAGTCAAGGAAAATAATAGGTAGATTTAGGTTTCATGAGTCACTTGTTGCTGTAGTTTGTGTCCTATCAAAGTTCATATGTTGAAACCCTAAACCTCAATGTGATGATATTATGAGGTAGGGGTCATTAGGAGGTGCTGAGGGTATAATAGCAAAGCCCTCATGAATAGATCTTTTCTACTGCCCTTATAAAAGAGACCCCAGAGACCTCCGTTCCCCATCCCACCATGCGAGGACACAGTCAGAATTTGTCCATCTATTAACCAGAAAGCAAGTCCTCTCCAGACACCAAATCTTCCAGTGTCTTGATCTTGGACTTCCTAGCCTCCAGATCTGCAAGAAATAAATGCATGTTGTTTATAAGACACACAATCTATGGTATTCTGGCATAGCAGCCCAAATTGACTAAGATACATGTGTTTTAGGGTCCCCTTGTGACCTAGATTGTGCCCACTACAGGGATTCAAACAGCCAAGGATATGTCTGGCAAGCTGGTAGCTCCACCCTCCAGAGGATTGTTTGCACGAGGGACTCAGAGTGCCTTACGAAAGAGCTCATTTTAATAAAACAAGACAACAAGCACAAAACTTGGGCCACCAGAGAAGAGCAGGGTTGTTGAGTCTAGTGTTGTGTCTGTTGTTCTGTGTGTCTCAGGACTAGCTTCCCAGGATTTCATGTCTGAGTCACAAAAGGGGAGAAGAGTCCACAAACAAAAACAAAGCATAACTCAAACAAAAGGATGACATTCTTTCCCATTATGCAGCAGAGAGGGGTGCAGCTGTGGCCTCTGGAGGGCTCCTGATCCAGCTCTAAGGGAGCACAGTAGTTCCGGGTGAATGGCGCAGCAGATTGCAGAGATGGGTAGCAGCCAGCCTGTATACACTGGTGCCAAGCACACAGGAATCCTCCCTCGAGGTACGTGGACATATTGAAGGGTCATTCCAGAAGGGACATCCTCTGTGGCAGCCCTTCTACTCTCCCTTCTCTGCTGTTGCTACCTGCCATTCTTGCATGCCTCTCTCCATGGATTTGAAGCAGGCAGGACTGAATCATCAAGTTCTGTGGGGTATTTGCCTTAGGGGCCTTGGAGGCCAGATCCACGCTGGCCTCTCCCATCTTTCTGCAGCTAGTTGGCACTGGCAAGTCTCTGAGCATCAACAGAGCTGGTGAGTCAGTATCCACCCACAGATGAATGTCTTTGCTTGTTCTCAGTGGGAGCAGAGTGTGGATGAAATATCCTTGTGGGTTTAAGCTGGCCTGCAGGCTGTATTTAACCACCCCTACTCCGGTATTACATTACTTCATAGTGATACAAGAATGTATAAACGTTACACTACCTGGTTTTGGCTCAGAGCTTGATATTACACCTTACGTGTGTGATCCTAATAAAATACATAGCATTCCTTGCTCTTTTTCATACCATTTACACAGAGCTAATGATCTTCTACACAGAGGTCTTCCTTTGGTAGGAATTTTTTTTTAATCTTTCCATCTCCCACTTCCACGAAATAATTATTAAATCTAATAGATATTTCAGGTAGTAGCTTTGAACAATATAAATTATAACTTTCCCTAAAACAGCACACTAAAACATAAAGACATAGAAATTTCATAACAAGTTTTCAAGATGCTTAGAACAAGATGCACAGAGCTGGACAAAGCATCATATCTCAATAAGTAATTTTTGAGTTGAATTTTGATGAATTAAAAGAATGACATATCTATTTTCTAGTTTGTTAAGAGCAAAGCATTATCATACACTCAAAGAGAAGGAGCTTGGAAGAAGCTCCTTGTAAGAAGTTCTATTGTAGATTCAAATCTTAACCTCCCTTGCAAACTATATAACTTCGGGAAGAAGAATAAAACAGAGATCATAAACTATACCTTTCTGGGATGTTGTAATGTTAAATTAGATAAGTATGTAAATTATCTAGTATGTTTGGTTCAATGGAAGTTAACTATCTTTTTTAAGTCATAAAGAAGAGCTTTATGGCTCTAGGCAATAAGGATTAAAAGGTCAGCATCTGTCACTTCAGTAAGCTCTTATCTGAGAGCAGATAACAGCTACTGTCAGGGGTCTCTGCCAGAGGTTGCTTCCGTTTGAAAACAATGTCAGCTGCAATGCAAAAATGGAAGATTTTGATGCTGCCTAAGTTTCGGATACTATAGATAAGTCATGGAAATACCAGGGTTCCATTTTACTATCAAAGAAAAGCTGTAGGCACTCCTTTATTTAAATATGGCACATAGCATTTGGACTGGAACATATGAGAAGAAGGCAGCAGTGAGACAATCCCCATTATTCCGTGGTCAAGTTTGGCCCACTGGATAAGTCATGACCTCTATTCACCTTAAATAACCCATTGTGGAGACAGCATTAGACTGATGTAGGGGCCTAAAACCATAAGATCTAACACTGGTTCCACCCCTTTCTAGCTGTGTGGCCTGAGAGGAGGTACTTAAGTTCATTGAACCTCAGTTTCCTCAACTGTGAAATGAAAACAACCTCATCTGTTCTGCCCCAGCTCCACCTATACTGCTTGGGCTCTGTGAGTGTCTCCTCAGCCCTGTGTCAGAGTTGGACTTGTATTACCTCATATAATCCTTACATCAACCTAGTGAGTTAACTGTGATACCCATTTTACAGAAAATAAAACTGAAACCATGAGTGGTTAATTAACTTACCTACCTGGGTAGTAGCAAAGCAGGAATCCAACTTTAAAGCCCATATACTGAGCCATTATTCTAAGCTGTCCCTGGGAAACTAAGGTGGGCTTTGCGTGCCCAGCACACATTCAACAGGCATATATTAAGAACCATGTCCTGTCTCAAGGAGCTTATATCCAAAATCATAGTTTAAAGATGTGCAGATCAAATAGCCATTGGCATCCACCCCAGAAGAGTTAACTGAACCCTGGGTCTCCAGCCAGTGGGGTAATTTCCTGACAGGATGTGAGAGCACAGGAGACACAGCCACAGCCCAAGCCACCCACGCTCAGGTGGGGCTAGAGATGGTCAATCTGTCGTGCCAAAAGGTGTAACTTCTCTGGGCCGGCTGAGTGGCGAGGTGGTTAAGCGCTGGCTTGGGACGCCAGCGGCTCCAGTT